>OV816031.1:68575145-70975145 GCA_929113105.1 Agrypnus murinus | reverse complement strand
ATTAAAAATTTCTAATAAACGCATATTTCATGATTTTTAAGTGCATATTTCACGTTTTTATAGTGCATAAGTGCATGCATAATTCAGCAATTTTAAGTGCATACTAATCCTATACCTAATTATTAGGTTTATAAAAAAAATTTAAATGAGAACTTTTGGCTTTATACTTTATGAAATTGGTGATAGCAGATTATAATCTTTATTATAAAAGTATTTATAATGCACCTCAAATATGTGGATAAATTGGAAAATTCAGACTTATTCCAAACACCTTTTTCATAATTAAAAAAAAGGTAAGGACAACAGAATAACACATAAATTACTACGGGCTTTTAGCCACAAATTTTGTAAGCTTCAATTTTAAAATATCTGTTGCACGTTTTAATCCATACTAAATAAATGAAAAAAAGAATTAAATTTTGAAGTTCTGGTTTTCGTCTGTCTGTGTGCAAAAAAACTTTTCTCTAATAATTTACAAACAGAAATGACGGGATTCGAGGGTATCGGAAATCTAAAAAGAATAAATAATTAAATTTATCTGAGCACCGAGCATCTAATAACCTTACGATGCCAACCGTATCTAGTCCAGTCAACGAAGGAAAAATAGGGGAAATAATTCGTGTAGTCGCACAGTTCACGTTTTTCTTGAATAACTCGAAAACGGCGTCCCCTAGCGAAAACATTAAAGTGTACAAAATTAAACTACATGAAATTTACTACAAAAATAGTCCTATTCATTTTTTTTTCTATGATAAATAGTTTGCGAGATGTAGGGGATGGAAAAATCTCGAAAAATTAAAAATAGTATTTTAATGGTGTAAAATTAATGTTTAATGTTAAATGAAGTGGGCAGCGCCGTCCTTTGGATTTTGAGGCCCCGGGCACATATATGAACTAGGGCCCCCAGTAAATAAAAAAGTGAATAAATAATATACAGGGTGCAATTAATATAATTAGAAACCTCGTAATAAGGAATAGCTGTAATAAAGATTTAGAACATATAGAACATCAGAGAACATATTTTTTTAGAACATGTGGTCGCTTCCTGCTAGTTTTCGAGAAATAGCAGTTTAAATTTTGAGTACGCCCATTGTACTCACATTACATTAAAAATACAAAACAAGCAAACATTTTTTTAATTTTAAAAATTAAAAATGTTTTGCTTGTTTATTATTTTTAATCTAATGTCAGTACAATGGGCGTACTTAAAATCTAAAATGCGATTTTTCTCGAAAACTAGCAGGAAGCGACCACATGTTGATAAGGAAAATATGTTCTAAATCATTACAGCTACATTACGAAACCATTACGAGGTTTCTAGTTATATTAGTTACATCCTGTATACAAAATACTAGCTACTAAGCAGTAGTGGCGGGTTATAAGATAACGCATACATTTCTCGATGCTTCTCGAAGTGTTACAACGCTTATGTGTTGTGAGATCTGCTTACGAGAAGCGTCGAAATATAAAGTATATCCATCTTTATTTTAATACTAAATACATATTTTTATATATTGCTGTTCTATCATTCCCATTGGTTTGGCAATTCAAGCGACATTCAAGAGTACCATCCACGCTTACGCGCACACATAGGCGTGTATTTGGGTGATATAATCAATGCACCAACTTTATTGTTAGTAGGTACAGTCCGTATGAAATTTGTTGAGTCAAAATTCCTAAAAGACCGCTACGTCTTTTTCTCGGAATTAACCGCATTCGACACCTAAATTGGAAAGACATTGGCGGTGTCGCCGGCTCTCACCAATTCACCTTAGCAGCTTGTAGTTTACAAACGCTTTACGCTTCAAGGCACACCGCTGCTTGCAAATATCAAGCCGTGGAAGACCGTTGTGTTCCGAGAATTAGAAAGTCATCGGCTTTCTCCTTTTTGGGAATTCTGCCTCAAACAAATATTATACGGGCTATACTTCCCATAACAAAATGCAATAACGCACCGCTGCTGTTTATCTATTAAGTTTACTATTAAGTCTCGAGAAGTGTTAGACACCATTTTATTTCCCGACGCTTTGGTTTTGGTGTTGGGTGTTACGAGTAGCGTTAAAACACATCACTAGTAAACAGTGTTGCTAGATGGGCCGGGCGAGCGGGATTTTCCCACTACCTACATCACTGGTTTTAGTCCGGCCAGCGGCGCTGGACTATTCGAGTACAAACGTCTCGCCGTTTGCTCGTTTATAAAAACGTTCAAACGGTAAGATGTTTGGAAATTTGGTGCGTTTCATTTAAAAAGTAAGCTTTAGATTTATGTATAAGAACTTGCATCAAGTGTCGGTATTTCAGTCTACTTTATTAATGTGTAAGATATATATTGTGTTGTTGATTGAAATAAGGTAGCTCGGTGAAGGGCCCCACTGGCCCTCGGGGCCCCGGGCATAAGCCCGGTTGACCGACCTTAGGGACGCTTATGGAAGTGGGTTCAGACCAAATATTAAATGTCTGTACAACATCTAAGTGCAGTAGTGCTGTACTAAGGGATAAATTGTATGCTGGGGATATGGAGAGGTTTGGTGGTTGGTGGGTAGAAAAGCTCAGGTGGCCTGACGCGAGCAAGAGGAATAACTGATTCTGTTTTAGCGAAGTGGGTTGGTGGGTTCCCTGGAGCAACCGCCATCTGCTCGTCATTAGAGGAGTTTGCTGGAGTGACTTTTTCAATTGGAGAGCACCATGTTGATTTCCGAGTATCACGGCAAAATTGGGATAGACAAGACCGGGCAAAGACTTATGAATGGTTAAACGACCATCCTCCTTTTCCGAAAATGGATTCACTTATGTCTCTATCGACAGGGATAATCGGAAACTCAAAAATAAATAGTCATCGAGTCCTAGAAATTGGTACCGGAACCATGCAAAGTTTTGTTGGTTGTAATTTTGGTGATATAAAACAATCTAAGAAGAATGTGGTGTTGTCATTGGCTAGTATGAGCAATGCCGTAAAAGTGAATGGTGAAACAGTGACTGTAGACCCTCTAATAAATTTCCAAAGAACTGTCATTACAAAAAAGAGTGATGTTGCACAGCTTATGGGATAGGAATTATCTCCATTCCCGCTGTCTCTCTTTACTGAAGGGGGGATGAGAAAAGAAGTCTTCTCCCTACGATGCTTTTCCAGAGGATAATTATGCAACTCATGATCTAAGAACGAGCACCAATGTAGCAGATGGAGACTTCCTCCTTCACCGCGTGAAATGGAATGTGGGTACCAAGATTTCTGTACCTTGCGATCAATACATAGCCTATGTACTCAAATATTACGGTCAAGACTGTACTGTGGTTTTCGATGGTTATGGTGATGTCAACAATACAAAACGAGCCGAGCAGAAGAGAAGGGGCCTCACAAAAACTTCAGTTGACAATAATTTTAATGAAAGCATGAATGTCACAACAGGAGCATTTTCTTGCAAACGAAAAGAACAAAACCAGGTTTATACAACTCCTCAGTGACAAAATGACAGTAAGGGGAATAGAAACAGTAGTTGCTATAGGGGATGCTGATGGCACTATAGTGAGATGTGGGTTAGAGAAAGCTGCCCGACACCCCACTGTCACAATAATAGGGGAAGATGTCGAGTTGATTGTTTTACTTATTGCTTGTACCTGGCAGGGGCAAGGTGGAAGCAAAATTGTTTTCAACCAGCAAACTCCAACAACTTTCTTTTGCTGAAACCATCCTCCTTCTCCATGTCTTTAGCGGCTGTGATACCACCTCCGCCATTTACAACAAAAGCAAAGGAAGAATGGTTAAGCTGTTTAGCGAGATTCCCAGGCAAATGAAGACAATATCCGACATCTTCACTAACCCCTCGACATCAGCAGACAAGATCGCACAGGCTGATGAGAAGATGTTTTTAGAAATGTACCAAGCGACTGCAGATCAGTAAAATTTGGATAAACTCGGTATGCTGCATTCCTAAACGCATCAACGAAGCTAAAACCAGATCTTGGCTCACTGCAACCAACCACAGGAGCTGCGCACCAACACCCTGTTAGAGTTTATTTACAGGTATATTAATTTTATTGTTAATTTTAATGTTTACTGTTTTTATATAATGCTTTTTACAACACTATTTGTTGTTACTTACAGCGGTTTGGTTACTTATTTACAGATACAGCATTGTCTCGATGGAATTGAGGGGAGGATGGATCGCTCACTCCAGTAACAACCAAAGACCCAGTAGCACCTGAAGCGATAATAAACAACATATTTTGCCGATGTTCTACTGGGTGTGGGGAACGATGTGGATGCCGAAAATCCGGCATTCAATGCTCCATGGTCTGCAACACGTGCCTTGGTACGTGTACGAATGGTGCACCGTTACTGGATCTGCAAGATGATGATCACGATGATGATGCAATTGTTGATTTTTGAAATGTACACATTCAAGATAAGATGTTTGCTTTTAAAAAGTAATGTAGTTTTTCTGCTAGTTCTAAGTTCATTTAACATTAAACATTAATTTTATACTATTAAAACACTATTTTTAATAATCTTCGATTTTTCCATCCCTTGCATCTTGCAAACTATTCATCCTAGAGAAAAAATGAACAGAACCTTTTTTGTAGTAAATTTCATGTAGTTTAGTTTTGTACAGTTTGATGTTTTCGCTAGGGGCCGCCGTTTTCGAGTTATTCAAGAAAAACGTGAAAAAATGACCTTTAAAGGCTTATTTTCGAGGGAAAGGTTGGAATTGCATCCTATGAGCCAGTAGTATTTTTTGAGTGTGAGGCCTAACTGAAGTCTCTTGTGCCATATGTGCGGACCCCATGTCAGTCGTTGATCAAGATACCTAAATACTTGGTCTCAATTTTTTGTGGAAGTGTATTACCATTTATTCTGACAGGGGGGCACGTTTCTCTTCGGGTTGTGAATGTCACCTGCACAGTGAGGTGGTTCTGCAGGTATCTCGAGGCGACCACTGGGTCATGGTGTGAGGCCATTAATACCGTATCATCGGCAAAAGTGGCAAGTACCGTACTTCTGATTGTTGGTAAGTCTGCTGTATATATCAGGTATAACACCGGGCCGAGCACACTACCCTGGGGCACCCCGGAAGTAATTGGGAACAAGGACATGGTGGCATCTCCGTATTTCACCAGGAAGTGTCTATTTGTAAGGTATGATTGAAGAATCACAAAGAACCTATGTGGCAGGCTACGTTTGATTTTGTTTAATAAGCCAACGTTCCAAACTTTATCAAACGCCTGGGTCATATCTATGAAAGCTGCCGTGCAATGTCTTTTAATGTTCAGGTCGAGCTTTATTTTGGTGGCGACTCGATGTATTTGCTCGACTGTGGAGTGTTGCTGTCTAAAGCCGAATTGACTCCTTGGTATTAATTCCTTTTCATCGATGAGGGGTGACATTCGTTGTAACAGAAGTTTTTCAAAAACCTTTCCTATTATAGGCAAAAGACTAATAGACCTATACGACGCTACACTGGGCGGGAAAGTATCCAAGCCTTAGGCTAGCATTGAAAATCATTGTGATGGTCCTGATTCCCTCATCTGAAAGTTCTTTTAAGATTTTACCATTAATGAGATCATATCCTGGAGATTTCTTTACGTTTACTCTGGTTTGTATAAACTTGGATATTTCTTTTTTTTAATGGTTTTATAGGTAGCTTCATTTGGAACGGTATTTCCAAAGCATCACTAATGTGTGTTTTCTCGGCAGGGGTGATTTCTGAAGGATAAGGAGTAAAAATAGTAGCTAGATGCTTGGCAAAAGTGTAGACTTTTTCTTTGTCTTCTCTTGCCCATTCGTCACTTTCGGTCTTAATAGGGGGAATGTGACTTTGTGGTCGCTTGATTTTCTTAGTGCCCCGGCATAAAGAATATTCGGTAACTTCGGTGGCTAATAAGTTGCTTAGGTAGTTTTCTATTTCATGGTTCCTTTGATCTTCAAGTAGTTGTTTAAATTCTTTGATTGCTCTGTTATACCAGATTTTGTCCGAGGAGGCACGCGACACTTACCACCTCTTTCGAAGCCTTATTTTTTCTTGAATCTTGTTTTTAATGATTTCTGGACATTGTTGTTTGACACTCGAAGTTATCACCTCCGGAGTTGATTTCCAAGCGGCTTCCTATTTGTTAGATTTTGGAGTACTTCGTCTAAGTCGTGATTACTTTTCAAAGAAGAATTTTTGGGGAGTTTGGAATTTAATAACTCTCTGAATACTTCCTAGTTTGTTTGTTTATTATGCAACGAGGGTGGGTTTATTGTATTACTTGCGTTTATGTACATTAACGGTAATTAGGATGGAACTATGATCATGGAAGAGGTCAAAGCAGGATTTGGCAATTAGGCGATTTGATGGAAATCCTTTGAATAGACAAAAATCTAACAGATCAGGTGTATTTTGACTGTCTGTAGGACTATTTTTAGGACTTTTTTCACTTGTTTCCTTATAACTCGTAAACTATGCGTTTTTCGATATTAGTCGTTAGTACAATTTTTAAAGTACATTAAATTTGCAACAATCTAAGCCAAACCCCAGGTCTGTACGTGCAATAGTTTCCGAGATATGGCACTTAATAGAATTAGCCATTCTTTCCCAAAAATGAAAATTTTAAGTTTTGCTCTCGTTTAGGGCAGAATATCGGCATAACCGCTCATACTAGAGAAAAGTCATGGGCAATGAAGTTGTAGTAAATTTAATTGGCTCCTGTTTAAGCACAAAACGAAATCTGTAGTTCCCACCTGTCGAACCCATTAGCTCTCTTGTAATCGTAAAAAAACAAAAATATCGGAAAATTGAATTTTTGAAGAAATATGAGCCTAAGCACTTCTAACAACAATTTGTGGGCATTCGACAAAAAAAAATGCATAGAATCCTGTCAAAAGGTTGGAATGTATTTTTGTTGTTTTTTTATGTTAGGATGGATGGAGGATGTTGATTTATTTAGGATTTTAAAATCAATAAATCCATCAATTTTCTTCATACTTTTATTGGGTGACGTTTCGCCATTTACATTTTCAAGCCTCAGAAGAAACAGAGATAAAACACTTTAAAATTTCAACAAAACATAGTTTTACATTTTTGAAATTACAAAATCAATAACAAATTCTTAAAATAGCGAAAGAATACTAAAATTTATCAATCAAAAAGTAATATTTTCAATTAATTAAACATCTCTCTTGCCTGAGTCAGTACCTTTGTAGTAGTGGGTGGGAGATACCTTCTCCACAAGGTTACCTGGCACAGAAACGATTCGATCAGGGCAATCTTTGCTAGCTACATCACCTACACATTCAACCACTTTGGCAGGAACGTGTCAGTGGTGTTTGATGGATACCCTGAGGATGGGGTCCTCCGGAGTACTAAAACCGCAGATCGATTGCTTCGCTACGCTGCCCTTTCTTGCAACGAGATCGTGTTTGACTCCTCAACTATCATCAAGTGCCCCAGGAGAAACTGTTAGCCACCGACTCCAACAGACGAAGCCTCATTGACCAGTTGTGCTGTGCGTTTGAACTCGAGAGCATTGAAACTAAGAAAGCGACAGAAGATGCAGACTGCGACTCCGATCATCCGATGATGACTGACGATCATCCGAACCGCCGTCCACAAAAGCACATCCTACGAGAACATGATCGTAGTTGGTTTGGGCTCGACCATTCGAAAGGTTTACTTCCGGAAAAGTGGCGGAGGTGAGTCAAATTTCCACCAACCACTTCTTTCAGTCGAGGAGAAATTGAATTCTCCCCGGATTCGAACTGTTCCTTCAAGTATTCAGCGGATGCGACACCATCTCTGCCTTTTTCTGGCAAGGAAAAACAAAATTGTGGAGTGTTTGTCAAAAGAAACGGAACCTGATGGACCTGGCCACCGTTTTTCTCTTCCCATATGTCAGTCGCGAGGCTATAGTCGAAGTTGGAGAGAAGTCGCTCTGGTGACCCTAGCACGTTTGCCCCCAACAAATGAGACTGCTTCCTTCCATTCGTATTGCACATACCACTAAGTGCAAAAGCGATTGGGGATGGAAAAGGATGCCACATAGTAGGGTTGGTCGAAGAGCTCCCTTGAGTTAATACCAATAACAACATTATGCGAACCAGCCCCACCAAGCCTTCTCAAATCGCTCTCATGTAAGTGCAAGAATGGACGAACCGGAGTTTACACTTACCGGAGAGCTGGACTGAAGTGCTCAGCTTTGTGCACTCCGTGCTCTGGTAATACTTGCCACAATGTCGCTATAATTCTAATCGACGAGGATGAAGACGACTCCGACGATCTTCCGCCTTCAGACGATCAGCCCGAGACCGGCAAAATCCTGCAGCAACTTCCTTTAGTCCTGGAATACGACCGTGATCAACCAGGACCCTCGAAAAAAAAACATGATTCTACGCCTTTTTCTTTCGTCGAATGCCCAGAAATTATTATTAGAAGTGTTTAGGCTCAGTTTTTCAAAAACCCAATTTTCCGGTTTTTTACGATTGCAAGAGAACTAATTGGTCTACAGACGTCGTTTTAGATTAGTTTTGTGCTTAGATGGAAACCAATTTACCAATTTACCAATTTACCAATTTACTACAACTTCATTCCCCCTTGACCTTTCTTGTAGGATGAGCGGTTATGCCGATATTCGGCCCGAAACGAGAGCAAAACTTAAAATTTTCATTTTTTGAAAAAGTGGCCATTTCTTGAAGTGCCGTATCTCGGAAACTATTGCACGTACAGACCTGCTTGGTTGAGATTAAATTTAATGTACTTTAAAAATGGTAAGAACGACTAATATCGAAAAAGCATAGTTTACGAGTTATAAGGCAACAACTTGCCCTAAAATTTTGCAGTTTTTCACGTATTACGCAGGAGGCACAGGTTCTTCAAAGCTGCAAACTTATATTCACACTACCCTAACTGGTCCTAACAACATATCACAAAATCATATCACAAATTTTGTAATTATTCACCAATTTCAACCTCACTTTCTTTAATATGTCAGGTATTCTTTAAAATAAAGCAAGAGAAACCCTAGTCAGATGGTTCAAGATGGTTCTGCATCTATTGTCTTTGATAGCACCATACAATCACACTCCGACCATAGACACTACGCCGACCGTCGACAAAGCACCGATCACAAGCGGTGGGAATTTTGTTGACCGTGGACACTACGCCGACCCTTAAGAGCAGTCCACAGTATTATTACTTGTGCGTCCGGTAGCTGGACACTTCACAGACCGGCCGCGGGTATACGTGCGTCGACCGCAAACAGTAAACACTTATTTCCTTTAACTTTTCTCAATATGACCAAGTGAGTGTTGACCATATGATGACAAGTTAGGTTAGGTTAGATTAGCGTCCAGGATCGTCAAAGTGTTCACCGGTTGTGGTTGGCCTAGTGTCCATGATCTTCAATGTGTCCACCGCTTGTGGTCGGAGTAGGGTCCATAGTGTCCTATACCAATATAATGCGTTTAATAGTTTCCAATTTTTTATTATTACATTACTTTTCAAGACATTACCTTCCAACAGGAAAATTGGAAAACCATTAGAGCATTTTGAGAATATTTCAAGAACTTTTGAAATTATAGTTATTTTTGGGTATATTTCTCTGGTCCTGCCACTTTTGAGGGTCTATTGTTTGTGCTCCGAGAATATTCTCCAAGAAAAAATGCTCGAACATTTTACAACATTATCTTCATCCAGTAAAGGCTCTTTTATATTTTCAAGGTCAAATATGCAGTGCTGGATTTACATTTGTGGGAGTCTCAGGACGGAGCACAGTGTGAGAGGCCCTTGTAAATTATATCTTAGCAAGTCTAGCGGATATAACGCAAATAGCTCAAAAAAATAAATGACCTCTTTATAAAGACGATAGAGCCCAGTTGGGCGGAAGTTTAATCAGCAAAAAGACAAAGAAATTTGAAGATGAAATAAAAACAGAATCTCAAGTCTGTAATCAAGTCAAGTGTGTAGTTCCAATCAAAAGTCTGTAATGTGGCTGAATAGGTGAGATTTGATAGGTGAAACAGAAAGTCGAGTGATTGTGGCACATGACCAAGCAATGAAAACTAATTATTATGCAATGAACGTATCGTCAAGAAAGACTCGGACTCCAATGTCGGTTATGTAAGCAATACAATGAAACCATTGAACACATCGTAGCTCATGTATGCTAACTCTAGCTAAGACACGGTACATAGCTAGATAAAGTCGCAAGCACAATGCATTACTGAATTTGTAACGAAATATCAGTAATCAGGATCCAAAAATTGGTACAAGCATCATCCCCAGCCTGTAGTCACAAATGACGACGTTACATTGATATGGGATCACCCTGTGCAGACGGATCGTCAAATTGCTGCTTGCTAGTTAAAATAAAAAAAACAAAACATAAATTTCCAGTGAAAAAAAAACATTACAAACAAGGAGGCAGAAATGGGTTTAAAGTATCGCTACCTAACTATAGTAACTATTTTTTAATTTCAATTTTTCATTTTAAAATTTTTATTCTTAAGCTTGTTGCTACTTTGGTGATACTAATAGGGTGAAGCCAGTTGATTGGTTGATTGATTGATACCCACCAGGACCCCTGACGTCATATCCCGGAAACGGGAGCTGTATAGGGGAGACTGGGGTAAAGTCGGGACCCCAGAAATATGGTTAAAAAAAGATTTATTAACCAAAAACAAGGACATTGTAAAAACATAAAAATATTAAATAAACTTCGTAAATATACGATTTTACCCCATGGCCGGGTTAAAACCGGGTACCATATCCAATATTGCCCCTAGCATCTGTGGCAATGGAATTCATCCAATTCTTCAGGCCCCCAATCACTGTAACCTACATGAGCCCACCCAGGCAAATTATGCACTGTACCCAATCTTCGTCCTGTTTTGACGCGCCATAACTTCCCTGGAAGTAAACACAAACTTCTTCATTGCTTGCGTTGTGATTGTTTTCATTATCACTACTGTGCCTAGGCTTTTTTTTGATACTTTGGTTTTCTTTCTTTTCGATTTTGGTTCTTCCTCTTTACTTATTTCAACCAGGTACCACCCGATTTTTCCCCAGTATGAGATTTTATAAAAATGGCCTACTACTCACAATACTACGGTCAAATTGGAGAAACATTTCACGACTATTTACGCTTGAAAACACGTCAAATAACATTATGTACAAAAACTACTGATCCAAACACTGCGAGTTGCATTCAAATTCTTAAATAATCAAAAATTATATCAAAGCACATAAAAAAATCATAACTTTAGTAAACACACGTCTATCGCAATTAGCTTTTATTTACGAACTTATGTAAACAGTGGAGACACGCTGTTACAGGGGCACGGGAAAATTTATAACAAGTTTCAAAATAATATTAGGTCTGGTTTTTACCCCTGTACCCGATTTTGAACTGGTTTCCCCTACACTTAGAGCTTTTGCACACAGTAGTGACCTCTAAGAATTCATCCAAACGATCTGGAATTTCATATATAATAGCAATGTTATCTAAAGGAGAATGGACTTAGATGGTGTCACATACAGACAGTTTAACTTGCAATAATAAAATATTGCAATAATGAAATGCATGAAGCCAGTGACGGTTCATTAAATAGTTACTATCAACAATTACAAATTTAAATATCAGCAACAGAAGCCTCTTTCAAATTACATTTATTTACAAACAGAAATCAGTAGGACCGCGTAAACAATGGAAGATACAGAAGATCAAAGTGAGGAAGAAATATTAGTGAAAATGCTTTTTAAGAAGTTAAATAATTAACTAATGCTCAGAAGATAACAACTCTCAAACAAACTTAGGAAAAACAATGAATAAGGTCAGTAAAAAAATTTTACCCGTTATCCTACATAATATGTGGCGTAACCTCAGAATATAAAACTGTAGGAAGGAACATACTAATCATCTACCACATACGACCGGGATGGGGTCTCAAAATGGCGGAGTAAGTGTTTCCGGTTTTGTAATTAGATATTTCCATTGGCGGTTCTCACTCTCTCGAAATGCGCACATATACTACATAACCTCAATTTTAAAATATAGTATTTTGAAATTAATCTTAGAATATAAATTTTATATTTAATATTTTAAACAAACGAATATTTACTTATAAAATGTAATTTCCTTCTTCGTATTTGTCACAATTTGAGAGAAAAGCAGATTTAGGTGGTGTCTAATGGCGGCCAGTGTAACGTCATATCTGTCGCTTTTAAAACTTATTGCGCCGGGTAGTTATGTTCCTTCCTACAGTTTTATATTGTAAGGGCGTAACGAAAAACGTTCAAGCCTATTTAAATTTGGTTGGGTCTGAAACTCTGAGAAAAGCGTTTGAAGCAAACAAAATTCATACATTTGTATCAGCAGAAAAATCCTTTAGAGTTAGACTAAGGAACATTTATCCTAACACTCCAGTTAAAGAAATACAAAAAGCCTTAGCAGAAGAAGGACATCCTGTTAAGAAAACTAGGAATTAAAGAAAAGAAGAGAAGAAATCGAGAATTAATCATCAATTAAGAAATTGATCTTAAAAGAAAGGAAACAAAATAACAATTTGTCTAAAGCTTCTCACAATAATCTTTAATCTACAAAAAACAATAGAAGACCAGCAACAAACTATCAGCATATTAACAAAAGAAATACAACATTAAGACAACTAATTACAATAAAGAAACATTGGCACTACTATTAGGAATTCCCGAATGGAACGCAAACAGAGTTTTAAATCGCAGATACGAAATTGAAGCATTTTTGACATTAAACAGAACAGACATAATTGGGCTATCCAGATGTAATTTGGTCAACTCTATCCCTGATCCTTACATACTTGATGTGACAAATGTCAGCTATTTCTGTCGACTTGTTTCTATTTGACAGTCGCTAAATGCCAATGTGATCAAATCCATAAAGAGATGGTTGCCGTGTAGGGTGATAGTCCATCATATGACACAGTTGTGAGGTGGAAAAGGAATTTTCAATCTGGACGCATGTCCCTCAAAGATGAAGCTCGATCCGGGAGACTTTCAATCACTGATAATTGCGAAGGAAGTGGAGGTTCTTGTCCACCAGGGCAGAAGAATAACTGTATGGAAAACCATCCTTGAGCAACTGCACATGTCTAAAATGTCAGCCCGATGGGTTCCTCATTTGCTTACGCTGTTCCACAAGCAAACTCTAAGTGAACTTTTACAGCGGACGTTGACTGTTTTGGAACTGGAAGAAGATGATTTCTTTGCGCGTCTCATAACAATGGATGAATACTGGATCTACCTGTACGATCTAGATATCAAAGAACTGAGTAAGGAGTGGAAACATTCCTCCTTTTCACACAAAAAGCTAAAGTGCAAAAACGTGCAGCAAAAGTCATGCTCGGTTTTTTGGAATTGTCGTGGTGTAATCTTAACCGATTACCTTCCAAAAGGTCACACCGTTACCAGCGCTTATTATTGTAATCTTCTGCACAAGTTACAAGATGCAGTGAAACAAAAACGCCATGGAATGATCGGAAAAGGCATCCGTCTTTTAGCCGACAATGCATCCGCGTATTCCGCTCAAGCATCCGTTGTGAAAGCCAAGACATGTGGCTATAGAATTTTGTCCCATCCCCCTATTCGCCGGATCTCGCATCCAGTGATTTCGTTCTTTTCACCGAAATGAAGAAACCATTGTGGGGTCGACGATTTGATTGACTTTTACAATGTTGGATTGAGGAAGGTCAAGAAACGTTGGCAGAAACGTGTAACTTTGCAGGGTGACTGCGCGGAGAAGATTTAATTTCCGTGTACTATGTTTATCTTTCTTTGTAAATCTGTTCTTGATGGTAATTACGATATCCCCTAGTATGTCTTTCAGCAGTGTACTACTTATTAAATTATCCACCAAATAAAAATGACTTTGTCAATTCTTCTTTAGATAACATTGCTATAAATAAAATTTCAGATCGTTTGGATGAATTTTTAGAAGTCACTACTGTGACCAAAACCTCTAGGTCTATAGTTGGAGTTTCAGGGATATGACGTTGGGGTCCTGGTGGGTGGTATCGATCAATTAACTGGTTTCAGCCTATTAGTATCACCAAAGTAGCAAGAAAACTTAGGGTTCAAACTTTTATGAGAGGAGAGTCGAAGTTTAACATGGAGGTCTTTGGGAAATTCCATTAAATTTTGACCCCTACAACTTTTGGCCACTAATGACGCTTGGCCCTGGTAGCGAATGGTATCTCTAGAATTCATTCAAAAAACCTGACGTTTTATTTATAGCAATGTTATCTAGAGAAGAATAAAATGATTTAGATGGTGACCAATAGAAGCAGTTTAACTTGGACAAATAAGAACCGCCCTAATAAAGAGATTGCACGGAGCACACCATTATCAACTACATAATTATAAAGTCGTTCAAAATATTACTACTAAACAGTACATTTTAAGCACGATTCTTTGGCATCTTATTTATAGGCCAAAACATTAATTTTCAAGTTAGATGACATGATAAGCTGCAGAAACCTTCCCAAGCAGCATCTAAGTACAAGTAACTGATATAGGAACTTTGATTGAGTAGTTGTTACGTAACTCAACTAGATTTTTGACTTTATAGGTTTAATTGCTTCAGTTGTAATATTTTGGTAATTATGTAGTTGTTTCTACTATTTATTGGAACTATGTAGTTCCATTACTTCTGAGTAACTTTTAAAGTATTTGGAACGGTATTGCCACTTAGTATAATTACTTTAAAATCGTTGCCACTTCAAAGTGGTATTATGATTGTAGCAGTAACCTGCCCGAAGCTACTTTGCAGTTTTTAAGACTTGCAACGGTTTATAATATTGGTGTACTGGAATGATAAAATAATCTAGCATTTCATTGCTCTTATTGTATTATTAAGAATGTATTACAAATAAAATAGTAATCCATTTTGTGACACGATCGCAGCATTAGACATAGATGAATAATTATGAATAAGAGAGCGCAACCACGTGACACGATGTGTCAAAGAGAAAAGAAGTTCCACGAAAATAGCAATTACTACGCCGCTGCCACGATCCCGCTACGTAACCTAAACGTAACCGAAACGTAGGTGGACAAGGTATAGAGATGTTACTGCAACCTATTTGCTACCCAAGAATTGTTCCCCATTTTGGTTCCAGGCAGGATATAAAACCGTAGCAATTATGTGCTTGTGACTAGTGGCAGAAACGTAATAGTCCGCCGGTAGTTAGTATCTGGCACTTAAGATATTTAAGTCATATTTAGTTAGAGTTAAATAAAAGCCTAAGATTTTCAAGTCTTAAGACTATAAGTCTCTACATAAATCTCAATGCTAAATATTCTAATTTTTAATTTTATAAATTCCAATGTCGCTTTCTGAGTCGCTCTCTAGATGTATAAGTATCAAAATCTTTAGTTTTTACATATCCTTAAAAATCGATTCTGATAGCTGTTAAGTTATTAGGTCTTTAGAAATATCTCACTCAAGTTAAACTTCCCAGAAACAGATCACACGTTTGCTCAAAGTTGTGAAGAACTTTATCTAAATTTATAAAATGATTTATTTAAAATATATCGAATGTAGTAAGATAGTACACATGCAATTGAAGATGTTGCAGAAGACCTGACTCTTATATGATGATGCGTTCAGCTGTAACAGAACTGTTCAGATACTTTCCAACCCTGTACATATACCATTTATTTTTTTTGAGGCAATTTTGTTATTGCGGATGGTGATTGCCAGGATCATATACACCTGATCTAGACAAGAAACCAAAAAGGCATGCACGACATGGAATTTTTTGAATAAGCTTTCTAAACATAAGGAATTAATTGTACGAGCCGCTGCAGTCAGATGCGCAGATTGAGTAGTAAATAGAAGACATAAATGAAGATAAATGAATCTTTCTGAAGTTTCTTTCTATCCTAAATAAAATATTTCTGCATTAGATTTTTCATTTAATCAATTCACCATATTTGAAATATGGCATGTATACTCCATGGCATGTTCCTTTTACTGTGACCTTAAGATGCAATACATTATTAAAAAACCTTTTTAGCGTTTCAAACGACACTATTTCTTTTTAATTCCCACTTACTCAACACTTACATAAAATCTAAATAAATTTCATCCTCAACCCTTTCGATTCCGTGAACGGATACCTCATCCACCATAAATCACTGCCTAATGATGCTGGCAATCCTTGATTATTCAATGCATAAGTCCCTCTTAAGCTCGAATATTTCCCGCAATTCAATAGCACGGGGCCTTAACTACAAAGCTGCATTTTATCAAACGATGTCGATGTGCTTCATTTATAATTGAGGTTATCATTTCTGGGATTAATTCCAAGTTTATCCACCAGACGAATTTTCGTTTCAATACAATTTTCGCTAAAAACAAGTTGTGGCTTTCAGTGCGCAAATTGCAACACACATCTTGTTTGCATTTAGCTAGTGAAAAGTGTTTTTGCGGTGAACCATGGGGTTTGCTTGTAAATGGATACGATCGACTATATTGAGTCATAAAATTAGTGGGTTAATTTACTTGCAAACAGAGATGAGAATTTATTGGGTTTGTGTATAAATATAAATTGCTTCGATTTGCATTTCACTTTAAATGCAAAGTACAGCAAAAAGAGTGAATTAATAGTTGAAGATAAATATAGAATTTTACAAAACTGCTGACATTTAAATAGTATTAATCGCCACCGCGTTATCAAAATCCTTCAACAATTAGTGAAGATTAGTAAATAATTATTCTATAATTCTAATAAAGTTAAATCTTAATATAAGCTTTCTGAAACACGGAAAGTGGATGCTAAACAAACAGATCGACAATCAAACTTATAAACATAAGTAGATCTTGTACAGTAAAACGCGTAACGTAAACAATATTGTTAATCAAAATAATAATTTGAAGATATCTTAAACTTTAAAAATACAGAAAGATCTTTTTACTCAATCGCAGATTATCTGCATTAATAAAAGTAATAAGCGAATCAATATTTATCAATAAAAAATATTTTTGTAAGAATTTAACTCAGAATCGGACGTAATACATATATTTAAAAAACTATAGGATTATTTAAATGGTGAAATAGTTGACCGACACTTGAAATACTTACAAGAATATTAATAAGATACTTTAAATCAAGACAAATATTTACATTTTACATGGCGTAGAGAGTAATAGTACCATAACTACATACGTATGTCTCTCTAACCTGACCTAATCCTAACAGGAAACTAGTTCTTCAGAAAGTTAGCTGGTACATTGTTAAATTAAATTCAAATGTTGCTGAAACTATTTCAATCTTAAATGCTGTATTATCAATATTCAATATTAATATTGGTAAATTATATGTGAATCGTCAATATATTGTATCCTGTTTTTTCAGATTGTCACAGATTCCATTTTGGCAATTCAAATTATAACAGTAGCGAGATTACTTAGATATGATGAAATAATCCCACCATACCGTTCGTATCAGATTATATAAAAAAGTATCTGCTACACAATTAAACGCAGAAACAAGGAGACTTAACTCGTATAGATTTGTCGAAAAGTCGTCATCGCACAACATTTTTAAATTAAGATGGCTAAGATACGAAATAAAAAGCGTACCATTTTCCTATTTTTATAAGGGCGTTGTACGTTATACAAAAATAAATTATGGTGAGATAGCTACGGAAAATGAAAAGAACAATCTGTGGGAAGGTGAGAGATATAAATGCAAGTTGCTTGCTACTTGTTGCAAAAGTCATAGTTTTTGCATTGTCTAACAAAAATGCTGCCAAGGATCTTTCCTTAATATTTTTGTCATATGACGAAGTTAAATAAAAAGATAATCGGCGATTTGTCAGTCAATATCAACAGTTGTTAGAAAGAGTTTGAATAAATCCAAATTTTGCGCAACTGAACGAAAGTAGGTATATACAGTTCTTCCACTCGATCTTTACCCACACGTCATAGATCTTATGCGTACGAATTAATAAACAAGAATTTCTAATAAAATCAACGACTAGTTTCATATTTTTGACATTTTAGCCAAGTTCACAACCATTAAGAGTCGTAAACTTTCGGTAACCTACAATTTTTAATAAGTTAGTTGTTCCAAAAAATAGTTTTATTTTTTACTTTTTCTAATTACAGAAAATGTGTGATGATCTTCAAACTACATATTTAGTAAAACTGTTTTAAGAGTGAATAAAATGTACTTAATAGAAATAAAAAAAAGCATAACCTTTTCAGATTCTTCTTAAGCAATTGATTATAAAAATGAAAATGTTCCTTTACAACCCCACTGCATACTTTGTGCATGCATCATCTCTCTTTTTAACTTTTGCAAGGGAATGGACAAATTGATTTTTTACAATAAAAGGATAGAATTTACCAAAGAATCATTAATTCCTTGGTACGATTTTCTACGATCTATGAAATTATACTTTTTCATTAAATGAATCATGCAGTTCTCACTCCTTCCCGCACTTTTTAGTTTTTTAAAAAAGCAGTACTAAAAATAAATTTTTCGATAATTTTAAATTATCTCTCTCACTTTATATTGCTTTTTGTGCAACCTTTCAATTTTTAGAACTGCTAAACACCAAAATTTTATAGAATAAATTTGTAATTACAAATAAAAATTATTTCAGTTTTAAAATATTTATAATGCTTTTAGCGCCATCTCTCGAGAAAGCATTGCATTACCACTTAAAAAATGTACTTTATCTTTTATTCTTTATTATCTCACGTAAGTAATAAGGATGTGAACATATGAATTGTCTTTACTAGCTACACATAATTGATGACGTGTGGGTAAAGATCTAGTGGAAGAACTGTAGATAGCAAACAAAGCGATCTTACTTTACTATGTTAGATATGAGCAAACTATCGCTCATAAGTATTCAGGTAGTCTAATTTTTGTAAAATTATCATTTTTGTCAAGTTGAATACGAGATCGAAGAAATGATGTAAAAGCTTGAATTCTGACATCATAGCATACCGAACCGAATGTATGAAGTATGAGGTGTTCTCAAATCTTACGAATTTTCAGAAGATACATCACTTATTGTATGACATTTTGAAGATTTGCATCGTAGATTTCATGAATATTTTTCTGTTCTAGATCCTGATTCTGAACTGGATTAAAAGCTGTTTCAGTTAATGTGTTTATAATAAAAGGAGAGGCTCGCAGCAGTAGAAAAAAGCAAGCTCATAGAAATCTTTCTTCGCGGATACTATTTTCTACATTTGAACGCAATCATTCCAATAAAAACGAATTAGGTTTAGTAGACCAGAATATACGTATAACCGAAACCGTAATTTCAAAAGTAAGAAGTTTTTATGCTACTAGAGGTGACAGTCTAGAAAAAGTTGTAGATCTAAATATCTTAGTATCAGTTATAAAAACTTTGAATTCTAGGGAGCACCTATCGAACCCACCTGTTAAAGGAACTAGTCGCCAAAGTACTAGACACATTCAAGCTAAGGCGAGAAGAAAGAATTGGTAAAAAGGAACTCATCGCCAACTTTCGATCTTATAGCAGATAACGTAGTTACAAGATTCAAGAAGGTAACAAAGAAGGAATTTAACTTTTATTGCATTAAAAATTACCATCCAAAATTCAATTTTCGAAAAAGATGGTTATGTGAAAAATAGGGTCCCTTGTATATGATGACTATTACAATTATGAATTAAATGGAGAGACAGAAGAAATGGAGACACAAACTGAAAAAATCCGTTCAGTTCCCACCCCCCGTTCAGGGGGGCAAGAAATTTAGAAAGAATGAAAAATATAGGCAATAATCAGTTCTACATATCTAGACAAAGGCTACATAAGGAAACCTAACAAAGGAAAAGCAGACCTAGAAGGTTTTTGCACTTGGTATCTCCTTTATTTTGCTGCAAGGTCACACGATATTGGTGCAAAGCTAAACGTGCGCATTTTTCTGGGCCAAACTGGCTCCAACCTTCAGTTACTATGTTATAAAAATTTTGACAGCGAAATTTTATATTCTGTGGGGACGTGATGCACTGAGAAAAGCATTTAGTTGGACTAATTTAATTTTATTTAACACAACTAAATAAAAGTTAAATAAAATTTAGTTTACTCAACTAAACACTTTTCTCAGAGACAAGATTTTAACCAACGATTCCTCTACAGAAACCTGAAATATCAACGAGCTCCAGACATATGCATCATGAACGTAATAACATTTGGTGCTACTTGTTCTCCATAGTATGAACACAATTTGTTAAACAAATTAATGCCAAGAAAGCAACGGGAGATGAAGAAATCAGAAAAGCAATAACTGAGAAATTTTACATTCATAATTACTTAGCTGCAAAAGATACGGAGGAAGAGGATTTGGACACCATTTTGAAAACAGTACGTTACGTAATGAAATATTAGTGGAGTTTAAGTAGTCAACTGGATTACCAATTCAAGTGTAATTCATAAGAAATTAGTAAAGGAAGCTTCCTTTGAGAGAGTACTTGGAAAAAAACAGGTTTTTTTTGCAAAAAGCAGGTTTTTTGGCAATAGTTTAGTCGGTAGACATATGATTTTCTTAAAATTTTGGGAAAATAGTTCAAATACTATGAAACTTAAGTGGTATTGTTTTGGGCAACTTTGAATGTACAGTTTCTCTAAAATTAATTTTTTACGTAAAACATGTGAAATAATTTAATTAATTTTTTTCCAAACCAAGTTAGGTAAGCAAGTTTTCAACATTCCTAGAGTATTAGTTTAAAAACAAAGTTATCACATTATTATGTTATTTATGAAACAAACAACACACGTGTTTTTGGGTACACTTGGACGTTAACAAAGAATTGGAATTACGTTATATTATTGGACGGTCTCAAGATGTGATTTGTTGGGAATAAAGTAGTACAAATACAAGAAAAGAAGTCAAATTAAAGAATGGAGGTGGGTGCTAACTAATTAAATTGTTTAAGATCAAGATGAAATGGTGCATAAGATCTAGAGAGAACACAAGAAGAAAAATAGGTAAATAAGAAAAAGTAGAATTGAAAATGACAGAATTGAAGAGAGCAGATTCTTTAAATTAATTAGGTATAAGTTGATAGTTTTTGGGGAAAAATTGATTCTTAAAAGCAAAAAGTCCGTTAATCGACAAGTTAGTTCAACTCCAAAACCTAAGATGGTGTTTGGGTGCTGGGGGAAGAACAGGTTTATCAGACTTTAAATAAAAATACTAAGCAACGCATCATACTGTGCCCAAAACACGATTATACTTAAGTTATTATTCAGAAACTTTCATGAAAAGTTTCAACGTAAAGAAGCAGACACTGTACTAAATGAAGTATAGCAGAAGTTTGGTAACATTGTAAGATGTAATGTATGATGTATGTAATGTAATTCTTTTATGGATACAGGAGTTGATTGTTTCGGTCCAATTTTAGTCAAAATTAGAAGACGCCATGAAAAGCGATGGGGACTTCACTTGTTTAGGAGTGCGAGACATTAATTTGAAAATAGTCCACAGCATGACAACGAACTTGGCAATAATAATAGGAATTATGCGATTTGCGTCGAGAAGGGGAAAATCTGAGACAATATATGACAATGTCACAAAAATCGTTGGTGCTTCCAAAGAACTTCAAAAGACTTTTTGAAGAAGAGAATTTAGATCTTGTTGAAATTAAAAACAACTTGTCTTCAAAAGGCATTCGCTTCCTTTTCAACTGTTAGATAGAATAGGAAACATAGAATGATAGTATATGTGAAGATAGTTATTGGTGAAATCTTTTATCAACAGCCCGCAAAGAAAAGATTCTGCAAGCATAATTTTTGAAAGCAGAATTTCTGGTTAACCCACAGCCGCTAACTAAGGCATCACGTGATTCAGATGACATGGCAGCCCTGACTTGGAATCATTTCCTGCTGGAGTCTTTCAATGAAGAGGTCTAATGTTACCCGTTAATCCTGACAACGACTCTAAAAATAGGATGGAAAAAGTTGCGGCCAATGCTCGATTCATTTTAGATATCTATCTTGAGTGGGTACCTGCCTTCCCTTTCCAAACGAAATAAGCGGACTAAGAACCAAAAGCCTATTCAAGTCAGAAACATTTTGATAGAAGATACAGTCCCTATATATCGAGAGATACTGTATGCCGGATAACGGTATCTCGTATACACCTTTTACGTTGCTTCTTATGGAGCTGTTTCGACTGACGATTTCTTGCATACAATAGGGCATACTAAATATTAGTATCCTGCTAATCCCAATCGCCTGGCGATTTTTGCAACTTCGGAATACCGTTCGGCTATTTGTTTTTATGGAAGCATTTATACGATGATACCTTTTAAACAGCAATTTGTCAGTGTTGTTTATGAAGTACTACGTGTGAGAATCCAGACGGAAAATTTTAATATTATTAAATTATTATGGAACGTGCATTGATAATAATTGCAGTAAACGCGCTTCTTCAATATGCATCGTACTTTAAATTTTTAATGTACAAAATTCTTACTACAGACAGTAATAAGTAATACTTTGATATGCGCCCGCCCAAGGCCGTATTCAAGGGGGGGTTTAGGGGGTCTGAACCCCCCCCCCCCCGAAACTAAACTTAATACTTATAAATTATAACTATTATTTTTATTTTTACAATTATTTTTCTATTCTGCTTCCCCGCGAAAATAAATTCCCCCAGAACCCCCCCCGGAAATAAATTTCTGGCTACGGCCCTGCGCCCGCCACTGTACTGAATTTACTCACCGCAATATTTCCTCAATCACGCAAGTCCGGAATAAGTATCCCAACAGTCTTTGAGAAGTATCCGGCAAAAATTCGTGCAAGAGATTGTATTTTATATCGGATACGGTATCCTGCATACAGTATCATAACCTTAACTAACCATACAACTATTATTCATAACGTGGCTGGTAGGCCAGTAAAATAGAATCCGTTGGTGGAAATAAATGTTGGAAAGCTGGAGATCGTTTCGATCGCTTCATTTGACGTCAAATATAAGTATCCTAGGTTGGCACGGTCCTTCGACGCGAGCTTACCTGAGTGCATCAAAAGAACCACGAAATCTTCGGTTTTTTTTTAGTTTTTCGCTTATAACTTTAAAGCAGTGCTTTCCAACGAAAACTTCACTGTTACAAGAATTAAAGAGCATTAGATTCTGTGTCGGATGCGTATCCAACATTCTAAATTCCGTCCAGTGGTATGGTTGAAATCGACGGTCGAAAAACGACAATTTTACAAATTTTCGATTTTCCGTCAGATCGGACGCCCAGAGGTTTTCCTTATAAAAAAACCCGTTGGACTAATTCCAATTGTTAATATAAGTCGAGAAAAACCTAAGTTTTGATATTGTAGAGGTTGCCGGATTAAACTAATGGCCATTTCTTTGTCATCCCCCAATACAGCAATTGGGATCAATCCATATGAAGTGCTGCAGTACTGATCGCTCGATCATTTTGAAAATAAACTTTTTTGTATGTTATCACAACTAAGTATTGGTAGATCAAAACCACTGTTATTTTGTTTTTATTCCTTTTGATTGAAATATGGCAGCCATATTTGTTTCGTGGTGTATGCAGTTTTTGCGATGTAAACGTAAATCTTGATATTACGTATCATAACGAGAACTTAAAAAGCCCATAAATACCAAAATGGTACAGTTTCAGAGTTAAAATATTTTATATATAAGCTACCTCTAACTGTGCACTTTTAAAAAGAAAATCAGCCCTAAGACTTCATCTTCATCTGGATATATGAAATATGCTCCCCTAAAAAGCGGAAATTTTTTCCACAAACGTTGTTAAGCTTCGGAGTTGAATTCCATCCATAATTAAGCATCCTACGAAAATTATGTTTAGATTAAAAGATGTAGTCCGGCATGTGAGCATTACAATGGTTTCTACCGCTTGTCTCTAAGACCACCCCTTCTTGAGATATCAAGATTTACGTTTACATCAAAAAACTGCAAGAAACGTCGTGTACCGCGAAACAAATATAGCTGCCATATTTCAATCAAAAGGAATAAAAATAAGATAACAGCGGTTTTATCTACCAATACTTAGATGTGACAACACAAAAAAAAATATTTTTTTTTAAATGATCGAACGACCAGTACTGCAGCACTTCATATGGATTGATCCCAATTTCTGTGATGGGGGATGACAAAGAAATGGCCATTAGTTTAAACCGGCAATCTCTACAATATCAAAGCTTAGGTATTTCTCGACTTATATTAACAATCAGAATGAGTCCAACGGGTTTTTTTTATACGAAAAGCCTCTGGGCGTCCGGTCTGACGGAAAATCGAAAATCTGTAAAATTGTCGTTTTTGGACTGCCGATTTCAACCATACCACTAAACAGAATTTAAAATGTTGGATACTCATCCGACATCGAATTTAACGTTCTTTAATTCTTGTAATAGTGAAGTTTTCGTTGGTAGGCACCGCCTTGAAATTAAAAGCGAAAAACTAAAAGAGGTCCTAATATTTCATATTTCTTTTGATGTCCTCAGGTAAGCTCGCGTCGAGGGACCGTGCAAACCTAGGATACTTATATTTGGCGTCAAATGAAGCGATCGAAACGATCTCCCGCTTTCCAACATTTATTTCCACCAACGGTCCCAATCAGGTCTAATTTTACTGGCCTATGGGTGCTGTTATAAAAATAAATGAGTATAAAATGATTAAAGTAGCATTCATTGTGAACATACCTAACCTTACTTTTGTAATTTGGTGACAGCTAATGCTTAAAATTTAACATTACAAAATTACAAAAGTAAGGTTAGTATATTTTGCGGTATGCCCACAATGAACGTATCGCAGCCAACGTCGACGTCAAATAGAAAAAATATATCATACGATACTCATCGTTAAAAGTGCTTACAAAAGATATCGAAAACTTTTTCTCTACCTGTCTCGTATCGTAATATACTATAATTATTATTAGAAATTATATAGAAATTATTCTTGAATTATCAAAGTTTTACTTTGGATTCTATGAAAGCGTAGTAAGTAATGTAAAACTAAAAAAGAATATGATAGTCATACTCAGAATTGAAAGACGCTTCAAATGAGCTATCACATGACCGTATGTGACATATGAAATCTTTTAGGGGATAGTCGTCCGAGAAAAAAGAGTTAAGTAAAGTATAATTATGTTTCAGGATTTCTCTGAAAACTTAATTGTTTGTAAGCTTTATTCTTTTACTGGTTAAGACGAGGGAATTAATGTTTTGACTGGTTTTATATATTTCGGACTTCTTTGTTTACATCTGTTGCCTTGAATACTAAATCTTATCCAAGGCACCGGTGATCATCATATTTATCCCCCCCTGCTCTACAGATCAGAAAGTTGCGTGTTCAAATCACGTCGGGGTCACTACCTGTAATAACTACTGTGTTATGTCGAGTAAAAGACGGATTATGGTTTATAAGCTTTATTCGTTTACTGTTAAAAACGGGAGAAGGACGAGAGAAGATTGACTGCTTGTTTTATAAATTCATTTCTGACATGTTTACCTTTGTAACTTTGGATACTCAATCTTATCTAAGGCACGAGTGATCATCACAGTACCTACTGTATAATCTGTATTCAAAGTTGGATGGATTACTATTCAAAAGTAACCGATTACCGATTATCAATTATCATGGCCAAAAGAAACCCGATTGCTAAGTAATTGGATTACTTCACAAGAAAAGTAATCGATTACCACTACTCGTAATTATGAAATGATAAATTGGAGTAATAATTAGGTAGCTGAAGCGGACCACTACTGCATAATCTATATTCAAAGTTGGATTGATTACTATTTAAAAGTAACCGATTATCAATTACCATGGCCAAGATAAATCCGATTGCTAAGTAATTGGATTACTTCACAAGAAAAGTAATCGATTACCACCACTCGTAATTATGAAATGATAAATTAGAGTAATAATTAGGTAGCTGAAGCGGACCACTACTGCATAATCTTTATGAATAAAGATTATTTGAAAAGCTGGGTTGATTACTACTCAAAAGTAACCGATTATTAATTACCATGCCCAAAATAAATCTAATTGCTAAGTAATTGGATTACTTCACAAGAAAAGTAATCGATTACCGTTTATTGTAATCGAGTAATCGGCAATTTGAATTAGTTTTTCAGTTACTATTGATTTCATAACCTGAGACCACTTTTGTTAATACTGTCCTTGTCGGTTGTCAGCTTTTAGATGTCGGTGCAATAAAAATTCACTTGTCATTTATTTATACATATTTAACAGATTACTTTGTTAACTACTGCTTCATATTGTATAGGTATTAGACGTTTACGAAAATTGAGCCAAATATTGATCAGGTTACTATTTCTATCATTTCTATTGACATTAAAAGGAAA
The DNA here is from genome assembly GCA_929113105.1 of Agrypnus murinus. Classification (NCBI taxonomy): domain Eukaryota; kingdom Metazoa; phylum Arthropoda; class Insecta; order Coleoptera; family Elateridae; genus Agrypnus; species Agrypnus murinus. The sequence continues at coordinate 70,948,794 of OV816031.1, read as the reverse complement.
ATATTTGATTTTCGTAAACGCCACTTGGTGTTAATAATAATATTGCAAATGAAAAACTCGTAATTATGAAATGATAAATAGGAGTAATAATTAGGTAGTTGAATAGCGGATCACAGTACCTACTGTATAATCTGTATTTAAAGTTGGATTGATTACTATTCAAAAGTAACCGATTATCAATTACCATGACCAAAATAAATCCAATTGCTAAGTAATTGCATTATTTTACAAGAAAAGTAATCGATTACCGTTTATTGTAATTGAGTAATAAGGCAATTTGAATTACTTTATCAATTACTATCGATTTCCTTTGTTGATACCGTCATCGTCGCTTGTCAGCTTAGATGTCGGTGCAATAAAAATTCACTTGTTATTTATTTATACATATTTAACAGTTTACTTTGTTAACTACTGCTTCAGTGATTGTTCTGCTTCATATTGTATATGTATTAGACGTTTACGAAAATTGAACCGCATATTGATCAGGATACTATTTCTGTCATTTCTACTGACTTTAAAAGGAAAAGATTTGATTTTCATAGACGCCTCTTGGTGTTAATAATAATATTGGCAAATGAAAAAACTCGTAATTATGAAATGATAAATAGGAGTAATAATTAGGTAGTTGAATGGCGGATCACAGTACCTACTGCATAATCTATATTCAAAGTTGAATTGATTACTATTCAAAAGCAGCCGATTACCGATTATCAATTACCATGACCAAAATGAATCCGATTGCTAAGTAATTGGATTACTTCACAAGAAAAGTGGTCGATTACCGTTTATTGTAATCGAGTAATCAGCAATTTGAATTATTATTTCAGTTACTATTGATTTCATGACCTGGGAACACCTTTGTTGATGCCGTCCTTGTCACTTGTCAGGTTAGATGTCGGTGCAATAAAAATTTACTTGTCATTTATTTATACATATTTAACAGATTACTTTGTTAACTACTGCTTCAGTGACTGTTATGATTCATATTGTATATGTATTGGGCGGTTACAAAAATTGAATCGAATATTGATCAGGTTACTGTTTTTGTCATTGCTGTTGGCATTAAAAGGAAAATATTTGATTTTCGTAGACACCTCTTGGTGTTAATAATAATATTGGCAAATGAAAAAACTTCTAATTATGAAATGATAAATAGGAATAGTAATTAGGTAGTTGAATCGCAAATCACAGTACCTACTGTATAACCTATATTTAAAGTTGGATTGATTACTATTTAAAAGTAACCGATTACCGATTATCAATTACCATGGCCAAGATAAATCCGATTGCTAAGTAATTGGATTACTTCACAAGAAAAGTAATCGATTACCGTTTATTGTAATCGAGTAATCGGCAATTTGAATTACTTTTTCAGTTACTATTGATTTCATGACCTCGGACCACTTTTGTTTATACTGTCCTTATCGGTTGTCAGCTTTTAGATGTCAGTGCAATAAAAATTCATTTGTCATTTATTTATACATATTTAACAGATTACCTTGCTAACCACTGCTTCAGTGACTGTTCTGCTTTATATTGTATACATATGTATTGGGCGTTTACGAAAATTGAATCGAATATTGATCAGGTTACTATTTCTGTCATTGCTATTGACATTAAAAGGAAAAGATTTGTTTTTCGTAGAAGCCTCTTGGTGTTAATAATAATATTGGCAAATGGAAAAACTCGTAATTATGAATTGATAAATAGTAATGAGTAATAAATAGGTAGTTCAATCGCGGATTACTTTCGAAAATTTAACTCTATTGAATAATTCCATTACTCAAAAGTAATCCACTTTTTTTAAGTAATTCGATTACCGGAAGATAATATGACTACCGAAAAATAACCCGATTACCGGAAAGTAATACTGTTACCGTAAAAAAAGTAAAGATTACCGATTACTGTAGTAAAAAAGTAATTGAAGTTGTTCAACTTGTCTTTTTGTGTAAGGAATTTGATTAGTAATCCAATTACTCAGTAATCGATTAATAGTCAGCTGTTTATATTAAAGTTGGTTAGTTGGTTGTTACATTCTTTTTACATACACTAAGCTTAGTCTCCCATCGGGCCTGAACTTTCGGTAAATGTAATTTGATATTACAGAAAAAGATTATCTACTACGTAAGACAGTTCTTGTTAGAGAAGAACAAGTGAAAAAATTTTAGTGTTCGTATGAAATAAACAAATAAGTAATATACCCTAAGTGGTAAAATACCCTTGGAAATACCAAACAGCTATTCTCTTATGTTTCTCTTCGTCATAATAACTTTCTTATTATGATTCGCATGGGAAATCCATAAAAGGATGTAGTGAAACAATGCACTTGTTTATAGTTCAGAACATCAAAACAGCATTTTCGAAACTCGAAAGCTTTAAGTATCATAATCTGTCATAGTCCAGGTGATAGGTATTCACTATCCACACATCATTGGTGACGTAGTTTTCCTGAAACCATTTTCGAAATTTTCCAAGACTTGAAAACCATCAAAACAACCGGTTTTAATAATAATTATTTTATCTAAACAGAATCCTTATTATTAATTGCTTTACATCCAGTAAAATACGTTTGCAATTTATTATTATTTTATTACTCACTCCATAGAACTCTTGATTGTGAGTCTGACTTGACCTACCTTTCTCCGATCTGACATATCATGGTTATAGTTATTTGTTAAATCTTATAATTTAGTCTTTATTGCAATAATAGGATAATGAGGAGTTCGAAATGTTATAAAATAAAATCAAATTTAATTTATGGCATGATCGGGTTATGATGATTATAAGATATCCCAGTTAGCCATGAAAAGCGATTTAACGTAGAAATTATATCCAAGAAGTAAAAAAAATAAGTCTTTACGGGGCAGTGTCATTAACTTAAGAATTTAAAATTTAAATTAATCATGGCTTGCTCTGATATTCTATAAACCGTGGTCGGATTAGAATATATATAAGACTTCTAATTGTGTTACAACAACTAGTACCTGACCTAGCTTGAAATCAAGATAAAATGTTTTAGAAAATAGCAAAGTGGTATAAGTGAAATTACTTGGTGCTATCGTGAGAACTTCTATAGGTCTTTGACTTCACGTAGTGTGGCCGAGCGAGCGAGCGATTGATGCCGGTAGATCGGTGGGGTTTGGGGGATACCTACAGGTGAAAGACAGAACCGTAACGAGAATATTTAAAAAACATCATTTAAAAAAATGGGCAAGTACTGTTATGTACTGTGTGTGAAAGTCTTTCAGGATCTTTCAGCAAGAAGCGTTTCTCGATATAATGCAAAATTTTCGCAAATGTTGGTAGAAACTGTATACATATTCTCTTAATCTAATATCTATAATCTAAAATAAAAATAATAAATGCATTATGCGATATATTGTACACAACAACCATGTCCTCAAAACCTCTTTGAAGGTTGAATATTTTTACAGTTATGTTTTATGCTCGACAAAAAAATTAAAGTGCCTTGAATGAACGCTGTTGCAACTATTATATAAACCAGAAATTTTATTTTTCAAAATACATATAATCAATAATTAACTTGAAAAGAACAATTAATACTACTACTAATTATTACCTACTTGAAGGTGAATACTAAAAAGTGCACATTTAACATTAATTAATAAAAAGAATGTTTATTGTTTTCCTAACGATCGTTATAAATTCCTGGCATAATTAATGTGTGCCTTACAAGAAAGGTATACCAACAATAATTTTAAATATTGTTATGCTAAGATGCATAAAAATGTAATATTTCAGGAATTTACCTAACACATCATTTATTATAAAAAGATTTATAAAAATCTTTTAAATTTTCTAAAATCTATTAAATGAGTGTTTTGTTATTATTTATTAACGAGTAGTAAATGAGAATGAAATCATAAAAGTTTTATGAATAGAATAATGCAGGTAATATTTCCGAATAAGGACCTGGAGCAGGGAAATGGCCGAGTGCGAAGCTGGTACAGCATGGTACCGGCTCCAGTACGACTCGCGAAGGACATAGCAGCGGCCCCACTTATACACCTATATACATACATCTTGTGTTTTGTGCACTGCACACATAACATCGACATTGGATAATACGTACACATATTATCAATCTTATTAAACAGGAACATTGTTTTGATGAAAATATGCAAAAACTCATTTCATTCTATTATATGCAAAATATAAATAAAATGAATGAGTGGGATTTCCCTGTGACGCTTATCAATTTAATAACTTTTATTTGTATTATATCACACACTATTTTCTTATGAACATTTCGTAATAATACAAAACTTTGTGGTTTGTTTGAAGAAACGTTTTAATTATTTGATTGTGGTTAACATTAGATGCATGGGAGCCACCTAGGATGCCTATTTTCAAGGGGACGCTATAGTCTGAAGATTATTTAAATAATCACAGATTGCAGAAGAAAGTCTTTTAGAATTTAAACAACATTTAATTGTAAAATAATTATTATAATAAAAAGAAAGAAATGAATAAAGTAACATTATTATACAGGGTGTTCATTTAGTGAGCAATTATTCGATATATCCTAAACTATTAAATATCGAGAAAAACTTTCAGTACAAAAGTTTTTTGGTTGCCAAAGATGCATACTTTAAAAATATTTATAATAATACAGGGTGATTCAAAATAGCAGAACAAATGAAACTAAGCTTTTTCTTAATGGGACACTCTATACATTTTACCCAAGATCGAGTCCCCTACCACTTGTTTATTTAACAATAGATTTTTTTTGAATTCCTATCGACGTTGCTAATTTATATTTTAATTTTTAAGTCTTGTATTTCCGAAGTGATGATATAAAGCCGGAACTGATTAAATTGATTGGACAAAAGGGTAAGAACTTGATATTGAAATCTACAAAGAAGCTTGGAGAACAAACATAATACCAAATTGGGAAGATTGGGAAGACAATTTAATTATCCCGATACATAAAAAAGGAGAGGATACAGAATGTGAAAGTGAAGTTTATACGAGCATAACTGAAGTAAGAATAAGAAAAAATGGAAACGTAAACTTCCTTATGGCAGCCAATCCTTCTACGAAATATTTTAATAATATGTTGAAATCTTTAAATTTTAGCCAAATAATTACAGAACCTACTAGAAAAAAAAACACTTTAATATAGACATAATTATAACTTCACAACCTTCACTTATTCTGAAATCGAGTGTTATAGATTGTCATTTTTCAGATCATGACTTAGCAGTTTGCAAAATCGCGTGTCAGAAAATTACGTATTCTCCCACTGTTCGTAAATACAGGGATTTCAAAAATTTTAACCGTGATTATTTCTATGCTGAATTGCATACGCTGTCTATAGATGATATATTTTACGAAAATAATATTAATCAAAAAGTACAAATATGAAGCAATCGCATACTGAATCTTTTTAATAAACATGCTCCATGGAAAACTATTACAATAACAAAAAAGCACTCGCCTTGGTTAACCGATAATGTTAGATTACTAATGCGTTTGAGGAATAAGGCAAAAAATAAATTCAAATGTATAAAAATCGCTGCTGCATGGGAATATTACAGGACGTTGCGCAATTACACAAATACCGCAATAAAGAACGAGAAAAGAGTCTACCTACTATTTAAACTTGCTCGCACTAATAATTGTACGGCATTATGGAGAGAATTCAGAGCATTAAATGTACTACCTTCTAAATTAAATGAAAACAGCACCTTTAAAGGTAATATTGCTGAAGTTAATAGCTATTTTGTTAATAGTATTCCACATATATCCATTCCTCAACACGTACTAGACTTTATAAAAATAATAAATTAGATAAAGCTGGGGAGTTTAGTTTTAACCTAATAGATGATAGTGCTGTTACAAAAATTGTCGATTCACTAATAAGCAATTCGACAGGATCGGACGGATTAAATATTACCATGATAAAATCATGTTGTCCTTTTATATTGCAGTCATTACATCATTAACCCGTGTATATTACAAATAAGATTTCCCGACATCTGGAAGTCGGCTCTGGTAACACCAATAGCAATAGCAAATGCGAACAAGCTACAGGGTATAATGATTACAGGCCAATTAGTATACTACCAACACTCTCCAAGATAATTGAAAAAGTAATTAATTTACAACTTAAATACATACACAATAAATCATGAGTTATTGCTTAGTATATTACACTATCTTTGGTCTTGGTAGTGATGCAGTTGGTCTGTTCCAGAATTACCTGAATAATAGAACACAAAGGGTCAGGGCATCTGCTTCTCTCTCAACGCCTGTTGATGTTACCAGAGGGGTTCCGCAGGGATCTATATTAGGACCTCTGCTGTTCAACATGTATACCAGAGGTCTTTGTGATTGTGTAGAGACCTGTAATGTTCATATGTATGCAGATGATACGCAGATCTACTATTCATTCAATCCTAATCATATTGAAAACGCTACTAATATATTAAACAACGATTTACAAGCGGTATCTGAATTTTCCATAGAACACGCATTAATTTTAAATCCATCTAAGACTTGTGCTTTACTTTTAGGCAAATCGATTAGTAATTATCAACCATCTCCCATTAAAATTGGAGAAAATAATATTCCTGTAGTGGAAAGCGCTAAAGATTTAGGACCAATTCTTGATAAAACGTTTAGATTCAAAAAACAAATTAACAAATATATACAAAATGCTTATTATAATTTAAAACTTATATATCCGCATAAAGATTATTTAAGTAAAGAAGCAAAGATTTTACTGTGTGAATCACTTGTTTTATCGCAATTTAATTATTGCATGCCCGTATATAGTCCTTGTCTTGATTTTGAAACATCTCAACGTATACAACGTGTGCAAAATTCTTATTTAAAAATTTACGTTTGATTCATGGTGTTCCTAAATTTGCCCATATATCTTCAAAATTAGCTCCAACGGCTTGATATGAAACAACGACGTTACACACAAATAACAACGTTCTACCATTATATAATAATTAACCGGCAGCCGCCGAATCTATGCAATAAAATAAGGCATAGAACAGATGTACACAATATAAATGTGCGACATAGGGGCCTATTGAGTATACCCAAGCATAATACCGAACTTTTTGAACGATCATTTAGTTATAGTGTCGCGAAAGTTTATAATGGTATACTGCCATCATTAAAAACGTTACCAGTAAGCAATTTAAAAAAGCCTTGGTTAAGCAATTGACGTCAGATCGACATTGATACACCATATCGTAACCAGTCTGTATTGAATATATGTTTAGTTTCTTATGATAGTCATGTTATTTCTAGTTGTTTATATTATGTTTTTTTGTAATAGGTCCGACTAATATACAGTGCGTTTTTTGTAAACGATAATATAGGAAATCCAATGGAATTTTATCATTTTCTTCGTAAGTTTGTACCCTTGCAAATGTAATTAGAAATCTTGGTATCAATCGAAAGAAGAATTCATTTTACGTCAAAAAAATATTAAACTTTATGAAGAAAACCAAAATCGATTTAGAAAAAAACTTAAAAAGCGTATTGATTTACTGCTTTTGGTAATAAGTTATTTAAAAAATCTGGAAGCTGAACGCCGATTGGTGTAGCGGTTAACGCTTCAGATTCCTAATCAAAAATCGCGAGTTCAAACCCCGTCATCGTATACTTTTTTTTAATTGTGTTGCTTACTAATTATTATTTTTAGAACTTTATTACAAGGATTATTAGTTTTATGCCCTTTTTTCATTTGCCTTTCTGATAGGTAGTTAAAATTGTACAAATAGTAACGGTAAACCCCCGTAGCAAAAATATCTAACAATAAAAAAAATTGCATGCATATTTAAAAAATATATATTCGAGAAAATGAAAGGGAGAAAGAAGTATTATATATAATTTTTATTGATCTCAGAGCAGCCTTGGACACAGTAAAACGAAGTAAAATGTGGGAAATAACGGAGGAATTACAAACAACAGGCAAAATTATTATAGTAAAAAGTGTGTACGGGAAGATAATAGGAAGGGTGCAATTAAATGGAGAACAATCCGAAAGCTTTGAAATGTGGAAAAGGGATAAAACAAGGAGACAGTCTAAGCCCACTACTATTTATATTGATAATGGACAAAATAATGAAAAGCACAAGACACCGGGCAGGACAACTTCAGACAACAATAGGATATAGAAATCTAACACGTTTAAAAATAAATGCACTCCTGTATGCAGACGATATAGTTCTAGTTGCAGACTCTCATAGGAAATTACAGGAACTAATAGATATTTGGATATAAAAAATAGAAAAAAAAAAATGGAAATGAAAGTGAACATAGATTTAGGGAAATAGATTTAGAAATAGCAAATATAACAAAAAAAGTTACAAGAACATGACACACAGAATAAACACGAAGAAGCACGAGAGCATGGTAAACGCAACTGAGATGAAACAACTTAGGAAGATCGCAAATAAAACAATATGGGATAGAGAACGTAATGAAAAAATTAGAAATACCTTGAAATAGGAACCCATACTACATAAAGTGATCAAGAGAAAACTTAATTGGTTTGGACACGTAGTTAGAAAGGAACAGAACAGATTAGTAAAAAAGACAATGGAATCAAAACGAAGAGGTAAAATAAGGAAAGGTAGACCCAGGAAGACGTGGCTGGAACAAGTAGAAGAAATAGGCAAAGGAAATAGCAGAAGGGAAGGACAAATTAAGAAATGGAGGAAATAGCAAGAGACCGAAAGGCATGGGAAAGATGGGTTAATAATTGAAGAGTAAAACAAACCTCCGACGCCCCATAGAAGAAGTAGAAGTATTTCCGAATAATTTATTTACGTGGGGCATCTGTAGTAACTTAATCTCCACGTTGCTTCCAAGAGATATCACTGCTAACTGATGACTTCAAACTTTTTAAAAGTTATAAGAAATCAACAAGATTGCCGTTTGATACAAGAGGATTTAAATCGCATTTATAAGTGATCCATTGATAATAGGTTGCATTTCAATTTATCTGACTTAAGTGTGAATCCATGTCGTTTTCACGTTAGGTTAATATAATAGATTATACTTATAAAATAGATGATAATACCTACTATACCTAGAGTAATAGAATGTTCTGGGTATTCATTTCATATCGTCATTTTCTTTTAACCATCATTATGAGTTAGTGGTTAACAATGCATTAAAACAATTGGGGTTTATTTTTAGGAATACTAAATCTTTTACAAATATTGAGACAATAATGATTCTGTTTAATTCCCTTGTGCGCACAAAACTTGAATATGAAGTAATGATATGGAATCCCATATCCACAAATCACATAATGCAATTTGAAAGAGTGCAGAAAATGTGCAATGCTGAGGTATTGCTTATACAAAAATGGTAATATTGCGAATGTCTCTAAGGGTTAACTACAACTCATTACTCAATCACTTCAACATAAAATCCCTTTCTTCAAGAAGGGAAGGTCAGTTATTGCTATTTTTATACAAAACCTTAAATTATATTGTTGATGCATGATGCTCCATTTTCATTAGGGTCATTCCATGCGAAATCGATCACTAAAATGGGCCGATCTCACGGATTTCAATGAAAATCACTTATGAGGTAGCAATCAACTAAAGAACATAACTTTCATTCATCAATTTGCTAAATTACGCAGAACTTCGGAAATATTCAAACTGAAAAAATTATCAAAACTGCTTGCACGCCTTTAAAGAAATATAAATATCTCGAAAAGTATTTACCCTAGAACAAATATTTTTTTGTATATTGCTCACTAGAAGACGGGCTTTTTGGACAGCCTAATAATTTTTTGTTATCAAACGTATTTTTATTTTCTTCTAAACGAAATATTCTAAAAATGCAGAAAAATCGGTGTGGTCACATTTTTAAAAATCTGAAGAAAATTGTACAGATTCTTTGAACATTTCTGTATTTAAATGCCAAATGGCAAGCTGGACGTTTTAATAGTTTTGGCAGGGTAAATTTTCAAAGACTGCGCTGCAGGCAGCCGGCGCACCATAGATCACGGTCAACCGGCGCAACCCGCATTCGCTACCTTCTAGTTAGTAATAATACGGTCCATATTACCAGCTTAACTCTTAACCTTAACCTCTCAACTTATGTACATAAGATAAATGTATATTTGTGTGGATATGATTGTACCTACTAATTAGTTAATTACTTATGTATTTAAATCGATTACTTCGGGTGTGTTACATAAAGTACTTTTCTTGCGGCTGTCCAAGACCATAAAATATAATGAAACAGCTTTTTTAATTTAAGTTTTAAGGTCAATTGGGGTAATTGGTCCATAGATATACAATTCTTTTGCTTCAAACACTTTATCTCATATTTTATCGTGAAGTATAAGTTTAGGACCTTGTTTTATAGTAACTTTAATATATTTCCAAAAGAAAATGTAAAAATAAAACAGCTCTATATTTGTCTATATCTATATCTATATTTTACTTAATCTTTATCTATATTTTACATCCATATTACTTTATAATATGTTCTGGGTAACTGGGACGCCCTAAGGATATTAATTAAAATGTCTCCAAAAAATTAGGGCTGCAGTAGGAATAGTTCAGGAATTATCGCAGTCGGAAGAGTGTATAGGGTAAAGTCGATAAAACTAAAAATTCACGTAATTCTCATAGACGTTTAACGATAGTTTTAGTTTTTATTAAGCAAAGTTTCAGTTACCCCATCGCTCCAATTAGCGCAGCTGACCTTATTAAACATCAGAACCTACAATAGAGATCGGTAATAGTTATTTATTGTACAAGTGAGTTAAGTAAGTTATTATGATTATTTCATTCTACTTCGTTTTTGACCAATCGCAAGGCTTTATTTTTTGGATTACAGCGATAATTCGATAATTTTTTATTGTCCTTTTCGACTGTTTTTATCTTCGTGACAACGCTGAAAACTAGTGTCACATGTGTCCCATTTTTTACTTTCATGTCAAATACTAATCTTTATGTTAATAAGTAGATGCTTAAATAAACAACTGTATCATGAAATAATCTTACCGAATTACATGCTCGTGCTTCTGAAATTATCTGTTGTAATACTCAAGTTGATTAAAACGCAACACTCGTGTCATTTTTTGACAAATTTCCCTCCGTTGCACGTCGGGAAATTAAAACGTCAAAAAATGACACTCGTGGTTGCTAATCAACGTTCGTATTACAAATCGATAATTTCGAAGCACTCGTGTAATTACAAGTGATAATTTTTGCAGTGGATAATATCATTAACTCACCTGTGCCACAAGTTCAAATATTGAATTTGCAATGATCCTATAGCTCAGTCTATAGTTTTTAACGTTAATAAATTTGACACTCTAGCTCGATGGGATTTTAATAATATAATACAACGTAAGCTGGTGATTGGTTGCTACCTACAATAGCACCCAGTCTAACCAGTGAACATCTATTTTTTAAATTTAGGATCAAAAACAACTTATCTTCTGTAAACAAAAATGGTATCTAACCTATTGCATTATAATATTTTAGGGTCTTTGATGGCCGCAAGAAAAATGTTTTATGTAACACTCCCGAAGAAATCGATTTAACTACATAAGTAATTAACTATTAGGAGGTATAATCATATCCACACATATATACATTTATCTTATGTACATTAGTTAAGACCGACCGCTGGAAATATAGACGGTATTATTACTAACTAGAAGGTAACGAATGCGGGTTGCGCCGGATGACCGTGATCTATGGTGCACCGGCTGCCTCCAGCGCGGTCTTTGAAAATTTACCCTGCCAAAACTATTAAAACGTCCAGCTTTGCCATTTGACATTTAAATACAGAATTGTTCAAAGAATCTGTACAATTTTTTTCAGATTTTTAAAAATGTGACCACACCGATTTTTCTGCATTTTTAAAATATTTTGTTTAGAAAAAAATAAAAATACGTTTGATAACAAAAAATTATTAGGCTGTCCAAAAAGCCCGTCTTCTAGTGAGCAATATACAAAAAATATTTGTTCTAGGGTAAATACTGTTTGAGATATTTATATTACTTTAAAGGCGTGCAAGCAGTTTTGATAATTTTTTCAGTTTGAATATTTCCGAAGTTCTGCGTAATTTAGCAAATTGATGAATGACAGTTATGTTCTTTAGTTCATTGCTACCTCTTAAGTAATTTTCATTGAAATCCGTAAGATCGACCCATTTTAGTGATCGATTTCGCATGGAATGACCCATTATCTAAAATTAATATAAAAGTTGCGGATATAAGAACCCGCAATAGTAGACTTACATTTTATTACTTTTCCTAGAAAACAATCTCACCATATGGCTCCCATGTTGGCAGTGCAAAGGCGTTTTAATAACTTGGACCTAGTCTTGGATTTGTTTAATTTATCATTTAATCAATTCCGTAAATGAATGAATGATTATGTCTAATAGATAATTATAACCATGTCTAAGGTAATTGTAATATCAAACACAAGGCTTATTTTTGTTCCAGTTCGTTTTGAGAGTTCCACCGGGCCGATTTAAGCGATTCTTTTTTTATATTAAAGCTTTCGCTGTGCAGATTAACACTATTTAATTTTTATATTTTTTTAATGTTTATATTTTTAATTTGAAAAACTCTAAAATGTTTAATTTGAGACGGACGAATCGGACATTCACTTGGGCCGCCCTCTCACTTTCTACGGTGGTGAGCTTCGTAAGTACTCGTAAGTACTTTCTAAGGGTGATGCAGCTTTGCAGCCATCCACTTCTATCATTAATAAGCGGTTAACACGCGGTTAATGTTCAAAAAATTGTTAGGTTGTGTAGACAAAACCCGCATAATTGAAAATTATGGACAATAGACGAATTATACAAATAACAGCTGATGGCAACTGTTTATTCAAGGCAGTTTCATATTGTTTGTATAAAACTCAGGAAATTTACCAACACTATGTTTATGTCATGTTTTTGGAATATGTAAATACTAATAGACGTTTTCAAGAATGTTTTAAACAAGATCGATTTTTGATTTTATTCTTATCATTTCGTAAGGTAGAATTTCCGTATATATGTATGTAGAATAAACCGGCGGGAAGGGGTATGCTAGAGAGGAATAATTGTCAGAAGAGAGGAGGGTAAGCTGGGAGAGAGGAGTGCTAGGCATATTTATTTAGAATTTTTAACTGGTTATGTTTGCTTGCGTTTAGTTAAATAATCACTCACGAAAATCCGAAGGATTGTAATCACACATCGAATGTTGTATGTAGGGAAATCCTTCAATACTTTTGATCGTCGTATCTTGACAAGGTTTCCCTAGTATGTTCTTAATGTTTTAACTATCTGTACTGGTTACTTTAAGTTCACGCTTGCTATCTATATACAGGCTGATCCAAAATGACTGAGGACCGTTTGAATTTACCTCCACGGTAAGGTTTTGTCACGTTGGCAACATGAATAGTTTTCAGATATTCTTATCTTTCTTTTATTTTACAGTGGGGTATGAAAAATAATATAGCTTATAAACTTCATTAAATTTAAATAATAAGCTTAGTTGATAATAAAATCGTCTAATAAACCGTAGTTCTGCAAAGAATTGTTTTGTAAAATAAGAAAACAAGCGAAATAAAGCAAAAATTCAATGAAAATTCAGAACAACGTAGCAAAGCACAATGATGTAAACGAGAAAGTGACGAGTTGCCGCTGTAATTTGACGCAACATATTTCAATAGTGCTACACTAACAACGTCAAATACACTAAAACCTAAGGCGCCAAATGCAAATCATCCTTACTCAATTTGGATCTCAGTGTATTTAAAACACAAGGCTTATTTTTGTTCCAGTTTATTTAAGAGTTGCACCGGACCGATCTAAGCGATTCTGTTTTTATATTAAATATTTCACTGTGTAGATTAGTCAACACTACTTAATTTTTATATATTTTTAATGTTTATATTTTTATTTTGAAAAACTCTAAAATGTTTAATTTAGATGGACGAATCGGACATTCACTTGGGGCGCCCTCTCACTTTCTATGGTGGTGAGTTTCGTAACTATTCCCGCTTATAAATATAAAAGGGTGATGCAGCCGTCCACTTCCATCATTAACAAGCGATTAATATTTAAAAAATTGCAATTGCGTATTCAGAGCAGTTTCATATTGTTTGTAGAAAACGCCAGAAAGTCAACACTACGTTTATGTCGTGTTTTTGAAATATGTATCTACTAGACGTTTTCAAGAATATTTTAAACAAGATTGATTTTTGATTTTATTCTTATCATTTCGTAAGGTAGAGTTTCCGTATGTATGTAGAATAAACCGGCGGGGTGGGGTAAACCAGAGCTGGGAGAGAGGAGTGCTAGGCTTAGAACTTTCAACTGGTTATGTTTAGTAGTGTTTATTTAAATAATCACTCACGAAAATCCGAAGGATTGTAATCACAAATCGAATGTTGTATATAGGGAAATCGTGCGATGCTTTTGACCGTCAAGTCTTGACGAGGTTTCCCTAGTATTTATTTAATTTCTATTTTCCACACATGTTATACGTATATTCCTTGTAAACGGAACTTGTTTCTGTTGGAAATAAATATTATTATTATTATCAAGAGGAAGTAATTGAGATACGTAATTGATACTTAAGCGTAGTGCTCTAGACAATTTCTGAGAATCAGACGATTGGAACTGCACAGCCAAAACCCGACCCCGTACTCTCATCTCTGATACACTTCCTGGTGGTATGCAGTTTCCCATAGGTCTACGGGCGCACGCCCCTGTCCGGAATAAACATCACTTTAATTCTCCTCCATTCTTCTAGATCAGGCAGCGGGTAAATAGCACCATATCCGACCTTGACGTCAGGTAAGAATCAAATCCACCCACACCGGACCTCATGTTAGCAGAACTTCTGCAACGTTTAGGAGTCGTTGTCGAGAAACACGTACGTGTAACTCTACCACACATTATCTTCTGACTATGTTATCCGTTACCAAAATAAACCTGGGGTTTATTCTCGGAGCTAGTCTCGGATCCTAGTCATGCCCGACACCTCAAACAAATGGCCAGTCTTCTGTCATACTGCGCTAGTCTCGGATACTAGTGAATCCATGACCGACACCTCAAGTTGGTCAGCGAGTTATATTCAAATTTGCATAAAAAGAATATGCGAGGGAAACTAGATAAATTATCTACCTAAGCATGAAACAAAAGACGCATGATTTTTTAAACAATTTTATTTTTCAATATAATCTCACCCAACTTCAACGCACTTTCGCCATTTGTCTTGCAATGAATTCATACCATTAAAAAAATGATTCTTCCTGATTGCCAAAATAGTCATTGATGGTTCGTTTCAAATGGTCATCACTTTCAAAATGGCGGCCTCTCAAATGTTTTTTCAGATTTCGGAATAAGTAGAAGTCCGAGGGTGCCAGATCTGGGCTGTAAGGTGGGTGGTCTAACTCTACAAAGTTACATTCGTTCAGAATTGGACGAACTTTGGCGGCTTTATGAACCGTCGCATTGTCATGAAGAAGGAGCACATTTTTATGCCTCAAGTGGGGACGTTTTTTGGTAATTTCCGAATGTAACTTTTTGAGCGTATTACCGTAAACCTCTGCATATATTGTAGTGCCCTTAGGCATATATTCGATCAGAAGAACTCCATGCAAATCCCAGAAAATTGTTGCCATAAGTTTTCCGGCTGAGGTCTGTGTGCGAGCTTTCTTTGGGGGTGGAGAACCCTTATGAATCCATTGCATAGATTCCAGCTTTGTCTCAGGGTCCCAGTGATGTACCCAGGTCTCGTCTCCAGTCACTATCCTCGTTAGGAATTCAGCATCAGCTTCCAAAAGATCTAAATTGTTTTGATAAATTTGCTGTCTTCGCGTCTTTTGCTCTGGAGTCAACAACCTGGGAACCCACCTCGCTGAGACTTTATTCATGCCTAACTTTTCGTGCAATATGGTCAAAACGCTAGGTTCTGATATTCCCAGAGCAGTAGCAATGGTGGAGACCTTAATGCGGCGATCCTCAAGAACCATAGCTTCCACTTTGTCACACATTTCACTGTTGGTTGCCTCAAGTGGCCTTCCACTCATGGTCATCCTCTATGGATTCACGTCCCCAAAGAAACTGTTTTGACCAAAACTTAATCGTAAAATATGATGGGGCATCATCTCCATATACGGCAATCATACGTTCTCTTATAAATTTTGGACCATTGCCTTCTTTTGTGAGAAACTTAATCACACTCCTATGCTCCAATTTCAAAACACTCATTTTTTGTCAACTAATCGCGCACAAAACAAAAAGTAACAGGTCAATTTCACTGAAACTTCAGATACAATTATAAAAGACTTGCCACTATTTGACATTAAACGCTGAAGATTGTCAGTTGTTTCAGTCATGGCTAGGTAGATAATTATTCTAGTTCCCCTCGTATAGTCAAACTCGGTTATAACGAGATGCTCAGGATCGCCGATTTTTGCTCATTATATCCGATGTTCGTTATAACAGAGAAGAAAAAATAACTTTATTGGAAGGAAACAGCCTTATAGAGCTTTCATTCTTTCGCTTCTTTGAATTATTAACCAACTATTAGTTATCAAATTAGTTCTCAATCAACACAATTTGGTCGAATTTTGGCTACGTGTGAGACCTGGTCATACTGACCTTTCAATCAAAGCGTTGAAGTATTTAATGCCGTTTCCTAAGACATATTATTTATGTGAACAGGCTTCCTCTGCACTTTTATATATAAAATAAAAATATAGAAATCGATTGAATTTAGAACCAGATTTAAGAATTCAGCTTAGCACTATTGAGCCAAACATTTGTGATGTTGTTTCAAACAAACATCAGTCTTCACATTAATGTTTTAATAATGTTATAATTTTTTATCCAACCTCTATATAAATACCATGTTTACTATGGTCATTTTAAATAAGGAAAGTGATTGTTTACTTTTATGTTACATTATAACCCACGTTGCCCCTAGCAACGTGGGTTATTTTTAAAAATCTCACTCCTTCAAAGATAACAACCAATCACTAGCTTACGTTATTTAATATTATTACAATCCAGTCATCGTGCTAGAGTATTAAATTTATTGCCGTCAAAACTACAGACTAACTATACATTGCAAATTCGATGTTGAAACTTAAATAAAGCGGTGTTGGATCAAATTTTGTATGACATGCGTGAGTTAAGGATATTATCCACTCAGAAAAATTAACCGTCTCGGGCCTGCCGGCCCTCGAGGGTAAATTCTTCGTTCGTGGATAATATCTCACTTAACTCACTTGTACCATAAATAACTATTAATTAACGTGTTACGTCAGTGTCAGTGGGATTTTTGTTTTTTTGTGTTTTTTTATTTTTCAAATAAAAATACATCGATATGCTAGGGGGTCCGCAACAATTTCTTAAATGAAAAGAAGATCATTGGGTTACTAAAGGTTGAGAACCGCTGGTCTAATGTGTATTCTCTCTGCACAATACGTTAATGGTTATCAAAAAATGAAGTAAACATTAATAATGTCATTTTGATTTCGCAAAAACGAAGAATTTATAAAAAAATACTGCAACCTTTCGAGTTTAAATACATTTAAAGACTTCTGTAATTTGTGCTCTTTCGAATGGTATAAAATATCGCAATTACAAATGGTCTGTAAAGGAAACAGGTATTAATTTCAGAAGTCAATGTTAACTTAGGCGGATGCATAGAGACTTGTCTCCTAATATTGACTATTATGATTCTGAAACACAAATAAAACAACGGTTACATTAAAAATCATTTATTTTCATTTATGTTTGAAATGAGCTCCCTTATTTCTGATAGATGCACGTCCAACTTCTATTGTAGTCACTTTTAACATAGTTTCTTCTTCCATTTGGTCGAAGGGCTTTTGGATTTTACTGATAAATGGTCACGGTTTTGAATCTCTTCACTATCAGAAGTCCAGAGGTGTTATGTCTGGAAATCTAGCAGGCCACGGTATTGGTTCACTTTTGTCGATCCAGTTGCTTGGGAAAGTGTTGCTTAAATAATCCCTGACATTAATTCGGAAGCGCGCTGGGCAACCGTTATGTTGAACAATGATGAGTTGATCAGCTTAAAAAATTGGGACATAGTTTACCAAATCGGGTATATCATTTTGCAGAAATTCTAAGTAGTTGGCGTCATTTAGATTTTCCGACAGAAGATGTGGCCCAATTAAACATCTGCCTTTAAGACCTACCCATACATTCACTGAAAACTTCCTCTGGAACGTAGTCTGCTTTTGATGTTCGGGGGTTGGGTTCGTTTCTTTATCTACCCAGCAATGGAAGTTATGGGCATTAGTAATACCTTCTCTATTACTCTATTAAAGTCGCAAAGTTTATGATAGTAGTTGGGAGGGCCAAACTGGAGTATAGTTGTGGCGTAGAATATTTCAAAAGGTTAGAAAATAGTTAATTTATCTATTGCACAGGGATATTGGGAGGCGTCCGAAGAAAACGACGTGGCATCCAGTGCAATGGTAAAACCGGTAAAGTTGGTTAACTCTTATTTATTTTTTAATTTGTTGAGTTTTTTAAAACTTATGTTTACAGACGTTATCATGTTTTCATAACAATAATAATTGAATTTAAGTAAAATAACAAACGCCGGCGCCAGCGTGAATGAAGTGGAGGTTTGGGTGCTTACCATATAATCCAAGGTAATTTTTGATAAAATTTCATTGTAGGCGTCGAGTCAATGTGATGTTTTGTATGTTAAAGATCTGTACTGTAAATAAAACTCGCCCAGATTCAGTAAAATCCTAAACCACAATCACGTTTGGGGTGCAACCTGCTAAAACAAACACACATAAGTGGCGCTCAACCATGAATGTAGTTTAGTAAAGCTAGTTGGCTATATGATTATAACTTTTGTGTCCGGTGGCTATCAAAAAAACTGGAAACACCAGCATTAAACAAGTTAACGCTTTTTATAATTTATTTTACACGCAGTAAATGGGGTTGGGTTTAGTGCTATAAATTATTAGGTTAGTTAGTTAAATAGTAGATTTTTTATAATAACTAGCAAACATATTTAAAAATAATATGACATCGGCAATCTTGATTATTAACTTAATACATCCATTTACAATAGTGAAAATTGGTGTTTTCATCGTTTTTTGGACGCCACTGTACCTCCGCCCGATTTCATTAATTTTGCAGATTCCAAAATAGTCTAGAAACTAACCGCCACTAGGAATTTTGATCTTTGTTAGATACTAACAGCTTTTACTAAATTTACAAAAGTCAAACAGAGGTATGAAATTTTAAATTCAAACTAGGTGCCAACTAATGGGTAAGCTTTAGTAACTTGTCGCTTTTGTTGAAATACGAAAAAAGAATTCAAGCTCGGATCCTCACCTCTCTCTCTTACATCGCGTAGTTCAATAGGGTTTAGGTCATCCAGCGCTAGGTAGCGCTGGCTGTCTCCACAGAAAAAATGTACCGAGACACATGAATGAATGAATGAAAACACAATGCATGTACTTAATAAAAGTTTGATGTTTTTTTGTTAGTTGCTACCAATATGAAAACAAAAAATTCTAATAGCATACGGAAATATATAGTGTCTGAACTAGTCATCAAGATTACTATTCTTGTAGTTTCAAATTTAAAAACCCTAGGTAAAATGTTTGAGTTTACGCAATAGTGTCTATATGTAAGAAGGGGTTGCGAATATAAAAATGCAATACCTTTTAAAAGAGATTTTTAGAAGAGTTGGAAGTTTCGAAGCAGCTTAATGGTTGAAACTGTGTGTAACGATGTTTGAGCAATAAACTGTACCATCTAAGTACTATATCCGGTGTATTTGCAAACTTCATTGTAAAACGTTTTTCCATTGACTTCCGTCAATGACAGTCTCTCGTTCTAACACCTGAAGAGGGTATGTAACTCACAGTTACTTATGTCACACATAAAATCTTACGAATAGTTACTTTTGCGTCTCTCTTATATTTCAGATAGCGGGTTTACCAACCATCCAAAAACCCAGAGAAGAAAAGAGGCAGTTGTTTCGCGACATCTTTCTTTAATGTTTTTAGGCAACGATATCGACCAGATTGTTTGACAACACCGCACTATTCGGTATGTTCTCAAATTATTTCGTTGAATTATTCCTCGAGAAAGCAAACATGAAGATCAGGACCGGTCCAATCCAACTCCGACATCATTTAAAGGCGCCTACCACTGACTGACTAGGTTGGAGCTTGCTCCCGTCACTGTCTATTGGCATGCCAGACTTTAGTGTACCAGGCAGGAGCTGTAAAAAAGCAACGCTGTAATTTTACCCATATTTTCAAGGAGTATTAGATTATGCTTGTTTAAAAAAACTAAATCCAATTCTTGGTTAGAATAATGTCAACATCTGTCACTATTAATTTTCTCAATGAATATTAGATCATACTCGTATTACCTGTGCAATTCTTACTGGACAGTTTTCTGCTGAGTATAATTTTTTGATTGAAAGGGTTAAAATAGATTATTCTCTAATTTAGCTGTATCTAACAAAATTTGCATAAATAAAAAATAGAAATTTATAATTTTAATTTAACTAACAATTATCAATTAACAATGAAAATACATAAAGTCAACTAATTTAAAGACGAATGTTACAATTTACTTTAAAAATTCACTAAATGTGATTTTTGTTTATTTAACAACTACCTGTAATTGATATTTTTTAATTTATTTATAAGAAAATGAATTGCTAAACTGATAATATGCTTTTAGGAATGTTATTTTTCAATATTACAAATCTAGAAACACACAGTTGACATTATTCTAACCAAGATCTGGAAAGACAATTTTTGTTTTATATTTTCTGAAGTAAATATAATCTAGTACTCCTTGAAAATATGGGTAAAATTACAGTGTTGCTTTTTTACAGCTCCTGCCTGGTACACTAAAGTCTGCCATGCTATTGGTCGTTTTCTTCTTCTCCCTTCAGAAATAACAAAATCAGTCAATCAATCAATAGAGTGATGATCTATTTATTCTGTTAATTATAAGAATATGTTCTGTAGCCGTTATATGACTTATTTTTATCTATTTTATTTTTGGGCGAGGAATCGGGATGGCGGAGCATCCTTCGTACCTCATGGCATCAATTACTATCTAGATTTTGTAGTGATTAAGTAAAGAGATGAAAATCCTGCAATATTTCTAGAGTACTCGAATATCTGACTGAATGAAGAATAAAGAATAATATGGGACGCTGATCTATACTAAGATTTGCAATAAGTTATTAAAAGCCACAACAATCGAAAAAATCAAACATTAAACCTGTGATAGTGAAACAAAACTCTAATAATATTTAATTTAGGTATTAATATTTCAAGTAAAAAAACTTGTTATAAGACTTTTGACTAACTTTTGATTTTGAAAAAGTTACTTAAGCATATTATTTTCTATTTACATAAACAGTATCGAATATCATTGAAGCATAATTTTAGATTTGACAATAATTAAGTAACATTTCTTACTGATAATGTGTAAATAATAGTATAATGTAAATTATCTTATATATTATGAACAATAGTATGAGAAGTGCCCGTCACTTTATTTTGTTGAATTCGTGCTGATTCGTGTTCACATGAAAAACCCGAATTTATACGAAGTTTATTGGAGGGAACATTTTCTAAGAATAAAAGCCGCCAAAAAATAAAAACAGTTTCTCTATTTTGAAATATTTAGGTTATATTTCTGTATCGTTTCTCTTATTACAGAAAACTGTTGTAAATAATAAGCGTTAATAGTAATAATGTGAAAGCTTCTTTACAAATTAACTGGGTCAATTACTAAAGGCCCAGAACGACAAAGCTTAATTGCACTTGAAGACATCCTATGTATACATTATTTCTTTAAATTGAGTTGATACTCGACGGTATGTTTGGATTTGATAATAAATTAAAAATATAAGACGTTGATTGTCCATTCAGAATCTTCGGTATCGAACAAGCACTTCAGAAAATACTCAATATCTATAATAATCCAGTTCTCACTTTTCAAAGTGATTGCGTTTCAAGGTTTCAGAAACACAGAAATGTAAAGATTGGAAAATCCAGAGTTTAAAGTATCACCATTCTTTATGGTGATTTAAAACCAGGATT
Source organism: Agrypnus murinus (assembly GCA_929113105.1). Classification (NCBI taxonomy): domain Eukaryota; kingdom Metazoa; phylum Arthropoda; class Insecta; order Coleoptera; family Elateridae; genus Agrypnus; species Agrypnus murinus. Next base: position 70,926,679 of record OV816031.1, on the reverse strand, counting down.
TTAGGGTTTCAGAGATTCATAATTTTCGGAATTCAGAAAGATTAGTGTCTTTAAGTGTTTAATTTTAATTATGTTAAATTCTAAAATTTAAATACTTCAACGTTAAGACTTATAGTATTTTAAAGCTTAAACTTCCTTAACTTATGAAATTTAAAATGAATTCAAGTATTGGTTTACCACCTCCTACCTTAAACTACACAGTTTCAGGCTTTCTGGGTATTAAAACTGTAGTTATCGGATTTCCAAGTTTGAAACACTGAAAGTTCAAATTACTCTAACTTGGATATTTACCTCTTTTGCTAGAATTTCTCAGACTTTAGAGTTCAAATCTTATAGTTTGTAAAATTCCAAAATCTATCAATGTCACAGTTGAATCTTTCATAGTTCTAAACTTTATGGATACTAAATTTTTTGTTTCGGAGAACCAAATTTCCGGGCTTTAAAGTTCTAGAATTCCAAGATTACAAACGTTAGAAATCAAGTCCATACTTTTAAAGTTTTTATGCTTTCACAATTTGACATTCTTTGATGAGTTTAGAGGTTTGGTGTTTAAAAGTTTTATAATTCAAAAGTTGCTATGTTTTAGAGTATTGAAGGTTCACTTCACAGTTTTACAAGTTTAGTATTAATAAATTTAGTTTTATTATTAAAATCCATAGAATATAACGTCCAAATTTCTGAAACGTTCATTGTCAAGGTTCCAAAATGGAGGTTTTAGATTCCGATTTCGGCCGTTTGCGATTTCTGAATTGAGCATTTTCAAAGTTCCAGTATTTATTTTCAATCTAACAAAGTGAAAGTGTTACAATTATATTTTTTTACCTTTATAATTTACCCTATACAGTTATCCTTGCAGTTTCACATAATATTTCTGCTTTCCTGCTTGTGAGGTATCAGTATATCAGGTATTCTTACACATACAGAGTTGTAGGTAGTCTCGATCTCTTTTCTCTTTTTTTGTCCTTCTTAGAAAGAGAAAGTACATTTTCATAGCATGTAACCTGCTTCGGGTATACTTGTCCAGCATCCAGCTCTCGCTCCCGAATGTTAGGGTAAGTACTATAGCCCTAACACTTCACCCCACAGTGTTAAACGCGCTATATATGGTGACCCCGACGTGATCTGAACACGCAACCTTCTGATGTTGTGAACGACTCACAACTCATATATTTTTGCATAGATACGAAATGGTACTAGGCAACGCGTATCAATAAACTTAGAGAGTCAAATAAATAATTCATAGAAGTAAACTTGCGTTTTATTTCCTTCTACAAGAATTAATGAATATAGCCCTAACACTTCACCCCACAGTGTTAAACGCGCTATATATGGTGACCCCACGTTCCTCAAGAAGAATTTGGCAATATTGGTCTTTACCTGCTGCATTGAATTCTCCAGGTGAACCACATCTAGTTGCTCCTGCGTTATCTGTCATCAGCTGCTACTCGACTCCTGTCATCGTAAGATCCTGCTACCTGCCTTGCTTGCGGACTTGTCGTGGCTGGCTGAAGGTGACCGTTGGAACCGGAACTAGTGCTCTTTCTGATCCGATAAGTTCAAATCATTTTATTTACTTATTTAATATTTCAAATGGCGACTGTCAAAGTTCCATTTCCAGTTTTTACGAGTAACGATATCGACCTGTATTTTATTTTGGTAGAAAGATACTTTACTCGTATGCTGATCAACGATGAACTCGACAAATATAACTTGTTAACACTAAACTTACCTTTTGACGTTTTAGGAGCTCATCGCGACCTAACTATAAATCCGCCGAGACAAAGACCATATACTACATTGAAACGGGCAGTAATAAAATCGATTCTAGGCACAAAAGAATCTCGCATTAATAATCTTTTGGAGACTCTTCAATTCTCTGGTAGTGTCAAAGAATTGCTTTTTAACATTCAGAAGTTAGCTATCGATCTTGATCTAACTGAAGAATTGACCAAAGACTTTTTAATAGCTAAACTACCAACAGAACTTAAAATTCGGTCTTTCAATTTCAATGACTTACCGTTAATATCCTTTGTAGAGAAATTAGATTTAATTTATTCTTTGCAGAAAACACCACAACCTTTAACTACTCATGCATTAGAAACTAAGCTAAACAGTTTGACGACCAATCTTACAACCATTTCTAATGAGCTTTCTACTATGCACAAACGGCAGTCCACTATGACTTCCAGCATCTCTCCGAACCCCCAAAATCTTCAGCATTTCAATAAACGGCGTTCCATGCCTTCGGGCAATACTAATTCCCAATTCCAACCGTGTTATTTTTACAAACGCTTTCAAAATAATGCACGTAATTGTACGGGAAATTGTTCATACCAAACAAAAAAACTGACTTCGCACTCTCCTGGCCTCCAGGGAGGACCATGCAGGGTTAATTCAATCCCTCCAACTTCTAATTTAATATTTTTACAAGACCTAACCTACAAAATTAATTTTGTGGTTGACAGTGGTGCAGGTTTTTCCATTTTACCAACCCACATTGCAGTTTCCTGTAACAAAAAAATCACGCCTGCCAACATTTCATTTTTGGCCGTGAACGACACGTCAATTCCTGTGACAGGTATTATAACTTTGAGGTTACATTTCCCAATTCCTGGCCTACCGCCATGCACCTGGAAATCTTATGTTGCTGACATATCTACAGCCATTCTAGGCCTGGATTTTTTACAGCGGCACAACCTAACCATTGACTGCTTTTCTCGACGAATCATTTGCACGGCAGATGTCAAGCTCGCCCGAAACCGCAGCCAAGGTTGTCAATTTCCAACCCCCCCAGTTAAGACTGACTGCTCTTCTCAACGGGTCATTTGCACAGCAGATGTCCAGCCCGCTCGAACTCGCAGTCAAGGTTCCTCAACCCAACAAGTTAAGACTGGCACTAAACGCAAAATATTTTCCGCACAGGCTAATGTTTTGACTCCTCCTTCCGAGTCAATCGTTACTCCTGCGATTTCTTTCCCTCTTCTTCCCTTACCTTCAAACATTAACGTACACTCTTCAGGTACTGTTAACAACATGTCTAGCAATCTTGATGTTTATAGCAAGATGCTAAACACACACTTCCCAGAACTTTTACGTAAGTTCGACTACCATCAACCCGTAAAACATACTGTAGTCCATCACATTGACACGACCGGACCTCCAGTTAAAGCACGCTGTCGCAAACTTAACCCTAATCATCTTTCTTTTCTAGAAGATCATCTTAATGAGCTCTTGGACGCTGATGTAGTACAGCGGTCATCATCTAGCTACGCCACGCCAATTCACATCGTCGGAAAGCGAGCAGTAGGCGCAGCAGAGGCACTACCTCCTGGTGACGACCAAGATATCTCAGCCCCCATCGCCCCAACAGACAGTTATCGCTTGGTTGGCGATTATAGAAAACTTAATTCAGTGACAGTACCAGACTGTTATCCAATTCCTTTTTTAACGGACTTTACAAGAAAACTTGCTGGAGCAACCATATTCTCGAAGCTAGACCTCAAAAAAGCCTACTTCGCAATACCAATAGCGGCAGAGGACATTCACAAGACTGCTATTATCACACCTCTGGGACTCTTTGAGTTCAAACGGATGTGTTTCGGACTACGGAATGCAGCCAGCACTTGGAGTCGTTTCATGGACACTGTGTTATCAGGGCTCCCATTTTGTTTTTCTTATCTAGATGATATATTAGTTTTTAGTGCTGATTCGCAGCAACATATTGAACATTTACACCAAGTGTTTTCCCGATTAAAAGACAATGGCCTAATTATCAACCTACCAAAGTGTCTCTTTGGAGTCAATGAGCTCGATTTTTTAGGACATCACGTTAATACACGCGGTATCAAACCAATGGCTTCCAAAGTCCAAGCTATAATTGATTACCCATTGCCTTCAAGTCAGAAAGCACTCCGCAATTCCATTGGTTTAATTTCGTATTACCATAAATTTGTACCAAACTGTGCTAAAATTTTGGCACCGTTAAACTCTATTGTTATTCCTGGTAAAGCTTCGCTAAAGCCAGTCCAGTTAAATCATGAACAAATAGAAGCCTTTAGGCACGCGAAGAATGCTTTCATTACCGCTACTTTATTGGTACATCCGCGAATTAATAACCCTATCAGTATAGCTGCAGACAGTTCGTCTTCCACTATAGCTGGAGTATTACAATCTATTGTAGAACCAGATGAACGTTTTACTAAGGTCCATCTCGACCTAGTACACCTTCCTTCTTCGGGAGGTTATAAATTCCTCCTTACCATTATTGACCGCTACAGTCGGTGGCCGGAAGCCATTCCTCTAAAGGATTCTTCCGTGGAGTCAGTAATCACTGCATTTGTCGACACGTGGGTGTCCCGCTTTGGAATTCCCAAGTATCTCACCACGGACAATGCAAGAATATTCCTTTCGCATGCATGGATCAACTTCATGGCCATGTTAGGAATTAAACACGTCAAATGCACGGCCTTCCATCCGATTAGTCAAGGCGTTATCGAACGTTTTAATCGGACATTCAAGCAATCCATTCAAACCACAGGAACTTCCTCCTGGTTAACAAATCTCCCTTGGATTCTCTTGAGCTTACGTGCAACCCTGAAATCACAAGTTAATGTTTCTCCTGCAGAAATCCTGTATGCTACACCTTTACGACTACCTGGTGATTTCTTCGAAGAAGAACAACTGGCTAACGACATGAACCTCCCTAATTTCATAGCCAATCTCAAACGTCGTATGAGGAAGCAGAAGTATTTTTTTACAAAAACGTATTCCAGTCAGTCCTTCGTCCCCAGAGACTTGACCAACTGCACACACGTATACGTTCGTAATGACACGCACACTCTGGGCATGAAAGACAGTTATTTAGGCCCCTATAAAGTGTTAGAACGGACAGTTAAATACGCCACTCTAGAAAATCACACTGGCCCTATCTCTTTAGATAGGCTAAAGCCTGCACATTTTTTAGATTAGTTACCATTTAATGTTAAGACAACAATAAACTGATTTCAAATGCTACGCGAGGGCATCTTTTGAAAACCTTTTACCTGTTGACTTTAAAAATTTGAACACTTTTCTGTTTTTTTCTTTCTGTTTACAGGTTCCAAGAGTTGCCGTCGCAAGTTCCGTAGTGTTATTTAGCTTAAGTTTTTTATTGTAACTACCTATACTGCCTAGTAGAGTTTTTGTAGCTGGAGAATTTTACAACTTTGTTCAAGTTCCCTTAAAATACTCCATTTTTTCTCTAAAATACCATTCCGTATTTTTTCTTTTTCATGTGTGTAATACCCACGTTTCAGATCGGGCGGGGTAATGTTGTGAACGACTCACAACTCATATATTTTTGCATAGATACGAAATGGTACTAGGCAACGCGTATCAATAAACTTAGAGAGTCAAATAAATAATTCATAGAAGTAAACTTGCGTTTTATTTCCTTCTACAAGAATTAATGAATATAGCCCTAACACTTCACCCCACAGTGTTAAACGCGCTATAGTACCAACATGATATTTTTGTCTTAGCCAAAGAAACTGCTTGTTTACTAAGAATCCCTGTCTGAGGACATTGAAGGTGTGTTCTACACTTCCACTTCTACATTGTCTACACTTTGCTATGTACTTTTTTCTAACTTCCACTGCACAATGATACTACACCGATAGTTATCGCTAGTGCCTTGAAGTTGGTTAAAGAATTTGTTCTCTGTGTTGTTTCAAGTTTTATTTAAAATGGATTTCAAAAGATAGTACTCAAAGATTCACATAATGTGAGGAGAAGGGTAAGCAGAAATAGAGAGTCAGTGGGTGGACTTGAAAGACATTTTAAAGAAGCGGAAGGAACATCAAAACAGGTTAGGTTATTGACAAGGCAGAAGACAACTAAAGAAGATAGTTGGCTATACAGGGCCCAACACCTTAAGGCACAACTGGAAAAAATAAAGTAGAACGAAAACCTTTAAAAGGGGTTCACACTTGTGCATTTTTTGTTCGTTTTGGGCGCTTTGGCATTCATATTGTGCATTTTTGTGCAAAATTTGTCCTTTTTTGGTAATTTTGTTCAGGCCAGTTTTAAAAATAAGTTTGATAAAGAATTTTTCGCGTACCTGATCAGAAAGTGCTTTCTAAATGTCCTGTTTTGAGGACATTTAAGGCTTCTTTGCGGGCCTCTTATGTCAAACTTTTTACTGCCCTCTTATGTCAAATACATAATCTCTATACTACTAGCGTTTACTGTCTCCAGCCTTACTTTGTGGAACTCCATAATCATGAAATATAATATAAATACAAAGATTAGTTAAAGTTTCACAAGTTTTTAAAACTTGTGAAACTTTAACTAATCTTTGTATTTATATTATATTTCATCTATACTACTACTAGATGAAAGCACGATTTATTTGTTAAGTTGGATATACTGTAAAACTCGTAATTGTTTTTTAAATTGTCATACTTTGACCACTCCTGTGCATTATCCTAAAAAGTTTTTAATCAAAAGATGAAATCATTAGTTTTTAACATTAAAGATATAACTCTTTCGTAAAACTTTTAGCAACGGAATATGACGGAAAATGTAATCTCAAACATATTTTTACTTAACCTTTAAAAATATAAAAAACATACCTCAAATTTTTCTAGGCTTCTTAGATCATAAACTTTGATTTTCATGTCTTCGTCGATAAATTCGTTGTTTGTTTTCTTCTTTTCACAGTGTCATTGTATGTATAAATTCCGGTAAATGGTTATTGGACAATTAATTAATAAAAAGAAAATTGTGATTTCAATAAATTATACAATGATAGACAACAATAACGACATTATTGAAAGCGATGAGTTCAGCTGTACACCACCTGAACTTTGAGAACAAGCTACTTTCTTTTTATATATTTTTTATTATTATTTATTAGTGTTTACAAGTAAAGCCGGCTGAGCTGAGCGGCCTGGGACAGCAACAACCCTGTCTAGCGGCCTAGCCAGTACCAAGGTCTGTTGATGCATGCATAATTATAACCAAAGTAAAGGTTATCCCACCCATTTCCACTATTGGCTTTTGAAATGGGCTCAAAAATGGCGCCTTTTTGGCGGCAATTTTAATTTGTCATGAATTTGTCAAATCAAATATTTACATAACATACAGAAAAGGTTACGAATTTTTTAATTAAAACAAATCAATAATACTATGTATTAACTTATTAACAAATAATATTTTTAGGCATTCGAATTATCTTCTGTTATTGAGTAATATTAACTACTACTACTGAATAAAACCACGAAAACATTAACACATTAAAAAATGATGGTCTAAAATGGCGAAGATTTATTGGTTATATGAACAAAAGTTATATGAACAAAACAACAATAACAACTAAGGCAAATATTTTAACTGCGATACAACTAATTTATTAATGGTATCCTCGTCAAACAGTATTTGAGTTTCTCTTTTTTGTTATCCAAATATGACAGAAAGCCATATAAAAGCCGTGGACGGAAATCTAACTTCTGTAAATGTCTGTACAGAATGGAGTATGATGCCAGTGGATGCTGCAACTATTTTTTAAGCTTTTGTAACCTTTCCAACCAGCTAAAAATTAAGTATATATTAAGTAGGTAATTGAAAATTATCGTGCAAATCGTATTTGTACTGCCATTTTCAAAATTTCCAGCGGCCACATCGGTATTTTAAAACCTGAAGTGAATAGTGTCTCTGTTCCTTTTAGAATCTGCATGAGAATGTGCTGTAGTATATCGAGGCTCTCTCTTTCAATCCTTCCACACTCTTCAATTATTTTAGACTTTTCTTTAACATATCCAGTATTATTTGATGATTGTGTTTGGCAATTAGATGGCCTGTTTTCTTTATTGCCTTTAAAAGTTTTAACTTTTTTTATTAATTGCAACTACATTTATCTCATCATTTAATCTTTTACGTTTATTATTAACTGTAACTATATTAGAAACATTAAATAACGTAGGAATTGTGTTTCAATATTTACCATTCATCTTTTCTTCTTGTTTCAAATTGCGTTTCTTGAAAATGGAACTAGGGGAAATGTAAAACGGTAATAAAAGAGTGTGTAATCTAAAGACTATCCTTTCTCTATGCTTAAATAATTTATATTATTTCTACATGTAATTTTATTAAGACTCAAACTTGCTTACTTTACATAACCTTGAGTATTCAGTAATTCCCAATTCTGACTTCTACGCATATCTATAACAAATTTGCCTTATTTTCCTATCTTTTGGAAAAAGAAACAAAATTGCACCATTCCGGGAATTGCTAGAATAGTTTGGTGCACTACAACCTGTCATTTTTTGGGGAATAGACTTCCGAGTTTCACTTATGTCAGAAACTGACAGATCGAACTTGGGCTCAAATATGGCCGTCTCAACTTTGATGAGATGACCTATGTATGTGTACTAGGTATACATACACATGAATGGATCTTGGCCAGTACTAAAGACTAAAGTCTAACAGTGCGACCGTGCGAGACTGTTCGCCGTATGCAGCAAAAAATGTAGCAAATGCGTCTACTATAAATTGATCTAACTCATACTAATTAAAAATCATATCCTGTTCCTTTTATTTACCAATAATAACAAAAACATTTACTATACGGCCGTGTTGTACGTAGTGTAATGATTATTAGGTTAATTTAGTGTGGTGTTATTTTGTATATTGCAAATCGTCAATAAACCTTATATATCTCAGGGTCGAATTAATACTCAATAGTAAAGGTTACCTATAATTTTTTTTTATTTACCTTAATATGAGACTCTAATGATTATCTTCAATATTGGATTCAATTATTGAAAGATTAAACTTTACAAATAAATCATTTAAAATTTGCCACTCTCACACGGTGGTTAGTAGCTCTCAATAAATAAAGTTTGGTTATTATTAATAGTGAAATAAATAAAGATTAGTAAAAGTTTCACAGTTTTATTAAAATACAACCTGACAATATTGTTTCGACAGCTATGCTGTCATTATCAAAGGTAATATAATTAATAATTTAATTATATTACCTTTGATAATGACAGCATAGCTGTCGAAACAATATTGTCAGATTGTATTTTAATAAAACTGTGAAACTTTTACTAATCTTTATTTATTTCATGATTAGGGAGTTCCACAAAGTAAGGCTGGAAACAATAAACAAGATTATTAATAGTGATTGACACATATATCTGGAATGTCAAATCTGACAGTTATCAATTAAATTTTCCCAAGAATAAACAAGTAAGTATAGCATATATTTTTATTTAATTCTTTATTTTATAAATCTTTATTCTTAGGATGTTAAAATGGAAAGATATCTTACCCTGTCAACTTACACATTAACTTTTCCTTCAGGTAAGTCTTCCTCGTATGTCTCTCCAATAGTTTCTTGTTATTTTGACATATGTATCTTCTAATCCTTTTCCAAAAATTACCTTCACTTTCACTAAACCTACAACTTCCACAACATGCACTTTCCGCCACGAACCGTGGCCACTGCTGCAGACCTCGCACCACCAAAGACCTCGTCACCGGACCACTGGACTGCCTCAAGACTGCTACAAGAATGCCATCCTTCCTAGGTCAGGTTAGTAAATTCGATATTTCTTATAAATTCATTTTACCCTTTATGGTTTTCTTCTTGTCTAGGGCTCGAATGAAGACTGCAAGCTCCCCAACACCTCAGTAAGTATCTTCAAAATCTTTTTCTTCTGATAAAGTCACCTTAATGATTCCTTTCTTTTACAGGAATATAATGAAGAATTCGACTCTTCAACACATTGGTAAGTAACAAACCCAGTTCAAAGACGGTTTTTCAATTTATTTTCTTTTCTCAATTGCTTTGACTGTGTCGTTATACCCTTTAATATTGCTTCCTGTAACTAATACACTTAAACTCTTCCTTTAATCGATAAAACGCTGGACTTTCTTTTTATGTTTATTAATTTAACAATTTTACTTCTTGAGCTTTTTTATTTTACAAATTCTATTAACACATTTATTTTATTTACTATTATTTATACAAATTTTCTCTTCAGTAAGAATTTTATAGATTCTCTCAACAACCAAAAAAACTATTTATTATTTTTCATCTCCACAAGAGACCCCCTTTTTTACTACTTTTGTCTGTTATGTTTTTTTTTATCAAAATACCCCCTATCTTTGGTAATTCTTTCTGTTTCCTCACTAACAATGTCTATAACCATAGAAGTTATTTTTTTATACATTATTATTGAAGTACAGAGAGAATTTTAAATATGCTATAGAAAATCAATATACCTTTATAGTATATTAAGTATCGAGAACAGTAAGGACAGTTTACCGATCGACGACAATGTTTGGCGACTGAGGGAAGCGAAGTCGCCAATATTGGAGGAGATCGGTAAACTCCTTACTGTTAGAGATGCTTATACTATTTTTTGTACGACCATTATGAATACAAATGTATTAACTAAGGAAATATCCCAAAGATGGTAAAAAAATAGATTCAAGATAATTTATTTTTGCCCTGTATATCCACCAACCATTAAGTAGGTTTTGTCGTTACCATGGATACGTTTGTAATTTTATTTTTGAATGTCACGATATTTTTGTCGTTTCAACATAAATAAATAGATAGCATCCGTTGTTATTATTATTTATTGGGTATTTTTTCACAGCAAATTTAAATAAAAACCATAAATTTTTTTAAATAGTTTAATAATTATTTAGAAAATAATGATTTTTCACGAAAGAGACATCTAAAGATGATGCATTTCTTTTATAAATTACATATAATTTACTTACCGTTCTGTTTTTGACAGAACTGAAAGGTAAGTAATTACTTACCGACGCGTTGTTGCTTAGTAACCAGTAAACATAACCTACTGTTCTAAAACCAAGTTTGGTAAGCAATCCGAAATAGCAGGGTCGTACAAAAAATTATTTTATTTCATACTGTCCGGTAAAATGGTATTTACCGGACTCATTTGAGCCCGGTAAATGAATTATTACGTTACAAGGCCGGTAAAAAATTTTACCGGACTGAAAATCCAATTTGAGTCCGGTAAAAAATTTTATCGGACTGAAAATCTAATTTGAGTCCGGTAAAAAATTTTACCGGACTGAAAATTTTAAATGCATTTTTTTAAAAAATGAACAATGTGAGGCAGTATGAAATAAAACGCCTTACGTCATACTTCCGGTAAACCCAAGTTTACAGTAGCGAGTTGAAAACGTTTCGGGACGAGGAGACGAAGGAGCCGAGTTTCGAATGTTGAAACGAGCTTATATTATTATTACTTATAACGTAATATACTATTTTTGATTGATGCCACGATATCTTTACCTAATATACATAATTTTTAATTTTCAGACTTATGGCTAGGATATCCTTTCCTTTTATTATCCTTGTTAATGTTAATATTGTATCATAATACTATAATAAATATATGCTATTCCATTCTGTTTTATTATTTTATAATTCTATATTAAAATTTTGTATTCTTGGGGATATCGTCATGACTTTGTATGTAAGTTTATATGTTTTATGTTTTTATTTATTGATCCCTAAGAACCACGTCTGTGCAATAATGATTCTTTAAATCTTTCTTTATCTTATGTACATGCTCATATTAATTTTGACACTTCACATAAACGTGAACATAACATTAGTTAATAAATTACTAAAAACGTCTGGCGTTATTTTCATTTTCATTCATTCTCTCTAACATATGCCTATTTAATTTACTAATAAGCTACGTTACTGTTTAACTTTTGGAATTCTTTTTTAAACTTTCAAACAGGTAAGCGAAAAACTTTTGTATGTCAGTCGGACCGAAAAGCATATGTAGCCCTAAGTTGTCCGCTGCCCTCGCTACGCTACGTTTCGCTCGTGCATCATTTTCTGCCCTTGAGACACAATAGTTATTTATGTATTAAGGGCATAATCTATTAGATTATGGCATGAGAGAATGTTTAAAGCCCGACGAAGGAGGGTTTTTAATTTCTCGAGGGCCATTATCTTGATTATGCCCGTGGTACATACAACGTTTTATTTTATTTTGCTTCATGGAAAGGATAATTGCAAGCAATTGCACATTTCATTTTGAAAAAATGTAATAGTTATAATTATTTATTAAAATTGTTAGAACTCTATAGAAACGTTTTCTTTGTATCTTAGCAACTTTATACGCCCTCGGGCTAAAAAAGCCAAATTACGCCCGCAATTGAGTGCCAATAAAGACGATTATCATGTCAAAATAAAATAAAATACAATTAACACTGCATAGTTGGTAAGAAATAAAAGCAAAAGCTTTATTCACTACATCAATTTTTTAATTTTGGAAAGCTATTAGTTCAGTGTAACTGTTACTGCACGGTATAAAAAACGCCCCTTAATTTAAATTTTAACAATTCGGTCTTTCTCGTAATTTGTCGTAATCTAACCCTAACCAATCCAAATATTATCGAAAGCTGTATTGTATACAACACAAATTTGAAAAATAACAATAATTGAAGTTAATTCTATTTATCCTTGGAGAAGAGCATTTAATATGTTGTACAAGTAGAGTGGGATGGAAAATGTGTTGTTTCAAACCATCTTGGGTTAATCACGAAGATAACGTCTCTTTATGAACCTAACATAACCTAAGAATTTTTAATTTTTTATTAATTTTTAGATGATAAATCCATTTCCTCAGTTGATATACTCCCTAATAAAGGTGGACAGTTTATAACCGGGGAACAAGAACGACAATTATCAATTGCAGGTATTTGTTAAATTAAGTAAATTGTAATTACACTCTTATTTAAATTAGTTACCCTTGTTATGTATTTTCATTCTTAATAAATGGTAATTCATTGTTAATTAAATAAAAAATATAAATTTCAATTTTTTAATTATGCAAATTCTGTTAGATACAAATAAATTAAAAAATATTTAATAACCCTTTCAACCAAAAAAATATCACAAAAAACAGATTATCCGAAAACCAATCTAAACATACAAAATGAGTGCAACAAGGAAGACATAAACAATATGAGTAGCACAACAAAGCACAGTGGCTGAAAATACCCTAAAAGTACGTCAAAATTATTTTTTGTCATTATTTTTGTTATACACTGTAATATTCTACAATAAGATGATGAAGCACATTACGGGTTATTTTAGACAAAGAATTTAATAATAAAATGAACAAAAAAAATTTGTATATTATATTCTATTAAATAAGACACTCTTAAAAGACAAACACAAAAGGTGCAGCAGTACTTTCATAAACTTACTTTAGTAAAATATATGTGAAGTTGGGTCTATCTGTTCGTAGATTTTGTATAAATGTTCTCCTGAAATAATTGGCAAAAACATTTTGAATAAACTGAAATAATCCTGAATTATGAATAGATCCCTAACTTTTTTCTTAGTCACTACACTCTGTGGTTTCTTTATGGACATACCATTAGTCGAGAGGTACTGGATTTCGAACCGCCATGAGCTTTAAAAAAAATTTTTTTTAAAGCTCATGGCGGGTCGAGGCCTTTTTCTTGCCAGTACCTCTCGACTACATGTCATTTCTTGAAATTAATAAACTAGTCTTGGCCGTCTCTTTTAAATTGAGTTTTTATTTGATTTGGTGTTACAAATTCGCTAACAAGATCTAAAACTTCAGTTCGTGATCGAATCCTCATTTTTCCATAGTACAAAGCCCCGCTGCAATTTTTCTTCCAATTTCTAAAGGTATGTCGGGTTTTCGACCGAACATAAAACTTTTATGTCCCCTTCTTCCTTTAACATGGTCCTTTATTGTTCGTGGAATATTGTAGATTCTGTTGGCTGCTTTTATAGTTACAATACCTGCTTTTATATAATTAACAACCTGCTCAAGGGTCTCTTGGTTGTAGGTTTTAGCGCTTTCACTTTTTCTGGTATAATTTAGCACTATATTGATGAAGTCTAGAAGAATGATGCATGAGTTAATAAAGATTTTTAAATACAACTACTAAAATAGCAACAGTGGGGTAAGTGCTCCCCAAAAACTTGTTCTCCAGGACAGAGCTTTCTGGCTTGTAGAATAATACACCCCTGCATACGATCCCGAACTTGAATATTCATCTTTTTTAATTTCTAAAAATTCTTTTGAAAATTGAAAAGAAGAGAACAAGTAAACTTTATAAAAAGTAGAAAACTTCAATCAAACTTCACAAAATAGCCTAAGTGATTGTCTAAAATGGTAGAACAAATAATTATAACATTAAACAAATGGAGTAACATACTATTATGTTATAGGATTTCCTATTAGAAAATATAAGCATTCCTATTTACAAACATGCTGACTGGGTTGCATAACTTCAAGGGGAGATATTTAATTTAATTTTTTAAAGAAACCAAAGAAAAATGTTTCATTTTGTTAAAGAAATATTCTCTAACACACTAGATAGAAAAAGAATAAATTTTGGAGTTAATTTTTCTTTCTATCTTGATAAAACTTTATTTTTAGCCAACGAATTATTTTAAACCAACAGTTTTAGCCAACGATGAGCTATCGTTACATAAATTTTATATATAAATAAGTATTGAAGTCATTTCAAGGCTTGTTTTGACCTAAAACAGACAAAGTGTATACTGCCGTGCTTAGCAAGAATTCAGTATCTGCCAGAACTGCTGTGTAGAAATATACTATGTGAAATACTAATGAATGCTAATAAAAAACATGATATATTTCTTAAATTGCTACGTTGGAGATACTGCTTTCTAGCTAAGCACGGCAGTATAATTGTGAGGATGTATGCAAGTATTAATTACTTTACCTGCAGGTTTAATTAATAAAAAGATCTATTAGAAGAATATGATTTGGTAGTTTCATTATAAATTTGTTGTTTTTAAAGATTAAAATTCCTTGGACACAACTGAGACATAAAGGTAAACGAGGGGATGATTTCTTATAGAAGATCTATGCCTTTGAATATATAAATTTGTACATTCAACCTTGATAATCTGAAATTATGTAATTTAGTTGTTAATTTACAATATGGATATCTAAGATTGTGTAAATATTCTTCAATAGGATGTAAGAAAGGATTTTGTAATCAGAAAAGGAGGTAAATAGGCGGTTTTAAATAATTAATTCAATTTTGAATGTATAATTGAATGCATTTGAAAATTGATTTGGTTGACATTTAATAACCATCTTATTATTGTGTTTTAGTATAAGTGTTGTTGTCTTTGAAAAGAAGAATTTTTTCTATCTAACTATATAATTTGTTTAAACAATTATTAATAATTATAAACAAATATATGATTATGTAAATTTAGTTCTATTATTGCATTTGTTTCGCCCTAGAAAAATAACCATATTTGTGTTTTGTTTTAGAAAATATATGAATACAGCAGGTAATTTAATGACAATCTCCCTGTAATTTTAGTTGTTTTAAGCAGTGCACATATGCCCAGAGCAAAATGTTAAATTAAAGATTATTTTGTGACCTCAAAATGTGAACAAACCCAAACGTCAAATGTTTAGGTTATGTTTTGATGTAATGTCAAAGTGTTTTATATTTGTCTTTATATAAGTTCTTTGATTTTAGTTAGTGGTTTTAATAATAAACAATTTTAATTAATTTAATTAACAGTGCTGTGAATTTTAATAGTGATTTAATTCTTTTTGTGAAGAAAATTTTTAAGGGTTATAAGATTATTAATCTTCGTTACAAATTGGATGTTAAAAGGAAATTTAACAATTAAATGGACTTATCTTATCTCAAGAATATAGCTGGTCGTTAACAATTTCTATTATATAAATTTAGTTGATTTTTTTTATGAAGAGAGCTGAATCTTTCTATTTCTACCATTTTTTTTATAAAACCATATGGATATAAGAGAGTTTGCAGTTTGTTACTAAGTTCAGTTGGTAATTTAAAAGGTGCCAAAATTTTGATTATTTGTAAATATTTTAAGGTATTTATTTTAATTTTGATTTAGTTTTTAAGATAATACGAATGACAGCGATATTACTTCTGAGGATAGAAAGCATTAGATTTTCTTAGAATTAATCAAAATTATATTTTTTTATATTATTTTTTTCAGAATTATATTTTTTATATTTGTATAAATGTTAATTACAATTAACATTGCTAAACAGCTGAAGTAAATATATACTTGTGTGTGGTAAAGAGCGGTGGTATTTTTAACCACAACCGCAGAAATTTGTTTGTGGTTGTCGAGACCCACTGCTTAACGTGCACATCTGACAGCGGATCCTTCTCTTCTAAGAAATTTCAGGAGGTGAACATATTACTCTTAAATGTTGAATACACTTGTACTTTCTCACCAGCTACAGTAAAAAATATGGCTATCATCCTTTTATCAGGTTTCGATGACAAATCAGCAGCTTCCAGACAAATCTCACGAGATTGCTTAAACCCTTCATAATTTTTACTTAAATGTTCATTAAAAGTTAACTTTTCTGGGGGCTTATAACAATCCATTCTTACTTTTTCTTTTTAATTATTTAATATGTAGTCCTAGTTTATTATTATTATCCCCAATACTGACATCATCATAGACGTAACTAGGTCTAGATTTTGGGGGGGGACTAAAGAAAATTTGTGTATCTAATACCATATGTGTCATTAGGATATCGAATATAGGGAATAACCCATGCTTTTAAGAAATCATCTCTAAAATCACTCTTTACAAGTATTTCAAATTATTATTTTTTATATCATTGTCGTTATGAGTTTAAAGAGTACTAATATCCTGAAGATTGTGAAAAAAAAATTGATTTAGACCCTTTTTTTAAAGAAGAATTATTTAAATGAATGCAACCTTTAACAACTTTTAAAACAAATGTGGTACGCGCGCTTTTGTTTCGTCGTAGCGCAGTTAGTTGAAGCGGGGCGATAATAAACCAAAGTCGCTGTCGCTCCAGGTCTGATTCCTGCTGTCAGGTAACTTTATTATTTTTTTTTTCAAAAATACAAATTTAAAACAATTTTTCTTTCCGAAAATATTTTCCGCATAATCTTAAAATTGCAATTCTATACGCAATATTGCAAACGACTAAAAATCAGAATGCCATTTGAAATGTTGAAAGATTAAGTAAAAATGATGATCTTGTTGCATTGACAACCTGTCTAGGTTGTTTGTTAAGTACTGAATTACAAGATTAGTGAAAATTTAATTACATAATTAGTGAATATAATTAAATTTGTGAAATATGGTTTTCAGCAAAATGGTTGAAAAAATTACTTTTAACCATTAGAAAATAATTAATAGATACTGCTCAATTTTAAAATACGTATATATATAAAATACGCAATATTTTGGAAAAAGAAAAAGTTACCTGCCAGCTGAAATCGCAGCTGGGACAACAGCGACTTTGGTTTATTCCCGCCCCGCTTTTAACTATTGAGCTACGAAAAATTAATTATTAGTGCCGGCGCGTACTACATTTTTCTTAAAAGTAGGTTATACTTATTTAAATGATTTTTCTTTAAAACAATATTTAAATATAATGTTTTTCTCACCATTTTAAGGGTATAAGTACTGTTTAAACTTATGATCAGAATGATAGTACTAACTGAATTACTTGGGCGATTTTACAAAGGATTTTTTAAAAGTACGCCTTAATTCGTATACTTCAGTAGTGTTATGGAAAAACGTGCTGTCTGCATTTTTTTTCAAAATGCACTTTTTTGGCAATAAATGGCCACAAATAAAGTATAATGTATTTTAAGTTGATCAAAGTGTTTAATTGTCAAAAATTACTTTTGAAAATCACTAAGTACTATTGACACATGCGAATCTGCATTCATAATTATCAATACAAAATTGTTTTTGCTTCTCCTGTAAAATCACAAAAATGGCAGATAACATATTTTACCATGTATTGTTAAAGTTTATACCAGAATTTACATAACTGAAGTTATTATTACATACTTATTTAAATGTTCATCAAAAGTATTTCGTAACATTTATTTCTGATAAACTAAAATATGAAGTTTAATTTTTAAGCTTTTTCTTTAAGACGCCAGGCAAACCAATTATAAAATTTTTTGTTCATTTATTGATTTGATTTCTCCCAAGGTGGGGATTCCATGGCATAATTATTTGGCTTGTCTCAACGTGGGGCATTCCACTGTAATGCCAGCTGAAATCAATGTAGACAAAGTTATACTTATCTTTCATTATTAGTTTCTTATTGTTTCTTTATTATCTAATTTCGTTAAATCAAGAAACAAAAGTTATTTGCTGATTTTTTATTTATTTTAATTATATTTGCTATTTTATTACAAAACTCACTACAAAAAAGTTCTGGCTCGAATCTATTTTGGGGGGGCTAATTTTTGGTTTGGGGGGGCTTAGCACCCCCAAGCCTCCACCTAGTTACGTCTATGGACATCATGTTTCATTTATTGATGATTACTACTTAATTATTAAATAAAAGTAGACGAGTTCATTTAATATATTTTATTCATAACTATCAACATACAACCGGATAAAATACAATATTGTCTTAGCAAAGTAACTGGTGTTAAGTAACTAGACATATGACACATATTCTACCCCCAGTAAGAAAATGCGATTACCTACTTGTACAGTTTTGTTCTTCATCACTATTATCCAAACAATCATCAGTACCATCGCAAACCCAGAATTTGGGTATACACCTTTGATTATTACATTTAAAGTCCCAAGTATGCGGGCACGCTTGTACAGGTGGTTTATGATTGGGATCTGATTGGCAAGTTTGCATGTCAGGCATCAGACGTTCACCATACGGGCAACCACATTTTGCCATTAAAGCATGTGAATCATTTCGAGGAATAGCAAAACACAATTTAGAGCAGCCTCCATTGTTGGTCCAACAAGGTTGGAAGGCTTCTTCGACTCGTTCTTTTTCACTGTATATCTAAACACAAAACAACCATATGAGATCTTTGATAGCTAAAAAGAGTCAAAATAGTCGACTTCAATATGATCCTGCAATATTAAGAATTATTAATAAAGTTTGGACTTCAAGAATTTAAATTGTCTCAACTTACAGTTACCAACACAATACAGATTAAAAGATAGTTCTGAGTGTATTCAATTAATGATACTTTTAAAGAAATCTGATCTGGGTTTAGTTCCAGCTTCAAACATCTTGAGAACCAAAATAATCACTGGGGCAATGTGTGTAAATTAAAGTTTGATTGTATAGGAATGCGTGTCTATAATAAAACTGACCCATAAAATTTGGATTAGGATATTGAAACTCTACACAATTTTCCCCAAAGATGCTATTTAGAAGAATCAAGATAACCAGAAACATTCTTTGAAAACTCGGTATGTCAGAGTAGTAAAAATATGTTAGAAAAATACCAGAGGTTAGGAAAATCTCTTTCATTAAAATTCATTGGCCCAATTAAGTCATCCTTTGTCTTAAATCTGGTTTTTACATTGCAAGACCTTATTGAAATCAATAACTCTTACTCAAAGATTTTTTGACTTACCTTAACCCCATAGAGTCTGTCCTTTATTGATGCTTTTATAATCGTTTCTTCTTGTTCTCCTGTCAACTTATCAAGTTTAATTATAGCATCCACTCTCCAATCTGATATATACATAAATTTCTGGAAGATTACTATGCTAAATGGATGTCGAATAAGCCGAGAATTTACTGTTTTAACATCTGTTCCATCCAAAGTAGAATGCTGAACACGATCCAAAAGTGCATCGATCCAATATAATCTATCTGCATCAAAGTCTATTGCCAAGCCATTTGGCCATCCGAGTGTAAGATTCTTGAAAACTATTAGATTACTACCATCACTATAAGCTCTAGAAATATTTGCTGGGCGGTCCCATTCAGAGAAGAATATATAACCTTTATTTGGATGTACAACAATCGCTCTTGGTCGTTTTAAATTGCTTAACAGTGTTCTACGATAAGTAACATTCCGTGTAGATAAAATATTCAATGTTCCTTTCCGACTGTCTATATAATATAAATTTTTCGATATCCAATCAACAGCTAGTCCTTCAACACCTTCGTTTTGCGATGCTAACACTATCTCTCTAGAAGTACCGTTTCGATGAACGCGATAAATTACATTTTGTAACACATCAGAATAATAAATGTGTTGATCTCTTGCATCGAAATCCAGGCCGACAAATCTGGCTCTTCTTGAAACCACAGGTAGCATTACGTCGCTAAGTCCTTCAATAACGGGGTCTAATACCTTGCCCTTGATAAATCTTTGTTCAGAGTACAATAAAAAAACATCCACTAAATCGCAATTTCGTTCATCGGGCAATAATTTCCATCCTATATGACAGGCACAACGATAGCCTAATCCAGAAATAGTGCAAGTCACAATACACATGTGATGACATCTTCCATTGTTAGTACCACAAGGATTAGTTGCATGCGGTTGAGATAATCCATGGACAGCTTTTAATGCTCTAGGATCTCTAATATCGCGCATGCGATAAATCGATTGATTGCTCAAACTGCTTTCGTATTTATCAACAGACATTATACCTTGTTTAGTATCATCGTTCCAATAGATTCGATTTTCAAACAGTGTCAATCGCGAAGGGCTAGGAACTGCTTGACCACGAACTACCAGAAATCGACTTTGTCCTTCATAATCGACAGTTTCTATGTAATCCAATAACAAATCGCACCAAAAGACTCGTTTAGCAATAATATTGACAGTAATTCCTGAAGCTTTATACGCAACGTCTGATACGATCGCATGTGCGTTTGTACCGTCCATATTGGCACGTAAAACTTGAGAATCATCAGCTACGAACATGTAGCCAACGAGAGGGTCAAGCGCTATATCGGTAGGATTTGTTAAATTTGATGCTAAAACGATTGCATGCCATTGACCGGTTAATTCGAATAGGTACGTCTACTTTTTGCCCTACTGAATCAACTACGTAGAGCTTATCTCCGACCCAATCCACTGCTAGTGCCACTGGTGACCAAGTACCAGTAAAAGGTAACATGATGTCAAGTTCATGTACCATGTTTATTCCAATCATTGGTTCTTTTAGTTGTTGTGAATGTATCTAAAAAAAGAAAATATTATAAATGCATGGTGTATTGTGTAACACGGAATACAGGGTGCCCCACAATGCTGTTTACAAGCAATATCTCCCTTTATGAAAAGATAAAGAAATCAACCAAAAACTATTGTAAATGACTCAAAATGGACCATCAGAAAACATCATTAAACGCTGGTTGCATACCAACATTTAAGATATCGTGCGAACTTGATTAATTTGTTAAATTGCACCCTCTGTTTTTTTTCACGGAAATGTATTCTTCTTCTGCATACGGTAGTATGCCTTACTTAATTATCTAATGTGCAATTAGGGGTTGAAAAAAATATTTTTTATAAATTTTGCGTCCACTTACACGGATATAACGTTTGCCGCTCGCTAACATAACATCTATAAAGGTACATAGTAACCGCCGCTGCTCTATACAATGAGAAATGCAAAATAACATTGGTAAGCGTACTCCATACTAACTCGATATTAACACAACTTGTTAAAGGCTACAACTTTTCCTGTGCATATTTCTCCTCCACTAGTTCCCCTCATTCACTCTCCCTATAGGGTTAGAGAATGCAACAGAGGAAAATGGCAAAGGAGAAGAGGAAAACATGTTTACCGACTAGGACCAACATATCAAACAGTATATTTACTTACCTTTCTAGTTTTAATATCTGACCAAAACAGTAAGTTTTTCATATAATGAAAATCAAGCCCGCTTGCTCCTGTGGTGTTTGCTATTATTTCAACATCTTCCCCTCTAGGATTCATTCTATAGACATTTCTAGCATGTGCAAGGAATAATATCATGTCACTAGCGTTTGGTGCGGCACACTTGCTCCTATCGTGCAGTATACGAGGATGAATTGATAAATCTCCGGCCTAACCCATATGGGATACAAATTTTTGCAATGTTTTTACGGCATTTTATTTTTTCATAATTTATCAGTATGGCTGTGAAATAACAAAAATTTCTGTCAAACAATAATTGTTTGGCAAGTTGTCAAAGTCGATAAAGTTTTGTGTGGTGTTAAAATGGAAAAAGCTGAAATTCGTGCGGTTATTAAATATTTTCACATTAAGGGTTTATCCCCAAAAGAAATCAAAGCTGAGCTAGACGGGACATTAGGCGAATCTTCTCCTTCCTATAGCACAGTTAAAACCTGGGTTGCGGACTTTAAACGGGGTCGCAAAAGCACAGATGACGCACCGCGTTCAGGAAGACCGAAAACTGCCACCACAACGGAAATTGTCGAAAAAGTCCATAGAGTTGTGTTGAATGATCGGCGATTGAAGTTGGCTGAAATAGCAGATACCCTGGGCATTTCAACGGAACGAACATATCATATCCTAACCGAAATTTTGGGAATGAGAAAGTTATCGGCACGTTGGGTGCCGCGGCTGCTCACAGTGGAACAAAAGCTGACTCGCAAAACAGTTTCAAGTGAGTGTTTAGACTTGTTTAATCGAAATTCAGTGGACTTTCTGCGACGGTTTGTAACAATGGATGAGACGTGGATTCATCACTACACACCCGAAACAAAGCAGCAATCAAAACAGTGGACTGCCAAAGGAGAACCTGCTCCGAAGAAAGCCAAAACAGTTCCGTCAGCCGGAAAAGTTTTGGCTTCAGTCTTTTGGGACGCCAAGGGAGTACTTTTCGTTGATTATCTTCAAAAAGGTAAAACAATCAACGGAGTATACTATGCTACCTTACTGGATGAATTAAAAAAAAATATTGAAGAAAAACGACCTGGATTAGCAAAGAAAAAAATTCTGTTTCACCAGGACAATGCACCTTGTCACAAGTCGGCAATTGCCATGGCAAAAATCAATGAATTGCAATTTGAATTGTTACCCCATGCCCCTTATTCACCAGACTTAGCCCCATCGGATTTTTATTTATTTCCAAACCTAAAAAAATTTCACGCTGGAAAGAAATACGAGTCCGATGAAGAAGTGATTGCTGCCACAAACGCCTATTTTGACGAGTTAGAAGAAAAGGCTTATAGGGACGGTATAAGAGCACTTGAACAAAGGTGGACCAAGTGCATTGAACTCGATGGGGACTACGTAGAAAAATAAAATTTTTGTTAACCTGATATTCTTTTGTTTTATTGCCTAGGCCGGAGACTTTTCAATTTATCCTCGTATATCCAGGAGAACAGGAACATTCGTAACTTCCCTCAGTGTTTGTACATAATTGATCACAGAATCCCCATTCAGTACATTCATTTCTATCTATACAGGTTCGATTGTCGTTTGATATTTTTTACCATCAGGACAGGAACATACACCGCCGGTTAATGAGGCTTGACATTTGTGTTCGCAACTTAATGATGAACAAGATAAGGTTGCTGAAAGAAAAAGATAGATTACTTTCTTGCGCATGTTTACCCTTCGAGATTTCTTACAACAAGCAGTTTCCTCATCGGCACCATCATCACAATCGCGTTTACCATCACAAAGCTGCGATTTGGCTATGCATTTAGCATTACCACTAGAATTTCCTTTGGGGCATAAGAATTTATTGTCGGGGCACGCATTTGCAGTGCAGTTAAGTTCATCTGATCCGTCAGAACAATCCTGATAACCGTCACAATGGAAACCCTTTCGAATGCAGAGTTGATTCGCACATCTAAATCGACCGTCATGACACGAAGGGAAATCTATAAACATTATCATTGTTAGAAGCACAGACGGTACGGCGTTTCGAGAATTTTTTTAAGCCATTTTATGGCATGTTTTCACCTGAAATTATTAAAGATATAGGTGAGAAGGTGTACACAGGTATTTATTACTTTACTTACAGTTTTTATTATTGAATTTCAAGAAAATGTTCTATTTCTTTGACGATTCATAATTTTCCATAGTAAATGGATATTTTTCAATGTTATTTGAATTTCTAGTAAAATATTTTACTGCAATATTGTTAACCAAGTTCTAGGGTGCATTTGACACTAGAATCTTAAAGTGGGAAACTTTTTATAGAGAAGGTTTAGGCCTTTGAAATCCCAAAATTGTTACGTTTCAGCAGGGTCTGCTAGAATGTTAAAATCTAGTTTATATTTATAATTTTGGTGTCAGAATTTATGTAATTTTTGTTTGATAGGATCTTAGGATTAATTTTGTGATAAGAAAAGGATGTAGCAAGATGTTAAAATGTTTTTATTTGAATTTTTGTGAAGTTATGTTTGTGAGAAAATTCGAGATGGTTGTTAGTGAATCCTCACTCTAAATTTGCATTTTAATAGCCGTGTTAGGTACCAAAATGAAGAAAAAATTATCTTCTTTCATTTTTTAACATATAGATAGCTACTATCTATTTTTTTTCTAAAGTCCTCTGACTTTGAAAGCGTATTGCTCGGGAACTACTGAACCAAATTAAATATTTTAAAAACGAGCAAATAGCAAATTCATTTCTACATACAACAGTAAAATATTATATTTCTAACTGGTATGCTTTTGTTTTTATCGGACGATACGCAATAAAAGGTAGCCATTTTTAGTGACAATTTCATTGAAAGTAAGTTAACTAATTTTTTTCTCAGAAAGTATATGTCATATATCTATGAGATTTTTATAGGGGTTAGAAAGAAACCTTGCGGTTGTTATCCTATGAATTGTCGGAAAAAAAGTGTTTTATTTAAGATTTATATGAAAAAATAGAGAACTATCCATTCTTGTTTATTAATAGAGATAGCGTTAAATTTTTTCCGCTAAATCAACACTTTTCATGTGTAGACATTATTTTATTCAAAAAAATGTCCCTAATTTTAATAATAAAAATGCGGAAACAAAAAAACGATTTTTGATGACAAGCGGTTTCGACAAAAAACGGTTTTTTGTTATTGCACTTTTATTGTTAAAAGTCGGAACATGTTTTTAAAGAAAATAATGTCTACATATGAAAAGTGTTAATCTAGCGAAAAAAGTTTGACGCTATCTCAATTAATAAACAAGAACGCATAATTCTCTATTTTTTCATATAAATCTTAAATAAAACACTTTTTTGCCCGACAATTCATAGGATAACAACTGCAAGGTTTCTTTCTAACCCCTACAAAAATCTCATAGTTTTATAACAAATACTTTCTGAGAAAAAAATTCGTTAACTTACTTTCAATGAAATTGTCCCTAAAAATGGGTACCTTTTATTGCGTATCGTCCGATAAAAATAAAAGTATACCAGTTAGAAATATAATATTTCAGTGTTGTATGTAGAAATAAATTTAGTATTTGCTCGTTTTTAAAATATTAAATTTGGTTCAGTAGTTCCCGAGTAGTACGCTTTCAAAGTCAGAGGACTCTAGAAAAAAAAATGGATAGTGCTATCGATTTCTATACTTAAAACATAAAGGTTCCATTTGAAGAAATCCCGATGACGTCATATCCGGTATCAACTGAATTTCTAAGATGGGTTTTAATACTGATTTCGTAAACTAGAGGTCGAATTATACAAAGTTCTTTTACTTTCATTACTATAGCCAGAAGCGTGTCCGAATGATTGAGTGTACACTGTTAACCAGGACACCCTGTATATCATTGAGTTCGGAACTTAATTTCCTATAACTTTAATTAGTAAGTGTCAAGTAAGATTTATAAATAAAAATAGGGGTAAGAATATTGAAGAAATACCAACAGGCAAATGTTTGCTGCAAAAATCACATCACATTCAATTGTTTCGACAAAAAAGATATAAAAACACTGCCATTTTTGTAACATATTATCTTCTAATTTCATCTTTCAAGAAGTGCACCATCTTTTGGAGAGCATAAAGTAATTTAAGGTTACATTATAAGTTAAAATGTAAACAAATCAATGTCAAGATTTTGAGGTTAGTGATATTTTTAAGAAACGCGGTATTTAAAATTAAAAAAGTTTTTAAATCAACGTGTTTAATTAACAAGCGCTTTAAGTTAAAGCACTAAAAAGAAAAACTTATGAAAAGTCTGACTGGAATATAAATGGATTTGGACTTTAATAACAATTAATATACTTACCACTATTGTATAATTTAATGAATTTTAAATGGCAATTACTAAAGCCCTTTATTTGGAAATATTCGAAAGAGGTCGTTACACACTTTCTTGATTCTACGTCAATACTAATAAAAGCCACGCAGACACAAGAGGAGTTAATAAAAATAATACTGAAAAAGGAATTAAAATAAAAACGTGAATTTTTAATAGTAGTTAGTTTTATTTGTAGTAATTAAGAAATATGATGATATCAAAAGTCTTAATCTCCAAATAAAGAAAACTGAACTATTTTGGGAATAATTAAAAATTAATGATAGAATTTAGTAACCAGGTTTTTTTTGTTGCATTTAAATATGTAAAGATAATTTCATAATTAAGAAGTGTTTTTATTTCACATAAAAGAAAATCTTATTTTTCTTTATGTATTTCGAGAATGTCTTTGTGTATGTGTTTTTATATTATTGTGTCCCTAAATATAAGAATTTAGTTATCCAGTGAAGCGACCCGCCTAAGAGAGTCTCATTTTGTGGAGGGTTAGACTTTTCACGACTTTATTTCTAGCCGGAGCATTTATTTCAATTAAAGGTAAGCAAGTAGTGAGTTGTGTATCTAATCTTTGTTAGAATAGCATATATGTCTGTATCTAGTAGCATTTAAGAATGCTACTATTATGATATAATTTAAAAATTTCGTATCAATATGTATATATAAATTCACCTATATTTATGTATTTCATTTCAATCAATCACATACTGTATTTTTTATCCCTTACTAACTTGCTGCGTTTCACTTGCATTGTCAACATGTTGAATATCATAAAACGATTTCATTTTAATAAATATCAAAACAGGAACAACATTGTTCGGTAAGTCGACATTTTGCTTTGAATTCCTCCGGTAAATATCTGCCTATCTATAACCGACAGGTATATAACAACAACAAACGTTGTTGCTCCTTTGTTTTACATTTATCAAAATATCTAACAAGTTTCATTGTATCCATAAATGTAAGGGAATTACAACAATACCAAATTCAAGACATTGCGCCGTTTAGACGGTTTAGAATATCTGGACGGGTATTCAACAATCCAAAGTAATAATGAGGTTTCTGTGATCTCCCCCCTCTACTTTCTGCTTTCTGCCAAGTTTCTGCTTTCTGCCAAGGTCAAGTTTCAAGATCAGAGTTTCTGCCGGCTAAAGGTCTCTCTCTCTCTCTCTTTCTCTCTCTCTCTGTCTCTCTCTCTCTCTCGCTTCCTCCCTCCCTCCCTCCCTCCCTCCATCCCTCCCTCCCTCCATCCCTCCCTCCCTCCCTCTCTCTCTCTCTCTCTCTCTCTCTCTCTCTCTCTCCCCCCCCCCCCCAATAAAAGCTGATTATTCCTTGCAACTAAGTTCTTCACTTACTTTAACTTCTTCGAGAGATTTAGACTTTACACTGAGATTAACTGCACGTTAGAAACTGTTCTCTTAAACATTCACTTGTATGTTTTAATGTATGAGAGCAGTGGGTGACCATGATTGTAATAACAACCTATTACAACGAACCCTACAAGTCAAGGACTAGGTTGTAATGAGTGATAGTTGTTATTCATAATCACATCAGTCAAATACCTAGCTATAACTCACCAATTGTTAATTCTACAACAGCTGACTATTCAGAAATTAGTATTGCAAAAGAAATGATCACTCGGTAGGAAGACAGAACTAGAAATTTACCATATTTTATTTAACATATGAAAGATGTATTGAAACATACCGAATTAATACAGCTGGGCAGGAAAATAGCTCGTTAAAAAATTACTTTTTGAAATATGTTGCTCAAAGTTGCTGTCAGAGACACATTACTTATTTCAAATTGTATTACTTGGGGACAAATAAAAGATGCTCTCTTACATTGTTTTGGTGATTAGAGAAATGAGACCTTATTAGAAAACGATCTAACACTGTTATCAATCAGCTAGCGACGCATACGATCAATATTACAAAAAAAGGTGGAAATTACAGCAATTATTAGAACATATACCAATTACTGAACAAGATGAAACGTTTGTTATTATAAAATGGATATGTATAACAAAAGAGCCTTAGATACGTTTAGAGCAGATTTTCTACAACCAGCCTCGGAAAAATACACCTATATTTAAATTCTGTATCAAGTAAACCAAAGTTACCATTCATAACAATCCCTAGTTTAAATTATCTGACGACAAAATTATTAGGCCTAGTATTTCTTCCTACAGTTCACATGTATGGATAATACCGAAAAAGCTCGACGCTAGTGGTAAAAGGAAGTGGAGATTCGTAATCGATTACCGGAAATTGAACTAAAAACTATAGAGGATAAATATACCCCTACCGCGAATTGGCGAGATCTAAAATGCTCCTACTTTTCCACCCTTGATTTAGCTAAAGGCTTCCATCAGATAGAAATGGATCCAGAATCTATAGAAAAAACTGCATTTTCGGTAAGTAACGGTCACTGGGAGTACGTACGGATGCCATTTGGTTACGTACCATTAAAAATACGTAAAGAAGTCGCATTCCTAGGTCACGTAATTACCTCAGAAGGTATAAAACCTAGCCGTTCAAGATTCAAGCGGTTCAAGAATACTCACCTCCCAAATCGTCTAAAGAAATTAAAGCATTCTTAGGTCTTGTTGGTTACTATAGAAAATTTATTCCAAATTTCACCAAGGTCGTACAAACTTTTACTAGGTGTCTAAAGAAAGAAACAAAAATGATTACCGACAACTCCGATTATTTGCAAGCTTTTTAAAAATGCAAAGATTTATTAACCAATGCACTCATTCTTACGTATCCAGATTTTGCAACGACTTTTATCAATAATCCTCTAATGTAGCCGTAGGAAAGAGTCCTATCCCAGAATAACAAGCCCATTGCATTCTATTCTAGAACTCTAAACAGCACAGAAAAAATTTATTCAACGATAGGATGCGAAATATTAACTATTGTAGAGACAACAAGACATTTTAGATCTTACATCTATGGTAAACAATCTTTAATTGAAACTGACCACAAACCATTAGTTTGGCTTTTCTCTCTTAAAGACCCCATTTTGCGACTTATAAATTGGCGTTTAAAAATTGAGGAGTTCGACTATAAAGTTCAATACAAAAAAGGCAAAGAAAACTTAAGTGGCAAATGCGTTATCTCGTAAAAAAATTACAGATACGTAATGTTACCACTGTCAACGTTGACGAAGAACCATCGGATTTAGATCAAAATAATATAACGAATGAAAATATAAATTATCGACAAGTTAGGGTATCTTATTTTAATAGTTCTGTATTACAAAAGACTCTTATAATCTAATTGGTGTTATGTTATGTGGTTTCATATTCCCTTTTGTTTTGTAATTATGATTTTCGGAGAGACAATTTTACATGTCAAACTGCACAATAAGAATTTATTTTAGAATAAATTTTGCAGTTATAGAAGCTAGAGGACAGTAAGATTGCGGGTACAGACTAAAATTAAAAGAATCTTCAATATTTAAGTCATTTAGGATTTACTAATTTCTTTCTGTACCCGGCTCCGATAAGAATTAAGCTCATAATTCACTCCAAAAGTTGACCGCACTTAATAATTCAGTTCCGCCTTAATAATTGTAGTATTAATTAAAATGGTTGTAAAACATAGGTAATGGAAATAGTTAAATATATATTGTAAGGGTCATTCAGATTAGCAGAGTAATCTCAGGGCTCGTCTTAGATACGCCACTGCATCCAGTTTCAAGATTTATCAATTTTAAGAAACACTAACAATAGTCTTTTATATTTATTTATAAGTTCGGCATTCGACGTTCGACTGGGTTTTCTGTTGATAAAGAATAGAAAATATCGTTTATAACTATTAAGCGAATGATAGATATAGAGCGTTTATTGCATTTTATGTATTGGGTCCATCCCTTGAATAAATTGTAGTAAGAATAAAAATGTGTATGCTTCTATTAAAAAAGAATAGAAGATATTATTTCCAATTAATAAGATAAACTTTGCTATAGAAAAAGCATTGACCGTATTTGTTTAATTTGTAAAATAAAATTATTTCTGGAAATTCCAGAACGCTTGTTTGAATGTTAAATACAAAGTCTTGCTCTTGAGATTTCTCTTCTTATTTGTCCAAACATTGGGGGAGGGCAATTGCCCCCCTTACCTATGACTATTTTAAACTAATTTTTGAACAATCTGTGCCTATCTATAAAGTGGTTGATAGATTACAATAATACAATATAATTATAATTCTTAATTTGTAAATTCAAAGAAACGCAAGAGCGAGACAGAAGTAAACACGTCGACGGAAAGCATCAGCAATAAAAAAGGTGAACAAAGTCGAAGTACATTAATAATAATTAGTTATTGAAAAATAATATGTTGTAAACCCACCTGATTCTTCTCGTGTTTCCGCAAGCACCAGCAACGCACTCCAACATGATATAGCATGTACGACGAAAGGTCCCCATAATGTAGGGGCACCCCTTATACACTTCATGTCTACAGCACCAATAACATAAAAAAACTCAACAAAAATTTAAAAAAAACACAAAAACTTAATAAAACATGTTTTTCTTTGGATTATTTTAAACACACTGAGACGTATTCATATCCCACTATTAAGTTAATAACATGTTTTCATTCGATCAATTCTAATTTTTTCCCACCAATTAGAATTAGATAAAGCTACCTCTTGTCTTGTTGATCTTAATCATAACCTTTATTCATAAATTTTACTTTCTATATTTCATTCATTCTTAGAAATAAAAATGTTTAAATTTTTTCTCGATTTTATTCAACACGGCAGGTGCCAATATTCTTGTTTGGGTTACAAGGTCACCGTATGTGTATAAAAATAGTTTTTTACTTCGTAATTCATAATTGTTCAAAGAGGTTTTCTGAAAGCAATAGTGATTCAACCACTGGCGATAGCTTCCCCTTAGATTAAGGGACTTGAATTACTGAATGGGGCACACCATATAAAGGGTGTCTTAATGGTGAATAATTTTAGATCGAAGCATCTGGACACGTTGACTGTTTTAATCAATTATGCATTCTAACGTAATCTTGATTACACAGGTTGTTCCGTAAATGAGGAAGAGGCAGATGATATATTTCCATATCGTTTTATTTTATAATTATTCACCAAGAAGCCATTGGTGAATCTATTGCCCAAGTAGCGCTGGAATAGAAATTCATATTTATTTATTTATTTATTTATTAAATCCTTACAGGTAATTACCTAATTACAAGGATTATCAAATTATTTAGGTATTTATTAGGTCGTCTCCCGGTAGCTCAGTTGGTAGAGATACCGCCTAGGTAGCGAAGGGTTCTAGGTTCTATTCTCAGCCGGGGCGGTACATTTTTCTATATAAATTTGCATTCAAAATATAATTTAATGTAAATAATTAATTAAACAATAAAAATTAGTCTTCAACTAAAATTTATTTATAATTATATTTATGGCAATAAACTGATAAGTTAATTTTAGTTTGTGAAGAAAGAATCCACTTTGGTTTAGTTTAATTTGAATGACATGGTATGTAATAACTATGTGTCCCTCGGTATATCTTTGGCACTTTAAAATTAGGACGTAAAAATACATCATTTTTATGTCTTCGCCATTACCATAACCTTCGCAGGCTTTTGACGAGTATGACGAATAATTGAACAACACATTTAATTTATAAAATCCCTGCAAAAGCAAAAAATGTTGCTATACAGGGTGTAACCATGGAAGCTAAAAACCTCTTAAAAGGTGAAAGATAAGTGAATGAAATGATCATTAATGAAGAAAAACGCCTTACACGTTTACGAGCATTTTAACAGTTTGTTTTTTTTGCATGAAATAATAAGTAAAAATAATAAAGAGGAAATACAGACCTGTTTTGTTTCAAGAATTTATTTAAAACTGAAGTGCTTATGTAAATACAAAATCAAGTAACAATAAAATGATCAGACAAGGTCAACTTCTGGTTTATGCAGCAACTTTCGGCATTCGGCATAAAATAAATAAACCAGAATAAGGAAAATCATAACAGCTGACAGCATAAACCATCTGTTTATGCATGTTCCAACAATATTAAAGTTGATGTGGCATCTGATATTCTCTTTTAAATTTGTTGGTTCTTTCTTTCTCATTTTTTGTAATGCACATTCATTTTGAAGTAATAAATCGGAAATACCTGTATAGTAATGAATGTAAGAGTGATATATTACTATTCGTTATGTTTGTAAATTCATTGCTTATCAAATATATGTAATTGGGTATAGGTTTAATAATGTAATGTAATTATGCAACAAGTACAAAAACATTGCACAGCAATTTAAACAAAAGCAATTTATTCAATGTAAGTACAGTCAAACATAATATCATAATTCAAGTTATAGGGCATGAATGGCAGGCCTCTTTGTTTTTAAAAAGTGGTGGTCTTGGACTGTAAATGTGTGGTATAGAAACTGCAGGTACAAGTTTCCATTTAAACGTGCTGGAGGCACAAACGGACCTATGAGAGTGTTTCCCATAATTCTAGCCCAAACATTAATAGAAAATCGAAATTGGAGTCCTCTTTGTTGAATAATGTGAGGGTTCTCCATTCCATTCCAATAATGGGTATTATGGTAAGCAGTATGGGCAAAGCAGCATTCGCCGTTGAACATGATTCTCTCGCAAAAATTGAGGTTTCTAGCTCCCTGAATACGGAACCACTCGACGGTGTATAAAATCTGCATCATTTAATTGTTACACTCGTTGTACATGGTACGATATGGATATAATCTATTATCTAGCAAAATGCTGTGTACCGTCATGTGGGAAACACCAATCTTACGACCAATATCGCGCGTGCTGCGGGTGGGATTGTCTTCCACTAACTGCATCACCTAAAGCGCCAATAATAATATTAATAAGTGTGTTTTGAATAGATTTTTAATTTTACCTGCTCTTCAAATTCAGGTCTCTGTTATAGTCGCTTTCGGCCTTTAAATGTTGGTGCTAAATTTGCCCTTTCTCGAAATCACTGAACGCTATCATCAAATAAAATAGACTTACATGAAGGAAATTACTTATTAAGCAAAGCCCAAAATGACTACTATCCGTCCAGAAAAAATGAAAAGTCCAGGGAAAGATGAGCTCTGGTCATCGATGCTCTCTGTGTGGTATAAGATTAAAAAACTCCTAGTCAAATCAGCATCCATAGTTTGACAATTATTATTGATGTTTACGAAAATGTCATAGCAGGTGGTTTTTTGAGGTTAGGGATAAGTAATGTTAAACGTTTGAAGCATTCTTTTAGATTTTAATATTGATACTTGTTATTTTTGAAATTTTTAAAACATTTTCAGTAGAAAACTAAGAATTAGATTTTCACGAATGCCTAATACTGTACGTTCTCTAGTTCTATAGAATTATTACCAAGTACTCTAAAACAAGAAATCACTTTTATATTTATATTTAATAAATTAACTCATTTCTAACGGTTTATTTATTTATTTATTTTTATTTATTTATATTTTATTTCCCAATTACATATACAAATTTTTACATTTACAAAATATGCATTATTACTATTTAAATTATAATAAATTGTACATGAATGAAGCCTATATGGCGTCGGGAAAGTTCAGACAACCGTAAGTTAATAAAGAAAGCTGGATTACCTTTTGTATGAACAACTAACTTAAACTGGAAATATTTTTCAAAAATAAAATTGACGGAAACCAAAAAAAAAGGAATTAAGACATGCTAATTTATAAGAAAAACGTGTACTGCAACTTAAAAGAAATAAGTTGAAACCATCAAGAGGATAGACAAAAAGTTATGTCAGATCAACTGAATAATATTCATTTAAATTATAAAATACTTTATCTGTTAAGATCTGCTTAAGTTTAGTTTTAAATTTAGACTCATTAAGAGTTCTGATATTATATGGAAGTTTATTAAATATCCTTAACCCTTCACTTAAAAAACTTTTCCTATTAATATTTAATCTATAGTAAGGCAGACGTAGATTATTTGCATGTCTTGTCTGGTACTCATGAATGTCTGAGTTTGTTGTTAATTCTGCTGAATTTTTGTGAATATACATACAAATCTTATAAATAAACAAGTTTGACACAGTCATAATTTTAAGTAAATAAAACCAGTCTCTACAACTCTCAGTGCGTCTCAATTTACAAATTGCTCTCACAGCCCTCTTCTGAAGTCGAAAAACTTCCCGCACACCTCCCAAATTTGAGTTACCCCAGAACTGAATCCCAGAGCTCAAAATGCTATGGAAGTGCGAGAAGTAAAGCATCCTTAGTGTTTCAAGGTTCATGATTTTGGAAGATTGCCTTAGTAAGTAAATGGCCGAACTTAATTTACCCTTTATGTAATCAATGTGCGATTTCCAATTCAAGTTCTGGTCAATTATAACACCAAGAAATTTGACCTTATCCGCGGGTCGTATTGAGCCATCAATTGTGTGAATTGTTGGTGGAATAACGCTGTTTTGGTGAGTATGAAATTGTAATACATTGGTCTTATTACAGTTCTTGTTTATTATTTTTATTTCATTATTACAGTTCATTTTCAACTTGTTTGCTTTACACCAGGTGAGTATATTATTTGTATAATTCGTTGAATTTAT
This sequence comes from Agrypnus murinus, assembly GCA_929113105.1. Classification (NCBI taxonomy): domain Eukaryota; kingdom Metazoa; phylum Arthropoda; class Insecta; order Coleoptera; family Elateridae; genus Agrypnus; species Agrypnus murinus. The sequence goes on along the minus strand of OV816031.1, from coordinate 70,892,038 downwards.
TATTAATGTCTCTTGATTTTTTGATTTCAGCAGGATACTGGTGTCATCCGCGAAAAGGATAGTTTTTGCATCATATTCGTTAGGTAGACAAAATACAACGTCGTTGATATAGATTAAAAATAATAAGGGACCTAGAACAGACCCTTGCGGGACACCACATCTGGTTGGAAGTAGATTAGATAAATGCTGACTGATACGTCCATTGGGGTATGTGTGGGATATTTCTACTTGTTGCTGTCGTTTATTCAGGTATGTACGAACCCAGTCCAAGCCCACACCTCGGATACCGTAATATTCCATTTTATCTAGTAGAATTTGATGATTGACACAGTCAAAGGCTTTTGTAAGGTCGCAAAAGACCCCCAAAGACTTACCGCCCTGATCTAAAGTTTCCATGATGTCTCGAAGAACATCAGCAATGGCATCTTCTGTGGATCGGTTTTCGCGAAAACCATACTGATTTGGCACTAATACATTATTAGTTTTAAGAAAGTCTGTTATTCTTTTGTACATACATTTTTCAATTAATTTTGATATAGAAGGCAATAAAGATACTGGTCTGTAATTGTCTTTTAATTTTTTATCCCCTTTTTTATGTAAGGGTTTGATCACTGCAATTTTATACACGTCCGGAAATGTTCCAGTTTCAAACGACTGATTAATTAAATACACTAAAGGTTCAACAAGTAAGTCCACATTTTGTTTAATAACTGTAATAGGTATTGAGTCGTAGCCACTTGAATTTTTGTTTTGTAATTTATTTGTTTCTTTTAGTAGTTCTTCTTTTGTTATAGGATTTAGAAAAATTGATGCATTGAAATTTTTAGAATTATTTCTAAGATAAGTTAATGGATCAGGAGCATCCTCTGGACCGTCAGATCTTGTCAGTCCAGCATTTGCAAAGAAATCGTTGAGAATGTTTGCTATTCTTTGGTTGTAATAGTAGTACTTTCAATATAGAGAAGTAACATATATGTATATTCTTACTTTTCAAATACATTTTTACATTCATTGTGGCATCATCATAGCGTTAATTTATAGTGTATTCATTAGTGTTTGTAAATAAATATTTCTTATTAATAGACGATTTAACCAGCACTTTTGTTATTATTTTAAAAAGAACGTTACAGTGTTGTCAGGTGTGGAGTTTTAAAATAAATAAAGTCGTGTAATAATTAAATAAAGTGCTGTGAGAATAAATTTTTAGTGTTAAAATTAATTTCAACAAACCATTAAAATGGTGATGAAACTATTAAAAGATCTCTTAGTGATAGATTTAAAACGGGAATTGGACGAGAGGGACTTGGATAGTAATGGAAAGAAAGAAGTTTTAATAAAACGGCTAAGAGAATGGCTTTTAGAACAGAAGGAAGATCCTGAAAATTACCGCTTCGAGATACCTGGACCCGCAATTGATACTAGTTTGTTGTTAAGTAAATTGGAAGAAAGTTCTAGAAAAGCCGAAGAAAATTCTAGAAAGTCCGAAGAGAATTCTAGAATTTTAAAAGAAGAATTACTGCAAAAGCACGAAGAGAGTTCTAGAAAGTCCGAAGAGAATGCTAGAAAGCTAATGGAAAATACTAAAGTGCTGGAACAAAAAGTTTTTGAAAATTCTAAAATGCTTAAAGAAGAATTACTTGAAAATACTAAAGCACTGGAAGAAAATGTTAAAATGCTTAAAGAAGATTTACTGGAAAATTCTAGAACGCTTAAAGAAGAATTACTAGAAAAGTCTGAAGAAAGTTCTAGAAGGCTTAAAGGAGAATTACTGGAAAATGTCAAAGCGTTGAAAGACAAAGTTTTCGAAGAATTTTTTGAGAATGCCAGCGCGTTAGGACTGTTGGAAGGTAGATTGGCGGAACATGATAGGGTAATAAAGATGGTAGAAGAGAAAATATCTCAAATGCAATTACCACCAACAACTAAGAAAGACGATATGACCGAAATGCTGGAAGATAGAATGAGGCAACTACGGTTTCCCTCAACTTCTGAGTGGCCGTTTAATGAAGTAAAGAAACAATTTAAAGAAGAAAAGGTTCCTGCCGTAGGGATAAAAGTAAAACCACCCACGTTCGATGGAAAGATACCTTGGTCCACCTACTACAAACAATTTGAGGCGGCCGCTGGGGCCAACGGATGGACAGGCAAGGAAAAGGCCGTTTCTTTAACTGTGGCTTTGCGTGGAGACGCGTTGAACGTCCTGCAAACAATCCCAGCAGGACAGGAAAATGATTATCAATTGTTAGTGTCTAGATTGGAGATGAGATATGGAGACGCGCATCTTCAACAAGTGTATCACGCGCAAGTGAAGAATCGTGTCCAGAAGAATGGAGAAAGCCTGCAGGAGTTTGAAGCCGATGTTGCGCGGCTTGTCCGATTGGCGTATCCTACGGCACCCGATTTATTTCTGGGACAACTGGCTGTGCAGACCTTCATTGATGGGTTAAGAGACGGGGAAACACAACAATCATTGAGGCTGGCACGACCAAGAACAACTGATGATGCGCTTGCTCACGCCTTAGAATTTGAAGCTGCAAAACAAGCGTCCCGAGGTCACGGGCGTGTTCGAGCCGTTGTGGAAGAAGAAGAAGGTTCTAAGGATCACCTAGAGGAGTTAGTACTGAGAGTTCTTCGGAAGGAAGAAAGCCGTAAGAAGAATCATCAAGAAGTTCGAGGGCCTCGTTGTTGGAACTGCGGCGAACAAGGACATGTAGAACGCCGTTGTCCCAAAATAAGAAAAGTACAACCGTCGGAAAAGTTAAAAGGGGTTGGCAAGAGGGGGCGAACGTTGACTGCAAGTAGAGATGCCCCGAAGATCACCATCCATGCCGTAACATCAAACAATAGTACCAGCAGTTTGTTCGTAGATGGGAAAATTGCTAATCGTACTGTTCCACTACTCATTGATACGGGGGCGACAAAGTCCATCATACGCCCTAACGTTCTACGAACAAGTATGAAGCTGTTACCAACAACTACTCAACTCCATACAGCAACAGGTGAAGTGATACCAACACGCGGAGTGGTGAAGATGAAGATTGGCATTGGAAGTGAAGAACGTGATCATGAGGTGCTGGTAGCCGATATCACTGATGACTTCATCTTGGGAATGGACCTCCTGAGAAAATTTGGTTTTACGTTGGATTTGAAAGAGGGTGTTTTGAAGGTCGGTAACGAAGAACTTCCGTTGCACCTACGAGAAGATCCGGTTGTAAGGGTTTTGCTGACTGAAGATGTGATATTGCCGGGTCAAAGCGAGATGGTTGTCGAGGCAGGTTTGGATGGAGATCTTCGGGTAGGATGTGTGCGAATGATGGAGCCTGTCTGTAATAAGAAGATCCATAGTGGCATACTGGTGGGAAAAGCGCTGATCAAAGTTGGAAAGATAGTACCGGTGAGAATTATGAACGTTAATGTGGATCCGGTGACATTGAAGAAGAGTACCCTTGTGGGACAGTGTGTGCCAGTATTCCGAGTAGCCAGGTGTATGGCTGATGTTCCAAAACCAGCGCCCAAAGATCATGGTGGAAAATTAGTGGGTATGGTTACTAGTTCGTGCGAAGACCTTAACGGAACAGAAGTGAAAGAGGCACAGGGTTTGGTTCACCGATACCAAGATATCTTCGCTCTTGACGATAGTCAGAAGGGACGAACAAATATAGTAAAACATAAAATCAATACAGGCAACTCTATGCCTGTCCGTCAGCCACCGAGGCGTCTACCTCTAGCAAGGCGAGCAGAAGCCGAAAAGATTATTACCGATATGGAAGAACAAGACAAGAACATCGAGCCATCCAGCAGTCCATGGGCATCACCGGTGGTCCTGGTCAGTAAGAAGGACGGGTCAACGAGATTTTGTGTGGACTATCGGCAGCTCAATAACGTGACCAAGAAAGACAGCTATCCCTTACCACGCATCGACGACACGTTAGATACCCTGTCTGGTTCACGATGGTTTTCGACTTTGGACTTGAAGAGTGGTTATTGGCAAGTTGAAATGGAACCTGAAGACCGGGAGAAGACCGCGTTCACTATTGGTTCCGGACTATGGCAGTTTACAGTTATGCCTTTCGGTCTATGTAACGCTCCGGCCACCTTTGAGCGTCTAATGGAGACCATCCTGAGAGGGCTGTCGTGGCAGACCTGCCTGGTATACCTAGATGATGTGATTGTAGTCGGAAAATCATTCAACGAACATTTGAAAAACCTAGAGGAAGTGTTCCGAAGACTACGTGGAGCCAATCTGAAACTGAGTCCGAAAAAGTGCCACATATTCAGAAAGGAAGTGAAATATCTCGGGCACGTCGTATCACAAAATGGAGTGGCAGCCGACCCCGATAAGATTCGTGCAGTTCAAGAGTGGCCAACACCGAAAGATAAACACCAAGTTCGTAGTTTTCTTGGGTTATGTACCTACTATAGGCGTTTCGTTCCTGGGTTTGCCAATATAGCGAAGCCTCTGACAAGGCTAACTGAAGATGGACGCGAGTATGTTTGGAGCGGAGAGTGTGAAACAGCTTTCCAACAGCTGAAGCGTGCCCTGACAACCGCACCAATATTGAGCTATCCACGGACAGAAGGGAAATTCATACTTGACACAGATGCAAGTAATCTGGCCATTGGGGGTGTACTTTCTCAGATACAGGATGGACAAGAAAAGGTCATCGGCTATTTTAGTAAGGTTTTGTCTAAAGCCGAAAGGAATTATTGTGTGACCAGAAAAGAACTATTGGCCGTCGTGAAGTCCGTTGAGCACTTTTACAAATACTTGTACGGACGGAAGTTTTTATTGAGGACGGACCATGCAGCGTTGAAATGGCTTCTACAATTCCGTAATCCTGAAGGCCAGGTCGCAAGGTGGATCGAACGATTACAAGGATACGACTTTGACACCGAACATCGAGCGGGCACTAGTCATCGAAATGCCGATGCTCTTTCAAGAAGACCCTGTCCAACGGATTGCCGTCATTGCTCTCGTTTGGAAGAGAGGGTTTGCCAAGTATTAAGGACTACCATCGTCAACGACAATTGGTTGCCGGAAGAATTGCAACGACAGCAGGAGGCTGATCCCGAACTAAAAATGGTACTGGAATGGAAGCGCGTGGGAGAAAGGCCTGCCTGGGAGGCCGTCAGCCCTTTCAACAGAACGCTCAAAGCATATTGGGCCCAATGGGAGTCCTTGAAGGTGGAAGACGATCTCCTGAAGCGAGTACTGGAGAGTGAAGATGGCACCACCATAGGTCTCAGTTCGTGGTTCCAAGAAGCCGAGTGGCTACAGTATTGCGACATCTCCATGACGGTGCCTCAGGAGGACACTTCGGTGTGAAAAAGACTTTGGAGAAAGTTAGGGAGCGTTTTTATTGGGTCAACTGTAAAGAAGACGTGAAGGAGTGGTGCCGGAAATGTGAACTATGTGCCACTGGTAACGGACCCTTGGGGAAACGAAGAGCACCTATGAGGCAGTACAATGTGGGTAGTCCTCTGGAAAGAATAGCCATAGATATTGCCGGACTATTTCCCGAAACCGACGATGGGAATAAATACATATTAGTGGCAATGGACTATTTTACCAAATGGCCAGAAGCATATGCCCTACCAAACCAGGAAGCTGCGACTGTTGCTGACGTACTAGTCAAAGAGTTTTTCAGTCGCTTCGGAGTGCCCATGGAGCTGCATTCGGATCAAGGCCGCAATTTTGAGTCTGTACTCTTTGGAGAAGTCTGTCGATTGTTGGGCATTCGCAAGACTCGGACCACACCGTTACATCCGCAGTCCGATGGAATGGTAGAACGCATGAATCGGACAATGGGCAAATATTTGGCCAAGGTCGTCTCCGATCATCAACGAGACTGGGACCAATACCTGCATCTGTTCCTGATGGCTTATCGTGCATCGGTCCACGAAACAACCGGTCAGTCACCAGCGTCTGTGATGTTTGGACGCGAGTTACGGTTACCGTGTGATCTGGAATTTGGGTCTCCACCTATAGAGCAGGAGGTGGCCGGGAATGATTATGTCATCAACTTAAAGAAGAAGTTGGAGGATATTCACGACCGAACCCGAAATAATAGTCGAATCGCGAGTGACCGGATGAAGGCTACGTACGATGTGAGAGCCCAAGAAGGAGGGTTTCAACCTGGAGAGCTTGTCTGGTTATACAACCAGCAAAGGCGTCGTGGCTATTCTCCAAAGTTACAGCGGAATTGGGAGGGTCCATACCAGGTGAAGAAACGAATAAATGACTTGATTTATCGCATCCAGAAATTGCCAAGGGGGAAATCAAAGGTGGTACACTCCAATCGTCTGGCGCACTATGAGGGAAATAATGACGCAGTCCCGGATCGGGAAGATGAGGCTGAGGTGGCTATCAATACCGTAAGGCCTGAAGATGATCAGCCAACCTTTAGAGAATTTATGGCTGCGTTTTCTGGAACTAGAAAAGCGCGATTCGGAGTCACGACTGAGATGCAATAAAATCTCTTCCAGGTCCCTGGTGATTATTCCATTGCCCACTGTGTCTCCGAGGATCTCCGTATGTCCAGGGGGATCGCAGTAGTGTTTAGAAATAAATTTGGACGGCTGAATGAACTTCGAGAACAAAATCCCTCTGTTGGTAAATCCTTACGCTTGCCTGATCATGACCGATCCATTTACTACTTGGTAACCAAGCAGTTTTACTACCAGAAACCGAGTTACGCCGACTTGTGGAGGGCATTATGGAATTTGAGGATCGAGTTGCTTACCAGGGGTATTAACAAATTGGCAGTTCCCAAACTCGGCTGTGGGCGGGACCAGCTGGATTGGAGAATCGTTAGAAACATGCTGGAAGTCGTCTTTAGAGGTACGGACGTCAAGATCTTCGTCTGCAGTTTTGACCCACAGCCCGCATTAAGGCCAACGAAGAGTGTAGACTGTTACTTTTACCGTAATGGAACGTGTAGTCGAGGTGAAGACTGTCGATATCGTCACGACCCTTTCTACAGAAACCAGGGAATAAACTTATTCTGGGACAGAACAGACTTGAAGAGGGGGGCAGTGTAACGAGTGCAAAGCCTCGTCTGGCCGTCAACGGGTTGTGGAACATTCCAGAGCCGCGGCGTAGAAGCACGGCCTTCTGGTGTATTCTAGAAATACATGGTATGTTCGGGCGACTTCTGGAACGTTTATAGGAGGGTATAAAGTCGGCTTCGCGGAGAAAAGAGGCAGTCAACAGCAAGTCATGAACTATGTATCGCGAAATAAATAGTGAATGTAAAGATAAATGTTGTATTAAAAATTCATAGTCTGTAAATAATAGTTTTAATGGTTTATAATCATAGCGTTAATTTATAGTGTATTCATTAGTGTTTGTAAATAAATATTTCTTATTAATAGACGATTTAACCAGCACTTTTGTTATTATTTTAAAAAGAACGTTACAATATTTAACTAAATAGTTGTTATTTTAAAATTCAAGTATATATTTTGCCTAAATCTGTATGTAATAACATAACTATATATTATCCGTCCAGGGAAAGATGAGATTTGCGCCATCTTTACACGAAGTTATCACAGAAAGCTTTTTGTTATGTTTTACTCTCGTTATTTACGAGTATGACGAGGATAGCATTATATTAGCACTTCTCCGCGTGGTTGGAAGTTGATTTGACTAGTTCTGTAGAATACGGTGTGGCCAACCTTATACAAATAAATTCCTAGATCAAATTAAGATTTTGCCAGATTGCCACAAAATTGTTAAAATAACTACATCAGTAGATAATAAATGGGTTTAGTGCGGCCACACAACCGTGTGTGGCCTCCTTTCACTTTTCAAGCCCCACCCTTTTAGAAGCCACGCCTCCTTTTCTGCTTCCCCTGCTCCAGGCCCCTCCCAATTATAAGCCACTCCCCCTCTCCTTTCCCTCTCTCCAGGCCCCTCCCTTTATAAGCTACACCTCCCTCTCAGCTTTCCCCCTCTCTACCTACCTCACCACTACTTCTCTCTCTTTGCTTATAATGAAAGTCCACAAAGTTATAAATTATAATTTATTTGTTTAATTTATTTAGATTACAACAATTAATACATAACCTTTAACCTGAAAGCATAAGACAAAAAGTATAATTTATTGGTTTAATTTTTTTTAAAAATAAACAATAGATTAATACATAACCATTTCTACGAAAAAAACAATCTATAAAAATTACTTCACAACAATAATGTATAATAATTATATATATACATATTATAAACAGTTTGTTAATGATAAATATCTGAAAAATAAGAAAGCACAAGACAAAAATTATCATACATGTTTATGATTCATGTTAAAAAATAATCCCAACAATAATTTATATTATACAATAAATTAAAAAAAAGTGGTATATATAAATGCATACCTTTAACCAGACGTGTTCACGTCGAAATTCGGGAAAAGAATGTGTATTAACCTACTAACCCACCGCTACTAAGAGCCCAGTCCAGTGTACAGTTAATCATTAAAAAGTCTGGCGTCGTTGCCGGTATATTGAACCGATGAAATGACTGGTCTACTATACCTAATTATGAAGTCCACACAAAAGAAACAAGAATGAACAGGCAACTTCCTATTGTTCCACAAAAGCCGCCTGTCTGGTGTGTAATTGGAACCTCTCTTGCTGCACTTCTCTCTTTGCTTATAATGAAAGTCCACAAAAGTTATAAATTATAATTTATTTGATTTATTTATTTAGATTACAACAATTAATACTGCGGTGTATTTAACTAATAAGAAAAGCCCCACGTTCGGAAGCCATAAAAGATATGCGAAATTAATAATTTTCAAGAGTAGGCTTTAATAAAATTTGTATTTTATGTAAATTGCCCCACATAAAAAACGCCCCACGTTGGGCGTTATTAAATATATGCGGTGATCTATAAAAATAAAATATAATATGTCCACCGTTCCAAATATAAACATAAATTATATACGTTGCATTAAAATGAGAATACACCACAGATATTTTTCTTAATTCCACTCAGCTAGCTCAGGGTTACTCGGTAAAGCATAAATTATTTGAATTACGAGACTCTTATAAACTCTTATGCCTGGAAAGGAAGAAAAACTTATGTTGTAAACGCTAAGGCTCCTGCAAGCTGGACAACCACTGCTAAACTCTAAATTTAAAAAAAAAGAAAACAGGATGCTTGTATTTGCATCAATTAAACACATATGTAAATTTAAAAACACATAAACTTTATTTAAAAAACGAAATAAAATTTCAAATGAAAAAATCAAAAAGCAAGAAATATTGTTCAAATCAATACAATTGATAATTGAGAAAAAAATTCCCAGACTTGCTCAAATGTTATTAATAGTTGTAATGGCCTGACAGGGCCAATACGGTCATTCATTTGAACAGATCAACACAAATCAAAAATTTATTTATAAATAACTGTTTATCTAATAAAAATAAATTTTAATAAAAGAAATTAAATTGTTTTATTTAATCGAAAACAGATAAGTTCTTAAAGGAAACTTTGTAAACTAAACAAAATAAATTTGTATTATTGAGGATAACTTTATAAGTTAATTGTTATTAATGAGATTTAAAAAGCCCATTTATTATAACCAACCTGGTATATTTTATTAAAAATAAATTCCTTTATATAAATCCGCAATTGGTAACATTGCTGTCGTATTCATCAGCTGATTTCCTGTCTTAAAAAACATCAATACGTAGATCGATGTCAAAAAATAAATTCAACCAGAATTTATTTAAACAATCACGTTCACTTTATATAATTGTGGCACAATAATTAAATCTTCTTTCAACTTTTAAAAATGTTCAGGTAACACTTATATTAATTATTAATTTAATTCAAACTTTATTTTAAATATGACGTTTACGTCAATCACATGGTTGAAATATCTAACCTCAAATTAATTACAGATATCTTTATCCGGAGTCGGGCATAGGTTTTGCCTTGAACGTTTTGTCGACTGATTTTGTTAAAATTTGCTCCAGCTTATATAGTTTATGTCAGAACAAAAACCGGCGTTGACATATTTTCAAAACAAAGGCACATCATGTAAGCTTGATGGCGTCACTAATCCGCACAGCTGTTATTAATCGTTACTAATCTTAATTCTATGATTACAGGATTGTAGCCCTTAAAACAAGGATCAAAAAAGTATAATACATCCCATGTCCAAAAATGTATCGTAACGAAGGTATAAGAGAAAAACGATAGACAATATACAAATCTCGTTACAATCTAAATAAATATAGAATTCAACAAATCAAGGTTCATCCTTTACAAACTAGTTACATGAATACACAATACAAGTAATACAAATAAATTCTCCATAGGAGCATCTTTACAATTTACTACAAACATAAAATTTTACAGTACGAACTACAATGAATAGACCAATTAATGCATTTGCAAGTTCCAGCTTAAATATTGATTCAAAATTAATCAATTTATTATCATCATGTCCAGCATACAGTACTCCAAGCATACATGAAAACAATGGTGAGAAAAAATAGGATAAGAGTCAATAAGAGTTACAAAGAAACGAAACGACAAGATTAAAACCTTCAGTAATTAAAATGGCCAGAAATTTTATAACCAAATTCAAAAATTAATTGTATTATATAAGTCATAACAAGATTGACCTAATTTATCTGTTTTTAGTTAATTAACAGCGCAAAACTGAGCTAGTATCCTGGAAAGTAGAAAAATTTACCTAACGTTCAACATCGTAATTTCTAAAATTGAATAAGAAAATTACTCCTTCCTTGCAAGTGGGGAAAACATCCCAATGTGTAACTTGGGTTGCATAAACATATTTATGATCAAGAAATCTAATTGAATGATATCCTTTTTCTAAAAAGGAAACCTATTCATTATATATAAGAAAAACTTAGGTTATGTTTGCATGAAATTTTTATTCTTAATTTTTAATTTAAATATTATTGAACCTAACTGTGGTCCTATATATAGCCTTTATATTAATTTTGCCTATGACATAACATGTCTCTCTTTTGATTTGAATCTGATATGTGTGAAACATTTATTTTGACGTTTCCGTTCTGTTGTTAATAAAATTTTCAATAAGGTGATTTGATATCACCGCAATACATAACCTTTAACCTGAAAGCACAAGACAAAAAGTATAATTTATTGGTTTAATTCATTTTAAAAATAAACTCAACAATAACATAATTTATTAAAAATGTTGAATTCATTTTAAAAATAAACTCAACAATAACATAATTTATTAAAAATGTTTAATACAGTACTTACTCTTAATATGAAGAGGAATATCTATAATTCATTTTAAAAAATAAACCCAACAATAATTTATGTTTGTACAACAAAGTGATAAACTGTTATTAATTAAGACGAGATACCTTTAAAATCATATGGTTTCACATCTAAAAGCGGAGCACAAATGAATACCTACTTTAACCCTAATACCTACTTTAACCCGTTCGTATAGCCTCTACAGTAGCGGTTAATTTATGCTTGATCCCTTTATTAAATTGTATAATGATTAAAAAATCCTTTTTTAACTTTTAAAACTAAATTTTATTTTAAAAAAATAAATTTTATAAAAATCGACATTCTACATATTTATTTTAACGTTTGTTCACATTAACGTAATATAATAAATGTCATAAGATTATCTTTTAATACATAATTCGTTCGTATCTCTTTGAATAACGGAAGTTATTTATTAGTCATAATGACCTCTTATTAAGATTTAATTATATTTAATACTTTAGCTCTGTTCTTCCCCCACTCCGAACCACACCCCTCTGTACTTGACCACCCTCTAAACCACGCCCCGTACTTCTGGAAAGATAATCGCAAACAACATTCCTACGCTATCCTTTATAAAGTAAAGTCAGACAACTGCACCTTTATTTTTATTCTCGTCGAGTAACTATCCATATGTATTAGATGAATTGTGAAAAGTGTAATAAATCCTTTTCGAGAAAGGATGCCCTTAAACGCCACCTACAAAAATATTGCAAGGGTAACACTGGGGAAGGTCCAGCTCCAAAACGAGCACGATTGGTTCCACCTGCAGGTAAGGTTTTTTGATAAATACTTTTTAGATTTCTTTTATGCTGCGTACTAGCTATGCAACGCATGCGCGAACTAATGTTCACAAAGAAAAAGCTGCCCGAGCATTAGATGGAGAAGAGGGGATAGCTGTTATTGCGTCTGCATTCAAGTCTCGTATTGCTAGCTACAGAGTCTCCACTAATGAACATTATGTGGATACGTCAGAGTTTATGGAGGATATTAAAGCTAAAGTGTTCAAAGTTCTGAGGAATGAGGTGAATAAGAATACCTCGATAAAAGTAAATCTGGAGTTATTTGGATATTACGTTCTCGAAGCAAAGGGTTTGGAAGATATCAAGTCCTTCAACACAAAGAATTCTGTTATCAGTCCAGGTTCTGATTTAGAAGGATATTACGAAAATATCATTGAAATATTGGCTACTAAGTCTGAGGAATTTGCAGGGCGAGAGTCAGGTATGACGTTTAAAACGATGTGGAAGTGAAAACTTATGTGTTTCGTTTATGTTTCCAGGTTGGACATTAGTTAGATGGCTGTTTTTAGAAGTAAACGTTAATAAGTTTAATCCTCTACGTGCTTCTTCTTACATCCCCCTACCCCCGCAGATGCGAACAAAGGGAGCTGTCATTAACTTGCAGATTAATGATGAACGATGCTTCGCTTAGAGTTTGGTATCCGCTCTTGTGCCCCCTAACGGAAGTGCTCACAGATGCAACTTGTATCCGGATTCCAACGAGGTATTGAACTTGACGAATGTGGAGTTTCCGGTAAAAGTAAAAAAAATAGATAAGTTTTTGAACGATAATCCTCGAATTTCCGTTAACGTTTACGGTTTGGAAAAGATTATCAAGGATAATATAGTAAAGTATGAGGTAGTTGGACCTTTGTATTTTTCAAAAATTAAAAGAGAAGTACATGTAAATCTCTTATTGGTAGAAGACGATCACGGAAATGGGCATTATTGTTGGATTAAGAATTTTTCTAGGTTATTGCACAAACAAATTAACAAGCACAAAGGAACTAAATATTTTTGTGATGGTTGTTTGCAATATTTCGCGACACCTGCAAAATTAATGAGACACACGCAACATGATTGTAATCATGTTTATGCTAAATTACCAAGCACTGGTTTGATTAAAGATAAGGTAGGAAAAAACTTCCGGAGAATATTTTGAAGTTCAGAAATTTGTCTAAGCAGTTAAAATTACCGTTTGTTATACAGGGTGTTTTGAAAAAGATGCCTTTCCCGTTAAAGGGCAATAGAGAAACATGTGTAGAGTAACATCTTACTAACAATTTCCTTAAATGCCCCTTTGAAATGACAATCCCCCTTATAAAAATAATAGGCACGCCACTGCAACATAGTAGATAAATCTGTATGAAAAGAAAATTGTGTCTACTAATACATACTTTTAAAGGTCGTGGACAAAAGAGAACAATAAACTAACTAACATAAAAGAACCCAAGCAGGTAGCGGAATATAATTCTCCGAAAAGTAATCAACACCACAAAAGCAGTACGTGCTTTTAAAAAGTTTTAGCTAAATAATAAACAAGTCATTTTTACCATCTGTAAATAACTGTTAATGACTCAGATCCTACAGAGAATGTTCGGTACAGGATCGGTTATGCCACGAGCTGGTGGGAGAGGACGCAATCCACACCACGGAGATGTCGCGGAGGAAGAAAACATTCTAGAGTTAGTTGAAGAGGAACCCACTCTTAGCGTGCGTACCTTGGCAGCACAAACTGGTGTACCTTCTACTCGCGTTTGGCGTATTTTAAAAGAAAATTCCCTACACCCATATCATTTTCAAAAAGTACACTCATTAGAACCTGCAGATCATATCCCGCGAGTGCAATTTTGCCAATGGCTATTGGAACGCAATCAGGAAAATCCTCAATTTGCACAAAATGTACTGTGGACAGACGAATGCTGTTTTACTCACGCGGGAATTTTCAATTCACACAATAGCCACATTTGGGCTGACGAAAATCCTCTTGCTGTCCGAAGACATTATTTCCAGAGGCGTTTCTCGGTAAATGTGTGGGCGGGTATTTATCAGAACCGTTTAATAGGACCTTTTATTTTGCCACAACGCTTAACCAGTGATTGGTACCTACACTTTCTGGACAATGAAGTGTTCGACGGACTTCCACTAGCTGAATTGCCCAGGCTTTGGTTCATGCATGATGGAGCACCACCACACTTTGCTCGCCAGGTACGGGAGTTTTTGAATAACGAATACCCTAACCGGTGGATAGGACGTGGAGGACCCGTCGCCTGACCTGCGAGATCACCGGACTTGACTCCCCTCGATTTTTGTATTTGGGGATATTTTAAAACATTAGTGTACAGGACAGAAGTGGATACCGAGGAAGAGCTACGCGCACGCATTGAAATTGCCGCAGAACAAATTCGTGCAAATGCCGACATGTTTGTTAACATAAACGAATCTATCATACGTCGTGCGCGAGTGTGTGTGCAGACTAACGGCGACCTATTTGAACACATGTTATAAAATATTGTTTGCAAGTAAACGGTAAGTTTTACCCATTTTGTTAAAATCACAGTTGTGAAATAAAAAGCAGGCAATGGAATTTACATCACAATTAGGTCAATGAACTTATGTTAGATTTTATTTACTGACCTTAATAAATGATCAAGTCATCAAGATAGTGAGTCACCCGGCAACTGCTGCTGAAATTCAATTCTGTTGTTTCTGTAAATTGATACGTACGTAGCGTAGGTCAGTTTTTAATTTAGTAGTGCAGCTGTGAGATCATTGTTTGCTTTATCAGTAATTCAGGGTCAGAAGCTTACAATCCATAGTCGACTCGTGACTTGTAAAAAATACGGAAAAATCCGAAATTTTTTTTATTTTTTATTTTTATTTTATGAGTTTTGGGGTCTATATATGGTCACCTTTCACCCCCTTAAAGCATTGCATATTTATCTGGAACACCCTGTATATTGCGATTTTGAGTCAATGTTAGTGCCTGTTCATACTACGGTGCCTGATGATGGTCAAGCATTTACCGTTCGCACACAGCACCATATCCCGCATTCTTTTTCGTTTTATATAAAATGTTCCTTCGATGAGTCGCTTTCGAAATTTTATATTTACAGGGGGGATGATGCTGCAAAAGAGCTCACTAGAAAATTAGATGAGGAAGTTAAACGTATTTATCACGATTATCTAAAACCGAAACAACCTTTGGCTTTAACGGGGGAGGAAGAAAACGAATTTCAAGCTGCTACCACCTGTTATATATGTAAAGGGTCGGTTGAAAATGATGTTAAAGTTAGAGACCACTGCCACGTTAGTGGTAGCTTTCTCGGGGCTGCCCATATAACTTGCATCTTCATTATCAAATTCCAAAGTTTATACCTATCTTTTTGCATAATTTGAGTGGATACGATTCGCATTTGTTTATCAAACAGTTAGCCTTAGAAAAAGAGGAGATACAAGTCATTGCGCAAAACAAAGAAAAATACATTTCGTTTACTAAAGTCGTGCAAGTTGATGAGGTAAGAGATGCGAAAGATAAATTGCAGAAAGTGTTTTTTCGTTTAAGGTTTCTGGACAGTTTTAAATTTATGAGTTCGAGTTTAGACAAATTAGGAAAAAATTTATCCGATGAACAGTGTGTAGAAATTAGAAGAAAATTTGGTTCTAGTGAACTGTTTCGACAAATGCGAAAAAAAGGTGTTTTTCCTTATGCGTATGTTGACGACTTTTCAAAATTAGATGAAACGCAACTACCGACTCGTGACAATTTTTATGATCAACTCCGAAATGAAAATGTAAGCGAAGAAGATTATAAACGCGCGTCCGATCTTGATCCGGCACAATATTTCACGGCGCCGGGTTTGAGTTGGGAGGCTATGTTAAAACATACGGGTGTAGAGCTTGAGTTGTTAACCGATATTGACATGTTACACTTTTTTAAAAAAGGAATACGAGGAGGAATGAGCGTGTGTGTTGGACGCAAAGCTATTGCAAATAACAAATTTCTTCCAAATTATGATCCCTCACGACACAGCTCCTTCATAATGTATCTAGATGCCACGAATCTTTACGGATTTGCGATGCGACAATTCTTACCTCGTGGTAACTTTACGTGGCTGTCCGAGCGAGAAATTGAAGATTTCGACGTCATGCAAATTACAGACGAATCCCCCCAAGGTTTTGTCCTGGAAGTGGATTTGAAAATTAGTGAAACTTTACATCATGCGCAGAATGAATTTCCCTTTTGTCCCGAGATAATGGCTCCACCGGGGAAAAAACAATAAAAACTCATCCCCAATTTGTATAATAAATCCAAGTATGTAATTCATTATCGTAATCTAAAACAGTGTTTGGAACAAGGTTTAGTATTAACAAAAATTAATAGGATTCGAAAATTTGATCAATCGCCTTGGTTGAGGTCTTATATAGATTTAAATACCCATTTACGAAACCTAGCTAAAAACAGTTTTGAAAAAGACTTCTTTAAATTAATGAATAATTCAGTTTTTGGAAAATGTATGGAGAATGTTGAGAACAGAGTGGATATAAAGTTGTTGTCTCATTTTGAAAATATTGGAAAGGGGTGCCGAAACCTATACTGCTAAAGCGAATTTTAAAAGTGCTGCTGTTCTTACGGAGAAGTTGGTAGCCGTGGAAATGGAACGAGTTTCAATACTTTATGACAAACCAGTTTATGTTGCTTTTAGTATTTTAGATATTTCGAAAACCGTGATGTATGATTTTTACTATAATTTTCTAAAACGTTTGTATGGCGATCGAGTTTCCTTACTTTATACGGACACAGACAGTCTAATAATTGAGGTATTCACGGAAAATTTTTATGAAGACATGAAATTGCACTTGGATATATTTGATACTTCAAATTTTAAAAATAATAACTTGCACGGAATTCCACCAAATCAATCGGTGCTAGGTAAATTTAAAGATGAATATATAGGCATTCCCCTAAGAGGTTTTTGGGATGCTAGCGCGAACGCATATTGTTGCTAAACGATAAATGATGTGTGTAAAAAAGCGAAAGGAATAAAAAAAATGTTATAGAAAACGTATTAAAGCGCGAAGATTATGAAAATATCGTTGAGAATAAAGTCAGCGTTATTTTCTGTAAAATGTTTGTCTTTAAGACAGAACGTCATAACATATATACGGAAATGAAAAACAAGATTGCACTTTCCGCCGTAGATGGTAAACGGTATTTGATTCCTGGCACCACAAAAACCTTAGCTTGGGACCACGTTGATATTGTTCCAGAAATAGTAAATGAAAATTTAGATATGCTTATGGAAATTACTGACGATGATTTAGAAAGACAAGATTTAAGTCGATTAATAGAATTGCTAGAGAATGAATTGTAATTTTGTTTTTATTTAATTTCTATTTAATTTTGTTATTATTAATGAAATAAATGTAACATGTTAAAAGCGTGTGTCAATGTTTGTCTACTGTATATAAATAATTATGTAAACGTGTGTTGATGTTTGTCTACTGTATATAAATTCAATATACATAACTAAATGTTGTATTATGTTGTATTAATTTTGTCTGCTGTATATAAATAATTATGTAAACTTCCCTAGTCTATAAAATCCGGGTGGGAAGCTTAAAAAGTTTTGACGTAGCGTATTGCTCAGTTACAATCGAAATGGGTTCAATCAAAGTGGGTTGGCAACATTATTGGGCACTTGAAACAACAGCTAATCGTGACATTGTCTTTTCTCGTTATAAGACTCACAATACTGGGTTGTTAATCGAAAGAGCGAGACTTCCGGATACTGTGGTTATACGAAGTCAAGATGATTTTCGATACACTTCCTGTGCAGGTGTAGAAGTCCATTATTTGTTACAAAATGGTAAACTTATAAATATACAAAATTCCACATGTACAGAACATGGTTTGTTCCAACATCGTCATACTATTAACTTGTTGCCTGATAAATGTGATTTCATTATTTTCAAATGTAAGTGTGTTACATCGTATAGTGAATGGTTTGCTGCAACTCAACGTGCAGGTGACAACCTTGCTGCCGGGTTTCCTGCTGGTTTGGTGCATTATCTGACTAGGGAAGTAAATGATAGTAATTGTTATATATTTAATTGTGAGTAATCATGTGAGAGAGAGATAGCTATACTGTGACGTCACGCCTGTCTGCCTCAAGTATCCCGGTGCGTTATCTGACTAGGGAAGTAAATGATAGTAATTGTTAAATGTGAATAATTGTGTAATGTTAAATTTTGTTTAATTGTGAGTAATCATGTATCAAACATAAATTAGTTTGTAGTACCAATGAATAAATGCTGTAATTAATATGTTGTTTTTAATAAAACCATTAACGAATTTTAAAAAACTTTATTCTGAACAATCCATTACATGAGTTTTATGTAAGTAGTATACATTGCTTAATGCACAATAGCAGAGTGAATGACGATGATAAAAGCATGATGGAAACATAGCTTGGAGAGCTGGTTCCTCTTCTAGCTCCACCACCTGTTGTGACACGAAACGTCGAATGTAGTTGCTCTTTTCAGACCCCTTCACGTAAACGGTGTCCGCCTGCTGAGTCAAGCGTTGAAGAATTATGGAAAACATAAACGGAGGAGTGAATCCTTCATTCCAATCGAGACAATGATGATTATGCATTAGTAGCTTGTTGGCGAAACTTGGGAGGTAAGTTGCGAAAGGTAAACGGAGGTTTGAAGACGTAGTGAGACACGTGATGTCCATCAAACACGGCTAATTCCTTGGGCACAAAGTCTGTGTCGGAAGTCTTGAAACCTTGAACATCGACAAACAGCATGGTCGAGGCGTGCTGCTATACTAATAAATGTATATAATGATTTCGTTTATAGTTATCGTACTTGCTTTGTCAATGCGTTATACGTAAATACTCGATCGTGCAAAATGAGACAGTAAGCAGTAGTGTTCGCTGGAATGCTTTTGTGGGTTTCGAAAGTAACTCGACGAACGACAGCTTTCCCTAGCAAGGAATCTTTCTGTCGCGAACAGTCGATGACGATTAGAGGTGTAAGTGCCTTAAATCTATCAGGACCCAGTAGTGGTTCGTTGGGTTTATCATAGTACGATCGTTGAAAGTTAGCATACATTTCGTATAAAGTAGCAAATCGATTTTCGGCATAATTAATATTTAATTGATCGTAAGGATACCTTTCCGTATTTAAAAATACCGTCGTTTTAAATATCGCAGGTGTTGAATGCGCTCATATCTTTCTGCGACTGGCCATCACGATCGGTTTGAAACCCTATGATAACGTAACGGGAAGTTTTCAGAGTGGTCGATGTTTTAATAGACCAACTGTGCTTATCCGTTTGCAGTACAGCGGGATAAATATGTGTTTCCCAGCTTCTAAATGCCACTTCAGTATCAATATTTTTCCCAATATATTTTGTTAATGATAAATCTTCCGCCAATCCTGGTTGAATATGTGGAACTTTCCAATATATTTTTGCAAGTTAACCTTAAGCTTTTCATTAGCATCTGTGGATATTAGGGCATCGAGATCAGAATTGCTTCTAATTAATACCAATTCTTGACGAATGTTCATAATAATCTTTCCATAGTCTTCAAAAATCCCCAACCATGTTGATAAAGGTATGCAGGCGCAAAAATTACCTTTACTATCTAGCAAGGTGCTGGTACTATCCGGAAACCAACCAGCGTTTTGTAACAACGCTTTCGTTCGAATTGTGGGAAAGGTAAGTTTTCATGGTGGTTGTTAGACCAACTTTTGTTACCGAATCCACCACAACTCCATTCATTTCGTACCGAATTTTACTAAAAAGATGTGCAATACCATTGTTTATAAATTTACCACTCGCTGATGGTTTATCTGATCTTCTTTCAGTACAGTACCTTCTACATATAGATAACTACGCGAAGGCAAAGTGGACATATCCTCTTGAATAGGTATTCGAATTTCGTCATTATTCTCAAAACGAGTGGTATAAGGTTGGTGTGTGTGAAATTCAGCTCCAACAATCGAGTTATCGACGAGCACTTTTTCGTTTAGATTTAGTACATTCATTTTGGGATAATAAAGCCTAAGGTTTGCAAGAATAAGGGGTTGCTCCTTGTCAATTGAGTAGTGACCGATGCTTGACTAACCATTTTCCGCTTAGACACGATCTTTTACAGCCAGATCGATCAGTGCAACATCGAGGAGTGTTATATTTGAGCACCATCATCGACGCTCTTCAAATGAAGTCCTATCATCACGGTTTCCCATTGGAAATTAACCACGTCCCCGTCTTGATCCAATATTTTAAGGGTAATGTTTGAAATAGTATTGACATTAATTGGTAAATAGGGTGCAGTCTCAGGTGCTTTTTATTATGCTCTATTATTTTGAATCCAGGAGGAACACTAGGAAAGAATTGATGTATCGTATGGGCCGGTGTACCATTAATATAATTCCCTGTTATTATATTACATTCTATCATTAGCGAGTTAATTAACTTGATAATTTTAACTGGAAAATCAGATATGTGACGTTCCTTAGCTTTTAAGATTCTATTCTTAAACTCTAACAATGTTCCGATAGAGTGTTCAACTGTAAAGTCAATGTCGTGATCGGCTTTTATAATCGATTTTAGGGTGTTATGATTCGGATCGATGTTAACAGACTCACCGTTTACTTCAGAATTAATGTATTGAGCTATATCAGCAAGCTCATATGACCCTGTAGGTATCTTTATTATTCTTTTACAAATTTTAAACACGTTGTTTTTATCCGTTATGTTCGGAATAGTATTAAACGTTTCGAAATTTGTCAAACGCATAACCCATTGTTTTTTAGGATCCAAATATATGGGAGGGTTAAAAGGAGAAGTTAAAACAGAAGTTGGAGCGGAGAAGATGAATGTTTGAGACATCTCAACATTCCTAGTAAGACTGAGGAAATGTTAAGGAGTGTTATCATATAAAAAGTTCAGCGCTAAATGTCCACGATTGTACGAATTTAGCTTCTGAAAAGCATCGTAGTTGTAACGAATAACGTTTAAGTTACCATCACTTTTAAAGTAATGAACGAGTTCTAGTGGGGGTTTTAACTGACCAATACTATCAAAGTATAATATATTTCGACCACGTTTAACATACGATGTCCAATGCGTACCTTCCCCATCTGTATCATCCAAATTCACAATTCCACATTCGTTTTTATGGATACGTTTCGGTAATCCGTTTCGCATAAAAATACCTCTGAAGTGTGGAATTTTTAACTTGTTTACGTACTTTGACAGATCGATATTGGTCAGTGCTCGGTGTGGTAGCTTTAAGGGTAGTTTTTTGGAGGTCGTAAATACAATCCTAATCTTTTTTGTATGGTTTCAAATATAATCCTTTTCCTACAGGCGCTTGCTCCATCGCTTCATTGTGTCGTTTCGTCTCTTCGAGAGCTGATCTCGCTGCTTTTGCTTTATTTACTACTTTGGCAACCGCAGCTGCTCCCGTTCCTAAGGAGCCTATAGCTCCGAGAGCGGCAAATAAAGGACTGAGCGGTAGAAAACCACCTTGTTTAGGGATAGGTATAATCCGCCCTTTGGGAGCAATGATACGTTTATGTTTCAAGGCCGCTAGGGCAAGACGAGCAGAACGTTTTAAAGATAGCTTTTTTACTTTACCACCAATGCGTTTTCTAGCTAATTTGATGGCGTTGTTGAACGTTAAAATACCCCTTTTATTCAATTTAGATCGTCGAACACCCATACCCAATTTTCTTTTTCCAGACATAATGCCGGCCACAGTAAGCGCAGCCGCTCTCTCTCCAAAACGAGCGTCCTTAGAACGAAACCTCGTCCACGCCTTCTGTCCTAATATACGATCAGCTTTATGACGTTCACCAAGGTCGTTAATTTTTGAATAGAATATGTCGTGCTCTTTACAAGCTTCATCCAACGGGTTTATTCTTTTGTCTCCACGAGCAAGCCTTTGATGTAAACGGGTGCCAGGTCCACAGTAGTTATACCCTGGTGAATGTAATTCTAACGGTAACTTATTAATGAGAGTGTTGATCACTCCCTTCCCCTTACGAGTTGATTGACGATTCTCCGATTTTAGCAGAGTACGTTTCATAACACATTACTCCTATCACAGGAGAAGAGTGACTGAAAGCTTGCTCCAACATCTTTATATATTTATACCCTTTACCCATATACGCTCTTTCACAACGTGTCCTACACGGAGCAGTTAAAGTTGGTGCGTCAGAGACAGAGGTTGTCTATTATAAATCGGGATAATTGTTCACCGACGCCGCAAGTTTTTAAACATAGTGTATTGTTGGGGGCAGGATGCAAACGAGGTATAATAGTAGGCAGTTCCGGATGTGGTAAAACCAACCTAATGATAGGTTTACTAGAACATCCAAACGGTTTACGCTTCGAAAACGTATATGCCTTTATCTCTTTATCAACCGAAATACGCATATCTAGCTGTTTCAATCATTACCCATCGGTTATTTTGAATACGATTCTTCTGAAACTATATTACCACCTAATGATGCAAACCAAAACTCAGTTATTATCTTCGACGATGTAGTTTGCGATAGTCAAAGCACCATACGTGATTATTTCTGCTTCGGTAGACATAAACACATCGACTGTTTTTATTTAACAACTCGTAAGAGATAATTCAAGTCTCATTGTCGTTTTTAAGCAGGATAATACTAACTTAAAACACATATTTAACGATCATGTTAGCGGGGATATGACTTTCGAATCGACAAAGATTATCCACTTAATGGGGGACGTTATCGAAAAGGTTTCGACTGTTACTTCACCATAAATACCGAAGACACGAACAAAACGTTTTAGTAAACATGGACAAGCGTGTAGCAGAAGACTTGGTTAAAGCACGATGACATGTTAAACAGAAATACAAGTCTCAAGTCTGAAATTACACGGTCAGAAGTGGAACTACAACGTCGCTATCAACCTATCACTCAACCATTGCGTGAGTTTATAACCGGAGTTAAAACGGAATTATTAACTCCGAAAGAAGAACCCTTAAAAATGGAAGTTTCTTCTCCCATACCTACCTCGACTCCAAAATATTATAAACGACTTCCAACCGCAAGACGAATAGGTATGCCTCGCGAACCATCACCTATCGCCCAAAGAACGCGCACTACTAGCGTTCCCTTATATGGAAAACATGTTCAGGGATACTAAGAACGAGTTCGATCATCATTATGGAGTACGATTCCATCCGGAATCTCAGCAGTACCTAATCGGAAACTCCGTATTCACTTTTGACGAGAACGACTTTATTATTAAAAATCCCTCAGGCATAATTTTTAAATATATAGTCACTCCTGGTTTTTACGAATTAGTATTTAAAAAGCACCTATTGGATACACTCAATCAGACTTACAGAAGTATAAGGACCTTATTACACGTACCAATGCTACCAGAAGAGGTTACATTGAGGATGCACCGCTACACGGAACCGGAAAGAAATATTCAAATATAATTAGAGCCCTTCTAACTACTCCTGGGGCAAGATTCTGAAGCGACTCTACACCTACTACACCGGTCACGCGATCGAAAACTCGCATATTAGCAAAACGTGGCGGTGGTGATATGCGCGTTCTCAACTATAATAATAAACAGATGGAATTTATACCTTGGAAAGATCCTAATAAATTAGTGGACAGATTGAGACTCCTTTTAAGTTCAAAATCGGCTGGTCACACCGGTCACACTATGATGAAATCATATATATTATCGATGAATTGAGAGCTGCTAAAATTATCGAATAAATCATCACACGCGTATCGATCTGTTTCATAATATTGCTAACGTTAGTGCAATCATGACGCTCGATAAATTCTGTAAACATCTTCACAAAACCCCTGTCCGAGTTAAACTCGACACTCGTTCGAAATATATTGTAGTTGGTGCTGCTGCCAACTTAATTGGGACTCTATTGAGAAAAGGCGATAAGATTAAGGCGAGAAGTACGTCGGTAGATCCGTCTGCAACCGCCCCATTTTACTTAGAAGCTCTTATTAGTCATCCATATCATCATATATCATCATTACCTCAAAACGATGACTCTGGGTAAGTTCTTTTTATCTTTTTAAAAATCTTTTTAAACGATACGTTATACGATGCCGAATCACTTATCGGAGTGTCATTGAAGAAAGGGGATAAGTTTAAGGCGAAGAAGCCTGGATCAAAGGACATATTTATTTTTGAAGCTGTTATTAGTGTTTCAGCATTTTCCAAATGAGTATAAAACGTCAAATAATTGAAGAATTGCATAAACCTGTTCGTAAACGATTTCGAAGAAGACGCGTAATTGTAAAAGGCTTGAACGATTTGTACATGGCAGATCTTGTGGAAATGACTCTCTATGCTAAAATAAATAAAGGTTTTCGATATATTTTAGTATTGTTGAATATGTTTAGCAATCGTGTTTGGGCGTGTCCACTTAAACGAAAAACCGGTGAAGACGTCACGAAAGCAATGAAAAAATTATTAACATCAACAGGAAGTACTCCGGAAAATTTACAAACGGATATGGGAAAGGAATTTTATAACACACATTTTCGCAACTTAATGCAAAGTTTGACATGAATCATTATAGCACGTTCTCTAGTATGAAAGCAAGCCCCGTGGAACGTGTAAATCGAACCCTCAAAAATAAGATGTGGAAAGAATTTTCAATGCAAGGATCGTATAAGTGGTTACAGTTATTACCTCAAGTAGTTGCGAAGTATAACTCAACAGTACATCGAACCACTGGATTTAAACCTATTGATGTTAATCGGGAAAACGCTAAGAAAATTTTACAGACAGTCTTTAAATTTCCAAAGAACATAGATCCACGAAGTCCTAAATTTAAAGTTGGTGATCACGTGCGAATCAGTAAGCTTTCGCAAAAGACTACACTCCAAGCTGGAGTACAGAAATTTTTAAGATTAAAAAGGTTCGACTAACAAACCCTACAACGTATACTTTGGAAGACGTTAAAGGTGAAGAAATTCGCGGCGGATTCTACACGGAGGAATTACAGATAGCTAAACATCCAGATATATTTTTAGTGGAAAAGGTCTTAAAAAAAGTCGGGATCGCGTTCTGGTCAAGTGGTTCGGCTTTGATAAAACCCATAACTCGTATATAGCAGCACGTAATATAGTAAATTAAGTAGTATAGATGCATTAACATCGGAACTTTACCTGTGCAAAAACATGCTTCAATTATTCTAAATATCCTTGTGTGTTTTATGTTTATTTTTATAATAAGTTATATAATATACGTTTTTTCTCAATATGTTATTTTATTTATAGTATATAAGATACAAAAACCAGCTTATAATATGCATTACAATCAAACCTTACTAAAGCGATCAATATAAATTTTATTTCTATATTCTATATCTAAAATCCTATTTAACACTACACCACATTTCTCGATACGTCTTTGAAGCCGACACCGATCTACAACACTTTCCATCCACAATGATATTCGTGCTTGTCTGTAGGCGTAATTCCACGTAAATAAATAATGTATTTTATTATTCTCCTCCTTGATCGTAACGCGTTTCTTTTGGTTGCTCATTTTTGTTGTCTACAAACTCTTCTATTGTAGACGTAAATGACTTCCAAACCTTCCTTGTTTAATTTATCCAACAAGCAATCTATACAGATATTTCCTTCTAAATACGATTCACACAAGTCTACCCCTTTCTGAAACTTTAGAACTCTTTCTTTACACTCTTCGTCGGTATAATATTTCCCCAATCCATAGACACATCCACATCTTTATACAAGAACGTTTTGCAAGTCGATGTCACACTGAATTCTTTCCGGGTACAATGCCACCAGTTCCAAAGCACACACAACGTTCTCGGACGGTGGTAAAGCAGATAACACTTGTTTAACGTTTTCGGTGGAATCCCCGCTTAATACACTCGACCCTTTTAATAAAGCTTGATAAAATTGAACAAAATCTTGCTCTACAAGGATTTTCAAACGGATTTCTAGCAGAGGAAGTAGTTCTAGAAGCTGAATGACGCTTTCAAATCCCAACCACACTTCCGACCCATCAATACGTTCGCGAAATCTCAACACATTCTTTCCTTCGATATTTTGGACGATAATAGTCTTACACGTTGATATAGTTACTGGATTGGTCGGTATTTCACTGCTGTACAACAAACTTTTTATAAGCGATTGTTGTTGAACTACATCAAGTCATTCCTCGAGCGTAAAAGTAACTAAACCAGTCCTGATTCCGAAGATTCTCACTCGTGGTAAAAGGTCTACAGTACACAATCCAATAGTTACCGCTTTACATTTAGATTTATTCAAATAGCAAAGTCGCCCTTCTAATAAAGGTAGGATCTGTGACAATTTTGCTTTGCTGTCCGGTGATGACGATGAACTAGAAGATGCATTTGATACTCGTCCACTCGCAACGTTCTTGACGACTTCAAACGCTTTAACCAAATTTTCCATTTTACATAGATAGTAATATAATTTACAATGCACTTACTTATGTAAATAGTGACGCACTTCTTGAATGCTTATTGATAGATTAAGCTCACTTAATGTTGCAATTGGTAAGAACCTATTTTTATATGGATCAATTCATGGTGGGGAGAATTAAAGGGTGGGGTTTAAACGTAGTGGGGGAAGTCTATCAAGAGTTCTTTTAGTCTACTTCCTGCTGCGAACATGGGTGCTTTACCTATAAAACTCTTAATAGTGCTAACCGCCGTTTATGATGGTGTTATGTACATCGCACGACCGTCCGAGTCCATTTCCGGGTCAATAGTGTTCTCCCAAGATCCAACGCGTTACAACTTAAAAAGTGATGTTCTGCATGGACTAAACGTTTATAGTGTTTCATTAAGTAATGTTACACGTGTACCTTCATCATACAAAGTGAAATTTCATTATCCATCACATGACATCGAGACCAGCTGGCATACAATTAGTCATGATCCGCACATTTGCAAACTTTTTGATTCACCACCACCGCCTGTTAGCTGTATAGTTGTCGTCTCAGTGGCGATCTTTGTATTGGTTATACTTGCCATATTTTTGATTGTTTACGTGGTTATTTATTTGCTTAACCTTAAATTTTAATAAGGTGCATGATACAACATATTGTATTAAACTTTGTATTTGTACTGCAACCGTTTTTAATAAAACCAATTGTTAATAAAAGTCTTTTATTTTTTGTTATAACATTGTATATAATCTAAGCATTTATAATCAACCTTTTTGTAATTTGTCAGTAATTTATCAGATTTTTCTATAGTCTTACTTTTAATATAGTGAAGTACATAACAGTTATTCGGATTACAGTCCGCAGGAATTAACGTCTCCGGAACTTTAAAATCACTATTATGCACCTCAGGTATATGTGGGATACGTTCTTTGAATATCTAGTGAAGTTGAGAGTCCTTTCCTTGTGAAATTCTTCTTCAGTCATTCACTTAAACGGTCTATGTTCACTATTATGCAGCCATGATCTATTAAACCAAATGTTGCGTTCTATATTATCCATCCACACATCAGAAATCTCGCTATCCCACGTGCGACATACACATTTGAAAAGTACGAAAGAACAATTTTCCCCCAAAAGATGTATGTCGTGAATATGTTCAGTACCCGATTTCGTGCATTCTATTCTTTGTGAATTTATTGGATTACCATCTTCATTTAAGTACAAAACTAATATATGTGAACATACAGTCTGACCTACTTCCATCTTACCATCTTCTATGCTTTTTAATTCCACAACATTGGGCAGTTTATCGGATTCAATTAACAACCCGGTATTGTGAGTTTTAAAACGAGAAAACTTAATTGCGCCAGTCTTTCGTTCAATAGACCATTGATGTTCGTACCCCATTGTACACTGGAGAACTAACTATATGAATGGAAACAGAGGATGAGATTATATATTGAGATTGATAGAGTGGGGACATAGAGAATAGAGCTAAAGTATTAAACATAATTAAATATTATTAAGCCATACTAATAATACCATGCTTGCGATTTCAGTATGCAGGAGTGGCTAAATATTAGAAAATTTTGAAACCTGAGTGTACTGGCGACACCTTTTAAACCATTTTGTTGTATGTAATGAAATGATCAACAAACAAAACAGTTAATTAAGTGCAAATATAAAATGCTGCAAACATCTATAGTATTTTACGAAGTAATTTCTAAATTAGTAATCAAAACTATTTGGCAATTAAAAGATAATCTTATGACATTTATTATATTACGTTAATGTGAATAAACTTTAAAATAAATATGTAGAATGTTCTTCTGGCGTATTTTCAACAACTGGTAGGCTTATTGATATTGCACGTAATGTTTAATTATGTTTTTCTGATTTTCAGTCAACAAAGCACAGCCCTTCATCTTTGTGGGTCTATTATTCAATGCTTAGAAGCACCATCGCTATTAATAAGAACGTAGACATAAAATCCTTTGCAAACTATTTGCGTTTTTAAAAAGAAAGAATCTTGGACACGTAGCAAAAAAAGCAAAAGTTTTGACGAGTGATAACCTGAAAGATTTTCTTAGGAACGCAGAGGATGATCAATTTTTAATGTGCAAGGTAGAAATAAGTAAATGTCAAAAATACATGCCTGACGTTTAACGTTGTTTTTAGGTAGTGGCCATTTTCGGCTTATTTGGGGCTACACGATGCGATGAAATTTACAATTTGACTGTGAATGATGTTAAAAAGGAGGGAAATGTTCTTGTAGTGACAATTAATCAAACGAAAACTTACAAATCGCGTATGTTTACTGTCGTCCCGGAGGGTTCGGTTAATCATGTTGATATTGTGATGAAATATAAGAATTTGAGACCGCATCACACTTTACATAATAACTTTTTTGTTTTCTACAGTCGTGGAAAATGTAGTACTCAGAGAGTGGGTATACATAAGATTTCTTCGGTTCCCAAATTAATTGCTACGTTCTTAGAACTTCCGGAACTTGAAAGATATACGGGTCACTCTCTTAGGCGTAGTTCAGCAACAGTTTTGGCCAATAAGGGTGGCAACATTATAGATCTGAAGAGATTGGGTGGGTGGAAGAGTTCCAGTATCGCCGAATCATATGTGGAAGAATCCGTGCAGCGTAAGATTAGTGTTGCCAGAAAAATGGTTGATTGCGACACCTCTTCTTCTACCTCAGAAAATAATTGTAATAGTCCAGCAATTATAGAAGACACTGGTGTTAGCAGTCATACTGAAATTGCCATGAGCAAGGGGACCGAACAAATTACTAGTGCTTCTATTTCGAATTGTTCTGATTTCACGGTGAAGATAAATAATTACTATTATGGAAAGTATAATTAGGTTCTTGTTGTAAGATGTTCCATTTTGTTACTTAAAAGTTTCATAATAAAGGTTTATTAAATATTTTTTTCCTGTATTGTAAAATTATTACAATACCTTTACCTGTATTGTAAAAACATTACAATACTCATATGTCATTTTAAATTACTAATACGGTTATGAGGCACATTACAAACCAACTTTTGTGAATGTTAAGAACCTTATTACATCCTGAAACCGATTAAAATAATAAATCAATGGCAAAACTGATTTTATTGTTAAGATTCTAAAAAATTATCCCGGTTTAATTTTAATGCTTTTGTTACATGTAGAACATATATATTTTGTGTGGAATACTAATTAGAATGTCAACCAGTGATTTAATTAATTCTGATAACTGACTGTACATTGGCGGGTTAGTAAGTCATTCCCTCATTTTCGACGCGGAAACATTGTGAACACATTCGATTTTAAATGCGAAAGGTATAGCAATTTATTTATCATTAACAAACTGTTTATAATATGTATATATAATTATTATACATTATTGTTGTGAAGTAATTTTTATAGATTGTTTTTTTCGTTTACTGTCTCCAACCTTACTTTGTGGAACTCCATAATAATGAAATATAATATAAATACAAAGATTAGTTAAAGTTTCACAAGTTTTATTAATATCTTAACCTGACAATATTGTTTCGACACTTTGTGTCATTATCAAAGGTACATAAGATTGATAAACAAACACGTTGCTAAAGATAAATACATACGGAAAATAGGTAACTAGATACAATACATAACAAAAACTAAATATCTAACACTTCTAATAAAGGAGAATTACTAAGCTCAGTTTGTTCATTCATTAAAGGTACTGTGCGTTTATGTCTGTATATTTCAAAAGCTTCTAAAATGTCTAATTTGTGTTTGTTGTTGCAAAAATGTAAAAATTTAATGTTGTTTTGAGGTGTCATTGGGTGGTTCTGTTCCAAATGTGTTTGGCATAATTCGATTTTTCTGGATGTTTAAAGGCCGCAGTCTCACTGAACCACCGTCAACCACCCACTGCCATCAACTAAAATTTAAACGCGTATTAATTAATGCCGCTGGTCCCACTGAACCACTGTTAGCCACCTACTACCATCAAACGGTGACCACCAGTTTGAAATTTCCAACTTGTTCGAATTTTGGTGGTTGGTGGTTAGCGGTGGTTGAAATGCGCACGCGCCAGTGAGGATGATGATAGCTAGAATTTGCATTTCCTGTCCACAGGTTTTTCGTTTTTAGTGATTGGTATTGTCAATGTGTGATGTTTCACGCTTTGTTTTGACAACATAACCTGAAAAAAATTAAAATGTGTGAGGACAAGTCGTGGTCTCCAGTCGAAATCGACAATGGAATTATATGATCAGAGTTCGTCTTTATTCGAATTTAAATACCACGGACATGCTTTGGCGTCACATAAGCGGCCAATTTCCAATATTTGTCCAATTTGGTTTATTATATTTTATTAAACGCAACGCGACAATAGTAAACAAACCAATGCACATAACCTCATTTAATAGGTAATAATAATAACAGTAAGCTTGCTAAGTTGGCAATATGCGTACTTTAAAAGGAAATGAACATAAAACAAGCGCGAAATTTAAAATTTTACATGAAACTGGTGGTTACTACTTGCTTCAGTGGGACTGCACGGAATTATTTTAATTGGTGGTGGTCGGTGGTAGTGGGTGGTAGTGGCTGCAGTGAGACTGCGGCCTAAGTCTATAAGAGCGTACGTGTTCTTTGTATCTTATGTCGAAATTTCTAAGTGTTTGTCCGATATAAACACTTAGACAATAAAACACCCCAGGAACGGCCCTGTCCCTACGCATCAGTATTCGACTGCTCTATAGGGTTTTTATTTAGCTGCAGTTGCATGGAACGTATTAGCAAAAAGCGGCCCTTGTAGAGAGGTTTTTAACGAAGGGAGTCGGATCGGATGGATATCTTACAATTAATAGTAATACGTAATTAATATATATCTTGTTGTAGTCGTGCTATAATAGTATAGTCCGTGGGATATGGATGGATCACAACGAATTCTATGAGCTATCGGCTGCTACTTTTTGGCTTCCATTTAGCTGCTGTAGAAGAACTTATGGGGTTTAATAAATTTGATTGGTAGGTCTAAAAACATTCTTTTTGATTTAGTTTATTATTTATATAAATTGTTTGTATTTAGTAATAGTTGGATTCTATTCCGATGTATGATTGAATCAGATTTGTAATTTATTATCACATCGCGTCACCTAGTCAGATTTTCTTAGCTTGATTGGTAATCCGCCCCTTACCCCTTTGAATCATAGAAATTACGTAATTGACATGATTGAATCGTAAATAAGTGCTGTGATGAAACTTGTAACTATTGCCAATGTTTTTTAGTGATGAAGCATTCTCAAATCATGTTCAGATTTTTATGATTGGATTTAATCAGAATGTATAAAAGAATACGACTAACGTTAGGAAAGCTTCCATCTCAGTGCGACCCTCATGTTCTATTTGTATTCCAGATCCATCTACAAATAAAATTTGATGTACCTAGCAGTTTGAAATGATTTAAATAAATCCATGTATTATGCCACGACCATCCAACTATAATATCTAATAGAATATTTATAGCAAAAACAGAATAAAAACAACTGGAAAGATAATTAATATAGAAACCATACATCAAATCTGTTCATTAGTACGAACAAACTGTTTGTAGTTGATGACCAACTTAACAAGCTGTAGTCGTCAACAAAACAAAGTGAATCTACACACAAAAATGTAAAACATATACTTCTAAGTTTCTTTCTATAAGGCAATTTTTAATTTATATGTGCTTTCATGCTATTAAACAATGATATGTAAATAAGCAATAAGCTATTGGGACACGTCAATAAATATGGTTGGTGTACAACATCGTGTTCGGTATGTGGTAATGGATGACGTAGTGTTTAGCTATTGTTTTTGCTGTGTTGTATTTCAATGGTGATTGTAATTTTGACATTAAACCTTATCCCAATAAAAGTACAATGAACAAAAATATACAGCAAGGTAAGCTTACTCGTGGAAGTGAGATACCATTTGAGTGCAATATTTGTAATTATAAATGTTTACAAAAAGGAAATTTGAAACTGCATCTGCTCACTCATAGTGGCGAGAAGCCACTTGAATGTAATATTTGTAATTATAAATGCTCACTAAAACAAACTTTGAAAAAGCACCTACTCACTCATAGTGGTGAGAAGCGATTTTTATGTAATATTTGTGATTATAAATCCTCACGAAAAGACAGTTTGAAACAGCACCTGCTGACTCATAGTGGTGAGAAGCCATTTGTATGTAATATTTGTAAATATAAATGCTCACGAAAAGATAGTTTGCAAAAGCACCTGCTCACTCATAGCGGTGAGAAGCCAATTGGATGTAATATTTGTAATTATAAATGCTCACTTAAAGGAACTTTGAAACAGCACCTCCTGACTCATAGTGGTGATAAACCATTTGGATGTAGTATTTGTAAATATAAATGCTCACGAAAAGAAAGTTTACAACAGCACCTATTTACTCATAGCGGTGAGAAGCCGATTGAATGTAATATTTGTAATTTTAAATGCTCGCTAAAAGGAAGTTTGCAAAGGCACCTGCTCACTCATAGTGGTGAGAAGCCATTTGAATGTAATATTTGTAATTATAAATGCTCGTTAAAAGGAAACTTGCAAAAGCACCTGCTCACTCATAGTGGTGAGAAGCCATTTGAATGTAATATTTGTAATTATAAATGCTCATTAAAAGGAAACTTGCAAAAGCACCTGCTCACACATAGTGTTGAGAAGCCATTTGAATGTAATATTTGTAATTATAAATGTTTACAAAAAAGAAATTTAAAACTGCACCTGCTCACTCATAGTGGTGAGAAGTCATTTGAATGT
This sequence comes from Agrypnus murinus, assembly GCA_929113105.1. Taxonomy (NCBI): domain Eukaryota; kingdom Metazoa; phylum Arthropoda; class Insecta; order Coleoptera; family Elateridae; genus Agrypnus; species Agrypnus murinus. The sequence continues at coordinate 70,858,663 of OV816031.1, read as the reverse complement.
ACTATTTGTAATTATAAATGTTCACAAAAAGGAAATTTGAAACATCACCTGCTCACTCATAGTGGTGAGAAGCCATTTGCATGTAATATTTGTAATTATAAAAGCTCACTAAAACAAACTTTGAAACAGCACCTGCTCACTCATAGTAGTGATAAACCATTTGAATGTAATATTTGTAATTATAAATGTTTACAAAAAGGAAATTTGAAACTGCACCTGCTCACTCATAGTGGCGAGAAGCCACTTGAATGTAATATTTGTAATTATAAATGCTCATTAAAAGGAAACTTGCAAAAGCACCTGCTCACTCATAGTGGTGAGAAGCCATTTGAATGTAATATTTGTAATTATAAATGCTCATTAAAAGGAAACTTGCAAAAGCACCTGCTCACACATAGTGTTGAGAAGCCATTTGAATGTAATATTTGTAATTATAAATGTTTACAAAAAAGAAATTTAAAACTGCACCTGCTCACTCATAGTGGTGAGAAGCCATTTGAATGTAATATTTGTAATTATAAATGTTCACAAAAAGGAAATTTGAAACATCACCTGCTCACTCATAGTGGTGAGAAGCCATTTGCATGTAATATTTGTAATTATAAAAGCTCACTAAAACAAACTTTGAAACAGCACCTGCTGACTCATAGTGGTGAGAAGCCATTTGTATGTAATATTTGTAAATATAAATTCTCACGAAAAGATAGTTTGCAAAAGCACCTGCTCACTCATACTGGTGAGAAGCCATTTGTATGTAATATTTGTAATTATAAATGTTCACTAAAACAAACTTTGAAACAGCACCTTCTCACTCATAGCGGTGATAAACCAGTACGACTCTCATGTTCTATTGGTGCTCCAGATCTATCTACAAATAATATTGAAGTAGCAGTTTGAAATGATTTAAATATCGAATCCATGTGTTACGGCACGATAAAAGTCTGATAAAAAAGTCTTTGGATCAGGGTTGTCATGATAATAACCAGCTATCTATGAAATTATTTCTTTCTATTATTTTTGACATTTACTTCACCACTGACAAGTCAATAGATAATAGTTCAAAATAATAATTCAATAAAATAATAGTTCAAAAGCACTAAAATCAAAATTTTTGGCTTACAGTGCAGTTCACAAAAACTACAGGCAGTAGAAGTAAATAATTCTATAGATGGTTTTTACATTTCATGGCTATTGCAATCCAAAGACTTTTTCATCATACGATATAATATCTGATAGAATATTTATAGCAAAAACTATAATGTAGAAACCACACATGAAATATATTCGTCATTACAAATAAACTATAGTTGATGACCAACTTAACAAGCATTAATTGTCAATAAAACAAAGAGAAACTACACACAAAAATGTAAAACATGTACTTGTAAATTTTTTATATAAGGCAATTTTTAATTAGTATATACTTTCATGCTATTAAACTATGATATGTAAATAAGCACTATTGGGACATGTCAATAAATATAGATAGGGTACAACATCAAAATGTGTTCGTTATGTGGTAGTTGATGAGGTAGTTTTTAGCTATTGTTTGTGCTGTGCTGTAATTTTGACAGATTAAATTTTATCCCAATAAAAGCACAATGAACAAAAATATACAGTGAGGTAAGCTTACTCATGGAAGTGAGAAACCATTTGAGTGTAATATTTGTAATTATAAATGCTCAACAAATGCAAGTTTGCAAAGGCATATGACCATCCATTATGAGAAACCATTTTGATATAATTGATTGTATTGTTGTATGCATTGTTGATATTAATGTGTGAATTAAATGAACAATAATAAAAAGAAATCTGTGACAATGTAATAACGGTGGAGAAATTAGAGTTAGCTGTTTGCCACGATGACTTGTTCCTTTGTTTTAATAAATAAAAATATACACCAAAATATGTTAAAAGGTTTTAATTTGCCCAACGAATAAATATTGTAATTAAACCTTATCATCAATGAATTTGCAAAAAATAAATAGTCCATTCTATTGAAGTGTACATAATTGTGGTCCAATCGATCCGAATTTGGAACAAAGATGCAAATGGCATAATATGGTTTTGATTGGTACTTATTTGGTAATTGGCGTTTTATGTTGTTGTCGGGGCTGACCAAGAAAAAGTGAGTCGTATCAAATTTGGTTAATGCCTTTCTATTAAGTTTTTTCACAAGATAAAGATACAAGTGTATCTCTGTTTTAGCAAGAAACGAAGTCTTGTAGGTATTACATAGATATTTGATAAAGAACTTGTATTATTTTATTTGTCTAGCAAGAAACAAAGTCTTGCATTACTTCTGTTTATCTTTAACGTGTATTTTGTTGATTTTTAGCAAGAAACTAAGTCTTGGACGATTTAAGAGAATTTATAATTTATGTCAAATGCCAAGTTTTGACAATTATTTATGAATTGCTTTCAAGCAGATTATTATTGAAGGTAATAGTATCTCACAGGGGCGGATTGGCCAGTCGGGAAATCGGGAAAATCCCGAGGGCCGTTGCATAAATGAAATCCGAGGCCGATGGTCTCTCATTTGATACAGATATTATATATATATATATATATATATATATATATATATATATATATATATATATATATATATATATATTGCTGTGGATGGTAGTTTCAAAATTTTGGAAAATTTTGAAAATTTTGTGAAATTCTAAAATCTTTGTTAAATACTAACACTTTTGAAATATTTTTATCAACTTTTCCAGTTAAAAATAAATTTGAGGTATTTTATGGTGTCATTGATTTTGAAATCAATGTGTATACTTTTTAATAAGGTTAAATAATACATATTTCTTTATTTAGTATCAAATAGCTTACTCACTGATTACTTAAGTGTACGTAACATCCAGTTGTTCGCAAGTTTTTGTTATGATGTAATTCAATTATGTATACTTTCAAATGAGTAATATCGACGGGTTATGTGATTCTTTAAGGTTTTTGTTAATGTAAATAGATCGTTATTATTGCGTAAAAGTATTGTGTAATTAATCTGTAATAGATGTGTCACTTTTATAAAGAATATTAATCTGCTATTATGTATTATTTGAGTGTACAGTTTGTATTAGATGATAAGGTGACGTCAAATTGTGTAATATAATTATGTAAATAGTCAATAGTATATAAGCTTAGAAAATAATAATTTTAGGACAGTTCCTGATAGAAAGCGACGCAGTAAAGTCGTGTAAGAAATATAGTAAATAATCACTTACTGTTAAACGACGAAAGAGTAAAGATATTATAGTAAATCCAGTAAAGTCGTGGCTGATAATATTGTAAATAAATAGTTAAGTTGGTTGATGTATGGAATACGACGAAAGTATTAAAAAGGTTGTAAATTGTAAAAGTGTATAAAGAACCACCTTTTAAAGTTAATTTACTTGCTAAATAAGCAAGATAATAAATCTTCGATTAAAACCATCAATCGGTGTTTTATTTAATTAAACACAAAAAGCAAATACAAGTTCTTCGAGAAAGGGATATATACCCGCAGTTAATAAACATAAGTGAGTTCCAAAATCAAGTGTGTGGATGATATTATATGGAAAATCCATGCAAAAGGAAGAAAGTCAACCCTGAATTGGAAACCAGCCCTGGGTCAACATAAAGTGATCTACTCTGCCAATGGTTTGGGAAAGAGGACATCTATAGTAAAGGGAAAGAAGAAATATATAAAAAAAAAGGTAGGAAGTTATTTCCTTTTTTGTATTGGCATTTGCTGAAGAAAAGACTATCGTTTGTAAAGTGTAGTAAAGTGATATGAACAATTTAGTAATAGTTAAAAAAAATTAATTAAGATTTCAATTTTAAAAGTGTTTTTAAATTTCAATTTGTATAATTTTTTTTTTAATACCACAAGAATCCACATTCACCCTGAGATGAGTCTTTATTAAATATAATTCTGTTAATTTAAGTTATTTAACTGGCGCCCAACTCTCTTACGTAAACTTGAGTTAGTCAAGAACTAACGTAACATTAATATTATATAACCATTGCATTATTAAATCTATTAAAAGGTATTTTCAAATCATATTAGAATTTATAAAAGAGGGAAGTTAAAAAGCATTTCCAAAGTTCACAATTAAATTAAAAATCAATTTACTTATAAAGTAATTATCTACGATCGAACGGCAATTATTCACAGTTTCAAAATATATAATAAAATTTTAAAAATAATTTATTATTTTTAATTATCCAATATCACTGCATTTATATATGGCGACCGACAACGTGGGACTTTTGTGGTACATATAATCTTTTGTGGTTTATATAATCTTTTGAAAAATAGTAGGCTTATAGTAGCTTTTAATAGATTCTTTGGATTTTGAGATTATTTAGCTTTTGTAGGTTATTTGCATATAGTAATAGTTAGCTTATTACGATTATATTAAATTATTAGGCTTATAATAGCATAATTGTAAGGCATATTAGGGCATACGGTAGCAAATTATTAATTTAACATAATATTAGGAAATTAGCATATTACAGCTAATACTAGGATATTTAAAAGGTATTGAGAAGATTTTTAGTGGTTAATGTATGACGTCAGTTAAAAATATATATTCTGCGAAGGAAAGTAATTTAGTATTGAAAAAGAGGTGTATAGATAAAGAATTAATAGTTTCTGAGAAACAGAAAGTTTTAACGATTTCCATAATGGAGGGGAACGGTGAAGAAGGCAAAACAACAGAACCTACACTTTCGAAAATTATGGAACTATTAATGAATCAAACTGAAGAAAGAAAAAAAGAAAGGGAACAAGATAAAGAGGAACGTAATAAAGAAATGAAAGAATTTAGTAATAAATTAGACAAACAGTCTGAAGACATGAAAGAAATGAAAGAAGAAATGAGAATTCAATCAGAAACTTTGAAACAAGAAATTAAAAATGATATAAAGGAAATAAAACAAGAATTAAAAGATGATATTGAGGCGATTACAAAAGAGATGAATAGTAAAGTAGAAGCATTGAAAATAGACAATGAAAAGAAATTTACAGAATTAGAACAAAAACATGAATCCTTTTCACAAGAAATAACAAAAGTAAAAGGAATTCAAGATACTCATTTAATATATTTTAAAAATAAGATAGGCGAAGTTCAAGGAAATTGTATTCAAAGATCCGAATGTATAGAAGAGGATTTGAAACAAATTACTGTTCAGGTTAATGAATTAAAAAGTATCCAAACTGAATCAAGTTTAGGACAACATTCATGCGTACCTATTGTGTTACCGTCTTTGAGTGAACAAAATATTACTAAATTTTATGGGGATAAAAGATTGCATCCTAAGACTTTTATAAAGAATATAAAATCGTATTTGGGTAATGTGAAAATAAGTCTTAAACAATCATATAATTTCGATTATGAATTATCAATTATTCGTGGACTGATGAAGGGAGAAGCAGAAAAATGGTTTTCAATAAATGAAAATAAATTCTTCCATTTTGAAGATTTTGAAAGGTTATTTTTGGCGCAATATTGGGGTTTATCAGAACAAGAAAAAGTCGTAGAGAATTTAACATTTGGAAGATTTAACCCTCTTCAAGGGACTACAAGAGAAAATTATGCCTTGAATAAAATGTTTATGATTAACCAATTAGACAATCCGATAGAAGAGGCGGTAGTAATTAAACAATTAGCTAAACATTTTGATAGGCCTATTTTGGAGAAAGTATACACTGATGATGTAAAAGAGTTTGAACGATTTTTGCAAATATTAAAAAACTTTGACGTACTAGAAAATCTTAAAAGAGATTCAACGAGGCCTGGTATGAGAAATGTGAATTTTACACAGTCTAACTCTAGTTTTTCATATAGAAATAGGGATAATTATCGGGGAAATGTTAGAAATCCAGTTAGTGATAATAGATGTGATGAACGGGATGAGTATAGAAAATATGAGAAACATGATAAAATAGAGCAGGAGCACGGAAGGGATGATAGATACGGTAGGAATAGTAAGGAGGGTAACTGTAGTAAATATAATACGGAGCGAGAGGTATCACGTAACATGCCTAGTCGTTTATATAGTCCTACAAAGGAAAAATTTGTAAGTTTTAAGGAAAAGCAATCGCAACACGATGAAGAAAATTTTTAATTGCTTGTACCACTACTCACCACAATCAGATACAACCACAAGTATATTTTCATTTTCCTAAGGGTGGTGGTACGGAACCAAAAGACAAAAGACTATTAATAAATTCAATAAAATTAGGAAAGATAGATGTAGTAAATAATACCAATAAGGAAATTATAAAGGAGGAAATAGTGATTGACAAATTAGAATGTAAAAAAAAATCTAAGAAGGAGGCTGTTGTAGTTAAACATATTAATGATAAAGAAGTGAAATTAACAAACAAAAAGAAAGTGAAAAATTTAAAAGAATTAGGAAAGGTAGATTATAGTAAAAAAGGTAAGAAAAAGGTTGTTATGGGTAAACAAATTAGGAGTAAAAGGGTAAATTTAAAATACAAAGAAAAGAAAAATAAACGTAATAAAATCATGATTAGTAATTTTAAAATTATGAAGAAAAATAGGAAGTTTGATAGAGGAAGAGGGAAAAATAGTAGGATTGTAAATAAACTCTGGAAAAAGCAAATTTTACCAATTAGTAATTTTCATCTAACGAATTATAAAAGCAGAAGAAAGAAATAAAGATCTTTGTAGAATAATTATTTAATTAGAACTTACATAACCATTTGTGACAAGAAACCCAGATATGACGTAATTTAAAATGATTCAGACTTTATATAACTGATTTGACTTTATATAATAAACAGGCTTATGAAATTTTATACTCAATTAGGACTTATGTATTATGTTATTAAAAATGAAAGAGGGAAAGTGTATGAATAAATTGAAAATTAAAATTTAGATGAAAACTGTTTATGAAATGTTTATAGGGGAAAATGGGGATTAGGAAATGATATTAAAATAAAATTAGAAATGTAAGATTAATGAATAATAAGAAGATATAAGTTTATAAGGTGAATAGTGATGAATTTGATTATGATAAGTATAAATCTTATGAAAATGAAAATAAAAGTAGGATTGTCTAGATGAAATGGAAACTATGATTGAAATATATTATTATATGATAAGCAAAAAGATTAGTAAATTTATAAAGAGCGATTATTAATAAAAATGACGTAGGAAATAGAATGATTATGATACATTGAAAAAGGATTATGAAATAATTAGATGAATAGGATGGAGATGAGATTGGGATGGATTGATAAGATGTAATTATTGTAAATATTGTAGATAGTTTAGTTAGCAGATTTAGAATAGGGCAAGTTTATTGGGATAAAAGATTAAAATACAAAAAGATTTTTGGTGTTTAAAAATATAAAATTATCTATTTGTATAACTTATATTGTTATTATTGCTGTTTTAACTTATTTGTGTTTAAAAGTAAAATTGCATTTTACAATTTTATTTGAAACAGGAGGGGATAAATGCTGTGGATGGTAGTTTCAAAATTTTGGAAAATTTTGAAAATTTTGTGAAATTCTAAAATCTTTGTTAAATACTAACACTTTTGAAATATTTTTATCAACTTTTCCAGTTAAAAATAAATTTGAGGTATTTTATGGTGTGTCATTGATTTTGAAATCAATGTGTATACTTTTTAATAAGGTTAAATAATACATATTTCTTTATTTAGTATCAAATAGCTTACTCACTGATTACTTAAGTGTACGTAACATCCAGTTGTTCGCAAGTTTTTGTTATGATGTAATTCAATTATGTATACTTTCAAATGAGTAATATCGACGGGTTATGTGATTCTTTAAGGTTTTTGTTAATGTAAATAGATCGTTATTATTGCGTAAAAGTATTGTGTAATTAATCTGTAATAGATGTGTCACTTTTATAAAGAATATTAATCTGCTATTATGTATTATTTGAGTGTACAGTTTGTATTAGATGATAAGGTGACGTCAAATTGTGTAATATAATTATGTAAATAGTCAATAGTATATAAGCTTAGAAAATAATAATTTTAGGACAGTTCCTGATAGAAAGCGACGCAGTAAAGTCGTGTAAGAAATATAGTAAATAATCACTTACTGTTAAACGACGAAAGAGTAAAGATATTATAGTAAATCCAGTAAAGTCGTGGCTGATAATATTGTAAATAAATAGTTAAGTTGGTTGATGTATGGAATACGACGAAAGTATTAAAAAGGTTGTAAATTGTAAAAGTGTATAAAGAACCACCTTTTAAAGTTAATTTACTTGCTAAATAAGCAAGATAATAAATCTTCGATTAAAACCATCAATCGGTGTTTTATTTAATTAAACACAAAAAGCAAATACAAGTTCTTCGAGAAAGGGATATATACCCGCAGTTAATAAACATAAGTGAGTTCCAAAATCAAGTGTGTGGATGATATTATATGGAAAATCCATGCAAAAGGAAGAAAGTCAACCCTGAATTGGAAACCAGCCCTGGGTCAACATAAAGTGATCTACTCTGCCAATGGTTTGGGAAAGAGGACATCTATAGTAAAGGGAAAGAAGAAATATATAAAAAAAAAGGTAGGAAGTTATTTCCTTTTTTGTATTGGCATTTGCTGAAGAAAAGACTATCGTTTGTAAAGTGTAGTAAAGTGATATGAACAATTTAGTAATAGTTAAAAAAATTAATTAAGATTTCAATTTTAAAAGTGTTTTTAAATTTCAATTTGTATAATTTTTTTTTTAATACCACAAGAATCCACATTCACCCTGAGATGAGTCTTTATTAAATATAATTCTGTTAATTTAAGTTATTTAACTGGCGCCCAACTCTCTTACGTAAACTTGAGTTAGTCAAGAACTAACGTAACATTAATATTATATAACCATTGCATTATTAAATCTATTAAAAGGTATTTTCAAATCATATTAGAATTTATAAAAGAGGGAAGTTAAAAAGCATTTCCAAAGTTCACAATTAAATTAAAAATCAATTTACTTATAAAGTAATTATCTACGATCGAACGGCAATTATTCACAGTTTCAAAATATATAATAAAATTTTAAAAATAATTTATTATTTTTAATTAACCAATATCACTGCAATATATATATATATATATATATATATATATATATATATATATATATATATATATATATATATATATATATATATATTGCTGTGGATGGTAGTTTCAAAATTTTGGAAAATTTTGAAAATTTTGTGAAAATCTAAAATCTTTGTTAAATACTAACACTTTTGGAATATTTTTATCAACTTTCCAGTTAAAAATAAATTTGAGGTATTTTATGGTGTGTCATTGATTTTGAAATCAATGTGTATACTTTTTAATAAGGTTAAATAATACATGTTTCATTATTTATTATCAAATAGCTTACTCACCGATTACTTAAGTGTACGTAACATCCAGTTGTTCGAAAGTTTTTGTTATGATGTAATTCAATTATGTATAATTTCAAATGAGCATTATCGACGGGTTATGTGATTCTTTTAAGGTTTTGTTTATGTAAATAGTTCGTTATTATTGCGTAAAAGTATTGTGTAATAATCTGTAATAGATGTGTCACTTTTATAAAGAATAATAATCTGCTATTATGTATTATATGTTGTAAATAGTGTAGTCATTGTATTAGATCATAAGGTGACGTCAAATTATGTAAATAGGAAATAATATTTAAGCTTATAAAATCATAATTTTAAGGAGTTCCTGATAGAAAGCGACGCAGTAAAGTCGTGTAAGAAATATAGTAAATATGTAAATAATCACTTACTGTTAAACGACGAAAGAGTAAAGATATTATAGTAAATCCAGTAAAGTCGTGGCTGATAATATTGTAAATAAATAGTTAAGTTGGTTGATGTATGGAATACGGCGAAAGTAATAAAAGGTTGTAACTTGTAAAAGTGTATAAAGAACCACCTTTTAAAGTTAATTTACTTGCTAAATAAGCAAGATAATAAATCTTCGATTAAAACCATCAATCGGTGTTTTATTTAATTAAACACAAAAAGCAAATACCAGTTCTTCGAAAAAGGGATATATACCCGCAGTTAATAAACAAAAGTGAGTTCCAAAATCAAGTGTGTGGATGATATTATATGGAAAATCCATGCAAAAGGAAGAAAGTCAACCCTGAATTGGAAACCAGCCCTGGGTCAACATAAAGTGATCTACTCTGCCAATGGTTTGGGAAAGAGGACATCTATAGTAAAGGGAAAGAAGAAATATATAAAAAAAAAGGTAGGAAGTTATTTCCTTTTTTGTATTGGCATTTGCTGAAGAAAAGACTATCGTTTGTAAAGTGTAGTAAAGTGATATGAACAATTTAGTAATAGTTAAAAAATTAATTAAGATTTCAATTTTAAAAGTGTTTTTAAATTTCAATTTGTATAATTTTTTTTATACCACAAGAATCCACATTCACCCTGAGATGAGTCTTTATTAAATATAATTCTGTTAATTTAAGTTATTTAACTGGCGCCCAACTCTCTTACGTAAACTTGAGTTAGTCAAGAACTAACGTAACATTAATATTATATAACCATTGCATTATTAAATCTATTAAAAGGTATTTTCAAATCATATTAGAATTTATAAAAGAGGGAAGTTAAAAAGCATTTCCAAAGTTCACAGTTAAATTAAAAATCAATTTACTTATAAAATAATTATCTACGATCGAACGGCAATTATTCACAGTTTCAAAATATATAATAAAATTTTTAAAATAATTTATTTATTTTTATTTATCCAATATCACTGCAATATATATGTATATATATATATATATATATCTATAGGGCACCACTATGCGTCCCCCCATGTAAAATCTTAGGTTCAAGCAGCGTCCAAAGTCACTCGGCGTCCGGATATACGGACGCTGGGTGACTAGTGCCTCAAAATTGCACCATATGAAGCTTAAAGTGTCTAGATGGCGAAAATGTAAAAATTAGCTGTGCGCAGTTTGACACCCATTCCTGATTCGTGTATAAAATCGTAGTTCGAGCGTTTGCCACACGCAGCGCTAATAGCGCGGGATTTGTATACATTTGTATACAAATTTATGGCATAGGTTTACCCTGCGTCCGCATATTTAACAAGAATTGTGTTGGTAACACTGATTCCTTTGTGGCTAGACAGTGACGTCATTTCAACGGGACTTCACTTTATGCATTGTATTTCTTAGTAAAGATTGCGTCATTTAAGGTGACAAAAATTCGTACATATTATATTTTGTTAAAGCTATTTAAGAAACACTTTTAATACGTTTCATTTATGCGTCATGTAAATTTCGTTTAAACCGGTTTTAATTGCTCCTACAAATGGGCGATAATTTTAATAAAATCGTAAGATTTAATAAGATTTAATTCAAAGCTCTATTGATTTAAGTGAAACAAACGTAACCATTATTATATTATCATTCAGTATTTAAGCAATCACTGATGCTGTTAGCTAGTAATAAATCTGGCTGTTTAATCTTATCCCATATTATATTTTAAAATTTTTAAAACTCATATGTTTGTGAGGCAGACAGTGACATCATTTCAAACGGGACTTCTTATGCATTAAAATATTGAAATTAAATAACTTTTACAACTTCTAATTTGTTAGATGACATACAAACTTGAGATTTGGCACAATTATAGGAATTGGGATTCTTGTAAGTAGGAAAATAAAAAAATATATTTATGTCAACCCCTGCACCCCGTTCTGGGGTTGCAAAACTTCTAGATGACATACAAACTTGAAATTTGGTATAGCGATGGAATTTAGGACTCTCCTAAAGAAAAATTTAAAAAAAATTATTAAATCAACCCCCATATTCCATTTGGGGGTTGTAAAACTTCTAGATGACATACAAACTTGAAATTTGGTATAGCGATGGAATTTAGGACTCTCCTAAAGAAAAATTTAAAAAAATTATTAAATCAACCCCCATATTCCATTTGGGGGTTGTAAAACTTCTAGATGACATACAAACTTGAAATTTGGTACAGTGATAGGGTTTAAGACTCTCGTAAAGAAAAACAAAAAATTTTATTAAGTCAACCCCCGCACTTTATTTGGGGGTTGTAACACTTCTAGATCACACACGAACTTGAAATTTGGTATATTTATAGGGTTTAGGATTCTAGTAAATAAAAATTAAAAAAAATATTATGTCAACCCCGCAACCCCTTTTAGGGTTGTAAAACTTCTAGATGACATACAAACTTGAAATTTGGTATAGCGATGGAATTTAGGACTCTCCTAAAGAAAAATTTAAAAAAATTATTAAATCAACCCCCATATTCCATTTGGGGGTTGTAAAACTTCTAGATGACATACAAACTTGAAATTTGGTATAGCGATGGAATTTTGGACTCTCCTAAAGAAAAATTTAAAAAAATTATTAAATCAACCCCCATATTCCATTTGGGGGTTGTACAACTTCTAGATGACATACAAACTTGAAATTTGGTATAGCGATGGAATTTAGGACTCTCCTAAAGAAAAATTTAAAAAATTATTAAATCAACGCCCATATTCCATTTGGGGGTTGTAAAACTTCTAGATGACATACAAACTTGAAATTTGGTATAGTGATAGGGTTTAAGACTCTCGTAAAGAAAAACATAAACAATTCTATCAAGTCAACCCCCGCACTTTATTTGGGGGTTGTAATACTTCTATATCACACACAAACTTGAAATTTGGTATATTTATAGGGTTTAGGATTCTAGTAAATAAAAATTAAAAAAAATGTTATTATGTCAACCCCGCATCTCCTTTTAGGCTTGTAAAACTTCTAGATGACATACAAACTTGAAATTTGGTATAGCGATGGAATTTAGGACTCTCCTAAAGAAAAATTTAAAAAAATTATTAAATCAACCCCCATATTCCATTTGGGGGTTGTAAAACTTCTAGATGACATACAAACTTGAAATTTGGTATAGTGATAGGGTTTAAGACTCTCGTAAAGAAAAACATAAAAAATTTTATTAAGTCAACCCCCGCACTTTATTTTGGGGTTGTAATACTTCTAGATCACACACAAACTTGAAATTTGGTATATTTATAGGGTTTAGGATTCTAGTAAATAAAAATTAAAAAAAATGTTATTATGTCAACCCCGCATCCCCTTTTAGGGTTGTAAAACTTCTAGATGACATACAAACTTGAAATTTGGCATAGCGATAGAATTTAGGACTCTCCTAAAGAAAAATTTAAAAAAATTATTAAATAATATAATAATAATAATAATTACTACAACCCATAACCTTAACCAAGGCCCCAGAAGCTATAAGCTTGTGCGGGAGGGAGGGGGCGATTATTATTATTATGTAGGCCCAATGTGCGGCTGCAGCCGACTTATAGATGGAACAGCGCAAATCCCACATTTGTGTTACAGCTAAGGGAAACTGCAGAAAACCTTAACCAGATCTGCCAGCGCCGGGAGTCGAACCCGGGCCGCTTGGGTGAAAGTCCGGCACGCCAGACATTACACTACCAAGGCTGTTACCAGCCCCGTATTCCATTTGGGGGTTGTAAAACTTCTAGATGACATAAAAACTTGGAATTTGGTTTAGTTATAGGGTTTAGAGTTCTCGTAAAGAAAAATATAAAAAATTGTTATTATGTTAACCCTCCGCTACCCCTTTAGGGGTTGTAAAACGGGACTTCACTTTATGTATTTAAGTAATGAAATTAAATAGTCTTTATAACTTCCGAATTTCTAGAGTACATACAAACTTGAAATTTGGTATATTTACAGAGTTTCGGATTCTCGTCTAGCGAAAAATTAAAAAAACGTTAAAAAAACCCATATTTATATTTTCAAAATTTTGTTCTGTTTTGGGTAGCAGCCACCTCTTAGAATTTCTACACACGGGAAAAATAGTAAACAATCTTTGTTGCGTTTCATTTTCGAACGGGTGCCGTGAAAGAACATAAAAAGTCACCTATTTTATAGATTTTGCGAAGTTCAGGGTCTAAGGGGGTAGCAACCAACCCTTAGAATTTTGAAATACGGGAAAAATAGTAAATAATCTTTGTTGCGGTTCATATTTGAATGGGTGACGTGAAAGAACATAAAAAGTTACATACTTTACGGATTTTGCGACATTAAGGGTCTAAGGGGTAGCCAGCCATCCCTTAGAATTTGCAAATGTGGAGAAAATAGTAAAGCAGTTTATTTGCGTTTCATTGTTGAATGGGTTGCGTGAAAGAACATAAAAACGCACATGCTTCACCGATTTTGCGAAATTCAGGATATAAGGGGGTAGCAGCCACCTCTTAGAATTTCTACACACGGGAAAAATAGTAAACAATCTTTGTTGCGTTTCATTTTCGAACGGGTGCCGTGAAAGAACATAAAAAGTCACCTATTTTATAGATTTTGCGAAGTTCAGGGTCTAAGGGGGTAGCAACCAACCCTTAGAATTTTGAAATACGGGAAAAATAGTAAATAATCTTTGTTGCGGTTCATATTTGAATGGGTGACGTGAAAGAACATAAAAAGTTACATACTTTACGGATTTTGCGACATTAAGGGTCTAAGGGGTAGCCAGCCATCCCTTAGAATTTGCAAATGTGGAGAAAATAGTAAAGCAGTTTATTTGCGTTTCATTGTTGAATGGGTTGCGTGAAAGAACATAAAAACGCACATGCTTCACCGATTTTGCGAAATTCAGGATATAAGGGGGTAGCAGCCAACCCTTAGAATTTCTAAATGTGAAAAAATAGCAACGATTTTTGTTGCACTTCATTTTCATGGTTATCATGAAAAAACATAAGAAGTCGCATGTTTTATGGTTAATATACAAGATACTTTTTAGATTTTGCAAAATTCAGATTTCAAAGGTGTACGAGTCACCACTTCAAATGTTTAAATGTGAAAAAAATAGTAAACACTTAGCCACTTAACGGGTTCTGGCCTATTTAACAGTCTACACTCAATCATTCGGACAAGCTTTTGGTTATAGTAATGGAATTAAAAGAACTTCGTAGATTTCGGCTTCTTGTTTACGAAAACAGTATTAGAATACATTCACTTTATTATTTCATTATCATTCACTTTAAACCTGTAGTACCTTATTACTTTTTTATTCAGAATCCCACTTGCTATCGATTTCCATACTTCAAATCTAATCGTTCCATTTAAAAAAATCCAGCACCAGCACAAGTTCTAAGATGTGTTCTGATTTCGTAAACTAGAGGTCAAGGTTTTTTTGTTATTGCACTGTTATTGTTAAAATTAGGAACATTTCTTTGAGAAAAATAATGCCTACATGAAAAGTGTTCATTTAACCAAAACGAAATCAAAAAATTAATAAACAAGAAAACATAATTCCCTATTTTTTATATAAATCTTAAATGAATTGCTTTTTGGTCTGAAAATTAGAACCCAAGGTTTCTTTCTATAACCCCTACAAAAATTTCATAGATATATGGCATGTACTTTCTGAGATAAAAACTAATTTTTTTTAATAAAATTGTCCCTAAAAATGGGTACCTTTTATTACCTATTGTCTGATAAAAACAAAAGTAGCTATAGCATTTAGAAATATAATATGCTTTATTAAAGTCAGAGGACTCGAGAAAAAAATGGATATTAGATAATCAGGAATATAACTCAATATTATAGTTTAAAAGACGTCCTTATAAAAATTTAATGTTGTTAGCAAGATAATATTTCCTTGTAAGCATGGATTAAATTTCCCAAAATGACTATGTTTATTTACTGATTGCAGGTGTGCAAGTCTATAAAGTGACGTAATTTTGTGTATGCTGTAACGCATTTTAACAGACTGCTGATCTCTAAAGTAAACACTCTAGGTTCTCAGAATTGTATGATGAACAATTTGACGTCGCGTCATCAAACATCGTATCAAATATCATGTTACTGAAGATTTTAGTTGCCCATGCAAATTAAAATGTTAATTATTTATGCTGCCAGATTTTAAATTTTTCTTTATATTCTTGAATCTGAAATTTTTTAAATGTTTACACTTGAAACCACCAAAACAAATTTTGGTTAAAAAGTCTTGAATAATTATTGTTTTAAATGCGTTAATAGGATTGAATTAAGATTATTATTTTTTGTTTAAAAGAGTGACATGGAATTATAAATTATAGGACCTTCGTCCAGCTTCAAGCAATCATTGTAGTATAAAATGTACCATCGTGCATAATTTTTTCTATCAAAGAAGAAGGAAAGTGGCAAACACTCTCTTATACTGCATGCACGCAGGCCCCAGTTTTTTTCTGCCTGTCATTTTCTACGAGTTTCTCAAAATATCTTTTTATGTCACTATGTGTAGTTTATAGCAATTTAAATTTGTCCAACAAGCGTTGATCATCGTACACTGGTATAACACCGTAAGCGTTTCAAAATGGAAAACAGCATTCCAATTATACTGTCTCAACAAGGATTTTCGAAGCTCCACTGTCTTTGAGGTATAGCCCAATGCATGAGAGTACCACTTTTAGGAGATGAATCCCTCCAAGACCAAGCAATAGGTTGGGATTTTTGTTAGACACACTGAATTTATTTGAGCATGTGATGTACTTCTTCATTGCATTACAATGAACCCTTTAGTTCAGTTACATTTGATTTTCTAAGAAATAGAGAAACCATACAAGATCCTTGGGAAGGTTTTTACTTCATTTTCTTCGTTAACGTCACTATTTCCTTTTGTTTTGATAGTACAGTAGCTTTTGAGCAATACAGTAGTTTTTTTCTTTTCCTTTGCGTCATAGTTTTTTGCAGTTTTCAATGGTCCAACACCATAGTGTCTTGTCGAATAATTTATATGAAGAAAAGAAGTTGTCTAGGAAAATATTATGATTAGGGTTATTCTCTACAATAGATAGTAGATAAAAAACAAAGTCACCTCCCAACCCAAGTCAGGATTTTTTATTATTTGGCGGATAACTTGTATAAGTACCCTTCATCTGAACAGATATACCATAATTTGAAACCGAATCTTACCGGTTTCACTTTTAGAAGCATTTTGTTGCGAGTGCCGTTCAAAATATGGAACTATCTGTTCATCTAGTAATATAAGTTGCACGAGAATACTCCATACTGCATGAGTTTTTCATTCATGTTGTAAAAATTACCTACTAAGATTTACCAAAAAGAATGAAGTGAATATAATCATGGGTGACTTCAACGGAAAGATAGGTAAAGGAAGAGTGCAATATATTGTTGAAGACCATGGTATTTGCAAACGAAACGATAGGGGAGATATCTGGTACAGTTCTGTAATGAAGAAAACTTAATGGTAGCAAACACCTGGTTCCAACTTCCAGAAAGGCGATTGTACACTTAGAAGTGTACTTAGGACCAGGAGACAATGAAGGAAATATCATAAAAAATCAAATAGATTATATAGTGATTGATAAACGATATAGAAACAGAATTAAAGTTGTAAGGACTTATCCTGGATCAGACATATGATCTGATCAGAACCCCGTAGCTGAAAAACGTGAGATTAAATTGAAGAAAATCTGGAAGAGAAATAAAACAAGACCTAACTTTGAGAAACTGGGGGAACCACAAATAAAAGAGGAAATAACACGAGTTTTGAATAGTAAGTTTAGGGAAACGGTATAATTGGAAACAGAAACAATGGAAAACTTTTGGCAGTCTGTTAAAAATGTAAACATGAAGTACAAGAAAATGAATTGGAAAACCAAGAGCAGAGAGCAAAACAGAGATGGATGACGGAAGAAATCCTTTTATTGATGAACGAAAGAAGGAAGTACAAACATAAAGACTATAATAAATATAAAGAAATCCATAAAAAGATTACAAGGCTTATAAGAGAGGCAAAGGAGACCTGGATGGAGAAACGTTGTCAAGTACTCGAAGAGCTGCCAAGAAAGCATGATTTCTTTAACACACAAAAAAGAAGATAAAAGAAATAACTGGAAATAAAACCCATCAACACGATATCTTAGTCACAGATAGTAACAAAAAAACAATAGACCCAAACGAGATAGAAGAGATTTTGACAAGCTATATACAAGAGCTTTTTGATGATATCAGAATGTAACCAGAACCAAGAGAAATAGATCAAGAAGATTAGCCATTGAAAATTATTATAGCAGAAGTGAAACACGCAATAAAACTATCAAAACACGTAGAGTCTCAGGTGAAGATAACATCTATACTGAGATGCGTAAAGTATTAGACGATGAAAGCCTCAACATCTTAACATCTTTCTTAAATAGAATATACTATACAGGAATCGTACCACACGACTGGACCCAACTTACTTTTATTCCGATACCTAAAAAGAGCGCAGTAAAACAGTGCTCACAGTACCGATTGATTAGCCTGATGAGCCATGTACAGTAGATAATGCTAAGAACATGCATCAACGAGTACACACAAAATGCGGACAATATGTAGGAGAAGAACAATTTGGTTTTCGCTTAGGCATTGGAACTAGAGAAGCAGTTCAAGGTCCTAGGACTAGCAGAAATACATAAAACAAAATTAAATAGCTTATCGGTATCTCCAGTGTAAGTGACTCCTGCGTACAATGTTGCTTCCTCACGGCTTGCTCCAAAATTATAAGTCTGGATTTCTTCAGCTAGTTTGCAAGCATAATTTTCAGAGAAGTCTATATGTAGTAACCCTTCATTCTTACTAAGACTGTTTTTCAGTGTGTTCTAAGCAGCATTTTCATTTTTAATGTTAAATTTATATTTATTTTTAAAGTTTTCATTTCTTCTTGAACCTCTCCCTGCAACTCTCGGACAGGTTTAGTAACATTGATTTTAGCTGCAATCTTAACATTAAATTGAACCTTTTCTTCATTTTATTTTGACATTTCAGAGGCCTGCCATACATATGCAATGCGGAAGCCTTACTACATGTTACAGGAGTTCATATGAATTTTCATTATCTACAAGTTTTAGTGGCTTTAGTTTTTGTGGTTTGAAGCTTATGTTTGCACGTTGCTTGTACAAACAGGTAGCTCTGTTTATTTCATTAGGTTTGCATACATAATATAGACGGTAATAACATAGGGATGGCATCGAGAGAATGTACTGTAGGATATTTTTGTTTTGTGTGCAAGGCCAATTGTTTTATTTGCTAAACTATAAAGACGATAGTGTCGAATATCAATGGACATCAACAAAGCACTTAAAAATCTTTTCCGTTGGTTTTTTGACCTCCAGAAACTCTCCAAGGTTTCACCAGCGAGTCATGGAGAACTAGAGTACGGATTGCTTATTTCTCATTGCTTTTCCCTTTTCCAGGTCCAAGTCCAACAAAACGTTTCCGTGCAGTTTTTTTTTATTCAGAGATGGGCATTAGTTTTTCTTCAGGTGTTTTCATAACTGTATTGTTTTCAGTTTTTTTCTACTTAAATGCTTTCTTCTTCTTTTCACATTCTCAAATTTGCTCAAAACAAATAACCAGAAACCCAAGTACAGAGAGGTTTCTTTTTGTATCTGAACTTGCCCGACGAAGAGAACACAAAAAAATTGAACAGCTAAAAAATCATGTGGCAGGTCAATCACCGCTGGATATTTTTCTAAAACTCTTTGATGATGAAGTTCAAGATATAGTATTGCGATATTTTGTAAAGTAGGCTCATGATAAATAATACACACGATTTTATATTTACAAGGGAAAAACTTTTCAGTTTTATTGGCATCCTGTTTTTATTAGGCTATCATACGTTGCCCCAAGCTAATTTGTATTGGTATGTTGAAGAAGGCAAAAGAGTCGATATTGTATAGAACTGCATGAGTAAAAACAAATTCAGAAATATTCAGTAAGGTCGATAAAACTGTTACATTTTCTAACTTTGCAGCCTTTTTTACATCTTCTTTTTCTTAAGGTGCTGTATTCTTATAGAAGGTTAGCAACAACTTCGGCAAATCGTTCACTATCTTTTGCTATTCTTAGTAATAACTGTGAGTTTAGGCCAGTGCAGTCTCTCACATTTCTCAACCATGAGCCTTGTCTCCTGCCAGTTCTCTTCTACCCTCAATCTTGCCCTCCATTATCAGTCTTAGGTATGGTTCAGCAGAAGTTCAAGAGTTGCAGGGAGAGGTTCAAGAAGAAATGAAAACTTTAAAAATAAATATAAATTTAACATTAGAAATAAAAATGCTGCTTACAACACACTGAAAAAGAGTCTTAGTAAGAGTGAAGGGTTACTCCATATAGTCTTCTCTGAAAATTATCCTTGCAAACTAGCTGAAGAAATCCAGACTTATCATTTTGGAGCAAGCCGTGAAGAAGCAGTCATTTACGTTGGAAATACCGATAAATTATTTAATTTTGTTCTATGTATTTCTGCTAGTCCAGATCATGTCCTGCAGCTATTTGGGCACACTTAATCCTGTCTTTACCTTTCTGTCGCAACAATTGCCAAGAATCCAAACAGTTTATTTGTTTTCAGATAGACTATCCATTCTTTAATAAGGTAATTAGTTATCTTTAAACTTTGATGCATTGAGTATTCCTTAACTATCTTTGTAACATAAACGGTTTTTGTATTTAGTCAAAGTAAAACTTCTAACCGAGAAACAAGAACAACGACGAGTGACATGGACTAAATATGTAGTTGTCCTAGACAATGTTCCAGAGAATGACTGGTATAAGGTCATATTCAGCGACTAGTCAAAGTCTGGTGTTTTCGTTGGTTACTCTCGCAAAAGAGTGATCGGAGCTAAACATGAAGCATTCCATAAGTACTGCTTAAAACGTACGGTTAGGTTTCCTCAAGGTGCAATAGTTTAGAGCTATATGTCAGCTGGAGGGTTAGAATGATTTCAGTCCATAGACGGCACAGTTAATGTTAAAAAGTATCAGCAAATTCTTAACGCTAACTTGTTACCAATCGTTAAAAATCGATCTTGACCGCGATTTAATCTTTCAACAAGATGGTGCTTCTTACCACACATCAAAAACGACCAAAAAATGGTTTGAAAATCATAATTTCAAAGTTGTTGAATGATCCTCAAGCAGTTCGGATCTTTAGTGTTATTGAATTTGAAATTATCAGCAAGTGGGGCATTATCCAATTTAGATAATTGTAATCCCCAAGTTAGAAGTATGTCAGCCAAAATTTAAGCGGCGAATAAAGCAAAGCGAGATGTTAAATCTTATTGAATTGTATTTATAAACTGCTATCTGAATATTTAGTTGTCAGCGAGTTTTGTTGAATGCAGCTGCTTACTGCTGACATTTTAAATACCCCCTCGCACGTTTTTGGCGAGCATGCAAAATGTCAAGAAATAGGGTATTTTTCTTGTACAAAAAAGGAGAACAAAACTTCGTTCCTGATATGAAGAAATGTGGCCTATATCAAGATATTGAAGCAACTCTTTACAGGTTAACTTTAAATGTTAATAGTTTGCTGTTAAACATGAATAACAATTTGGCAGAACATTACAATTCGTTAGTGTGTAAATTTGTAGGGGGGAAAAGGGTAAATTATTCCCTTCGAGGTTCCTATCAAACAAGATGTGAAGCTGCTAGTATATTATTTAATGCTGGGACAGACTACCACGAACTATTACAAGAAGATCAAAGTGTATTTACAAAAAGATATGCTCTAAAATTGAAAAGGAAACGCCAAATGCTAGAAAAGAACAAGAGGAAAAGGGGCAAATTTACCGCAAAACGAAAACTACTGCACTTCCAGACACAGATTATGGTGTCACAGAAAAGGCTGAGCTGTTATCACCTGAAGAGTATAAAATTCAAGAAATCGAGTTCCGTAACACCTTGAAAAAGTCCAAAGAAGAGATTACCCATCTAGAACGAAATACTGTCGGTCAGTCAAGGAACCCTCTCTGGAAACAAGAAAGATCATTGAGATTGACTGCATCTCACTTCGGAAGAGTCTGCAAATTGCAAGCCAAAACATCTTGCGTGAACACAGTTAAGGAAATACTGTACTCAACATTTACAGGAAATAGAGCAACGCATTATGGCTTGGAACATGAGCCAATTGCCATAAAATAATTTGAAAGTGAATACAACTTGGAAGTAAGAGAATGTGGATTATTTATTGATCAAGAACACCCATTTCTGGCGGCAAGCCCCGATGAACCTGTTAATGAAGATGCCATTATAGAAGTTAAATGTCCACTAGTCAAGAATTCTAAACACTATAACTATGTCAAAATCTCAAGTTTGTACGTCATCTAGAAGTTTTATAACTCAAAAGGGGGTGGGAGGGCTGACATGTTAATATTTTTGATTTTTCTCTTTAGGAAAATTTTAAATACTATAACTATACCAAATTTCAAGTTTGTATATTATATAGAAGTTTTACAACCACCAATGTGGGTGGGGGGTAGAAATTTTACAATTGTTTATTTTTCTTTTGACAAGAATTCTAAACTCTATAACTATGTCAAAATCTCAAGTTTGTACGTCATCTAGAAGTTTTATAACTCAAAAGGGGGTGGGAGGGTTGACATTTTAATATTTTTGATCTAGAAGCTTTATAAACCCTAAAGGGGTTGCGGAGGGTTAACATAATAACATGTTTCTATATCATTCTTTACGAGAACCCTAAACCCTATAACTAAACCAAATTTCAAGTTTTTATGTCATCTAGAAGTCTTACAACCCCCGAACGGGATGCAGAGGTTGACATAATAACTCTTTTCTCTTTAGGAAAAATTTAAACACTACAACTATAGAAAATTTCAAGTTTGTATGTCATATAGAAGTTTTACAACCCCCAATGTGGCTGGGGGTTGGAAATCTTACCATTGTTTATTTTTCTTTTGACAAGAATTCTAAACTCTATAACTATGTCAAAATCTCAAGTTTGTACGTCATCTAGAAGTTTTATAACTCAAAAGGGGGTGGGAGGGTTGGCATTTTAATATTTTTGATTTTTCTCTTTAGGAAAGTTTTAAATACTATAACTATACCAAATTTCAAGTTTGTATATCATATAGAAGTTTTACAACCACCAATGTGGGTGGGGGGGTAGAAATTTTACAATTGTTTATTTTTCTTTTGACAAGAATTCTAAACACTATAACTATGTCAAAATCTCAAGTTTGTACGTCATCTAGAAGTTTTATAACTCAAAAGGGGGTGGGAGGGCTGACACTTTAGGAAAATTTTAAATACTATAACTATACCAAATTTCAAGTTTGTATGTCATATAGAAGTTTTACAACCCCCAATGTGGGTGGGGGGTAGAAATTTTACCATTGTTTATTTTTCTTTTGACAAGAATTCTAAACTCTATAACTATGTCAAAATCTCAAGTTTGTAAGTCATCTAGAAGTTTATAACTCAAAAAGGGGTGGGAGGGTTGACATTTTAATATTTTTGATCTAGAAGCTTTATAAACCCTAAAGGGGTTGCGGAGGGTTAACATAATAACATTTTTCTATATCATTCTTTACGAGAACCCTAAACCCTATAACTAAACCAAATTTCAAGTTTTTATGTCATCTAGAAGTCTTACAACCCCCGAACGGGATGCAGAGGTTGACATAATAACTCTTTTCTCTTTAGGAAAAATTTAAACACTACAACTATAGAAAATTTCAAGTTTGTATGTCATATAGAAGTTTTACAACCCCCAATGTGGCTGGGGGTTGGAAATCTTACCATTGTTTATTTTTCTTTTGACAAGAATTCTAAACTCTATAACTATGTCAAAATCTCAAGTTTGTACGTCATCTATTAGTATTATAACTCAAAAGGGGGTGGGAGGGTTGACATTTTAATATTTTTGATTTTTCTCTTTAGGAAAATTTTAAATACTATAACTATACCAAATTTCAAGTTTGTATATCATATAGAAGTTTTACAACCACCAATGTGGGTGGGGGGTAGAAATTTTACAATTGTTTATTTTTCTTTTGACAAGAATTCTAAACACTATAACTATATCAAAATCTCAAGTTTGTACGTCATCTAGAAGTTTTATAACTCTAAAGGGGGTGCGTGGGTTGACATTTTAATATTTTTGATTTTTCTCTTTAGGAAAATTTTAAACACTATAACTATACTAAATTTCAAGTTTGTATGTCATATAGAAGTTTTACAACCCCCAATGTGGATGGAAGGTAGAAATTTTACCATTGTTTATTTTTCTTTTGACAAGAATTTTAAAGTCTATAACTATGTCAAAATCGCAAGTTTGTACGTCATCTAGAAGTTTTATAACTCAAAAGGGGGTGGGAGGGTTGAGATTTTAGTATTTTTGATTTTTTCTCTTTAGGAAAACTTTAAATACTATAACTATACCAAATTTCAAGTTTGTATGTCATATAGAAGTTTTACAACCCCCAATGTGAGTGGGGGGTAGAAATTTTACCATTGTTTATTTTTCTTTTGACAAGAATTCTAAACTCTATAACTATGTCAAATTTCAAGTTTGTATGTCATCTAGAAGTTTTACAACCCTCAAATGGAGTGCGGGGGTTGAAAATTTTAAATACTATAACTATACCAAATTTCAAGTTTGTATGTCATATAGAAGTTTTACTACCCCCAATGTGGCTGGGGGTTGGAAATTTTACCATTGTTTATTTTTCTTTTGACAAGAATTCTAAACTCTATAACTATGTCAAAATCTCAAGTTTGTACGTCATCTAGAAGTATTATAACTCAAAAGGGGGTGGGAGGGTTGTCATTTTAATATTTTTGATTTTTCTCTTTAGGAAAATTTTAAATACTATAACTATACCAAATTTCAAGTTTGTATATCATATAGAAGTTTTACAACCACCAATGTGGGTGGAGGGTAGAAATTTTACAATTGTTTATTTTTCTTTTGACAAGAATTCTAAACACTATAACTATGTCAAAATCTCAAGTTTGTACGTCATCTAGAAGTTTTATAACTCAAAAGGGGGTGGGAGGGTTGAGATTTTAGTATTTTTGATTTTTCTCTTTAGGAAAACTTTAAATACTATAACTATACCAAATTTCAAGTTTGTATGTCATATAGAAGTTTTACAACCCCCAATGTGAGTGGGGGGTAGAAATTTTACCATTGTTTATTTTTCTTTTAACAAGAATTCTAAACTCTATAACTATGTCAAATTTCAAGTTTGTATGTCATCTAGAAGTTTTACAACCCTCAAATGGAGTGCGGGGGTTGACCTAATAATTTTCTTTACGAGAGTCCTAAATCCTATCACTATCTCAAATTTCAAGTTTGAATGTCATCCAGAATTTTTACAACCCCCAAATAAAGTGCAGGGGTTGACTTAATAAAAAAAAATTATATTTTTCTTTACGACAGTCTTAAACCCTATAACTATATCAAATTTCAAGTTCCTGTGTCATCTGCAAGTTTTACAATCCCATAAGAGGGTGCGGGGGATGATATAACGACATTTTTTTATATATTTTCTTTACAATAACCTTAAACTATAATTGTACCAAATTTCAAGCTTCTGTGTCATCTAGAAGCTTTATAAACCCTAAAGGGGCTGCGGAGGGTTAACATAATAACATTTTTCTATATCATTCTTTACGAGAACCCTAAACCCTATAACTAAACCAAATTTCAAGTTTTTATGTCATCTAGAAGTCTTACAACCCCCGAACGGGATGCAGAGGTTGACATAATAACATTTTTTCTTTACAAGAATCTTAAATCCTATAATTACACCAATTTTCAAGTTTCTAAGTCATCTAAAAGCTTTACAACCCCTAAAAGGGGGTACGGGGGTTGTCATAATAACATTGGTTTATTTTTTCTTTACAAGAATCCTAATTCCTATAACTGTGCCAAATCTCAAGTATAATCGTCATATTGTAAATCTTAACGTCGAACTCGATATCAGCGACCTTAGAAACCCCTTTGTACAAAATCTCATACAAATCCAATAAGATTTCTAATTTTACGAAATTTTTATGTTTATGGTACCTTAAAACTTATTTAAAACATTTTAAATAAAATTCAGACACCAATGAATGGAAGTAAAAGATTTATTAAGTAGCTGTAATAAAATATAATTATTCTTGTCGCTTTAAATGACGCAATCCTTACTGAGAAATACACATAGTACTTTGGCAACGCAGAGAGCTATATCATACCCGCTATTTCGAATATACTCACAGATGTTAAGTTTTATGCAAATAAATCAAATTTTAATTATTATGGCCGCCATATTTCATCCTCCCTTTAAAATTTGCAAACGTTGACATCAAATTTGAAATCAGCGACCTGAAAAACCCCTTTGTAGAAAATTTCATACAAATCCAATAATATTTCAAGTTTTATGATGTTTTTATGCATATAATATTTTAAATCTGAAAGCCTTTTAAATAAAATTCATACACATACAGAAACGAAACTAAAAGTATTTATTACATAGCGTTAATAAAATAGAATTATTTTTGCCAGTTTAAATGACGCAATCTTTACTCAGAAATGCAGAGAGTAACTCGACACCGCAGACAGGCAAAGGAATTCAAGCAGGCTGGCCAATACTGAAAAAATAAATGGACGCTGTATAAACCTATAGCTTGCATAAAATAAACAGACGCTGAATAAACCTATAGCTTGCAAAAGACGCTGACTGATACCATCATTTATATACACTTATATACGCCGGACGCTGGGCGCTACGCTTTTGGTCCGGACGCATGGTAGGCCTCTATAGATATATATATATATATATATATATATATATATATATATATATATATATATGTGTATATATATATATATATATATATATATATATATATATATATATATATATATAATATCTGTATCAAATGAGAGACCATCGGCCTCGGATTTCATTTATGCAACGGCATAATATATACAGGGTTATGATAATGTAATGCACAAAATTCATAAAACGTACAACGATTATTATGAAACTTACGTTTATTTCGTTTTTTATTCATTTTCTCGTTTTTTTTTCTTATGTGAGCCCTACTGCAACTATTGTTCCCTAGTGTAACAAAACAAGCTTTCTCCAATAATGTAATAAAAATCTTAGCTTCCCATTAAAAAAATATGTTAATGACGTCATAACTTTGACAAATTTGACGTGTTATTTTTGTAACTTATGTCAAAAGATGCGGAATAAAAAAAAACATTTGACGTGTTTTTGCATTTTGTTCCAAAGTGATCGTTGTACGTTTTATGAATTTTGTGCATTACATTATCATAACCCTGTATATATATATATATATATATATATATATATATATATATATATATATATATATATATATATATAGACCATCGGCCTCGGATTTCATTTATGCAACGGCATTATATATATATATATATATATATATATATATATATATATATATATATATATATATATATATATATATATATATATATATATATATATATATATATATATATATATATATATATATATATATATATATATATATATATATATATAGTTATGACCTTTATTTATTTATTATAATTAATTAATTAATGGATGAAGGTCTGTTTTCAGTAATCGATTTATTTCTTTGCTAATATTTCACTGAATAGTTTTCAGCATTGTCAAAGCTTAGAAATGGAGATTACTATTAACAAATAACTACAAAAATAACAACAACGTTAACACTACACAACATTTATGTTTTTGTTTTTTTTTTTCTAAAATAATAGGGAAAATTCCAGGGAAAACAAAAAATCTTTTTATTTGAACACAAACGAAACTGGCGCAGTCGGTAGGATCTTCAAAAATTAGAGGAACCAAGTACCCTAATTTTCCGTTTCAACGGTCAATTGAAGAAACCATCCGCTCCAAGTAGACACCGCCGCTGACGTTGCATTGGGACCCCGAGGACACGCATCGCCCCGGCCAAGCATCTTTACGGCACCTACTTCAACAACAACCGCTTTGTCCATTGCGTTAGGACCCTGTTCATAGAGAACCCCCGTCAACTGCTGACGACTTTGATCATCGCGATCAATAATTCATCATTACAAGAAAATGTAAGTGGAATTTATAATCTTAAAGTAAAAAGTTTAAAGTTTAAAAAAAATAAATTTAAATTCAAATCATAAAGGAGGAGGGTCGATTTGGTGCGATTTTTGCCCCAAATTATTTTTGGATGAAAAAATCAGAAAACATTTTTTTTAATGTCTACTAACAATAATAAGTCGATTTTACCCTAAACGGACGATCCCCCCCTAGCCCTCCCTCAATCCTGAATATGCCATCACTTACTAACAGCGTTCTTGGGGAGATATATCGCTTTCAAACTTCTACTAACTCCCTTTTAACTGTATCCGCTTTCATTTATCATTTTTCCTCTTTTTACCCCTCCCCCCTAGATGGGTGGAGAGGGTGGTTTTACTATTTATTCGTTTGCGGGAAATATAAATGCAAAATATCCAAGCTTGCTCACCAGACTTGACCAGGGTATCCTGGGGTTTTTGGGGTCGCTGGTTCCGAAGCCGAAGTCCGTTAACCTGTGTCACATCAAGTTTAAGGTCATTTGAAGGTCAAATTGAAAAAATATGACAAAGAAATCCAGAAAAATAGATAAATAAATTTTTGGCGCCTCTGAATTCGATTTCAGGCTTTATTGAATCGCTCTCTGTCAATTAGAGGTCATTTCAAGGTCGAATTAATATTATGCTAGAGTGAAGCTGAAGAAAATGTGTAATTAATTTGAATCACTTTATGTATAGGTTTTTGAGGTAACTGGATCAGGGGATCAGCTAGAGGTAGTTTAAACGTGAACTTAACATCTCAAGGTAGCTGAAGCCAACTCAGGAGATCTTTTCATTTCTTATGATCATCTAGAGGTTTTTTATGGGCTGGAGGGGGAATGGTTCATTGAGAACGAAAAGCATTTAATATTGCGAGCAGAACAAAATGTGTGTTCATGTTTAAATAGCAACAATGAACCATTTTACCTTAAACACATCATCCTCACCTTTTCCTAGTTTCTCCCTTTAACCTCTAAAATGAAAAAAATGGCACCACTCACTGCATTTTATTTTACTAACAATAATAACTTGAAAACAACCTGAATTGACCATCCTCTCCCCTTATTTCCCCCTCCACATCCTCAAATACAGAAAATGCAATTGGAGTGATTGGGGGCTGCGAATCTTTTTCCCTACACAGTCGGGGATATATTACTTGTTTTAAAAAATGTATACTGTCAATCTCTTCTCATTTATTTTTTCCCATAAAAGGGCTGAGGGGAAAATTGGGAAGAACGGGAACGAAGGATGGGAGGTTTTACAGTTTCATCCTTGAGCATTGTAACTAATCAAATATCACATTATATGTAGTTTTATGTTAGTATGATGTAAAAGTTACCCTAAGTATAATGTTATAATGATCTACACTTTGCGTTACCCAGGAACAACGAAGTGGACGTGGTAGATTAATGCTCCCATTGGGGTGCTTTTTTAACGTGAGTCCCCTTGCCTCTCACTGGGGTGCTTGCTTAAACTGAGTCCCCTTGCCTCTCACTAGGGTGCTTGTTTAACGTGAGTCCCCTTGCCTCTTATAACATTTTAATGTTTTTATTGCATTTCTTCTTTATCTTCTTTCTCTTCTTCTCCCCAGATGCTTCATCTGATACTTCAAAGTCAGCTGCGTCTAACAAAAAATCTGGGAAGCTGTCACTATTGTAAAGCGTCTTTTAGCTCAATCTTGGGATGTTAAGTTAACCTTGACTCTATCTCTAGCTGATCCCCTGATTCAGCTACCTATACAAAAAGTGATTCAAATTCATTACACGGGCATTTTCTTCAGCTGCACTCTAGCATAATATTGATTTTGACCTTGGAATGACCTCTAATTGACAGCGAGCGATTCAAGAAAGCCTGAAAGAACGCTGTTAGCAAGTGATGGCATATTCAGGATTGAGGGATGGCTAGGGGGGTGGGGGATCGCCCGTTTAGGGTAAAATCGACTTATTATTGTTAGTAGACATTAAAAAAAATGTTTTCTGATTTTTTCATCCAAAAATAATTTGGGGCAAAAACCGCATCAAATCGACCCTCCTCCTTTACTAACATTGTTTTTACAATTAATTTAAGCTAGTATTAAGAGCATTTAATTATACAATCTGTTTCAATTTATTTGCTTTCGATAGACGAAAGGAATAGTTGGACACTTTTGTAATTAATAATTGCATTTTAGTTTCTAATTTAGTACATGGTAGACGCCAGACCGAATAGGTAGTGTCAGCTAGTGCCATTATAAAGCCTTTCATGCTTGCCATGTATGGGTAGGACCCTTAATTTTTAAGCCCACTAACATAAGAATAAAATTATAAATTCTATATAATAATAAAAGTGTATTATTAATGCCAAGGAATCGCTTAAGATCTCCAAGACGATCAAGAAGTGTAGAACGTTGTAATCTGAACAACCCTCCTTTACTATTTTTAAATAACAATAATATTAATAGAAATATGGTTTTTCCTGCACATTTTCATGTTTCTCTTTTAAATGAAATCCCAAATTACGATGGTAATCCAACGACACTTTCTGAATTTATTAGAGCTGTTTATACAATTATTACAGATCAATTTAGTACAGAAAACCCAGCAGATTACATTAATCAATTGATTATTTCAGCAATCAGAAATAGATTAAAAGGTCAAGCATTAGAAATAATTACTGGATACGAATATGCTAAGTGGAATACATTAAAGCAAGTATTAATAGAAAATTTTGGAGACCAAAGGTCAGAATTAAATTTATTAATCGATTTAACTAAATTAAAACAAGGAAAAGATTCTCCAATAGAACTTTATAATACAATTAGAACACAATTAGCAATCTTTAATTCTAAAATTGCTTTAGCAAACGAAAACCAAATCATTAAAAATTATAAACTTCAATCAAATAAAGACTTAGCATTGAGAACATTCACTAGTGGACTCAATGATGATTTTGGAACTTTTATTCGTAGCCGTAACCCAAATTCATTAGAAGCAGCCCTTACTATGATTAAAGAAGAGCTCGATATCAGATACTCTCAAGCTCAAAATTCAAAATTATCTTCAAATTTAAATCAAAGAAGATCTATTAATTTTTCACCAAATAATTTTAAACAAATTACAAATAATTCATTTAGGACCGCTTATCCACTAAGACAACCCCAACCTTTCATGCAACCCCAACTTTGTAGGCAACCTGAACCTTTTATACAACCTCAACCTTCTGCACAATCATTTGTCCCTAGACAATTTAATCCTAATTTTAATAGGCAAAACAATCCAACCAGCCATCAATATCGAAATGCCTTCGCCCCAAAACAAAATTATAGGCCAACCAATAAACCTATACCTATGGAAGCGAACACAATAGTAAAAAGACCTCCCACTACACAATTAACCAACCATAATAAATTTCGAGCTAATTCTCAAAATATAAGGAATTTGCATACTCCAGCTGGTCCACAACGAAGCTTTATCTCCGAAGAATTATTTTATGATAATGACGATGAACCTGAAACTTCGACATACTCCCAATATGACTATCAAGATTCTATCACTACGTCTGAACAGTGCCCTGGACAGTACCTTGAACAATCAATCGAAGAAGAAATACCCACTGAAGAATTGGAAAATTCTTATTATCAATACTCAAATAACGACAATGAAGATGCCGTAAATTTTCATTAACGGCCTCGGAAAATATTGAGAGCTTTAGTATTAACCCCAAATCTAATCTCCCATATATTATCATACCGTTCACCGGACAAAAATTCCTAATAGACACTGGTAGCTCTAAAACCATAATTTCCCCTAAATTTGTTAATGAACATTTCCCTAATTTCGTTTATAATTTTAACTTTGAAATTACCACTTCTCATGGAACCACCAGACATAATTTAGTTGCTAATCTACCTCTTCCAAACCTTTTTTCAGAAGATGGATTTCATCTTTGCTATTTATACGATTTTCATTCTGAATACGTAGGCTTAATTGGCTCAGATCTACTTAACAATTTATCAGCCAGAATTGATTATAAATGGATGCATATCCAAACCGATAGCACTACAATACCGTTTTATTATAATCCATTCATGATTAAACAGGAAACCCAAAGACGTAATGAATGTAATTTTTTCAAATTAAAACATAACGAAATCCCAATAAAACAAATTGAAATACCCTCACGTACTGAAATGTTTGTAACTTTACCAGCCGTTGGTAAAAGTGGAATAAAAATAACCCCAAGATTAAATTTTAGTAAACATGTCATGATCCCTTCCGCATTAATTAAATTACATAATAATTGGTTTCAAACTAGTATAATAAACACTTCTAATGAAATACAGGGTGGGATTAAAGTATGGAATATTTAAAAAATAAGCGAACTCAACCGGTTTTTTTAAAAACGCTGAAACACGTCGATTTTGTTTTTTAAAAATACACATTAATATGTGCAATTCACCTTCCGACTGTCATTTGTTTCTAAGTTATGACGTCATCACAAAAAAATTTAAATGACAATATAGATTTTGATAGTGGAATCCGATAGTAATTTTCCCTCCCTTTATGATCATGCAAATAAATCATAAGGTTGCATAACAAAAATTCTGAGAAAAATCGAGTTGAACTTTGTAAATGTTTGTTAGTTGTGACGTCATCACAAAAATTTTAAATGACAATATAGATTTTTAGTAGTGGAATCCGATAGTGATTTCTCTTCCCTTTATGATCATGCAAATAAATCATAAGGTTGCATAAAGAAATTCTGAGAAAAATCGATCTGATATATTGATATATTGATACCATAATATCAATAACATTAAATGTTCAGATCGATTTTTCTCAGAATTTTTGTTATGCAACCTTATGATTTATTTGCATGATCATAAAGGGAAGAGAAATAACTATCGGATTCCACTACTAAAAATCTATATTGTCATTTAAAATTTTTGTGATGACGTCACAACTAACAAACATTTACAAAGTTCAACTCGATTTTTCTCAGAATTTTTGTTTGCAACCTTATGATTTATTTGCATGATCATAAAGGGAAGGAAAATCACTATCAGATTCTACTATAAAAAAATCTATATTGTCAATTAAATTTTTTTGTGATGACGTCATAACTTAGAAACAAATGACAGTCGGAAGGTAGATTGCACATATTAATGTGTATTTTTAAAAAACAAAATCGACGTGTTTCAGCGTTTTTAAAAAAACCGGTTGAGTTCGCTTTTTTTTTAATATTCCATACTTTAATCGCACCCTGTATATACTCTCCATTAGTTTTAGATGAATATGAGACTAATAATGAAGAATCAATACAAATCAACAACATAGACGTTCATAATTCCAAATTAAAGATTATAGGTTAGCTATCAAAAGAATATTTCCAATTGACACTCAAATACAAGACACAAACTACATATCAATACCATACTTTGGCAAGATATCAGAACAAATTGCAACTATAATAAGCAAAACCACCAGTTACAAAATAACCTATATATCACCAACACCTTTTCATTCTTATTCAATGCTAAAGACAAAACACAAGATATTATGAAATTCGGCAATTACCGTTTGAATTGTTCTTTTTGTAACTCGGTTTATATTGGGCAAACACTTAGAAATTTCGACATAAGATACAAAGAACACGTACGCTCTTATAGACTTAAACATCCAGAAAAATCGAATTATGCCAAACACATTTTGGAACAGAACCACCCAATGACACCTCAAAACAACATTAAATTCTTACATTTTTGCAACAACAAACACAAATTAGACATTTTAGAAGCTTTTGAAATATACAGACATAAACGCACAGTACCTTTAATGAATGAACAAACTAAGCTTAGTAATTCTCCTTTATTAGAAGTGTTAGATATTTAGTTTTTGTTATGTATTGTATCTAGTTACCTATTTTCTGTATGTATTTATCCTTAGCAACGTGTTTGTTTATCAATCTTATGTACCTTTGATAATGACAAAGTGTCGAAACAATATTGCCAGGTTAAGATATTAATAAAACTTGTGAAACTTTAACTAATCTTTGTATTTATATTATATTTCATGATTGTTTTTTCGTAGAAATGGTTATGTATTAATCTATTGTTTATTTTTAAAATGAATTAATCCAATAAATTATACTTTTTGTCTTATGCTTTCAGGTTAAAGGTTATGTATTAATTGTTGTAATCTAAATAAATTTAACAAATAAATTTTAATTTATAACTTTTGTAGATTTTCATTATAAGCAAAGAGAGGGAAGTAGTGGTGAGGTAGGTAGAGAGGGGGAAAGCTGAGAGGGAGGTGTGGCTTATAAAGGGAGGGGTTTGGAGAGGGGGAAAGGAGAGGGAGGAGTGGCTTATAATGGGGAGGGGCCTGGAGAAGGGGAAGCAGAGAAGGAGGCGTGGCTTCTAAAAGGGTGGGGCTTGAAACGTGAAAGGAGGTCAAATGAGAGTTCAAGGTTGTGTGGCCGCACTAAACCCATTTGTTATCTACTTACATCTATTGGCAAAATTATTGTGGAAGAATTCAATGTCGTCACTACGGATAAAGTAGATCAATTTTAGGGATTCTGTAACAGATTTCTCAAAGTAAATGCCAAAATTATAGGCAATGCTGTATGCGTTTATGAACATCTGGAGGCCCGTATTCTTGAACTCATATGAACAAGTTTCGCATACGAGATGACGTAATTTTTACGTTATAAGATGCAACTAAGCCAATCAAATCTTAAAAGGTAATAGAGAATTACGTCATCTCGTATGCGAAACTTGTAAGCGAAACTCAAGAATACGGGCCGCTCCTGACTTTATAGTAAAACATGCCACAGGTATCCTGATACCCGTAGATTTGATTGACGCAGTTGACATTTGCTAAAGTTACTTCTTATTTAAATGCTCTTCCAGAGTGATTTAGTATAATTTCAATAATTGTAATCAATACTGTAAAAAATCCCGATTTTATCTACATAATATTAATGTCAGTACAAAGGAAGACGCTGCATTCGCAGTCTCAGCAGTTATTGCTGAAAGTATTAAACTACTTCGAGAGGGAAAAAGAACACGGTGGACATTTACTTCCTTTATCTTGTGTACAAGAGGTAAGACACGTTAATTATTTATGATCTTATTGTACCAAGGCATCATTATTACCAATGATTTCATCGGTCCATAAAGCGCACCAAACGGTGACTTTTTCTAGATGTAATGGTGTTTCGACAATGGCTTGTGGATTATCATCGCTCTAAATGCGGCAGTTCTGTTTATTGACACAGCCATTTAACCAAAAGTGTGCTTCATCACTGAACAAAATTTTCAAATGAAATTGTGGATCAATAGCAATGTTTCCTTCGGCCCATTCACCAAATGTACGGCTCGAACAATGATCGTGTGGCTTCAATTCCTTTACAAGTTGAATCTTGTAAGCATGTAAACCAAGATCTTTAAGCAAGATGTTCCATAAAGTGGATGACACAAAAGTTTAATTGTTGAGCACGATGACGAATTAACGTATTTGGATCATCATCAACACTACGCTGCACACTATCAACCGCTTGTTGTGTGCGCACTGTACGACGTCTTACGGGATGCGTATTTATCGTTTAAAGTAAACGTATTGCGAAAACGATCCACAGTTTCTCGAATTAATTGCTCTGATGGACGATTATGAGCACCATAAAATGCACGTAATGCCCGATGACTTTCTCAAATTGAACCATGTTTTTCAAAATAAATTTGAACAATTTGCAAACCTTGCTCCGGCGTGAGTCTATTCATGATGAATTGCCAAACCAAACTAACGCCAAAACAACCGAGAACTGTCAAATCGGCTGTCACATAAGACAGTGTTTCCAATTTACAGTTCTCCGCCTCAAAAAAAACACCCTTTACTTGATAGCATTTAAGTTGATTAAAATACTAAATACAGTAGAACTGCCTAAAGTGACCACCTTTGGGACTAACCTAAAATGGTCAATTTAAGCAGGTGGTCACTTTGTAAAAGTGTGAATTTTTTATACACAACAATTTTTATTTTCATGCGATATTCATTACATAGGTAGGTATTTTGAGTTTTTGTGCTTATAGTAAATGCTAAAAAAATGTATATGTACAATATATATTTATTTAACAGAGCACTTACCCTACTTATTACATCCGATAGATATGTGTTATGTACATACTACTTATAGGTACATATTTATTTAAAAATCATGTAACGTAGATTGTCTCAAGATCATATGTTTAGCACAGATTAGTTCATTAATATTATTTTTAGCATGGTACAGTTCTGTTAGGATTCCAGGGCAGTTCTGAATAGTAAAATGTTCCGCTGTTTTTCTTTCACTGTGGTTTTCTAAAAACTAACACCTTTTGTTTTTCTTTCAAATTTAGTTCTTTGTAAACTTTTTTGAAGTCATCTTGATTGTATTAATTAACACAAGAGTTTCAATCAATAGATGAAACAAGACGGATTTTATAAAACAATTTTAAAACTATCCAAGCGTTACTAATGTGAAAGTTTGTAGATAATGAATTTCTCAGAAGCAGAAATAAAGTCTTAAAACTTGGAAATACCTGAACCCAACTGGTCACTATTAAGAGACTAGATGCATTCTTAAAAGTTCTTTGAATGCAATTTACATGTACATGCCTATTTAAACTTTTAGAAGATTAGTTATAACTATAAGTAAAGTAATCCCTTGGCTAATGGTCGCATTATACAATAGTATATTAAAATACAAGTTGCAGAAGGGAGATATTCAAGCACGAATTTGAAATTCCAAAACGAGCCGCGTATCGGCGAGTTGAGGAACAAATGAGTGCTTGAAGAACCTTCTGCAACGAGTGTTTTATACTATTTTTTTTATTTTGCCGCTTTATACCATTTTATAAATTAAAAAATAAAAATTTTAAATCTAGGGATTTTTTGGGCGGTTGGTGACATTTATGTGACGTAAATTTAGGCGGCTGTGGAAAAAAATTAATTTGAAACGTCAGATTTTATTTTCGCAATTTCGCGTTGTTTGAAAATGAATAGTGAAGGAAGTTTATCACTAACGCCGCCGAAAATTAGGCAAATTGCACAAAAAACGTTAGAAATTCTTTTTGACGTATGTCAGTTGACAGTTCA
The DNA here is from genome assembly GCA_929113105.1 of Agrypnus murinus. Classification (NCBI taxonomy): domain Eukaryota; kingdom Metazoa; phylum Arthropoda; class Insecta; order Coleoptera; family Elateridae; genus Agrypnus; species Agrypnus murinus. Next base: position 70,821,602 of record OV816031.1, on the reverse strand, counting down.
ACCAACGCTACCAACATCAATGCAGTAAATTTTACTAGCCTATTCTAGCACACCAACCGCTTATTCTAACACTCAAATGACGTCATTTGGGTGCTAGAATCGACTTATTCTAAACGCAAAATAGAAAAACATTTTTAAACAAATATTTGAAGTAAATGTGGTCAATGGTCACAAAAGACAAGTGGTCAGTTTATACAGTATAAATTACATTAAAGTAATGGGATTTTTGCAGGGACTGAGAAAAGTGGTCAATATGACCAGAGGGTCAGTTTAAACAGGTGGTCAGAATTACAGATTCACTGTAGTTTTATTATTTTAAATGTAAAAATGTATTTGAAAAGTAAGAATTGAACGTACTTCTCTATATTGAACGTACTACTATTACAACCGTTAAAAATGAGTTAATTTCTTAATTATAAGTAAAAGTGATTTCTTGTTTTACAGTACTGGTAATAATTCTATAGAACTAGAGAACATACAGTATTAGGCATTCGCGAAAATCTAATTCTTAGTTCACAGAGAGCATCGATGACCAGAGCTCATCATTAGCTGGACGGATAATAGGTAAATTGATTATTATGCAATTTGTTTTGTGAATTAAATGACTTGCTACAGCTACTTTGATAATTTTGGTTGACTGCAGTTGACTGTAGGTCTGACTAGAGTTCCTAAATGACTACTTCAACTGTGTTATTTAAGAGTTAGGATACGGATGTCAAAATCTATCTCCTTCTAGGCTAAGACTAAGCTGTCTGAAACAGAGATACTTGTCTCTTTTTACTTTAGTGACAATATTCAGCAACTATCAGTTATAAATTTTAGGGTAGGCTGTCATGTTTATTTTTATGCATGTAAAAGTTTTTAATGTACACATTATCATTTATTTACTGTTAGTTTTAAAACTACTTAGTTATATGAATTTTATATCTAATGACAGCTTTTAATAAAGTATTAACTGTATCGAATTTCAGATTTATATAATTGTCATATCGACAGTTTTAGTATATTAAGTATCAAGAATAGTAAGGACAGTTTACCGATCGACGACAATGTTGGAGGATATCGGTAAACTCCTTACTGTTTGAGATGCTTATACTATTTTTTGTACGACCATTATGAATACAAAGGTATTAACTAAGGAAATTTCCCCGAAACAAATAGATTTAAGATAATTTATTTTTGCCCTGTATATCCACCAAACATTAAGTAGGTTTTGTCGTTACCATGGATACGTTTGTAATTTTATTTTTGAATGTCATTATTTTTGTCGTTACCATGGATATGTTTGTAATTACTATTATTTATTGGGTATTTTTTCACAGCAAATTTAAATAAAAACATACATTTTTTTAAATAGTCCAGTTATTTAGAAAATAATGATTTTTCACAAAAGAGACATCTAAAGATCATGCATTTATTTTATAAATTACATATAATTTACTTACCGTTCAGTTCTGTCAAAAACAGAACGATAAGTAATTACTTACCAACGCGTTTTTGCTTAGTAACTAGTAAATATAACCTACTGTTCTAAAACCAAGTATGGCAAGCAATCCGAAATAGCATGTTGATAATCATGAAGATTGGTTTAATAAATTTTTGGCACGTCCTGTATATAAGGCTCTACTTTAGTCCCACAAATGGGAGTAAAGTAGCACTTTTACTCCCTGAGGGAGTAAAGTGTTTCCATGACAACAACAAGTAAACAACAAAAAAAGTAATCGCGGTACATGTTAGGATTTATTATCCTGAAACTATGTGGTTATTATAATACGAAAAACCACCAATTACAAAATAACCTATAAAACTAACACCAACACTTTTTCATTTTTATTCAATTCTAAAGACAAAACACAAGATATCATGAAATCCGGCATTTACCGTTTGAATTGTTCTTTTTGTAACTCGGTTTATATTGGACAAACACTTAGAAATTTCGAAATAAGATACAAAGAACACGTACGCTCTTATAGACTTAAACATCCAGAAAAATAGAATTATGCCAAACACATTTTGGAACAGAACCACCCAATGACACCTCAAAACAACATTAAATTCTTACATTTTTGCAACAACAAACACAAATTAGACAATTTAGAAGCTTTTGAAATATACAAACATAAACGCACAGTACCTTTAATCAATGAACAAACTGAGCTTAGTAATTCTCCTTTATTAGAAGTCTTAGATATTTAGTTTTTGTATGTATTGTATCTAGTTACCTATTTTCTGTATGTATTTATCCTTAGCAACGTGTTTGTTTATCAATCTTATCTACCGTTGATAATGACATTTTAATGTCAAAACAATATTGTCAGGTTAAGATAAACTAATAAAACTTGTGAAGCTTTGAATTAATTTTTTAATTTGATTATATTTCACAATAAGTTATATTTTCGTAGTTGAGCGAACGTAAGTCGTAACGTTTATTGTAGAACTGAAACGGCGCTTTACACATAAGTTATGCACAAATTTAGTTTTTTAAGTTGTATGAACGTGCCTCGTATTTTAGTCAATCCACGCGAAGGTCAAGATTGTCCTATACTTACCATCGTTTAACATAAATAGTGCTATTTTTTAATTAGATGCAGGATTCTCGCTAAAAAACCATTTGTTAGTTGCACACCCATCTGCGAAGATGGCGCGACAATAATGTCGCCTATTTTCATATGGTAAAGTATATGGAGTTTCCAGTATTAATAATAGCTGCCTTCGGTTTTATTTTCCAGCAACACTTTTAACGCCAAACCGTTCTTTTATTAGAATTGGAGCAAACAGAGCGTGAACTCATACGTTCGTTTATTATAGCGAGGATCGTAGAGAGTATACTCCTTTAACTCCAACAGAGATAGTGGTGTCAAGAGAGCAAATAACAACATAACCTAAAATTTTATTGCAATTTTTGTGGAAATAATTTTTTGTAATACTTAGTAATAGATATTCCTGGAATATTATTTAAATGTTCCGAATGTAAAGTACAAAGTTTTAATAAAGATGAAATTACTAGGCATATACAAACGCAACATCACGTTAAAGGTAGGTTAATATAATTATAATTCTTTATAGTTAGTATAAACATGGAAATTTAATACATTATATGTAATTATAGATAGCTTTTGGTCAGATTTTCAATCTGTGCAAGTGTACACAATTTCTCAAGCAAATGATGAGATAATAATAATAAATAATGAAATAAGTCGCTCTTTAAGGTTATCCATAACTTTTAGGCTTGACGTTTTCTGTGCTCTATATCGTTCTATATAATATTTTGCACTCTATATACTCGCTGGTCACGTGACTACATGATCTACTCTTCTTACTCTGCTCTTGAAACGTAAAACCGAACGCACCTAATATTAAAGTATTTGCTTTAAGGTAAGTAAGTAAGTACTCTGCGGAACCGCTGCTGTGAGTACTTAAGGTACGTTCGGTTTTACGTTTCAAAAGCAGAGCAAAGGTAAGTACTCACAGCAGCGGATCCGCAGGCGAATGTCATATGATTGGTCGATTTGAGTCAAATCCACTCAAACCGCCCAATCGTGTGACATCCGCCTGCGGATCCGCTGCTGTGAGTACTTACCTTAAGAAGAGTAGATCATGTAGTCACGTGACCAGCGAGTAGATGGAGTGCAAAATATTATCTAGAACGATATAGAGCACAGAAAACGTCAAGCGTAAAAGTTATGGATCACCTTAAAGAGCGACTTATTTCATTATTTATTATTATTATCTCATCATTTGCTTGAGAAATTGTGTATGTTTGCACAGATTGAAAACCTGACCAAAAGCTATCTATAATTACATATAAATGTATTAAATTTCCATATTTATACTAACTATAAAGAATTATAATTATATTAACCTACCTTTAACGTGATGTTGCGTTTGTATATGCCTAGTAATTTCATCTTTATTAAAACTTTGTACTTTACATTCGGAACATTTAAATAATATTCCAGGAATATCCATTACTAAGTATTACCAAAAATGATTTCCACAAAAATTGCAATCGTAAATTTTAGATTATGTTGTCATTTGCTCTCTTTACACCACCATCTGTACTGGAGTTAAAGGAGTACACTCTCTATGCTCCTCGCTATAATAAATGAACGTATGAGTTTATGCTCTGTTTGCTCCAATAGATCACTTTCATTTAAGTGGCGCTGTAACCGATGTTAGGTATAGAAACATAACCTCACTTTTTCTAACTATTTATTTCTGTAGATTTGATTATTATTAATTGTAACTGAAAGGTGTAAAATGCCTTATAATTGTTGTGTGCCTCAGTATTAATTTATTAGTGGTAAAGATAGAAGTTTTATATTCCACAGATTTCCAAAAGATAATGGGTTAATTAGAAAATGGTTGATTACCACAAGCTGAGCATTTTCTACCAAAAGATTATAAAATTGTCAGTATGGGTAAGTTTTACTTTGTAATTTATTTTAGATTTATTTAAGCTTACATCATATTTTATTTTTAGGACAATGGAAAATTCTTCATCACAGAACTGCAGTTCTTTCTCAATGTTTACCTGTAAGAAAAATTTGACAAGGGCCACATCAGAGAATGATTTAAGAGACTGGCAAATACGAAATTAATTGAAACATAAAATGATAGTAACGAAGAAGCTGCAGATATTGATTTGGACATTGCTAGAAATATAATAATTGATAATTCCCTGGAAGTTCCTATTGAAGTTTCGAAAAATAAACAACACATTTCTTTCTGTTCAAGCTGAGGTTTTCCGTAGTAGGTCTCCGTAGAGTAATATTAAAAATTTAATAGGACAAGTTAAGAAAAATAAAATTTTATACGATCAAATGTCTAAACATATGTGGTACATCGCGAATGAAATAGTAATCTTTTAATTACTTTGTTGCAAAATTTTAAATATTCTGTCACTTGATTTTCTGTAAAATCTGTTCATGTAAATAAAAAATGTGTATGTATTATATAATAAAATCATATTTTGTTATAATAGTCTCTGTAACAGTTTCTATTTCCTTAAATACTAAAACACTGTTTCTTATAAACAAAATACTAAATTTAAAAAAACAGATCATCGTCAACATTAAACATCTGTTGCCTTCAAAATATATTTTTGTATATTTTATAAAAGTTTCAATGTTAATATTCTTCCTTTCTCTTTGCCCTTTTTTGATTTTCTGGAGTCAAACCATTTGTCAATAGTCTCTACAGTAAGAATATTTTTCTTAGGAAACGTTTTCAATGGTTTAAAATGGGCATCATCAAGAAAACTTCTTACTTCAACTGGAACCATTTCCGCGTCTTTAAAACCTCCTTGAAACCTGTTGTTTTTGCTCCTAGCTTTTTTTAATTCGTTGCGTAAACAATCTAAGTCCATTTTTAGTCTTTTAATTACTTTATCCAACACCGTGAGTTATTAAGCCCATAACTATAGTGATTTTAGCAATTTAAAGTGACCTATAAGTCACTAGTGAGTTATAAACCATAAGTCACTCTTGCCATGGTGATCGCGTCACAGCCTTCCCATAAATTGAACTAATTTTTTCTCAAATAATTTGTCAAATAAAAATGTCACAACTGTCATCAGAAAAAGAATGCGTTTTAACGAAATTCTGACGGTGTTGGATAAAATTATTTATTCAGAACATATTACATTCATAACACAAAATATTACATACTCAATATAATACATTTCAGAACATCACTTATTAATATTGATATTTATATTAATGTCAATTGTACCGTTATTACTTCTGGTCATTTGACAATTTATTTTGTTATTGGAAATTTCATTACTTGATTCTGCGCTATTCACTACAGCACTTGGAACAGTGGCGATGGTGAACTCAGATTTTCCTTGAATTTTTCTTGCCGTGTTAATTTTTTCTCCCAACGACTCTTCAATGTACCCCTCTGCCACAGTAGACGATTTCCATCCACCGTGGCGTTTAAGTGCTGTTATGTCGCCTCCACCATTAACCAAGAGTGTGGCAGAAGACCGTCTCAAACTGTGACCAGTGTAAGCCTCTGCTTGTGGTAATTTCAAGTAAGATGCGATTCGAAATGGCACCTTAGACAATATGTTTATTCCAACTGGTTGAATCGTGCATTTTTGATGTTTGTAATTCAAAAAAAATCTGCGGTGTGGTACCTTGGCAGGTCGTAATGAAACATACTTTCTATAGAGATCAATAGGACTGACAGGATATCCCTCGTTTATGATGGTAAAACTTCGAGGTTTGTTGGTTTTTGTGTCAGGAATGGAAATATACAGATACGCTCCCTTGTCTTCGATGTGCTCAACACTCAAATTTCTCAGCTCGTTACAACGGCATGCCCCCGCAATACCCATTATTAGTGCAACCTATAAACATATATTTAAATAGGAATTCCGAAAATTAAATAGATACTATCTCACCTTCTCCATCAGATATTCACTGTCCGGAGCACTTTTTAAAAACTGCTCAATATGTTCCTTTTCCAAAATCTTGGCTTTCTTGGGTTTATGAGCTCTTGACTCACTTTTCAAGAAATATATAAGTCTACCATATTTCGAGATGTCAACATTTTTATGAAGTTTTAACGTTGCTTTCAACATGGAGTATTTTGTCCACATTGACGAACCTACATTTTTCTTTCCAATGTCAACAAAATACGCCAACAATATTTCTTCGTTTATACCACTAACTCCTTTGTCTTCTCTCCAGGACTTGAATAGGATGAACTCTTTTTCATAAATATCCTTCGATTTCTTGGGTATTATTTTCGATAATGCTAGTTTAGCATCGTTTTGAATTTCAGCCGGAACAAACACTTTTTCTTCCATTATTCGGCGTCGTTTTCGCGTGATGAAACTTTTTTGGAACCAAACACGATTTTTGTTTCAATGTAAACTAGTATATTAAAGTATGAGTGGATAACAAGGTCTTTAAAACACGCGCGAGTTTTCGAGCACGACGGCGTAGCCGGAGTGCTCGAAATAGAGCACGTGTTTTAAAGACCAGTTATCCACGAATACTTTACGCTATTTTTTATTATACCTGCAATACTGGAAATAAATTACGCACTAAAAACTTAGAAATCATTTTTGCCGTGATAAATCGAGAGGGCATAATAATATTGCTACTATAGTTACGAGAATTGTTTAAGTTTTTCTCGCGTCCACGTCCGTCGTTGCATTCAGTCGTGTCAGCAAAAATCGAGGAAAAATGAGTGAAAACGAGATTTCACCCGATATAAAAGCATTGGCCGAACAAAAGGAATCGAAAATACTACCGTCGAAGTCAAAAGACGCATACATAAAGGAATATGAAAAGTTTGTAAAGTGGATGGAACTGAAAAAAGCCATAAACGTAGATGAAACGTTGATGCTTGCTTATATGTTGGAAATGGTAAGTTGATAAACACATTAAATCGGGAATGTTATATTAGACTTTTTTTTCAGTCTAAGGGCCGGTATTATAAAACTTTTTACTTCCTTGCATTTTATATCAAGATTAACGCAGACAATCTTTTTGAATTTTCCATATACAGAAAACCAACACAAACAGATATAACAATACCAAATGAATCTTGTCACCACAATACACATAAAATAGCAGCATACAGATCATTAGTACACAGAGCTTTAACTATTCCACTAACAAAATCAGATTTTAGCAAAGAGATATCAACCATTAAACAACTAGCACATGCAAATCATTATAATCCGAACATGATTGACACTTTAATTAAACAAAAAGATTATAGGTTAGCTATCAAAAGAATATATCCCATTGACAATCAAACAGAAGACACAAATTACATATCTATACCATATTTTGGCAAAATATCAGAAAAAATTGCACATATACTAAGAAAAACCAACAATTATAAAATAACATTTAAAACCAACACTAACACTTTTTCATTTTTATTTAATGCTAAAGACAGAACACATGATATCATGAAATCGGGCATTTACCGTTTAAATTGTTCTTTTTGTAGTTCGGTATATATTGGACAAACACTTCGAAATTTTGACATAAGATATAAAGAACACGTACGTCATTACAAAAATAAACATCCTGAAAAATCGAATTACGCCAAACACCTTTTAGAACAAAATCACACAATGACTCCTCAAAATAATATTAAATTCCTACATTTTTGTAATAACAAACGCAAATTAGACATTTTAGAAGCCTTTGAGATATACAAACACAAACTCAGGGTACCTTTAATGAATGAACAACTTGAGCTCAGTAATTCTCCGTTACTGGAAGTATTAGATGTTTAATTATGATTTTTATTATTAATTTTTATTATTATTATTATTATTTTATCTAGTTACCTATTTTGTATCTACCTTAGCGACGTGTTTGTTTATAATTATATTACCTTTGATAATGACAGCATAGCTGTCGAAACAATATTGTCAGGTATATTTTAATAAAACTGTGAAACTTTTAATAATCTTTATTTATTTCATCATTTTTACTTCCTAGATAAAATTTACTTTGATAGTAAATTAATTTATTCTGTCAATTTGCATATGAAATTGACAGAACAAATGAATTTACTCTCAAAGTAAATTTTATCTAGGAAGTAAAAATGTTTATAATACCGGCCCTAAGACATATAAATGTTCAACGGTATGGTGCGTTCATTCAAAATTGCAGGCAATGTTAAGATTAAAAAGTGGGATAGACATATCAAAATATAATAAGCTACATGCATTTATGAAAAGTTTGAACAGGGGGCACGAGGCAAAAAAGTCTTGGGTGTTTACAGACGAAGATTTACGAAAATTTTTCATCGACGCTCCTGATGCTAGCTTCTTGTTTTTAAAGGTGTGTATGAATTTTCTCTAAAAAAAAGTCAGATAATGCTTTCAATTTTCAGGTTGTCACCATTTGTGGAATTTTTGGTTCGTGTAGGAGACAAGAAATGTGTGATTTACGGATGTCTGATGTTAAAGAAGAAGGTTCTATGTTGGTGGTCAACATTCGTTCGTTAAAAACGGGCAAAGGCCGGAAATTGGCCGGACGGTGGCATACCATACGTTCAGTTGTTTAAAAAGTATCTTTCTCTTCGCCCAAGCAATGTTAACACCGACAGAGTATTTTTAAAATATGAATCTGGCAGATGTATTCGCCATGTTGTAGGAATTAATACTTTCGGAAAATGTCCCTCTCTGGTAGCGCGTTTCTTAAATCTACCAGACCCTGACAAATACACTGGTCATGCATTTAGGTAGTTTACTCTCATTCTATAAATGAATTAAAGATTAACAATGGTATTTTTTCAGGCGAACGTCTGCTACAATTATGGCAAATGGCGGAATGGACATAGATCAACTTAAGCGTCAAGTTGGTTGGAAGTCTTCTACAGTTGCAGCGAGTTATATTGAAGAATCCATCGCAAACAGGACGAAGGTATCAAAACTCATTGCTGGAATGGTCAGTGGTGAAAGTACTAGTGTCTCAGTTGCTGCTAATGAGGAAATAAACTACGAGTTTAGATCATCTACATCACATAATGGTCGACATAATGTTACTGAAAACCAGAAGACAAAATCGGGAGCTAATCAGATTCAAATATCTAACAATGCAAATTGTACCTTGAATTTCTACCTTAATTAGGTTTATGTTGTTATTTCAATAATTTATTTTTAATAAAGAGAGCGATGAAGTTATAATGTTACCTATATACCTCGTTTCCTTGACAACCTTTAAAGCTCGGCGTGCTTTAATCGTCTGTTTTCGCACGCTCAGGCGTGCTTTAAACGGCGATTCTGATGCAGGTATAATAAAAAAAAATTTTATGTGCCATGGTGATCGCGTCACAGCCTTCCCATAAATTGAACTAATTTTTTCTCATGAACCAAATAATTTGTCAAATAAAAATGTCACAACTGTCATCAGAAAAAGAATGCGTTTTAACGAAATTCTGACGGTGTTGGATAAAATTATGTATGGAACTCGTGTGTTATCGGTCCTAAGTCACTCTAAAAAACAAAGCCACTCGCACAAAGTGCTCGTGGCTTACCCGTTTTTTCTCGTGACTTATTTCCCTTATAACACACATGTACCATAAATAACTATTATTTTATTTTGACATGATAATCGTCTTTATTGGCACTCAATTGCGGGCGTAATTTGGCTTTTTTAGCCCGAGGGCGTATAAAGTTGCTAAGATACAAAGAAAACGTTTCTATAGAGTTCTAACAATTTTAATAAATAATTATAACTATTACATTTTTTCAAAATGAAATGTGCAATTGCTTGCAATTATCCTTTCCATGAAGCAAAATAAAATAAAACGTTGTATGTACCACGGGCATAATCAAGATAATGGCCCTCGAGAAATTAAAAGCCCTCCTTCGTCGGGCTTTAAACATTCTCTCATGCCATAATCTAATAGATTATGCCCTTAATACATAAATAACTATAAAATTCACATACAACACACGACATACATAAACAGAACGTTGCTGTCAAACTTTTAATACCTAACCCCGACTGTGCGCACCTAGTGGTGATTTGATTAACTAAATTAATTCAATTGATCTATTCTAATAAAAGAACGGTTTGGTGTTAAAAGTGTTGCTGGAACGTAAAACCGAACGCAGCTCTTTATTCTTATTTAGCTGAATTTTACATAATTTAGGAATCCTAGGTCTGACCACTACAACAACGTAAAGATGAAATTTTTTTGGAAAACTATTAGTTCAGTATAACTGTTATTGCACAGTATAAGAAACGCTCCCTAATTTAAATTTTAACAGTTCGTTCTTTTTCGTAATTTATCCAATTCGAATATTATCGAAAAAAGTATTGTATACAATACAATGTGTGTAAATAACAATAATTGAATTAATTCCTATTTATCCTAGAATAATAGCATTTAGCAAGTTGCATAATAGATTGTAATAGAAAATGCGTTTTTTCAAACCGCCTTGGGTCAATCACGAAGGTAATGTCTCTTTATAAACCAAACATAACCTAAGAATTCTCAATTTCTTTTTTTATTTTTAGATGATAAACCAATTTTCTCAGTTGATATACACCCTAAAGGTGGCCGGTTTGCTACCGGGGGACAAGGAGGACAAGGTGGTAGGATAGTCATTTGGAATTTAGCGCCGGTTTTATCTGGGGAAGATGAAGGAAATCCAAAAGTTCCGAAGATGCTATGTCAAATGGATAATCATCTAAGTAGAATTAATCTTGCGAAAATGTGCGAAATAAAAAGTGATAATCGTGCATATATCTTTTGTAGGTTGTGTTAATGTGATACGTTGGAGTTGCGAGGGTCATCTTTTAGCTTCTGGTGGTGATGATAAATTGGTAATGATTTGGAAATTAACAGGAGAAGGCAGCTCTTCTGTGTTTGGTGGCGGTGGAAAGATAAATGTAGAAACATGGAAATGTGTAAATACTTTAAATTCGCACAATGGAGATGTTTTAGATTTAGCTTGGGCTCCACATGATGGATGGCTGGCATCCGGTAGTGTCGACAATACTGTGATTATTTGGAATGTACAGAAACTTCCTGAAAAAGTAGCTTTATTGAAAACTCATACGGGAATGGTCAAGGTTTCGTCTTTTAAGTTTTCTATTTTTATAAATATATAACATGGATTTTATTAGGGTGTTGCCTGGGATCCAATCGGTAAATATTTGGCAAGTCAGTCAGATGATCGTTCTTTAAGAGTGTGGAGGACAGCTGATTGGGCACAACAAGAAGTTGTAACTGACTGTTTTACTGAATGTTCTGCTACAACTCATGTTTTACGTCTTTCTTGGTCTCCAGATGGGCAGTATTTAGTATCCGCTCATGCTATGAATGGTGGAGGACCAACAGCTCAAATAATCGAACGTGATGGTTGGAAACAGGATAAAGATTTTGTTGGTCATCGCAAAGCTGTTACTTGTGTGGTGAGAGTTGTTTTTAAAAATTATTTTTGCAATTAATTTACATATAGTATGTGTCTTGCAGCGTTTTAATTCTAATATACTGAAAAAAGGAATACCAGGAAGTTCCAAAACACAGCAGTATTGTTGTTGTGCCATTGGTTCGAGAGATCGATCTTTAAGTGTTTGGTTGACATCTTTGAAACGGCCATTAGTTGTTATAAAAGATCTTTTTGATGATAGTGTGTTGGATATATCATGGAGTAGTAATGGCTTGAACCTTCTTGCATGCTCTTGGGATGGTACTGTTGCTTGCGTTGACTTTTTACCAAAAGAAATTGGTCAACCTCTAGGAGTTGAGGAAAAGGTGTGTGTGGTAACTGTAATCTCATTCAAAAAAAATGAAGAGTTGCTTGCTATACTCTTATTAGCATTGGGAACTTCTTTTGAATTGCATTTTCTGCTTTCAAACGGATATAGAAATAGACATATACAGTGTGTTTCACTTCACAGCTTGACACCCCTGTATTTTTGTTATTTATAATCCAATCAATTTCAAATTTTTATCAGGTATAGAACCCTTTAAGATTTTGGAGTTTTTAATTGGTCCAGAACGACTTTTACGATTTAACAAGGCCTACTATGTTTCTTCGATTATTTGTATTTATCTTTGATCATAGTATAGTTTGTAATAAATGAAGTTTTTAATTACACACAAATCTCTTTAAGGAGTTTTATACCTGATATAAATTTGGAATTGATTCATTTATAAATAAAAAAAAAATGCAGGGCTGTAGAGCTGAAATTTCAAATAATTATTAGTCAAGATTTTTTAATCAAATTACAATTTGGTTTTGGGGTTTTCAAGTGGTCCAGAACAAATTTCCGAAACGACTTTTCCGATTAAATAAGGCCTAATATGTTTTTTCAAATTTTTGCATTTATCTTCGATCGTAGTAGGCTGATGGTTTATAATAATTGGGGTTTTTAATTGCCCATAAATTTATTTTAAGGGGTTTTATACCTAATAAAAATTTGAAATTGATTCGATTATAAATAACAAAAATACAGGGGTGTCAAGCTGTGAAGTGAAACACACTGTAGATCTGATATCTGGTTTTATCACCATCTGAAGTTTATTAACAGTGGACACATTATTAAGGTTACCCACATTATGGATATTAATAGTAACAGTCAAATAAATTAATTTAAACAAAAAGTTTGTTTCTGAAGAGTGAGCAGTTACTCCGCTACCTGTTTATGAAGTGAGTTTATTTTAAACAGCTAAGCAAAAAAAAGCTATTGAATTTAAAGTCCATGTTAAAACTACCATTTGGGTCATTCCATGCCAAATTATTACAAAGAAAATGAACTTTTCAAGCCGACCATCTCAGATTTTCGTTTATTTAGTTGAAATTTAGTAGAATGGTAGAGGACATCAAGTAACTTATGTATAATATACGGTATTCATACAGCAGGGTTAAGAAATGTAAAATTTACGCTTACAAGGTGAACAAAAACAATTCATAACTTTACTTCTAATCATGTAGAACTTAGGCTCGTTTTAAAGCTAAAAGCTACTAAGACAAGTATAGGTATGATGTTGTACCTGTACCTGCAGATACAGATGGCTGTATAGGGTATCCCAGCCAAAAATGAAACATTTTAACACCAACTACTGCCTAAACAAAATATGTAAAATGGAATGGTGATTTTCACTAGTTTGCTCAAATTTTTTTCAGTTTATGTACTGGTGTGTTTATGTGCTTATTTATTTATTTTTTTTAATTGATAATCAGCAAATTTACAATCTACTCCTGTGTATTTATACAGGGTTGCTGATATGTATAGAAACGGTCGATTATCTTCTGAGGTAAGATAGCTAGCGAAAAATGTTAAATACAAAAGTTTTAGGGTTTTTTAAAGTCTATTACAATAAAGGCAAATTAAATATACAGGATCTGTTAAAAAGTCATGACGAAACAAAGGTGCTTTTTATAATGGAACACCGTGTATATTATTCCATATTTCAATTTATCTCAAAATTCTAAACAAAATTGTATAGCACATCATTATATCTAAACTTAACCGTTTTCGAGATATCGAACTTTGAAAATCACTTTCTTATAAATTATACAAAAATATTTTAGTGCATCAAGTTACCTTTGAAAGTTTCTAGCTCCATAACAACGCATCGTCATTCTTTTGTCTAACAGTGATTATCTTGACAACACATGTCAAAAATACATTATTTAGTGTGAATAATTTTCGCACAAAAATGGCACGTTTAAGTGAAACCAAGTGGATTGAAATTTTAATGTTAGGATATGGTGATAGACGAAGTAGTGGATATTTTTCATGAATTGCATCCCGATCGAGAATGCCTTTCTAAATCAACCATTTCAAAAATATTGCAGCGTTTTCATGAAACTGGAGGTGTCATGGATAGGGCTGTGCGATTATCGATGTCAGTAATCGAAAATCGATTAGAAGAAAAAATCGATTTAATCGATTAAATCGATTAATCGGTTGATCGATTAAATAGATTAATCAGTTGATCGATTAATCGATTGATCGATTAATCGAATATTTAAAAATATAATCAAAGGTCCGATTAATCACTTGTGATAATTCGTGTCTTCTATATTATAGTATAAAGACTTTTCTGAATTAACATAAATAGTAGCGTCTACTGAAATCTTGCTAAAGTATATTTTTATATAAATTATCTTTTTAAAAATCCACTTCAATTTGTGTGCAGTCATGCAGTGTATGTTCTGGTTGATCTCGGTCTGGTGCTCTGGTCATACCTTGTACCTATGCATAGTACGAATACGAGTAATACGACATCATACATCATCAACATTGTGCTTTAGTAGAGAAACAATTTGTGCAATTCGTGGTCATTGTTAATGCTACTTCAACCAAAGTTTGAGAAGCACCCATGGTTGTGTGATTATGAACATTAATAATAAAAATATAATTAAAAAGAAATCGATTAATTGGTTAAGTCGACCGTTTGGTTAATCGATTATTCAGAACTACGATTATTTTCTTAAAATAATCGATTAATCGATTGATCGATTAATCGATTATTTAAAAAATTAATCGAAGGTCCGATTAATCGATTATTATGCACAGCCCTAGTCATGGATTGATCAAAAAGTGGAAGACCAGTAAGCGTTACAAATGAAGAAAATTCTTTGAATGTCATGTTAGATGTGGTGGAAAATCCACTAAATGTGACACAACGGGGCTGTAAATCATAACATGAGTCGATATTCCATTCAAAAAATTTGCAAACGGGAATAATTCCGTCCACGTAAAGTGCATTTGTTACAAGAATTAAGTGAAGACAATTTTGATCGTAGAATCGAGTTCTGCGAAGTTATTATTGATAAATTGAATCAAAATGCCAATTTTGCCACCCACATATTATTTTCTGACGAAGCTACATTTTGTTTAAACGGGCACGTGAACCAACACAACTGTTGGTATTGGTCAGACTAAAATCCACATTGGATGGAGGAAGTTCACACCCAACGACCACAAAAAGTAAATGTTTGGTGTGGCATTATTGGTGGACACGTCATAGCACCCTATTTTATAAACGGAAATTTGACCGTTGAATAATATTTATTACTTTTGCGAGAGCATATTATTCCAGAGCTTAGACGATTATTCCCGACCAATAACAATCTCAGTTTACTGGCAGAACAAATATGGTTTCAACAAGATGGGGCTCCTCCACATTTTGGACTTGCGGTATGGGCATATCTAGATGAAATTTTTCCTGAAAAATGGATTGGACGTAGGGGGGCAATTGAATGGCCTGCTAGGTCTCCTGATATGACTCCGCTTGACTTATTTTTGTGGGGTCATATAAAAAATTTCGTCTACAAAAATTTCCAGTATTCCTCCCAATGCCCTTTTAAATTCACTACATAATTTTGTTCAGCGAATTCATTAGTCAGGAAGTAAATGGTGAAATGGTAAAATTACACTTTGTGTAATTTTCATAATAAATATCCATCATTTCGGGCTCTTTTTCTTTAATAAATTTGAAGGTAGTAAAAAATGATTTTCAAAGTTCGATATCTCGAAAACGGTTAAGTTTAGGTATAATGATGTGCTATACAATTTTGTTTAGAATTTCGAGATAAATTGAAATATGGAATAATGTACAAGGTGTTCCATTAAAAAAAAGTAGCTTTGTTTCATCATGACTTTTTGACTGATCCTGTATACTTAATTTGTCATTATTGTAATAGATTTTAAAAAACCCTAAAACTTTTGTATTTAACATTTTTCGTTAGCTATCTTACTTTAGAAGATAATTGACCATTTCCATACATATCAGCGACCCTGTATAAGAAAGAGTATTAAGTAAATATGTTGTCCGTCGAGGCATGAAAGGGTGCTCATCCAACGATGAGTCCCTTAGAATTTATTTCGTGAGGTCAGATCGATAGGCCATTTCTTGTTCAGCCTTCTTATTGGTAGAGGGACCATGAGTTGTAGGATGAGTTTGTTGTCATGTCCGGGTAGTCTTGCAAAGTAGTTTGCTGCAGATTTTTCTATTATGTCTGTCACGCGTGGGATATTCAGGTCCTCGTGAATGGTTTGGTTACTAACGAACCAATGTGCGTTTATGATGGATCGAAGAATTTTACTTTGTGCTCGTTGGATAATGTTGATGTTGGTTTTCTTGGTGCATCCCATATTTCCAGATGGGCATAAGGATTGTTTTATAAAGCAGAACTTTATTTTCAGTTGAGAGCTTGGATTTTGATCCAAGTAACCAGTACATTTACTTGAATTTAAGATCAATCTGCTTCCTTTTTGTTCTGAGGTGAGCTGTCTATCTAGATGGAGTCCAACTTATTTGGTCTCCGGTTTAACCAGCAGTAAAGTGCCCTTATATGTAACAGGAGGACATGTGCTTTTTTTTGTCATGGTATCTTGAAGATATTTGTTTTCGTTTATCTTGATTCTCCATAGGTCAGTCCAAACACTTAGTCTGTTCAGGTGTGCTTGCAGATGTAGTGTAGCTTCGGCTGCATCTGTATGTGCGGAGAGCATTGCAGTATCGTCGGCGTATGTAGTGATTGAAGTAGTTTTGGTTTCTGGGATATCAGACGTGTAGAGGAGATCCAGAAAGGGACCAAGGACACTGCCCTGTGGTACACTTGCTCTAATTGGATGATATGAAGAGAGTTGGTTGCAGTGTTTTACTGTATAGTAGCGGTCAGTAAGATATATAATTTGATCAAGAGATAATAGGTGCTCGGTAATCATTGCTTTAATTTATATAATAATCCGACACGCCACACCTCGGCGAATGCCTAGGTGAAATCTAAAAATATATTGACAATTTGGTGGGCTTGTTGTACTGTCGATTGCAGTTCCCTGAATACGAATTAATGGTTTGGTATTAAGGTGGTCGTTTTGTAGCTTACTTAGGAGGAGCTTTTCAAACAGTTTTCCAGGGAGAGAGGAAAAAGGATGCTCAGTCTAGATGAGTTGGGTTGGTTTAGGTATTAGGACCTGAGCGTATTTTTAATGTATGGGGAAGTATGTCAGGCTGAGCATCCAGTTAAAAATGATTTTTTAGGGAGATATTTTAGGATATGTGCTTAAGCGCATATATATTTATATACATTACGTACTTTTGTATGTACAACGTTGTACCTTACCTCTAATCAAACCTTCAACATAACTTCTAATCTAACTCTTTACCAAACCTTTAACCTAAAAAAGGTAACTTACTATACTAAAAGATTTAGTTTGACAAAACTTAAAGTTGTGTTTTTATTTTTTTCAATTTAATATACATATACTGTTTCTTATAATTTTTAATTACTTCTGCAATCATAAAGCAAGTTAAGTTAATTTATAGATTTTTGAAAAGTAGAAGAGTTTAACTTTGCAAATGGGCAATTATTTTATAACACCCTGTAGAAGTGGGGAAAAACAAACAAAACTGAAAAAAATTAACCGTGAAAAATAGCATCATTTATTTTGTTAAGTCAAGTTTCGGTGTTAAAATGTGTCATTTTTGGCTGGGACACCCTGCACAGCTACCTGTATCTGCACTCTGCAGGTACACGTACAACATCATACCTATACTTATCTTAGTAGATATGATTTGCAGATTTCTATACAAATATATATAGTAAATGCCTGATAATACTCTTGTCTGAACTTCCAGATAGATGCATGTTTCGAGTAAGAAATGTTTAACTACCATATATAACAATTTTTTTTACTCCTGTTCCCAAAGGCTTCCCAAAATAAAACTTACACCAAAGATAGACTACATCTAGCTGTATAACATACTGTATTCCTAAAAAAATTGAAGGTACACTTTCTTAGATATTCAAGGTCAAACGTCGCATCATGTGACTTTGGAATGAAAAATTCAAAATTTTATTATAAGGGTGATTTTCTATTAACTACCTATTTTAAATATGCAATTTTGAGAAAAACTTAAACTGTTAGAAACCAGTTTCCATCAACAATCTCGGTTAGTTGTATAATAACACATGTTCATGTTCTTCTTTCATGTTTTTAAGAAATTTAGACATATTTTCAATACTAGCGCCAGAGGAATGATTTTATAGCCAGAGGAATTACTCAAAGCTTTTTAATTTTGCAAATGTTATAGTAATAATGGAGTCAAAGAAGACTAATTAAAAAAACTAAAAATATTATTTATTTAAATAATAGTTAAAACAATCTTAAGAAAACGCCAGCCTTCTTGTTGAATTTATAATATGTCCTATGGTCCTGCTGAGTTTGGTAGTGCGGTGAACCAAGAAAATATTCTGCTGAATACTTTTCTTCAAAAGTACTGAGTGAATAAAAGTGTAGAGAACGATTAAGTGGATTTCTCTTTACTTGGTGAACTTTCATTGTCCCTGGAAATGTAAATATGTTGTTTTTCCACTAATTTCAAGGGTAGCTGCCATTTCCTCAATGGCCTCAATAGCCATAAAGTAATATTTAACCCCTTTAATGCAATTTTGAAGTAAATTTAAAGTAACGTTTTTTTCTTTAAATACTGCTTCCTTTCTTTCCGTTTCAGTTGCCCTCTTCCTGTAGGATTTTCTTTCAACCTGTAGTATCTTCGTTTCTCAGCTTTCCGTTTCTTCTTCAGCTTCTCTTCTCTACTCTTTTTTGTGATGTTCTAGTCATAAGGATCTGTACTAAAAACAAGTTGGCTAGTTTTGTTGGTTTTGGTTAGTATAGTTAGTAGTATTCCTGGTGGATCGTAAAAGGCAGAGGAATGGTGGCCAGAGGAATGATGTTTATTACATATAAAGATGTTAAAAGCGCCAATTCAGAATTCCTAACTTCCAAATTTCTAATAGGTCACATTCATAAAAAGTAGCTTAATTCTAAAGCAGTTTTTTTTAGTTTTTATGTTGAAAATTGTGCAGTAATACTTGCCAGAGGAATGTGGTCGTAAAGTGTGACATACGTTACACTGATTTTCTTCCGAAGTAATGGTATTTAATTACTAATAATCACAATAAATGCTATTCACAGCCCGATATAGTTGACATTTATGAAGCAGTATGCAAAACTGCAGATAAAAAGCGGTAACGATGACTACGTATATTAACTACAATGAAATTTCTAGAGGAAATACACAATACCAGGTGATAAGGAATTTATCAAATTCAATGCAAAAATAAAAACTTGTTTTATATTAAAACTTTGGCCATTACTAAAAGAGAAGTGTCAGTGTAACAGTTTACTAAATACAAGGGAGATATTCTGCATTAAACATCTAATTTACATCTCTACCAGACTGTTAGTTGTAACTGTGACAGTACACAGGACTGATATTTAACTTACTTAATTATTTTTCAAAAATATTTTTAAATGTAATTTATTAAAATATTTCGAAGTCAACAGTAGATGACAATCTTAGATAAATAATTTTCGTAAAATATTACGGTGTTTTCTTATTTAATTGGTTTAATAATAATAATAATAATAATAATAATAATACATTTATTTGCCCAACAGGAACACCCCAATTACAGGACAAATACATAAATACAGTTAATATTAAATTTTAAGTACAACTACACAGCTCAAAACCACATACCACATACATATTTACTTTACATTCAAATAAGAAAAATAAACTTCTAATTTAACTTTGACATAATAATTAATTAAGATAACTATACATTAAAACTAAGTCTAGCACATTTTATAATTTCCAACTTCGAACATGTATATAAATCGCAAATTTGACTGATTCTATTACAATAATTGCACATTAGATACAGCGGTGATTTAAGCAGCACGTTTGTCTTAGCTTTGCCATGGTAAAATGTACAAGTATGGCGAGCATGAAGTCTTGGAATAAAGAAATTAATTTGCGATAGAATCTGGGGAACATCAATTTTGTTATGTAATATTTTATACAAAAATACTAAAAAAGAACAAATTCGTCGAAATTCAAGGCTATCAAAACCGAAAGATTGCAGTAGAAAATAATTATCTGTACCCCGTTCGGGATAATATCCTGTTACCTTAAAATTTAAAAATTTTAAGAATTTCCTTTGAATTTGCTCAAGATTATTTTTGTGTATCTGATAATAAGGACTCCAAACTATAGATCCGTATTCAAGTTTTGACCTGATATACGAATAGTACAATAGTTCCAATGCTTTTATATTAGTAAATGATTTGCAGTTTCTTAGTACAAACCCTAACATTTTAGCAGCCTCTTTACACTTAATTGATATGTGTTCGACAAAGGTTAGCTCCGCATCGAAATAAATTCCTAAATCCCTAATTAAAGTTTGACGTTTTAAAACATTACCATCTATAGAGTAGTCGTAAGTATATGTCATTTTTTTTCTTGTGTATGAAACAACTATGCATTTATTGATGTTAAGATTTAATTTATTGCACAAACACCATCGATGAACTTTATTTAATTCATTTTGAAGTGAATCACAATCCTCACTTGAGCATATGCGTTTAAATATTTTTAAGTCATCAGCATATACTAGTTTGTCGCATTTAATTTCTTCACATAAATCATCAATGAATAACAAAAACAGTAAAGGTCCAAGGTTACTCCCCTGTGGCACCCCAGACGTACACGTATATGTTGACGACTCAAAACCATTGTAAGAAACAAACTGACACCTGGAAGTCAGATATATTACCATTGCCATTGCCATTAATATTGCCATTTTGAGTGATAAATTGAATATTATGGACAATGGAAGCGATAGTATACAAGCACAATCTTTAACTAAAAAGGATGGTATTAAATCTGGCCCAGATGTCATTTTATTACCCAGTTTTTTTATGGCATTTTCTGTTTCTGTTACAGTGATATTTGTAATGTTTATATTTGCATGAATATTATTCGCCTCATGTAATATTAGGTTAGAGTTATTTCTAATATCAGAAACAGAGTATATAGAACTGAAGAAAGCCTTAAATGTATCAACAATATCTTTAGGACTATCATAAGACACGCCATCATATGTCATTTTACCCGGTATGCGAGTTTGCTGCTTTTTCGAGTGAACAAATGACCAAAAGTTTTTAGAATCGGTTTCAATAGAGTACTGAACACTTTCAAGATAATTACTATAAGCTACATTTATTTGTTGCTTAATTGTTGCACGTAGTCTTTTAAATTCATGAAGGTGCATATCCAAATTTGTCTTTTTATAACTACAAAAGTGTTTATTCTTTGATTTAATGTTATTAATGATCTGTTTTGTGTACCACTTTGGATAGATTCTCTTGTATTTTTTAAATTTAGGAACATGTCTACTGAATATGGGATATAGTTTACTATAAAGTTCATCTACAGCTAAGTTAACGTCTGAAAAATTATTCAAAAAGTTCCAGTCAGTATTTAAAAGGGAATTGTATAATGCAGGATAATCTGCTTTCTTGAAATTAAATGAACAATTGCTAACATTAGAATCAAAATTATCATGTTTTGTTGGTATCTCTAAATTAACAAAAAGTGCAGGATGGTAAATATCCTCATCTACTAGGGGCGCATTATCATGTAAAACCTCACATTTGAGATTCGAGAAAACAAGGTCCAGTAGTCTTTCCCTACTATTATATACACAATTATATTGTTTTATATCAAAAAAACTTGCACAATTATTTATGACAGAGGTTTTCCTATCATGAACATTAGTATGAACATAGTGTGGAATATTAAAATCGCCAAGAATTATAATATGACTTCCTAGTACAAATTGAAGTTGTTCGAGAGCCTCAAAGAATAACTCAAAATTCTCTAAATTGACATTCGGTGGAATATAGATCACAAAAATGAATACAACTATAAATTTGATTTGGCATTTACAGCAGATAAGGTCAATTGTAGGAAAACTTGTTGAGAAATATGGTAAATCAATTCTTTCGGTTTTCAGATTACTTCTACAAGCTAAAAGAACTCCTCCTCCGGTTGTATAGTTTGTTATTTGTAGTTTTCTATCGCTTCTGTACACGTTATATTCATCCGGAAATAATTCAGAACTCAATAAGTCTTCTTGAATCCAGGTTTCCGTTAATGCACAAAAATTAAACTCAGCTTGTGAAATAGCTGCATAAAACTGTTGAACTTTGCTATTTAGTCCCCGAACATTTTGATAATAACAACTTAAATTGTGGATGTTGTTGGGCCTTCCTAGTTTAAAGATCTACGTTGAGTACTAGCAGTTGGTAGTATTTTGGGTATATTGTTTACATATTTTATGGTTTTACTTGTGTCGCCACTTTCTACAAGTTGTCTAAGTTCATATTGCAATTTCTTTAAATAGTCTCTTTGTTTAGGAGTTTGATCGCTGTAAACTTTTATAGTTGACTCATTTCTTTTTTTGTATTTCAGGATTTGTTTTGCTTCATACGAACTTTTGAGCTCAACTTTAATTGGTCGTTTCTTACCATTTACCGGTTTGCCAAGTCTGTAAGATTTTAAATTAGCAACATCAACATTACTCAAACGTAATGATTCGATGAATTGTTTCACAGCGTTTTCATCCTCAACACGCTTTTCTCCCACTTGTTCATTTTCTGGCTCATCTATATTATAGATAATAATATTTTTTTCACGTTTATGACGTTCTTGAATTTCTGCTATTATTTCCTCAGATGATAAATTTTGATTTACGTAATTTGCAGTCAAGTTACTTTGTGCGCGAAGTTCATTAAGTTCATTAATTCTAGCTTCTAGTGATTCAACTTTATCAATGATGATTGCTAACTGACCCACCTGTTGTTTCAATTCTTTTAAATCGGCTAATATTCTTCTTTCCGACGTACAACTATCGCAATGGAATGTGGGTTTCCTTTTATCTGTTGCATTTAATAGCTGCACATCAGCTCGCGATAACCCCGAACAAATTGAATGCAAAGGTAAACGGCATTTATCGCATATAATTTCCTTGTCTGTGCCAAACGGCTTATCACAGACAGAACAATTTTTAAACAGAGGCATTGTGAGCGCAATTATATCAACCGAACTAACAATTAGTTTAGTAGATGTATTGATATATGCAAAACTTACACTTTTATACAGAGCAATCACAAACACTTGCACCACGTAGCGTACTTGTGTTGGACGTTTAATTTGCTTGTGAGAATAAATTGGATAGTTAGCAAAGAATCACCCATAAAACAATTTTTTTATGAAAACTATGCTCTATTAATTTTAAAACGAGCCCAAGATAAAAGTTCTACAATAATTAGAAGCACAGCTATGAATTATTTTTGTTCGCCTCGTAACTGTAAATTTTACATTTTTTATCATGTTTGCAGCCCTGCTATCTAAATACTGTGTATCACTGAACACTATAACTTTACATACGTAAGTTACTTTATGTCCTCTACCATCCTACCAAATCTCACGAAAATCTGAGATGGTCAGGTTGCGAGCTGTGATGATTTGGCATGGAATGATCTGTATGAGCAAAAAATAACTGCATCAAAGGTGCCTTTGGAATTTTGAAGCTGTGTGTAGTCCTTTGACAGTGACAGTTGCTATTACTTTATTGGGATATAATACACTTGAGTTCAAAATTCCAAAGGTGCCTTTGATGGAGTTACTTTTTGCTCATACTTTATCATGTGTATGTAATGTGTTGTAATGCGAAACTATTTTTCTTTTTATAACTAATATCTTAATTTTAACTAAAATATATCAGTTTCCATAATTATAATAAACTTGCTAAATAAATGTTTTTTTACAAAAAAAAAAGTTCCGCATTACAAAAGTATGAGCAAAAGGTAACACCATCAAAGGTGCCTTTGGAGTTTTCAACTCAAGTCAATATCACCACAAAATACACGCATCAAAATGATCTAGGGGACAAGGCTAGAAATAAACGTTGTTGCAACAAGTGGAAGTATTATGACGCAACGATGAAACAAAACATAAATTAAACAATAACCTTTAATTGTTATAACAAAAACAAACAGAATTTACTGTAGTTTGCTTATACAGGGTGTTTGAAAAATAGAGCAAATTTTCAACTTGCAAATAACAGTAGAATATAAATGAAAGAATGAAAAATTTGCACATTTAATACAGTGTATGGCCACCTCGACTGTTAATCACAGCTCGGCACCTATTGGGTAAACGTCTAATCAAATTGTCTATTTCATTTTGATCAATTTGTTGCCACTGGTCTTGTAAACAATTTGAGAGCTCTTCCCTTGTTTGAAACATCATGCCTTGATTCAGGACACGTTTTCCCAGCATATTCCACACATGTTCTATGGGATTCAAGTCGGGGGATTTCGCCGGCCACGGCAATACTGTGATATTGTGCTCATGTAAAAAATTTCTAACTCTTCTCGCAACATGTGGTCGAGTGTTGTCCTGCATCAGTAAAAATTGTCCCCCGATTTGTTCCACCTGTGGTAGGATAACAGGTTGTAGAATTGTGTCCCGATATGCGTTTGCCATTAAAAAGCCTTCAACAAAAACCAGCTCAGTTCTACGGCCAATTCCAATTCCAGCCCAAACCATAACTGTTCCCCCTTGGTACTGATCAACTTCCTGAACAGTTGCCGAACGATTTTCATTTCCAGGTCTCCTCCACACCCGTAGTCTTCTAGAATCTGGTCTCAAACCGAATCTGGATTCATCTGTGAAGATCACATGAGCCCACTCTTGTTCTTGCCAGTTGATGTGTTCTTTGGCCCATTCTAATCTCACGGGAACTTTAACAGGACGTCGAGCGTTGAGATCAACCTCATGTAACCTATTTCTTACAGTTTGAGCACTGACTACCACTTGATGGACATTTTGGAGCTCAGTTTTTAGCTAGTTGGCCATAAGATTTCAGTTACGAAGACATTGGATTCGGAGAAATCTATCCTGTACAGCATTAGTTTTCCTGATGGGGCCAGGATGTCTTACAGCACTAGTTTCTTGATAACGTTGCCACAAGCGCACAATGGTACTTTTACAAGAATTTACAGCAGCCGTCACATCTCGAATAGTCATACCTCCCTATATAACGCCCACAGCTCTTAACTGAATATCACGACTAAGATGCACTCTTTCCATCTTTGTTGATGCTAAGACACTATAAAACTCAACTTGTTTCTTAATTCAATACACATAAACTGAGTAATCTAAAGAGCAAAAAAACCTTTTTGATACAAATGTCATCAACTGAATGCAACTAACTGTTTTACAAAAACAAAAAGTAACATCGCCAACTGGATCTAGAAATTGTCGGAATAAAGCTCTGTATGCTACAGTCACAAAACATTTTGATGAACGTTTACAAACATACTTTTTATGTTTGTCCCTTAGACCATTTTGATGTGTGTAATAACAACTGTCACTGCTAATGGACTACACATGGCTTCAAGATTCCAAAGGCACCGTTGATGCAGTTATTTTTTGCTCATATGGTAGTTTTAACATGACTTTAAATTCAATAGTTTTTCTTTGCTTTTCTGTTTAAAATAAGCTCACTTCATAAACAGGTAGCGGAATAACTGTTCATTCTTCAGAAACAAGCTTTTTTGTTTAAATTAATTTATTTTACTATTTGTTACTATTAATATCGATAATGTGGGTGCTCGTAATAATGTGTTCACCGATGGTATATTTGAAGTGTATCCAATATCCAAATTTTATCCAAACCACCTACATCGAGTTATATTCCGTGGTGTGTTAGAGCCAGCTTAGTATGACATCGTATATTTCCACTAAAGTTGATATCATTTTTAATGAATTAAATTTATTTAAATGCATACTCTCTGTTATAGAACGCATTATACGAACGAATGTACGGAAAATCTTTACAAAGGAATTTAAATCAAAGCTTCACCGGTAGTCAAATAATTGAAAATCCAGAATTACTTCAAGCCATGGAAGAAATCAATGATACATGTAATAAGGAGATTCCAATAACGACAAAAGAAATTCCAAAGCCAGTTACGCCTGAAGTTCATGAATTCCAGAAACCCGCAACTCCATTAGTTCCAGCAAATAAACAGATAGAAACACGTTTGCCATCGGGTAAACGAAGGATAACACCAATGTTTTTAACTCCAGCGCCTGTAACTTCTAAGTAATTTATGTGGTTTTATTGTTAGTAAGTGTTAATTTAAAGTTTTTGTTTAAAGGGATTCTTTGGAAGTTCCGTCCGTGAACGATACAACACCAACCTCTTTTAGTAGTTCGTCACCAACGAAAAGTAAGATAATTGTGGAAACTGTAAAGGAAACTGTTCCAGTCAAAAGTGTTACACAGCCTGTTTCATTTACAAGGTAAGTTGGTATTTAAAAAAGTTCAATCAAATTAGAAAAAATAGCAGAAAGTTGTGGTAAGTCCATGGATTTTTGTATAGGCCTTCCTTGTGGGTTGTTAAACTGAAAGTCAACGCCTGTAAGTGTTGAGTTCGAAGAGATAAATGGTAAACCAAGCCCCCTAACGGATTTTGTTGTTTTTCTCGGAAACTATTAGGTTTATCGTGATGAAGGAGGTTAGGTAAAATAAAGCTTATTTAATTTCATACCAAAAATGTCTAAATGTTTTTTTGTGCCTTGCCTTCTTTTTGTGTTCAAAGAAAATCAAAGATCAAAGAAAGAAGATATGTCATACATGGATGAGCAATTTGCACCAGTAAATTTGCTTAAGGAACTTTCGGACGTAACTTTTTGTTGTCTTCAAATTTAAGATCGTAAGATTTTAACAAAACACCAAAACATTAACTGAACTTCGTTTGGTGACGACGAGGAACTAACAGGTGCAGCCTCGGCTCGCGGTAAAAACGGAGTTTTAAGCAAAGTGAGAAAAGTGCAGTAAACAACCAATTAACTGAAGAATGATAATAGGACAAAAATACGGACCACGGTAAACAGCTTAATAGTCATTAGATGGCGCTAAAATTCTAGATATGAATAAACCTGCCAAGAGAGGTGTTAAATATGCAAAAATATTTGGGGTATTCTATTTAAAAAAAAATTACCTTAAGCGTGCCACACTTTTCTGCAACACCCTGTATATTTGAAAATAATTTCTCTAGTTGCGCCTCTATCCACTGTTTACACCCGTATTAGAACAATTTTTCTAGCTGTTACCATTTAGGAGCTATCGAACTTCCCCATACTATTGCCCCACCCAGTATATTGATGACAAAATGTGATACTGAATTTTAAGCTTATAATTGATATATCATTTATGAGATTAGAATTAAATACGATCTATATAAAATTATAGGCATAACCAAACAAACCTAATATTGGCAGATTAAATAAGCGAAGTAACTTTTCCAAAAATATTTTATCATATCCACTAAATATAAGAGGAACAAGGATAGCGAACTTATATTTCACAGTCCAAAACTTAAAGTTTTAAGTATATGGGTGTCAAACTTTTGTAATCAACTTGCCTTCTTAAAATTATTCTTCAATAAATATGTATTCTCGCACTCTAAACACGCAGTTAGTCAGATGTTTCATTTAGAGTTCGGAAACCTTCATAAACATAACCTATTAAACAAATGTCAAATTTATCTTATTTTTAACTGGCATTCTTCAGTCAGTGTCGCTCACGGTTTTACCAATATTTATTTGTAAGAATTAACGTAAGTCATGCATTCATTGTAAATCCATAGCTGACTCTGATTTAAGTTTTTTTAAATATTATTTTATTTACCATCTAGAAGTCGCATTAGGTAAGCTTTTCAACATGTAATCAACGTAATAGTGGCTTTTTTGCAAAGTAGTTTTTTCATCCAAAAAATTTTCAGTAAAAGTGCTCAAAGTCAGAAGATAGTAAATCAATTGCCACCAATACAATCAAGTGTTCAAATCAATCAACTTATGTGTTCCGAAGTACCAGGAGACCAACCAGTAGTTCAGTTTATAAACATATTGGAACCTCAAAAAATGCCCGCTGGACAAACGGTTACAAAACGTACAGATAAAATGAAAATGCAGGTAAGACTCTTTAAAAACACACATTTCATAAATGTTTAAATAAAAAATCACTTTCAGATTACAAACGGTTGCAATTTAACTTCAAAAGGTACACTATCGAAAATTGAAGTTTTTAAAACCGCAGAAGACAGCCAACCGATATGGGAGGCATTTTTAGGCTCCACAATAAGGTGTATAGCTGCTAATCGTAAAATAATTATAGCATGCTGTGACGATTTCACTATAAATTGTTATTATGTAAAGTCGGGTGCGAGGGCGTGGCCTTCAATAATGATCGAGGATTTAGTAGTTAGTTTAAGTCTTAGTGAAGAATCTATGTGCCTGGCTTTAACAAGAACTGGCCTTATGCATTTGTGGGATTTCGAAACTCGGAAGTCCTTGTTGAATCGTATTTCGATAAGGAGCTTGTTAACCAATAAGGGTAAGTAGTTTCTGTAGTAAGAATTTGCAGATTCGCTTTTTTTACAAATTTTAATGATCTAAAATATATACCGTGTGTCCCAAAATACTGTTTACACGCAATATCTCCCATATTTGAAAATATAAAGAAATCAACCAAACACTATTGTGAATAACTCAAAATGGTCCTTCAGAAAACATCCTTAAACGCTGGTTGCATAGCAACGTTTTAAGAGATCATGCCAACTTGATTAATTTTTCAAATTGCACCCTCTTTTTTTTTCACGGAAATGTATTCTACACTTCATTCTGCATAGGGTAGTATGCCTTACGTAATTGTCTAATGTGCATTTAGGGGTTTTAAAAATATTTATTGCACAAAAAGCAGGACATATCCAGGTACTGATATATGCAGTGATCATAAAGTTGTTATGAAATATAAATTGCAACATAAAAAAGTTTTACAAAGCTGTGCTAATTAACAGTCCAAAATGGGGTTACCAAACTACAGGAGGAAATGGATACAGAAAAATAACGGGTTATCATAAAGTAAGGGATATATTTCAACTTATTATATATTTTTAACAAATCAAATTAATTTCAAAAAGTAAATGGAATCTAGTTGCTTACATACTGGGATTTTAGTGTATCTATGGAAAACAAAAGAATTGTCGTGACCTCATGACAACTATTGATACAAGTGTCAAACGAAAATATTGTAATTTAGATAATTGTTCTCAAAATAAAACTCCCGTAAACGTAAATTGTAACAATTGGAATATGGATATGCAAATAAGAATTGATTTAGTCTAATGTTATTATGAATGCGGTAAAAATTACACTGCTGGATTACAAAGATTTCGTACAAAAATGGGTTTGAGAGCAGGGCCGTGCCAAATGAAGGTGTACCATAATTTGATTAGCAAATTTGAAAGAACAGGGTCTGTAATTGACCTTCCGAGATTAGGAAGACCAAGGATTAGTGATGTCCAAGTTGCAGATTCTTCAGGAAAATCAAAACGTAGCCAACAATAGTAGTGTGAATGCGATATCAAAACGTTTACAAATGCCATACACCAATGGTTTGGAAAATTTTATGGAAAATCCTCAAGATGTATCACTATAAATTGCAACTTTTGTTTGAATTAAAGGATGTAGATTTTGCTCTCAGGTACGATTTTTCATTACAAATATTGGCTCGGATAGAAATTGAACCCGAATGGTTATCCTGTATTCTATGGACAGATTAGGCCCATTTCTCTCTTAACGGTGGAGTTAATACTCATAACTGTCAAAATATAGTCAACAGAAAATCCACATGAAATCGTTCAGCAAGGTCTTCATGACAAAAAAATTACCGTTTGGTGCGGTTTCACAGCTAATTTCATCATTGGTCCATACTTTTTCAAGGAAATACAGAATGGGGAGGCCCTATCTGTAACTGTTACTAGTGAACAATACCTGCAAATGTTAAGGGATTATGCAATTCCACAGTTGTAAAACGAGCACAAAGGAATTGAAAAACATGATTTTTATGCAGGATGGAGCACCTCCGCACATGTACCGACCAGTTAAAGAATTGTTAACGTGCAGTTTTTCAAGATCGTGTTATAAGCAGACATTTTGCAAATTCATGGCCACCGAGATCGTCTGATGTGAGGTTATTTAAAAAATCTGGTGTTTCGAACACGTCCAACAACGCTGGAGGAATTAAAGGACAGTATCAGGGAGCAAATTTGTGCAATTCAATCACAAATGTTGAATAGTGCTGTATACAATTTGGAGGAACGGTTGATAATTATACAACAACAAAATGGAGGTCATATCGAGCAATTGCGGTAACCAGTGTTTGACATCAGAAATCCCATTATGTAAGCAACTAGATTCCATTTACTTTTTGTTATTAATTTAATTTGTTAAAAATGTATAATAAGTTGAAATACAGCGTGGAAATAAATGATTTTCATCAAGTTCCCTTTGGAATTTTTTCACATGTAAATTTTTCTGTACCGCTCTACTCTTTTTGATTTAGTACTAAATTAGTTCTGTCAATATATGAAATCAATGTCAAACAATTCATAGAATTTGTATATTTTGTATAGAAATTGAATATTTTGAGGTTATGGTACTGCCTTCTCTATTTTCGTAGAGCGGCACGTCGTGCTTTTACATGGGGAATGCAATGGTAACTTGATGAAAATCATTTATTTCCACCCAGTATATATCCCTTACTTTATGATAACCTTGTACAATCAAATAGTAAAACAAAATTTGAAGAACATGGAGACGGATGGAATAGATACAAATCTGCAACAGGAAAATCTAAAACAAGCAATAACAGTTGTGAAAGAGACGGGTAATTTAAAGCAACAATCCAAGAAATCATGGATTATTAGGAACTTTAAAAAATAATACAGGGTGTTCAAAAAAGAATACCAAACTTTGTATCCAGAGAACAACGATATCTCGTGATTTTTAAATAGCAACCTACATTTTTTTTAGTTTTGTTGCATTCTACATTTAAAATTGAGGGCAGTATGTATGTACTTCCCTATAACTAAATGTTTAGTTTTAAATTTCCTCAGGAACACATATTAATAATAAAAATTGGGGTGTTTCATTTAAAATAAAGAAGTTGACATCCATTTCTGGTATAACCGGAAGTAATAGAAATCTGAAATTATTTTTTAAACAATAGCACTCAAATCTTCTAACAAAAACTCGTCGTGACACACCCTGTATAGTATGTTACGGTTAATGTGGTAAACTGGACAATGTCGTTAATTATTAACCGGCCATTATCATCATAGCCCATTGACGTAAATATCCGTCAATATTCATCCTTAGGTGACTTTGACGCGAATTCATCGTTTTACTAAATTTATTTTCTTCCTAGTAAAGCTACATGCAAAATGGTAATGGTAACGATGGTAAAGCCATCGTTGAAAAGGGCATTACCTAGAGAAGTTTTTAAACATAACAATTTTTTTTTACTGTTTTTTTAATGCGGTTTAAACATTAAATTTAAAATTTGTTTCAAACGTTTTTGAGACTTTGTCGGCTTATAACTTTTTATGTGTCTGTTATTTGGATGATTTTTTTTTTATTTTTAGATTAACGATGTCTACAAGATAAAATACAAAAAATTTTATCTGATTAATTAAAAAACAAAAAAGATATTAAGCCATTAGTCCGCAATTTTGGTATTTTTCAAAAATACCTAATAAAATTAATAAAAAAAAAACCAAGGACCTTTGTATAGGGTGATTTACCCTAAATGGGTTCCAAATGATCCTATTTACCCCCAGTTTTTTTTGATATCGTTCTGCCTAACACCCGGTATATTGCGTAGTATATTAATTTTTTTTATTTTAAATGAAAGGATGGTATAACTTTCCTCTCCCCAGACATTCTTTCGATCCTCTAGGTAGCTGTTACTGGTTGTTAGAAAAAAGTAATGCCCCCGCACCTACTCAATGCCCAGTTTCATTAAATTGTATTGGTGGGTTCCCTCATACCGGTTCTTTCTGTGTTCACAGATTAGCAGAATACCCAAAAATTTTGAAGGGGTGGTGCAAGGCACCCCCTCTAATAGAATTTCATGAAAGTTGCCATGAAGTAATGGCATTTCATTATTATTTATGATATTACCGCAAAACTGCTGGCACTTTTACATTCAACAATGATGGGACTTGCAAACAACACATCTTCATTTGTTTTCTCCTAAGTAATTCAGTTTATATCGTAGAAATAAATAATACGAGGGTAGCTTGATATGTATTGCGAAAAACTAACAAAAACAAGTATTTAGTGTTGGAAACTTTTTTTATTGTTTTTCAAAATATTCTTCCTGATGATCAATACACTTTTGCATACGTTGAAACCAAATTTCGTAGCGTTTTTTCCATAGAGAATCAGGTATCTCCGACACATGGGTTTTGAATGCATCAACCGCCTCTTCCGGCATCGAAAATTGTTGTCGACGCAGTTTGTTTTTCACGTGTGGGAACAAAAAGAAATCGTTAGGTGCCAAATCAGGACTATACGGCGGATGACCCATCAATTCGACGTTTTGAGTGCTCAAAAAACCAGTTGTTATCGTCGATGTGTGTGAGCTCGCATTGTCATGGTGGGAATGATCTGGTGTCGCACGTTGTTTTTTCTTATTTCTCGGATGACTTCTGGTAAGCAAATGGTTGTGTACCATTCTGAATTGACCGTTCTACAATCCTCTAAAACCACGGTAGCGACATGTCCATATCCAGTTTTTCCAAAAAAACAGGCGATCATTTGCTTCGAGCGCGAACGACCTTTGTTGGGTTTGGCTCATCTTGAAAGACCCATACAGTCGACTGCTGTTTACTTTCGGGCTCATACGCATAAATCTAAGATTCCGTCACCTGTGACAATGTTATAAACGGTTTTTGAAGAACCGTGGTTGTATTTCTCGAGCATTTCTTTCGCCCAATCGACACGAGCCTTTTTTTAAGCGACTGTTAACTTATGTGGAATCCAACGTGCATACAGCCTTTTCACGGCTAAATGTTCATGCAATATCGAATGTATACTAGTCATACTAACGCCTAAGGATGCCTGAATTTTACGATAAGTCATATGATGATCTTGCTTTATCAGTTGCGCACGGCATCGATGTTTGCTGGCACCACAACCGATTTTGGACGACCTTCATTAGTTTCACCTGCCAGCGAACTACGACCACGATTAAATTCATTGAACCAACGATATACAGTTGCTCTGTGTGGAGCTTCATCACCAAAAGTTAAAGTAAGTTGATCGACGCACTGTTGTTGTGATAATCCACGTCAGAAGTCGTAGAAAATCATAGCACGAAAATGTTCACGAGTTAAATCCATTTTTTGGCCGAAAGGGAATTTTCAACTCAATGTAAACAAAACAAATAGCGTCCGTATGACAAAACGTTTTTAATACGTATACCGTCAAAAATGTCAAACTTTATGTTGCAATTGTCAGATTGCACCTAGCAAAAGCAGGGTTGCCAATTCGCAATATATATCGAGCAAGCCTCGTAAAGTTCTGGGCCCGTATTCTTGAACTCGTACGAACAAGTTTCGCATACGAGATGACGTAATTTTTACGTCATAAGATGCAACTTAGCCAATCAAATGTTAGGTAATATAGAATTACGTCATCTCGAATGCGAAATTTGTATGCGAAACTCAAGAATACAGGCCCTGCAACAGTATTTATGAACTTACTAGGTATTATTCACAAAAGATGATAGAAACAACAAAGAAATAAAACAGCTTCGGTTTGAAAATAAAAAAGACTAAGAAGTTGAATTTGGAGCATTGCCCTGGATGGTTCAGAAATGTGGACCATAAGGAAAAATGAAGAATGAACCATAAATGCATTTGAAATCTGGTGTTAGGGTTCGACCTATACAGCGGCATCGGCGCCGATTGTCCAAAAATTAGAACATCAGTATTACAAGGTAAGCGCCATAAATTCTCGGCCCGGCAGGCATCTACAGGTGCCAACATGTTCAAACTCGGTTGCGTCATAGTTGAACATGTAAGAGGCCTTCACTATACAGGTGAGGAAAAACAACTTGGAAGTATCTACGAAACCATATGTATGTATGATGAACGCGCTAGTAAAATAAAGAAGGGTTTATATCGGGCCCCGCCTTTGCTCTTCCTATTTAGTTTGTGTACAAATAGTAAAACAACTATTAACGTATAGGTAAAGTTAAATTTTAGAGTAAAACTACCGCAAATAAGAGAGGAAAGTTAACTCTTTCCCAAGGTAAATTTCAATTCATTTTTTACAGTGAATGCACCCATTCATACTGCCGCAATTTCACAAGCTGGCATTCGCGAATGCGGCTTTGAAGCATTAGATCATCCACCATACAATTCGGATATGGCTCCTAGTGACCATTATTTATTTTTCAATTTAAAGATATACCTTAGAGCAGGGATCGCCAAACCGGCGATCGCGAGCTACTAGTAGCTCGCGGAGACATTTTCGGTAGATCGCGTTAACGCTCCGGTTGGCTAACCTTGATTCCTCCACTGAGCTGTTGATGACAAAAAAGAGTTTCATCCTTCTCATTAAAGTTAATAAGTCTGATAAAAAAATCTGTTATTACATTTGTTATTTATTACTAATTACATTTCAAACTGGTCAATGTCGTTAATAACCGGCCATTATCGTCATAGCCCATTTAGGTTGGTTAAAGACGTTAAAAGCCGGGCATTGGCGTAAATACCCAGTAATTTGGACATTGTTTAATTTTGATACTGAAAATAACATTGACCGGTTATTATCGTCAATGATCATCCATGAAGTAGAAAATGTTGAAAATAAAAACAATGTTACGGTCAATGTAGTAAAGCGGCCAATGTCGTTACTGGTCGCCCAGTCTCATTACCTAAAACTTCTAACTAACACTAACCTAACCTCACTTGCGGCATGACCATTAATAATTAAGACCGCTCAAATAATAATTAAGTTGCAGATTAGTTGTAAGGTTTGTGTTAGTTGAAGTTTATTAGATATTTGGTAAATATGCTTGTATGCAATTTTATGGTTAATGTAACACTATCCGGCCCGGCCAACGTCGTAATAAATTGTATGACATGACGTCTTTAACCCACCAGCTGGGCATTAACGTAATTGGCCGGCCATTGACGTAAATGATTAAAACAGACGACCATTTACGTGATTGACCGTATTTACCTCTTTGATCGTAACATATACAGTTTAATTAAAATTGATTTCATATTTATTAGAAATGTAAGTTTATAGGCAATAAACAAATGTAAGATTTTAAGTTGGTAGTTCTTTTGGTTGGTAGCTCACAGTAGGATTTAGAAACGGAAACGGTAGTAACTCAGAAGCTTCATAAGTTTGGCGACCACTGCCGTAGAGGATGTCGTTTTAAGGATGAGAACGAGTTGCAAGCAGCTGTAATTGAACATTTTGAAGGAAAAACTTCAGATTATTTTTACAAGGGCATTGAATTATTAATTCCACGTTTTAATAAGTGTATTGACATTAGGGGAGATTATATTGAAAAATAAAAATTATTATATTTTACCAAGTGTATTTTTTCTATATCAGGCCGAGAATTTATGGCGCTTACCTCATACCATTGGCAAAATTTTGCTATTAGTAGAGCCCTGGTTTGGAGAAGAATGCTGAAAATAAAATGTATAGTTAAAGTAACAAATGATGAGGTATTTAAAAGATTAGAAGAAGAGCTTAAAAATTTTAAAATTAAATAAATTTAAAAAAATAGTTTTGTCACAATTCTTCCACCTGTTACCACTGCATGCAAACTCGAAAAAAAAAGTTGTTGAACCCAGCAGCACTGAACTTTAGGCTAGCACCTGGTCTAAAAGGTGTTCTAAAAGCCAGGTGAATGTTTGACAAAAATAATTTCTTGTTTGATTGTCAATAATATGTGGTATTCAAACATTCACTGTCTTTCTGTCTTTCTCACTGACTTTCTTCTCTGTTTACTCCGAATCAACGTTCCAATCGAATAAGTGTTTAGTAATCTTACTTTTAAATGACAATTAGTTATCTGTCAGTGGTGAGGTTTTGTCACGGTATCACTTAGTAAGTGTTGATCAGCAAACTCCAATAATCAAATGCAATTTGCTGCTCAATACTACTAAGCGATGTCTCAGCTAAACCCGATCATTATGAACATCTATTGAGGATTGAAGTTTTTTGTACTGACTGATATTTATAGCATTAAAATTTTATTTTTTCCTCAGTTTCAGTAAGTGGTTGTAGTTTAACGAACTCAAACCAGCCACTCATCACCCTAACTGATGGAAGAGCATATTCATACAACATAGAATTTCAGTGTTGGTAATAATAGAAAAAAAATCAATCGCCCAATTAAATATTTTAATAAAAATTGATTTTTTTCTTTAAGGATGCCACTATCAAATCCTTTGGATACAGTAAGTAAAGCCGGGGGTAGCATAACTAAAGCCTTATCCATTACACTGCCATTATCATCCCTACAAAAAAGTCTGCCAAGTCACCATGGGGCTAGCGATACATTGCCTTCAGCAGTTACATTAAGTTTCTTAGAGTCTCAGATTGTAGCCAGCTATCATTTACAATCATCTAGTGAATATAAACATTGGTTGCTTTGCACAGTGAATCATTTACTCGAGAAAGGTAAATGTGCTTTTTATTTGCTAAGTGTTGTGGTTAAACTAATTTGAAAATTTTACAGGCCCTGAATGTCGGTTAAGATCAATTTTAGATGATTTAATGGGTGCGCCATATTCCACTTCAACTAAAAAAGAAAAGACTGATAAGATTTTAGTAAGACCTTTTGTGTGCTTTTTTCTGCATATTATAATTACCCCTTTTTTGTTTTGCAGGATTTATCAAAGAAGGATCTTTTACAGGAAATTTTAATAATAATTAAATCAAAACTGCCATGGCAAAGATTATATCAAGAATATAATGAATTGCTAGAACTTAGGATATAATTTATTTTTGTGCGTGTCATTTTAGAATATTTTTTCCATTGTATATCTCATGATATTCATGAGTTTTTTTATAAAATGTATTGGTTTGTTTTGAAAATCTATTTTAAAGCAAATCTGATTAAATCATTACGTACTTTAATAAAATGATAGGAGTAATTTTTTTTATATGCTATTTGTTTTTCTGTTGTGTGTAAAATTACTACCTAATCTATCTTGTGCTATTCACTTAACTTATCCTCCCTATAAATTTAAAATAATTTACGGAAAAATGCTATCTATGATTGGAAATGTCTATTGGAAAGCACAAAATGTGACTTTAATCTTCATTTCCAGAGTGCTTTCTAGGAGTCATTTCATGTCGATTCAACCAAACTTGTCACCCGACCCTCTCCGATTTTCTTCATACTTTACACATGTGTTCCCTTCCTTGAGTTGTACACAATGCCCCATTTATAGTTTTCAAAAATGTCTGGTTACAGAGATACAGCATTGCCGTTTTTCAAAATATGCACGTGCATGTTTATACAAAAAACCCTATAGCTCGGCTTCTATTAGAGGTACCGTGGTTGGATTTGTTTTATTTGAAAGAGAATAAAAAATGCTATATTCTGGTGTATAAATATATCTTTTCAGAAAACATTAACTTTGTGTAAATGCAAATTTTTTAATAAATTTCGTAAATTTGGACCTCTGCGATTTTCCTAAAAAAATATATTTTGTAGTCTTACATGTCCTTAACATCGTAGTAAAATTTAATTGTGGGAATCCTATGGCAACAAAAGATATGAATAGTAGTATAGCAACAAGAGTTCCAGCGCAGTCCTTATGGAAATTAACATGGGAAATCGCCAAGGTCCGTTTTGCAAAAAAGATCACAAATACAAGATGGCGGCCGCGCTCGCGACTCGAGGTCATCCGCGACTCGGTCCGGCGCGCGACAGCGCACACCTGTGTAAGATCTTGACGTCTACGTGATTTCATGTTAAGACAAGCTTGTAGACCTATTATAAATACATATTATTTTAAACTTCAAACGTGTTTAAATTGTATTGAAATTGTTTATATTATTAACAAAAGTGTATATCAGTAGATAGGCAACAAGAGTTCCAGCGCAAAATCTCATGTTATTTCTTATGAAGGTTCAAAACGCCGAAAACGTGACAAATGATAGTGCGCCGACTCGCGACTCGAGGTCATCCGCGACTCGGTCCGGCGCGCGACAGTGCACACCTGTGTAAGATCTTAACATCTACACGATTTCATGTTAAGACAAGCTTGTAGAGCTATTATAAATACATATTATTTTAAACTTCAAACGTGTTTAAATTGTATTGAAATTGTTTATATTATTAACAAAAGTGTATATATTCTTTCTAAGTGTTAACAACAAATCAAGGTAACCTTTATCATTAGTTTTATAACTTTCTTTTAAATACCGTTGCATAACTATTATAAACATTATTAGAAACATAGATCCGAAATATCAAAGTAGAGAATTGTATTTGTTGAAGCCTCCATAATATCACGTTTTCAATAAATACTAGATATAATTAATCAGCTTCATTATAAATTTAATAGAAAGCTTTATATTTTTTCAAGTCAATTCTTTTTATGAAAAACAATTCGTAATAGAGTTTACTTTAAGGATACCTTATACCTACGCTTATTGAAAACAAATAATAGGCAAGCAGATAACATTTTAATAATTTTGATCTAATAAGGTACTAAACTGATTAGGACTCCTTTGCAGATTTATCAGGCTGAATGTAATTAGAAAATATACTCTGTCGTTTACTAATTAGATTATTATATATGATGTCAACATATAATAAAGACACTAAAGTACTTTTAATAGTAGGTATTTGCCTATCAGAACACGACATCATTAGTTAGGTCATTAACGCATTTGTGTATCTAGCAGCTTATCATTATAAATTGTGTACCTCCTGTTCCGACACAGCCGACAAAAAAATAATCAAGATTGAACTTGTATGTATTACGTCATTAACGTCTAGAACCAGTAAGATCTATCCTGTTTATCGCGGTTTTGTCTAGAAAAAGACATTCGCCTCATATCATATAATCCAATGAAATCATCAAACATGAAAAATCATAATGGAACAATTCATACTATACATATTTTATAGTTTTAAAACGAAACGCATTTTTTCATATTTCTATGAAATATTAACCCGTATATCATAATCTGTTTATCTCAACTGTTAAAAACAACTAAATACCATCCCTTAAGAAGTTGACTTTTTTAGTTTTACCGTGACCCTACCTACACAGAAATGGGATTTTCTAATAACTGTAATAAAAATTTAACGAAGCTGAAAGCATCATAACAAACAGCATGATTGAAACCTTATAGTAAAATGGAGACTATTTATGAATGAAATAATATTACAGCAAGTTAGAGGGACTTGAAGCAGTGTTATCTTCAACTTCGAATGTGTTTAAATTGTATTGAAATTGGTTATATTAGTAACAAAGTGAAAAGCGTGTATATTGTTTTTAAAACCATATAAATATGTCCTAAAATGTTTCAGATAATATGATTAATCAAATAAAATAACTTTTTATTATTTCATTAACA
This sequence comes from Agrypnus murinus, assembly GCA_929113105.1. Classification (NCBI taxonomy): domain Eukaryota; kingdom Metazoa; phylum Arthropoda; class Insecta; order Coleoptera; family Elateridae; genus Agrypnus; species Agrypnus murinus. The sequence goes on along the minus strand of OV816031.1, from coordinate 70,781,742 downwards.
TAGTAAAAGCTGTTTGAAGGATACCTAAATACATTTTTTAAAATAAACCACCTCAGCAGATGTCTAACATCTTCTATATGAATTAATTATCCCCCGACGAATATACCTGTATGGTTTTGAAAGAGCTAGGGATAAATTGAAGTTCCACCACAGTTAAATTATAATCATGTTAGTACTAAAAATAACTTAATGTGAATTCTGGGTCTTCATTCATATTTACAACACATGAAAGATATCTCATATGCAAGAATTATGGAATATTAATGTTTATACCTTTTATTCTAACGTTGAACATTTACTACTACTATGAACATTTCCAAATTACTCTCCTATAAAATTAAAATTGTTGTTACCGGTGTTCTATATTTTTTTTCAATCTACTAGTTAATAAATGAACATTCTTTATAATTTATAGCATTTTTTTTATTTAAAAACTCATTTTAACCGTTGAGTTCTAACAAGATTTGATACACTCGGCAAACGGATTGACCGTCTTAAAAATGACAACTTTACAGGAATAATAAATATTTACATCAACACAGTAATATGAGATTGATTGATCATATAGTTGGTATATTAATTAGCTACATTTTTCTCTTTCAGAGCCGATCGATGAAATGAAATAGGTCTAAAAGATGCAGCCATGAAGGAATCTATATTGCGGACAAAATATGTTCTCTTTCAATTAAAACAATCTGATTAATTTATATATTTAACAGGTATAAAAGCCTCTTGCATTCAGGTAGCGCTAGACTATATCCCATTCCAACCTTTATCTTTTCCCCATCTTTTAAATTCATAAAAAGGTGTTAAAATAAGCATAGCATTTTAATATATGAACTGAACTGATTTATGTATCGTATTATTTAAATTCCACCTTATTACATCCAGTAACTCGGTAATTTTTCTCAGCTTTCAGCTGTTTTCTCGGCGATACGTGTAAACGGGATATAGAACGAAGTTCTAACTCTAGATTTCAGTCTCAGTGCAGCAACTGAACGCGTAACACTTATCTCTCGTCACATTCATATTTAAGCGTCTACAAGAAAAAAAATATGTCATTCGCAACTCAGCTTATTGATAACCTAAGGGATCTTGCATACAACCTGCAGCTACAAGGTAATGCTCGAGCCATCTCGAATGCTTTAAAACAATGTACCTCGGCTATATGGAGAATCAATAGAGCACTGGAAAAAGAAACATCTATAGGGGTTAAGAATCATCTGTCAACCTGCCTGGGTCAAGCGAGATCATATAGGGAGATTATTAAAACCTTAAAAACTGTAGGTGGAAGCAATAGTCAGCGAAAAGAGACAGCCTGTAGCCGAGTCAAATGGTCAGACATGAAATCAGCATTTAAGGGACGTATGCGAACTGCTGCAATAACTAACACCAAGCATATCGAGCCGAAGGCTTTCATGCAGAATGAATTCTTTTTACAAGAAATTTAGGATTGGATTTTTTTCTTAAATACTTTTTAGGATTGGGGATTGGATTTTTAAAAATATTTTTGGGATTCGTAATTGAATTTAAAAATATTTTTTGGATTAGGGATTAACGATCAGATTTTTCAAAATATGGAAGTATTAGGTAGTGGCAGTGTGGTAAAGAGTAGTGACGGCTCCCCGATCCCTACACCTACTGCAGTTTTTGTTCTTCTCCCGCAAGAAATTTGATATTATATATGATAAAGAAAAAGAGTATTATAACAAACTAATTTTGAATGAAATGTCTAGAAAGCTTCAAAATTAGGTTCATACTGTGTATGTTTTTTATACATGCAAAGGAGCCATGGGACTTGTACATAAACTGAATGCGTTAGGCAACTTTTGCTTTTTCAAAGTTGCTTGCCATGGAAGAGAGCAATAAAATAATAAAATCCAAGTAAAATTTTTTTAATAGTATATTAAAGTATTTCGGATGAGTAAACCACGAGCGCAGTGTACTTGCCTATATGGCTCCGCTGCCTCATCTCACACGCACATATTCACTCTGCGGCTCGGTGTGTCTGACGCCTCGACAGCGAAAGGTATAAGGGGTTAAAGATTATGTATGTAAGTATATTAAAGTATTAGTTTCATAAGACACGTTTTTAGCGCACGCGTCATAGTTTAAAGAAGCCTCTTACATTTGAACAGAAAAAGGTAAGCAACCCTATGTTTGTGTCTTCTATAGGGTTTGCACTTTCAATTAGTGTTAATTTTTTTTGGTTACGAGATCGGTGAAAGTATTTAAAAAAATTAAATATTGAATTTTTAATTAAAAATATCCTTGAACAAATTTATTTAGGCAACCCATCTACGTTACTTTTGTTAACATATTTTATTTCATAAAAAATACATTTTATTCAGTTACTCGATCGGTGCTCAACGACATCAATAACGGATCCTGTACTATTATCTTGGTATTCTTTTTGTCTTTCTGGTTCTTTTAATTTATATAATGCTATCCTGCTGTACCTTACTTCTTCGCTCTTATTTACTGTTTCTTTTAGTTTTGCTACTACTAGCCTATGGTTTGTTCCTATTTCCGCCTCTTTTCTCGTTTCTATGTCCAATACTGTCCCTCTTAGGGTTTGCGTGAATACTATATAATCTATCAAGCTTTTCGCACTGCGTTCTTCTGCAACAAAGGTGTATTTATCTTCCAGTTCTTGTTCCCATATTGTATTTCCTATCAGCAGGTCATTTCTCTGACAGAACTCGATCATTTTCTCTCCATTTCGGTTTAATGTTTGTTCTCCATACTTTCCCATGCATCCCATTCCCCTGCTTTGGTCGTTCCAACTCTCGCATTCCAATCACCCATTATTATGGTTGGTTCTGTTTCCTCTCTTGCTTCATCCAGTGTTTCTTGCAGATTGTTGTAGAATTCCTCCACTTCCTCTTTTGGTGTACCTTCTATTGGTCCATATATTTGTATAAAGTTTATATTTGGTTGGAACTTTATTGTGATTAGTATTATTCTTGAATGTACTGCTTTCCATTTTATTATTCGTTTGTTTAGTTCTTCTGTTATAATTATTCCCACCCATTCTTTTGCTCTCTTCTCTATGTCAACTCCAGCATAGTATATTACATGTTTGTTTGTTAAACTTTTGTATCCTTTTCCTTTCCACTTTGTTTCACTCAGTCCCATTATTTGTATTTTGTTGTCGTCCATTTCTTGTGTAATTTCTATCTCTTTCCCTTTGATTGTATTTGTATTCCATGTTCCTATTCCTATTTTTTCTACTTTGTTTCTGTTTTGTTTCCTTTACTTTCTCCCTGTTCTGTTGTCTTCTTCGTTATTATTCTCGTTTGTCCTTTTTCTTTCCTTTTTGTCGTCGTCTTTTTCATTTCTATCTGGTTTTTATTTCCTGTTAGTTTTTTGGGAAATACTGGTTTCTGTTCGTCCTTGTAATGTTTCTTAGTGTTTTATTGAAGTCTACTTCTTTTGTTCTTGACGTTCCTTCATGGAAGGGTGCTAGTATTGTTTGTTCCCAATTTTTCTTTTTTGGTATTACGCCTTGGGATGGACTAATTTCTTCTTCTGAGGTTCTACCTCTTTTCCTTTGTTCCTCTGCTTCCTTGTTTCCTATTTCTTCCTCCCTTTCCTCCTATTTTTCTGTTAAGTCTTCTATCTTCCACTCTTCACCATTTATTATTAGCTTATCTTTTTTTATTATCGCTCTTTGTCCTTTTTTTCTGGCATCCATCATATATGGGAGTAGTTGTTTCTTCATTTCTCTTGTCTTCTTATCTAGATCTTCAGATAATCCTATTTTTGTTCCTGCCAATTTCTTTGTGTTTCTCGTTATTTCCCATTTTTTCAGTATTGTTGTTATTCCCACTTTTGTTGGTCTGTTTACGTTTCCTTTACGTTCTCCAATTCTATTCATGAAATCAATTTCGTTTTCTTGAATTTGTATCTCCATTTTCTTCTTTAAAATCTCCATTACTTTTCCTTTTAGGGTTGTTAAATCTTCCTCTATGTTTTCTGGGATTCCAAAAATTATTGTTTTTTTTTCTTAATTCATTTTCCAGTTTTTCTATCTTCTTTTCCTGGTATTTTATGGTTTCCTCTAGTTTCTTTATGTGCACAGTTTGTTTGTTCATGTTTTTGTTTGTCGTATCGACTTTTTCTTCTACTTTAATGTCTCCCAGCGTAATTTCTTTATTTTCCTTATTTTTATTTTCCTCCATTTTGTTTTGTACGACACGATACGATAGGGGCCTACCCGGATCTACTCCTCGGAGGTTGGCGCCCCTTCTTTCCGTATTCTTCCGAAGTTTTCCCCTTACTTTTATCTTGTCCCCTTTAGAATCAGTTTTAAACTTTCTTTTAATTAATAAATTATTGATTTTTTTAAATTTATAATTCAATTATTAATTTAATTTCAATTTTTTAAAAATTTCGATTTGTTAAACTTAAATTCCTTAGTCGTTGTTTACACTTTGGTACAGATGGTCAACGTCCGTGATCGCGTTTATCACAAACGACTCGTTCGTCCGTTTCTTATCTATATTTCAAAATTGTAAATTTACTATTACTACTGTAAAATCTAATCCTACCTTCAATTCTGCTAGCGTATATTTTTCTATTACACTTGTTTTATTAATTCACTCACCACCTTATAATTATTTCACATTAAATCACTCGTTTCTATCGAAAATTTAAACGCAGCGTAATTATTTGCTTGCACATTCCCTACGCCAGGACCGGCATTTCCGTCTTATGAAACGAATACTTTATACTATTTTTTCTATTTGCGTTAGTTCGTTATTAAATAGTTAAGAAAATTACTTAGTTTTAAATAAAATTTGTTAGGGACATTTTTGTAAGTAGCATAACGGTTGGCAACACTAGAAATTATGCAATTGTTTTTTACATAACCTTGCTTAATCCGCGCGACGTAGAAATTGTCATTCTTATCTCATACACACAAAGCCCGCTAGTAGCGGGACGCTTCTAAGCAGCAGGACCTCATTCAAATTTGCCAGGTGTATTATACGTACTGTTGAAAATTATTATAAATTCAAAGTAGAATGTATGCCAATATATTTGTGACATAAATAATTGCTACTTAGTGAATTAAAAACTTGGATGAAATAAGAATAATTATATTTCATTTTATAGAATAAATACAGTTCGCGCAACATAAATTGGCGAGAGCTTTGGTTGCGCACTGGCATGAACCGAGTGAGATTTAAGCAGTAGTGGAGCAGACTGCGTTCATTTTCTTAAAAATATGAGTTAGAAAATAGTCCCACAAGAATGACCGGATCTCGACAATAAACAAATAAATATACAGTAATGTATAATTTGCGTAAGCGAGTCAAATACATACTGTTCGAGGAATGTTAATAGGTTGTATGAGTAACTCTGATTTGATAATAATCGTTAACTATGCTTTCTCTTTTGGGAAATTTAAGTAATGAGAGATATATAGCGTTAAAAATGGATTTTAAGGCACATTGCATTATTGTTAGTGCAAGTAGTAGTACCAGCTGTTTGAAACAGCCGATCTGTAAGTAGGTATTGCCTCACTTGAGATACCTCCCACTCCTTTTTTTGGTCACGCCCCTTTCCCCTTCTCCCTTCTGTTAGCTCCTCCCCTTGCTTCTGATTGGTCGACGCCATTTTGAATAGCCATTTTGAATCGCCATCTTGGATCGCCATTTTGAATAGCCATTTTGAATAGCCATTTTGAAACGCCATTTTGGATCGCCATTTTGAAATGTCATTTTGAATCTGTCAATTTTGAATGTCATTTACATATCCGCCATTTTGTATCTGTCATTTTGAATCTGTCATCTTGGATTTCCCGCCCTTGGATTTGAATTTTTAGTACTGCTACTGCCATCTATCGGCGACGTCATGTCATCGGTATAGTAGATTCCTCTCTCTCGCTCTCGCTTGGTTCAGGTCCTATCTCTCGCTCTCGCTTGGCTCTGACCCTCTCTCTCGCTCTTGCTCTGGCCCTCTCGCTCTGACCCTCTCTCTCGCTTGGCTCTGACTCTCGCTCTTGCTCTGGCCCTCTCGCTCTCGCTCTGATCCTCTCTCTCGCTCTTGCTCTGGCCCTCTCTCTCGCTCTCGCTTGGTTCAGGCCCTCTCTCTCGCTCTCGCTTGGCTCTGGCCCTCTCTCTCGCTCGGCTTTCGCTCTGGCTCTCTCTCTCTCTCTCTCGCTCTCGCTTGTCATTTCCAACTTGTCATCATTTCCCGCCCTTGGATTTGAATTTTTAGTACTGCTACTGCCATCTATCGGTAACGTCCTGTGATCGGTATAGTAGATTTCTATACACCTGTAGATAGGCAACCTGCTACACTTTTTTATAAAAATTAATGGATCCAACGAGTTTCGAACCAGGGTTCGTAAAGTACGTCTGTTTACAAGTCCATAGCTTAACCCCGAGACCACGGAGCTTGTCTTTTAAATTACTGCATACGAGTTATTTATAAAAATGTTTTCACGTATATTTGATTAAATCCAATTTATTTAAAAATAATTCCCGGAAAATATTTATAAATATTGTACATTAATAATATTAAATCTTTAGGATTCAAAAATTATAAGCCAATTATGATTATTATCATGAGTCATTGAGATGAGACAATTATTAACCTTATATGAGCCAATCGTGAAGAAACTCAAGAAATTTTTCTTGATACATCTTAAATATAACAATTTGAAAACTATATACAGATATTATTACTACATGAGGCCCGTAACATCAGTAGATCCGCGGCTTTTTATATCAGTACAAAATAATTAGATATAGTTATATTTACTATCTATTCTTTTAAACAGCTGTTATACTTTCCATGATTACTTTATAGTCGGGTATGTAGTACCATTATTATCCTACATTAACTTATATGAAAAATGAGATCGGTAAGGTAAAAACATGACGTCTTGATTGTAAAATTTATTTTCTGTAACGATGATTTCACCATTGCTAATGAATTTCCAATTAGCGGGTGTAGAAAGTTAAAATTCAAACATGAAAGACTATTGGTTTAATCGAAATATTTTAAAAGTTGCCGACGGCTAATTATTATTTAATAACAACCGTAAATTCTGAGTAAATCTGTTTGGATATTTCCTGAATCAATTTTGTTTGTATTAAAATCTAGAAATTTCAGAAAAACGGTTTTAAAATAAATTGTATATAGTTATACATTGTGAAATAAAAAATGCAAGAATAAAATACATACACGGATTAAACTAAACTATATATATTAAGAAATATTAATTACGGCTTTTATAGCATCTTACAGGAAAAAGATTACAGTCAATCAAGATCACAACACATATCATTAACTAGATATCAAAAATAAATATATTATATATTGAAGGTAAAGACATGAGGATATCGATCGTTTGACTAATGTCTATTTATTAAAACAAATAAGTTATGAAATGAAGCAGGTAGTCTATTCAATGAACATTGCCTAATACTTTTCTGATTCTTCTTCTACCCTATGGATCAGCAGTTAGAAACACGGGCCTGCTAAATGCCTGCAATTCACCTACCCTATCAATATGTTGTACAATTTTAGATATGTAATGTATACGTTTTGTTTCTTACTTAAGTCTATTTTGTTTGTATGTTTGTAATATTTAGACATTTACGAAAATTAAATCAAGCTGAACAGCAGATTACTATTTTAAATTTAATAGATCATACGAATTATCTTACCCTGTTCTGAATGACTGCTTTGTATAAATTGTGCCTTGTTTGTAAATGCTCTCTGAACTAAAATATTCATATATGAGAGAAATATTATATAAGTCAATACAGGCCCTATAACTATCATTTATTGAGCTATACAAAGAGATTTATATCTACGCTAAACTAAAGATTAATAGAAGTATTGCATTCCTGATATCATAAGATAACGATAAAACACATGATTATTCTTAGACTAAGGTCTAATTTAGGTAGTCAAAATGTAGGTAATCGAATTGTAGGTACATATCATGATGTGATATCATACAATTATATTCTAGTAAGAATTGTAATAAAGTCACTGCTATAAATAACAACATTCTTTATCACGATCATCTATCATTATCATAATCATCTAATGTCATGCAGAGTCAGCAGCTAGCTCCTAAGTTCGTATATGCGAGAATCGGTATTATATAACACACACATCAGTCTACATTCATTGCTCTAATATTGATAGGAACTTTCTAGAATCTATAAAGTTGTACTACATATATTCAACTAATTTGAATATACGATAACTGATACTCATTATACTTCTATGCACACAATCGAGGTATCAGTACACTCCAACCGCGTGATCAAGATTGTAGTATTCAAATCAAGCTTCCTAGCCCCTATACAAGTATTCTAGAACACAGAGTATTCATCACTAAACGTATTCTTCATATATGAAATCATAAAATTCGAGTCTAACTACTGACGAGGTGAAAGAATAAGTGCAATCGGTTTATGCCCATACCAGGGTCCCTATGATTATTATAAGTATCTTAACAGAATAAAAAGGGTGAAATGAATATAACTTATAGGATTTAATCAAACTAGAAGAATATCGATATATCCTACGTTGAGAAAATAATTATACTATGTAAGCTTAGATACGCTACATATGATTGCGAGCCTGAGTATAAGCATAAACCCTATACTACAGATTTTTATCCTTTTTCATTATATCTACTACGAGGTGAAGAATAGGTACATTTAACATGCGTATGCTACAATTATCTAATTTCTAGTTTTCTAGACATAATGTAATTTTGAACAGATTTTAACCCTTTTTGTTATATCTACTACCCTTGTAAGCGATTTCTACATATACGTTCTTATTGTTTATACACCATATAGATATTCGTAGCATCTAAAGTAAACTCTTATTTAAACGTTATTTTACAATATATCATACATTTCAGCAGCTCGTATGATTATCCGTCTCTATCGTAACCCAGTATGTAAGGACATTATGTTAAATACTATCTCATACATGTAAATAAACATTTCTTTAAAGAGTTTGTTAGGTCACCTAATCTGTTATAATATTACTATGATATTAGATCTCGTCGATTACAGTTTTACCATTAGGACATACTTAGTAGGTTATATGTGCTAAGTAAAATAATAAACAGATATTTCGAAAATTTTATGCATTCTTGAGAGAACGGGGTATAATATTTAAAAACACACTGTAGAAAACATATCAGCAGAGAAAGGGAATACATAAATACAGTATGTTTTGTATGATGAGTTGTCGTCAGTTTAAAAGAAATAAGTTCGTCGCCATATTTAAACGTTATTTTACAATACATCATACATTTTCAATAGCTTCGAAATACGCAGATATGTAATAATATACTATATACTCTTGTAGGTTATTCAACGTATCTATAGTAAACTCTTATGATTAATAATAATCTGTAACCTTATTGTTTTTTATTACATCACAGGTTAGAGCATACGAATATAATTTAGGTTAGATTAGGTTAGAGCCTACGAATACATTTTTAGGGCAGAACGTAGGGAGCAGAGTAAGTACAAAACAACATACTTTCATACAAGAACGTTTATTGATACGAGTAGTTTCGACGCTACTTAAAACATAATACATAACTTATATATATATATATATATATATATATATATATATATATATATATTCTCTTCTGGTATCGTGAATTCACGATACCAGAAGGGCGCTAAATAGCATCAACATCGAGCTACTACAGTTACACCTACGTTTAAGTAACACAATTCATCCAGCTCTATGGTCAACACTAGATAACCTCACGGAGTTTCGAGCAGAAACTGACGCTAATTTGACAACTTCTAACCAGAAGAAGAAATTTGAGAAGCTACAAGCCGAACAACAGCCCAGGAAGTACATCAACCACCAAGTTGAACCAAAGAAGGTAGTTTTCAATCTTTCAGATCTACCGCTGGATGAAGCGACACATAGCGTGCTATCGAAAGGATTTAACTATGCAGTAGCGCCAAACCGGATTCCAACAGAAAACATTATTTGCGGAGTCGAAGCATCAATAACAGGGATCCCAGGAAATACCGCCGAAATTATACGTCAAGACGTGTCACGTATACTGAGAACAGCCAAGCCACCGAAGAAGAACTTATCCCACGAAGAAATCCAAGCGTTACGCGACCTACGGGCGAATACTAGCGTAATCGTGTTACCAGCAGACAAAGGCAACGCAACCGTAGTCATGGATAAGGGTGAATATGAAAGAAAAATAGAAACCTTACTAAATGATCCTGGATACCAAACAATCTCAACGGATCCTACAACATACTTGGAAAAGACCACTAAAGCCAAAATAAAAGCCTGCAGTTTCAGTCAAGAACAACAGTTACAACTAATTCCGAGAGAGAAGTCGTCATCATGCCCTAAGCTGTACGGATTACCAAAAGTCCACAAGGAAGGTGTACCACTAAGACCTATCGTAAGCTCCATTGGATCACCACTGCAACCTCTAGCGAAATTCCTGGCCAAGCAACTGCAACCTTATGCCGAAGAAGCCGAATCTTACGTAAAGAACGCAAGCCACTTCATCGAGCGTATAAAAGACATAACAGTGGCACCAGGAGATCTGCTAGTAAGCTTTGATGTAACCTCTTTATTCACGAATGTTCCAGTAAAAGAAGCAGTAGATATGATACAACGGAAATACCAAGTTCCAAATGAAATCATCGAGTTAACAAGACACTGCCTAAACAACACCTACTTCATCTACAAAGATCAACGGTACAAACAAGTGGAAGGAGCACCTATGGGATCACCTTTATCGCCGGTAATAGCGAACCTATTCATGGAAGAATTAGAAGTCCGAGCAATAGAAACGGCAAGTGACAAACCTAAACTATGGCTAAGATACGTAGACGATACTTTTATTATATGGACCCATGGAGAAGAAAAACTGCAGACCTTCTTACAGCATCTAAACAACATACACCAGAAGATCAAATTCACAATGGAGGTGGAAAAGGACAATCAACTACCTTTCCTAGATGTATCTATAATCAAGAAGGAAGACGGCAGCCTGGGATACACAGTATACCGAAAATCAACCCACACAAATCGCTACCTGAACGCGCAGTCACATCACCACCCAGCGCAACTACAGTCAGTAGTCAAGACATTAATAACCAGATCACAACGATTGACTGATGACGATAATAAACATCAAGAACTAGAACAGGTGAAGTTGGCATTAAAACAAAATGGTTTCTCGTCCAGAAATATCAAGAAAGCGTTAACACCAAGGGACCCAAAGCCAAAGGAAGAAGAAACATCGGTATCCAAAGCGCACTTACCGTACATCAAAGGGACCACGGACAAAATAAGTAGAGTGCTGAGAAAACACAACATCGACACCATCTTCAACACCGACAAAAAGATTGGAAACATGCTACCATCCGCAAAACCAAAAATACCACTAGAAAGCCAAGGAGTATACGAGATCCCATGTAAAGACTGCGGGGAATCCTACATAGGGCAGACCAACAGAAGAATTCAAGTAAGAAGAGAAGAACACCGAAATGCAGTCAACAAAAATGAGAGAACGTCTTCACTGGCACAACATGTAAGTGATACATCTCATAACATAGATTTCGAAAATACAAAAGTTTTAGCGAATATACAACATAAGACCCGACGAACCATAAGAGAAGCCATTGAGATCGAGAAACGTCCGAACAATCTTAATACCAGGGACGATACACAGCGACTACCATCAGCTTGGAAACCAGCTATAACCAGCGTCACCGTCAAGAAGCGAAAACCAGCACAGCAGAACGATAAAAGGGAAAGCGAGAGAAAGCCACCGGATCAAGCGAGACCAATGACACGCAGCCGCGCCAAAAACCAGCCGACCGCAACCATGCGCAACACCGTAACCGTATATAAAGACCAACCGCTGCAACAAGACGTCAGTCTACATCGTGTAACCACGCGAAGCAGAAGGAAGTTAGAAGTGACCTGAAGATGGCAAGTGTGATCTTGCCGAAACGTCGTCAACCATTGTCTGGTTCCTCTAGGAGCCGAATAGTGAATACGCGGAGTGAAACCCGGAAAAATAGTGAAGTATCATATATATATATATATATATATATATATATATATATATATATATATATATATATATATATATATATATATATATATATATATATATATATATATATATATATATATATATATATATATATATATATATATATATATATATATATATATATATATATATATATATATATATATATATATATATATATATATATATATATATATATATATATATATATATATATATATATATATATATATATATATATATATATATATATATATATATATATATATATATATATATATATATATATATATATATATATATATATATATATATATATATATATATATATATATATATATATATATATAATATATATATATATATATATATATATATATTATATATATATATATATATATATATATATATATATATATATATATATATATATATATATATATATATATATATATATATATATATATATATATATATATATATATATATATATATATATATATATATATATATATATATATATATATATATATATATATATATATATATATATATATATATATATATATATATATATATATATATATATATATATATATATATATATATATATATATATATATATATATTGGTTTAATCGACGTTGTCGGACCCGCTATATGGTGGGGTCGTTAGTAGACCCGCATTTTTTGATTTTTAAAATGTGTATATTTTACATAATATTGATCTATTTCTGATAAGCAATATTTAAGATCCTCGAGGGGTAAAAATATATGAAAAAAAAATATTGGTAATATTTGACAGTCGTTCTTGAACCCGATACATATTACAGTGTTTACAGACCCATTTGTATAATTTTAAGCAAGCCTACCTACCCTACCGAACCCAGCAACGTTGCCGAATGTATCAGAGATAAAATTACGATTGACGTAATGATTTCGGGATGCTAAGCACATAAGTGATCTTTATTTTTGTCGATTTGTTCGTAAATTCCATAAATAACCTTAAACGCAGAAAAATTAACGTTTTCCGTAAAACGATGTAATTCTGAAAATTATTATTAACGTGAGAAAATAGCATTGAGCCTCTTTTGTTCTAAAATACATAAGGTTTATGCAAATAATTGTTTTTTAATAATTTGTTTTTAAATCATTTATTTTAACATGATTAGTTTTGTTTACAAGAATACAATTAAAAGTTTCGAAGACACGTCATGTATATGTGTTTTGAAAAAATAAATGTTATAGCCAAATCTTTTGACCTCCTGCATTTTACTGTTATGTTTCTAGCACAAATAAACAGTTTCTAAGATATGTATATTTTAATACCACGGTAACAGTTCAGTCAAATTAGTAAAAATAGAGGGGAATTGAGGTAGATCCTTGGATTTTTGATAGGCCTTCTTTGTGATATGTTAAATAACCCCTTAAAAGTTACTACTCAAAAGTGGTGAACCAGAGAAGCTGATGAGGGTAAGCCATGCCCCCAGATGATTTTTACTGTTTTTTCAGAAACTATTAGGTTTATCAAAATGAAGCCAGTTAGGTTAAATAGGATTTTATTTAATTTTCATACCAAAAAGCTATGAAAACTTTGTGCATGTTGTCTTGTTTCTGTGTAATCGAAAAACGATCATATGTCACACAGACAAATAATTTGTATCGGTACATATTATACGAGAAGCTTCGAGCATAACTTTGTGTGATTTGATGTTCATCATGAAATAGCTATGGAAATCTCGTTGAGCATCGAACGCGATCCTGGTTCAGTCTTCTTCTATCTCAGCATCTCCAGCAAAATCTACGTGGCGATATTATCATTATTATTGGGGCTAGTCATATGGTAATTCTCGTATTGGCAAGATACATTTTAGGGGTATACCCTGTACTAATCAATCTTTTTAGTGAGCCTAAAACGTACAGGGTACTTCAGGGTTTTTGGATCTCTCTTACTTCGTTCTTTATATTCATATTCGTATCGAATAATTTTTTTCTTGAATGGTTTTTGTTTTGGAATTCTAAGTTCACGACTTAATTCCACACCTGCTTTAAAATGTAGCTAGATATTTAACATTAAATGGGACTTCACCTATTTTACATATAGGATATCTTGAGCAGACGATGCCAATTCCTGAGGGTCAATGCCTTTGATCAAAATAGGCCATAAAGCACAACATATCTATGTTCAAAAATGAAATGTTACAAAGCTATAGACCTTCAAAATAAAAAAGTCAAAAATGCAATTTGGATAAAATTTTGTGTTCAAGGACAGTTGTTATTAGAACATACATTAGTGTTATTTTGTGCTTGTGGTAGCTGTAGCGTACCCGCTACCGCTAGATGCGGAGTTCTGTGGTAGTGATATGTTTAATGTATACTTGACCCAAGTCGAATAGTGACAAGTCAAATAATGCTCTATAAAATGCAGAAAGAAAATAAAGGTAAAACGTCATGCAGTATGACGTACAAACGAAGTAAGAAAGATTTCAAAACAAGGTGAAATGCCCTATACATTTTGGTTTCTATAAAATAATTGTCCAGTACAGGGTATTCTCCTAAAGATATTCTTTTTACTGCAAAATTATCATAATACTACAACCAACAATAACAACAACATCGCTTCATGGATTTTGCAGAAGTGATGCTAAGGTTGCACTGCGAACTCAACATTTTTTTTCTTAGCTAAGTACTTGATGACGAATACAAGATCGCAATAAGTTATGTTCTAAAGTTGCTCCGGCAAATGTATTGGTACAAATTGTTGGTCTACATACAGGGTGTTTTAGTCAACTTTCGTATAAATTGCATGTGTGATAGTATTCATCAATAGGAACAAAAAACTCTTTTTGTTTTTACGCAAATCGACAAAAATTTGCTAAAAATGTCAACTTTTGGGAACTGCTGGAAATTATAGTCAAAACAAACTGCGACATCACCTAGCAGCAGCTGCGTCAATGTATCAGATAGGCACATCCAGCTCCAAGTGTGATTCTTAGACCAGTGACCTGCTACCCACTTTTCAAAAACCATTCTTTTTTCGGTTATTATGAAAGATAAACATTAATGATTTTCAGCTTTTTTGTTGCATTTTATGTGTACTACCACCTATTCAGAGGATACGAATCTTCAGTGAAACATCCTGTATGATATATATTCATGCGCCAATTAAATAAGATTTATTTTATCTAACCCACTTAACAACCAGTCCATAAACCTAACAGTTTTTGAAAATAAAACGACAAAATACATCTGGGGGCGTGGTTTAATATTGATATTTTACAAAGTTTATCTACTCGTAAACATGAACAAATCAAGCATAAAGTCATTTTCAAGTTTAGCTGACCAAAATACACTACATTTGATTAGTTTAACCTAGATTAAAAAAATAGCAGTTTCTATTTTTACTGTACGTTTGTACAGTTACAAGAAAATTATGGAATGTTCGATCCCTACTTCCTGTTTAATGAATTTGAAGGTACAAAACAGTATACACTATATGGTGGTTAAGTGCCTTTAACAGAAACGTCGAAAGGTAACGAAGAAGAGAAGAAGTTTTTTCAAACCTTGCTCAATTCCGTTATATTGCACTTGTACTAAGTTAAAGATCAATTTTTATTGTATTCTGAAATAGCTATTTGTGAATTGGAATATGTATTATATTCTTAGTGACGAATTGTACACCAGAGATTTTCTGATACATTTGAAATATATGTAGTTCTAAATATACCAGGCGCAAATCATATTAGTCCACCCTGTTTCCTTTTTGTTAAAGAACGTCCCACAGAATTTATTCCGTTTATCTTTTGTTCTATGAGGTGGCCGTTTCTTGTTGCGATAGTGAAGTGCTGCTACTGCATCTACCCCATACCAATGTTCATGAAATTCAATTAGGGGTTGCAACATACACTGCCCCTCCGAACCTTTCGAGTGCCCTGTTTCCATTAAAAGTTCCATTAAGTAATCTTACAAATTACAGACGAGAAAGTTTTCCTTCAGTGTTTTAGCAAAAAAGTCACAAATGATGCTCAACTTAGTTCGCCCATTTTAATTTTTGATAAAGAACACCTCACGATTTTTACCCTAAATGGTCTACGCCGTTGTTATTTATTGGTGGTATATAGTACATATCGTTGCCGTTAATACATATGAACTTAATTCTTTGAAATGTTGTAACTAGCAATGTTGCTAGTTGCGATTTCAAAGAATTCATCATGCCATCTGTAACAAAGTTTCTATAAGCATTTAAACCGCGCTCCTGGAAAATTGCTAGAAAATAGTTCCGCTAGTATGCATTAACGTCGACGCTATGTATGAATGAGTACTGTGATCCATTGATAAATATGTATGTGTGAGTGTAGTATCCAATGCAACGAATATAAACAAGGAGTCAGAAAATAATTCAGAAAACAAATAGTTCAAGCATTCATTCTCTCATCTTAACAGTAAAAGAATAAAGCATTCATTAACCACAAACAGTCTTTCAAACAAACAAACACAGAAGATATTACATGTGGTGACCGCTGACTTTAATTGAACACGCAACAATCTGTCAAGAAACTTACCCTTCATGCATACCATTCAAGATACCAGGATCCTATTTATGAAGCAGATGTCGAGAAATCCATTAGCATAATTCCAGTAGAGGATCAATACTCTCTCAGCACCACCACTACCAGTACATGGAGCAGTTCCATCGCTGAAGTCATAATCTATCTGAAGTCACGGTTGTATAAAGTTTTTTTCTGTTCTAAATTTTTCTGCCATCAAAGTAGACTACTACAGCATTTAAAGAAAGTATTTCAACGCCTATATCATTACGGTTTACTATCAAATTAAAAAAAAACAATCTTTGAAGCCAAAGAACTAACTTGTCTCGACCACACAGTGAAGAGTGATGGAGTTACGCCGCAAATTTCAACAGGAGAAGCTATTCATAACTTTCCAATCCTTAGAATGCAACAAGAATTATGCCATTTCGTTGGCATAAACTGTCGATTTAAACCTGAGCGAAACCTATTTATTCCAGAAAAAGTTTCAGAACCCTACAAGAAACCCACACAACAGTGTGTCGCAAAACGTATAATTACAAATCGGTTGTTGTAAACTTCAATAAACGGTCGTACCAAAAATTCGTTACTTCGTGTGATCGGGAATCGTGTGATACAGGGAATACATAGCAGATAAACTCGGATGCAGCCCATTACAAATCCTTCTTATGTTTTTTTTGTGACGTTTATGTATAGAACGTTCGCAATTACTTTTTGTTACCTTTTAGACATATTCGTGTACATACATTTACTATTTTCCTTTTATGTTGCATATACGATTATGATCCAACCAACAACCTACAACAAATACAAGTCCAACAGAATCCTCATACGTTCCTCTTAGGTTAAGTTTTGTAGTTTTTAGTTATTTACATTTTGCAACGATCCCTAAAATTAAGAATCTGCTGTCTTAATTTTAACCGTTTTCAATTATCTCATTCAATTCTCATGTTATTCTTATTAGCTCATTTCTATTGGTTAAGTTCTTATCATTGTAACGAACATTAACATTAAGAGCCCTGTACTAACTTTAATTAATTGTAAAACCAGCCAAAGAAAAAACGCGGTTTTTACGTATCTATAAAGTTGCTGTACAATCACAATCGCATCTTATGCGTACATTCACTAGTTCTTTCCAATCCTGTCCTCAAGCAAACTGATGGAGACTTTTTCTGCTGGAAAAATTCTAAAAAACAAGGGAGCAATAAATGTGATGATCACCGTTGCCTTGGATACTTTGTAGTATCTAAGGAAACGAATGTAAACGAGGGATCAGAAAATAATGCAGAAACCAAATAGTTCAAGCATTCATTCTCTCATCTTAACAGTAAAAGAATAAAGTTTTAATTAATCACAAAGAATCCTTCAAACAAACATACAAAGAAGATATTACAGTACTTTTATACTAAAAAACTTAATCAAGTTCTTGAAATTTATCGTTTGATTACTACGGAAAATGACATGTACTTTTCCACCTTATTTGGAAACCATTCACTTTCCCCAGAAATTAACTTTTCCGTATTATGTTGCGTTGTCTCACTTGTTCGAAAATCCTGTTAACCTTACTCTAAACATTTATATACAAAATGAATTCAGTTATAAAGTCCTACTTAAAGATACCATTGATATGAACACATGAATTGTAGGTATTAATATATGCTTTCAATCATACAAATATAACTTTATAAATTTATACCACTCTCCAAACTCTAGTGATGCTCAATTTCTAATGAAACTTGAAAATTTGTTTGATGTATATGCTAGTAGATCAGAGACCTTACTAATTATCGGAGACTTTAATATTGACCTATTAAAGGATTCATATTATGAAAATAGGCTGAGAACTTTAATTAAAAATAATGGACTACATCAGATTATCGACCAACCTACAAGAATCACTAAGGACAGTGCTACCCTCATAGATCTTCTTGTATCTAATGAAAAAACCATTGATGCCCAGGTACACCATGTTCCAAAAATAACCGATCACCCAATAACTGTAAATGCAAAAGTGTAAGAAAAATATGAAGAATATACAATACAACACAGAGACATGAGCAACTTCAATGAAATGCAATTTCAATTAGATCTAATGGATCAACCATGGAATCCGGACTGTACAAACACCAATCAACTAGCAGAAACATTAGTTAAAACCATAATGGACACACTAAACAGGCATGCTTTAACTGTTAAAAAAACTATTAAATGTCAATGGAGTTGTAAGCGTTGGTGGACCCCAGAAATAGCCTTGGAAATTGAAGAAAGGGACAGATTATATAAAAGAGCAATCTTTACACAAGAAGAAAGTGATATGAATAGGTATAGACAACAAAGAAATGGAATTGTTAGTTTGATCAGGAACCACAAGAGAAATTATTATCAAGAAAAAATAGATGATATAAAAATAACTCAACAGAAATGTGTAAAACAGTTAAAGAATTAATTAAAGGAGGCCATAACAGACAAAAAAAGGAAGGTATTATTTTTGACAATGAGTTAGAATAAAAGGAAATTCAAATTGCAGAAAAATTCAATATTTACTTTATTAACAGCATAGAACAAATTATTACATTAACAAATTTAACCCAAATTGAAACTGATTTAAGCCACATTAATGTGCATCAATGCAAGTTTGAGAAATTTTTACCAATAGGGTTTTTGGAGTTAAAAAAAAGTATAAACAATTTAGCTAATAAGAATAGTAGTGTCGATGGTATTACCGTAAAGATTAGCTTTCAATGTAATAGGACAGAGATTTTTGCATCTAATTCAAATGAGTCTAGAAAGTGTATCCTTCCCAGAAACCTTGAAGACATCCCATATTATCCCCATTGAGAAGATAATCAACACTAACAAATGTGAAGAATACAGACCGATCAACATGGTGCCATCTTATGAAAAATTATTAGAGACCGTCGTAAATATCGAGTTTCGTGACTACATTGAAGTGAACAAACTGTTAACACCTTTTCAATCAGGGTTTCGGAAAAATAATTCATGTGAAAGTGCAATACAATCAGTTCTTTTGAAATGGAAAAATGCTATTTACAAGAAGAAGATGATAGGTGTAGTTTTTCTAGACTTTAGACGTGCTTCTGAGACTATTAATAGAGATCTATTATTATTGAAATTAAAAACATATGGGTGTGGCCCAATAGTTATAAAATGGTTTAGTGGATATCTCAAAAACAGATTTCAAAAAACTAGATACTTTAATACTACATCTTCACCTAAAAAAACTACCTTTGGCGTTCCACAAGGAACTGTATTAGGCCCTGATTTATTTGTACTATACATAAATGATATTGTTAATGTAATTAAAAAATGTAACATTCAATTATTTGCAGATGACACTTTAATATATTTTATGGGAGATGATATTGAAAAAGTATTAAATATCATCAATGATGAATTAGTAAATGTATATAACTGGTTAGGTAAAAATAGTCTTTCTTTAAATGTAAATAAAACAAAATTCATGATAATAAAAAATAAGTTTAACGAAATTGATACATCTAGTCATGTGGGAATACAAATTAATAGTCAAAAAATAGAACAAGTTTATGAGTGGAAGTACTTAGGCGTAATAATAGATTGTCACTTAACATTTTCTAGTCATTCAAACTATGTTATCAGTAAAGTTGCAAAAATAGTAAATTTCATAGGTAGAATAAGCCAAAATCTTAGCAAGTGGTCTAAATTATTACTATATAAAACAATAATACTTCCCCATTTTAATTATTGTGCTAGTATACTTTACCTCCTAAATAATACTGAAATTAACAATATTCAAAAAAAACAAAATTGTGCGTTAAGAATAATATTAAAATGTAGTAGGTATACTAGCATAAGAGGAATGTTGCAAGTTACATCTTTGTTAAGTGTTAAGGAAAATATATTTTATAATACGATGATAATAATATTTAAAACAAAAAACCGAATATATCCAGAGCACATTTTAAATGAATTTACTATTCGTAGAAGATGTTCATGATCATAATACTAGAAGTAGAAATAATTTTTATGTTCATACAGTAACAACAAATATAGGACAAAATAATCTGTTTCATAAAGGTTTAGTTGAATATAATTCACTTCCAGCTAATGTAAAAAACTGTACATCTTTAACATTATCTAAGAAACAGTGTAAAAAATATGTAATAAATTATATTAATATTTAAGAAATTATAATGTATTATATGGAATTTATCTAGTTATATGCTATAAATATAGTATATTATTAATAAATATTAAAACCTTCAATTTTACAAAGCCAGAGAATATTTACAAATGTGAAAAGAACTCGCATACGAGATGATGTAATTCTTACGTCACTTTTCTCCATCAAATATTAAATGCGAGCTATTATAACCAAACGTATATAAAACAAAGCTTAACATATGCGTCATGGCAATGTTGCCAGATCCAGGGCTTAGGAAGTCTGTAGAACATAGCGGGTTTGATAGCGTCTTGTATAAAAATATATGATATACACTTGAGAAAGGCGCGACGCCCCCTATAGTTCATTGTGATGAACTACGGTTGTATAAAACTTTTTACAGACCCTACTTTTCCAAACCCAAATTGTATATTTTTTTATTGCAGTTTTAGGTAAACCTTATCCTGTAGACATCGAAAACATAGGAGAACGTTGCCAGACCCAAGCCCGGGTCTGAGAGCGTCGAAAATGGTCCGACAAGTCGGTAGAATATAGCGAAACGGGTATGTATAAGCGGTTAAACAAATATATATATATATATATATATATATATATATATATATATATATATATATATATATATATATATATATATATATATATATATATATATATATATATATATATATATATATATATATATATATATATATATATATATATATATATATATATATATATATATATATATATATATATATATATATATATATATATATATATATATATATATATATATATATATATATATATATATATATATATATATATATATATATATATATATATATATATATATATATATATATATATATATATATATATATATATATATATATATATATATATATATATATATATATATATATATATATAGATGAAGTTAATTTTTATTAAGTTGTATAATGATTTTACATTAAATAATATTTTGAATGCAAATTCATATAGAAAAATTTATCGACTCTGCTGGGATTCGAACCCAGGACCCTCCACTGTCTAGGTGGTATCTCTACCAACTGAGCTACAGAGAACGACTACCAGCATAGCGAGAAATTTTCCATATGAATTAGATATTAAGCAAACATACATAGTAACTAGATATTTTTTTTGAATACTATTAATGAAGATCAGCAAGTCGCATGACAACAACATCAATATTCAAAGCATCTAGATTATAATGAATCATTCCGCAAGGAAATTAATTTATATAAATTTTTAGATGAAGTTAATTTTTATTAAGTTGTATAATGATTTTACATTAAATAATATTTTGAATGCAAATTCATATAGAAAAATTTATCGACTCTGCTGGGATTCGAACCCAGGACCCTCCACTGTCTAGGTGGTATCTCTACCAACTGAGCTACAGAGAACGACTACTAGCATAGCGAGAAATTTTCCATATGAATTAGATATTAAGCAAACATACATAGTAACTAGATATTTTTTTTGAATACTATTAATGAAGATCAGCAAGTCGCATGACAACAACATCAATATTCAAAGCATCTAGATTATAATGAATCATTCCGCAAGGAAATTAATTTATATAAATTTTTAGATGAAGTTAATTTTTATTAAGTTGTATAATGATTTTACATTAAATAATATTTTGAATGCAAATTCATATAGAAAAATTTTTCGTCCTGGGTTCGAATCCCAGCAGAGTCGATAAATTTTTCTATATGAATTTGCATTCAAAATATTATTTAATGTAAAATCATTATACAACTTAATAAAAATTAACTTCATCTAAAAATTTATATAAATTAATTTCCTTGCGGAATGATTCATTATAATCTAGATGCTTTGAATATTGATGTTGTTGTCATGCGACTTGCTGATCTTCATTAATAGTATTCAAAAAAAATATCTAGTTACTATGTATGTTTGCTTAATATCTAATTCATATGGAAAATTTCTCGCTATGCTGGTAGTCGTTCTCTGTAGCTCAGTTGGTAGAGATACCACCTAGACAGTGGAGGGTCCTGGGTTCGAATCCCAGCAGAGTCGATAAATTTTTCTATATGAATTTGCATTCAAAATATTATTTAATGTAAAATCATTATACAACTTAATAAAAATTAACTTCATCTAAAAATTTATATAAATTAATTTCCTTGCGGAATGATTCATTATAATCTAGATGCTTTGAATATTGATGTTGTTGTCATGCGACTTGCTGATCTTCATTAATAGTATTCAAAAAAAATATCTAGTTACTATGTATGTTTGCTTAATATCTAATTCATATGGAAAATTTCTCGCTATGCTGGTAGTCGTTCTCTGTAGCTCAGTTGGTAGAGATACCACCTAGACAGTGGAGGGTCCTGGGTTCGAATCCCAGCAGAGTCGATAAATTTTTCTATATGAATTTGCATTCAAAATATTATTTAATGTAAAATCATTATACAACTTAATAAAAATTAACTTCATCTAAAAATTTATATAAATTAATTTCCTTGCGGAATGATTCATTATAATCTAGATGCTTTGAATATTGATGTTGTTGTCATGCGACTTGCTGATCTTCATTAATAGTATTCAAAAAAAATATCTAGTTACTATGTATGTTTGCTTAATATCTAATTCATATGGAAAATTTCTCGCTATGCTGGTAGTCGTTCTCTGTAGCTCAGTTGGTAGAGATACCACCTAGACAGTGGAGGGTCCTGGGTTCGAATCCCAGCAGAGTCGATAAATTTTTCTATATGAATTTGCATTCAAAATATTATTTAATGTAAAATCATTATACAACTTAATAAAAATTAACTTCATCTAAAAATTTATATAAATTAATTTCCTTGCGGAATGATTCATTATAATCTAGATGCTTTGAATATTGATGTTGTTGTCATGCGACTTGCTGATCTTCATTAATAGTATTCAAAAAAAATATCTAGTTACTATGTATGTTTGCTTAATATCTAATTCATATGGAAAATTTCTCGCTATGCTGGTAGTCGTTCTCTGTAGCTCAGTTGGTAGAGATACCACCTAGACAGTGGAGGGTCCTGGGTTCGAATCCCAGCAGAGTCGATAAATTTTTCTATATGAATTTGCATTCAAAATATTATTTAATGTAAAATCATTATACAACTTAATAAAAATTAACTTCATCTAAAAATTTATATAAATTAATTTCCTTGCGGAATGATTCATTATAATCTAGATGCTTTGAATATTGATGTTGTTGTCATGCGACTTGCTGATCTTCATTAATAGTATTCAAAAAAAATATCTAGTTACTATGTATGTTTGCTTAATATCTAATTCATATGGAAAATTTCTCGCTATGCTGGTAGTCGTTCTCTGTAGCTCAGTTGGTAGAGATACCACCTAGACAGTGGAGGGTCCTGGGTTCGAATCCCAGCAGAGTCGATAAATTTTTCTATATGAATTTGCATTCAAAATATTATTTATATATATATATATATATATATATATATATATATATATATATATATATATATATATATATATATATATATATATATATATATATATATATATATATATATATATATATATATATTTGTTTAACCGCTTATACATACCCGTTTCGCTATATTCTACCGACTTGTCGGACCATTTTCGACGCTCTCAGACCCGGGCTTGGGTCTGGCAACGTTCTCTTATGTTTTCGAGGTCTACATGATAAACTTTATCTAAAACTGCAATAAAAAAATATACAATTTGGGTTTGGAAAAGTAGGGTCTGTAAAAAGTTTTATACAATCGTAGTTCATCACAATGAACTATAGGGGGCGTCGCGCCTTTCTCAAGTGTATATCGTATATTTTTATACAAGACGCTATCAAACCCGCTATGTTCTACAGACTTCCTAAGCCCTGGATCTGGCAACATTGCCATGACGCATATGTTAAGCTTTGTTTTATAAACGTTTGGTTATAATAGCTCGCATTTAATATTTCATGGAGAAAAGTGACGTAAGAATTACATCAGCTCGTTTGCAAGTTCTTTTCACATTTATAAATAATTCTCTGGCTTTGAAAGATTGAAGGTTTTAATATTTATTAATAATAATAATATACTTTATTTATAGCATATAACTAGATAAATTCCATACAATACATTATAATTTCTTAAATATTAATGTAATTTATTACATATTTTTTACACTGTTTCTTAAATAATGTTAAAGATGTACTGTTTTTTACATTAGCGAAGATTCTACGAATAGTAATTCATTTAAAATGTGCTCTGGATATATTCGGTTTTTTATTTTAAATATTATTATCATCGTATTACAAAATATATTTTGCTTAACACTTAACAAAGATGTAATTTGCAACATTCTTCTTATGCTAGTATACCTACTACATTTTAATATTATTCTTAACGCACAATTTTGTTTTTTTTAAGATTGTCAATTTCAGTATTATTTAGGAGGTAAAGTATACTAGCATATTAATTAAAATGGGGAAGTATTATTGTTTTATATAGTAATAATTTAGACCACTTGCTAGGATTTTGGCTTATTCTACCCATGAAATTTACTTTTTTTGCAACTTTACTCATAACATAGTTTGAATGACTAGAAAATTTTAAGTGACAATCTATTATTACGCCTAAGTAGTTCCACTCATAAACTTGTTCTATTTTTTGACTATTAATTCGTATTCCCACATGACTAGATGTATCAATTTCGTTAAACTTATTTTTTATTATCATGAATTTTGTTTTAGTTACATTTGAAGAAAGACTATTTTTACCTAACCAGTTATATACATTTACTAATTCATCATTGATGATATTTATTACTTTCTCAACATCATCTCCTATAAAATATATTAAAGTGTCGTTTGCAAATAATTGAATGTTACATTTTTTAATTACATTAACAATATCATTTATGTATAGTACAAATAAATCAGGGCCTAATACAGTTCCTTGTGGAACGCCAAAGGTAGGTAGCTGAAGATGTACTATTAAATATCTAGTTTTTTGAAATCTGTTTTTGAGATATTCACTAAACCAGTTTATAACTATTGGGCCGAACTCATATCTTTTTAATTTCAATAATAATAGATCTCTATTAATAGTCTCAAAAGCACGTCTAAAGTCTAGAAAAACTACACCTATCGCATTCTTCTTGTAAATAGCATTTTTCCATTTCAAAAGAACTGATTGTATTGCACTTTCACATGAATTATTTTTTGGAAACCCTGATTGAAAAGGTGTTAACAGTTTGTTCACTTCAATGTAGTCACGAAACTGGATATTTACGACGGTCTCTAATAATTTTTCATAAGTTGGCACCCTGTTGATCGGTCTGTATTCTTCACATTTGTTAGTGTTGGTTATTTTCTCAATGGGGATAATATGGGATGTCTTCAAGGTTTCTGGGAAGGATCCACTTTCTAGACTCATTTGAATTAGATGCAAAAATCTCTGTCCTATTACATTGAAAGCTAATTTAAGAAGCTTTACTGTAATACCATCGACACTACTATTCTTATTAAGTAAATTGTTTATAATTTTTTTAACTCCAAAAACTCTTTTGGTAAAAATTTTTCGAACTTGCATTGATGTAAATTAATGTGGCATAAATCAGTTTCAATTTGGGTTAAATTTGTTAATGTAATAATTTGTTGTATGTTGTTAATAAAGTAAATATTGAATTTTTCTGCAATTTGTTTTCATTTGCATGAAGTTTTCCACATTTCTGTTGAGTTGTTTTTCATATCATCTATTTTTCTTGATAATAATTTCTCTTGTGGTTCCTGATCAAACTAAAAATTCCATTTCTTTGTTGTCTATACCTATTCATATCACTTTCTTCTTGTGTAAAGATTGCTCTTTTATATAATCTGTCCCTTTCTTCAATTTCCAAGGCTATTTCTGGGATCCACCAACGCTTACAACTCCATTGACATTTAATGGTTTTTTTAACAGTTGGTGCATGCCTGTTTAGTGTGTCCATTATGGTTTTAACTAATGTTTCTGCTAGTTGATTGGTGTTTGTACAGTCCGGATTCCATGGTTGATCCATTAGATCTAATTGAAATTGCATTTCATTGAAGTTGCTCATGTCTCTGTGTTGTATTGTATATTCTTCATATTTTTCTTTCACTTTTGCATTTACAGTTATTATTGAGTGATACTACAAAGTATCCAAGGCAACGGTGATCATCACATTTATTGCTCCCTTGTTTTTTAGAATCTTTCCAGCAGAAAAAGTCTACATCAGTTTGCTCGAGGACAGGATTGGAAAGAACTAGTAAATGTACGCATAAGATGCGGTTGTGATTGTAAAGCAACTTGATAGATACGTAAAAAACCGCGTTTTTTTCTTTGGCTGGTTTTACAATTGATTAAAGTTAGTATAGGGCTCTTAATGTTAATGTTCGTTACAATGATAAGAACTTAACCTATAAAAATGACCTAATACCTAATTAACAGCCTTGGTAGTGTAATGTCTGGTGTGCCGGACTTTCACCCAAGCGGCCCGGGATCGACTCCCGGCGCTGGCAGATCTGGTTAAGGTTTTCTGCAGTTTTCCTTAGCTGTAACACAAATGTGGGATTTGCGCTGGTCCATCTATAAGTCGGCTGCAGCCGCACATTGGGCCTACATAATAATAATAATAATCGCCCCCTCCCTCCCGCACAAGCTTATAGCTTCTGGGGCCTTGGTTTAGGTTATGGGTTGTAGTAATTATTATTATATTATTATAATAAGAATAACGTGAGAATCGAATGAGATAATTGAAAACGGTTAAAATTAAGACAGCAGATTCTAAATTTTAGGGCTCGTTGCAAAATGTAAATAACTAAAAACTACAAAACCTAACCTAAGAGGAACGTATGAGGATTCTGTTGGACTTGTAGGTTGTTGGTTGGATAATAATCGTATATGCAACATAAAAGGAAAATAGTAAATGTATGTACACAAATATGTCTAACAGGTAACAAAAAGTAATTGCGAACGTTCTATACATAAACGGCACAAAAAAAGATAAGAAGGATTTGTAATGGGCTGCATCCGAGTTTATCTGCTATGTATTCCCTGTGTTCCCGATCACACGAAGTAACGAATTTTTGGTACGACCGTTTATTGAAGTTCACAACAACTGATTTATAATTATACGTTTTGCGACGCACTGCTGTGTGCGTTTCTTGTAGGGTTCTGAAACTTTTTCTGGAATAAATAGGTTTAGCTCAGGTTTAAATCGACAATATATGCCAACGAAATGGCATAATTCTTGTTGCATTCTAAGGATTGGAAAGTTATGAATAGCTTCTCCTTTTGAAATTTGCGGCGTAACTCCATCACTGTTCACTGTGTGGTCGAGACAAGTTAGTTCTTTGGCTTCAAAGATGGTTTTTTTAATTTGATAGTAAACCGTAATGATATAGCCGTTGAAATACTTTTTTAAATGCTGTAGATAGTCTGCTTTGATGGCAGAAAAATTTAGAACAGAAAAAAACTTTATACAACCGTGACTTCAGATAGATTATGACTTCAGCGATGGAACTGCTCCATGTACTAGTAGTGGTAGTAACCTAGTAACTAGGTAGTGGTGGTGCTGAGAGAGTATTGATTCTCTACTGAAATTATGCTAATTGACTTCTCGACATCTGCTTCATAAATAGGATCCTGGTATCTTGAATGGTATGCTTGCAAGAGTAAGTTTCTTGACAGATTGTTGCGTGTTCAATTAAAGTCGGCGGTCACCACATGTAATATCTTCTGTATTTGTTTGTTTGAAAGACTGTTTGTGGTTAATGAATGCTTTATTCTTTTACTGTTGAGATGAGAGAATGAATGCTTGAACTATTTGGTTTCTGAATTATTTTCTGTTTGTTGAATTGTTTATATTCGTTGCATTGGATACTACACGCACACATACATATCACTGGATCACAGTACTCACTCTTACATATCGTCGACGTTAATACATACTAGCGGAACTATTTTCTAGCAATTTTCCAGGAGCGCGGTTTAAATGCTTATAAAAACTTTGTTACAGATGGCATGATGAATTCTTTGAAATCGCAACTAGCAACATTGCTAGTTACAACATTTCAAAGAATTATGTTCATATGCATTAACGGCGACGATATGTACTATATACCACCAATAAATAACATCGTCGTAGACCATTCAGGGTAAAAATCGTGAGGTGTTCTTTATCAAAAATTAAAATGGGCGAACTAAGTTGAGCATCATTTGTGACTTTTTTGCTAAAACGCTGAAGGAAAACTTTCTCGTCTGTAATTTGTAAGATTACTTAATGGAACTTTTAATGGAAACAGGGCACTCAAAAGGTTCGGAGGGGCAGTGCATGTTGCAACCCCCAATTGAATTTCATGAACATTGGTATGGGGTAGATGCAGTAGCAGCACTTCACTATAGCAACAAGAAACGGCCACCTCATAGAACAAAAGATAAACGGAATAAATTCTGTGGGACGTTCTTTAACAAAAATGAAACTGGGTGGACTAATATGATTTGCGCCTGGTATATTTAAAACAAGTGCAATATAACGAAATTGAGCAAGGTTTGAAAAAACTTCTTCTTTTCTTCGTTACCTTTCGACGTTTCTGTTAAAGGCACTTAACCACCATATAGTGTATACTGTTTTGTACCTTCAAATTCATTAAACAGAAAGTAGGGATCAAACATTCCATAATTTTCTTGTAACTGTACAAACGCACAGTAAAAATAGAAACTGCTATATTTTAATTTAGGTTAAATTAATCAAATGTAGTGTATTTTGGTCAGCTAAACTTGAAAATGACTTTATGCTTGATTTGTTCATGTTTACGAGTAGATAATATCCTGAACTTTGTAAAATATCAATATTAAACCACGCCCCCAGATGGGTTTTGTCGTTTTATTTTCAAAAACTGTTAGGTTTATGGACTGGTTGTTAAGTGTGTTAGATAAAATAAAGCTTATTTAATTGGCGCATGAATATATATCATACAGGATGTTTCACTTAAGATTCGTATCCTCTGAATAGGTAGTTTTTTGTTCCTATTGATGAATACTATCACACATGCAATTTATACGAAAGTTGAGTAAAACACCCTGTATGTAGACTAACAATTTTTACCAATACATTTGACGGGGCAACTTTAGAACATAACTTATAGCGATCTTGTATTCGTCATCAAGTACTTAGCTAAGAAAAAAAATGTTGAGTTCGCAGTGCAACCTTAGCATCACTTCTGCAAATTCATAAAGCGATGTTGTTGTTATTGTTGGTTGTAGTATTATGATAATTTTGCAGGAAAAAGAATATCTTTAGGAGAATACCCTGTACTGGACAATTATTTAATAGAAACCAAAATGTATAGGGCATTTCACCTTGTTTTGAAATCTTTCTTACTTCGTTTGTACGTCATACTGCATGACGTTTTACCTTTATTTTCTTTCTGCATTTTATATAGCATTATTTGACTTGTCACTATTCGACTTGGGTCAAGTATACCTGTTTTGTGAAGAATTAAATTTTGCATTCAATGGTGTATTCATTAAACATATCACTGGCACAGAATTCCGTATCTAGCGGTAGCGGATACGCTACAGTTACCACAAGCACAAAATAACACTAATGTATGTTCTAATAACAACTGTCCTTGAAAACAAAATTTTGTCCAAATTGCATTTTTGACTTTTTTATTTTGAAGGTCTATAGCTTTGTAACATTTCATTTTTGAACATAGATATGTTGTGCTTAATGGCCTATTTTGATCAAAGGCATTGACCCTCAGGAATTGGCATCATCTGCTCGAGATATCCTACATGTAAAATGGGCGAAGTTCCATTTAATGTTAAATATCTAACTACATTTTAAAGCAGGCGTGGAATTAAGTCGTGAACTTAGAATTCCAAAACAAAAACCACTCAAGAAAAAAATTACTCGATACGAATATCAATATAAAGAACGAAGTAAGAGAGATCCAAAAACCCTGAAGTACCCTGTACGTTTTAGGTTCACTAAAGATTGATACCCTAAAATATATCTTGCCAATACGAGAATTACCATATGACTTGCCCCAATAATGATGATAATATCGCCTCGTAGATTTTGCTGGAGATGCTGAGATAGAAGAAGACTGAACCAGGATCGCGTTTAATGCTCAACGAGATTTCCATAGCTATTTCATGATGAACATCAAATCACACAAAGTTATGCTCGAAGCTTCTCGTATAATATGTACCGATACAAATTATTTGTATGTGTGACATATGATCGTTTTTCGATTACACAGAAACAAGGCAACATGCACAAACATTTCTTAGCTTTTTGGTATGAAAGTTAAATAAAATCCCATTTTACCTAACTGGCTCCATTTTGGTAAACCTAATAGTTTTTGAAAAAACAGTAAAAATCATCTGGGGGCATGGCTTACCCTCATCAGCTTCTCTGATTCACCACTTTTGAGTAGTAACTTTTAAGGGGTTCTTTAACATATCACAATGAAGGCCTATCAAATATCCAAGGATCTACCTCAATTCCCCTCTATTTTTATTAATTTGACTGAACTGTTACCGTGGCATTAAAATATACATATCTTAGAAACCGTTCATTTGTGCTAAAAACATAACAGTAAAATGTTCAGGAGGTCAAAAGATTTGGTTATAACATTTATTTTTTCAAAACACATCTACATGACGTGTCTTCGAAACTTTTAATTGTATTCTTGTAAACAAAAATAATCATGTTAAAATAAATGATTTAAAAACAAATTATTAAAAAACAATTATTTGCATAAACCTTAAATATTTAGGCTCAATGCTATTTTGTCATGTTAATAATAATTTTCAGAGTTACATCGTTTTACGGAAAACGTTAATTTTTCTTCGTTTAATGTTATTTATGGAATGTACAAACAAATCAACAAAAATAAAGATTACTTATGTGCTTAGTATCCCGAAATCATTACGTCAATCGTAATTTTATCTCTGATACATTCGGCAACGTTGCTGGGTTCGGTAGGGCAGGTAGGCTTGCTTAAAATTATACAAATGGGTCTGTAAACACTGTAATATGTATCGGGTTCAAGAACGACTGTCAGATATCACCAAATTTTTTTTTCATATATTTTTACCCCTCGAGGATCTTAAATATTGCTTATCAGAAATAGATCAATATTATGTAAAATATACACATTTTAAAAATCAAAAAATGCGGGTCTACTAACGACCCTTCCATATAGCGGGTCCGACAACGTCGATTAAACCAATATATATATATATATATATATATATATATTTACGGCCAGTGTATAAAGTGAGGTCCGTATGAACGAAGTTCACGTTTCAAGTGAGGTCCACAAACAAAGTGAGGACAAGTATACGGACCTCACTTTGAAATTCGATAATATTTCGTCTAGAGCTTTTCGAAGCTAGAAGTTGGCGATACTGAAAAAATGGGCTGGACCTCAGATGTTGCCAAAATGGCTAGAATTATACAGATTAGTTCAAGGAGTTGACGCCTGGAGTCGCTGCGCCAGATGTATATTTTTCAGACGTATAATTTCTTGTGTGAAGCTTGTATGAATGATGCGCAAAGTGAGATCCGAACAAGTGGCAACGGTGTAAATGAAAGTTATACAATATTGATTTTAATTCTATTACAGAAAAGAACAGAAATACCCTAAATAGCCGATTTTATTTCTTACGAGCGGAAATCGGTTTAGAAAAGTTGTATTATTGTGCTGTTACAAAATTTAAAACGATAGGGAAATTTTTAGATTTAATTTCATCGACGTCTGATTATTTGTAATTAGGCAATAAAACTAAAATACATTGTAAAAGAGATTAATAAATCTTTGAGGACTTGCAGCCTTTTTATTTTTTTGTATTAATTAAGAATAAAATAATTTTTTTCTAATGACATTTTTCCTAATCAAGATTAGGCTTTTTCTAGTCTTTAATAGTATATTAAGGGCTTAATTGAGTGTCTTAGAGCCCGTGCAGTCAGTTAGCGCCTGAAGCGAAAACCGAAGGCGCTAAGACGATAAAGGGCTCTAAAACACTAATTAAGCCCGAAATGCGTACGTTAAATGTGCGGTCTAAGTTTAAATTAAGTTTAATTTAAAATAAAAATAATTTTAAAAGTCCTAAACTTCAAGTAGGTAGGTGCTATGGTCTATAATTATTCTTATTACTATAGAGACGTCGTAAACAACAGTAGTAAAAAGGGGGTGCTCTAATTTAGCGATTTACGCTCTAGAAACAGTCCGCAAAATAGGTCATAATCATGTCATAATCGCCCGAGCGGACATAATGTATATTATATATCCAGGGACTAAAATGCATTTTTTTAAATTATTAATTAACACTTAAAAAACACTTTAGTCCAGTGGTATATACGCTATTTTTTGCACGTCCTAAAGGACTTAATCGCAAAAATTCAAAATTTCGTTACATGTCATTCGAACAATTGCCAAAATCACATAGTTTCAGGATAATAAATCCTAACATGTACCGCGATTACTATTTTTTGTTGTTTACTTGTTGTTGTTGTCAAGGAAACACTTTACTCCCTCAGGGAGTAAAAGTGCTACTTTACTCCCTCTTTTGGGAGACTAAAGTAGAGCCTTATATATAGGACGTGCAAAAAATAATAAAAGAGCATTCTTAAAACTATAATTCATCAAATAAAGACGAATAAACGCAACACAAAGATGAAAATTCAATTTAAGGAAGAAAAAAAGTTATATGAAATGACACAAATCTTTTTGACGTTTTTCGAGAAGTAAATTTTTCAATTTTGTTTTATAAAGAAGAAAACAAACATTAAAAAAATGTCCAAAATTTTAGATTCTATGCAAATCTTTAAATGGAAATAGCAATTGTCATGAACAAATAAACAAATGAAATTTTGTTTTTGTTTGTTTTTGGGCGAGGAATCAGGATGGCGGAGCATCCTTTGTACCTCATGGCACCGATTGCTATGATCATTTGGCCAACCCTACTAGAATTTAGCCGAATCTGGGAGAATTCCACCCCAAGTAGGGATTGTTAAGGTGCCAAACATCGCATTGACACGCGAACTACAGTTTTACTTCTTATCCGAGAAGAAGGCATGTTTTTAATTTTTCTCCGCTATTAAAAATTACCAGCTCAGCCGGGGATCGAACCTGCGATCCTTGGATTATGAAGCAAACATGCAAACCACTAATCCACCGAGGCTGGCAAGTTTGTTTGTATTATTGCTTTTAGAAAGAAAAGTTAGACACAACATACTCTGCAGACTATTTTTCTGCATTTAATACACCCAATAATTAAATAAGTCATTTATTAAATTCATTGAAAAAAGTTTCATTTCAGATTTAATCTTTAAATGGAAATAGTAATCATTATGAACAAATAAAGAACGGTAGGTAACCCAAAATAGTATATTATGCAACAAATGAATGATGTTCGAGTTGCATACACTATTTTTTTCTTGGACCGTAGCTGATTTGTTACTTCCAAGTGGAATTCTGTTATAAGTTGTAACCTCAAACTGGTCACCGGGTGACGATCAGATGATGGCTTTCCTACACCACTACTAAATGTTCTCAACTTTCATTGTATTATAAAAGCAATGAATTTAATTCTTACTTCTCAAGGCAGGCTTATAAAAATTGATAACTATAAGTACCAAATATTACAATCAAAATGTCTCTTTTTAAATTAATATTTAATAAAACTAACAATAAGAATAATTTATTAGAACAGATTTAGAATATTAATTATATTTATTATTCACTATGTGATGATGGATGATGAGGTCGTTCCCAACTTGATAGTAGAGTCAATTTTTGCATTAAGTTCTTATTTTTTACTATCTAAAGATAGAGACTTGAAATCTTTTGTAATGCCTTCAGTACTGGACCAATATAAAATTCTTTGAAATTCTGTAACTGCTGCATCTGCGTTGGAAAATCTTTTACTTCGCATCATTTTTTTAACAGTTGGAAACAAAAAAAAGTCGCACGGCGCCAGATCTGGGCTATACGGAGGATGAGTTATCAATTGAACTTCCGTATCTTTCAAAAAATCCAATGTTCTGGCAGGAGTGTGGGAGGATGCGTTGTCATGATGGACTAAGATGTTACGCAAACCGGTCCTTTGGCGACCTGCCTGTAATTTTGCAAACATCTGTGGTAAAGCCACTTCGCAGTACCATTCAGGATTAACAGTTCTGCGATCTTCAAGTGGAATAACAGCAACAAAACCACATCGGCGGAAAAACAGCAATCATTTTGTTATTGAAGCTTCTGCCACGAATTACTTTTGTGGGCAAGTCTTCATCTTCGAATACACAAACACTAGACTGCTGTTTAGTTTCAGGGTCGTAACTGTATACCCAAGATTCGTCACTAGTTACAATGTATGCCACTTGCCTGGAAGCTCCTCCGTCAAATCTTTGCAACATAAATTTACACCAGTCTATTTGAGCCTGTTTTTGACTTTCTGAGAGCAAATGCGGTATCCAACGACTTGCTAGCTTTCTTACCCCAAGATGTTTATACCAAATGGTATTCACCGCCGAGGATCCAATCTTCACTTCCTCCTGAATCTCCCTATAAGTAATATTTCGATTGGAATGAATCAAGCTTGCCACACGATCAACATTTTCTGAACAGGCAGCTTCCGCAGGTCTTGCTTAGTCTTCTAGCAGTTCTCGCCCTCGTCGAAATTCGCGGAACCAGTGACTAACAGCGGATAATGGAGGGGCAGCATCGCCAAAAGCTGCTATCAAATTATCATGGCTTTGCTGGTATCCTAACTGTCTTTTAAAGTCGTAGAAAATCATAGCTCTAAAGGCAGTTCGCGGAATGCTCATCTTAACTAAATTAAAAATGCACAACTACTTATCTTACAAAATTAACTACGTTTCACAAGGAAATCGGAACGTTTGACAATTGAGCTTCCATGGCCTGCTACTAACTATTAACAGAGCATCCCTCGTATCAACATCCGTATGTCAGATTCGTTTGTTAATTCTTTGCTGGAACTTTTCGATCCTAAATTTATGATATTTGTGACGGTAGAAATTCCTTGATAGAAGCTCTTTCAGATCAGCAAGTGTATGTGTATGTTGTATTATTAGCAACTACATGTTTCACTTGTGCCTATACCAATTCTATAGTAGTTAAATAAAATATCCTTGGTTGAAATGACCTTATTATAAAGCCAATCGATACTGCCACTTTTTCAAACTTTGTGTTGGCGATTTCTCAGATAGATAGATTAAGGTACGAGTTGCATACAAAGCTTTATGTTGGACTGCTATAATTAGTCTAATCAATTTAGAAAAAATAGCGGAAAGTTGAGGTAAGTCCATGGATTTTTGCATACGGCTTCCTTGTGGGTTATTAAACAACTCCTTAAAAGTCAACACCTGTAGGTGGTGAGCTCGAAGAAATAATGAGGATAAACCACGCCCCCTACCGGTTTTGTCGTTTTTTTCGGAAACTATTAGGGTTATCGAGATAAAGGAGGTTAGGTAAGATAAAGCTTATTTAAATCCCTACCAAAAGTGTTCGAATTTTTTTTCGTATTTCGCCTTCTTTCTGTGTTATCGAAGAAAGGAGATATGTCATACACGGATCAGCAATTTGCACCAGTAAATTTGCTCAAGGAACTTTCTGGCGTAACTTTTTATGGTCCCCTATTGCCATGAAGTAGCTAAGAAAAATTCGTTGAGAACCGGACGCGATCGTGGTACAGTCATCCTTTATCTTAGCATCTCTTCGGCAAAATCCATCAGGCGATATTATAGATATTCTTGATAGCAGTCGGCTGAAAAATTCGTATTGGCAAGTTAATTTTAAAAGAGTACCTGCACTACTGAATTTCTGAATCCAACCCAATACGTACAAGGTGTTTCGCCTTTTTTGAAATCCTAATTTCCTTTATTTATAAGTTCTTGGTACTAAATCATTACGCCTTAAGAAGACTTAACGGTACGTTTCAAGCAGTCTTTATGGAATGCTTCGTGTTTAGCTCTGATCAATCTTTTGCGAGAGTAACTAACGGATACGCCAGACTTTAACTAGTTGATGAATATGACCTTAGTCCAGCATTTCTGCCCAGGACAACTTAGTTTTAGCCCATGCTACTCGTCGTTTTGCAGATACTTGTCAGCGTTAACTATGCTGTTTACGAACTAAAATCTTCTTATTCCTCTAGCTAACATACAGCCTCAAATCATTATGTCTTGAGGAAACTT
The DNA here is from genome assembly GCA_929113105.1 of Agrypnus murinus. NCBI lineage: Eukaryota > Metazoa > Arthropoda > Insecta > Coleoptera > Elateridae > Agrypnus > Agrypnus murinus. Next base: position 70,744,677 of record OV816031.1, on the reverse strand, counting down.
AACATTAAGCAGTTTTGTTCTAGTTTTACTCTCGCAAAAGAGTAATCAGAGCTAAACAAGAAGCATTCCATAAATACTGCTTGAAACTAATGTTAAGTTTCCTCAAGGCGTAATGATTTAGAGCTATATGTCAGCTGGAGGATTAGTAAGATTTGAGTTCATAGACGGCACAGTTAATGCTGAAAAGTCATTCACAATAATTATTGGTTGATTAAAGTTAAATGGCAGATTTACATACAGTTCATTACAAGCATTTAAAAAATAACTAGAGTTAAATATTAAAAATACCAAGAGCGATATTAATCCCCCTTCTTATATCTTTTTACACTTAAATATGGATTTTATATGCATTCTTTTTGGCCTAATAAATACCCTAAATATAGAATAACCACTTTTCTTTGCTACAAGCCAAGCTCGGTTTAGGTAGGAAGATAAATACATATATTCTTTTTATCACATACCGTAAGGAAATTACAGACAAATTTTTAAATTTAATTAAAAAACGAGATGGAACAAACTCGGCATTTTAAATTAGGCGACAATATTTACTGATTTTACTAGCATTTTCAGAATAATTAACATATTATACAGATTTACATCTATAATTATTAGTGAAACTAATCTAACTGTTAATAATAATTAATTATTAGGAGTAATACATTTAGATTTTAAAGTAAAGTATGTGGTACTTAGCTATCAATTCACTAATCTGCCCCAGTAATAGCAGGCTGTTAATATTACTAGCACAATTACCATTAAAATGATGAGAAACACAAGAATCTTAATAGTTAAATCTAATTTTTCGTCTAAATTTAATTGATCTAAGCGGTCAAGCATATCTTTAAACATTCTAGAAGGCAATGGAACAGCCAACAGGAAATAGTTAAGTTAGGGAGCCAGTAAATAGTCCAAATAGTCTGGAGAAATATTCTTACGAAGAAAACAGAACAGACATTTTTTATAGAAAAATTAATTATCTATCTATTTTATTTAAACAATTTTTTTGTTAAATTAATATTTTAAGAGTTATTACACTGTAATGTTTTCCTGTTTCAGTGAGATGTTAGCCGTTTGCGAATTATTTAGCAAAACTAAAAAGTGAAAACTTTGCTGTGTAATAACTCTTAAAACATTAATTTGCAAGTAATTAAAAAATTGTTTTAATAAAAAAGATAGATAATTTATTTTTCTACAAAAAAGTCTGTTATATTTTTTTTCGTAGAACCAACCGTTCTCGAGATATTTTCAAAAACGGGTTTATTAAAATGGCTACTGAAGCATACCCGTCTCCGCCACACCAAATTAGTTTTATACTGACGACCGACCAACTAACAAATTCCAATAATAGAATAGCATGCATTTTTGCTGATGATATTGAAAGCAAATGATGGCAACAGCGCCGGTCCTCATGTTATACTTAAAACCTGTGTATAATTTGATATTGGGGCTCACTTTGCCGATTAAATCGTATCTAATAATATGGTCCTCACGTCGTCAGTAGTATAGTGTAGCCTCACTTGGTATTATTATACACAGCAAATAAAACTTTTTTAAATTCAAAGAAATCTGTGTATATTTGCGAGATACATAACTAGAACAAGTAAACAAGTGATGACAAAAAAATTTGCAAAGCTGTGAACATTTATAAGGGTGGTCCTCATTAACTATGGTTCATGATATGTCCTCACTTTGATAAGTGGCCGTAAATATATATATATATATATATATATATATATATATATATATATATATATATATATATATATATATATATATGTATGTCGATTGTTAAGTTCCGAGACTTTTTTTTATGTGTATCGACAAGTTCCAGGACTTTTGTTGAGTTCCGGGACGGTCTCGGAACTTTTTTATGTAATTTGATGAGTTCCGAGACGGTGTTGGAAGTTGTTTATGTCAAATGATGAGTTCCAGGACAGCAAGTTTTTATAAATGATTTTGATAATAAAGTGATAAAAATTTAGTTTTATCAGAGATTAAGCAACAAGATTATGTGTTTAACATAATTAGTAATAATAAGTAAATGTTTATGAAATTTTGGTTATAAATGACCTTACAAATATACCTTTGTACATTTTCAGAACATTTTATATATGGTACCAAAAGTTATTCAACTGTTATACATTCCATTAAATGTGGTTTTAATACTTTTAATAAGGAATAACTTGATGTTGTGTATTACCAAAAAATAAAGATATAGAAATTTTTCTCTATTTTTCGGTATCTATTTAACTTCGAAAATTCTAATAAAAAGTGTGTATATTTACTTAATACAGATTATGAATATTATTGAATTATCAATGAATTATTCCTCCCATTGATAATTAGGTAATGTTTCATAAAATTTTTTTTGATAAGTTTGAAAATGGTAAATTTGATGCTTTCATAGTATATACCCTGTAAAATAAGCAATAATTACGTTATACAACTAAACCAACATTAAAGTTTTCCTAGTCTTTTTTCACGGTCCAGATTGCAATTGTATATGAATAAAAACACATTTAATGTAATGTGTAACAATTGAATAACTTCTATTAGAAATCTAATACTGAAACTTTACTGAATTTTACTGAAATACTGAAATTTCTGAAATCTATACGTTTAATAGCAAAACGAAAATTAGAAGGTGCTTCATAATTTTGTTTCACTGTCGAGATTGTAAGTGTATTATACATGAATAAACACTTAATGAAATGTGAAATAGTTAAATAATTATTGATGCCATATTTAAAATGTCCTAGAGTCTACGTTATACAACTAAAACAAAACTAGATGAACCTTGATAATCATGTTTTTACTGTTGAAATAGCAATTGTTTATGAATAAAACGCATTTAATGGAATGTGTTAATCCAGTTAATTAACATGGATATTGTTTTATCCCGATTCGCAGGAAATATTTCAAAAATAGATAATACATATTTTCTAATATTTTTTCTATAATAAGATAAATTAAAAGGCTTTGAAGTTGTGTACCGAATTGGTATAACGGTCAGGGTATCAAACGCTCAATTAAAAATCGCGCGTTCGAAGCCCACTCTCATATGCAATTTTTTTTTAATTGAATTACTTAATTGTTGTTTATTATCTTACGAACTTGATTTTAGTTATTATCACAATTGTTGTTAGTTTTTCTTATTATTAGATATTTTTGCTATAAGAGTTTACCGTTAGTTTTTGTACAATTTCAACTAAAGAAAAGACCATGAAAAAGGATATGAAACTAAAAAATGAAAATTGTAATAATAATGATTAAAATTCAGTTGTAAATATAATAAATAACAATTAGTAAGTAATACAAAGAAATATTACGAGTCTGATACGTTAACAGTTACACTAATTTCTTTTTATGATTATTTTATCATATTTATTACGGAAGCCATTAAAACCAACATGCTTTTTAAGTATTTTTCTAAACAGTTTCTGATTTTTTCTTCATGTTTGGATGTAAAATAAATTCTTCTTTCGGTTAATACCGAAATTTTTATTTACATTTGCAAGTGTACTTTAGAAGGAGAGTGATGAAACTCCATTGGATTTCCTGTATTATCGCTTACAAAAAACACAGCGTATAACTAAAACCAAAACGGCTTGATATTATTAGAAAATTCAAGATTTATTAGATTGTTTACATATGGTATATAAACTAGGTGTATATATAGTAGAGTCAATTTTTGCAAAAAACATGCCTAAGTTCTTATTTTTTACTATCTAAAGATAGAGACTTGAAATCTTTTCTAATGCCTTTAGTAGTGGACTAATATAAAATGTAATATGTTTAAAATGGGGGCACGCACCTCGGGGATTGAAATCCCTATTGTACACTCCCAATTTACTCCACACTCCCCAACTCGGGAAGTTTTCCATCAACTTGAGCAAAATTCATGTTGGGAAGGTTTTAGGGGTTTCTGATTATGAATTCAATGAGAAAATTGAGAAATACAAAATGGCTGACCCAAGATGGCGATCTCTGAGACTAAAAATGCGATTTACGCCGTTTCTATTGATTTTAGAGAAAGATGCGAAAAGGCAGGAAGTGTTTAGAATGTTATTCTGCATAGGAATACATAATTCCGATTACCTTATTATGTAACCCCTTCACTCTCCCCTACTGAGAAGCCCACTAGGGGAGAGTGAAGGGGGTTACATAATAAGGTAATCAAAATAGTGTATTTCTATGCAAGATCACATTTTAGACACTTTTTGACTCTCTGAATTTTTCTCTAAAATCAATAGAAACGGCGTAAATCACATTTCCAGTCTCAAAGACCGCCATTTTGTATTTCTTAATTCTCTCATTAGATTCATAATCAGGAACCCCAAAAACCCGCCCAACATGAATTTCGCTCAAGTTGATGGAAAACTTCCCGAGTTATTACATTGGGAGTGTAAAATAGGGGTTTTAACCCCCCGAGGGGGCGTGCCACCATCTTAAACATATTACATTTTATATTGGTCCAGTACTGAAGGCATCACAAAAGATTTCAAGTCTCTATCTTTAGATAGTAAAAAATAAGAGCTTAATACAAAAATTGACTCTACTACTAGGGCAGAGCAAAGGGGTTACATAATAAGGTAACCAAGATAGTATATTCCTTTGCAAAATCACATTTTAAGCACTTTTTGACTTTTTGAACTTTTCTCTAAAATCATTAGAAATCGCATTCTCAATCTCAAAGACCGTTATTTTAGGACCGCCATGTTGGATTCGCCATTTTGAATTTTTCAATTTTCTTATTGGATTCATAATCAGTGACCCCAAGAACCCTCCCAACATAAATTTCGCTCAATTTGGTTGCGTTATTAAATTAGGGGTACAAAATGGGGGTTTCAACCCCCCGAGGAGGCGGGCCCCCATTTTAAACATATAACATTTTATATTGGTCCAGTACTGAAGGCATTACAAAAAATTTTCAGTCTCTATCTTTAGATAGTAAAAAATAAGAACTTAATGCAAAAATTGACTCTACTAATAGGTGTTATGTAATAGAATTGAAATAAAAAGTAAGAAAGGTCATGGGACTAAACAACCTCCATACTTAAATTGAAAACTGCTGTATTATTGGAATTTTTATTAATTACTGAAAAGTACAATGCATAAATGATGATAAAAAGTAGTTGTATACATATTTTAACAAAGATCCAATATGTTCATTTCGCTATCTAGCTTCAAGTGTTATTGCATATGGATAAAAACACATTTAATGGAATGTGTAACAGTTGAATAACTGTTGATACCATATATAAAATGTTCTGGAAATGTACGTTAATACAACATTACAATTAAATCAACATTAGAGGCTTCCTAGTTTTTTCACTGTCCAGATTGCAATTGTATTGGTATTGTATATTTGTAAATATACGAATAAAATCTCTTCCTATAGTAAAGAACAGCAAAAGAAGTGGTCGACAAGTATTTTGTCTGTTTTTGACTATATAAAATCAAAAATTAAAACATAGCAACTATGAGAAATGAGAAATACTGGTTTGCAAACAAACTTTCGGTTGATACTAAAATCATTTACAGCCTCCGGCAAGTTTTATGATCTTACGAGGGTTGCGCTGAAAATTGTTAGTTATAAAAAGACCGTTGCATCTTTTAACAAAAAATCTTTATTGTTTTTCAAAATAATCTCAATTCAGACTAATACACTTGTGCATTCTTTGACACCACTTTTTAAAACATTCGAAAAATTCATTTTCTGAAAGGTCCTCAAAAATTCTTTGAAATTCTGTAACGGCTGCATCTGCGCTGGAAAATCTTTTACCTCGCATCATTTTTTTAACAGTTGGAAACAAAAAAAAGTCGCACGGCGCCAGATCTGGGCTATACGGAGGATGAGTTACCCATTGAACTCCAGTATCCGTCAAAAAATCCAATATTCTGGCAGCAGTGTGGGAGGATGCGTTGTCATGATGGACTAAGATGTTACGCAAGCCGGTCCTTTGGCGACCTGTCTGTAATTTTGCAAACATCTGTGGTAAAGCCACTTCGCAATACCATTCAGAATTAACAGTTCTGCGATCTTCAAGTGGAATAACAGCAACAGGACCACTTCAGCGGAAAAAACAGCAATCATTTTCTTATTGACGCTTCTGCTACGAATTATTTTTGTGGGCAAGTCTTCATCTTCGAATACCCAAACACTAGACTGCTGTTTAGTTTCAGGGTCGTAACTGTATACCCAAGATTCGTCACCAGTTACAATGTATGCCACTTGCTTGGAATCTACTCCGTCAAATTTTTGCAACATAAATTTACACCAGTGTACTCGAGCCTGTTTTTGACTTTCTGAGAGCAAATGCGGTATCCAACGGCTTGCTAGCTTTCTTACCCAAGATGCTTATGCAAAATGGTATTCACCGCCGAGGATCCAATCTTCACTTCCTCCTGAATCTCCCTATAAGTAATATTTCGATTGAATTGAATCAAGCTTGCCACTCGATCAACATTTTCTGAACAGGCAGCTTCCGCAGGTCTTCCAGGCCTTTCTTCGTCTTGTAGCAGCTCTCGCCCTCGTCGAAATTCGCGGAACCAATGACTAACAGCGGATAATGAAGGGGCAGCATCGCCAAAAGCTGCTATCAAATTTTCACGGCTTTGCTGGTATCCTAACTGTCTTTTATAGTCGTAGAAAATCATAGCTCTAAAGGCAGTTCGCGGAATGCTCATCTTAACTGAATTAAAAATGCACTACTTATCTTACAAAATTAACTACGTTTCACAAGGAAATTGGAACGTTTGACAATTGTGGGTAACGAATGTCAACTACTGCGACATTCAATTGTTGCAATTGTTTCTAACCAATTGAGCTTCCATGGCCTGCTACTAACTATTAACAGAGCATCCCTCGTATTGTAAAAGTATAAGAGTAAGAAAAAGGTTTCCAGGTAAAGGAGGGTTTATTATATAGATAAATGGAAGATTTTTAACATTTTTGCTGTACTTATTACAAACAATTCGTTTAGACCCATTTTGTAGCATTTTAATTAAATAAATAACAATTAATATAATTTATTTATGCATTATGTAGAATCGGTTCACGCACAATACAGTTTTACGTGCATTTTTCAAACCTTTATATTATCTACCCTAAATAGTTATTTTACAGTGAAGATATTCCAGTACTGTAAAGAAAAGAATTAGGAATCGAATGATGCCCTTGGTTACGCCTTTTTTAATTGAGTTGCTATTGTTTCTGTTGCATACCAGACCAAATTTACAATAAGATGGATGCTACGCAGACATTTTGCATTTATAACAGTTTACGGGAGATATACCTATTGTAAAATTCTTTGGCAATTAAAGTTTTTAAAGCAAGCATTCTTGCAATGATTGCTGTGCACAAGAATCACTCCTGTTGGATAATTCTTCGTTAGTTTTCCCAGCTACAATCAAAGTCAATCCGTAACCAAGGGCATAATTCGAACCTTAATCATTTTATTTACAGTACTCCGGAATATCTTTATTGTAAAATAATTACGTACCTACATGTACATACATATATTTTACCTGAACTTTTAAAGTTTTGTTACTTTATAGAACGAATGCTCTTTTCGGTAACCTTTCATGGTTTATATTAATTAATTTCTTACATATACTTAAAGTTTTATAGTAGTACAAGCACTAAAAAAATACCATACGAGAATAGTTGACTAAAGAAACGTTTAAGTTTTGGGTTTTGCGACTTTGCAATATAAATTTGACACGTGTTCACCATATGTTTGTTTAAAATCAAGATGAGCCTCACGCAAAACCATTTTCATATAGCCTGGTTGCGATAGCATTTTCTTGGCAATTTTTTCGGTTGCCATAGCAATTTTTTAGCAATTCTTTTAAAGATCGAAACTTCAAGTTGTGCTTTAATTAGCTTCGTATAAGGATATCACCAATGCGCCTCTGGATAAGCCTTATTGGTCAAAATCATTGGTTCAATCATTCCTGTCTTACAAATTGTATAATACATATAAGGGGTGGAAAAGTACCAATAAGCAAGTTAATTAATATCGTAATTTCAATACAACTTAGAGCTTGTGCATCGATGATCCTTACTTGATTACTTAATGTTGTTTATTATCTTCAAACTCTTTTAATTATTATTACAATTGTTATTATTTTTTTATTATTGGATATTTTTGCTACACAAAATCTAACGGTAAAACCTTACCGTTATTATTTGTAAAAACTTAACTATGAAAAAAGCAGATGAAAAAATGGAATAAGACCAATAATAATTGTAATAAAAATCATTTAAATTGTTTACATATGGCATATAAGCTAAGTGTATATAGGTGTTAATACCTACGTATTGAAATTAAAATGTAAAAATAAGAAAAGTCCTGGAACTCATCGATATATAACAAAAACCAAAACGGCTTGGTATTATTAGAAAATTCAAGGTTTTTTTAGAAAGCATTGTTTACATATAAACTACATAATTATATATAGGTGTGAATACCTATGTAATGAATTTGAAATGTAAAAATAAGAAATGTCCTGGAACTCATCGATACATAACAAAAACCAAAACGGCTTGGTATTATTAGAAAATTCAAGGTTTTTTTAGAAAGCATGGTTTACATATGACATATAAACTACATAATTATAATATATAGGTGTGAATACCTATGTAATGAATATGAAATGTAAAAATAAGAAAAGTCCTGGAACTCATCGATATATAACAAAAACCAAAACGGCTTGGTATTATTAGAAAATTCAAGGGTTTTTTAGAAAACATTGTTTACATATGACATATAAACTACGTAATTATATATAGGTGTGAATACCTATGTAATGAATTTGAAATGTAAAAATAAGAAATGTCCTGGAAATCATCGATATATAACAAAAACCAAATCGGCTTGGTATTATTAGAAAATTCAAGGTTTTTTTAGAAAGCATTGTTTACATATGGCATATAAACTACATAATTATATATAGGTGTGAATACCTATGTAATGAATATGAAATGTAAAAATAAGAAAAGTCCTGGAACTCATCGATATATAACAAAAACCAAAACGGCTTGGTATTATTAGAAAATTCAAGGTTTTTTTAGAAAGCATTGTTTACATATGGCATATAAACTACATAATTATATATATGTAGGTGTTAATACCTATGTAATGAATTTGAAATGTAAAAATAAGAAATGTCCTGGAAATCATCGATATATAACAAAAACCAAAACGGCTTGGTATTATTAGAAAATTCAAGGTTTTTTTTAGAAAGCATTGTTTACATATGGCATATAAACTACATAATTATATATAGGTGTGAATACCTATGTAATGAATTTGAAATGTAAAAATAAGAAAAGTCCTGGAACTCATCGATATATAACAAAAACCAAAACGGCTTGGTATTATTAAAAAATTCAAGGTTGTTTTAGAAATCATTGTTTACATATGACATATAAACTACATAATTATATATATGTAGGTGTTAATACCTATGTAATGAATTTGAAATGTAAAAATAAGAAAGGAACTCATCGATATATAACAAAACCCAAAACGGCTTGGTATTATTAGAAAATTTAAGGTTTTTTTAGAAAGCATTGTTTACATATGACATATAAACTACATAATTATATATATGTAGTTGTTAATACCTATGTAATGAATTTGAAATGTAAAAATAAGAAAGGTCCTGGAACTCATCGATATATAACAAAAACCAAAACGGCTTGGTATTATTAGAAAATTCAAGGTTTTTTTAGAAAGCATTGTTTACATATGGCATATAAACTACATAATTATATATATGTAGGTGTTAATACCTATGTAATGAATTTGAAATGTAAAAATAAGAAATGTCCTGGAACTCATCGATACATAACATAAACCAAAACGGCTTGGTATTATTAGAAAATTCAAGGTTTTTTTTAGAAAGCATTGTTTACATATGAGATATAAACTACATAATTATAATATATAGGTGTGAATACCTATGTAATGAATATGAAATGTAAAAATAAGAAAAGTCCTGGAACTCATCGATATATAACAAAAACCAAAACGGCTTGGTATTATTAGAAAATTCAAGGTTTTTTTAGAAAGCATTGTTTACATATGGCATATAAACTACATAATTATATATATGTAGGTGTTAATACCTATGTAATGAATTTGAAATGTAAAAATAAGAAATGTCCTGGAAATCATCGATATATAACAAAAACCAAAACGGCTTGGTATTATTAGAAAATTCAAGGTTTTTTTAGAAAGCATTGTTTACATATGACATATAAACTACATAATTATATATAGGTGTGAATACCTATGTAATGAATTTGAAATGTAAAAATAAGAAAGGTCCTGGAACTCATCGATATATAACTAAAACCAAAAGGGCTTGGTATTGTTTGTAAACTCAAGATTTTTAAAAAGAATTGTTTAAATATGTATTTAAACTAGGTGTAGATAAATGTTATACCTATGTAATGGAGTTCAAATGCAAAAATAAGAAGAGTCCCGGAACTCATCGATATATCCCTAAAATCAAAACGGCTTTGTATTTTTAAAAAATTTAAAGAGTTCCGAAAAGCTTACATTATATATGGTTTAATAAACCTGGTGTACATAAGAATTTTTTGGTGTCCCGGAACTCGTCGATCGCCATACATATATATATATATATATATATATATATATATATATATATATATATATATATATATATATATATATATATATATATATATATATATATATATATATATATATATATATATATATATATATATATATATATATATATATATATATATATATATATATATATATATATATATATATATATATATATATATATATATATATATATATATATATATATATATATATATATATATATATATATATATATATATATATATATATATATATATATATATATATATATATATATATATATATATATATATATATATATATATATATATATATATATATATATATATATATATATATATATATATATATATATATATATATATATATATATATATATATATATATATATATATATATATATATATATATATATATATATATATATATATATATATAAATATATATATATATATATATATATATATATATATAAATATATATATATATATATATATATATATATATATATAAATGATTAGAAGTAATAATGCGCGTAGAGATATACAAGAAAGTGTTATAATAATGGGATATCGCGCAACAGAGAAGAAAGAAATCATAAGTTGCAGCCGTCTACACGTGTTTCACACTTATTAGTGATCATCAGGACGGCATAGCAGATGGAATAAATATGCACTGAAAACTCAGTGTCTTCAGGCCGATACTGCAAATGTGCGGTTGGCTGCTATCAGTGAAACCTTGTGTTATTACATCTTTCTGAGTTAGTTGCTTTTATATTTATTCCATCTGCTATGCCGTCCTGATGATCACTAATAAGTGTGAAACACGTGTAGACGGCTGCAACTTATGATTTCTTTCTTCTCTGTTGCGCGATATCCCATTATTATAACACTTTCTTATATATATATATATATATATATATATATATATATATATATATATATATATATATATATATATATATATATATATATATATATATATATATATATATATATATATATATATATATATATATATATATATTGGTTTAATCGACGTTGTCGGACCCGCTATATGGTAGGGTCGTTAGTAGACCCGCATTTTTTTATTTTTAAAATGTGTATATTTTACATAATATTGATCTATTTCTGATAAGCAATATTTAAGATCCTCGAGGGGTAAAAATATATGAAAAAAAATATTGGTGATATTTGACAGTCGTTCTTGAACCCGATACATATTACAGTGTTTACAGACCCATTTGTATAATTTTAAGCAAGCCTACCTACCCTACCGAACCCAGCAACGTTGCCGAATGTATCAGAGATAAAATTACGATTGACGTAATGATTTCGGGATGCTAAGCACATAAGTGATCTTTATTTTTGTTGATCTGTTCGTAAATTCCATAAATAACCTTAAACGCAGAAAAATTAACGTTTTCCGTAAAACGATGTAACTCTGAAAATTATTATTAACATGAGAAAACAGCATTGAGCCTCTTTTGTTCTAAAATACATAAGGTTTATGCAAATAATTGTTTTTTAATAATTTGTTTTTAAATCATTTATTTTAACATGATTATTTTTGTTTAAAAGAATACAATTAAAAGTGTCGAAGACACGTCATGTATATGTGTTTTGAAAAAATAAATGTTATAACCAAATCTTTTGACCTCCTGAACATTTTACTGTTATGTTTTTAGCACAAATGAACAGTTTCTAAGATATGTATATTTTAATGCCACGGTAACAGTTCAGTCAAATTAGTAAAAATAGAGGGGAATTGAGGTAGATCCTTGGATTTCTGATAGGCCTTCTTTGTGATATGTTAAATAACCCCTTAAAAGTTCCTACTCAAAAGTGGTGAACCAGAGAAGCTGATGTGGGTAAGCCATGCCCCCAGATGATTTTTACTGTTTTTTCAGAAACTATTAGGTTTATCAAAATGGAGCCAGTTAGGTAAAATAGGATTTTATTTAACTTTCATACTAAAGCTAAGAAAACTTTGTGCATGTTGTCTTGTTTCTGTGTAATCGAAAAACGATCATATGTCACACAGACAAATAATTTGCATCGGTACATATTATACGAGAAGCTTCGAGCATAACTTTGTGTGATTTGATGTTCATCATGAAATACCTATGGAAATCTCGTTGAGCATCGAACGCGATCCTGGTTCAGTCTTCTTCTATCTCAGCATCTCCAGCAAAATCTACGAGGCGATATTATCATTATTATTGGAGCTAGTCATATGGTAATTCTCGTATTGGCAAGATACATTTTAGGGGTATACCCTGTACTAATCAATCTTTTTAGTGAACCTAAAACGTACAGGGTACATCAGGGTTTTTGGATCTCTTACTTCGTTCTTTATATTGATATTTGTATCGAGTAATTTTTTTTCTTGAATGGTTTTTGTTTTGGAATTCTAAGTTCACGACTTAATTCCACACGTGCTCTAAAATGTAGCTAGATATTTAACATTAAATGGGACTTCATCCATTTTACATGCAGGATATCTCGAGCAGACGGTGCCAATTCCTGAGGGTCAATAGCTTTGATCAAAATAGACCATTAAGCACAACATATCTATGTTCAAAAATGAGATGTTACAAAGCTATAGACCTTCAAAATAAAAAAGTCAAAAATGAATACACCATTGAATGCAAAATTTAATTCTTCACAAAACCGGTATACTTGACCCAAGTCGAATAGTGACAAGTCAAATAATGCTCTATAAAATGCAGAAAGAAAATAAAGGTAAAACGTCATGCAGTATGACGTACAAACGAAGTAAGAAAGATTTCAAAACAAGGTGAAATGTCCTATACATTTTGGTTTCTATAAAATAATTGTCCAGTACAGGGTATTCTCCTAAAGATATTCCTTTTACTGCAAAATTATCATAATACTACAACCAACAATAACAACATCGCTTCATGAATTTTGCAGAAGTGGTGCTACGGTTGCACTGCGAACTCAACATTTTTTTTTCTTAGCCAAGTACTTGATGACGAATACAAGATCGCAATAAGTTATGCTTTAAAGTTGCCCCGTCAAATGTATTGGTAAAAATTGTTAGTCTACATACAGGGTGTTTTACTCAACTTTCGTATAAATTGCATGTGTGATAGTATTCATCAATAGGAACAAAAAACTCTTTTTGTTTTTAACATACGCAAATCGACAAAAATTTGTTAAAAATGTCAACTTTTGGGAACTGCTGGAAATTATAGTCAAAACAAACTGCGACATCACCTAGCAGCAGCTGCGTCAATGTATCAGATAGACACATCCAGCTCCAAGTGTGATTCTTAGACCAGTGACCTGCTACCCACTTTTCAAAAACCATTCTTTTTTCGGTTATTATGAAAGATAGACACTAATGATTTTCAGCTTTTTTGTTGCATTTTATGTGTACTACCACCTATTCAGAGGATACGAATCTTAAGTGAAACATCCTGTATGATATATATTCATGCGCCAATTAAATAAGCTTTATTTTATCTAACACACTTAACAACCAGTCCATAAACCTAACAGTTTTTGAAAATAAAACGACAAAATCCATCTGGGGGCGTGGTTTAATATTGATATTTTACAAAGTTCAGGATATTATCTACTCGTAAACATGAACAAATCAAGCATAAAGTCATTTTCAAGTTTAGCTGACCAAAATACACTACATTTGATTAGTTTAACCTAGATTAAAAAAATAGCAGTTTCTATTTTTACTGTGCGTTTGTACAGTTACAAGAAAATTATGGAATGTTCGATCCCTGCTCTCTGTTTAATGAATTTGAAGGTACAAAACAGTATACACTATATGGTGGTTAAGTGCCTTTAACAGAAATGTCGAAAGATAACGAAGAAGAGAAGTAGTTTTTCAAACCTTGCTCAATTCCGTTATATTGCACTTGTACTAAGTTAAAGATCAATTTTTATTGTATTCTGAAATAGCTATTTGTGAATTGGAATATGTATTATATTCTTAGTGACGAATTGTACACCAGAGATTTTCTGATTACATTTGAAATATATGTAGTTCTAAATATACCAGGCGCAAATCATATTAGTCCACCCTGTTTCATTTTTGTTAAAGAACGTCCCACAGAATTTATTCCGTTTATCTTTTTTTCTATGAGTGGCCGTTTCTTGTAGCTATAGTGAAGTGCTGCTACTGCATCTACCCCATACCAATGTTCATGAAATTTAATTGGGGGTTGCAACATACACTGCCCCTCCGAACCTTTTGAGTGCCCTGTTTCCATTAAAAGTTCCATTAAGTAATCTTACAAATTACAGACGAGAAAGTTTTCCTTCAGCGTTTTAGCAAAAAAGTCACAAATGATGATCAACTTAGTTCGCCCATTTTAATTTTTGATAAAGAACACCTCACGATTTTTACCCTGAATGGTCTACGACGTTGCTATTTATTGGTGGTATATAGTACATATCGTCGCCGTTAATGCATATGAACTTAATTCTTTGAAATGTTGTAACTAGCAATGTTGCTAGTTGCGATTTCAAAGAATTCATCATGCCATCTGTAACAAAATTTTTATAATCATTTAAACCGCGCTCCTGGAAAATTGCTAGAAAATAGTTCCGCTAGTATGCATTAACGTCGACGAAATGTATGAATGAGTACTGTGATCGAGTGATAAATATGTATGTGTGAGTGCAGTATCCAATGCAACGAATATAAACAAGGAGTCAGAAAATAATTCAAAAACCAAATAGTTCAAGCATTCATTCTCTCATCTTAACAGTAAAAGAATAAAGCTTTAATTAACCACAAACAATTTTTCAAACAAACATACAAAGAAGATATTACAGTACTTTTATACTAAAAAATTTAATCAAGTTCTTGAAATTTATCGTTTGATTACTACGGAAAATGACATATGTACTTTTCCACCTTATTTGTAAACCATCCACTTTCCCCAGAAATTAACTTTTCCGTATTATGTTGCGTTGTCTCACTTGTTCGAAAATCGTGTTAACCTTACTCTAATCATTTATATAAAAAATGAATTCAGTTATAAAGTCCTACTTAAAGATACCATTGATATGAACACATGGATTGTAGGTATTAATATATGCTTTCAATCATACAAATATAACTTTATAAAATATCACTCTCCAAACTCTAGTGATGCTCAATTTCTAATGAAACTTGAAAATTTGTTTGATGCATATGCTAGTAGATCAGAGACCTTACTAATTATCGGAGACTTTAATATTGACCTATTAAAGGATTCATATTATGAAAATAGGCTGAGAACTTTAATGAAAAATAATGGACTACATTAGATTATCGTATCGTATCTTTTAAAAATCTACCATACCAAATTAAAAAACTTACACTCCGAGAAATTTTTAGGTTTAGTCGTAGATCGTCAATTTCAGTGGAAAGAACATATAGATGAAATGTTACCTAAACTTCAGAAAGCGATTTACTGTATACGACGTTTAAAATATATTTGTGACTTATCAACCTTGCGTACCGTTTATTTTGCGTATTTTGAATCTATAATCAGATATGGATTGATTTTTTGGGGCAATTCGATACATCTCTCTAACATTTTAATACTACAAAAAAGAGCATTAAGAATTATATACAGTATCAAAAGTAGAGATAGTTGTAGACCTTTATTTATAAATCACAATATCTTAACAATTTTTAATTTATTCATTTACGAAAGCTCGATATTTGTTTTTGAGAATAAAAATACTTTCAAACATAATGCGGATGTTCATGACTATAATACTAGAAGCAATCTTCTGCGATCTAATGCTGCTAAAACTTCAACCTATTATAAATCATTCATGTTTACGTCGGTTAAAATTTTTAATAAACTTCCTGATCAGATCAAAAATTTAGAAAATATTAAAAAATTCAAACGTGCACTAAAATCGTATTTGACTGACAACTGCTTTTATGACCTGGAAGAGTTTTGGAATACTGGAAATACTGCGACTGCTTAGTGTTTGAAATGTAAACTCCATATCTATATTATCTTTAATTACTCCTTTAATATGTTTTACATCTACAATGTTTTTATAATATTTTATATCATATACACTACATGTTTTTTATCCTATTTATATTTACACAATATTTTATTTTATTTTATTAATATGTATGTTTTTTATTGTATTATTCAACGCCACTGGCATCAGAATAAATGTTTATCTATCTATCTATCTATCAACCAACCTAGAAGAATCACTAAGAACAGTGCTACACTCATAGATTTTCTTGTATCTAATGAAAAAACCATTGATGCCCAGGTACACCATGTTCCAAAAATAACCGATCACTCAATAATAACTGTAAATGCAAAAGTGAAAGAAAAATATGAAGAATATACAATACAACACAGAGACATGAGCAACTTCAATAAAATGCAATTTCAATTAGATCTAATGGATCAACCATGGAATCCGGACTGTACAAACACCAATCAACTAGCAGAAACATTAGTTAAAACCATAATGGACACACTAAACAGGCATGCTCCAACTGTAGAAAAAACCATTAAATGGCAATGGAGTTGTAAGCGTTGGTGGACCCCAGAAATAGCCTTGGAAATTGAAGAAAGGGACCGATTATATAAAAGAGCAATCTTTACACAAGAAGAAAGTGATATGAATAGGTATAGACAACAAAGAAATGGAATTTTTAGTTTGATCAGGAACCACAAGAGAAATTATTATTAAGAAAAAATAGATGATATGATAGATAACTCAACAGAAATGTGTAAAACAGTTAAAGAATTAATTAAAGGAGGCCATAACAGACAAAAAAAGGAAGGTATTATTTTTGACAATGAGTTAGAAAAAAAGGAAATTCAAATTGCAGAAAAATTCAATATTTACTTTATTAACAGCATACAACAAATTATTACATTAACAAATTTAACCCAAATTGAAAATGATTTAAGTCACATTAATGTACATCAATGCAAGTTCGAAAAATTTTTACCAATAGAGTTTTTGGAGTTAAAAAAAATTATAAACAATTTACCTAATAAGAATAGTAGTGTCGATGGTATTACAGTAAAGATTCTTAAATTAGCTTTCAATGTAATAGGACAGAGATTTTTGGATCTAATTCAAATGAGCCTAGAATGTGGATCTTCCCAGAAACCTTGAAGACATCCCATATTATCCCCATTGAGAAGATAACCCACACTAACAAATGTGAAGAATACAGACCGATCAACATGGTGACAACTTATGAAAAATTATTAGAGACCGTCGTAAATATCCAGTTTCGTGAATACATTGAAGTGAACAAACTGTTAACACCTTTTCAATCAGGGTTTCGGAAAAATAATTCATGTGAAAGTGCAATACAATCAGTTCTTTTGAAATGGAAAAATGCTATTTACAAGAAGAAGGTGATAGGTGTAGTTTTTCTAGACTTTAGACGTGCTTTTGAGACTATGAATAGAGATCTATTATTATTGAAATTAAAAAGATATGGGTTCGGCCCAATAGTTATAAAATGGTTTAGTGAATATCTCAAAAACAGATTTCAAAAAACTAGATACTTTAATAGTACATCTTCAGCTAAAAAAAACTACCTTTGGCGTTCCACAACGAACTGTATTAGGCCCTGATTTATTTGTACTATACATAAATGATATTGTTAATGTAATTAAAAAATGTAGCATTCAATTATTTGCAGATGACACTTTAATATATTTTATAGGAGATGATGTTAAACAGTAATAAATATCGTCAATGATGAATTAGTAAATGTATATAACTGGTTAGGTAAAAATAGTCTTTCTTTAAATGTAAATAAAACAAAATGATAATAAAAAATAAGTTTAACGAAATTGATACATCTAGTCATGTGAGAATACAAATTAATAGTCAAAAAATAGAACAAGTTTAGGAGTGGAAGTACTTAGGCGTAATAATAGATTGTCACTTAACATTTTCTAGTCATTCAAACTATGTTATCAGTAAAGTTGCAAAAAAAGTAAATTTCATGGGTAGAATAAGCCAAAATCTTAGCAAGTGATCTAAATTATTACTATTGAAAACAATAATACTTCCCCATTTTAATTATTGTGCTAGTATACTTTACCTCCTAAATAATACTGAAATTAACAATCTTCAAAAAAAAAACAAAATTGTGCGTTAAGAATAATATTAAAATGTAGTAGGTATACTAGCATAAGATAGTTGCAAGTTACATCTTTGTTAAGTGTTAAGGAAAATATATTTTATAATACGATGATAATAATATTTAAAATAAAGAACCGAATATATCCAGAGCACATTTTAAATGAATTACTATTCGTAGAAGATGTTCATGATCATAATACTAGAAGTAGAAATAATTTTTATGTTCATACAGTAACAACAAATATAGGACAAAATAATCTGTTTCATAAAGGTTTAGTTGAATATAATTCACTTCCGGCTAATGTAAAAAACTGTACATCTTTAACATTATTTAAGAAACAGTGTAAAAAATATGTAATAAATTATATTAATATTTAAGAAATTATAATGTATTATATGGAATTTATCTAGTTATATGCTATAAATAAAGTATATTATTATTATTAATAAATATTAAAACCTTGTATTTTTCAAAGCCAGAGAATTATTTAAAAATGTGAAAAGAACTCGCATACGAGCTGATGTAATTCTTACGTCACTTTTCTCCATCAAATATTAAATGTAAGCTATTATAACCAAACGTTTATAAAACAAAGCTTAACATATGCGTCATAGCAATGTTGCCAGCTCCAGGGCTTAGGAAGTCTGTAGAACATAGCGGGTTTGATAGCGTCTTGTATAAAAATATACGATATACACTTGAGAAAGGCGCGACGCCCCCTATAGTTCATTGTGATGAACTACGGTTGTATAAAACTTTTTACAGACCCTACTTTTCCAAACCCAAATTGTATATTTTTTTATTGCAGTTTTAGGTAAACATTATCCTGTAGACCTCGAAAACATAGGAGAACGTTGCCAGACCCAAGCCCGGGTCTGAGAGCGTCGAAAATGGTCCGACAAGTCGGTAGAATATAGCGAAACGGGTGTGTATAAGCGGTTAGACAAATATATATATATATATATATATATATATATATATATATATATATATATATATATATATATATAATGATTAGAAGTAATAATGCGCGTAGAGATATACAAGAAAGAGTTATAATAATGGGATATCGCGCAACAGAGAAGAAAGAAAAAAAAAAAAAAAGTATCATTCAAAATGGCGATCCAAAATGGCGTTTCAAAATGGCTATTCAAAATGGCGATTCAAAATGGCGTCGACCAATCAGAAGCAAGGGGAGGAGCTAACAGAAGGGAGAAGGGGAAAGGGGCGTGGCCAGAAAAAAGGAGTGGGAGGTATCTCAAGTGAGGCAATACCTACTTCTGTAATTTAGTTTATCAGTTTTATAACTATGTCGTCAACTTTACGCGGAAAAACTCTTCACAGTCAAGCGCGCGAAATGGCTTTTAACGTTTACAAATGGATAAAATCTCAAAACAAAGATCAGTGTATGAAGGGAATTAAAGAAAAAGTGTCAAGTGCTACTGGAGTATCCGTAAGGACTATCGAAAGGATTATTAAGGAAGGTAACACCTTGCCTGAATCTGAGACTGATAAACTATTTAAAAGTCCTGGAAAAAAACGAAGTCGCGTGTGTAATGTGACCGCACTTGAAGATTATGGGTTGGTTGATTTTCGACGTATAATCTATAATTTCCATAAAACAGAAAATTGTAGAGTTACGCTTCCTGCTTTACAAGAAACACTTCGCAATGATTTGGGGTGGCAGGGACAAGTGTCTTCTCTTCGGACAGTGTTAAAGAAGCTGGGGTTTAAGTGGCGCCGTACTCAAAATAATCGTAAACTATTAATTGAAAAAAGTGAAATTCGTGCTTTAAGAATAGACTATTTAAATAAAATTAAGTTTTTTCGCCAACAGCAGCATCCTATTGTTTTCTTAGATGAAACGTACATCCATAGTGGGCACACAGTAATAATGGATTACTTGCTAATATTTCAAAAGGGGAACGCTTAATTATAATTCATGCAGGTGGAAGCATGGGTTTTATTCCAAACTGCCTCAACATTTTTAAATCTGGAAGTAAGTCAGGAGATTACCATGATGAAATGAATTCATCAAATTATGAAAAATGGGTCACGGAAAAATTAATACCTAATTTGCCAGCAGAGTCGGTTGTTGTGATAGATAACGCGCCTTATCACAATGTACAAATAAACCGTGCTCCTAATAGCAATTCTAAAAAAGCAGATATGGTCTCCTGGCTTACTGAAAAAAAAATAACATTTTCACCTCAAATGCTAAAACCTCAGTTATATGATATAATTAAAAAGCATAAAAAGCAGTAGATTCAGTACAAATTTGATGCCATTTTCAATGCTAATGGCCATACTGTACTGCGCCTTCCACCGTACCACCCAGATTTGAACCCAATAGAACTAATTTGGGCACAAGTTAAAAACAACGTTGCTAAGAAAAATACTACCACGAGATCATTTGAATTTATAATTAAAGTTGGCTGTGATTTTTAAATTAGATTGGCAACACTAACTGTTCACTTCACAGTTTGATTTGAATTGTCAAAGTGACGCTCCAAAATGTTTAATCTAGAACATAAAATTGCATAACCTCTAATTTACACAGCGAGTCAATTGGCAGGATCGCCAAACGTATAAAAAAATTCCCGCCTACTTTAATTTTAAATTTAAATGATCTCACGGTACATTTAAATTAAATGATGCGTGGAAATTAGCCGAAAACGAGTTTTCTTCTGTAACTTTAGAAGATTGGGTGAGCCGTTGTGAACATGTGATAAAAAGTGAAAATAATTATTTGCAAAATGAACAAATAATAGACGTTAGAACCGAACAACTTATAATTAGTGTAAATGACGAAGATTCGGATTCCGACTTTGGAACTGATTTTGAGGATAGCGGTTAAAATATGTAACATAAATTGTAGATACCTATTGCATTTATTTTTTTAAAATTATTATATGATCGTTATTGTAGTACCACTCGTATTAACTTTCTTTTTCTCTATTATAGGTATAATTATGTAGTCAAAATATTTTTTGTAACATTATTATTTATTATTGAAAATTTAATTTAAATATCTATAATATGGTTTCATTTCACTTTTTCAGTGAGTGCAATTAGCTAAATTATGATTTTATTTTATGAAAATATTTACTTTGAAATTTGGCAGTCCCGCTAGAAATATTTCGTTTGAAATACAGCAAGCAAATAAAATAAGGCGCCCTACGCGTCTACGCCACTGTTAGAACAGTGCAACATTCGCAAATACGGGGCCTGACCACAACGGCCAATCGCTATTTTGGCAGTTGTGGTCATAACCACAACGGTCTCCGTGACCATAACGGCAAACAGCCACAACGCCCAATTTGACCATATCGCCCAACTCGACACTTGACCATAACGGCCACCATGACCACAACGGCCAACTAGAAATTCCACCCAATCCGCCATTTTGACCACAATGGCCACCGACGCTTATGTATTGGCGTCGCTGGTGGCGATGACCACAACGGCCAAAATAACCACAACGGCCAACTAGGATGAGTGACCACAACGGCCAACTATAGAGCGTGACCACAACAGCCAAAATGACCATAACGGCCAACTTTTTTTCATACTGTTATTTTGGTTTTGTTAAAGCTCATTTCTCTCTTTTAATTTAGCCTGTATTTCAATAAGGTACGTCCAGAATTTAACAGCGAGGTCTGATGTCAAAGTAGCGCCAATTTAACGTGACTTACCTATATTGAAAAATGCATCTCTATATACAACTGCAGCCCCATGCAGTTGATGAAATTTTTCTTTCTTAGTTTCTCGGTAAGTATCCCAGGCAGATTAAATGCTGAAAATTTGATACAGGTACACTATAACTATTTACATAATCATGATACTTTAGTTCACAGGGTAGTTTATCTTTGACATCAAAAGAAGTTTTTTTTCTATTACTTGTTTACCTATAGCAATGTTTCCATTTTGGGGACGTTTAAAAAAGTACGAAATAGAACTATAAAACAACACGTTTGAAGTTTTATTTATAGATTTTCATTGCATTGAATTTGAAGCACGTAATTAGCTGTTTTTATCAGTTTTAAAATTTAAACTAAATGTAAAAATCTTCCCTAAAAAGTAAACACAATATCTACGAATCTGTCCAGTACTTAATAAAATCAATCTAGGGAGCATCATGGGACGTAACCCCAGAAACAAACCGCAATAATCCAAAACAGTATTGCTCCATACGTATCCGAGAGAAAATACAAGAAAAACGAGCTCTTAGAAAGAAATGGCAGATTACATACTAGCGCACCGGCCGATAAAACGTAGATTAATAGGGCCGTCAAAGAGTTTAAGAAATTATTAGATGAGCAGATTGTCTAAATGTTTTACGTGGAGTCCCCGTGTTAACATACCTCCACGTTCCTTCCCTTGGGAGGAAGTAATTGAGATACGCTCAATCAGAGCGCAATCGCATAGCAATTGCTCCCAGTCACTCACTGGTCGGAGCGAGGTTGCCTATCCGCCCTCTACTAGCTAACCAGGTTAGTACCGGAGCCATTGACTTAACACGTGCTCACCCGCCGGCACCCTCCCCGTCCTCTTTCATACGGAGTCAAATGCATCGTCCAGCATTAGGACTATTCCCCCAACTTAGGTCAGTTCAGTACACCGAGCCAGAGTTGGGGCCACTGCCCGATCGAATCCAACCTCAAATGTGGCGGGACTTGGTTTTTAAATGGGTTCGCCACCCCGATCTCCCAGTTATAGGCCTGGTGCGCCCTCGACAGAGCTTCGTTTCGAGGCTACTTTAAGGGCCCATCAAAGTAGCATCCCGTTGTGTACCCGTTAAGGTGAAGTTGTCTTGAACGTGAGAGGCTATGTATCTTCGCATCAACGCCCTTTAAGTGTAGGTCTCTAGACGATTTTTGGGAATCTTCCGCTGGAATTGACAGCATATGCCAGACCCCCGTACTGTCACCTCCGAAACGCTACCTGGTGGCATGCAGTTTCTCATGGGTTAGCGAGTGAACTTCCTTACCGAGATAAACCTCACTTGAATCTCCTCCATTCAGCTAGGCCAGACAGCGGAATATCTAGCTCCATAAAAGACCCTACGTCAGATAAGATTCCAATATCCACCCACGCCGGATCCCCTTGTTAGCAGAGCTCATTCCGCAACGTTTTAGGGTCATCGTCGAGAAACACTTCAGTGAAACGTAAACGAAACACCTCGGCATAACTCTACCACACAAATGTGTGGTTAATTAAATAATTAATTAACGGAATTAAATAATTCTGATCCCGTCATCCGTTGCCCAGACAAGCCTGGGATGGGGTAGACAACGACCAGTTCTAAGGGTGAACGCCGTGTGGTCTGCCCTCAAGCTAGTCTCGAATCCTAGTGCTTCCCGACACCTCTAACGACTGCCCTCCCTCTATCTTCGGGCTTGTCTCGGATACTAGTAATGAAGTCCGACATCTCCAACGACTGCTTAATCGTTCACCCTAATTAGATGAGCAGAGAAATCAAGATTTCCAGAACTATTTCCACTGCATAACAGCAACTGACTGCATTATGGAACGTCATAAAGATCGTGTTTACGCCCCTTGATATTTGACCTAATCTTCTTGAGTAGTGAGTTTCCGTTAAGATGAACTAGAGGGCAAGTAGTTCTTTTAGTAGTATAAGTGGCCTGTGTTGGTTTCTATATATTTGCTTTAATGCGTCGTGTTCCATCATCTTTCAAAAAGGTTTAGGTGGTTTGTAAGTTTCTGAAAACTATATCTGCATTAGTATGGGAAGCCAGTATTGCCATGTAGTCCGCGAACGTTGCTAATGTCGTGTTTCTGGTTGAGAATTAGGTTTAAAATCGGACCAGTCGCGCGACACCAGATGTTATGGGTAGAAGAGCTGAAGTGGAGTCTGGATATTTCACGAAAAAGTATCTTTCAGTGAGGTATAACGTAATAATTTGAAAGAAGGTATACGGTAAATGTCGCTTGAGGTTGTAGAGTAGATCTGCATACATACCACACCCTGTCAAAGGCTTGGCTTATGTCTATGAATGCCGCTGAACAAAATGGTTTGGTCTCCAGGTCAAACCTGATTTTTGATGCAACTATGTGTACTTGTTCGATTGTAGCGTATTGTCAACGTCCAAACTGTTAGTTGGGCATTCGCTGATCTTCGTCAATTAGCGGCGACATTCGCTTGACGAACAATTTTTTACAAATCATTGACGGGTAAGAGACTAATGGGTCTGTATGAGGCCACATTTGATGGCGGTTTCTCCGGTTTTGGTACCATTGCTATTTGGACCACCTTCCATTGGCCAGAGAAGTATCCCGTTCTTAATATCCCTTTATAGATTACAGTTATCATGCGAAATCCCTCATATGAAAGTTCCTTTAGGAGTTTTCCAGTTATTACGTCGAAACCTGGGGACTTCTTCGAATTTTTTCTTCAGTTTCGATGACCTTACTTCGCGCTTGAAGGAAGTCCCGTATGAGTTTTTCTTCTTCAATGGTAAGAGGCGTAAACACGATCTTTATGACGTTCCATAATGCAGTCAGTTGCTTTAGTTGCTGTAAGATAGTGGAAATAGTTCTGGAAATCATGATTTCTCTGCTCATCTAATAATTTCTTAAACTCTTTGACGGCCCTATTAAACTACGTTTTATCGGCAGGTGCGCCAGTAAGTAATCTGTCATTTCTTTCTAAAAGCTCTTTTTTGCATTTTCTCTCGGATACGTATGGAGCAATACTGTTATGGGTTATTGCGGTTTGTTTCTGGGGTTACGTCCCATGATGCTCCTTAAATTGATTTTATTAAGTACTGGACAGATTAGTAAATATCGTGTTTACTTTTTAGGGGAAGATTTACATTTAGTTTAAATTTTAAAGCTGATAAAGCAGCTGATTACGTACTTCAAATTCAATGCAATGAAAATCTATAAATAAATTGTCAAACGTGTTGTTTTATAGTTCTTTTTCGTACTTTTTTAAACGTCCCCAAAATGGAAACATTGCTGTAGGTAAACAATAGAAAAAAAAACTTCTTTTGATGTCAAAGATAAACTACCCTGTGAACTAAAGTATCATGATTATGTAAATAGTTATAGTGTACCTGTATCAAATTTTCAGCATTTAATCTGCCTGGTATACTTACCGAGAAACTAAGAAAGGAAAATTTCAACTGCATGGGGCTGCCGTTGTATATAGAGGTGCATTTTTCAATATAGGTAAGTCACGTTAAATCGGCGCTACTTTGACATCAGACCTCTCTGTTAAATCCTGGACGTATCTTATTTGAATACAGGCTAAGTTAAAAGAAAAAAATGAGCTTTAACAAAACCAAAATAACAGTATGAAAAAAAGTTGACCGTGTGGTCATTTTGGCTGTTGTGATCACGTGCCACATTTGGCCGTTGTGGTCACTCGCCACAGTTGGCCGTTATGGTCATTTGGCTGTTGTGGTCACGCTCCATAGTTGGCCGTTGTGGTCATTTTGGCCGTTGTAGTCACTCACCCTAGTTGGCTGTTGTGGTCATCGCCACCAGCGACGCCAATACATAAGCGTCGGTGGCCGTTGTGGTCAAAATGGCGGATGGGGTGGAATTTCTAGTTGGCCGTTGTGGTCATGGTGGCCGTTATGGTCAAGTGTCGAGTTGGGCGATATGGTCAAATTGGCCGTTGTGGCTGTTGGCCGTTATGGTCACGGAGACCGTTGTGGTTATGACCACAACAGCCAAAATAGCGATTGGCCGTTGCGGTCATTGGCCGTTGTGGCCTAGACCCGCAAATACTACACGAGGGGAAGCCGATCGTACTTTCGGCATGCGCCTGCTCTCGCCAATTTATGATGCGTTTGCTGTACCTTATTTGTTAAAGAAATTAATGAGGTATAAATGGAATAGTATTTTCAGCAAAGAATGATTTTTGTTAACAAAAATAATTAATTCATTGGATCTTTTGGATATTATCACTTATAAGGTAAAGATATATAATTTTATAAAACTGAATTTTATTACGTTAAGTTTATAGTGAGTTATTGCACATACACAACGTAATGCATCCCATATGATGACAGTATCAAAATTTACAATTTCGATAATAATAAAGGAAAAACCGTTACGTTCTTAACAGGGCTATTTATTATTCGGCGCATTTATGTGGCCTGCAAGACTAGTTTTACAAGCGTTGCATTCCAGTTATAAAAGTTCACTGCGTAAATAAGATAAGTTTGACATTCTAAGAACAGCTGTCTAACAGTGATATCAACTTTAAAAAATAAAATGTTACTGTTTACAGATTCTAAAAAATTTCATTAGGACACGCAAATATAAAAAAAAAATTTTGGGACTGATGTAATCCCTTTTTTTGCAACTTAACTTTGCATTCTTATACATGTAGCACTTACTTTGTAAGCAAATAAATGGTTTTAAGAGTAAAAATATGTTTATTTGGTTATTATTCTGATTGATGAATAAAACGTGTTGAATACAACCACTTTACTCTTTATTTGCATAACAAAATTATTCATTATTCGGGAACAGTGGGATTTATTTGTTATTTTATTTTACCAATCAGAATAATATTTGTTTAACAGTGGTTGTATACATTTCTGTATAAATAAAAGTATTTAAAATTATACCTCATTTCTGGTAAAAGTAACTCATACATAGCTTCGTAATGCAAAGTATTAAAAAGTACACAACAAATTTATTTAATTCAAATAACTAAAATTGGCTCAAGACATGAGGTTTTATATAAATGTGATGCCAAATTTAAAACAAGCCTGTAGCTTTGATACTTACAAAAAAACAGTGTATATTTTATATTTGATGGAACAGTGACAATAATATAAATGATACAAGAAGAATTAAATAATATTTTACAAGCACAAGTAACCATCTAATAAAATGTCCATTCAATAGCTAAAAGATGATCCTTGCAAAACTTGATCCTTTCCTACAGAAGAACCAACAGGTACAGCTCTTCCACTAATTACTACTTGTGGTCCCACATAATAGCGGATAAGAAGGCTCGATCCACGTTTCAGTTGATTATGTCTTGAAAGATCGGACCAACAGTCAATCCATGATGAGTAAATAGGCATGTTTGGTAGCTTTCCGGCTTCAAGACCTGAACCACTTACTGCCATGCAGTTTGATACCACTTGGAAAGGGTAAGTAATTGCACTAGCAACAAACTGAAATAAAAAGTTGCAATAATTCAGTATCAATATTAGTTGATTCTATGAGGATAGATCGGAATGTTTCTAGAATGAACCACAAGATGGCGTTATGAGCGCGTGCTGATCACTTGTTTTGAAAGCGCCATTGTTCGTACAATTGTCAAGTTTTCAAACGAATTGGATATAAACACACACCGTTACTATTGATTCAAGTAAACAATTTGTGCATTTTCTTAATCATGATTAAAAATGAGTTCCGTGCAGTGATAAAACCTGCCTCTTTATAAAGGCATTCATAAAAATTCATAAGGAGGAATTCATAAAGGAATTCATAAAAATGCCTTTTTTAAAGGCATAAATGCTAAACAAATAAAAACGGAGTTACATGAAGTTCATGGTGTGTCTTCGCCTTCATATGCAACAATTGCAAACTGGGTTGCTGAATTTAAACGCGGTAGAACAAGCATAGAGAATGCACCACGTTCTGGCAGACCAAAAACAGCTACTGATGAAGAAACAATTGAAAAAGCCATCAAATCGTGATGAAGGATCGCCGAATAAAGTTGAGAGAGCAGAGAAAGTAAGCATTTCATACATCCGTGTACATTGCATCTTACATCCACATTTGGACATGAGAAAGCTTACTGCTAGATGGGTGCCACGTGTACTGACAATCGACCAAAAGCGAGTTCGAATGACCATTTCTCAGCAATGTCTAGACATGTTCAAACGTAATGAAAAAGATTTTTTGCGACGTTTTATAACTGTTGACGAAACGTGAACTCACCACTACACTCCGGAGACCAAGGAGCAGTCAAAGCAATGGACAAAACGTGGTGAGCCAACTCCAAAGAAGGCAAAGACGATTCTGTTTGCTGGGAAAGTCATGGCTAACGTATTTTGGGATTGCAGAGGAATAATTTTTATTGATTACTTGCAACACGGGAGGACAATAACGGGCGAGTTTTAAGCGTCGTTATTAGACAGACTGAACAAAGAAATCAGAGATAAAAGGCCTTATTTGGCAAAGAAAAAGGTCTTGTACCACCAGGATAGCGCCCCATCCCACAAGTCGGCAATTGCGATGTCAAAACTGCACGAACTGCGATTCCAGTTAATTGAACATGCACCTTATTTGCCAGACTTGGCTCCGTCGGATTTCTTCTTGTTCACAAATCTCAAATCCAAATGGTTGGCTGGAAAGAATCGAATCGAAGCTGTAAATGGATATTTTGAAGGTTTGGATAGTTCTTATTTTTGTGAAGGGTTGAAGGGTCTTGAAAAGCGTTGCCCTAAATGTGTAGAGCTGAAAGTAGACTATGTAGAAAAATAAATACGATTTTCCCCAAAAAATTAGTTTTTTTCCGTCTTGTTCTAGAAATCTTTCGATCTATCCTCATATATACTAGGGTGATTCCCAGAAAAAAGGTCACTTTTAAATTGCTATTGGTACATCCCTTCATGGCATTTCATATTAATAAAAATATAAAGGAAGCTAAAAAAAAATCGATTAATGTTTAGAGGTATTACCAGGTCTACCAGAAATCTTTCAAATTATAAAATTATTTACAAATGTAAGAAAACAGAAAACAACTATTATAAATTATTCAATATCTTTGTACGCAAGGAATTTAATAAAATTTGACTGAAATTCAATTGGTATAATATAGAAAATGCAAACGTGCCAATTAAATTAATTTTTTCTTAATTAAAATGTGGACCATTTCTATAAAATATATAAGAGAATTATTATATTCAGTGTATTGTTTAAAACATATTTTTGCACTTTTATGGTTATTAAATAGCGTACAATTAAATGTCTCTCATTTTAATGATCAGTCTGTGTTTAATTCAATTTGAAAAACCGCCAATATTATAAAGAAGCATATGGTTCATGATCAAGGATTGCTGAGGTTGGCTATGAAAAGCACGAGTGGCAATTGGTTTGTGTACTGACACTACTTTGTTTAGTGTTACATTAGGCTTGCTGATAACAACACATGTTAGTACCAGTAAATAAATCAGGCCACTGGTAAGCGATCTTCTAGTTATTCTTAAGTGTTTTGTGAAAAATTATATTGTGTCATCTAATAAACATCTTGCACTTTGTTTGGATATATAATAATTGTGTTGATTTATTTTGAAATTTGAGTTGATCTTAGTTTTCATTGAAAAACATCAGTCCCCTGCTGTCAGTCCCTTGGCTCTAATGATCACGGGGACTGACCCAACTCCTGGGAACTGATCTGTCAACTGTCTCCACATGTTTTATCATCATTCATATTTATTATAGAGATATAAAAAGGGCATAATGGCGCCTAGAAAACAGAACAAGTTGACTGGAGTAGAGATTTTAGAGAAAAAAAGAGAAGCTGAGCGAAGAAGGTATAGACGAATTAAAAACAATCCTGTAAAGTTGGCAGAGCAGAAAGAAAAAGAACGTTTAAAATGTTTAAAAAAGAAAGAAAAGGGTATGAGAAAATCAGTGAAAGATATGACAGCACGTGAGCAAAGGGCAACAAGAAAAAAGTGGAAGATATATTCTGCATCCTACCGTGCGAAAAAATGTGCATTAAGAGATATCACCAACGCTTTTGCAGTTCAGAATACTCGTCCTGAATCGGCTGATGAACAGATAATTAGACACACACAAGAGGAAAACAGATATTTAAATGCTGCGAGAAGGCGATCTAAAGCACAAAGAATTTCACGAAACAAAAAAATAAGAAAATTGAGTTACAAAAAAAGATATTTCAGAATAAAGAAAAATCTATTGACGTCAAAGACTAAAATCGAAGGTGTGATACAATCAAACAATCCAGAATCGAGAAAAAACCTAGGAAAGAAAGCATTGTTTGGTGAAGTAGTTCCTGAGCAACTCAAGCAAAATTACTCTGCATTGAAAAGACACAAAAATAAAAGATTATTCAACCAAATGTTAGCTGGATATTTGGCAAATAAATACAAGATATGGAGAGGCAGCTCTAACGTTATTTCCTATAAACGTATGAAGAGCAGTCAAAGAATAAAACAGAGACGATCTCAGTGTCGTAAGATGAATATAAGAAGAGCTGTTCAGAATTTCTTTAAAGATGACAGCAATACGTGTATGGCACCAGGTAAACGAGATTTCGTAATTAGAAACAATACTAGGAAACAAAAAAGATATTTGAAAGACTCGTTACATAATTTGCACATAAAATTTTTAAACACTAATACGTTGCCCATAAGTTATTCAATGTTTTGCCGCCTGCAACCTTTTTGGGTAGTTTCAGCTAAGATTTCAGATCGTGGCACATGCCTTTGCGTGACACATGTTAATATTGATTTAATTCTTCATGCTTTGAACCAAAGAAAGATATTGCCATTGAGGACGCACCAAAACCTTCTTCAAAAACTTTGTTGTGACAGATACAACAAAAACTGTTTAAAAAGAGTTTGTATAAGTTGTCGCAGAAAAGCTTTACCCTATCAGGAATTTGACAATGATGTACAAATTGCTTTTAAACAATGGATTTCATCGAAAAAAGGAATTATTGACCCGAAAACAAATAAAACTCGATTTGTTAAAACACAAATAAAACACAACTTTCTTACCAATCCAAGAGACCTTATTTTAAAGATAGAAATTATGCTTGAAGATTTTTTCCAACACGAATTAAACATTGTACATCAATATACTGCTCTACGGAATCTTAAGAGAAATCTTTCTGAAAATGACGTAATTCACATGGACTTCTCCGAGAATTACGCTACAAAGTACAGTGAGGAAATACAAGCGTTTCACTTCGGGGGGTCACAAACTCAGCTTAGCTTACACACAGTAGTTGTGTATTTCTACAATTGTGTAAAGTCTTTCTGCACCATGTCTGCAAATTTATTACATAATGCTCCAGCCATCTGGGCCCACTTTACATCCATTTTGAATAGCTTGCCCCCTAACATAGAACATGTGCATTTTCTTAGCGATGGTTCAGTTACACAGTATAGAAACAAAATAATGTTTTTTCTTGGCCTGTAAATTCCATCATTTTTATCCGAATATAGATTATTTTACTTGGAACTTCCACGAAGCGGGGCATGGCAAGGGCGCCCCAGATGGGATAGGGGCAGTGTGTAAAAGAACTGCAGACCGCTTAGTCACAGCTGGTAAAGATGTAACTAATTTAGAAGAATTTTCAAATTTCACACTTAAAGTTCATCAAGTTACAGGAACCGCTTTTGGCCCTAGAAAGTTGATAATTAAATCACTGAGTTGTTTTTGTGAACAGAACTGTGAACATTTTAAACTAGGCGTTATGAAATATCCAGCAACAGCACCTAAGCTAAATGTGGATGATGTATTTTAGCGACTCAGATACTAATGATTCTACCTCTAAATAGATGAGCCAGGTTGTTCCTAGACAATCTACAGAAATGGTTGAACATATATTAGTAAAATTTCTAGCAAAGTACGTTGAATATCCATATGCTGGTCTTTGTTCAGAGTTTGATGATGTCCAGGAAAAGTTGAGAGTTACTATTTAAGTTAGATCATGGCGATATTGCAGACCTGTTGATCAAATTGTAAAAAAGCGTCCTGCACCTATAATGCAAATGAGAGGCAGTCGTCTATATTACAAATTCAGATCTTCCGTCAATGTTTACGAAACATGTCAAAAATTTTTATTCTATAAAAAGTACTAATTGCAACCAATTAGTTCCTCATTTTTTTAATAATAAGAAGTGTAGGAATTACTTATAATTTGTTGATTTTGAGTTAATTCGAATTTAATTTGTGGTAATTCAATTTTGAAGTTGTTTAATTTAATTTGGGTTAATTTGAAGAATAAAGTTTTGAGTTTCAATTAAGAAATTTATTTTTGTATTTGTTATCTCAAACTAAGTAAGTGGCTGTTTCTTTGTGTTTTATATCTAATTAAAGAAAATTCAGATTAAAAACACATAAGGCAACAACTTGTATAACTAATCAGTCCCCTGTTGAGACCGCCAGTCCCCTGATCGCAATTTTTGGAAAAAGTAAATTAAACCAAGAATACGCACATTCAATTTACTGGTCCTGTTGAGGTACAATATGTGAGCTATTAAAACTACATCAGGTGTAACTATTTTTACTAATTTTTTACGATAAAAAGTACTGGGACACATCTCTAGTGTAAGTTGCCTTATTTTTGTAGAACCACCCATCTGTAAATCTTAATTTTATAAGTGTAATCTTTTTTTATTTAATATGCTTATCTAAAGATATTGTTTGTCATTAAAATAAAATATATTTTAAGAATGATCCTTTAACTCACATTTTAATTTTTTCCACCAATTTACTGTAATTTTTTCTCTTCTTTACAGCAATCAAATATTTATTAAAGCTGCTAAATCTTTAAATCTTCATAATAAGATTTGTCATTTTTAAATTAGTACATATAAATATACAGTTCACCAAAGCTCGAGTTCTTACCATTACCGAATGCTGTATGTGAGTGAGAGATATTAGGAATGTTTAATGTAAAATAAAGAAGGGCGCCATAGTTGATGCTTTACAACAACGAAGTACACATCGCACCACTACTATCGAATGCAAAAGTTCTGTGCCCTGAGTTTGAATGCGCATAGAAAAAACAAACCGTTCAAATTAATTTGATGGAGCGTGTAAATAGCCTCACCAGAAAAATTAAGAATTAGAGATTTTAAAGCAACAAAAAATGTGGGAGGAAGATTGATACTACAACTGTATGCTATGAGAAGCAAAAGCACACGGGACTCACCAGTAATTACACCTACTTCAGCTGACGTCTGTAGTTCATCCACTTGTGAAGTTTGCTTATATAATTCTTGTAGGTCATCAATGGTTCCGTAAATCAAATAATCAAATGGTAAAATTAAAGGGGGCGGGCGGTTTTATAGGATTAAATCTTGACGCACACACACACACTGTCGAAGTTATCTTTCTCTTAAGTAATTCTTATAGGATTCACAAAGAAAAGCAAATATAAATTGTGTTTTTTTTGTATTTACTAGTTGCTAAGGTCATTTTCATTTTTCAAAAATACTTAGCGGACATCATATATTGGACACGCCATTGACGCTATCCAAGAATACCGAAAAGCGACGAAATTACAAAAGAGCGCTATATAGCGTCACCTCAAACATGCGGTGAGCATAGCGCAACCATGCTCCCCACCTTGAAAGTTTGCAGAACTTTCAAAAAATATAGGTATATAAATAAATAAATAAAAACAAAAACAAATATGTTTATGTACAGTTTTGCGATAAAATTGAGCAATACATATAAATTAAATTGGACGGTTGTTGAAATGCAAATATTATAGTGAAGGTAGTGGAAACAATTTAACAATAGGTCGTTTAAATGTGCCACTCCTTGTTGTAACTAAAGCTACCCTGGTAACTTTTATCAGGCCCACGATAAACTTCTTGTATTATTCCAATTGGCCATCGGGTGGAATGTTATCCTGATCAATAATAACTACTGTTCCTATTTTTACAAGATTATCTGGTGTACACCACTTCTGTCTAATCTGTAATGTGTGCAGATACTCCAACCTCCATTTCTTCCAATAGCATTGAACTAGTTGATCTAATAACTTTTTGCGGTTGATTATGCTAACCTGCTCGCCTGATAAATCAGATGCGGGCAGGTGCTGAAGTGGTGTAGACATTAAAAAATGAGTGGGTGTTAGAACTTCAGGTTGCGGATCTAAGGATAATAAGCAAAGAGGGCGACAGTTCAATAAACATTCGATCTGAACAAGTATAGTCATTAATTCTTCATATGAAAGAATTTGAATTCCAATTACTCAATATAAATGCATTTTAATACTTTTTATGTTTGACTCCCACATACCTCCGAAATGTGGAGCACAGGGTGGAATCATCTTCCATTCTCTGCGACGGTTAACAAATTCTTTACTTAAAATGTTTTTATATTCAAAAGAAAGAATAAATTTATATAGATCATCGAGCTGTGCTTTAGCACCGACAAAACTTGTTCCGTGTTCGGAATACATACAAGAAACTGGACCACGACGGGAAATAAAACGCTTGAATGCAGCAAGAAAAGAGTCCGAAGTTAAATCTGAAACCAACTCAATATGGGCAGCTTTCGTTGTTAAACAAACAAAAAGGCATATATAAGCTTTTTGAGAACGTTGACCACGTCGACGAGATATCATGATTTTGAGAGTTCCAGCATAGTCTACTCCGGTGTGTACAAAAGTTTTAGTTTCTTGTACACGGTATGAAGGAAGATCAGCCATTTTAGGTCATGGATGAGAAGGTGACAAGCGAAAGCATGTATTGCATAAGTGAACTCTTTTTCTCACAACGCTTCTGGCGGAAAGAATCCAAAAACGCTGGTGAAGCAATGACATTAAAAGATTTGCACGGGTATGATAATTGATCTTATGATAATGATGAATAATAAGATTAACAACATGATCATGTTTTGGAAGCAGCGCGGGATGTTGAGTTTCATAAGGAAGATCCGAATTAGATAATCTTCCTTTGATGCGTAAAGTACCTTCCTCGTCAATAAAAAGACAAAGTTTACGGTTGTATTCTGAGAAAAGTTCAACTCCATATCCTTTTTGTCGCAATTTTTGCCAACTGCTATATTTCCGCTCTCTAATATTTCTCTTATCTTTTTTCCAGATAGGGACCATTTAGTCAAATTTAGCTCATTTAGATTTACTTTTAGCTTAGCTAGGCAATAAGCCCAATCCTTTTACTTTAGGGGTACTATACAAAAGATTGTCTGGGGTATCAGATGGTAACTGTAATATTTCTTTAACTGTAGATTTTATTAGTCGATCTTCGTGTCTTTTTTCTCTCTCTTGGACTTCTTTTCTGGGTTTTTTGAGTCTTTATATGACCTATTTTGTGGAAACCCTTTTCCTTCTTTCCTTAATTTATAATATTGATTGGCGGAGTGTTTAGGGCCAGGTAATTCATGAATCAACGAACTCAAAAAAGTAATCAAACTATGAACTTTTTCATCAAATGTTTTTTGGGTGTCGAAGCCTTGTGAAAAAACTTCTTGATACTCTTTAAATTTTTCGCTATATTTTGCATTTAAACTTGTTTGGTTTTCTGTATGATTAATATCTTGGTGAAATAGGTTGTTATCATTCGAAGCACTACTATATTGAGCAGTAATATTATTAACATGTTCTTGATGGTGGGACTTACTTATGTGAATACTTAAAATTTTTGAAAACTTTTGCACAAAATTGACAATCTTCTTCCTTTTGTCGATAATGTTGATCTTTTCGGTACTCCTCAGCGTGAACCCTACGTATATGAACTTTAACACCTCTCAAAGATTTAAATATTTTATTGCAAATTGTACACAGGTTATCATTTCCAGTATAGCTCCCATTCAAAATTTTATTAGTACTTATATTTTTAGATAAACTCTGAGTTTCGTTAAAATTTTTCGAAGGTTCTGCTTCTACCACATCTTGAGATGGAACATGAAAATTTAAATATGTTCGATTTCTTTAATCCCTAGGGTATCTTCTCAGAAAATATCCATTTTTCACTAGAATTGTCATCACTACTCATTTGAAATGTCAGAAAAAATATACAAAAAAAATGTAAAAAATTTAATTAAAACCAAAAGAAATATATAAAAACGGTAATTAGAAAGTTAATAAACAACCATACGAGGGTATATCAGTATTTACGGTCCCTGACATAGTAGGCGTTGCATGCTATCATCACTCATTTTTCTATGAGAACTGTCATTACTAATTATTTGTTGTGTCAAGTTTTGCGTAGGTGCGTGTTGTTCTTTGAAAGTTATTAATAATTAAGCTGGTCGATAACAGACAATTTTTAAAAATGGAAAAAAGTGAAGTCAGAGCGGTGATAAAGTATTTGCAAAAAAAGGATTAACACCTACTGAAATTCACAAGGATATGACAGACGTTTTAGGGGACTCTGCCCCTTCTTACCAAGTGGTGAAAAATATGTCTCGTGAGTTTAGATTAGGCAGAACAACTTGCGAACATGCGAAAGGTGCGGGACGTCCAGTCTGTGTCACCGTTGACAAAAACATCAATTTGATCCATGATATGGTAATGGCAGATAGAAGACTGACTATTCGCCATATCGCGGAAATAACGAACATCTCTTATGGGTCAGTTGAAAATATTTTAAGAAATGTTCTTGATCTCAGAAAAATTTCGGCGCGTTGGGTTCCAAAGATGCTGACCGTCGATCAGAAACGCTCTAGAGTGCTGCATTCGTAAGCCAATTTGGAGCACCTGAAGGCCAATTTGGAGCACCTGAAGGCCAATCGGAAGCAATTTCTCACTCGCTTTGTGACTGTGGATGAAACATGGGTGCACCATTTTGATCCTGAGACGAAAAGACAAAGTATGGAGTGGCATCACAGAGGTTCTCCACCTCCACGCAAATTTCGAGTTCAACGGGCGGCTGGAAAGATTATGGCCACAGTGTTCTGGGATGCAGAAGGAATTTTGATGATCGATTATTTGCAGCGTGGACACACAATAACGGGTTCTTATTATGCAGGGTTAATTCCAAAATTGCGCGAAAGCATCGACCGAAAAAGACCAGGAAAGTTGGCACACAAAATTTTGTTCCATCAGGACAACGCTCCAGTCCACAAGAGCTGCATTGTCATGGCTGCCATACAGAACGCTGGCTTTGAAATCCTAGAACACCCTCCATATTCACCAGACCTGGCACCCAGTGATTACCATCTATTTCCAAAATTAAAGGAAAACCTGCGTGGAAAAAAATATGGAGACGATAATGAAGTTATGACCGCAGTAAATGGCTGGTTTGAGGAGCAACCGGAAAACTTCTTCCTGAAAGGCATTGAAGCATTGGAACATCGGTGGACCAAGTGCATTGAAGTCCAGGGAGATTATGTTGAGAAATAAATAAATAATGTTTTAAAAATTCTTTCTCTTTCTATATCAGGGACCGTAAATATTGATCTTCCCTCGTACCAGAAAAAAAACAGTTAAATATCACTATTATCTACAAAAACTTTAGTTGTAATTTCCATGATTTAAAAACGATTTAAAACATTTATTAGTGTTTAACTGAATAAAAAAATTGTTTTTTGTCCGAGAGCTTTTTTAAAATTAGATCATATCTGTACCTTACTTAAATCATAAGTGTCCCCATAAATCATATCTGTCCCTGACAACTTTATGGTCTTGGCCCTTTAGTTTGCCATCAGGTAAGATTTAAAAGAAGTTAATTAGGTGCCTATTGTAGTTTTACATGTAAAACAGTGACATTGCGATATTTAAACTACTAAGGCCCAACTGCACCGCTCAGACTTAACGTTTTAAGTATTACTTACAGTTTAAGCGAACTGCACCGTAATTATTCTGTGGCTTAACTCGTGGTAAGTGTCGCTTTTTTTGAGCGGTAGTTCAAGTGACGCTTAGGGAAAAAGTGAGGTTAAGTCCGAAGTGCTAGTGGTGAAACAGTGTGGTTTATTTGCTTATTTATTGCTGAATATGAACTTAATTATGGACATGGAGTTATTTGACGATGTGCACGAATTAGAACTCATGGAATTTGGCGTTCCACGAACAACATACAAAAGACCCAATCACTATAATGACATGCCAGAGTATACATTTTTCAAGAAATTCCGGTTAACCAAACCAACTTGTATGTTTCTGTTACCATTGTTGGAAGAACGACTGGAGTTCCCCATGGACATGTAAGATTTTATAAATATAGACAGTGTGCGCACAAGGTTTCCGACATACAAGATAAATAATATGTTGTAATCTGTTTTAGCAATCAATGTGTGTCGCCGATGAATCAACTTTTGACGACATTACGGTACTACGCCACTGGGAGTCACATCGATAGTATAGCCGATTTTATGGGCATGCATGAAACAACAGCTTTAAGAATAATTCACAAAGTCTCAAGAGCTATTGCTTCTCTATACCCACAGTTTGTAAAGCTGCCTGAAACAGAAGAAGCACTAGTGAGAGTCAAAAGGGACTTTCATAGTATTGCTCGATTTCCCAATGTTATTGGGGCCCTTGATTGTACTCATATTAAAATAAAGTCACCAGGTAAGTATCCATCATAAGTGGTATGATACATTACTGTGAAGTGACGATTTATTACAGGTGGAGAGGATTCGGAAATTTTTCGGAATCGCAAAGATTATTTCTCCATCAATGTTCAAGGCATTTGTGATGCAAACAATAATTTTTTACATATAGTTGCTCGGTGGCCTGGGGCAACCCATGACAGCACTATCTTTAACAATAGTATAGTGAAGATATACTTTGAGGAGGGGCGTTTTCCTCATTGTGTGTTATTAGGTAGGTAGAAATAAACAAGACAATATTAGGTGGTAGATGTAAACAACGTATTATTGTAGGAGACAGAGGGTATCCATTAAAAAATTATCTACTGACACCATTTCTAAACCCTAACACCCCAGCACAACGACTATACAACCAATCCCAAATTAGGACCAGAAATAAAATTGAATGTAGTTTCGGAATTTTAAAACGACGTTTTCCGGTGCTTGCCTATGGGTGTCGTTTAAAGGTAGAGAACGTGCTTCCAATTATCGTGGCAGCTGTCGTTCTCCATAATGTTGCTAAAATGCGCAATGAACCTGAGCCAGCTCTTGAGGATGGCATGGATCTAGCAGTATTAGATCAGTTGATAGAAGATGGTCGCATTCTGCAGGAAGTAAATAACGACAACGGTGTTTTGGGTGGTTATAACTACCGCACTCAACTTGTGAATGAATATTTTGCTCATTTGTAAGAAAGAAAAATAAAAGTTTAGAAACTATCAATTGTATTTGAAAAATTTAGCAGTAGGAATACAATAATTGTACTTTCAACTAAATTAATAATAAGTATTCAGTCAATCGTAAAAAAGCGTAGTGCATAAGTGACAACAGACAAATCTACTATACTACTAAAAACACAACATGAGAACGAACATAAAATTTGACAAAACCAGAAAAACTACAGAAATCATAATCACAATAATAATGGCATCACAATCAAAATTCATTTTGAGGTACATGTAATCAAAATTAGTCACGTAACTGCAGCTAATCAAATGAAGTTTTCAGTCGTTTTACCTGCATTTCTTTTATTTGTATATCCAATAATAATGAGTTCTTCCGTAAGTCAGATTCCTGGATATCCCTCTCTTCTTTCCTTGTACTGATTGCAATTTCTTGCTCTAGGTATTTCTTTTTTAATTCTGCAACATCTGAATATTGCTGTGAAAGTACATTGGTGTGCACAGGTTCGATGACTTTAGGTCGTCTCCTACTCGCATAATTTTTTGTAGATAATGGTTTGCTAGGGGGCTTTTGTAAGTCGACAGGCTTATACTGAGCCCAAGTAGTCTGAAAATGTAACTTTTATATAACAGAATGCTCTTACATATTTTTTATTAACTTACATCTGTATCATTGCTACTGGTTGCACTGTTGTTCATTAAATGGACTGGCTGTGGTTCCTTAACTGTGTTGTTTTCTTCTTCATATGCAATTACAATTTCTTCCAGCAATTCTGCCTCATCCTCAACCTCATCATATGGTGTATAATTTTCTTTTGGTATTTCCTCCATTGTCCGATCCCCATCAAAATGATTATTAAATCCCACCATTGTCTTTTTATTGGCAATTGCCATGACCATTTCATAACACGGGTCTCTTTTGTATTGCGGAACGTAAGAGCCCCCTCCCGTCCGTCTTATCGCCTTCGATCCCCTGCCACCACTTTCCTAACTTCTTTTTTTTTATTTTCGTAACACTTTTTTAATGATTCTTTATGGCGAAGTATTCCTGATGGTGATTGCGCGTTAAATTCGCTAGCAATTTTGTTCCAGGTGACATCTTTTTCCTTCCAAGTAACCGCGTTGGTTTTCTTGTTTTCAATTATTGTCTTGTATTTATTTACAAGTTCCATTAAAAAAAGTTTCTCCTGCATGGTGTAATTCTGATTTCTTCTTTTTTCAACATCAGCAGTATAACTGCAGCTTCTTTTTTCCATTTTTTATCCTGAAGGCCTGAAGCACAAAACCACAAACAAAACCGTCGTGTCGTCTGTTAACACAATAATAAATGCACAACATGTGTTATTTCTGACAGCTAATACTGCCAACCGCATAAATATCCCTAACGCAGACGCAGCTTAGGGGAGCGTCACTTAAAGTGGAACGGTGCAGTTCAACCTGTTTTTAAGGTGCACTTACTTGTAAGTGTAACTTTGGTAAACTACAGTCTTAAGTTATAACGGTGCAGTTGGGCCTAAGGAATGATTTTTTAAAAACTTACTAAAAACTGTCTCAAAAAAAGAGGGAAATTCTGTTAATAAGAAAGTAATTTTTATGTTCCCTGTATATTTTTTAGTGAAAATATGATTTGGTGATTACTTTGATACCTTAAGCCACAAAGTTCCTGGAAAGTAAATTGCATTAGAATTAGTGATGGGATACGGGAATATTCCCGGTGAGGAATATTCCCCATCGGGAATTTATTTTGGGAATTTATAAAAATCACCGATAAATTCCCGAAAAATGGAAATTTATTTTTTATACTCCAGTAAGTGAAATACAAGTAAACGCGCGTCAAAGCGTACACCGCCTACTATCGAATGCAAAAGTTCTGAGCCCTGAGTTTGAATGCGCAAAAAAACTAACCGCTCAAATTAATGTTTTCAAAAAAAAACAGTTAGACAATTTATTTTTGTATAAAATAGTTAATTTGTAAAAGTCCGGGTTTTTGTGAGTTTTAACATAAAGTGTGTCTTTAATAATTGATATTTTAATAACTACTTGACAGAATTGAATGTAATTTTATATGTACGTAGCTAATACTGTTGTATGTACGTGGAAATTTGAAATTGAAAAAAAAATTGTAATTTGATATCTGCATTATTTCTCAAGTTATTCTATGAAATAGAACGTAATGCGTTCTGGTCTTCTGGTGCCTTAATCAAGAACTTTTTTACAAAAGATAGTATTTTTTTAATAAAACAACAAATACCTTAGAAAATTCCCCAAAAAATAAATTCCGGGAATTTACCCATCACTAATTAGAATACGCAAACGGTAAATAAACAGAGATAACCAACGATGACAGAAATGATGAGTTTATGATCTTTGTCTTCTTTTGAACCAAAAAATATGTGTTCCAATATTTTGTTCCTTGTGCCAGTGTTGTCACCATCTTATTAGTTTATATAACTTTCACAAACATTGACCATTAAAGAAAAATAAATAATTTTTTTTATTCTTGAATTAGACCATTTTTTGAAAATGGCCCATATGTTCCCTGGAAAAATTCCATGGAGACACCTCTTAATATTAATCTTAATATTTATTTTTAGCCAAGTTCTGATAGGAAAATAGCAGTTTGCTATTACGATTAGTGCCTTATTTTTGTGAAATAAATAAAGATTAGTAAAAGTTTCACAGTTTTATTAAAATACAACCTGACAATATTATCAAAGGTAATATAATTATAAACAAACACATCGCTAAGGTAGATACAAAAATAGGTAACTAGATAAAATAATAATAATAATCAGAATTAAATATCTAATACTTCCAATAACGGAGAATTACT
Source organism: Agrypnus murinus (assembly GCA_929113105.1). Taxonomy (NCBI): domain Eukaryota; kingdom Metazoa; phylum Arthropoda; class Insecta; order Coleoptera; family Elateridae; genus Agrypnus; species Agrypnus murinus. The sequence goes on along the minus strand of OV816031.1, from coordinate 70,702,111 downwards.
GAGCTCAAGTTGTTCATTCATTAAAGGTACCCTGAGTTTGTGTTTGTATATCTCAAAGGTTTCTAAAATGTCTAATTTGCGTTTGTTATTACAAAAATGTAGGAATTTAATATTATTTTGAGGAGTCATTGTGTGATTTTGTTCTAAAAGGTGTTTGGCGTAATTAGATTTTTCAGGATGTTTATTTTTGTAATGACGTACATGTTCTTTATATCTTATGTCAAAATTTCGAAGTGTTTGTCCAATATATACCAAACTACAAAAAGAACAATTTAAACGGTAAATGCCCGATTTCATGATATCATGTGTTCTGTCTTTAGCATTAAATAAAAATGAAAAAGTGTTAGTGTTGGTTTTAAATGTTATTTTATAATTGTTGGTTTTTCTTAGTATATGTGCAATTTTTTCTGATATTTTGCCAAAATATGGTATAAATATGTAATTAGTGTCTTCTGTTTGATTGTCAATGGGATATATTCTTTTGATAGCTAACCTATAATCTTTTTGTTTAATTAAAGTGTCAATCATGTTCGGATTGTAATGATTTGCATGTGCTAGTTGTTTAATGGTTGATATCTCTTTGCTAATTATTATCTTATTTATTTATTTATTTAATTCAAATACAGCGTGGAAATAAATGATTTTCATCAAGTTCCCTTTGGAATTTTTTCACATGTAAATTTTTCTGTACCGCTCTACTCTTTTTGATTTAGTACTAAATTAGTTCTGTCAATAAATGAAATCAATCTGTCAAACAATTCATAGAATTTATTGAATTTATTTAATAAGCGTCTAAAATGTACACCCTTGAAGAAAACACATTCATTATTGAGGCGTATTTCGGAACTAGGCGCGTCGTAAATGCAGAATGGCAATATTCTGTTCATTTTGTCGAAGAAAATGCCTTGCAGCACCACAACTTTTGCGAAATTGTCGAGAGATTCCACACAACAGGAAGCGTGATGAAAGGGAAATCCACTGGAAGACCACAAACTGGCCAAGATGTCGTCAAACAAGTTGAACAGCTCGTCGAAGAAAATCCACATTCCTCAACACGTCGTGTGTCTGCTCAAACGAATGTATCCCACACTACCGTTAGAAGAGATTCTTAAATGCCGTTTACACATGCATCCATATAAAGTGTCTGTGGTCCAAGAAATCTTGCCTAGAGATCACAACAGTCGAATGGAGTATTGCAACTTTTTCCAGCAAAATTTAAACAACGACGATGTTCTCGATCTAAATTTTTTTTACGGACGAAGCTTGGTTCCATTTAAGTGATGTCAACAAACTAAATTACCGAACGTGGTCTGTTGTCAAACCCCAGAATTTCATCGAGGCTCCTTTACATCCTGTCAAGATAGGAATATGGTTGGCTGTATCCCGCCGTAGAATTATTTCACACCGGATATATTGCAGCACATTTTCAACAACATGAAACGTCGCGTAGTCTTATGCATGCAGCAGAATGCATAAGACATAAGTGCATAAATATAGTGCATAAGCAGGTGGCCATTTTCAACACCAGCTGTGAGCAACAGCTGATCAGCTGAGCACGATACAAGAGCGCAGTTCAAGCGGCAGTGCCAAACTTGAAAATTGAACCGGAGTGAAATGTATTCCGCTGATCATTAAACTGTTTTTTTATGTCATGTTTTATGTTTTCATGTTATAAAGCGTGTCCCCGAATGCGGATTCGGCGATGTTTGCCCATGAGCACACCATTGTGATATGGTTTCGTTAGTTTTATTTTCAATTTAAATAAATTAATACACAAATTATTTTGTTGTATATTTTGAGGTTATGGTACTGCCTTCTCTATTTTCGTAGAGCGGCACGTCGTGCTTTTACATGGGGAATGCAATGGTAACTTGATGAAAATCATTTATTTCCACCCAGTAGATTGTCTGCGTTAATCTTGATATTTAAGTCTAGAAAGTTTATAGCCCTGTTTTGTTCTGTTTCTAGTGTAAATTTTATATTAGGGTGGATACTGTTAATAAGAATTAAAAATTCATTGATAACCTCAAATGAACTGTCAAAACAAGCTAAAATGTCATCAACATAACGAAACCAGAAGATAATGTGTTTAGAGAGGTTTAATTCAAATATTCGATCTTCGAACTTGTTCATAAATATGTTAGCTAATAGAGGATCAAGAAACTATCTAATAAAGGAATACATTCTTGTGGGGTATATATATTGTATCATACATCAATGCACCTAATCACATTTTATCCAAAAAGCTGAACCAGATTATTAACACGACAGATTACAAATCGAAATACTCTGTTAGAAATTCATTAGAATTAGAAGATAAGCTGCAAAACATACATCTTCCACCACATTCAAAACTTGTTAGTTTTGATATTTGCAACATGTTCTCCAGAATACCCCCACAAGAATGTATTCCTTTATTAGATAGTTTCTTGATCAATAGTAATATAGAATTAGTTAAAAGGTTAGAGTTAATTCAATTATTTGACCTTTGTATAAGTCAAAATTATTTCACTTTTAATAACAAAATTTATTTACAAAAGGATGGTTTACCTATGGGTAATTCCCTAAGTCCTCTATTAGTTAACATATTTATGGACAAGTTCGAAGATCGAATATTTGAATTAAACCTAATCTAAACACATTATCTTCTGGTTATGTTGATGACATTTTAGCTTGTTTTGACAGTTCTTTTGAGGTTATTATGAATTTTTAATTCTTATTAACAGTATCCACCCTAACATAAAATTTACACTAGAAACAGAACAAAACAGGGCTATAAACTTTCTAGACTTATATCAAGATTAACACAATCTATTTGAATTTTCCATATACAGAAAACCAACACAAACAGACATAACAATACCAAATGAATCTTGTCACCATAATACACATAAAATAGCAGCCTACAGATCATTAGTACACAGAGCTTTAACTATTCCACTAACAAAATCAGATTTTAGCAAAGAGATATCAACCATTAAACAACTAGCACATATAAATCATTACAATCCGAACATGATTGACACTTTAATTAAACAAAAAGATTATAGGTTAGCTATCAAAAGAATATATCCCATTGACAATCAAACAGAAGACACTAATTACATATTTATACCATATTTTGGCAAAATATCAGAAAAAATTGCACATATACTAAGAAAAACCAACAATTATAAAATAACATTTAAAACCAACACTAACACTTTTTCATTTTTATTTAATGCTGAAGACAGAACACATGATATCATGAAATCGGGCATTTACCGTTTAAATTGTTCTTTTTGTAGTTCGGTATATATTGGACAAACACTTCAAAATCTTAACATAAGATATAAAGAACACGTACGTCATTACAAGAATAAACATCCTGAAAAATCTAATTATGCCAAACACCTTTTAGAACAAAATCACACAATGACTCCTCAAAATAATATTAAATTGCTACATTTTTGTAATAACAAATGCAAATTAGACATTTTAGAAGCCTTTGAGATATACAAATACAAACTCAGGGTACCTTTAATGAATGAACAACTTGAGCTCAGTAATTCTCCGTTATTGGAAGTATTAGATATTTAATTCTGATTATTATTATTATTTTATAGTTACCTATTTTTGTATCTACCTTAGCGACATGTTTGTTTATAATTATATTACCTTTGATAATGACAGCGTAGCTGTCGAAACAATATTGTCAGGTTGTATTTTAATAAAACTGAAACTTTTACTAATCTTTATTGATTTCATGATTATGGAGTTCCACAAAGTAAGGCTAGAAACAATAAACAAGTGCCTTATTTAATGAACGACCCTTGTAATACTTACTGACATAGTGGCTGATGTATACATTTGTAGTTCTTTTTCCTCAAACACATATGTATTAAGAGCATACGCTAATGTACTGGCTAATACAAGTGAGATGACATCACCTAATATTCTAGGTATTAAACCACTAAAAAAACCTTTTATTCCATTTTCACTATAGATTTCCACAATTGAACCAAATATTCCAGTATACTTTGTCTCTCTCCCAACAAACTGTGCCATCATTCTTATCGTAATTACATGAAATGGATGGCTAACTATAATTGCTGTCACTCGGCTAACCAAATCTTTCTTTCCACTTTTTATAAAAAGTTCTTTTCTACAAACAACTGTCATTATGATATATGTAAACAGTAATTTAATTTTACGAAACCAACCTTTTATCTTCTTCCAGTTCATCTATATCTTCAATATTTTCTTCTTTATCAAATTCCATATGCTCAATTATCTTTTGGCTAGCCACAGCGCTAGCTAAATTACCACAAACTTTAGGTACCAATCCTCGATAGCATCCCGTAAATCCATCAACCGTTTTAATATATTTAACTATAAAAATAAAATATATCTTCTTCATAATCATTAACTTAATAAATGCTTACCATATTCAAAGATATTTGGTAGTTTTAAAGCTGGTTTCCCGAAAAATGTTTTGGTAGGACGAGGTGCAAGTGGTTCGTGGCCAATCTGATGAATGACAAGTTGACAATAAGTAAAAATGACACATTGAAATGTGTTTTATAAGACTGACCTGTATCAGAACTTTTGCATATTCCAAAGGATGTGAAGCAGTGCTAACGATGATCCTAAGGGCGTAGTTAGACCAGTGATTATCTTTTTGCTTTGACATAATATTACTTTGAAGTTTTAAGATTTTGGCCTATACAAAATTTATGATATTTTGTTAAAATGATTTTGGAAAAAACAATTTTACCTGTCAGTTTACAGACTTGCTTGATTTTCTATCACTATTATTACACTTCGAAAGGTTGTTAATCATTTATAAAATCTTATCTATATATAATTAGCGAAGCTATTCGAAAAAAATTCGATCTAATCAGAATTTTAAGCAATTATTTGTATAAAGTAATAATAGATATACATATCTAAAAACCTTTGGAACTGTATTACCTGTCAAAGCGTTGAAATTTATTAGGTTATGTAAACAGCTTCTTGAACTTTTTAATTTGATTAGTATTTTATAACTTTTAAACCAAAAAAGAGTGGATTACACAATGATTTTAATATATCCTTCTATTAAATAATATTGCAACACATACCTACCTTACTTTTTTTATATTATTATTTCAAAGTTGGAAATTTGAGGTTAATAAGTTTAAAATTCTAAAAAATCTATACAACAATCGGTAATAATTATTTAAAATAATTCTCTTTTGCACAGCAATTAATTACCAAAATATTATATAATAGCAAACTGTACGAACTTAAACAAACACAGATTTTGTATTTACCTTATTTTCTAAAGGTTTTTTTTTTATTATATACAGCTCGATCGGACTTTAACGCAAAGCGACAACAGCATACATTGAAAAGTGAGAGAAACATATCCCTCATAAGAGCGACAGAGATGGGAGATAGAGATTCACGAGTTTTTCGCGAAAAGTGAGATTGGATAGAATTTAAAACAACTGGTTCAAACTAACCAATCATATTTATTGCACAAGTTTTAAATTACTCTATCACCTGTTAAAATAACAATGAAGTTTTTGTTTCTGTTTATTATTGTTTTTTATGATGGTCCCATTAACTCTTAAATCAATCGAAATCCTGTTATTGTCAAAATAATTTGTTTAAACGATAGAAAAGTAGCAGAAGTTTATCGTACATAGAGTAAATATGTAGCTGCTTTTTGGAGGGAACATTTCCAGATAATTGGAAACACTCTCTTGTTCTACCGTTGCCAAAAGTTCCACGGCCTCTTAACTTAAAAGATTTCAGATATATAAGTGTACTTCCCACCGGGTCGAAGATATTGGAAAAAGTTATTAACTCTCAAGTCAGAGCACATCTGCTAAATAACAATCTATTGCCGGAGGTTCAATCGGGATTTCGACCCTTACATAGCTGTGCAACTGCGCTGCTACATATATCTGATGATATTTTAAGAGCATCAGACATGGGTAGATGTACTACTTTAACACTTCTGGATTTCGGTAAGTAAGGCTTTGAACACTCTTGAGCATAATCTGCTTCTTGCTTCATTGCATTATGTCAGTTTGGATGGGGTTGCAGTCAAGTTTGTTGAAAGTTATCTGACTGGAAGGGTTCAGAGAGTGAAAGCTAGGGACAAGGTGTCAACGGCGGCGAGTATAACAAGAGGGGTTTCTCAAGGTTCCATACTAAGCCCCCTGCTTTTTACTACATATACGAGTAAGTTCTGCACAGAAATTAAAACCCGCAAGATGCATATGTACGCAGATGGTACGTAAATCTACCACTGTTTTAAATGGAATGATATTCACCAAGCCATAAAGGATATAAACAATGATTTGGATAATTTATTTCGCTTGTCTACAAATCATGCCTTGCAACTAAACCCTTCAAAGTCTTGTGTACTACTTTTTATTAATAATAATCCAGATACATCTCGAGTGTCAGAAATCAAAATAAACAATATCCCCATACCTACTGTCGATAGGAAGCAAAGAATTTAGGCTTGGTTTTCGATAAAACCCTACGATTTAAAGATCATATTGTTAAGTGTATTCAAAAAGCTTTCATGAATCTAAAATTATTATATCCTCACAGACTTTATCTAAATGAAAAAATAAAAATAATGCTGTGTGAAACGCTAGTACTTTCACACTTTAATTATTGTACTCCAGTCCATCACTTTTGCCTAGATTATGAAACATCTGAACGTATACAAAGAATCCAAAATGCTTGCTTGAGATTTATTTATAATATTCCTAAATATGATCATGTTTCACACAAGTTATCAGATGCAAAAGGGCTTTCTATGAAAAATAGACGCTACCTACAAAGTGCCACAATCTTTCATAAATTAATTGTCGAAAAGCAACCACCCTACTTATATAACAAGATCAGATTCAGGACCGGTATTCATAGCCTAAACCTTCGCCATCGGGGTTTATTAACTATATCAAAGCACAAAACGACTCTTTTCGAAAGGTCTTTGACTTATAATATTTCAAAGATTTATAATGGTATCTCCCCATCTTTAAAATCACTTTCAGTTAATTCTTTCAAAAGGAGACTTTTTGTCTATTGCAAACACAACAATAAGTTGGGTGCTACACCTATTATGTACATATCGCTATCGAATAACTAAGTTAACAATCTTAATTCGATTTTCATGCTATCCTCTTCTTCGACTTCTTTTTATTACTTATTTCTTGTTTGGTTTTTTGAATTCTTCTTGCGATGTATGAATACCTAGATATCCATAGTCTAATTCAATCCGTTGCTTCCGTTTCCCAGCCAGCACACTGACGTCATAATGTCGCCGTTTTTTCGGCAGTAACGACGTCAAATGACGTATTAAAGTGACGTCAGATTGTCGTAAAACTGACAGCATTATGTCACAGCCCAAGGACGTCATTAAAACGTAATTCAACGACGTCATTAAGACGTTGTTCAATGACGCCATTAAAATGTCCTATACTAGGACTAAGACAGGAATTATAAATAAATAGTTGAATATTGGAAATAATATTTATTATATACTATTTTATACATAATTATTAAACAAATGTAAACATTCAATAACATAACATACATCTCTTCTATTAACTCAACATCTCATAATTATTAAACAAAAGTAAACATTTACTAACTAAAAAGCTGCTAAAACAATATGCAGAATAATTGATGATACTAAAATATAGTATATTAAGTATCAAGAACAGTAAGGACAGTTTACCGATTGACGACAATATTGGAGGAGATCGGTAAACTCCTTACTGTTTGAGATGCTTATACTATTTTTTGTACGACCACTATGAATACAAAGGTATTAACTAAGGAAATATCCCCGAAAAAAATAGATTTAAGATAATTTATTTTTGCCCTGTATATCCACCAAACATTAAATAGGTTTTGTCGTTACCATGGATACGTTTGTAATTACTATTATTTTTGAATGTCACGATATTTGTCGAACTCGTGAGAATGAGTGAACCTGAAAACGAATATAATTGGGATATTGAAGAGGCCTGAGCAAATTTAAATAAACAACATACTTTTTTTTAAATAGTCCAATTATTTAGAAAATAAATGATTTCTCGCGAAAGAGACATCTAAAGATCATGCATTTATTTTATAAATTACATATAATTTACTTACCGTTCTGTTTTTGACAGAACTGAACGGTAAGTAATTGCTTACCGACGCGTTTTTGCTTAGCAACCAGTAAATATAACCTACTGTTCTAAAACCAAGTATGGTAAACAATCCGAAATAGCATGGTCGTACAAAAATATTAGTAAGTACTAAGAAACCATTGCATTAGTATTAATTTATTAACAATAGTAATCTCACAAAATCGTCGACCGGGTAAAATTGTATAGGTTATGTAGTATTGCGACGGAACAAGTAATTATTAATACTCACCCTTTGTGACAAACCGCACAATTAGTATGCAGTAGTTGAACCTACATATACACTATAAATGTAGGTACGTCAACAACTTTAATAATAAGTAGAAACGTTACTAATTAAAGTGCAAAACAAATATATGAAAGACGTTGTTGCTGTTTGTATTGCAGCATGAGATCACGTGCAGTTCAGTAAAAAAATAAAGTAAAACAATGTTGCTAGATTTGTCTCTCGTACATCAGTTATCAGTGGACCTGACAATACAAAAATAATGTAATTGAACAGTAAAATAATGTATTCTATTTACATTCTGCAAATGTAAAAATATATCACTTTTTGGTTACCTAGATAGATCATAATTAATAATATTAGAAGTCTAAAAACGACCTTCTTGTACGTCTAAAAGACGTCATTTTGAAGACGTCTACGTACGTCCCATAACATGACGTCTTATGGACATTGTTTATTAGTCATATGACGTCGCCGACCAATAATCACTTAACAATAACGCCATTATAACGTCAGTGTGCTGACTGAGTTCTAATTCAATATAGATCTACATCCTCAGACAAAGGTTTTTTTATTGTAATGCACGGTGTGGGTGGACCAGTAATAAACTGAACCCTCACCTTGAGGTTCTGCATTGTTGTGTCATATAAATGTAAATGTTGTCGTATAAATCGTAAGTAACTGTTTGTTGTTGTTATTATATTATAGTATACAGTTTTTTTTGCATTTAGTTATTTTGATTATTGTAATTCTTATTTTTTTTCTTGATATACATTTTTGTAAGAACTGATAAATTATTTATTTAAGGTATAAGAAGTTAAAGATTATGTATGTATGTATTAATTTTTTAAATGTAATAACTACTCACTTGCAGAATAAACATATTATTATTATTATTATAAGTTCCCATAGGCGCCGACTATGTGGTGGCTCGAATGCTGTGGCCCTCATTAAATTAATCTAGTGGGGGCTAAGCCCTCATTAACATGATGGTGTGGTGATTAACATTATTTTAGCTAATAAAAATTCTAAATTGAAAATTTAAAGAGGGGAGGGGTTAAGCACTTATCCAACTAGAATCTTTTTGGTATTGTTTTTGCTACATCGACATCGGCGACGATTGTCCAAATATCCAATGTACCCCGATTTATTTTCTCTGTGCGAAAAAGACATTCAAACGTTATCTTGAAGTAACAAATCAGTCTTTGATAGCACATTAAATTCGACAGAATTAATAATTTCGTTTCGCATTTGCACGTAAGGCATGATTGTAATTGTAGTTGTATGCCGTACACACTACATGCCGATGCATGATCAACTACCGCATTAACGACGATCAAAGTCGAATATATTTTAAGGATTGACCTTTCAATTATTCACCTAGGAAATGAAGTTATTATTTCCGTTTTATCAATTTGTTTGTTAGCTTACTTATACAGTACTGATATCCTGAAAATGACAGAAAAAATTACATTTTGCCTATTTTTTAAAGAAAAATCATTTAAATTAGTAGAATCTACTTTTAAAATAAGTGTGTGCTGAAGCGTCGACATGGTACCATAATTTAGTTAACTGGAGCGGGGTGATAATAGCTCTAAGTCACTGCCGTCCCAGGTTCGATTCCAGCTGGAAAACTTTTTAAAATATTTTTTACAAAACACGATTTAAAATGCAATTTTTCTCTTCGAAAATGTGAAAATGCTTTTCTGCATAATTTTGATAAATTGCATAGCTTTACTTTTTGTTTATTTCTCATGTGACTGATGGTTTTGCTAAACGTTTTGTATAATATTTATAGACCATTCAATCAACCAGAAGGCTTACGTCATTAGTCACCAATAATTTGTGACATTTCATTTTCAAAATTAGGTTAGGATAGGAGTGTTTGTGAAATGGTGTGTATTTTGGCTATGTAGTTACAACTAAATAAAAATGAGATTAATATCTTGCAAAGAAAATAAAATTCTTAATTGAAATTTGTTTAATTTCTCTCTTACAAACTTTAATAAATATCAGCCATAGAAAACCCAATTATTAACTAACAACTAATCTAACTTTCTTTATCACAACAAAACCGTTTTCTTCATTGTTCCACTTTAATACCTTTTAAATTTGTTTGGTCTCTTCTTATACAGGGTGTATTATCGATTTTGTAACATAGGGGAATAGCATGTAAAATCACAATTTCTCAAATATTGGCTCCCCTAATTATTTTAGAGGAAAAGTCACTGTATCAACGTTGTAGCCCTTATTGAATACAGTTCAAAACACCTTTACTTTAGCATCTGTGTTAAATAGTTTTCAAGATATAAATGATTTTCTGGTATAGGAAATTAACTATTAATTTACTTCGTAATGTGCGGTAAAAAATAAGATATTCATGAATTTCTGATTTTCAGTATTTTTGCCTCCAATTGTACCTCCCAAACATCCTTAAAAGCACAGGTTAATCTCTAGATTCGATTTGAGTATTTTGATTTTTTACGTTGTATTGTTAGTGTATGTAAAAGTTCATTCCTTTAGAAATACTTAAATCTGCAGACTGTGTTTAGTACGATTAATAAAACTCTAAACTGACCAACCCTCATTAGAATTATGAAAAGTCGGCGCCTATGTAAGTTCCTATTAAATAAAATTTGTATTTTCCTTTCTGTGTTGACACTTTTATAATAATATGATTTATAGGACAGTTATACGATTGTCAGGACTGATAAGATGTTTTGGAATCTTTTTACAAAATACAAGTAGCTATACCATGGATCTTAAGAGTTTTCTATAGGTAGAGAACCTATCTATAAAGGACCCCGCACGTTTCTTATGGAAATTGGATCCCGGTCAAATTGGCTGAAATTTTGATATGTTGTAGTTTATATCATCCTGATCAAAAGTCTCCAAGGCCATGAAGCTCTAAAAATTGATACTTCGGTTTATGAATTCGTAACACGTACAGCCTCGGTAACGTCATCTTTTGTGTATATTTTTTATTTTTGTTTTGATTAACGTTGTCGTGCAAATTATGTGAAATTATACCGGGTGTCCCATTATATTTTGCCCCTTTTATAAACCTATATAACTTTTGAATTAATTGAGATAATGAAATGCGGTATTCTTTAATCTTCATATTTTTTTAAGAGTTTTCTGAGTATCTGTCTTTTTTTCTAAGTTCCGGTTTAATCGGAAATGACATACCGTATTTTTGGGGATCGGGCAACTTCGTGATTTCAAATGTAACACCCTGTTTATTTTTTCACAGTTGGAAAGTCCATTGTTTCCTCTTTTCGAAAAGTGCTATATTTGTCATGGTTATTGCACAGGGTGATGGTTTTATAAGCTCTTAAAATTAATACTGCATGTTATTGAAATGCTATGAAAAAAGGTATGTCTTTAACAGAATTACCCCCGAGTTGTTAAGTAGAAGCTATAGCAACTTGGTAAAGTGAATAAATAAATGTATCCAAGTTGATGGGCGGCATTCTGAACATCTTTTATAACTAGCTAATGTTTAGTGATTTGTTTATTTCTTAATTGTTTAATGTTTAATAATTAAGCTGTTACCCTTTGTTAGATTGAGTGTTTCATATGTACATTTTGAATATCAGCAATTGAAGTAACATATAATAATTGTCAATAAACTAATTTGACGTTTACCCTGATGTTTTCTTTTATTTACATAGTCTACTTTCTGAATCATTATATTTTTTCGTAGCATTTCAATAACATGCGGTATTCACTTTAAGAGCTTATAAAACCATCACTCTATATAATAACAATGACAAGTCTGCTACTTGGGAAAGGGGAGGATGGGCTTTCCAACTGTGAAGAAATATACAGGATGTTCCATTTGAAATCACAAAGTTCCCCTAACCCCCGAAAATACGCTACATCATTTCCGGATAAACTGGAAGTGGGTAAACAAGACGGATACTCAGAGAAAAACTTTAAAAACTAAGAAGACTGGTAAACACCGCATTTCATTATTTCAATTAGTTCAAAAGTTATATAGGTTTATAAAAGGTCAAAATATAATAGGGCACCCGGTATAATTTCACATGATTCACATGATGAAGACAACATAATTACCTGTGTTAATTAAAACAAAAACAAAAAAGATACACAAAAAATGACGTCAGCGAGGCTGTACGTGTTAAAAATCCATAAACCGAAGTATGTGTTTTTCCTGCCTTTCGTGCTCTGTAACTCCGAAACTATTAATTCTAGAGCTTCGTGGCCATGGAGACTTTTAATCAGGATGATATAAACTACAACATACCAAAATTTCAGCCAATTTGACCGGGATCCAATTTCCATAAGAAACGTGCGGGCTCCTTTACGCAGCACCATTTTCCTTTTCTACTGGTCGACAGAAAAAACTAGTCGTGAAATTGTAGAACATTCGGCGTTGATTATCTCAGTTTGGTTCTTTTTCCTTTTCGTCGTGAGTCACCAGTTATAGTGTAATGACCATTTATAGGGGTCTTGGTACGCTATCTTAGAAGCAGTGGCGCGCGGTGAGAATTTAGGCTAGGGAAGCAATCACGATTTTAATTCTAATATACATAGGTACAGGCGCGGATTCATGGGGGGGTGGGGGAAATCCCTCCAAATTTAAAAATAAGTATACATAGAATAGAAACAAATAATGTTTGTTTAATTATTATTTATTAAAACAATTATTTTTTAGTAAAATACCAGATTTTAACCTTTGTTGTTAAGTTTGAAAGTTCTGGTTTTGATCTGCCTTTCTCAATAATTTGTAATTTCTCTCCTAAACTGTATGCAGAAAATTCTTTATTAATAAAATTTACAAACTGAACAAAAAAACGTCCCGATTCGGATGTATTGGAAGTACTCGAACCTTCCACCGAAGCAGCTGTATTTGCAGTCATGACGATAATGCAATTTTAAATTTGCATACAGAGCATACTAAATAGAATTATTTGTCTTAAAAAAAATCCCAATTTATAAACATTGAAATAATAAAATGTTTCAAAATACAGTCTCATTCGCAGATTTACATTACTTAAGTAACATTAAATTTAACAAACATTAAATCGAACAAATAACCAAATTATAATAAATAAACATTTGGGCACGAAGCACACTAAAAATAACTACCAAACAATGTTAACCGCATCGTCTGTATACAGGGTGTCTCAAAAATAACGAACAATAACGCAGAGGGTTAAAAAGCGTCCGAGGTAGAATCTAAAACTAAAGAAAAAAAACTCTACCTTCAAAAAATTTTTTTTGTAAATTTGTTAAAAATGGTTTGCAATACTTTTTGCTAATACGGTCCTGTTATATTTTGCATCAATTTGATAATAAATAATAAGTCATCCAGCATTGGGATAGTCAAAACATTGTAAAGCGATATGTGTAGAGTTAAGCAAAAATTCGGAGAAGTCGATTTAAAAACACGTATATTGGTCAAGGTTACGTCTTTATAAACACCATGACATATCACCGTAATAAGCGTTTTGTTATAAACTGCATAGTTGCAAAAATGTCCCAAACGTTTGATGATAGTTCATCAAACTAATAATTTTTATTATCAAGGGTTTATTTGAAGGTGTTTTCCGTTTTAAATAAAATAGATTAATGGTAAAAATTGCTCTTATTTAATAAATTGCGACCCTTGTAGTTTTTTGAGTAAACCACAATCGGGCCGCAAATTCAACCTGGCGGCGCCCTAATTATGAAAATGTTCTTTTTAAAAGTTTATCTTCTGTTTATTTTCGAATGTTATTACAGAACGTAAAAATATATTTATGTTTTGTATCCTTTTTTTAAATTGCGTTTTGTTTATTTTACATAGATCAAATTTCACTATGTGTATTTTTGCGTAATGTTTAGTCCAAAATTTTATTTACAAGCACAGAATACGAAAGAAAGAATTGCTATAAATAAGGAAAGTCTGCGAAAGGGGATGTTTATAACAAAGAGAGTTTTTGATTATTGTGTTAGGGTAATGAGAAAAATTAAGTCTTTAAATAACAGTAAGAAATAACCACCACAAACGTATGAACAACTTTAGTAATTCTTCGCAGCAATATTACAAACAGCATCTGCTATTATCAACGCACTCTTCGAACACCCAAAAGCATATCCCCTTTTTCCGGGTCCTGCTTAGCGGTCTCGCATTTTGATTCCCCGTTCCTCGCCTTACGACGACGGAGCCTGATGCTGTCACGTTTTCGTCTCGCTACATTTGGTGCCCATCGAGCCCAACGCCATCGAGACACCAACAATTGACTTACGTTCATTACCTTTTCATTGAGAAATTTCGAGCCCAAGATCATTTTTGTAAAATTTTATTTCAGTTTTAATGAAAAGGTTTACTATTAGTTTTAAATATTAATGCTTCAGATTCTAGTAAAATGTATTAGCATCGCAGATTAGAAGAACTAGTAATTAATTTTCTTATTAAAGCCCAACACTTTTTATGTTTTTTAAATTACGTTCAACGCCGCCACACATAAAGAATTCCCTTTAACCGCTTTAACTTATTGAAATATGATATCAGATGCTCTCTTTAAAAATGAGATGTTTTAAGCTGTTATTAGACCTTGAATTTATTTTAAAATAAACAAACTGCATCATGAGCGAAACGGAACGTGTCTTATTTACGAGTTTCTTCAAGTTCAATTCATTGGGGTATTTTGCGGCATTGACAAAATTGTGCTGTATTGACAAATGCTGTAAAGTTCAACAAACTACAGTCCTCTGCATTATGCGACATCAGGAGATTGTGGAGCAGAACGTGCAGGACCGGACTCAAAACTTGAACCTTAAATAACTCTGAAAGTAAATATTTTAGAAAAAAAAGTTATGGGAAAAACTTTCTCTACACATCATCAATTATCTCGTATTCACGTATTGTCCGTTATTTTTGAGACATGCTGTATAACCACGCCTGCTGATCAAGATTAGGAGAAGAGCACTTACAAGCAACGAAATCAGTGCTTATATGCAGTGTATGTAACACATTTGAATCGGTATTACCTTTCCGTGTATGTTTAATGAGCGTAATTTAAAATAGTACTCTAAATAATTATACTTTTTGCTGTACGGAATTGATATTGAGCTTTAAATTGATTAAATATTACAAATTTAAATAAAGGATAACCATAATTTTATATAAATACTTTTGTTAGCATTGGATTTAATTTTTAGTAAATTCTTAAGGGAAGTGTGAAATAAATAAAGATTATTAAAAGTTTCACAGTTTTATTAAAATATACCTGACAATATTGTTTCGACAGCTATGCTGTCATTATCAAAGGTAATATAATTATAAACAAACACGTCGCTAAGGTAGATACAAAATAGGTAACTAGATAAAATAATAATAATAATAATAAAAAAATCTTAAGGGAAGCATTGCTTCCATGGACCGCACGCCACTGCTTAGAATGTATATCCTTGTAGTATCAGGATAGGTAATAATAGACGTGTATATTCTATGAATTATTTTTTATCACTGTTGTTGATTATGGTTGTCATGGCAATATCCTAGCATTCAATGCCTTCCTGATGGGATATGTATGTAATAATTGGTTGTGACCAAGCCCAACCAACTGGGTGCTGAATGGGTAGTTAAGCACAATTTCGTGTAGTCGAATGTATAAGTATAAAATTACGGCGAGTCCAGCTTTTTAAACTGTAATAACTAGAAACAGTAAATCAACTGTTCAACAATGCTTATTCCGATTATTCCGATAGCAATATTTAGAAAAAGATAAATTATTTAGTGGATTAATTTTTAAAACTTACTATGCATTTCGCATGTGTAAACGATACGGTCCAGACCGGCTGATAATGCATTTTATTATTTGTTTTAAATTCCCTAGTCGACGAGACGATGACGCCAATTTACTTTTTTATAATTATATTTTAAATAACCTTTTTAATTCCGTTGAGATATGTATTTTTTTAACCATATTTAACTAATTTCTGTGCACGACTGTATGCTTACTGTAAAGCAATATTTTTTAACAAAGACGGATAATTTATTACAATTATTGAATTAGATTTTTAAATAAGATTTTAAATCTTACTGAACTTATCTGGTATGCATTTCGTATATGCAAACAATACGGCACATACCGGTTGATAATGCAACTTATTGTTTTACATTAGTCGGCGAGACGACGCCGACGCGATGACGCCAATTGACAAATTTTAAATTATTGCATCTTTGTTAAAACAAAATGTAGCGACCTGTTTTTTTAACGAACCTTTTTAATTCCGTAGACAGAAATGTTTCTTCTCGAAATTGATTTAAATTTTGAAATTTATACATCGTAAAGTATTCCTGGGCTGAGGAGGTGGAAATAGTATATTACATTACTAGTGTGGAAAGTGAAACTTTTCGTACGGAATCACACGAGTGCAGAAAAGTTACTTTCCAACGTGTAATGTACAATATTTTTCCTACGACCTCCCAAATTTCAAATGTTTAAAAAATTTTGATTTTTTTAAATTTTCAAGAATATAATTTTTGAAGATTTTAAAGCAAAATTTTTATGGTTAGGTTTAACAGAGAAAATCACACTTAAAGCTAATTTTCTTAAGCCATTCATTTTTAGGATATAAAGTTTAATTTTTTAAACAATTTAGTTTCACAATATGAATAATTATAACGAAATTTCTATCAAAACATTTCCAGAAAAATAAAATTAAGTTATCTTGACAACTTAATTTTATTTTTCTGGAGCTGAATTATGACAATTGTTAAAGTGAATGGGTGTTAACATTTTATTTAATAGATTCTTTTACTAAATATAAATTTCAATTTTAAAAACTCATATATTCATAACTTATTTAAACATAGTATAAAATTAAACCTTCGGTTTAGCAGCAAAATTAATTAAATGAATTACTATTACAATTTATAATATAATAATTTCAGAGGCACATAATTTATTTTTTATTTATATTTAATAATATCTCCATAATTAACAAATATAACTTCAACTAATAACACAATGCCAGGTGTGAAAGAGGTTGCCTAACTAAATTATTTGACATTACTCTTATTTTTCTCTCATTTGGCATCGCTGATTTTAATCTTGGCAAACTTGCTTCAATAATTTTCATGTATTATAGTGAGGTTACGTTAGGTGTAATCTATTAGATATTTCTTTTTGATAGCTAAAATAACTAATTAAACATTAATTAAAGTTATATTTATAAGAAAAGAATAGATACATAATGGTTAAAATGCTTCTCAAAATTGGATTAAACATTAATGTCATCATTTTAATGTAAACAAAATTCATGGATTTCTAGATATTGCTTAGCGTGACGTATTTTCATAACACACGTGTGTTATGTTCCTAACATACGCGTGTTATATGACTTACTTTCTTAATATCGGTAGCGTTTGCTATTGTTCACTTTCGTATGGGGTCGTAGGAAAAATTATAATTTAAATTATAGATAAGGAAACTATTAAACCTTAAATGCCTTAATTTTTTGCGTAATTTATTCTATGATTATAAAGAATTGTTGAACAGTTGATTTACTGTTTCTAGTTATTACAGTTTAAAAACCTGGACTCGCCGTAATTTTATACCTATACATTCGACTACACGAAATTGTGCACTTAACTATCCATTCAGCACCCAGTTGGTTGGGCTTGGTTGTGACCAAGGGCAACCACATGGTTGCTGAATGGGTAGTTAAGCGCACAATTTCGTGTAGTCGCATGTATACCTAACCGTACCGTAACCTACCGTAATCTTATACCTATACATTCGACTACACGAAATTGTGCAATTAACTACCCATTCAGCACCCAGTTGGTTGGGCTTGGTTGTGACTATTGCATGAATAGAAGATCATTACAGTACTTTATCCAAGAATATATAAAGTTTCCACTGTAATTATAAAATATTCTTGATTACGGCAAACGACATGGAACTATTTAGATTTAGCTCTAGCGATATTATCATCTGCGGGTATTTGTTTACGATTGCGAGGTCAGTTGAAATAAAAATCATGGACAACTTCATGTAAAAATGTTTATTCAGTTTATATTTTTTATTGAACGATTGTGTTTACAGGATTGTCAACACAGACTTTAGCTGATAAGAGTTACATAAATAAGTGTACATTTTATTGTATTGTTGATGGAAATACAATTTTCATGTTAATAACACTATACAAGTGATAACTGCGAAGAGCCTACTTGATTATCTTTTGTTTAGTCAAATTACACTCACTTAATTAGGAGCGATTAAAATTAACACACTTTTAAATACATTATTAAAAAGAGAACAAATTATCCTAATACAGAAACAAAGCAAATATGATAATTACAATTCTCTTTTATCAGTAAGCTAAAGATCTAACTTGCAGCAACTTAAAAAGTGATCAGGTTATGTGATAGGGACATTAAATTTGAACATCTTTACATAGTGTGTAAAATTGGCTGAAAATTGCAAAAGATCTTTAGCGCTATTTTTTACATTGGTGGAGTTCTTTCAAAATAATTTATTACGACTCTAATAAAAGAATCGAAAAAAAATGTCAACACAAAGGTAAGCTATAAAGTTTAAAGTGAAATCACGTTTAGTAGTAAGGCTCTTTTCCAATTTAAGCGAATTCTCAACCCTCATGAACTTTTTAAAGTCATGTTTAGGAACTGGGATTTTGGTAATGCCGATGGCGTTTAAAAATGCAGGATTGCTAATAGGAACATTCGGTACAGTCGTAATTTCTATTATATGCACGCATTGTGTTTATGTTTTGGTGAGTTATATTAATAGGAAAGGCATAGATAAGGTAACTGATTTTATTTGTATGTTCTTTTTAATTTATTAGGTTGTTTCTGCACATGAATTATCTAAAAGGTCCGGGAAAGCCAAATTAACCTATGCAGATGTAGCAGAAGAAGCTTTCCTTAGAGGTCCATCTTGGTGCTACAGATATAGTCAGTTGGCAAGGTAAATTTAACGGACTCTATGTTTTAGTTGTATTAACATTTCAAATACCTGTAATAAATAACACACTCTGTGATTTCCTAATTCATACACAATAAACTTTTTATTTATATAACAGTAACCATAAACTTGCGATCACTAAGTTTATATACGAGGGTCATTTTTTAAGTAAGAACCGTTTTATAATAGAGTAAAAGAAACTTTATTTAATAACACAAATTATATCAAAAACTAAAATATGAACATTTTTTCACTTTTCAACATAGTCGCCATCAACGTTCAAGCATTTGTCAAGCCGTGGGCACCAGCTTTTGGATCCCTTCATCAAAGAACTCTGCCGCCTGACTATTAATCCAGTTCGTAACTGTTTCTTTAAGCATGTTATCATTGTCTAAACGCTTCCCACCGAGAAATTCCTTAAGTTTTGGAAAGAGATGAAAGTCTGATGGTGCCAAGTCTGGGCTGTAAGGCGGATGATCCAGTACTTCCCAGTGAAAATTATCCAGTTGCGTTTTTGTTCTTGCTGCAACGTGAGGCCGAGCGTTGTCGTGAAGCAGAACGACGCCGCTAGACAGTAGTCCCCGCCGGCGAGTTTGAACAGCGCGCCTAAGCTTTAACAGTGTTTCACAATACCTCTCGGCATTTATTGGCATTCCTCCTGGCAAAAAGTCTATCAGAAAAATGCCTTTCCGGTCCAAAAACACCGTGGCCATGATCTTTCGTGTTGAAGGTTCTTGTTTGAACTTCCGTGGGCGTGACGGGGAGTTTGAATGATGCCATTCGCTGGATTGACGTTATCTCTCTGGAGTGTATCCACGTTTCATCTCCAGTCACAATGTGACTCAAAAAATTGTCACCATCCTTGTGGTAGCGCTCCAAAAAGGACAAAGAATGTGCTATTCGCTTTTGTTTGTGTTCTTCTGTCAACATTTTTAGCACCCATCTCGCACACATTTTTTTGTAGTGAAGTTTGTCACTAACAATGTGATAAAATACCGACCTTGAAAGTTGAGGGAATTTCTGATGAAGCTCGTCAATTGTGAAGCGCCTGTTTCGGCGGATTTCCTCATCAATGTTTTGTGTCAATTCTTCATTCATGACAGTTGGCCTTCCAGATCGTTCTTCATCATGAACATTTGTTGTCCCTTCATTGAAACGCCTACACCATTTACGCACATTACCATCATTCATTACACCTTCACCATAAACTTCAACAAGCTGCCGGTGAATTTCAGCAGGACAAACGTTTTTTGCATTCAAAAACCGAATAACGGCACGCACTTCACAATCGGCGGGATTACTGATAAACATGGCGACAAACTACGCAGTATAACCACACAAGCAGTACTGGCAGAGACGTGAATGATAGACACGATGCGCAATCGGTTCTTACTTAAAAAATGACCCTCGTACATAAATTTTAATCTATATGAGCCCAGCCAGCACACTGACATCATAATGTCGCCGTTTTTAGGCAGTGACGACGTCAGATTGTTGTAAAACGGACATCATTATGTCACAGCTCAAAGACGTCAATAAAAGATATCATTAAAACGTCCTATACTAGGACTAAGACAGGAAATATAAATAAATAGTTGAATATTGGAAATAACATTTATTATATACTACAGTCAAAACATCTCTATATTGTGACCACCTGCTTAATATGACCAGTATTCCTTGGCCCCTGCTAAAATAATGGCTTCTTAATGAAACTTGTACGTCCAAAAGACGTCTACATACGTCTTATTATATGACGTCTTATGGATATCATTTATTATTCATATGACGCCGTCGACCAATAATGACTTAAAAATAACGTCATTATAACCTCAGTGTGCTGGCTGGGATTTAGTAACGGAAATACGTATCTCTGATTCCTTTATAAACCCCTGAAGGAGCTTAAACAGAGCAGCTCAAAAGGGTTTCGAGCACCTTTGTTTGTAACATTATGCAACTTCAGAATTTATAAACAATAGTAACAGAAACGTTTCAGTTACCACTGTATAACCTTTAGTGATAAAATGTAGTTTTGTATCTGTTGTGGTTATTCTTATTGACTTTGCATATAATGGCGTTAGTAATATTTCGGTTACCAAATTTTAATTACTCGTCCCATCTCGCAATCACGTCTTTTTATATCTTGGAGAGTTACGTATTTATAATATGATATACTGTCTTACTTTCTGACTTTCAATCTAAAATAATTTGTTGGCAGCTTTTCTTGTTCCTTTAAAAAGTTAAAAACAATGTAATATGTACATAGTTAACTACTTTATTTGTGGAAGCTTCGTACAAGCATGGGCCAAAATTTTATTGCAGAAAATCTTTTACTGCAAACGTGAACAAGTTACCTTCAAAAGCTAAAGGGGGCTCTTAAAACAACTAGTAATAATAAATTTTAATTTACCGATTTGAAAGTCTATTTTTATTTTTTTAAAGGTTCATTCAAAAAAGTTTTAAAAAGTGTTACCCTACTTAAACGAGCCTAAATTTGTTACAAGTTAAACATTCAATTTCAAATAATGTCCGTGTGTATCTTTCGTTGTGACTTTACTGCCATGGCGGAAGACAATAAATACTCTTGTAAATACTGAAAACTGTAATATCACCTATAGTAACACTATATAGTATTATTACAGAACTGTTGGTTCTCTATACATCCATAAGTGATATAATGTTACTGAAAGTATTGTTATAAAACTTTAAGGTCTTCAGAAGTATTTTAAAGATATTATAGTAACCGAAACTATCTTAAGTGATGTTATACAGTGTGAACCCAGATGCGGCTCACAAGAGAAACAACTTTTTTATTGTTAATTTTATGACTCAATCTTTATTAAAAAAATTTAGCTTGATTCAAAACTACTAAGACGTGTTTAACAGAATTCCAATATTATTTATAATAAAGTAGAAAATCTACAAAATGCATTATTTTGTAAGGGGGCATTCAAAAAGAACGTTCGCAAAAATCTGTACTATTATCAATCATATTTTAAAAGTTGTATTTTTTTAGAAAAACGGTGGACATTGGAATATTTACAACATATTTTGGAGTTTGCAGCCTGTACACTGTAGTTATAGCAAGCAGCATTAGACAATTTATGTCTTATTACTATGATCCAATAGATATAAGAATTTATATAGCTTTAATATTTGTACCATTACTAATTTTGAGTTACGTTCCTAACTTGAACTACCTAACACCTGTATGCACAGTAGCAAATTTATTGATGGCGAGTACACTTGCAATTACTACATACTATCTAATAAGAGATCTTCCCCCTATAACCGAAGAAAAGTTAATTACAGGTTTTTCGACCTTTCCAACCTTCTTCTGTAGTGCTATATTTGCTTTACAAGCAATTGGATGTGTAAGTTTGATGTATACGTATACATGTTTATTAACAAATTTTATTGTATTATCTTTATCTGTTAATATGTTTACTTTCAGGTGATGCCGTTGGAAAACAACATGACAAGTCCACGTAAATTTATTGGTTGTTTTGGTGTCCTAATGCAAGGAATGTTAATCATAACAGTTCTACATATCATTTTAGGTTTTTTAGGTTATCTTCGTTACGGAGATGATACCATGAGCAGCATAATATTAAATTTGCCCATTGAGGAAAAGTAAGTACAAGCATCAATGTACTATGCAGCATGAAATTGTAGTATAAAACTTTGTGGCATAAAATACTCCACCTATATACGTAGAAACTACGCTAAGCTATTCGGCGTACAAAGTTGGACGGCAAGCGGCTGCTCAAGGTAATCGAGGTGTGTCACTTGTCACCTAGTCCACGCGACTATGCCGACTGTCGCCACAACTCGCGTTAAATTTACACGCCATTTTTTAAATATTGTATTGAATAATCTATGAGAATTTTTTATATAGGTAGAATACTGTATGTCCACAAAGTTTTATTAAAATCAGTGAGTCAAAAGTCGCGTCTTCTCCATGTTAGCAAACAAAAACTTCAATGCGTTCAATATGTCGTAAACTATCAGTTGCTCCGAATAGCACATCGATGAAAACTAAAAACCAATAAAAATCCTATTTTATTTTTTTTAGATTAGCTCTTGCTACACAGCTATTAATGGGTTTCTCCGTCTATGGTGCATTTGGTATCCAGTTTTTTATTTGTTTGCAAATTGCTTGGGATAGTATTGAACACCGCTATAAGAAGAGAGAAACACTGATTAATTATCTTTTAAGGACAATAATGGTCATCTTAGCAGTTACAATAGCATTAGTGATACCTAATATAGAACCACTTGTGTCTTTAATAGGAGCTTTTTTCTTTTCTATAACCGGTATTATAATACCAATTGTAATAGAAACAATTACATTTTGGGAACAAGGGTTTGGACGATATAATTGGGTATTAATCAAATCTGCGCTTATATTAGTTATAGGTGTAATAGCACTAATCTTAGGAACTAAAGATGCTATAATATCTATAATAGATTTGTACAGAGTGTAGGTAAAACGAAGAGTTTATTCTATGTATACCATTTGTTATACTATATATCATAGTAACAATCCTGGCAATATAAACGATTTTAAATACACAAACAATAATTTCTGGAGTATGTACTAATGCGTAATGTATTGAATTGTTTCCTGTATAGTTCGGTTACGTTGTCCATTGAGTAAACACAATGCGGGTTGCATTCCCAGCAAACACAGCAACATATTATTTACGTAACTGAGAGTAACAATGCCTACATTATTATATAGCAGCTAAGTAAAATTCAAGTCATCTGGAGAGCGTTATGTCCGCCTCATTATGCATCTGTTACTTACATAAATTCTATGTCACTGTTAATACATATGAGCTATGTAAAATACAATCTGTATTACAAATATACACAAAGCACCGTATATTTTACGTTTATTTAATTATGAGCATGTTCTATCATATATAAAATCGCTTTACGTACGACTTTACCTGTAACTAACTTGTAATTGTCTTTGTACTTACCTTTAATCCCTTTGCAACATGATCTTTTAGTTAAAGCAACAATTTTCCACTTTGTGTAGGATAATTTATTTCTTTAAAATAGTAAAGATTCCTTAAGATTCCTGTAATAGTAAAAATTAGGAGAATAAGAAAAACTCCCAACAACATTTTTATTTATTTTGTTTATTAAAAAAAGAAAAAGATATACAGTGCGCGTCTAAAGTCCGTTCCCCCTACTAATTTTTGAACCACCTGGTATATCGCAACGAAATTTGGAGGGCTTAAACAGGAGATAAGAACCTAATTTTTTATGGAAAAATGACAGCTAAAAGTTTCAAAATGGCGGCTGAGCGCCCTCTTGAATTACTTTTTTAAATAGAACACCCTGTATATTATTCCGTTTTCGAAATCTGCTCATAATTCTTAACATTTTTCTCTAATACACTTTACTTCTAAATTTAATTGATTTCGAAATATTAACGTTTGAAAAGTGACATTCCGGTTTAAAATGAAGTATGGATTTTGCGAGGGATTTTGGTCACTTCCGGTAAAACATTTTTCTAACTAAATTTTATTTGACAGCTAACAGTTAAGTTTGACAGTAAACAAGATGTAAGATACCCCAACAACGATTTTTGTTTTTAATGCAAACTTGATTGATAGCAGAATTCGTGTCTTTGTTGGATTTGAAATTAATTAAAATGTCACTTTTCAAACGTTAATATTTCGAAATCAATTAAATTTAGGAGTAAAATGTATTAGAAAAAAATGTTAAGAATTATGAGCAGATTTCGAAAACGGAATAATATACAGGGTGTTATATTTGAAAAAGTAATTCAAGAGGGCGCTCAGCCGCCATTTTGAAACTTTTAGCTGTCGTTTTTTCATAAAAAATTAGGTTCTTATCTCCTGTTTAAGCCCTCCAAATTTCGTTGCGATATATCAGGTGGTTCGAAAATTAGTAGGGGGGGGGGGGAACGGACTTTAGACGCGCACTGTATAGTTATTAAGAACTATTAACTTATTATAGAAAAAAAAAACTGTATTATTACATAGCATGCAATATAACTAAATAGAAAAAAATCAAAAGCTATGTATAAATAACATTAATCAAAATTGAAAATGCCAACTGATCAAGATTATTCCTGTTTTTTTAACAAATTATGCCCTTCGGCTACGGTATTCAATTTCTCGATTCCTAGTAAATGATATGACGCGTACCTACATTGCTGAATCTACCTTTTTATGGTATTAATTTACAGTGGCCTAATATATTTTACCTTGAAACGTTTTCATAAACAATAAATACGTTTAATCAGTTATCGCCATTTTAAAAATACGTTTTACTTCATAATAAAATATGAATTCACTGGAAATTAAATTTGTAGCGACTGTTTGTTCCACTTCCGAAATTTTTCCGTCACAGAAATAAAACTGATGATTATTGTATTTCAATATTTATATATTCAACATACACATAAAACAAACAATAGGCGACCACGATTTAACACACGTCTGCACGATCAGGTGGTACACGCGCTACTAATGTTTTCCCCGCACTTTGAAAACAAATTAGTGGTTAAATAGTTATATATTTAACTAGTAAAAAGTGTGACGTAAAATACAAATCACATTATTAATGTCGCATATATGTAAATCTGAAGACACCAGACTTGTATTAAATAATTCATATCGGAAATATATAACAAATGTTATATCACCAAATTTACCAAATGTAGGGTATGTAAATGTGTTTATCTACGACTGCTTGGATAAGTCATTATTACGTCACCCATTGACAGCAATTTGCGTTAGATAATGTTAAAGATTACCACACTGATTTCATTACGTAACGCTTTTTTATTTATAAGAAATACACAAATATCATGTAAACAAACAACAATACCAACGAACAACTACTTATTATAAACATTAATAACAAAATTTTTGCATTTTCTTAGCACAATACCACCCGCATCTGCCTCTTGTGTTATCTCTAAAGATTCAACGTTGCAGTCATTACTCCTTGAAAGCTGCTGTTCTCCTAGGATCTTAACTGCTACCTGCTTTTTATTTTTTAATGAAGAATCGATGTATCCCTCGGCAACCGTGTTCGACTTCCATCCTCCATGTCTTTTGACCGTCAAGAGATCTGCGCCATTGTTCGCTAATAAAGAAGCTGATGATCGTCGGAAGCAGTGTATTCTTCCGGATTTGATAATTTTAAGAACAACGCGATCTTTTTTGGAATACCTCCAAAAGTGTTTATACCTACAGGCTGTTTTATACAGATTCCTTTCCTATATCCAATAAAAAATCGACCGTGGTCAACGTGGCGGGGACGTAATTTCAAATATTTGCGAATTATTTCGACCATATTTGTTCCTTCGTCGTTACCGGACGTAACAAGAAATTCTCGCGAGACTTTGGTTTTCGTGTAAGGAATTTGTACATGAAAAACCTGCCTTTCATCCTTGACATTTTCAAGAAGCAGATAGGTAAGTTCCTCTTTCCTGCAGGCTCCAGCAATCCCAATAATAAGGGCAACCTGAAAATAAGTGCATTTAACTTTATAAAGCGGTTCTCAAGATATTTTGAACAGTCTTACTTTACTCAGCAAAAAGGTTTCATCATCATCTTCCTTCAAGAACCTTGCAATCTCTTCTTTGGAAAACACTTTCGATTTTTTCGGCTTATACCCATCTGCCTTTCGTTTCAAAAACGCAATCAACTGATTATGCTTGCTAATGTCAACATTTCGGTAATTATTCGATATACGGACCCCTATCGTACATGCATACATACGGAAATACCAAGCGTTACGAGTCTTCGTTCGAGAAACGTCATAAAAACAGGTAAAAATTATGAAATATTCTTATCAGATGACACAAACACCATTTTTAAGCCATTTTCACGTAAATACAGCCAACTTTCTTACTAACTGTAACCTAACATCATAACATTCTAACCTCAAAATAGCCATTTTAACATTGTTTTTCTTATTAATTACCGGCGACCGGCGCGATGTTTTTTCGGATTATTGTTCTCTAAGTTATCCTCCACAACTCAATATAATTGGTTTACCTGGGTTCAGAAGGGTCCGTATATCGAATAATTAATAACATTTCTTTTCGCAGATATCGTTGCTCGTAACATAGAATAGTAGGCCCAAAGACTTGATGACTTATACAACTTCGATAGTTCTTCAAAATACGCTAATAATACTTTCTCGTTTGTATCGTTTTTCACACCCTTTTGGTTGCACCACCGAATAGTGTGTTCATAAACTTGTTCGTATTTTCGTTTCGACTTTTCTGGCAGTAACAATGAAACTGCACTAGTTGCAGCGTTTTCAATGTCTGAGGGCAAGTCTTCGGAATCACTCATGTTTCTTTTTTTTTTTGTTAAACTGATAATATTCACACCACGGAATAACAAACTGAAAAATTACATCGTTTTTCACACAACAAAATTGGTTGTCCTGGTAATGAGCAAATGTTTTCTATCTTAGCATTTTGATTTTGAATGAGAATTATTGGAGCAAAATATTTTTTTAAATTTATTGCAGTCGTAGATAAAGTTTTGTACATCAACTCATGGGATAGAGCATATTACAGCACACGACTGGTTACAGATGAGACTCGGGCTGACGCCCTCATCATCTGCAATTCCCACACTTGAGTGCTGTAATAATGCTTCTATCCCACTTGTAATGTAAATAACTATTATATAACTCATTTTACTTGATTCTTATATAGCAGACAAGTAAATGTCACAGTTTTGTTTACTGGGTTGTTTGTAGAAATGCTACCCGTGCTTTCACTTGATATTAATGATTTCTGAAATATATACTGTAACAAGAGAGAAAAGGAACGAACCTCTTTTCGAGCGACAGGTGGTGTGTTCTGCCGCCTTCGAGAAAATGACGCATCGCACAAGCATGTAAATCAGACGTGGTTTATTCTGGTGTATTCTAGAAATACATGGTATGTTCGGGCGATTTCTGGAACGTTTATAGGATGGTATAAAGTCGACGTCGCGGAGAAAAGGAGCAGTTAACAGCAAGTCATTAACTGTGTATTACAAAATAAATAGTGAATATAAATGTTGTATTAGAAATTCATAGTCTGTAAATAATAGTTTTTAATGGTTTATAATTATAGCGTTAATTTATAGTATATTCATTAGTGTATAGAAATAAATATTTGTTTGTGAATAGACGATTTAAACAGCACTTGTGTTATTATTTGAAAAAGAATGTTACAGTGATGTCAGGTGTGGTGTTTTAAAATAAATAAAATCGCGTAATAATTAATTAAAGTGCTGTGAGAATAAAATTTTTGGTGTTAAAGCATAATTTCAACAAACAATTAAAATGGTGATGAAACTATTAAAGGATCTCTTAGTAATAGATTTGAAGCGGGAGTTGGACGAGAGGGACTTGGATAGTAATGGAAAGAAAGAAGTTTTGATAAATCGGCTAAGAGAATGGCTTTTAGAACAGAAGGAAGATCCTGAAAATTGCCGCTTCGAAATACCTGGACCCGCAATTGATACTAGTTTGTTGTTAAGTAAAATGGAAGAAAGTTCTAGAAAAGCCGAAAAAAATTCTAGAAAGTCCGAAGAGAATTCTAGAATTTTAAAAGAAGAATTACTGCAAAAGTCCGAAGAGAATTTTAGAAAGTCTGAAGAGAATTCTAGAATGTTAAAAGAGGAATTACTGGAAAAGTCAGAAGAGAATTCCAGAATGTTAAAAGAAGAATTACTGCAAAAGTCCGAAGAGAATTCTAGAAAGTCCGAAGAAAATGTTAGAATGCTTAAACAAGAATTACTTGAAAATACTAAAGCACTGGAAGAAAATGTTAAAATGATGAAAGGAGAATTGTTGGAAAATGTCAAAGCGTTGGAAGATAAAGTTTTCGAAGAATTTTTGGAGAATGCCAGTGCGTTAGGACTATTGGAAGGTAGATTGGCGGAACAAGATAGGGTAATAAAGATGGTAGAAGAGAAAATAGCCCAAATGCAATTACCACCAACAACTAAGAAAGACGATATGATCGAAATGCTGGAAGATAGAATGAGGCAACTACGGTTTCCCTCAACTTCTGAGAGGCCGTTTAATGAAGTAAAGAAACAATTTAAAGAAGAAAAGGTTCCTGCCGTAGGGATAAAAGTAAAACCACCCACGTTCGATGGAAAGATACCTTGGTCCACCTACTACAAACAATTTGAGGCGGCCGCTGGGGCCAACGGATGGACAGGCAAGGAAAAGGCCGTTTCTTTAACTGTGGCTTTGCGTGGAGACGCGTTGAACGTTCTGCAAACAATCCCAGTAGGACAGGAAAATGATTATCAATTGTTAGTGTCTAGATTGGAGATGAGATATGGAGACGCGCATCTTCAACAAGTGTATCACGCGCAAGTGAAGAATCGTATCCAGAAGAATGGAGAAAGCCTGCAGGAGTTTGAAGCCGATGTTGCGCGGCTTGTCCGATTGGCGTACCCTACGGCACCCGATTCATTTTTGGGACAGCTCGCTGTGCAGACCTTCATTGATGGGTTAAGAGACGGGGAAACACAACAATCATTGAGGCTAGCACGACCAAGAACAACTGATGATGCGCTTGCTCACGCTTTAGAATTTGAAGCTGCAAAACGAGCGTCCCGAGGTCACGGGCGTGTTCGGGCCGTTGTGGAGGAAGAAAAAGGTTCTAAAGATCACCTAGAAGAGTTAGTACTGAGAGTTCTTCGGAAGGAAGAAAGCCGTAAGAAGAATCATCAAGAAGTTCGAGGGCCTCGTTGTTGGAATTGCGGCGAACAAGGTCACATACGACGTCGTTGCCCTAAACCAAAACAGGTTCAGCAGTCGGAAAACTAAAGAAGGTCGACGAGTGGGGGCGAACGTTGACCTTGAGTAGAGATGCCCCGAAGATCACCATCCATGTCGTAACATCAAACAATAGTACCAGCAGTTTGTTCGTAGATGGGAAAATTGCTAACCGAACTGTTCCACTACTTATTGATACGGGGGCGACAAAATCCATCGTACGCCCTGATGTTCTACAATCAAGTATGAAGCTGTTATCAACAACTACTCAACTCCGTACAGCAACAGGTGAAGTGATACCAACACGCGGAGTGGTGAAGATGAAGATTGGCATTGGAAGTGAAGAACGTGATCATGAGGTGCTGGTAGCCGATATCACTGATGACTTCATCTTGGGAATGGACCTCCTGAGAAAATTTGGTTTTACGTTGGATTTGAGAGAGGGTGTTTTGAAGGTCGGTAACGAAGAACTTCCGTTGCATCCACGAGAAGATCCGGTTGTAAGGGTTTTGCTGACTGAAGATGTGATATTGCCGGGTCAAAGCGAGATGGTTGTCGAGGCGGGTTTGGATGGAGATCTTCGGGTAGGATGTGTGCGAATGATGGAGCCTGTTTGTGATAAGAAGATCCATAGTGGCATACTGGTGGGAAAAGCGCTGATCAAGGTTGGAAAGAGAGTACCGGTGAGAATTATGAACGTTAATGTGGATCCGGTGACATTGAAGAAGAGTACCCTTGTGGGACAGTGTGTGCCAGTATTCCGAGTAGCCAGGTGTATGGCTGATGTTCCAAAACCAGTGCCCAAAGACCATGGTGGAAAATTAGTGGGTATGGTTACTAGTTCGTGCGAAGACCTTAACAGAACGGAAGTGAAAGAGGTACAGGGTTTGGTTCACCGATACCAAGATATCTTCGCTCTTGACGATAGCCAGAAGGGACGAACAAATATAGTAAAACATAAAATCAATACAGGCAACTCTATGCCTGTCCGTCAGCAGCCGAGGCGTCTACCTCTAGCAAGGCGAGCAGAAGCCGAAAAGATTATTGCTGATATGGAAGAACAAGGGGTCATCGAGCCATCCAGCAGTCCATGGGCATCACCGGTGGTCCTGGTCAGTAAGAAGGACGGGTCAACGAGATTTTGTGTGGACTATCGGCAGCTTAATGACGTGACCAAGAAAGACAGCTATCCCTTACCACGCATCGACGACACGTTAGATACCCTGTCTGGTTCACGATGGTTTTCGACTTTGGACTTGAAGAGTGGTTATTGGCAAGTTGAAATGGAACCTGAAGACCGGGAGAAGACCGCGTTCACTATTGGTTCCGGACTATGGCAGTTTACGGTTATGCCTTTTGGTCTATGTAACGCTCCGGCCACCTTTGAGCGTCTAATGGAGACCATCCTGAGAGGGCTGTCGTGGAAGACCTGCCTGGTATACCTAGATGATGTGATTGTAGTCGGAAAATCATTCAACGAACATTTGAAAAACCTAGAGGAAGTGTTCCGAAGACTACGTGGAGCCAATCTGAAACTGAGTCCGAAAAAGTGCCACATATTCAGAAAGGAAGTGAAATATCTCGGGCACGTCGTATCACAAAATGGAGTGGCAGCCGACCCCGATAAGATTCGTGCAGTTCAAGAGTGGCCAACACCAAAAGATAAACACCAAGTTCGTAGTTTTCTTGGGTTATGTACCTACTACAGGCGTTTCGTTCCTGGGTTTGCCAATATAGCGAAACCTCTGACAAGGTTAACTGAAGATGGGCGCGAGTATGTTTGGAGCGGAGAGTGTGAAACAGCTTTCCAACAGCTGAAGCGTGTCCTGACAACAGCACCAATATTGAGCTATCCACGGACAGAAGGGCAATTCATACTTGACACAGATGCAAGTAATCTGGCCATTGGGGGGGTACTTTCTCAGATACAGGATGGACAAGAAAAGGTCATCGGCTATTTTAGTAAGGTTTTGTCGAAAGCCGAAAGGAATTATTGTGTGACCAGAAAAGAACTATTGGCCGTCGTGAAGTCCGTTGAGCACTTCTACAAATACTTGTACGGACGGAAGTTTTTATTGAGGACGGACCATGCAGCGTTGCAATGGCTTCTACAATTCCGTAATCCTGAAGGCCAGGTCGCAAGGTGGATCGAACGATTACAAGGATATGACTTTGACACCGAACATCGAGCGGGCACTAGTCATCGAAATGCCGATGCTCTTTCAAGAAGACCCTGTCCAACGGATTGCCGTCATTGCTCTCGTTTGGAGGAGAGGGTTTGCCAAGTATTAAGGACTACCATCGTCAACGACAATTGGTTGCCGGAAGAATTGCAACGACAGCAGGAGGCTGATCCCGAACTAAAAATGGTACTGGAATGGAAGCGCGTGGGAGAAAGGCCTGCCTGGGAGGCCGTCAGCCCTTTCAACAGAACGCTCAAAGCATATTGGGCCCAATGGGAGTCCTTGAAGGTGGAAGACGATCTCCTGAAGCGAGTACTGGAGAGTGAAGATGGCACCACCATTAGGTCTCAGTTCGTGGTTCCAAGAAGCCGAGTGGCTACAGTATTGCGACATCTCCATGACGGTGCCTCAGGAGGACACTTCGGTGTGAAAAAGACTTTGGAGAAAGTTAGGGAGCGTTTTTATTGGGTCAACTGTAAAGAAGACGTGAAGGAGTGGTGCCGGAAATGTGAACTATGTGCCACTGGTAACGGACCCTTGGGGAAACGAAGAGCACCTATGAGGCAGTACAATGTGGGTAGTCCTCTGGAAAGAATAGCCATAGATATTGCCGGACCATTTCCCGAAACCGACGATGGGAATAAATACATATTAGTGGCAATGGACTATTTTACCAAATGGCCAGAAGCATATGCCCTACCAAACCAGGAAGCTGCGACTGTTGCTGACGTACTAGTCAAAGAGTTTTTCAGTCGCTTCGGAGTGCCCATGGAGCTGCATTCGGATCAAGGCCGCAATTTCGAGTCTGTACTCTTTGGAGAAGTCTGTCGATTGTTGGGCATTCGCAAGACTCGGACCACACCGTTACATCCGCAGTCCGATGGAATGGTAGAACGCATGAATCGAACAATGGGCAAATATTTGGCCAAGGTCGTCTCCGATCATCAACGAGACTGGGACCAATACCTGCATCTGTTCCTGATGGCTTATCGTGCATCGGTCCACGAAACAACCGGTCAGTCACCAGCGTCTGTAATGTTTGGACGCGAGTTACGGTTACCGTGTGATCTGGAATTTGGGTCTCCACCTATAGAGCAGGAGGTAGCTGGGAATGATTATGTCATCAACTTAAAGAAGAAGTTGGAGGATATTCACGACCGAACCCGAAATAATAGTCGAATCGCGAGTGACCGGATGAAGGCTACGTACGATGTGAGAGCCCAAGAAGGAGGGTTTCAACCTGGAGAGCTTGTCTGGTTATACAACCCGCAAAGGCGTCGTGGCTATTCTCCAAAGTTACAGCGAAATTGGGAGGGTCCATACCAGGTGAAGAAACGAATAAATGACTTGATTTATCGCGTCCAGAAATTGCCAAGGGGGAAACCAAAGGTGGTACACTCCAATCGTCTGGCGCACTATGAGGGAAATAATGACGCAGTCCCGGATTGGAAAGATGAGGCTGAGGTGACTATTAATACCGTAAGGCCTGAAGATGATCAACCAACCTTTAGAGAATTTATGGCTGCGTTCTCTGGAACTAGAAAAGCGCGATTCGGAGTCACGACTGAGATGCAACAAGATCTCTTCCGGGTCCCTGGTAATTATTCTATTGCCCACTGTGTCTCCGCGGATCTCCGTATGTCCAGGGGGATCGCAGTAGTGTTTAGAAATAAATTTGGACGGCTGAATGAACTTCGAGAACAAAATCCCTCTGTTGGTAAATCCTTACGCTTGCCTGATCATGACCGATCCATTTACTACTTGGTAACCAAGGAGTTTTATTACCAGAAGCCGAGTTACGCCGACTTGTGGAGGGCACTATGGAATTTGAGGATCGAGTTGCTTACCAGGGGAATTAACAAATTGGCAGTTCCCAAACTCGGCTGTGGGCGGGACCAGCTGGATTGGAGAATCGTTAGAAACATGCTGGAAGTTGTCTTTAGAGGTACGGACGTCAAGATCTTCGTCTGCAATTTTGACCCACAACCCGCATTAAGGCCAACGAAGAGTGTAGACTGTTATTTCTACCGTAATGGAACGTGTAGTCGAGGAGAAGACTGTCGATATCGTCATGACCCGTTCTACAGGAACCAGAGCATAAAACCTGTTCTGGGACAGAACAGACTTGAAGAGGGGGGCAGTGTAACAAGAGAGAAAAGGAACGAACCTCTTTTCGAGCGACAGGTGGTGTGTTCTGCCGCCTTCGAGAAAATGACGCATCGCACAAGCATGTAAATCAGACGTGGTTTATTCTGGTGTATTCTAGAAATACATGGTATGTTCGGGCGATTTCTGGAACGTTTATAGGATGGTATAAAGTCGACGTCGCGGAGAAAAGGAGCAGTTAACAGCAAGTCATTAACTGTGTATTACAAAATAAATAGTGAATATAAATGTTGTATTAGAAATTCATAGTCTGTAAATAATAGTTTTTAATGGTTTATAATTATAGCGTTAATTTATAGTATATTCATTAGTGTATAGAAATAAATATTTGTTTGTGAATAGACGATTTAAACAGCACTTGTGTTATTATTTGAAAAAGAATGTTACAATACTATAGTTTTTAAAAATGACAGTTTCTAAAATAAGTACGATCGACTATTCAAAAATTCAAATGTCGTTTTCTTAAGGAAGTTGTGGTGGGATAGTCTGATCCAAAGGTTACGGAGCTGTGCTATTTTGACAAATAGAAATAATTACATAAGACGTCTTCTAGCGATCAAACGGTTTAAACCGTTTACTGTTGTATTTAAAATGTATCATTCTAGCGATGGAACGGTAACGTCATACACGCAACTGGTTCAAACAGTTTTAAACCGAAGCGGAAAATGTATTTAAACCAGCGACTTGTGTACTAACAGCCTTTTAATTTTGACATTTTGTTGTTTGGTTATAATAACATCAATTTGTAATTGCGCAGGTCAAAATTATACTTGTACCTATTACAAATTTACATAACTCATTTCATTTGCTTGAAATTACATTTATTGTATCATAAATCATTAATAATATTGTATCACACCTACTTTCCTCATTATTAAATATTATATCGTTCTTACGATTACGTTGTTCTTTTATTGCTCGTGTACTCCTTCATTTTGGCTACTTACCTAATCTTGAAGTTTAGTAATTCGCTCGTTTATTAAAGATTACTTGGCGCCTATTTCCGGATTTATTTCTTGTTGGTAAGTACAGTAAGTATAACTTATACTAGGAACCTACATCGTCTTCACTGAGTTACCCTCCCCCATATCGACGTCTCAGAAATACTTCTCTGCGCGTCACAACATCCATTAGTTTGTAACAAAATAAAATTATTTATTAAATATTACAGTATTGCACACTTGCAGAAGATTTTTGCTGATCTGTAGTTTCTAGGTTATGTTTTATGTTTACGATTCTTTGAATAAACTACGCCTACAAAGTAGTGGTTTAAAATGCTTCATTCTAACGACTTTTTCAAACGATGACGTACTTGTTCAACAGGCTGTAAATACATTTATAAATACGGTCCATCGCTAGAAAACATCGCTAGTTTTGCTTCAAATAATGGCTCAAACGATACTAGTTTTATTAGAATGCATGTGAAAGCAGTTTAGTAATTATTTATATACGTTTTTAATTAATTATTAGTCTCTTATAGAGTCAAGAGAGAGAGAAAAAGAGACTTTTAAAAAATTCGAGTTCGTGTGTATACCACTTGTCTTGCTTTCGCATTGACTGTACGCTTACGCTGCACGCTTACTCTGCAAGGTTCCATTTCAACTTGCCAATAACCATTCTTCAAGTCCAAAGTCGAAAACCATCGTGAACCAAACAGGGTACCTATCTAACGTGTCGTCGATGCGTGGTAAGGGATAGCTATCTTTCTTGGTATGTTATTGAGCTGCCGATAGTCCACACAAAATCTCGTTGACCCGTCCTTCTTACTGACTAGGACCACCAGTGATGCCCATGGACGGCTGGATGGCTCGATGACCCCTTGTTCTTCCATATCGGTAATAATCTTTTCGGCTTCTGCTCGCCTTGCTAGAGGTAGACGCCTCGGCTGCTGACGGACAGGCATAGAGTTGCCTGTATTGATTTTATGTTTTACTATATTTGTTCGTCCCTTCTGGCTATCGTCAAGAGCGAAGATATCTTGGTATCGGTGAACCAAACCCTGTACCTCTTTCACTTCCGTTCTGTTAAGGTCTTCGCACGAACTAGTAACCATACCCACTAATTTTCCACCCTGGTCTTTGGGCACTGGTTTTGGAACATCAGCCATACACCAGGCTACTCGAAATACTGGCACACACTGTCCCACAAGGGTACTCTTCTTCAATGTCACCGGATCCACATTAACATTCATAATTCTCACCGGTACTCTCTTTCCAACCTTGATCAGCGCTTTTCCCACCAGTATGCCACTATGGATCTTATCACAGACAGGATCCATCATTCGCACACATCCTACCCGAAGATCTCCATCCAAACCTGCCTCGACAACCATCTCGCTTTGATCCGGCAATATCACATCTTCTATCAGCAAAACCCTTACTACAGGATCTTCTCGTGGGTGCAACGGAAGTTCTTCGTTACCGACCTTCAAAACACCCTCCTTCAAATTCAACGTAAAACCAAATTTTCTCAGGAGGTCCATTCCCAAGATGAAGTCATCAGTGATATCGGCTACCAGCACCTCATGATCACGTTCTTCACTTCCAATGCCAATCTTCAACTTCACCACACCGCGTGTTGGTATCACTTCACCTGTTGCTGTACGGAGTTGAATAGTTGTCTGTAACAGCTTCATACTTGTTCGTAGAACGTTAGGACATATGATGGACTTTATCGCTCCCGTATCAATGGGTAGTGGAACAGTACGATTAGCAATTTTCCCATCTACGAACAACCTGCTGGTACAATTGTTTGATGTTACGGCATGGATGGTGATCTCCGGGGCATCTCCACTCAAGGTCAACGTTCGCCCCCTCTTGCCAACCCCCTTTAACTTTTCCGACGGCTGAACTTGTTTGGGTTTAGGGCAACGGCGTAGTATGTGCCCTTGTTCGCCGCAATTCCAACAACGAGGCCCTTGAACTTCTTGACGATTCTTCTTACGGCTTTCTTCCTTCCGAAGAACTCTCAGTACTAACTCCTCTAGGTGATCTTTAGAACCTTCTTCTTCTTGACCTCCCGGACGTCGTGACCTCGGGACGCTTGTTTTGCAGCTTCAGATTCTAAGGCGTGAGCAAGCGCATCATCAGTAGTTCTTGGTCGTGCCAGCCTCAATGATTGTTGTGGCCGCCTCAAATTGTTTGTGGTAGGTGGACCAAGCTATCTTTCCATCGAACGTGGGTGGTTTTACTTTTATCCTTACGGCAGGACCCTTTTCTTCTTTAAATTGTTTTTTTACTGCATTAAACGGCCACTCAGAAGCTGAGGGAAACCGTAGTTGACTCATTCTATCTTCCAACATTTTAGTTACGCTATCTTTCTCAGTTGTTGGTGGTAATTGCATTTGGGCTATTTTCTCTTCTACCATCTTTCTCAGAAGAAGAAGAAGAAACAGCATATGGTAACTATGCTGTTTCTCCAATTTAATTTCTAATAATCGAACGCGCTGGGATTTTCCAACAATTCGTCGAAAACTTTATCTTCTAACGCTTTGACATTGTCCAGCAATTCTCCTTTAAGCCTTCTAGAACTGTCTTCGGACTTTGCTAGTAATTCTTCTTTAAGCCTTCTGGAATTTTCTTCGGATTTCCTGGAATTCGCCAGTATTTCTTCCTTTAGCATTCTAACATATTTTTCGGCCTTTTCTGGTAATTCTTCTTTAAGAATTCTAGCGTTTGCTTCAGACTTTCTAGAACTTCTTCGGCTTTTCTAGAACTTTCTTCCATTTTACTTAACAACAAATTAGTATCAATTGCGAGTCCAGGTATTTCGAAGCGGTAAATTTCAGGATCTTCCTTCTGTTCTAAAAGCCATTCCCTTAGCCGATTTATCAAAACTTCTTTCTTTCCATTACTATCTAAGTCTCTCTCGTCCAATTCCCGTTTTAAATCTATCACTAAGAGATCTTTTAACAATTTCATCGCCATTTTAATTGTTTGTTGAAATTATTTTTAACACTAAAAATTTATTCTCACAGCACTTTATTTATTACGCGATTTTATTTATTTTAAAACCCGACACCTGTATCACCACTGTAACGTTCTTTTTAAAATAATAATCAAAAATGCTGTTTAAAATCGTCTATTAATAAAGAAAAGCTTCTTCATTAGCTGTTTGAAATTCGAAGTGAACGGTGTGTACTATATCTGCGTGCTCGAGTTATCAAACAATACATACTTGACCGTAAGGTCAAATAATTTATTGGTGATAAATTTACATATTCAATATACTTTTTCGATAAATTCAACACAGTGCATTATCTGTAATTACATAAGTGAGTGTCGTCAAAATGGATACTGGCGGCTTGCCGCCTGATAAAGGGGGTGGAACTCCGATAACAGAAGAAAAATCGTCTAGCCAGGACCTGCAGTTTATGGACACTTACAATTCAGAGTTGTTTAAAGAGATAAGTAAATCTATAAATAATACAAAAACCGACAATGCGGTAATCATAGATAAACAAAACACTAAAACTAATAAGGTAAAATTCTTGTATGAAAGTACGGATTCCGGTCCGTTCGAGGTGTTTATAGATGGAACTGAAGGTAATGTAG
Source organism: Agrypnus murinus (assembly GCA_929113105.1). Classification (NCBI taxonomy): domain Eukaryota; kingdom Metazoa; phylum Arthropoda; class Insecta; order Coleoptera; family Elateridae; genus Agrypnus; species Agrypnus murinus. Next base: position 70,663,060 of record OV816031.1, on the reverse strand, counting down.
GGAATTTGCATCCTATTTCATTATCGAGATTACTCCACTTAAATATTAATAATATGCCAAATAACATAATCAATATTTCTAAACTAAACAAAAACCGTGTTAAAGTAACTTTACGCACTTTTAGTAGCGCAAACTCGTTAATAAAATCTTCGGTTATAAAGGACAAGAAATGGGATGCTTATATTCCACTCTTTATGATAAGAAGGCAAGGAATAATTAAAGGTGTGGATTTAGACGTTCCTATCGATGAATTAAAAGCGGAAATTAAACCGCTCACTGGTAATTATTTTAAAATTTTAGAGGTCAAAAGATTTAATAAAAAAGTAATCAATATTGATCACAGTATTTCTTTCGAACCGACCACTAGTCTTTTAGTGAATTTTAGGGGTCAAAACTTGCCAGAAAAGATCGCTGTTTATTCGGTAATTAGAGATGTTCATCCTTTCATTCAAAAAGTTCTCCAGTGTCGTAGGTGTTTACGTTACGGCCATATTGCTCGAATCTGTAGGGGAAAAGAACGTTGCAATAAATGCGGAAGCGAAGAGCACCACGAAGATAAATGTGGTGAAACAAGTTTTAAATGTATTCACTGTGGAGGTGAACATAAAGCGGACGATAAAGGGTGTCCTCATTTTCTCAAACAAAGATAAAGTCCATTATGGGCTCGGAAAATATTTCTTTTAAAAAGGCAAGGGATTTAGCGGAAAATAACTACGCGCAAGTTGTTAGTCAAAACACAGCCAGACATAAAACAAACAATGTAAAATTGAATGCAAATATTTCAGCTTGCATGATTAATAAAAAGAAAAGAAGATTCGATATAGTGTCCGACCAAATCTATAAAACTAGGGAGACGCATAAGAATATAATCTATTCTTCGCAAACGTCCAGTGGTAACGGAGTTTGCCTAAATACGCCTGTTTGTAGCGATACCTCTATTATGGATAACTCGATGGAAAATTTTGCAGAGAGCATTCTAAATATTTTAAAGATTAGCAGTGGTTCTTCTAGTATGAATATTGAGTGGATTGAAAATTTTAAACAAAAACTAATAAATTTCCTTAATGATGAATTTGATACAGTGGAACGGTAGATCAGTAATTTCAAACAAAGGTAGTCTAGAGGTTTATTTATATAATAATAAAATAGAAATCGCATTACTTTCAGAAACATGGTTCAAGCCTGACCAAATTGTAACTTTTAATACATATAAGGTTTTTAGAATGGATAGAGATGATGGGTACGCTGGAGTGGCGATATTGCTAAAGAACAATATCCCTTATCAATGTATTGAAAACATAAAATCCTAATATATTATCTGTCGTCATTAAAATTCCAGTTCTTTTACCAAACATCAACGAACTTTCTATTTATTCAATTTACATAAAACCTAATACCAATATCTCTTCTGAGGATTGGGACCATATTTTTAGCCACTTAGAATATCCTTGCTTGATTGGGGGTGATTTTAATTCCCATCATTAGAGGTGGGGTGGTAATTATAATCAAAACTCTGGCGTTAGCCTTTTAAACTCCATGGATGATTTAGACTTGCTTATTTTAAATGATGGTTCTTTTACTTGTATTTCAGGTCCAAATAGGCAATCATCCGCCATAGACTTATCTATATGCAGTTCATCTCTATCTCCACATATATCTTGGTTTGTAGATAATGAAACTTTAGGATCAAATCATTTGGTAATTCGAATGTGTCTTAACTCTAAGTATGAACCTCCAAATATTCAAAGACAAAGTAAATACAACACTTCAAAGGCAGATTGGAAAAAATATTCCTCTTTATTATCCACTAGTTTTAAAAATTTCATAGGTGATATATCTTACGAGATTTTTATCGAAAAATTAAATTCAGCTGTCAGCTCTGCAGTTCCTTGTTATTCAAGAACTGCGAATAAACGACCTACCACTCCGTGGTAGAATGATTCATGCAAGCAAGATATAAATGACCGAAAAACAGCTTTCAAAAACTATGTACAAAATCCAAACTTTTCTAACTTCATAGAATACCAAAATCAAGCAGCCAAAGCTAAACGTACCGTAAAAAGGGCAAAGAGAGAATGCTGGAAGTCGTTTTGTAATAAACTCAATCGGAGCCAAATAAAAAAAAAGTTTGGAAAAAGCCCAATAAAAAAAGTTTGGAACGTTGTCAATAAAATTAATAATATTAAATCATCCCCAAAACACCCTATAACGTCCGGTGAATGGACAGAACAATTCTTTAGCAATATAACTCCGCAGTCTAATTATTACTGTCCTAAGATATTTATAAGAAAGGGCAATGTAACAAATAGCCAATCTGAAGACCTCTTCTTCAAAGACTTTACTTATAAAGAATTATCGGTAGCATTAAAACATTCCAAAAACTCAGCCCCTGGTTTAGACCAAATTCAATACATCATGCTCGATAAGATGCCCATGTCAGTTAAGCTGCTGTTATTATGCATTTATAATGAAATATATAGAACTAGTCATATTCCTGAAGACTGGTCCCATTTTTTAGTTATCCCGTTACTGAAACCTAATAAAGACCCTAGAGATAGTACTTCATATCGTCCTATCTCATTATCGTCGTGTCTGTTAAAAACTTTTGAAAGGCTAATAAAAAATCGATTAGAATGGAATTTGGAATATTATAATAAGCTACCGCGGCATCAGTTCGGTTTCTGTAAAGGTAAGTCTACTTATGATGGTCTGACCCATCTTATCTGCGATATTTATAAATCCAGAAAGGAAAAAGCATATATGGCAGCTGTTTTTCTGGATATAAAAGGAGCATATGACAATGTTAATTTGTCTTTGTTATATGAGGAATTAATTACAATAGGAATACCTCATAATCTCTCAGTCGTAATTTACAACCTCTATATAAACCGGAAAGTTTATTTAAGGGTTGGTAATGAAATCATAGGTCCTAGATATACAAGTCAAGGTTTACCTCAAGGAAGCATTTTATCCCCTATCCTTTACACTATATATTGTCATAGATTAGAGAGAATCCTAGAAGGAGAAGTACATCTATTGCAATTCGCAGATGACTTATGCCTATATTCTCAAAATATCGTTACATCTAAAAATGATATTCAATTAAATCTAAATAAATTGAATACTTGGTTACTGGATAATGGTTTAGAACTCTCTGCTCCTAAATCATCGGTTTGTATATTTTCTAATAAACATAGGATCCCCGAAATAGAAATAAAAGTTAATAATTCTCCGGTTCCTCAAAAGGACATCGTAAAATTTTTGGGAGTTTGGCTTGACAGAAAGTTATTATGGAAAACGCACATAGAAAATATCATAGGCAAGTGCGAAAGAGGTTTAAACGTTCTTAAATGTGTCTGTTGTAAATTTTGGGGTGCCAACCCTAACACCGCTTTGTTGTTTTATAACAACTTTATTCGGTCAGTTATGGATTACGGTTGCGTATTTTATGGTAGTGCGGCTAACGTACACCTTAACAAGTTAGATATAATCCAAAATAAGTGTATTCGTTTATGTTTAGGATACCTGAAAACTACTCCGATAGATATAATGCTGGCTGAATCAAATATTCCTAACTTGGCAACTAGGCGTAAGCTTCTATGTCAAAAATTTATAACAAAAGGGTTTTGTCTCGGAAATTCATTTATTAATAAAATCCATAGCCTATTTGTATCAAACTTAACATCCACCTTTTGGTCGAAAAAGACATCTCCTTTATTAGTTTCATCATATGAAGGATTTCTCAAGAACAGAGATACACTTTACAGAGGTAGCAAATTCCACCAGTTTTCCATACAATACGAACATCTAATTACAAATGTAAACATTGAAATTCCTCAATATGACCATTCAAATAACAGCATATCCAAATGCTTATTTAGATCCATAGTTAATACCAAATTTCCTGACTGTTATCACCTATACACTGATGGTTCCAAACAAAATAATGGTTGTGGATGTGCAGTCTATGATCCCTTAATGAACCACCAGATTCAACGTAAATTGCCCAATTCAATGTCTATCTACACTGCAGAATTAGTGGGCTTGCTTGAAGCCACTAAATATGCTTCCTCCCTTAAAAATAAAAAAATACTAATCTTTACCGATAGCAGAAGTAATTTAGACACCCTAAGATATATAAGTCCAAGATCAAATTTAACATACATTCACTGTTCTCTTTTGAATTTATTGTATAATATGAATTCAACCGGATTCCAAATCAACTTTATGTGGGTCAAAGCCCACATAAATATCGAGGGAAATGAAAAGGTTGATCAATTAGCCAAAGAAGCGGCTACCCTAAATATGACATCTATATATAAATTGACACTAGAGGATGCAATTAGTGATCTAAAAAAATTGTGCTACTCAAATTGGTCGTGTGGTCTACAGAGAAGCAAGTATTCCGAAATACTTTGTCACTTCAATATTCCAACCTCTAAACCGTGGTATGCCTTGTTGGACCGGGTAAACAATAGGAACTTTATAAAAACAATCTGTCGTCTTAGATCATCCCATGCCATCTGTCCTACATACTTATTTAGGTATCGTATGAGCGATAACAATCTGTGTGAATATAGTAGTGTGGGTAGTTTGGAGCATTTAATCATTGAATGTGATAAAAATAAACAAATCAACACAGAATTTTGTGACAAAATAAGTGAACTAAACATAAACAAACCCATTAATCTAAGTACACTTATACTTGAAAACAACATTAAAGTATACAAATTGCTTTATAAGCATATCCTGAAAATCAATTTAAAAATTTGAAAAAGAATCAGTCAAGCGAATATTGTTTTCTCTTTTCAGCAACCTTGCTGAAAATTCTTAGTATTGTTTCCGATTGTCTGTCCTAGTGTCTCTATTCCTATTATCCATGGTCTACCTGTGTTTTGTCAACATAATTAAAATGTACTGTCGGTAACACACGTGTGTGTTATGAAAATACATCACGCTAAGCAATATCTAGAAATCCATGAATTTTGTTTACATTAAAATGATGACATTAATGTTTAATCCAATTTTGAGCAGCATTTTAAAACCATTATGTATCTATTCTTTTCTTATAAATATAACTTTAATTAATGTTTAATTAGTTATTTTAGCTATCAAAAAGAAATATCTAATAGATTATACCTAACGTAACCTCACTATAATACATGAAAATTATTGAAGCAAGTTTGCCAAGATTAAAATCAGCGATGCCAAATGGGAGAAAATAAGAGTAATAATGTCAAATAATTTAGTTAGGCAACCTCTTTCACACCTGGCATTGTGTTATTAGTTGAAGTTATATTTGTTATTATGGAGATATTATTAAATATAAATAAAAAATAAATTATGTGCCTCTGAGATTATTATATTATAAATTGTAATAGTAATTCATTTAATTAATTTTGCTGCTAAACCCAAGGTTTAATTTTATACTATGTTTAAATAAGTTATGAATATATGAGTTTTTAAAATTGAAATTTATATTTAGCAAAAGAATCTATTAAATAAAATGTTAACAAACACCCATTCACTTTAACAATTGTCATAATTCAGCTCCAGAAAAATAAAATTAAGTAGTGAAGATAACTTGATTTTATTTTTCTGGAAATGTTTTGATAGAAATTTCGTTATAATTATTCATATTGTGAAACTAAATTGTTTATAGTATATTACATTACTAGTGTGGAAAGTGAAACTTTTCGTACGCACGAGCGTGAATTGACGCACGAGGCGTAAGCCGAGTGCGGAAATCACACGAGTGCAGAAAAGTTACTTTCCAACGTGTAATGTACAATATTTTTCCTACGACCCCCCAAATATCAAATGTTTAAGAAATTTTGATTTTTTAAAATTTTCTAGAATATAATTTTTGAAGATTTTAAAGCAAAATTTTCATGGTTAGGTTTAACAGAGAAAATCACACTTAAAGCTAATTTTCTTAAGCCATTTATTTTTAGGATATAAAGTTTAATTTTTTAAACAATTTAGATTCACAATATGAATAATTATAACGAAATTTCTATCAAAACATTTCCAGAAAAATAAAATTAAGTTATCTTGACAACTTAATTTTATTTTTCTGGAGCTGAATTATGACAATTATTGTTAAAGTGAATGGGTGTTTGTTAACATTTTATTTAATAGATTCTTTTGCTAAATATAAATTTCAATTTTAAAAACTCATATATTCATAACTTATTTAAACATAGTATAAAATTAAACCTTGGGTTTAGCAGCAAAATTAATTAAATGAATTACTATTACAATTTATAATATAATAATCTCAGAGGCACATAATTTATTTTTTATTTATATTTAATAATATCTCCATAATTAACAAATATAACTTCAACTAATAACACAACGCCAGGTGTGAAAGAGGTTGCCTAACTGAATTATTTGACATTATTACTCTTATTTTTCTCCCATTTGGCATCGCTGATTTTAATCTTGGCAAACTTGCTTCAATAATTTTCATGTATTATAGTGAGGTTACGTTAGGTGTAATCTATTAGATATTTCTTTCTGATAGCTAAAATAACTAATTAAACATTAATTAAAGTTATATTTATAAGAAAAGAATAGATACATAATGGTTAAAATGCTTCTCAAAATTGGATTAAACATTAATGTCATCATTTTAATGTAAACAAAATTCATGGATTTCTAGATATTGCTTAGCGTGACGTATTTTCATAACACACACGTGTGTTATGTTCCTAACATACGCGTGTTATATGACTCACTTTCTTAATATCGGTAGCGTTTGCTATTGTTCACTTTCGTATGGGGTCGTAGGAAAAAAAATTAAACTTTATATCCTAAAAATAAATGGCTTAAGAAAATTAGCTTTAAGTGTGATTTTCTCTGTTAAACCTAGCCATAAAAATTTTGCTTTAAAATCTTCAACAATTATATTCTTGAAAATTTTAAAAAATCAAAATGTTTTAAACATTTGAAATTTGGGGGGTCGTAGGAAAAATATTGTACATTACACGTTGGAAAGTAACTTTTCTGCACTCGTGTGATTTCCGCACTCGGCTTACGCCTCGTGCGTCAATTCACACTCGTGCGTACGAAAAGTTTCACTTTCCACACTAGTAATGTAATATACTATAACATAATTTTTGAACTCCAGTATCTGTGCTGCGCATGGGCAACATGCTGGATAATATTTTCAGTTAATAAAAGTTCTTTTTCCAGGAGACTTTTGCTCATACTTTATTATTCTATTACACTCTTGGGAACTGTGAAGTTGCTATTGCCCGCCCTCGAATGGGATTGTTACAAATAGACAAATTTTCTTATGATCGATTATCATGATATTTCAAGCCTCGACCCATAATAGTTCGAACAAGTTAAAAAATGTACCTCCTGTTCAACATAAATTTCAAACTTATTTTAGCTTCAATGCAAAATAAATTGGCGGTGCCTCCGCTGCCGGCAACGGCACCCGAATGAGCTGCCGGCAACGGCACCTAATTCAGCTGCCGGCAACGGCACCTGACTCAGCTGCCGGCAAAGAATTTGTTTTACTTGGTTTTCTAAAGATTTCAAGGGTTTATTAAAATTCAACATTCTGGAAGTGCCAATTTCTCACGAGTGTGAAGATTTTGCGGCATGAGACGTAGTCGAATGCCGCAATCACACGAGTGAGAAATTGGTGTTTTTGCACGCGTTACACACTATACTTTATCTACGACAACAAAAAAAGTAATAAACCATCAACAGCTAAGAGTTTTTTAACCTAGAATTTATACTCGCATTCATATTTTTTACGTGAAATATTTGGCAATAAATTAAGAGATATAATGTGAGCCGCTTCCACGATGTTTGGAGGTGTACGAGTGTACACCCCAATTTTCCTTCATCGGATTCACTCATGATACATCTAGAATTTTAAAAACGACAAAAGTAAACATTAATTTGTAAAGACAATAGTAATAATACGTTTACAATTTGTATAATTTCAGTCAATCTACTATTTAGTACTTACAGCTAAATAATCATACGTATGTACTCGTTTTCAAAAAATAATATATATGTACAAAAATCACAATTCAATTGTCAAGGTTATTAACCTCTGCGCAAAATGTCAAATATTCTCGCATTATGTAGCAAATTATAAATGTTTTCAATGTTTTTATTGTAATTTAGCAATAATAATAAATAAAATTACATTAAAAATTACATAATAATGTAAAATATTAATTAATTTTACGTTTTAATTGAATAACAATTATTGTAACTTTATATAATGAGAAAAAAACATCATTGAAAGGCGTCTTGGTAGCTCAATGGTTACGCTGTAGCTACTAACCGAGCGATCCGGGTTCAATTCCCCGGGTCTGACCTTAGTTTTTTTTCTAGATGGATTTTCATTCGAAATATAATTGAATGTAAAATTTTAATTAAACAAAATAAATTAACCTTTATCTAAAATTTATAACATTTTATATTTCAAATAATTAATAATATTATAAATATTGCAAGTGGTGACATCTATGGCGTTTTAATAGAACTACATATTATTGAGAACTCCTTCCTCACATACTTTACCGTTGAGTTTGGAGATTGTTTGCAATTGGTCGTTTTCACGGTTACTAGATTGTGCGGAATATGTAACTTTCTATGGTGGTCGTAGATAAAATAAATTAACCTTTATTTAAAATTTATAACATTTTATATTTCAAATAATTAATAATATTATAAATATTGCAAGTGGTGACATCTATGGCGTTTTAATACAACTACTGATCGTGAGAAATCATTCCTCACGGTCTTTACCGTTGAGTTTGGAGATTGTTTGCAATTGGTCGTTTTCACGGTTACTAGATTGTGCGGAATGTGTAACTTTCTATGGTGGTCGTAGATAAAATATATTTCTAAATAGCAGTGGGTAGTGAGTAGATAAAACAGGTATAAAATAGACGCCTTTATGTTTTCTTTAATTTTTTTCTTTTAAGACCAATTACGGTATTGCCATATCCCTTTGGACGCCCTCGTTTTTTAATCTTGGCTGGCATTTTGATGTTCTGCGGAATACTGTCATAACTTGAACTTGTGGCACCCTCGTGACTGGATGTATCAATTTCAATCTGTTGAACTGCAAAACGCCAAGAAATTAATACATAAATGTATAAAATCAGTCTTAGTAATTGTTACTAATTTCGCTAGGCTGAAGTTCATCTTCGTAGAGAACATCCCTAATTTCGTTTAATTGATCATCATTCGTAAATCCAATACATTCAATAATTACTTCTTTTATAACTTGCTTTTCTTTATTATCATTCTGTGGGACATCTATAGTTTCTTCCACTTGAATTTTATTAATAATAGTAGTTATTGCACTTTCACAAAGAGATCCATCATTTTCAGTTTGATTTTGACATTGTTTTTCATCATTGCTTTTTGGAACATCAGTAATTCCCTCTAGTTGAATTTGATTAATACTAGTTAACATTGCACTTTCACTTTGTTGCATTCCTTGCTCATCACAATTTGTTAGAACTTCAGTATCGATATTATATTCTTTACTCTCCGGAAAATTGTCTTGGAAAATGTCCCTCAAAATTTCATCTTGCCCTTCTTCCCAATGCTTTATGATAGACTGAATTATTTTCAATCTCTCACAAAAAATTGGAGTGGATACCTCACTACATAATTGAGCCATTTTTTTACCTTGATCATCCATAAGCTTAAATTTGGCGTGATTAGTCATATATTTGGGCCTTCTACATTTTGACTGTTCTACTTGTATACCAACTTTATTATGATCAGCCACAAACGTATTTTCTGGTCCTAATAATTCTTCATCAATTTTATTTTTATTGGTTACAAATTCTTCCAAAATATTTGCACAATACGATCGGCTCCATCTACTTAGACACAAATTAACATAGAATAAAGGCAACGATAATTTAGATCTACAGTTAAAAATATGCCTGCAAGGCAACTGTGTAGATTTTCTAAAAAGACATTCACAGCTCAGCGAGGTTACTTGTATCAAACCCTCAGAAGTTACTGCCAAAAAAGCATCGTTACCAATGCTGTTGAATTCTTTGTAATTGTATCTTTTGAAAACATCTAGCTGCGCCTCCACTTTTTCAAAAGCAAACGTTGTTAAATGTTCCCGATATAAATATTCAGCGGAGTTTTTTTCGTATGGTTTTGCTAACTTTGTATTTAGCATCTGAGAATTCTTTACGTCCTTTCCAACTCGAACACTGTTAATGTAAGCAAATAAATGTTTTATGAAGTCTTCCAATGGACTGTATCTGTTTATTACACTTTTTAATTTATTATTTACAGATTCCAAACGATTATTTGTTTTATTTGCAAAACACAAATTTTGCAAAGTTAAGTAGTGAACCCATTGTTCGGTAATGCCGGCCCAATTGGAATCGTAATATTCTTTTACAATTTTCGGGACCTTCGTTGCCATTTCATCGTAAACTTTGTTGTAATCTGATTCCGATAAGGCATTTGCAAGTTTTTGTAAATATTCTTTGCTGATCTTCACTTCATCTGCGGTTATACCCATTTTTTTAAATGAAACTTCCCTATTGAATATTTGGAATACATGAAAAAGGCATATCAATAATTTTGCATCGGGGAAATGCTTTTTAAAGATTTTTCGTTCTGTTTTGTCTTTATCCGACATAATAACTTGCACTTTATTCCAAACAGGATTTCGTTTTTTAAACGTTTCTATAAAAAAATTAATGGAAGGTTCATCTTCATCAACTAGTAAACACACTGCGACTATTTCACTGAAACCACGGCCATCTTCTATCATTATAATATATGTTGCTGTTTTGAGATCAACTAAGCAGTATGTAGGTACCATCAATAAACAATATTTCCGGAAATGCCTCCATGTATTTTTTCATTCTTCCATCTTGAAAGTAAAGTCCCTTAAAAACTTTATCTTCATCCACTAACAACTCAATATCACTACAGTCATAAGTGTTCTTCAGCATGTTAACACATTCTTCAAAGTTTTTTCTCTCTGACGTTCTCCTGTTGATGTTGGTTAGATCTTTGAGTGTAACCTTACGGCCGGTTTCTGCTCTTATTTTATCCAGCACAATCTTTTTATTTGCACCGGCTCTTAACGATTCTCTTGCACAATCTTTTACACTTTCTGGGAGCTGTAATCTTTGTTGCGAAAGGGTTGTAAAGTAAGTTTTAGAACATGTATGGTTGTGGTTGTCTTTTAGTTCCAGTACACACAGATACTGTTTGCAGGCACTAACGCGGACAAAAATTGTTGCCTCACAGTCTTCTTTGTATGTCGTACATTTCCGTTTAGAATGTTCATTTTTGGATTTAAAAGCCCTACCACCTTTAACACATGCTAGTCGCATATGATAGTATTTAAGGGATTTATTAATGTTAGCAACGCTTTCGGGGGCTCGTATTCGTTGATTTTCGATTGTTCTAGCATCTCGTATCCAAAATTCATTATGAACACTCTTCTTGTACACTGTTAACACACTGTGAAACTCTTCATATGAAGAAAACTTGTCTCCGACTTTCATTTTAACTACGCGTTGCGGCGTTACGAGTTACCTACACATTTTGAGGTTATCTAGTCGATAGCCGGCACCGTTACCGCCGATCGTATTTTTCGGACACCGTTGCCGGCATAGAAGCCAACATTGAGCCGGCGACCGGCGCCGGCAGCCATTTGACTATTTTGCGGGCACCGTTGCCGGCAGCGGAGGCACCGCCAAATAAATTACATTTATTAAAGAAAACTGAAATTGATTTGTAAAAAATTTGTCATTTGTAAAATTGACAAATTTTACTCTTTATATTGTAAATAACAAAAACCTATAAATGAACATAATGATGAATTTCTTCTTTAAAATGCGGAAAAAGCATAGTTAGAAATAAATAACTATGTATAGAAAATATTCCACCACATTTCATATTAATTTTAGCTTTTATCCTTGAAAATTACTTGTTTGTTAAAGTCGAAACTGCAGTTGGACGTTATATATTTGTTTTAATTTTAATAAATGTGGAGAAGACTAAGAGTTTTTCATTTAATCTTCTATAAATACTGTTAAAAATCAAATAATGAACTCAATTTCGTTAGACGCTTAAAAAATAATTGGAAGAGAAAAATTGCAAGCATCTAAGAAAACAAATTGTGAGAAATTATATTTAGTGTTCTGTAGAATATTCTGTATTACGTTCCCAAAGAAATTACTAGATGGCACTGTGGTAAAATACACGCTTCTCGCTATTAATGTATATTGAGCTTTGGTATATAACAACTCGAGCATGGAGCTTACTAAGGATAATATAATTTTTGAACTCCAGTATCTGTGCTACGCACAGGACACATGCTGGATAATATTTTCAGTTAAATAAAAGTTATTTTTCCAGCAGACTTTGCTACGCTACACACTTGGGAACAGAGAAGTTGCTGTTATAGTCTAAGATCCGTTATTGATGTCGTTGAGCACCGATAGAGTAACCCAATAAAATGTATTATGAAATAAAATATGTTAACAAAAGTAACGTAGATGAGTTGCCTAAATAAATGGGTATATCTCTCTCTCGCATGCTTCGATTTAAAAATTTTAAATTCTTGCAACCCTGACTCTTGAACGGTTTTTTGCAAGCAACCTTATACAATCGTTTTGCAAAAAAAATAAGCTTTATTTTGACATATAATTTATTTGGTTACTCGATCGGTGAAGGTATCACTTTCAATTCACTTATTTAAACTTGGCAACTGTATAGCCTTGAACAGAAAAAGGTAAGCAACCCTATGTTTGCGTCTTCTATAGGGTTTGCACTTTCAATTAGTGTTAATTTTTTTTGGTTACGAGATCGGTGAAAGTATTTAAAAAAGTTAAATATTGAATGCTCGGTTTTCATGATCTTTCGAGCCCCCGCTCATAATAGTTCGAATAAGTTAAAAAACTTAACTTCTGTTCAATACAAATTTAGCTTCAATTACAAAATAATTACATTTATTATTGAAAGCTGTCTATCTTTAATAATTCATTACAGCTAAGCAATTTAGGAGGTGATTATAATAAAAAGATATTAGGGTAGTCCTAAAAAATGAACATTTAATAATTATGTTCTCTAACCCTCCATTGTGTAATGCCAGCTACAGAGAGACCTTGTGCAAATTTCAACTTTTTGGACTTAACCAATGATTCCTATAAGCAGAACTGAGACTGAGATTTCACAGCTTCGTGAATCAATAAAAGATCGAGAGTCGTATCACATGTTATTTTACCGTCGCGACCTCTGTCCGAATACTACCGAAGACGATTTCTTTCATGTTTTGTTTTACTTTTCAAAATCATATTTTAACTTGTGTGATATATAAGGTTCTTTTATAAGTTGTTCACGGGAACATTTAGGTATATTAGTGAAAAAAGTCGGGGATTTTAATTAAGCAGCTAATAACAAATTTTTTTTAGATGCAAGGAAATAATCCATAATATGATCGCGTGACGTGTTTACTAGAAACACCATTTTGAAGGCGTAATTAAATAGAACAGCAACACATTCTAGATCAACATCCGACGCCAAAAATCGATGTTATGTCTGCTGACAAATTACAAAATCTTTTCATAATGTTACAAGCGGAATTATTTCGACTCGAATAAGTTCTACATCTTGCATTCCGTTAGTGCAAACATCGTGTAAGGTTATAATCAGTTGCCCACGTTAATCAAGCAGCCGCGACCTCGTCGCCTACGACTCTTAATCAGCTGCACACTCATTCGAAGAAACGCAACCTCAGCTGCTGGCGCGTCACCCACGTCTGGCCTGCATTATATCTACTAAAGTTGCTTCGTCTATGCTGAACAACCCACATTCGTCCACATGCAGTCAAGCGGCCTACGCTAGTCAAGCAGCTGTACATTCCTTCAAAGTATTTTCGCTCCAGCTCGCGGCACCTTCCGTGCGCTCCGTGCTTGGCACGGCTAACTGGCCTCTGCAGGAAACTCCTACCATACTTGGAACATCAACCTACGAATTCCCACTATTATGCTAATCTCTTCCGCATCGAGCAGTATAAACCGCTTACTTTGGGCTTAGAAGTCAGTCATTACCATGACTCGAAGAAGCCACATCCAAGCAAGCGGGTAAGTAAACTTTTTTTTTATTTATGGTGAAGGGTTGGATTCCCTCGCCTCTAGGTGAAGTATACCAGCTAAAACCCCTTCTCGAGTCTTCAAACTGACCCGGAACCACTTAGTATTGCATCGGTGCCAGCTCTGTTTTTCCATTTTCTTCCATTGATTATATTATTTGTTTTGTCTTATTTATATACATTTTTACATTTATATTACCGCAGAAGCAAACAATTTTAAATTATTTGCAGCTCAGTCCATTCATCTTCTCTATCCCTACCCTCTCTCCTTTATTCTCTCATTTGCATATATACATTAAAATTTATTTGTTTCCCTCATTATCTTTCGTCCTCTTCTATTTCTTTGTTTTGAAGTATGTGTTTAATATAATAGTTTATGGTGTCCCACTTTTCTTTACTTTCTAACATTATATTTACTGTATTATGGGGTGTTACGTTTGCATCTATTTCTATATTTGTTATCTGTCTTATCCTCTCCTACCTAATGCAAGCAAAAAAAGTGTGTTGAGAGGTATCCTCTATGCCACAATATTTGCATTCAGCATTTGTTTTAATGTGAAATCTTTTAAATTAACTGCCAAAGCGACCATGTCCACTAAAGAATTGTGTAATGTAAAAGTTCAAATTGCCATGCTGTCTATTTACCCATTTTGTTATAGCCGTAATTATTGTTTTAGTCATTTAGTCCATCTTGCTTTATCTGTGTTTTCATCCCAGTTCTCCTGCTATTTCTGGTATGTATGTTCTTCAATTTATATTTTTGCTCTCTGCTTGCCCTGTGAGAAGCTGTTCTTATCTCTGCTTGGAGTCTTATAGGTATTACTCCGGCGATGACTAGGACTGCTTCTGTGGATATTGTACGGTAGCCGCTACATATTCTTAATGCCATTTTTCGCTGTATTCTATTAAGTATCTTTTCATACTTCTTATATTTTGTGGCATAACCCCATATTTGTGCTCTATATAAAATGATTGAGTGTACAACAGAGTACATGATTCTTCTTTTACCAGCAAACGGGTCATTTATATTTGGCATCACTATTGCCAAGGTCATTACAGTTTTTTCAGCTTTTAGCGAGTTATGTAGTATATGAGCTTTCATGCTGGCATTATAATCGAAGTATACTCCTAGATACTTTAGCTCGTGTTTTGTGTTAATTTCAGTGTTTCCTACTTCTATCGTTATCTCTTTCAGCTTTCTTCCCCCGTATAATATCACCGCCTCCGTTTTCTGCTCAGCTATTTCCAAGTTTAGTCTTTTTATTGTTCTAATTACTTGGTTAATTGTATAATTTGTAGTTGTTATTAATTGTTCTTCACCTTGTGCTGTTATCACGATAGCGGTATCGTCAGCATAGCATAATATTTTGATCCCAGTTGGTATTTCTGTCTGGAGGACTTTATTATAGTATATATTCCATAATAGTGGACCGAGAAATGACCCTTGTGGTACTCCCGCTGTCATGTTTACTACCTCTTTATTATCGAGCTGTATTTTCCTTCTCCACAGGTAACTGCCAATAACTTTCTGTAGTTGTCTGCTTACGTCCATTTGCTTTATGACACCCAATATGTGTTCCCATGGCACTGAGTTAAATGCATTTTTTATGTCTAACGTGACAAGGACGCAATACTTCCTATTCTTATGTGCTCTATTTTTAATTTGCTTAACCTCATTTTTAACTTGTTTTAGTGCATCAATAGTTGATTTTCCAGATCTGAATCCGTATTGAATTGTTGATAATTTGTCCTCTACCTCTTTTGTCAATCGTTTAGCTATTAGCTGCTCGTATATCTTTCCCATTACATTTATTAAGCATATTGGTCTATATGTTATTTCTATGTCCTCTGGTTTTAGTGGTTTTTCTATCAGTACAAGTGTGCATATCTTCCAGATGTCGGGGAAGTTTCCATTAATGTATTCCTCATTTAATATATTTAGGTAAGTCTCTGGAAAGTTAGAGACTGCTGCTTTTACTACTTTGGGTGGTAATAGGTCTTCTCTCTCGGTTATGTTATGTTGGGAATAGTTCACTAATAGTTTTTATCAGCTTTTCTTTAATTAATGTTACACGTGGTAGTAGGTTGAGTTTCCTACATACAATTTTGTATCCCAATCCCCATACGTCGTTTTCAACTTCCTGGCAGGTCTTTTTCCATGCTACTTCTTTAGATTTTAAAATCTCATTTCTCAGGTTTTTTCTTGCGCTAGTATAGGCTACCCTTAGATTTTGTTTCTCTTTCTCCCTAATGTTTTGGTTTTTATTGGCTCTGGTCATGGCCCTCTTTGCTGCAAGGCATATTTTCCTGCAATTTGCCATTCCTTCATTCCACCAGTATGCGGATGGGCGTCTATTAAACTCCCTCTTCTTTGGGAATGCTTGATTTACAGCTGCGACTACTGCTTCCATTCCTTCTCTGGAAGGAGGTTACGTTCCGGTTTTGTATTTCCCGTCTTAATGCTACTATAAAGTCTGGCATCAGTATACCCTTAATTTTCCATCCTTGGGCTTTGCATTAGCTACTATATTTGGTTGCACTATTTCATAATATATATTCTGATGTAGGCTTAGATTTTCTTTTTTGTCTACTTTCCAATAAATAATCCACGTTGTGGCTCTGCCTGTAGCCAATATCAGGTCTATATAGGATTCGCTCGATCCTCTAATGAAGGTGGGATCGTTACTATCATTGATAATATTTAGTGAATTCTCTATCATCCATTCATTCATACTAACGACTCTTTCATCATTCTTGGATGATCCCCATATTCGGGATTTAGCGTTAAAGTCACCCGCCACTAATATTCCTTTGTTATGTTTCTTAACACTCTCTCCTACATTATAGAGATACTCTTCAAATTCTCTGTTGGGTATGTTAGGAGAACAGTAACATCCATAAATGATCATGTTGTGTAATTCTATCCAGACGTAGATTCTTATTGCTACATCTTTATCTCTATCAGAGATCCATGGTCCATTTGCTTACTGTCATTTTGTTTGGTTCTGCGATAATGCAAATGTCAACTTTTCTTTCATTAGCCGTATAATTTATTAAGTTCATCGCCGCTTTCCCCCTATGCAGGTTTGTTTGGAGTATTCTCATTTTTGGTTGTTTGGTATTACGCTCCCCTTCCTCAATTCTACCATTAGCTGTTTGAATTTCGGGCATTTTATCTCATCTACCCTATGTCCCTTTATCTTGCATGCATAACAGTGTGTTTCGTTTTCACAGTTTTTTGCTATGTGTCCCTTTTCCCCACAATTCGGGCAGTTATATTTTCTATCTTCTTTGCTAGTGCAGGAACTGGCATAGTGTCCATATTTTTGACATCTGTAGCATTTTATAGGTATTATTTTTTCAATTATTCTACATCTCGTCCATCCAATCTTAATACGCCGTTTCGCTAACAGCGTGTTTGCCTCTTCTACAGGCAAAGAAATTATGGCATATTGCAGTCCATTCTGGTTCGGCTTTTCGCACATTCTAACTTTTATGTCATTGACGTTGCTATTATGTTCTAGTTCTCCCTCTATTACTTCTCTGACATCCTCATGGGTCGTTGTATTGTCAACATCAATGATAACTATAATACGTATATTCGTAGAATTTCTGCATTTGCTATGCTTGTCATCTTCTCTCCATTGCTTTCTTGAATGATTCTCCGCTACCTTTTCTTCCCTTAATTTTTATTTTGATGTGCCCTTCAGCAGTCTTTTCTATGTTGTTAATTTTAACCCCAATTTCGTCAATATTTATCCTTTTTTTCATCTCCCTTACCATATTTGCATAGGTTATTTTTTCATCTGTCCGTTTCACTATTATTGTTTCCTTCTGGGTTTTCTATCCTCTTTTCTTCTGTTGCTTCCCACACCTGTATATTTTCTATCGACGTCTCCAAGGTTTTTTCCTTGTTGTTGTTCACTACGCTTAGTTCTGAGGGAGTTGTGCTAAGGCTCTTTCTCACTTAGTTCTGCTTAGTTAATATGGAGTTGTGCCAAGGCTCCCTATGTGTATATGCTTAGTTTGTAGATCTAGTGCTAGTGTAGGGTGGTTCCGACTACCCTTATGGTTATATGTTAGTTGTTAGGAGGACCTGTACGTCCTCACACTGTATAATCTATGTGTGTAACCCTTTTGTATTCTATTGTTTTACTGTTAGTATATAGTTGTTTTTATGCCTTGCGTTTTCTTTCCTTTCTACCTCTGATTACGACCTCCAGTCACGAAAACCCCCATGTGACAATAATTTTTGGTATTTAATGCATAAGTGGCTCTGTGGCAGTAATTACTGAGAACTGTTAAAAATGTATGGTTAAAACGTACAAGTTATAATGGTTAAAAACATTTTCCAGAGACATAAAAAATATAACGATTCAAAATAACATATTAAAGTCCGTTCGCTGAGACCTGTCGCAAGACGTAAACACACTTGAAGCTTCATTTACGATGATGCGCGTTTGCGTACCGTGTGCGCTTAACCCGCTTTTAGGGTTGCAGCGTAATATGGAAGGGAAAGTGATTGCATACGTGTTTCCACATTTATGTAAAATAGTTTAAGCGTTAATGAGACCACGTGCGCGCCGACCAATAGCATCGCTTATAGTTTGTTAAGTACTAATTTCAAGTGTATTTACGTCTTGCGACAGGTCTCGGCGGACGGACCTTAAGAATTTTCTAGGTCTTAAGCGTATTAAACGTAATGCATTTACAGTTATAGAAGCTTTGCAAAACACGCATATTTAAATACAATTTTATACAATGAGAATGTAAAAAATCGGCAACTTATGTATTGTTTAATTGACATTAGAATTTTATTAGGCAGTCAGAAATTGCCATTTAGGGGCTATGATGAATCGACTACTTTAGATAATCATGGCAATTTTAAATAAATATTTGAGTGCTTGTTTAAGCTCCATGTAGTGAACATGCTGAAAAAGTTAAAAACATTTTTACTGGTCAGTCAAAAATCAATACTCGTAAGTTTCTGAAGAAACTATCTCTTGAGAAAGGTCTAATAATAAACCGAAACACGTGTAGAGAACATTCTACATAATTTATGGAAACATTTAAATACAACAGTTTTTCTTAAAACTATTAAGATAATATATTCTTAAGTAGTTAATAAATGAATTATTTATATATTATTTTCTTTAAAAACAATTCGTGTAGCCCTTTACACTTATTCTTTTACGCTCCATGAAGATTTCCTTTTTAATTTAGTACCGACCACACTATTATTTATTATTTGTATTATCAACTATTTGTGACTAGTTATCCTGAAATTCTTAGGTTTGTTAACCAGTGGCGTGCGGTGAGAATTTAGGCTAGGGAAGCAACTACGATTTTTATTGTAATATACCTAGGTACAATAAAAAAAATGATAATTATTAAGCTTAAAAGTTTTTCAAAGAAGAACTTTTACACTTTATACTTAAAGAATTTCTTCACTATTATTCTTTATTTTAAAAAGGTACCTACTACTATTTATTTATAAAGCAACTTGATTTTCCAGTCTTTTTTAGCAATAAAATACCTGGTGCAGGTTTTAATCTTTGTTGTTAGGTTTGAAAGTTCTGGTTTTGGTCTGCCTTTCTCAACAATTTGTAATTTCTCTCTAAAACTGTATGTAGAAAATGTGACCCTGCCCGAAAAAAGAACCCTTATGACGAAATTTTTCGATTTTGATATTTTAACTGTTTTAGGCCTTCTAAACCTTCCTTTTTTAAAGAAAGTTAACCAATCTTTTTAGCCAAAAATTTTGTCAGTAGCACGCTATGAACGAAAATTTTGTTGGCGAGCTGATAGCAACACTGCAGGCATAAAGTTCCAACCTTCTGTCATACAGTCAAGTAGCAAACGCATTGTCAGATAGCCTGTTGTTCCTCATAGAGCGGGGACAGTACAATAATCGTGTTGCAATTATCACGTTGTTTAAAGTAGGGAAGAAAATCTACAAGATTTTTACGTTGTTGAAAGGGCTGAATATTATTGAACATTTTCTATATCTTAGTATTAAAAAGTATAAAGAAATCAACCGTCTTGATGACAAACCTCGCACGGGTTGTCCTCGCTGTTCACGAATGAAAGAAGTTCTCGCATAAACCGTAATCCTCTTCGAAAACAAAACGTGATGGGGCAGGAAATGGACATTGCTCCGTGCACTATATCACAAATTATTCGTCAGAATTTAGGAATGAATGCATATAAAAGGATTAAAAGTCATTTATTGACAGAAAATAGGGAAAGTTCGAAGAAATTGTGGCTGGAATTTTGAGAGCATTGTTTCAGCGTTTATCAAAGCGGAAGATTGGCCATTTTGTAGCCAAGCTGAATCAGCTAGACTATTGGCTCTAGGATAATTTAGAGCGAAGGTCTGTAATAAAAGGCATGCAAATTTGAAATATCTGAAACGCAATATAGTGAAGACAGTATCTGAAATTCCACTCGCAAAGGTGCGTTCCACGATAGATGAGTTTTCTGAGCTTTTGAAGCTGTGTTTCCGCAATGATGGATGCCATTTTCAATAAAATTGTTATAGTTTTATAGATTTTCTAACGTACATTCTGAAAATATATATTTTGACTAGGCTGCATTGCAGTGTTATTTTTTTATTTACGTTTAAAGTACTGACAGAACTTTTGGCCAGACTATGTATAAAGAAATAAATAAAACACTTTACTTATTTATTATATAGTGCTATCAAACTAAAATACTTTTATAATTAATATTTACTTTCTGCTCTTATTAGATAACTTCTTAGAACACTTTATTAGATGTTAATGTTAACACTATAGTATAGAGTGTAACACTACTTATAAGAAAATACTTGGTTGCAACAGTGGTATAGGTGTGTAAAAGAATTAAACAAATATAACTGCGTCAAATTTTTTATTATAGTCTCTATAATAAACAATAATTCCAACCATCATGAGTGTCAATTACTTTTTCTCTTCTCAGGATATAAATTAATTAAAGTACAATAAAAAATAAAATGTATTAAATTAATTCTTACACTTTAATTCCAATGGGTTTCTCTTTTATTTTTACAAGTATTCATGAACTAACTGTAATAATGAGTCATCACAGCATTTTGAATATCATGTAATTCAATAGTTCTGGTATCACAGTGGTCTTTGAATGCTTATTGATGAATGCTTTGTTTATTGACTGTTATGAATAAATCTAGTAGGTTTATTTAACATATGATCACAGCAATTGGTTCCAAGAAGTACAGGGAGTGCTCTACCAGCTGACACCTCACCCATAAAAAAACAAAGAACTTAAATACATAACATTCTTATTTTAGAAATAAATAACGAGATTTAATTAAAAACCAGCCAACTGTACTAGAGCACAAGCAACTACGATGTTAAAACTTTTGAATCACATGTTACAATAAGATTTTATGCTAAAATTTTTAATTCCTAATTAGAGCTAACAAAATCGCACTCAACATCTATTACAACAATAAATATTAAAAATTAACTATCAGATATTACCTATCAGAAAATAGATTTAAGTTTAAAAATGGATGTAAAATTTAAATGCAAACCTTAATTCACTTGATAATAGTGATAAATAAATTAATATTTTACAATATTAATTAATATTGATATGTAATTCGCACTTCTTTCGTACCCAAAAAATTATTCTAAAAATTGTTTTAAAAAATAATTAGAAAAATACTTAAGTTAGATCTCGCATTAAAAAACAATGCTTAATAAAGAACCAGCAAATTTAAACATTTTAAATATGCTTAAACATTATTTAACAGTTGAAGTTATATTATTTAACATCGTTGTTACAGCTGCAAGAACAGAGTCCGTTGCATTTTCAAGTGCTGGACTAATAGTAGCATTGATAGAAGTTATTGTTTCGTTACTAATAATTGCTGTTCCATTAAGAGACACTGGTTTAGGAACATATAAATCAATAATTTCTGAAAGAGCAGATCTTGTGCCGAAGATTAATGCTAGAACACCAGTTACAACTACAATCACATTCTTAACTACTTTCCAATTATATCTTCCAAAGCCTTTTTCCCAAAAGGTTATAGTTTCTATAAATACTGGAATCAAGAGTCCGAGTATGGAAAAACAAAAAGCACCAATTAAACTAATAAAAGGTCCAATAGTGGGTACAGCTATGGCAATGGCTACTGCTACTACTACCATTACAGTTCTAAGGATATAGTTCCATAAAGTGGGATTTTTCTTGCAACGATCTTTCAGTCCATTCCACGCAATCTCCAAGCAAATGAAAAATTGAAGGCCAAAAGTGCAGAAGATAGCCAAAGCTATCAAAATCTGTATGGATTGTGCAAGACTAAAAGAAGATAATATTAGTAAAAATCTGAAACATTCTAGTTAAGCAAATACTTACAGTTCATCATTTGGAAGATTTAAAGTAACATTGTCCATTGTCCCATCTCCGAATTTAAGGTATCCTAAGAAACCAATCAAAATGTAGGTAATTGTTACACCTGCCATTCCTTGATTTAAGATGCCACACAATCCTATAAACTTTTGTGGTTTCTCCATATTATTTTCCAATGGCATTACCTATAGATTAGAATCAATTAAATCAATTATGAAGGTTTTAACTTGAATAAAAGTACTTACCACGCCTATAGCTTCCAAAGCGAAAATTGTTATACTAAAGAATGTCGGAAATGATTGAATATCAGTAGCTAGATTTCGTTCTGATACTGATGGAAGTCCAATTACAAGGTAATAGCAAGTAAAAACCAAACCTAATGCCATTAAAGCATTAGCAATCATAGATATAGGAGTGAGATACTTCAAGTTTGGCGTATAACACAATATAAGTAATGGAACCAGGAAGATTAACAAATATAGTCTTATATTTAAATCACCCCAATACTGTTCTGTTACTTTATTAAAATTCTTTGCTACTATTACTGTATATGCACTGCAAGTTCCAAAGTATGTTACGAAAATTCCTATATCCACCAATCTCCTAAAAATATTAATCAAATTAAATTACATTTTGGCAACTTTTTATTTTGAATTTACCTTGCAAATCCTGCATACGGTCTACTCCACTTTGGGCCTCTTTTACATGCTTCTTCGGCTACATCTGCGAATGACATTTTCGTTTTTCCTGATCTTTTGTATAATTCATGAGCGCACACAACCTGAATAAAGAATGTTGTTATTAGAAGTGTACATATAAAATATTTATAATATTTAATAAGTTAATATATAAAAATTATATGATGCAGCAGTAGAAACGAGGATATTTCAATACATTTCAAGGTATAACTGTTAATGGGAGAAAATTCTTTTTGAGCACCTCTTGTACGTGATATGTGATTTATTTAGTTTGAACAATAGTTCGCACAGTTCAGAGTAGCCCTCGAAGAGTTCTGTACAGAACTATTATTAGAACTCCTAATTAAAGAATATTTTTAATTGTTATAAACAAATTGAAAGTGCTACTTAAGAAAACTCGTTTGGACAGTTGGAAATGTGATTTGGCTAGCTCAAAGACAGTTCTGAGCACAGTTCAGAGTAGCGCCCGAAGAGTTCTATACAGAACTATTATTAGAACTCCTAATTAAACACTATTTTGAATTGTTATAAACAAATTGAAAGTGCTACTTTAAAAAAACCGTTTTCGGATCGATGGAAATGTGATTAGCTCGAAGACGTTCTGACCACAGTTCTGAGTAGCCCCGAAGATTTCTGTACAGAACTGTCAACAAAACTAAATATTAAACAATATTTTTAATTATTATCAGCAATTTAAAATTCGTAATTAAGAAATACGTGATTTATTTAACTCAAATAATAGTTCATATTAAATATAAAAGTTAAAAATTGTTTTAAATGACAACTATTATACTCTCTTTATAATGATATGAACAGATGGCACCCTAGGACAGCTGTTTCGAGTTCGGCTCTCTTCAACTAGGAGCAGCACGTCTGCGAATTATACACACACCACCCAACATTATATACCAGCTCCAAAATAACTTTAATACCATCATGTTATGGTCTAACTTTCTCTATTTAACTCTAACAATAGTTCAGAGTAGCTCTCGAAGAATTCTGTACCGTAGTATTATTAGAAGTCCTAATTAACCAATATTTTTAATTGTTAAAAAATCGGTTTTGGACCAAAGCAAATGTGATTTGGCCAGCTCGAAGATAGTTCTGACCACAGTTCTGAGTAGCCCTCAAAGAGTTCTGCACAGGACTGTTAACAGAACTACATATTAAACAATATTTTTAATTATTATAAACAATCTCAAATTCGTAATTAAGAAAGTAGCACTTTTAATTTGTTTATAATAATTAAATATTGTTTAATTAGGAGTTCTAGTAATACGAGGGCTGTTGTTAGAGTTAAATAGATAAGGTTAGACCGTAACATGATGGTATTAAAGTTATTTCCGAGCTGGTATATAATCTTGGGTGGGGTGTGTATAATTCGCAGCGTGCTGCCCGTAGTTGAAGAGAGTCAAAAGCTCGAAACAGCTGTCCTAGGGTGCCATCTGTGAATTATACACATATCATTATAAAGTGTGTATAATGGTTGTCAATTTAAACAATTTTTAACTTTTATATTTAATGTGAACTCAATTTTTTAAAACACGTTTGTTATCTTGGTGTTTTTTATAGTAAAGATATTGTTTAATATGAAGTTCTAATAATAGTTCTGTATAGAACTCAGAACCCTGCTGAGAACCCTGTTGTTTAAGATGAATTTGTTACCCTTTGTCCGGTTACTATGAGATTGTCGGAGCCCTTTAAGTTGTTTATGCGTGTACAGATCTCTTCAAAGGCTACTACGAACTCTACTTATTTTCGAACCGTCATTTTGGTAAATTTAATTTTATAGTAAAATTTTCGTTGTTTATATATTTGTTAATTAAGCGGAACTATTTAAATTTTTTATAAGGAACTCTAGAACTACTTTATTTATTCAGAACTAGGGCATTCAATCCCGGAATCCCGAATCCCGAGCATTTTTCAGGTCCGTTAATCCCGCGTTTATACACATTAAATCCCGGGATTATACAAATTCAATTTCGTTTCCCATTTAAACGTGGCAAATGTGCGAACTCGAATGTGCTGAAGTGATTTATTATTATTAGTTATTTAAAATATTTCGAAAGATACCCATAAAAAAGACAGGAAAAAAGAAAATGATGAAGATGAGGATGTTAGTATTGCCGATCTTAGACGACAATATCTGAAAATGCCCGCAAACAAAATCTTGAAGAAAAGTTGCATAAAATCGAAATGAGAGTATGGTGCAAACTCCATAAACAGACAAAATTTAAATGAGACAACCCAAGAGGGGCTTGTCCACAGCTGAAAGCTTTTCGCGAAAATCCATTCTAGTTTAGCACACATCTTGGACGAACTAATGTTTTTTTTTTTAATAATTTGTTTCTATTTTGTTGTTTATATTTTTTGACTGATGATGATTTTTCATATTTTCTTATCATTATCTATGTAAAATCTTAAATATTTTTTCTAAGTGCGTGTCCAAAAAAGATCTATTTGAATACTGGAAACTGTAAAATTTTATTTTTAAAGTTCATATCAGGGTTGAACAGCTATTCTTAAAATGTCAAACTTATTTACGTTGTAAATTTGAAAAACAAATGCAGAATTAGAATTTCCAGTGTCGCCAACTGTCAAACTACTAAACAAAGTATCGCTAACAGATTTTATTTAAAACTAAGTTTTTTTCTTTTCGTGATTATAGATTAACGCAAATAGAAAATAGTATATTAAACTATACAATCCTTGAAAATACCTTTCGGGATTGGATCCACTATTCAAAACTAAAGAATTTCCTGGTTTCAAGTATTTAAGGGTGCTAACTACAGACGAGCCTATTTATCATTGTGTACTTTAAAGAAAGAAGAATATTTCTTATTATGAGTAAAATCTAAGCTAATGGCCAAAAGCAGCTTTGAATTTCTAGAAATATTTTCATTGAAGCTATGCACTAATAAAGTTGTATATAATTCTAGTGCTGCGATATTGCAAAAAAATATTTAGCTGTTTTCTACTCTGTATCATACAAAAGAATGAAAGAACATTGCATAGTGCTTTAAAAGTGCAGAAATCAATCATATTAGATCTGCAGTTTCTTCATTTAATAGAACATGGAAGCAAGAATATTCTGTGAGGTAGCAGATATACGGGCTGTAATAAACTACTTAGAAGGAAAAGAAATCAAGTTAAATCGCTACAAGAATACAGCTATAAGAACTAAAAAAATCACCTCATTCCGAGACGATTCTAGTGTATTTCTCACATATGAGATATTATAGCTTAATTTTTAAAAACCTAACCTAGTTAGATTGAATTAATTTGTAGCTAAGTAATTGTTGGATATGAAATTCAGCAAGCATTTGCAAATTGCAGGTTTGTAAGGATAAGCAAGATAGGGCATTGTAAGAATGCTTATTTACTAGTTAATGTTGTCCAACCTGTATAATTCTGCCCAGAAATACTGTAATTAAAATTCAATAATAAATCTTTCCCTAATTTTATTTCTGCATCTACCATTTAGCAGCAATGTCTATTATTTACTTACCAAAACATATGCACAATGTGTGCAAATAAAAGATTCTATAAGTGTTGCGACAATTCCTACAGCCAGTCCTGAAGCTTTGAAGGCGAAAGGCATTGCAAGAATACCAGTTCCTAAGCAAGACTTCAATAAATGGATAAGAGTGCCAGTTTCGCTGTATAGAAAAAGAAAACAAAATCATTATATGTAATTATTATGTATCTGTGATTGTTTAGATTAAACAAATAAGATTGCATAATTAAATAATCTATTTTGAGTGTTCATTATTGATCGACTTTCAATATTAGTATTTATTTTTAACTCTACTACATAATTTAATTATTATAAAAGCGACATGATTTATTTGACAAGTAAAGTTTGCTCAATTTTTAATACAAGCATCACAGATTTATCATTGTAATGTTAATATTTGATGCATGCAAGCGTCATGCAGAAAAAATATACCTGTCTGGTAAACAATTTTCATTAAATCTAAAGTCAATATTTAATTGTTCAAAATAGATTAACTACTTTAAGAATTTATTTCTGATATATTTTAATTCATTCTAACTATTTCGTAAGAATTTTGTGACCAATTAGATTTTGATGAAACTTTCTGGAGTTGTAGTTAGAGTCAATATCAACAACTTTTGTTCAGAAATTTTATCTTTGAAAGGTTCCCGTGTGTCCTAAGTCACTTCAAACGTCAACTACTAATTGTTGAAATAGGACGAATGGAGTATCCATCAAAAGCCCTCGTGAAGCAAAAAAGAGTGCTGTTAACCTCTGTTAAGAATTCATTTCATGCAATCTCTAGGGGGTCAGCAAAGTGTCAATCTTTGATAACCCCTTCAAGACCGTCTGAGATAATTAATTAAAAGTGGTTTTTTACTTCATCGGAGCTTTTGACTGATACCCCCACTCCCCTATTTCAATGACTTTAGTAGTTGATCTTTGGCATGACCTAGGGGCACAGGATCTTTCACGGACAAAGTTTCTGAATGAAAATTTATTTGTATTATGGCCGATTTCACAAAGCTTGATTAACTTCTGATTAACTTAATCGTGATTAAATTTGAAATCCAGAAATTTCATTGGCTGAGATTTAAGAGACTTGAAATGTTATCCAATTATATTTCTAGATTTCAAATTTAATCATGATTAAGTTAATGAGAACTTAATCAAGCATAGAAATCCAACCATAAACAAGATTCTTAGTGCTAGTGTCCTCTTTATCTTTGAAACTAGTAAAGGGCCAAATTAACAGTTCTACTAAAAAATTCCAATTATCAAAGCCACTCTGTTACAAATCTTTAGCAGCTTGTTTTGAAAAAATCTCTAAGGTCTAACATAAACATTTTTAGTTGTTTTAAAAGTTTTTTATAGTTTTATTTTTATCTGCAGCAATCATAGACATTTACTAAAAAACGTTAACTAAAATATATCAGATGCAAAAAGTAAACTTTTGAATTTCATTTAAAAAAGTAAATCTTATGTCTGTTTATATCTATATCTTTTCTAAATTTTTCTCTATAGTGTAGACTAATGTAACACATTAAAAAAGTTGCTAGGTAGAATTTATCTTAGCACACAGCTTATAGACAATTAAGTTATATACTTACGATACTGGATGTTCTAACACTCTTGCTTTAAATGGATCGAATGTGCCATTGAGTGCGTTAGCTGCCTCTGAATCTCCCTTGGTAATTTCATATCTGCAAAAATAAAAGGAAAATTAGGAACAACAGAACAAACTAGAAATGGTGAGATTAACTTTTTTTGTCCTGAGTCAATGTTAACAAGAATATTCTTATTTTCTAGCCAGTTTATCTTCATTCATTAAGTAGGCATACCTATTTACAGTCATTTTCATAACGTATGAGGAGAAGAATTTGCACAATTTGCAAAACTCAAAAAAGTATGTGTCTTCAATGCAGGTACCCATAACTTACTTTTATTCTAGTTACTGGTTTGACTTTTAAGGCAAGTTATTTCGAGATGGGACGTTTCGGCGCGAAGACGTTTCGGCGCAAAATACCCAATCATAAATTTGACGTTGATTTAACATAAACACTCGGAAGGAACTGTAACCTTTAAATAGTATAGATTTATTTCGTCCGGACAAAAGTGCAACAATTAGAATGAATTGTTTCAATGTTTTTCTGCAAATTATATACTTTTAGTCCTATTAAAATTGTTGTTTACAAGATAAAATATTCCAAATTGTAGTGTTGTGTTCTGATGCACAGGCTAAAGTTTTCTAGTAACTTTAATTTATGTGGAAGTTAAATTATCCGCTACTAGTTTACACCGAATACATGTATTAGAGTACAGCAAAACCTAAACAATATGGCGCATATTCCGCGGTTACGTACCGTGACGTGTTGTTTCAACGCATTTTTATGATTAGCGAATCTCCAGAAATTATTTTTAAGCAACTAAACCTTTAATTTGATGCATTGTTTTGTTGTTAATAAAAGCACATTTGGTTTTTGCAAGCAGATCAAGCTAAAACAGTGCGTTAAAATGTCATGCGTTACGCACTGTGACATGCCAAAAATTGCATATTTCATTCAATATTAGTATTGAAGTACACACACACATTTTCTTTTAATTTAATCGATTTTTATTTGTCTAACACATTTTCTTATTATTCAATAACAATGAACTGAAATTTAAAACTAAACTCACTGACATTATTGTCTTAAACCACCATCGTAATTACATGCGCCGAATGACAGTTTTCATTCGACTGCACACATTTTTGTATAAAAGTCTAACAAATAAGCCATTATCATCGTAGTTTGCCTGCGGCAATTGCAATTTGTGATATACTATGATTTTGACACCTGCTAAAATGCATTGGTTTAAGTCTTTTTAAGCATTATTGCATATGAGATTTTATCTGAGTAGGTTGACCTTTTCGCGGAATGCGCGATGTATACTGGTGCCGAAACGGATTCGCGCCGAATCGGTCGCGTCAGATCGGCCGCACCAAAATGACCTAGATCGAGTTATTTTATATTACATAAAAAATTGTGTCATGAAGAAAACCTCAAAAATACTATTATATAATCTACTACAATTGTGTTATGCCTTACAATAAATGGTTTGCGCAAATTTATTTCAAAGACTCATTAATGCTAGATTAGGTAAACAGCATGACTATATAGATTTTTTATAAGTGGTGATACAAATGAAAAGTTATTTCACACTTGGAACCTAAGTATTTAGTAATTTTTAAAAGAACCTGCTACAAAAGGATTCCCATGCAACTTGGCCAATGACCCACCCTTTTTGGGCTTATCGGAAAACGCCTTGAAAATGTTACTAAACACTAAACTATTGCCAATCTCTGTTGGGTGTCTTGAGTGCACAATGAAACATGGCAGATTGGTGCTTGAACTTAATGTCATTAGCAGCATGGCCATTATTTCATAAACCACCAGGTTGTCAATTACTATTAGTAGCAATTATTATTATAAACATTTTTATATAAAAGGCAATAAATTTAATAAAGGGTATAAAAATAAATTTGTTTCGGCACATTTCCGTATCTTTTAATCTAATTTTTTTACATCCCGTGATTTATTTCTTGATATTGTCACCCTTTTTGGCTCAACACCTGGTGATGGCTATCTGTTAATATTTTAAATAGAGTTGCTGTATATTTTTGAACTGAAATCTCACATTAAATAAAAATCGATGAAAACAAAGAGCAGTTTAAGTTTTTAAGCTTGTATGCAAAATAAGTTTACAGGGTGGTCGAATTGGCTTGTTGATATAGGGGAACTTAGTTACTATAAGAGATAGAGGAAAATAAATTGCACATTTTCCATGCCTTTTTTCGAGACGTACTCATTGCTTAAAACCAAAATTTGCTATTGTCTTTTGTTTTCGAGTTCGATAACCAATGATCGGATTTTTTAACTTTTCGATACTTTGCGATATTTCGGTTATTTGTGAAGGTAGAGAAAAGTTACTTATTATTACAAAAAAATCCAATTATTGGTTATAACTCGAAAACAAAAGACAATAGCAAATTCTGGTTTTAAGCATTGAGTTTGTCTCGAAAAAAGACATCAAAAATGTACAATTCATTTTCCTCTCTCTTCTAGTGACAGAGTTCCCCTGTAGTAACAAGCAAATTCGGTCACCCTGTACATATTATTTCAATTGAGTTTGGCTCTGGATATAAAAGAATGAAAAAATTTATTAAACATCCCTGGAAATTTCCAAGAATCTAATTCAGAATGCATTATCATTATAAAGGTCAGTAACACATAGAATTCTTGATCTTCAGTCCTGTCATCATTCTTTTTTTTCTATTTAACAAGGGCATCAGTACTATCAGTAGTGATGGAAAGGTTTTATTTTGTTAAATTCTGTTACATAAAAAAGCTTGTTAGGCTATTTTCCATGAATTATTAAATAATGAAAAATTTATATCTATTAATTCTATTAATGATTCAATTTGAATGATATGGTGCTCACTCAAATATCATTATGAAACTTCTCTCTATTTTTTAAGAAATCAAAAACTAGAAAAATGTTGGTTTTAATAGGGAAATCGTGCATTGAAAAATTGTTTATTTAATAAGTCCATTTAAATATATGTGAGAGGAACAGGATTTCAAACTAAGCCCCCTTCCGCTTGACTCATCAGTAAAGGAGGCTTCTTTGAAATTCTGCATCTCCGATCTTGCAATTTATGTCCAAATAAAATTAAAATCAAAGCGAATTTTTGATTTGCCTTAATTAATTAATTAAAAAATTAATAAGAATATCAATTTAGTTATTTTGAAGGTTACAAAAATTATAATAATATAAAAAATTCTAATTGATCCAATCCGGTATTCTCTACCAGATTCTTATTATCATTCTTAACTTTTATTTTAAAAGAATTTATAAATATGATAAGGCTTACATTTATTATATTATGGTAACAAAAAAACTAGAGCCAGTATAGAACTATCTATGTAATTCTTTGTTTATAATCTTTGTTTATTTTGTTTATTAAATTTAATAATTTTATTTTTTTAATAATTTAAAGTACTCTTGTTTTAAAAAATTCGAAATAACAAAAAGTAAAAAAAATAACAAAAAATTTAAAAAAATAGAATCTGTATGAATACATTACATAAAATCGAATCTTTTACGGAAATAATGCCAGGCATAGATATTTATTTATACATAAATTGATGATTGGGTTATCACAAAAAGTTAAAAATAAAGTTGATGCACCTAATATTACAATGAAAAATTGTGATTTAGATTTTTTCAAATCATTTATCAATATTTAGACTCCTGATAATTAATAAAATAGTGATAAAGTTCATAATAAATATAGATTTTGTACATTTAATTTCTTGTTAATGTTAATGTTGCATCAGAAATAAAATTTTGAAAAAATAAAATAAAAATCAACTATAAAAAAAATAATAATAAACACTTACTGAATTGAATATTTGGGAGCAGCTACCTTTGGGCACAAAGGAGTTTTTTCTTGCGCCACCTCTAAATTTTTAAAGTTTTTTAATAACCGCATTTTCTTTTAATTACTTCAGTAATCCATTAACACTATTGAATAAATTAACGTGAACTGAAATTTAAACGACGTGTCGATGCACCAAAATAAAATCGATCCCCCACGCACAGAATCCTTGAGGGGGGTTGATTATTACTTATTATTATTATTGATGTTTGCAGAATTGAGTACGGGTCAGATAAACATACAAGGCGCAATGTGCGACCCCGATAACACTATAAATTATAAGAAATTAATGATTTTGTTACATTTTTCTCAAAAATGGGTGACTTATCCTTTATTGGGGAATTTGGGAGACGGCGTTATTTACTAACTTATTTCTATCAACTAATATTCACTCTTCTTAATGCAAACAGAAAAGAGGGGGTGCATTTTCATAATGAATAATCTAAAATCATTTCTATTGGTATCAAATGTTGCACGAGCGTCAAATTCCTGCGTGACCTTAAAATATATTTACATTTATATATGATTATATAGTAATATATAAGTATTACGTCTCCCAAAAATGGGTCATTTTTATTATCATCTTCGAATCAGTATAACAAAATCTTGTTCTAGTGCACTATTCAATTAATTTTATTTTTAGAAATTATTATTAAACTTTAAATTGTTTTAAATTATAAATTCTTGAAAACTGTTTGATTGCTTAAGTAAAAAAAAAACAAAAATTGCAATAGTTCTTTATTTGAAAGGTTATTGGCAAGAATAAATTGATATGTATTTCCAATGCTCTTTGCAGTATACAAACATTTCTTTGTTATGAAGCACAAACCTTGTGATAAGTTAGCATAACTAATATGATTTTTAATTAATGGATACAGATGGAATTTAGTTTTATTATGTCCTTTAATCTTAATTGTATTTGTAGTATATATTACTAAATAGTTAGATAATGATGTTTTTAAGACAGTTTCCACATTTAAATGTATTTCTATTGAACACTCAGGCAAATTTAGTAGAGAGACGCTAAATGACGTCATCGATCAGTGATAATGAACGTACTATTACCTATTGAACAAAATAGCCTAAAAACATCAATATGATTGTATTTACAAATATTAGAAGTTTTGGAAACATCGTTCTATCAAGTTTGTCATTTTCTTGAAAGGGGGAATTTAAAATTTGTTCAAGGTTTTCCTGTAATAAGACGAAAGCAAATTTTCTATTTTTTTTCCAAACTTTTCATCTTGATTGTTTTTAAAATACAATCTTTTGAACTTTCATATTCTAAAACAGTCAATTCAACAATTTAATAATAATTTTATGTCTTTTTTACGTACATTCCAATCGTCCTTGATAGTACTATACATATGTACGCAGTTCCAATACGTCGCATTTGCAAGACCATTATAAAAAACCCTTATACTTACAACAACGTGAAAGAAAAACGTGAAGGCGTCGTTTGGATTATTTTGATGACTCTATAATCAACAGAGGTCAAATTTTTCAAAATAATGTCCACGTTTTTTTGCTATTATTATCTTTTTCATTCTGAAATGATTTGATAACGGTAATCCATAAAAATAATAATATAATAATAATACAAAAAATGATATAAAATATAAATAATAACAAGAGACAAGAGAAAGGATTTAATCAGGTTTTACTCATTCTTTTTTTAATTAATCTTTGATCTGTTGGTACCTTTTAAACAATAGTTATCTCGATTATTTTGTTATAATTATTACTTTTAATATTATTTTCTTATTATCAATGTGGTATTTAGCTCTATCAATAAAGTCAAAACATCCGTATTTATCAAATATTTATCTACTATAGACATATCAGTACCAGAAAGATTTCACACTGATTTAACAAAAATGTAAATAAATAAATTTATTGATAGAAAGTAATGTAATTATTTTAAATGTGTGTTATATGGGATTGCCTGATGTAGTTGATGAGAAACCATGATGCCGTTGTGTACGTTCAGAAAAGGTGAAAAAACAGAAGCAATGAGAAGATTCTAAATCATGCATAGTAGCATCAACGTAAACAACATATTATGAAGTAGAGCCACAAAAGCAGTGTGGTTTACCACATACTGCAGCTATCACAACTTTCACACTACATTAAATAGTCGGCGATAATATATGTTTGTTGTAATGTCCGGTTCGATCCAGCTAAGGCGCCATCAAAACACTACCATGCCAAAAATTGGCTGCACTTCTACGAACTGTCTCTTCTGACTATAACTACTGTCGAATGCAAAAGTTCTGACCCGTGAGTTTGAATGTCCAAAACAAAAAAACTAACCGCTCAAATTAATTCAAACAAATACAGTTAGATAGACAATTTATTTTGGTATAAAATAGTAAATTTGTAATATTATCTAATTTTAGGTTTTTTAATTTTCGCGAATTAATTAAAGTGTGTGTTTAATAATTAATACTTCAATAACTACTTGATAAAATTAAATGTAATTTTATATGCAAGTAGCTAATAGTGTTGTCTTTTTAACCAAAAGCAATTGCGTCTAAGTAAGTAGATTGCGAGATCTATTGTTTCGATTGCCAGAGTTTAATTTTTCACGCATCATCAATCGATTGCTATTTTTTCAAATTCTACTTATTGACCCACCTGGACGCGCTTTATTGCTATCTCTTCAAACAATACTGCTGCAAACATGATTTTTACTAATATTAATGGTATCAGTCAAAAATTGTAGATTAATAGAAAGAGTATCGAGAACGGGCCAATAAAATTTAAATTATTAATTAATTGTCTTTAAGCTGATGATTTTTACTTGTTTCGGAAACGGTTACAGTGAAACGAGATAAGTTCAAATTCTAATGTAAAATCTTTCTCCTATAAATGCTCTATCCAAACTCATATGGATATAGCAATCGGTATGACCATTCCTAGATTTTGAATATTTCCCACAGAAGTCTAGGTTTAGCCAACCATTGCTAAATTTCAATGATGCGAGTAATATAGAATTGGACGATTGATTTAGCTTTTATATATTTAAATATCTTATGGCCGGTTTCACAAAGCTGGATTAAGTTCTGATTAGCTTAATCGTGATTAAATTTGAAATCCAGAAATTTCATTGGCTAATATTTAAGAGACCTGAAATTTTATCCAATTATATTTCTGGTTTTCAAATTTAATCATGATTAAGTTAATTAGAACTTAATCAAGCTTTATGAAACCGGCCATTAATATCTTAAACTATACTACTCTATTAATTCACAATTTGCCTATCCTCACGTTTTACTATGCTTTCCAAAATAGATAGTAATCAGTTTACAATAAATTGTATAAAGACCCACCAGGTACTATTACAAAGAGATAAGATTTCTATTTAGAAGACACCAGAAACTTCAAACACTTTTTAATCTATTGTTCGAAATCCAAAGCATTCATTAATTGAAGAGTGTTCTTTTACTTGTAACGTATCGTAATACTATATTAAAAAGCGTAGACAATATTATCAAGCCAATAAGACTTGTCTTCTTCATCAAACTAGACTAAGACATAGGGTGTTTCACTGAACTTTCGTATAAATTTAATGTGTGCTAGTATGCAACAATATAAAAACAATAAATCCTAACACCATTTTTGATTTTACGTACATCGAAACAAATTTGCTAAAAATGCAAACTTCTTACTATCACGACCTACTTATCGGATAAATATTTGGGCAATTGCTATACGCATTGACGGTATCACATTTCATTTTGGTTAGGCAACACAAATTCGTTTCTGTTCGAGTTAGATCCATTATTTTTAATAACAGTTTCATTTCTGAAAGTGGAATATTACTAAAAATAATTAAGTACAAATAATCGTAATGATACGAAATCAATAAATCACAATATCAATGCATTCTTTGTAACATTACATCAAAGGTGTTTTATGCAAAATGATTTACTTCTATCAAATAAATAACCACAACGAAAAACCAAATTTATTTAAAACATAACGAAATGAATATCTATTTTAAATATATAATAAACGAAAAATTAGTAACCTTTGTAGGAATAATTCTCATCTGTCTAATATGACAATCTCGAGTAAAATTAGAAAGCAGTGGTTGAGTTTAATCATCTTAATAATAAATGAACATCTTAATTACTACTTTTATTACTTCGAAAAACTACGTGACTTTTCAGGATAATTTGAAAGTTGAATGTTATCGAAGGGCTATCTATGAAGGAGAATTTTATTGTGTTTTTTAACGTTTGCAAAATTTAAAAAGATGCCCTTTTCTATTAATGAAAACGGCTTCAGTAATAATTAATAAGTAAATTCTTGCGCTGCTATTTACTCTTCAATTACCTGCAAATTAATAAACTTACAACGTACAAAATTCAAAACAATACTGTAAAGTCTACTTCCTGGAGGAGGCGATGACCAGGTGTAAAGTACATAAACATTAGCTGAGATTGAATTTACATAAACTAAATAGGACGAAACGAAGATAATAGTCAAAACAAACTATGACATCATCTAATAGTAGCATCAGCTGCATCAATGTATCAGATATCAAGTTGAAAATGAAGTTAGGTACATCCAGCTCCAACTGTGATTTTTAAACTAGTGACCACCAAACCCACTTTTCAAAACATTTTTTTCTCGGTTACTATGAAAGATAGGCACTAATTATTCTTGCATTTTATGTGTACTATCACCAGTTCAGAGAATATGAATGTTAAGTGAAACAACCTGTATATTACCGTCAAAGTTATGGCCTTAAATACACGTACCAAATACGGAAGTTATTATGCGGACGTATGTATGATGAAGTAACTACTAAAAACCTCTAGATTTGACCTATGTTTATGTTGCGATATTGAAAAAAAATATGTATATTTCTGATCGATTGGCTATGACAAATGTTCTGTTTTTCTCGTTTTCATTTTTCATATGATGAAATTCATCATCCGTGATGATCTCAGAAGGTAAGGCATAAATATTCTCTGTAAATAACATGTAAACTAGCAGAAATTTTCCTGCATACGTGTGCGTGGGGTTAAAGTTTTTGGCATTAGCAAATATTGGCAAGTATAATAACAATAACCATTAAATTTCTATTAGATATGCGTGGTATATATAGAAGAAAAAAAGCCATGGAAGAATTTTCTGCAATTTCTGTCGGGTTTTGATATTGAATAATTTTTTGTTAGATTAATTGCGTTGTCCTTTATTATTATGGTTCTATAAAAATTCTAGTATTTGTTACAAAAAGAAAAAACAATGTAGCATTTATCTTGACAGAAACTCATGAATTATACGAATTTCCGCATAAATAATGCAACTAAGGGCTATTAAGTCTTAAGGCGAAGATTAAGGCATTTAAATATTTTGACATTTGTTACATCCAATTATTTCCCGTTATAATTTTCTGCTTTACTATTTAGAACTTACTTTGCACTCCCGTTAATTCCCGATGCATCCTGCGGGATGAAGGTGACCATCTCGGTCATGTTGTCTTTCTCCTGAAAATAAAGAAAGAAACTATTAATACTCGTTTTAATATGTTTAAATATAAATAATTAAGGCAACTTTAAATACCGTTGCTAGAATTCTCAGAAATCCGAAATAAGAATCAGGATGAATACTTTTCTGAATACTGAGTAAGATTATAGTTTATGCTGTTTTGTAATACAGGAAGGTCTCTAAACTCAATTTGCTAACTGTTATATCAAAAATACTTATAGTTGTATGAAATGAATTTGTGAAATGGCAACCATATGGGTACTGTAGAGGATAACGGGATAATGTCTCGAATTCATACCGTTGTCTTAATTAATAGTCTTATTTTTTTTAATCTTGTAGCACGATTATAGAGTTCTACAAAGAAAATGCTCCCAACAATAAACTCAGTTTCTAAATTCTTTGCCCAGGGCCGTATTAAACTGTAGACAAAAAAGACAAATAAGCCTAAACCCATAAGCTTGATGGGTTAAGTCTGAAATCTGATAATAAGCGTAACGTATTGCAATGTTGCTGTAAATTGTTACAAATACACAAAGGTCAGTCTTCTACTTCTTCTACTTAAAAGGCAAGATTATTAGAAAGGCAACTTTACAATTAAAATTTTTAAATACTCGATATTTATTGCCTATTTGGAGTTAACAGCTTAGTACATAGTAACTCGCATAAGATGACCCTGTACTTTATCTTGAAAACTGTAAGACTTACAAAAAAAAGTTAGATACCAAAGTTGGCTGGTATAAAAAAATCTAATTTTCTAACGATTTTTGTATAGACAGGGTGGCCGATTTTGCTCCGGCTATTATGAAATTTCTTACTTAAAATAGAACACCCTGTATATCTTTATGCTTTTCGATTCTAATACACTTTTTTGTACGACCATGCTATTTCGGATTGTTTACCATACTTGGTTTTAGAACAGTAGGTTATATTTACTGGTTGCTAAGCAAAAACGCGTCGGTAAGTAATTACTTACCGTTCAGTTCTGTCAAAAACAGAACGGTAAGTAAATTATATGTAATTTATAAAATAAATGCATGATCTTTAGATGTCTCTTTCGCGAGAAATCATTTATTTTCTAAATAATTGGACTATTTAAAAAAATGTATGTTGTTTATTTAAATTTGCTCAGGCCTCTTCAATATCCCAATTATATTCGTTTTCAGATTCACCCATTCTCACGAGTTTGACAAATATCGTGACATTCAAAAATAATAGTAATTACAAACGTATCCATGGTAACGACAAAACCTACTTAATGTTTGGTGGATATACAGGGCAAAAATAAATTATCTTAAATCTATTTTTTTCGGGGATATTTCCTTAGTTAATACCTTTGTATTCATAATGGTCGTACAAAAAATATCTCCTCCAATATTAGCGACTTCGCTTCGCTCAGTCGCCAAACATTGTCGTCGATCGGTAAACTGTCCTTACTGTTCTTGATACTTAATATACTATTATGTACTTTGCGTTTATATCACTAGCTCATTTGAGTTTCGAATTAGAACTAGTGTAATTTAGTTTTTCGAGGTTGTCAGTCATGAACCATGACAAATGAGATGTCATTGAAATCATTGTTAAATCTTATATGGTCGAAGTGTTAAATTAAAATTTGAATTTTCAAATGTCAAAATTTGACTTTATCGATTGTTGGTACCAACCACGATAAAATTCCCCAAATTTTAAAAAGGCGAATTTTTATTTTAAAACGGATAAAATTAGTAAAAAAGAGGTGCAAAGTACAAAAAATAGTATAAAGAACTAGTTTTATAAGACATTTATTGCACTCATGCTTTAAAAAACTCCCGAAACTAGCATTCGTGCAATAAATAATGTCGTATAAAACTTGTTCTTTAATATACTATATTTTAAGTATTTTTGGTTATACATATAGCACGAAATTCTGCATAGTTCTTGAGTAAATTCATTCTTCCAGATTTTTTGAAAATGTTGCTTCAAAAAAAATAAATTTACACACTGGAAGTTACATTTAACTAATTACAATAATACATTATGCTCGTAAGTATCAAAATCAACGTTTTTTTCATAAGTTTATTCTTGAATAATATACAGGGTTTTCACTAGACTAAACCAAACATACAAATCTTTAAACAGAAAATATCTTTTTTTCAAATGGGACACCCTATATATTTATATTGTATATTATTTAGCTTTTGAGTGCCATTACGTATTGTATTTTCTATGAAAAAATGAACTGTTTTAAACTTATTAGCGTTTCTGAGCTGTCCCGCTATATTGTTATTATTTCTAATTAATTTTTTTATTAATATTTTTTTATCATTGTACGATTTTTTAAGATGTAAAATGTAGATAAATCGGAGTGATGTTGTTAAGGCATTTATACTTAAGACTGATGAACTAATTTTAGAGAACTATCAAGACAGCTGATAGCTTTGAAACTGTTCAGTTTTGAAATATAAAATAACATCTATATTAATTGGTAGAGATTAAAAAACTAAATTATATAAAATATAAATATTGGATAAAGGTTAACTATTATCTTTTTTTATTTTTATTTCACGCCTACACTACGTGAGAACCAACATCTAAGGTCATCTGTCCCTCATCTAACATGCAACACAAATACACACATCCATAGTTGAGGTGGCGGAGTTTTCCAATTAGAAAAATCGCGCCGCCCCAAGTGGGATTCGAACCCACGACCCTTGGAACACGAGTGATGCACTGACACCACTCGTCCACCGCCAGATTACAGATGGAACAGCGCAAATCCCACATTTGTGTCACAGCTAAGGAAAACTGCAGAAAACCTTAACCAGATCTGCCGGCGCCGGCAATAATACAAAGGCTGTATATAATACAATAATATATACCTACTATTTTTTCTTCAAACGTAATAATAATATAATAGAAACATATTTAAGGAATATTGAAATTCATGAATTATTTTAATACAAAGTTGTGAGCGGCAGTAAAGTGATTTACGTGCCATGGCAAGGAAGTGACACTTTAGTACTGTCAATCCAGTAGTATAATGTCACATTTTACTGACGTTTGAAGAAAAATATAATTTATTTCCACTTTCTATGTAAATGACACTTTATAGGCATTTATAGTAACTAAGTAAATGAGTAGCTACAGCTACAGCCCTGTAAAGGTAAAGTACGGGCTCCTAAAAAAGACTTGTAAAGTTCTACCGTGCTCATCAACAAAAAGCTAATTGAAACTAATTTGTTGCTTAATCACAACACCATGACAACGTCTAGCTATAAATGATTCACCGTCTTTAATTACAAAATGTTATTCTCATTCTCCCCTTTACGAAAGTGTAACTTTCTATCTTGATAAGGCAACCGAATGCGAAAGTAAAACATGCGAGGTGGTTGCTAGGTATGAAAAACTTTCGGTCCCTGAACAACGAAGTAAAACTCAGTTTTCTTAAAATATAATATTATAAGGTGGCTGTTGTCAACATTACCTTGATAACAACACTGTTGTATATACAAACATTATTTTATTATAACCACTGAATCATCATTTTATTTTTTATTTACTGTGGTTAATCAATGTCAAGGGGAGAATGAAAAGTTTAATACATTACACGCTGCGAAAGCCCATTCAGGTGATCTAACTAACTTCGGCTACGCGTACGCTTCGCCTCGGCCAATCAAAAACACCTTGCACCTAAAAGTAAACTTTCGCAACTTGTAATGTAAATAAGTATTTATACAAAATATACCAAAAAATTACTAAAAAACGCTGGTAAAGATGAAAATAAAACTTTGTACGCTGCACGCTTTGCTGGACTCACTGGATTATGGAGGCTCGCTCCTTCGTCGCTCGCACCACAATCTTTCCAACTTGCCCGTCAAGATTCATTTACAAAGCTTGCCACGTGAATAACTAATAATGTAAAATATAAATATACAGGATTGTCTATTTGATTTTTATGTTCGGAAACTTGTATCTTTGGCCGAGTGGATTAAACACCCTGTATAGTATTCAATAATAAACCAGTTAAATATATTTTGTCGCGTTCTCAAAAAAAATAAAGAAAATTGTGTGGGATTTCGGATATACATATGTATTAACCAAAAATACTTATAATAAAGTATAAAATCGTAGAAATAAATATACAGGGTATTCCATTTAAAATAAAAAGGTTGATACTAGCCGTAGAGAAACGACTCACCCTGTATGTACTCAAATATTGCAAAATGAAATTTTGTTTTATACCAACCAACTTTGGTATTCAACTCCCTTACAGTTTCCAAGATACAGGGTCATATTACGTAAGCCACCCGGTACATAAAAAATATTTTTTAAATTATATTAGTTTGTTTTATGTTTCGGTTTCTGTTGCCAGTACCACCGACTTTCACCGTAGCATACATTTGACACGCATCAGAAAGCATTGCAGTGTACAGCTTGGGCTGAGATAAAACCACCTGCTTTAATATATGCTTTATCTACTATTAGGGAAATACAGGGTGGTCCAAAATTATCGAGGACTTTTTGAATTTGCCGCCACATTAATTATTGTCACGTTGGCCACACGAATACTTTTCAGACGTTTTTATCCTTCTTTTGTTTTGCAGTGGCTTCTCAAAAATAATATAGCTTATAAACTTCATTAATTTTAAATAATAAACTTGACAACCGAGAATAAAATCGCCTAAGAAACTGTAGTTCTGAAAAGAACTGTTTTATAAAACAAAAAAAAGAAAGTTGGAATTCAATTAAAAAAAAAAAAAACGGAACATGTAAACGAGAAAGTGACGAGCTGACGCTGTAATTCGACGCAACACATTTCAATAGTGCTACACTAACAATGTGAAATACACTAAAACCTATGGCGCGAAATCCAAAATGTCATTGGATCACGCTGTATATCTTGAACAGTTTTGAAGGAAGCGTCTCACTACGTAGGGTAATGTTTCGTTTGGGTAAGTTTGGATTCTTTAATGAATTCGATTTTTTATGTGTGTTGGGTGTGACTATATTTTCACCGTCTCTAGCATAGAGAGAGGGCCTAGACGTAAAAATCTGCCAATTCTGCCTCAATATGATTAGAACAACAATTCCAGAAATTTATATAAATCATACCTAGATATAGGACCTAGACAAATAGTTCTGTCTAGGACCCAACAAGCGACTGCCTGACGTTGATCAACGTCATCTTCTCCTTGTTCTTCCTTTTGACACTCATGTGGCTTGCTGACTTCCTATATTGGCAACTATCTAGTTCCCTCGCGGCTATTCTTCATCGATTGTTTAGTATTGTACGTTACTTTCATTACTCAAAAGTTTTTCTAATTGGTAAGTTATTTGCACGTTTAAAATATTTTGTTCCGCACTATTTTGAAATCTTTGACTAATTGACTTGATCAAGCCAACTAGATTAAAATACCGTTTAAGAGCTGAAGTGAGTCTTCTCTAATTCTTTTATTTACAATTAGTTAAATTTATGAAGATGTAACAATATAAGTACCTGCTTTGTTATAAGTATTTATTAGTACAATTTAGTATCTGTATTGATATTGCAGATACTTTTAATAATCGGCCAAGGAGATCTAAATCATTAGGTGAGTGCTAAAACTAACTGAAAAAGTAGTGCACCAGTGCACCTGTAATTGACTTTCGACACACAGCATTAATTTTGTTTGTCCTCGTTTTACAACCTTATATTCATTCGGATCGGTAAGTTAAGTCAAACTTACTATCATCAAAATAAATCTTTTAAATTTGTTGTCTGTAGTAGATAAATACAGAACTTTTAAAAAAATCTATTTTATGTAGCAAGGAATACCCAAGATAACACTGCTATTGTCCCATGAGTACTACTTTATCTTCAGAGGAGCCAAGTTTATCATTTTCTCAAGTGGACCATAAATTTTGTTTATAGAGCATTGTTATCAAAAAGACCTTTTAACTACTTACCTGCTTAAATAACTTTAAATATACCTACGTATACTTATTTCTACTGACTGTAGTGTCTGGAAAAATTGCTGACATAACATCTTTTTACATTTTGCTTTCTAAATTAAGCCAACTCCCTTTAACCATTTCAAAATACCGGTTGCTTAGATAAATTGCTTTGTCCTAGAAAATTGAAATACGAAGATCTGGGAGTCAGAAAGATTCATGGTTTTATGACTGGCTTTAGTGTATCTTTTGATATGATAACAAAGCACCAGCAAATAGATTGCTACCCTATTATATTATTCTACCAATTTTGAAAAAGCCTACTTGAAACCCTCTAGGATGTTAAATAGATAAATTATATGGGTGAGAAAATATACTGCAATATAGCTCTGTTATCATTCTTTCAATGTTGTTAGAAAATAAATAAGCAATTGATTAAAAAATAGTATATTATCAAAGCACTTCAAAAGCTTGTACAGTTTTTCAAGTCTAGTACTTATACTGTCACATAGCGGCCATACTAAAAAGTACACTTATCTAAAACACGTGCTATGATAACCTAAAACCCACAGTACAGTGCACACGATTATCATAATGTCCTAGTTTTAGCGATAGGGGCAGAAGTTAATCATATGCTCATTCCTCTGATTATTTTTAATTTGTGTATCAATTATTTCAACATTAAAGTTCAAGTCGTTCTTATACAAAAAGTAATTCTTATCAAACCGCATTGTTTTATGTAAATAAGATTGAAATTTCTTATTGTATATTTTATTCAAACATATTAGTGCAGATATAGTCTTTTCCTTACCTTACTCATTTTGTTCTCACTCAATGGGTAAC
This sequence comes from Agrypnus murinus, assembly GCA_929113105.1. Lineage (NCBI taxonomy): Eukaryota > Metazoa > Arthropoda > Insecta > Coleoptera > Elateridae > Agrypnus > Agrypnus murinus. The sequence goes on along the minus strand of OV816031.1, from coordinate 70,618,622 downwards.
TTCTATTAGAAACTGTTACAATTCAGAAAAGGTCTTTAGATTGTCTTCATTCTGAAACAAAAGAAAGCAAAGATTAGTATCATGTATCAATATAATTAAGAAAAAAATAAGTGGGGAAATTGAGGTTTACCACAACTATTTGGCAGCTAAAGTGGTTGATCAATAACATATTTATATAGCAGTAGGTAACATTATAAATAATTTAGCCACACGAACTTGGAGCAACAACTTCGATTATTTTAATTATAAATTGGTTAGATATTGTAGTGAATATTTTTTCCGTAGAAGCTGAATTTGTTTTGGGAAGAAGAACTGGGCGTCAATGTCAAAAAGTATTAAATTAAACGATAAAATTGTATTAAAATTCAAATAATATAAATATTAATAATGTAGTTATTAATTAATTTATTATTTATGTCTAAACATAAATAGTAGTATAAATATATAGTCTATAATAAATTGCCAAATAAATAGAATGTTAATTTTCATATTATAGAGCCGTAATTTCAATCAAGAATATGTTAAACAATTTGTAATAATTAATAATATTTAAAACAATATGAATTTAAATTCCTAAAATTCGTAACAAAATTAAATTTTATTAATTTATTAAGTAATTTGTAAATAATAAATATTTTAACTAATGTAAAAGGCTAAAACTGAAATAATTTTTAAATTATGACTCATTTTTGTAAGCTACTCAGAGATATCAAATATTAAGTAAGTATAATTTACAGTTAATAAAAAATAATAAATTAAAATATCAATCTTGATTCAAATTCATTGATATTATAATCTAAATAAAACAATTGCATAATAACATAATATACACAGATCAATCTAGAATTAAATCTTGTAATTTTAAAATTAATAATCTTAATTAAATAAGTATAATTTCTTTTGTTTGAATGACTTAAAATCTTGTTCATTACAATTTAATTTATGTTCAAAAAATACATATACATACAATTAAAATGAATTTAATTTATTTTAAATATTTTTAAATCTGACATTAAAAAAGTAAATTAAATATTAAATAATTATAGTTATTAAAACATATATAAAAAGGTTCAAATATCAATGTTTCAATACCTGTTCTAAAATAATTAAAATCCTTTGGGATTGATTGAAATTGTATAGGGACAACCGGGGTAAGTGTGGAAACGAGGTAATTGTGTTAAAATTTTTGTTATTTGAGCAATATAATGATGAATTACTGAAAATTGCATAGATTTATTTATATTAAAAAACAAACATGTATTTCTTAACAATTTATTTTATTTTTATAAAACTTCCAGTAAACCTAATTAATTTTAGTATATTACATTACTAGTATGGAAAGTGAAACTTTTCGTACGCACGAGTGTGAATTGACGCACGAGGCGTAAGCCGAGTGCGGAAATCACACGAGTGCAGAAAAGTTACTTTCCAACGTGTAATGTACAATATTTTTCCTACGACCCCCCAAATTTCAAATGTTTAAAAAATTTTGATTTTTTAAAATTTTCAAGAATATAATTTTTGAAGATTTTAAAGCAAAATTTTTATGGTTAGGTTTAACAGAGAAAATCACACTTAAAGCTAATTTTCTTAAGCCATTTATTTTTAGGATATAAAGTTTAATTTTTTAAACAATTTAGTTTCACAATATGAATAATTATAACGAAATTTCTATCAAAACATTTCCAGAAAAATAAAATTAAGTTATCTTGACAACTTAATTTTATTTTTCTGGAGCTGGAATTATGACAATTGTTAAAGTGAATGGGTGTTTGTTAACATTTTATTTAATAGATTCTTTTACTAAATATAAATTTCAATTTTAAAAACTCATATATTCATAACTTATTTAAACATAGTATAAAATTAAACCTTGGGTTTAGCAGCAAAACTAATTAAATGAATTACTATTACAATTTATAATATAATAATTTCAGAGGCACATAATTTATTTTTTATTTATATTTAATAATATCTCCATAATTAACAAATATAACTTCAACTAATAACACAATGCCAGGTGTGAAAGAGGTTGCCTAACTAAATTATTTGACATTACTCTTATTTTTCTCCCATTTGGCATCGCTGATTTTAATCTTGGCAAACTTGCTTCAATAATTTTTATGTATTATAGTGAGGTTACGTTAGGTGTAATCTATTAGATATTTCTTTTTGATAGCTAAAATAACTAATTAAACATTAATTAAAGTTATATTTATAAGAAAAGCATAGATACATAATGGTTAAAATGCTTCTCAAAATTGGATTAAACATTAATGTCATCATTTTAATGTAAACAAAATTCATGGATTTCTAGATATTGCTTAGCGTGACGTATTTTCATAACACACACGTTTGTTATGTTCCTAACATACGCGTGTTATATGACTCACTTTCTTAATATCGGTAGCGTTTGCTATTGTTCACTTTCGTATGGGGGTCGTAGGAAATAGTTATTTATGGTACAAGTGAGTTAAGTAAGATATTATCCACGAACGAAAAATTTACGTTAATTTTTCTGAGTGGATAATATCCTTAACTCACGCGTGGCATACAAAATTTTATCCAACACCTCTTTATTTAAGTTTAAACATCGAATTTGCAATGTATAGTTAGTCTGTAGTTTTGACGGTAATACTGTAGCACGATGACTAGATTTTAATAATACTAAGTAACGTAAGCTGGTGATTGGTTGTTATCTTTGAAGGCGTGAGTTTTTGAAAATAACCCACGTTGCTAGGGGCAACGTGGGTTATAATGTAACATAAGAGTAAACAATCACTTTCCTTATTTAAAATGACCATAGTAAACATGATATTTATATAGAGGTGTTGGATAAAATAATAAAACTATAATAACCAACTATATACATCTATATTTATAATTTTGTTTCTATCATATATTTTAAAACTAGTGCCACACTTACCCCGGTTGTCCATAATATACAAATTAGACTAAGTAAAAATAGAACCATTTTTAGTTTAGTTATGTTTTGGTTGAATGACTTTTAAAGTCTTATAATTTGTAATTAATTTAATTTCATTAAATACATAATAAAATTAAAACTAATTTCCTTAATTAAATATTTGTAAATAAGATATTAAAAATTAATTAATTGTATGTACCCAGTAGGACCTTCATAAAGTAATAAGTTTTTAATGTCAATTTTTCGATCAGATGTTTTAAAATAATTCAATTTCATTGCTACCGTAATAAACTTAATATTTATTAAATAGTTTTTAAATTATTTCAATGATATTTAAATTATTTAAAAAGCTTCCTTGATGTTATATATTAAAAAATCAAAGAAAATATTACTTTTAAGTAATTTTTATGCATTTTGAATAGTGAGCAATTAAAAAAAATGTATAAATAAAATTGGAATAAAAGTATAAACTAAAATTTAAAAAAATATATTTTAGAAAATTAGTAAAATTTATTAATTTGCACAAATACATTTTTTCAATTTTGTATAAAGGCTATACTAAAATAAGTTTTCGAAGATTATTTAATTTTATGATTATTCTTTTTAGAACTTATAATTAAATCATGTAGAAACAAATACGTTATAGGTATCAGATTATAAAAATTTCAATTTAAAAGAATGATTAAAAATAACAAAATTAATTACATTTGTGAAGTCAATTTAATTAAGATTGCAAAACAACATAAAACGTTTACAAAATCTACATTTTAGTGATACAATTTTTTGCCAAATATAAAATTAAATAAAATATACCTAGATATAATTTAATATTTAAATAATAAAATTAATTTTATTTTTCAAATTAATAATAAACCTAAAACTGTATCCCTTTGGTTATTCATTACAAAAACACCGGTGTAAGATGTGTTGTCTAATTTCAAAATTATAAATGTTTAAAAAATATATTAATCAACAATGTTATCATTATTATATAGAAAGAGATACAACATAATAGAAATAACATTTAAATTTTAATTCTTTTGATAAAAGATTTCACAACCAATATAAATTCTAAAAAAGTACTCACCCACCAACAATGCCAAATAGTTTTTGACCAATTTTAATTTTTTTACTAGAATTCTTCTGAACGTTTTCAGAAAACCAGCATCCAATACACTTGAACTGTTAATTTATACAGAACAAACTGATAAAACTTCCTGCCAGTTCGTGTATTTGACTATAGAAACCTCTAAAAATTCCATTAACACCAACGTGACCCCTATAATTCAATATTTATTTAATTTTAGATAAATCTGTATTTTGATTATTTTACGTTTTATTAAATGATTAAAGGTTAGGAAAGAATTTATATAAACGATCAATGCTACAGCATCATAGTGCTATGCTACAATTGATAAGGAAACAAACGTCCTATTAGTTGCATAATGTTATTAGGGAAAGTAAATAATGATAAGAAGTGTGTTAAATATTGTATGACCATGTCAATAGTTTATCAAGGATTTGAAAACTGGATTTTAATATATAATAATAATAGATGATTTTGTTTATAAAAATTTATTAAGTAATATGGGATGATTGATTTATTTTTAAAACTTTGGTTTGTTGGCATTCAATAATATTTTAATATGCTGTCATTTTCTTATTAAAAATTATAATTGGAGTGACTTCACAAAATGTACCTACATATATAAAAATAATTTATTATTAAAAAGGCTTCTTATTAATTTGAATTATACATACATAAATATATTAGAACTGTTTAATACTTTTAAATTGTAAGGTTTTTCACTATTGTGAATCTACATAGAATTTTCTAATGTGTGTTAAAATAATTCAAATAATCATATAATAATGTTAAGAAGGTTTCTGATTAATTTAAATTATATATTAAAGGTTTATTAAAACTATTCGACATTTTTACATGCAAATTGTAAGGTTTTTCGCAACTGTGCATCACCATATAATTTCCTAATCAGTGTCCATGTGTCTCTATTTCCATGTCCTTAACAAGCCCCCATTGTCCTAGAAACATGAAAATTTGCACACTTATAGTATAGACCACGGGACAGAATCTATAACAACCAAATTTTTGATTATCTTTTTATGGGGTGAAAATACGGTGTGTCAGGGAGGGGGCTTGTTGGATATAATCTTACATAATTTAGATCATGTTAGATAAATAAAAAAAATTAGTGTAAGCTAGCAGACAAATAAATCATTTTCAATTTTCGTCTCGGGGACGGAAATCAGGTAGGAAACGGGGGGGGGGGGGTGTCTGACAGAGACAGACTTATACTTTAGACACATTTTAAAAGTTGGTAGAAAATAATAAACCATTTTCTCAATCGGTGGACCTCTTTCAATACTACTTAGTAATATAATAAAATACAGGGTGTCTCAATTTTTATGTAAATTTCAAGATTGCCTCTTTATTTTAAATACATAACTTAAAAATAAGCTCATTCATTAAAACGAATGAAGTACATTCTGTATAGATAATTCAAGAGCAATGCACTATACTTAATAATGCTTTAGTGGGCAGTAAACCGATTTTGTTTCTTAATTAAGAATATAATACCTGTTAATTGGCTTATGCTTAAAAGAAACCTTTTAGGTTACACGTGTGCGTTTATTGAGCAATTTACTGTTGTATAGAATGAGATTCTTCCAAAACAATATCATCAGTCATCACTCATCACGATAACATTTAGAAATTGTGTACTTCTTTGTTTTGCCAACTAATTTCACGCAGATGCTTTCAATATCATCTAGAAGTACGTATTACAAATTAATTTATGTGTTACAACAACACATAAAAGTGCTGTATCAAAGCCAAATAGTGGCTAGTTTAAATATAACTACATGGCCTTTTTCCAAATCTAACTGACACATCTTATTATGATCGCTTTCCCTTTTCTCTTGTCGATTAACGCAATGAAAATAAATATATTGATCAGCGTTTACAAACTGGTCAACCAACCCCTTTTCGCGTCACAAATGATTAATGAAATATTAACAAGTCAATTTTCTAAGATCGTTACAATCCGATCGTTTGAAATTTCACTTTCTTCTATAGTAGACACGGACGTATTTTATCTGTTTAATCAACTGGTTCAATACTCAAGAATTATTAAGAATTAAGTTAGTTACTATATAGTTCCTCGTATATTATTGGATAAAACGCGTATAATCTAATTGAAACATTTATTTTTAAAGTAGCAATCGCTTGTCTTTTAAAGAACACCCTTTATTAATAGTAATTCTAAGTCATAGAGGAAGTAATTCTCTCTGTCTAATAAAAGCATTCTTAAAATGCAGTACATCAGTTTGAAACGCTTTCAGTGAAACCCGCTGTATGTTCTTCTACGTTTAATATAAACTAGCGAACACCGCTGGTTCTTCGAACCTTTAAAAATTAACTTCACTTAATTAATATAATAATAATGTGGGTACGAACCTTGAAATAGTTTTCATAGCAAAAGATAGCTGCTTTTATGTCAAGTTTTTTCTTCGCTTAAACAGTTTGCACCGCGTAGTGGCGCTAGGACCACTCTGTAGGATATAAACCCCGAACAAGCTCGTTATATTATATATGGATAGATGGAAACTTGTTTCGGCAAAATCTAGAAGATACAATTCCAGAGGTACTAGAAGATACTCCTTGGGTTACTCGAAGAATAATGCATGACGAAACCGATGTGACTATTGGCGTTCGGGATTACTTAAATAATCAATTTCCCAATCGATGGGTTGGCAGAAATGAACCGGTAGCGTGGCCTCCACGTAGTCCTGACATAAATTCTCTATATTTCTTTTTCTGGAGATTTATTAAAAGTATTGTTTATGCTACTACAGTAGACCCTCTGAAGGAACTAGAGCAGCGAATAGTGGATGCCGCAATCTAAATTCGCAACGCAAACTATTTACATAATGTTCAAAGTAATTTACGTAGAAGGGTGCGTAGGTGTATGCAAATGAATGGTGGTCATTTGAACATTTTACTCTAATCATTTCTTATGTGTTAATCTGTGATTAATGTTTCTCATTAGAATCTTCGTAGTTATGTTCATTTGTATAATTCTTTAATTATTAACTATACAGTTTGAGATCTTAAAAATCTGTATTCACAAACATGCTGCTAATGAAAATACAAATTTATAATTCCTTTATGTATTTACTTTATAATCAATCTGAACGAACAAACGTATAAAGAAATCGTAAACGTTTGTGTTGTTAGTTATTAATGCTACTTAGAATAACATCACTTTTTAAAAACAAGAATGTCCATCAATTGTGCCTTATAACTTGTAAATTATCATGCTATGTTTGATTGTACTTGAATTGAATACATTATTTTGTTTAACTCGCTGTGTAATGTTTTTGTACTTACTCCATAATTACAGTAATTACTAATCCTATTCCTAATTACATAAATTTGATAAGCAATAAATTTACGATGATGGGTATTGGGTAATAATTTGTCACTGATTCATTTACATTACTGTACTTTGATTTTATTACTTAAAAATGAATGTGATTTACAGAAAACGAGAAAGAAAGAACCTGCAAATTAAAAAAGAATATTTTTTTGAAGTTGTTGACATCGCACTTTTTAAAACACATACGGTTTATGTTAGCTGAATAAATCTGGAACATCCAAACGCGCATTCTGCGTGTCCTAATGAAATTTATTAGAATACTAGAAACAGTACTATTTTATTTTTTAAAGTTGATATCACTGTTAGACAGCTGCTCTTATTAGAATGTCAAATTTATCTTATTTACGCAGTGAAGTCTTGTAACTAGAAATACTGGAACGCGACGCTCGCTAACGCTTTTAACTTTATTATTAACGAAATTGTTAATTTTGATACTGTCATCATGGAATGCATGTGTTGTGTATTAAGTGCAATATGCTTACGATAAACTTAACGTAATAAAAATCAACTTCATAAAATTTTTGTATATAATTATTTTTGTTAACAAAAATCATTCTTTGCTGAAAATACTATTGCATTTATATCTCATTTTTTAACAAATAAGGTGTTTATTCTATGAAATGAAACATAATCCTTATTTCATCCAATTTTTTAATTCAATAAGTAGCAATTATCATTTATGTCACAAATATATTGGCATGCATTCTACTTTGAATTCATAATAATTTTTAACAGAACGTATAATACACACAGCAAATTTGAACGAGGTCCTGCAGCTTAACGAACTTTGTGTGTATCAGACAAGGATGGGAATTCATACGCCGCGCGGATTACCTAAAGTAAAGCGAGGCTCTGTGGAAAACAAGTGCATAATTTCCAGTGATGCCAACTGTCATGCTACTTACCAAAATATTCCTAACAAATTTTATTTAAAACTCAGTAATTTTTTAATTATTTAATAATGAAATAACGCAAACAGAAAAAATAGTATAAAGTATTCGTTTCATAAGACGTTTTAACGCACTCGTCCTTTAGAAAACGTAACCCTCGCCCATAACCGCGTCTAAACCCGGACGCGTGCGCTAAAAACGTGTTTTATAAAATTATTACTTTAATATACTTTTAACGATTTTTCCGTTTCTTCCATTTATGGGTTTTTGCGGCACTGTAAAAATAGTTAATATAAAAAGTTTAATAAATAAATTATTGGATGTCATTTTTTGAACATCTCTGAAGAGAAACAAAGTAGATCGGTTGAAAAATATTGAATTCCCAGGATTCTATACCAAATCTATGGAAAAGTATTTTTTCTGTATAAAAATGCATGGAATACAACTTTACGGGCATTGAGGCACCCCTAAATATCGTCTGATTTCAAAATAAAAGAACTTTTGGAACACCACCCTTAAAATGTCGAAGTACATACTACTCGTACTGCGCGCATGAGCAAAGTTGTGGTATAATATTTAATTTTCCCAGCACAACCAAACTTATTTGTGGTTTATAAAGTAGATTAGACATGAACCTACTCACATATAAAGTTTTTTAATTAATTGCCACTTGAAAACTAGTGTAAACACCCTTACAATGTCGACGTATCTATTACTCGTATTGATCGACTGCGCTATAATATTTAATTGTCCCAGCATAACCAAACTATTTGCACTTTACAAAGTAGATTGGACTCTAACCTACCCATACATATAATTTTTTAATTAATAGTCACTTGAAAACTAGTGTAAACACCCTTACAATGTCGACGTGTCTATTACTCGTATTGATGAACTGAGCAAAGTTGTGCTCTAATATTTAATTGCCCCAAAACAACTAAACTGTTTGCAGTTTACAATGTAGATTGGACTCTAACATACTCATATATAATGTTTTTTTAATTAATTGCCACTTGAAAACTAGTGTAAACACCCTTACAATGTCGACGTGTCTATTACTCGTATTGATCGACTGAGCAAAGTTGTGCTCTAATATTTAATTGCCCCAGAACAACTAAACTGTTTGCAGTTTACAAAATAGATTGGACTCTAGCCAACTCATATATAATGTTTTTTAATGAATTTCCACTTGAAAACTAGTGTAAACACCCTTATAATGTCGTCGTGTCTATTACTCGTTTTGATCGACTGAGCGAAGTTGTGCTATAATATTTAATTGTCCCAGCACAACCAAACTTTGCAGTTTACAAAGTAGATTGGACTCTAACCTACTCATATATAATGTTTTTTAATTAATTGCCACTTGAAAACTAGTGTAAACACCCTTACAATGTCGACGTGTCTATTACTCGTTATGATCAACTGCGCAACGTTGTGCGATAATATCTAATTGCCCCAGCTCAACCAAACTATTTGCAGTTTACAAAGTAGATTGGACTCTAACCTACCCATACATATAATTTTTTAATTAATTGTCACTTGAAAACTAGTGTAAACACCCTTACAATGTCGACGTGTCTATTACTCGTTATGATCAACTGCGCAACGTTGTGCGATAATATCTAATTGCCCCAGCTCAACCAAACTATTTGCAGTTTACAAAGTAGATTGGACTCTAACCTACTCATACATATAATTTTTTAATTAATTGTCACTTGAAAACTAGTGTAAACACCCTTACAATGTCGACGTGTCTATTACTCGTATTGATCGACTGAGCAAAGTTGTGCTCTAATATTTAATTGCCCCAAAACAACTAAACTGTTTGCGGTTTACAAAGTAGATTGGACTCTAACATACTCATATATAATGTTTTTTTAATTAATTGACACTTGAAAACTAGTGTAAACACCCTTACAATGTCGACGTGTCTATTACTCGTATTGATCGACTGAGCAAATTTGTGCTCTAATATTTAATTGCCCCAGAACAACTAAACTGTTTGCAGTTTACAAAATAGATTGGACTCTAGCCAACTCATATAAAATGTTTTTTAATGAATTGCCACTTGAAAACTAGTGTAAACACCCTTACAATGTCGACGTTTCTATTACTCGTATTGATCGACTGAGCTAAGTTGTGCTATAATATGTAATTGCCCCAAAACAACTGGACTATTTGCAGTTTACAAAGTAGATTGGATTCTAACCAACTCATATATAATGTTTTTTAATTAATTGCTACTTGAAAACAGGTGTAAATACCCTTACAATGTCGGCGTGTCTATTACTCGTATTGATCGACTGAGCAACGTTGTGCTATAATATTTAATTGCCCCAGCACAACCAAACTATTTGCAGTTTACAAAGTAGATTGGATTCTAACCAACTCATATATAATGTTTTTTAATTAATTGCTACTTGAAAACAGGTGTAAATACCCTTACAATGTCGGCGTGTCTATTACTCGTATTGATCGACTGAGCAACGTTTTTCTATAATATTTAATTGCGCCAGCACAACCAAACTATTTGCAGTTTACAAAATAGATTGGACTCTAACCAACTCATATAATGGTTTTTTAAATGAATCGCCACTTGAAAACTAGTGTAAACACCCTTACAATGTCGTCGTGTCTATTACTCGTATTGATCAACTGAGCAAAGTTGTGCTATAATATGTAATTTCTCCAGGACAACTGGACTATTTGCGGTTTACAAAGTAGATTGGACTCTAACCTACTGATATGTTTTTTAATTAAGTAATAGTCACTTGAAAACTAGTGTAAACACTTTTACAATGTCGACGTGTCTATTACTCGTATTGATCGACTGAGCAAACTTGTGCTATAATATTTAATTGCTCCAGCACAACCAGACTATTTGGGATTTAGATTGGGCTCTAATCTACTCATATATAATGTTTTTTAATTAATTACCAGTTAAAAACTAGAGTAAATACTCTTACAATGTCGACGTGTCTATTACTCGTGTAATCTACTTTGTAAACCACAATTTGATTGTGCTGGGACAATTAAATATTATACCACAACTTTGCTCAATCGTACAATATGAGTAGTAGACACGTCGACATTGTAAGGGTGTTTACTCTAGTATTCAAGCGACAATTATTTAAAAACATTATATATAAGTAGGTTAGAGTCCCATCTACTTTGTAAACCGCAAATAGTTTGGTTGTTCCAGCTTTATCCAGCTGTTTATGTCAACTGTTCCTCCTGGTTTGTCGGCATTTTGAATGACGAAAAGCTTCGTTAAGCACGTTCCGCTTTAAATTGGATTTTTAAAGCAAGGTATTTATTTTAATTATTTTATGTAGATTTCAACCAAAATTGTTAAAATTTTGGTAAAGATGTATGATGTTTTTTATTGGTTATTACATACACTCATCTTTCACCCCTTAAAAATTTATATGTATACATCGCCTAAGCGCCCTTTCATGAGATCTTGCCAGTAGAGAATTAAAATTCTGGTTGACAATTGTCTTTTTTGACATTGCCTTTAAAAGATTGCAATAAACGAACGATAAGACGTAGTCCATAAAAATGGTTGCGGGGATTAATCCGTCACCGGCAAAACCTCGTGAAAAGATGTATAGTGAGATAGAAAACTTACAAGACATAAAGGCGCTATGAAGCAAAGCCATCACGATTATTTGGATGAATTGCACATTATAAGTCACAGTTCTTCAACGCAATTTTTTTTGTGCCGATGCCGAAAAAAATAAGAAAACCATAAAATAACTCTCATTTAGATACACTTTTGAACTACAATGATTAATATCTCTTGAGTTTTGAACTCCGGAAGTATTTGCTATTATTATATGAGGTTTATTACTTGTATGCTGAATTACTGAACTTTGCTTTATTGATAATAAATAAATAGAATAGTCCTACGTTATTATAAATCAGAAATTTCAAAAAAGTCTAAATAAGAGAACAAACAATTGTATATATACTTTTTTGAGAAATAACGAAAGTACATTGAAAATCAATTTCCAATATCTTCGTTGTTAAGCTTTACAAAACTTAATATTCGCAACGTCTTAAAAGATTTTGGTAAACAAGTAAAGAGTAGATTTGGTCAGTACTTCTCAAATTAGGGGGCCTGTTGAATCTTGGTTTTATTGAAAGTTTTTCCTGAAACCATTTGGGTTTCTAGGTTCTAACTTCATTTTGATGAATACATCTACAGTGTGATCCAAAATGAATAAGGACGGTTTGAATTTCGCGCCGTAGGTTTTAGTGTATTTCACGTTGTTAGTGTGGCACTATTGAAACCGTTGTGCTTTGTCACGTAATTTTCAATTTATGTTTCTGTTGTTATTATTATTATTACAATTTTCATTTTTCCAAAAATGATATAAGTTGATAATTAATAATTTTTAACGTAATTTTGTTTCTAAACCACTCCTTTTTGAGACGTCACTGTAAAATAAAAGAAGAATAAAAATGGCTGAAAAGTATTCGGGTTCCAACGTGACAATAATTTAACGTGGCGGTAAATACAAACAGTCCCCAATCATTTTGGATCGCATTGTATATCTTATAGGACCTACATTTTCTGTGTATGTGTTGGCTTGTGCTGGCTCAGTAACCCCAGTCGATCTTAATATGCGATTGTAGATTGCGACCTACCGCTCGATCGTGTATTTAATTTTTGGTCGATTGCCAATAAGTATTATGCAGATATTTTTTAATTACTTACTATTTTATGTAAAAAAGTCTCTTATCCTCAATTTTTGCAAAAGCAGATTAATCTTTACCAGCAAAGCAGATCTTACGTAAAAACCAGTTGACTCTCCTGATCTATAATACCTATATATTTATTTTACGCCTACAATCTATTGTACATATTCCACTTAGATCTATAGTATTTATTCTTTGTAGCTAGAATTTATTATACATCCATATGCAAGGACTGTAATAGATTCTATCTTTTTCTTGGCAAATGCGTTGAATGCCCTTCTAAGTTATTCTGATTGATGTGAACTATCTGAACTTATGCGAATTATCTGAATTACTGTATTAACCGGTAAACAAACACCAATACGTTATATTTAGTACAATAGCGGCTGGCAAGCATCCGCAGGGTGGACACAATGTCTTTTAAGGTCGAACGAGAAAACACTCCGTTTCCTAAAATCCAAACTGCATTATAATTTTATATTTTATTTTTATTTTGTTTTATTTTATTTGCTGATCCTACACATACCTTATTACACTCCTACCACGTCATCTCTAACGTGACATTTTTGGTGGAGGTACAAACCATATTTGCAATATCAATACATAGGGATAGAATCTATATAATAGAAATTTAATTAACTAGGTTAATTAAATAGGTTTAATTAATTAGGTATAATTTTTTTGCTAACTGGGAGTACGAGGAAAGACAATTAACGAAAAATGGATTATCCAGGAAAATGCTACTAGACTTGATAATAATAGCGTTGGGGTATTTCCTATAATGAAGCCTGTCAACGCAATTTGCTTCAACCTACATACATTACCGTGAGTAGCCTGTCACAACAATTCAGCTAGTGATATTACTGTAAGCCGAACTAAAATAACCAATTAATTCTGCACTTATTTTGCATCTACTATTTTTAATATCCACGTTTGGATTTTAAAACGTTCATCGACTACATTAACATTTCCAATAATCCTATTAACATATGCAAGAAACCTTAAAATTACTAATTAATTTTTTATATTCGTTTTTTCCACAGTATACTGTTTAACATTAAACGAAAAACAAATTTCCAGATAAGTAATAAATGTTCAAGGTTGTACAATGATGAAATCTAAATTGATCAATCGAACATGGCTAATATAATTACTGATTGTTGGCGAGTTGAAAGATACAAATGCATTATTGTTACGTAAAATCTTCTCTGTTATCTTATTTTTGTGGGAGATTGTTTTGAAAAAGTTCGATAAAGTAATAAGTACACACTTCAAATCACTCATATCAACAGTGATAACCTCTATTGGTTTGCGCTTTCTTAACCGAAACAGAGCAGATTGACGTATGCGATAATCTTGTTTCTAGTTGAATTGTTTCATAGAGATGAAATGATTTCATAATTTACTTTAGTTTTGATTTAAATTAGCACAATAACCATTTTTCTTTATTTGCCCCATTTACATTCTTACAAGGGAGAAATCTTTACAATCCAATAATTTATTGGTTATTTATTTTTCAAAAAATTGATGAGAATAGTCTAGCTGTGAAGACGCCCAACACTACTATTTGATAGAAATAATGCAATTATTAAACAAAGCTATTTCGATGATCGAGAAATTGGGCCTCCAAAAATGAAATTTTCCAAATTTTTTGTGTCAGTTAGGGGGCGTGGTAGTATTTATCCCTTTACAGACTCGGTACCTATACGTCGCCCCAAACCAACTATATGGTTGGACTCAACATTACCATAAGGATACAGTAGATGGATTTAATGGACGCGGCTTCGTGTTAGTAGGCGGAGTACATTATGTCAGTATGTTTGTTCTTTTATAGACTTGGTCCCCTCCCACACCACATATCTAAACCTGAATAAAAAAGTATTAAGGTACCAAAGGTCTAAAATTCATAATAACGGAAGTTAGAACCAATTAACGGTTTCTGTCCCGTTTAGCAGTCTACACTCGATCATTCGGACAAGCTTCTAAGATGAGTTCTAATACTGATTTCGTAAACTAGAGGTCGGAATATACAGTTCTTTTAATTTCATCGCTATGACCAGAAGTTTGTCCGAATAATTGAGTGTAGACTGTTAAACAGGACACCCTGTATAATAGTTGGATAAAGCATAGGCACGAGGGATGCAATGGATGGGTCTTGTCGGCTAACGTTATTGGGCGTATAACTAAACTAGACTTTCTACGGCAGTGAATAACAATCATGAAACAACCGGAGTAAAGAAAAAAGTAAAGACCGGATTTAGATACATTTGCATATCCTTCTTCTAGATATTTTTAGTGATTTTTTTATGTTTTATTATGAGTTTTAAGATGTGGTTATAGGAAAGTTTAAACTAATAAACACATCGAGAAATATTTATATGACTACTGGAAAAACCATGCCAGGTACTTTTCTAATAAGTATTTTATTTTATGATATGATAACATATCTATTGTCGTGATATAGGCATCACGCATAACATGTGTGTACGATGTGTTGCCTATCTTTCAGGCGAAAGGGTTTTATAATTTTTTTTAATTCAAAAACAATAAAACTTTGCATTAAATAAATATGTTGAAGATACACATTACAACACTGTGAGATGGAAAGCGATACATTTTAAACTTCTTCACTTGAATTTCACAAACTCGATTTTAAGATGAACGATTTTCTGTCGTTGGTTGATTTTTTTCACACTTAGATATTTTGAAGCCATTTTATGGCATGTTTTCACCTGAAAATTATTAAAGGTATAGGTGAGAGGGTATACACAAGTATTTGTTACTTTACTTTATTTTTTTATTAATGTTTTTATTAATGAATTTCAAGAAAATGTTCTATTTCTTTGACGATTCATAATTTTCTATAGTAAATTTTCAGTGTTATTTAAATTTCTAAGTAAAATATTTTACTGCAATATTGTTAACCAAGTTCTAGGGTACATTTGACACTAGAATGTTAAAGTGGGGAACTTTTTATAGCGAAGGTTTAGGCCTTTGAAATTCCAAAATTGTAACGTTTAAGCAGGACCTGCTAGAATGTTAAAATTTAATTTATATTCATAATTTTGGTGTCAAGATTTATGTAATTTTTGTATGATAGGATCTTAGGATTAATTTTGTGATAAGAAAAAGATGTAGCAGTGTTAAAATGTTTTTATTTGAATTTTTGTGGTTATGTTTGTTAGAAAATTCAAGATGGTTGTCAATGAATCCTAATACTAAATCTGCATTTCAATAGACGTTTTAGGTACCAAAATGAAGGAAAATTCTCCTCTTTCAATTTATAACATTTATTTAAACAATTAATTTAATTTTTTATCAACAATTTGGTTAGAAAGCTTTTTGATGGGAAAGATGTTTTTTTCTAGTTAGAAACCAGACTAATCTTGTCCCAACTAGGAAAATCACTAGCGATTCGCAATTGCTTTCCAATTATTATAAAAACAGCACGAAAATTTGGTTACTTTCTCTTGAATTTTCATACAGAGCAAAAGTCATGTCAGTTTGTACGTTATTTTAATAAAATTTCGAAGTTATGTTGGTGAATTTTATGCCACTTAAATGTCAACAAAGTGAGGTTATGACAAATGTCATGTTGTTTTAAATTTTTTTTATAAGTTCTTAATAATTTAATTAATAATAGTTAAAAGGAACAATCAAAGTGATCTTAAAGTGAAATAAACGAAAGTGCAGTTTTTTTTAATTTGGTGTTCAGACTGTTATTATTATTTGGAGAAATGTTTGGAAATTTATTTTGTATGGAACGAATTAAAGGAAGGTGATGGAATCTTGTTGCAAATAACCGAATTATTTTATGTACTCACGTCATGGAAGATACGTGTTGCAACTTTAGAATTATAATTATCTTCAACAATCACAAATAAAGTCCATTTGAAGGATAACATGGAATGTGAACATCTTATCAACAAATAAGCAGGTAATTTTATCAACTATAACAGGAATCTGGTAACTTTCAAGTTAGGGGGATTAACTTCTTTTTTGTGTGACACCAAATAATTTTAAAATTTAAAATAATTTTCAATTTTTAATTTTTTATTTATTAATAGTAACTTAAGATTGTTGGATTGATCAGATAAGAATTAAAAAGGACAAAGAGAATTAGAATGTCTCTTAATTCTTATTTTGTTAAATCTATTTGACACTGAGATTTAATTTGATTTTCTTTAATTTTAATTTTTAATAGTTGTTTTCTTTTCGCTTCATGAAATTTTAAATTTTTATTTCTTTTCTGTGTTAATAAATAAAAAATGTTTAAAAAAATTTATTTGCGTATTTATTTGTGTCTGGTCCATTAACAACGTTTTGCAGATATAATTTAAATAGCTTCATAATTAATTAGCGACTCGCCTGATTTCGTCTCATGCATTTATGGAACTTGTTTTCCATTTTCAGGCTGTTTTACCGTGATTTTGTGTTTGTGGATTTCAACAATAACAGATTTATTTTGCAATTTATAACCTTTCATATTTCATCAAATGTTGGAGGGTTTGTTATTCACTATAATTTCTTTTTTTTCTTTTGGTCCCACTTTATCACAACACTATGTACCTGTTATGCTTTTCATTACCTACAATTATTTTTCAATAGAAATTTTTGAGGGAAATACGTATGATTAGAGGATTAATTAAAGTGATTTTAAAAACGAAACTTTTAATTTATTGTAGGTTCCTATGTAATACCTAATCCTATGTAAAATCACTACCTGGGATTTTTCAGAATTTGCTTTATTTCTTTTACTACCCATCATACCTTTTAAACTAAGGTTGGACAAACAAATTTAACCAATGGTAAAATGTGAACAAACGGCAAATCAAAATTTGGGGGGGTTGGTCCCGAAGTTTATTTTTTAAACAATTTTTTTCGTATTGGTGGGAAAAAGGAGTTTTTTGATGAGGTTGTGTAAGCTAATAGTTTGAAAACAAATGACACAAGAAATTATGGTAAATTTTATTTTTTAGATCCCAATTGCAGGAGGCTGCTATTCCGGACTCGCATGAGTGAACTTCGACCATGATGAACCTGAACCTGAACACCATGATTTTGAGTGGTCATTTGCATAATGATCCATGACTGCAGACCAAAATAATAAAATTAATACATCCTAAAATGGTTCTATAGTCTACAACTAATCCAGTTATAAACCTTTCTAAATATCCTTAATAATATAAAATTGACAGCTAATTATTAATTAATTATATTATTAAAACCGTAGCATTTTTTATTAAATTTCACTTTCCTCTCCTTTTACCATTACTACAATTGTCTTACTATTATCGCACCTGCTACTGCAGTTGTAATCAGGGACTAATCTCATCTTCATCACTTAAATTACTTAAATTAACGGCGCCATCAAATCTACTCGAAGGTCTTCTGGTTTAATTTTTTTCTGTATAAATTAGGAATTGTTTACAATCTACCCACGTAAAAGGTTGTTATACATTAAGGACATGTAAACTCTAAACGTCACCCTACTACTGAAAGAAAGGTGTGTTCGCCAATTTTTTTACGTCATTGCTTGCCCCCAAGACAAAACCTGTTTTATCGAAGTTGTTTTATTAACCTACCATAAATTCTTTTGGGTGTGACAATGGAAACTGTTTGAATGAACTCATATTATTCCAATAATAATAAGAGCATGAGTTATTTACATGCTATTATGTACCTATTAGGTTAGGTTAAGATTGTTCTGTAGAAAGTGTATAATAGTAACATTCTTGTAATTCTATCGAGTTCTTTTTATTCCAATTTATTTATTTGCTTAAAATTATTATGCAGAGAGAGTCTGTTAGATTACAATAATGCAGATAGTATAATGCATGCCATGCTGCCATATTGAGTAACAGTAAGTGCATGCGTTTTTTTTTTCGTTTACAATGTAAAGGTTATCAACAAAGTTATTTTCTTTTTATTACGTAATTAGAAATGCCAGTAATTTGTGTTTGCTTAGTAAAATTGCTTTTACGATCGACCATATGAACAATAAGCAATTATTACGTCAATTGTTACTTATTAACACATCTTCATTAATGTTTCTTTTTATAATAATTATTTTAAATAATACTTTTATATAGATATTCATTTTTAAACAGTTTTCTGAAAATAAATAAAGATCTTCACTCACAAGATCACTTCGAAAGAAATCTTCTTGAATAATATCGACAGATTGCCGATTGAGAGAGAAAGTTGACCTTGTTTAGAAATGTTAGCTATTTCCTAGACAAAAGTAATAGAGCAGACGCGCAGTTAGTTCAGTAGTAGTAAAAGTAGCAAAAGCCATTATACAAGAAATATCAAATTACATATACATAGCAGGTCTTCAATAACATGCTATTCGTATATTTATAAAACAGTAACAATCTGTAGGAAGATATAGTTTTCTGTTTACAAAACACTTTTCTCTATTACGCTTTTAAACATAATTTTTGGAAAGATAATAATCTTCTTAGGAAACAAATTTTACATTTTGTAACGGTTGGTAATTATGACAATGGGAGCCAAACATGGAATTTAAAAGTGGAATAATTATTAGGTATGAGGTGTAATTCTATTTTTAACAAAATTAAATGCAAAAGCGTTGCTTCCTTTGTAGAAAATCTATTTTATATACGTATATCTATATATATCTACATATGACGCACGTCTTAAATTTGCATTCACTTTTTATTTTCTAACCTTAAAAGCTTTCCAGAGCATAATTTTATATGAAGCAAAATAAGTTGTCAGGAAAATGTGGGATCAGATTAAAATTACACAAAAAGGAAACTTAACACAGCTGCTGAGTATTAAAAAAAGATAATGTTTATTGTAATTTGTTCTTCACGTTAGTTAATGATAGGTTAGGTTTACGCGGAAAAAGTCAAGTATAAATGACTTTTAATGGATTCTTCTTTGCATCTTTATGACTTCTTCGCAACTAGTTATTATACATTTAATTATAAACACAACACGTTTATTCCAGAAATGGGTTTTTGGAAATCCCGTTTATTTATAGGTTATGTTTGTTTAAACATATTATTTTTCCTTCTCAGTAAACACCAAGTTAAGACTTTTAGTTATAAATACATGCCCCTCACAAAAGGTGAATTGAGGGCAATGACTTCATTCGTACAAAAGCAATCATACATATATGTACATGAGTATGCTATTATAATGGATTTTCCATAAATTATTTGAATAAACCTAACGGCCAAAATTCATCATGGACCACACTTTTTCATTACTAGTTTCTAAAACAGTAATAGGAGCGTGATATTTATAAAATTGTTTTTTCTATATCTCTAAAGGAATGAATTAGAAGATAATTACAATTTTAAGTCTCTTTTAGATCTCAAATGAGAGATAGATATCAAAGACACAGCTTCATACCTTAGCGTAATATAAATTTATATCGAGCGTGAAATGCGCACGGAGTATCTCTATATTACCTGACTTCAAATCAAGTGTTAACTGTTCTTAGCTTTAAAATGTAAGTCACTAAGCATTAAACTAATAATATGCAAAATAAAGCCGATGTCCTTCAGATTCCATCAGATACTGTTTATCGCTTCAAGTAAAGCAAATTCGTGGTCAGGGTAAGAAAACAACATAACTAGTGTTATGTGGTTGGCATTTGTCCCGCTACTTAGGCGATTCACTTACTATACTTACAGAGAGTTTTTTAAATGCTTTAAAACGTATCATGGCTAGACGTGGAAAAGTTCAACGATTAATGTCAGACAATGGCACAAATTTTACCTTCAGCCAATTCTAAAAATCTTTATTTAATTCAAAGGAATCTAAAGCTGACATATTAAGTCATTTAACAGATGAGAAAAATTGATTTTTATTCCACCACATGTGAGTCGAATTTAGGAAGACAGTGCCAAAGCGCAAGGCAAGGGTTGTAGGTTCATTGCCTGTCACACCAAAGGAAAGGTGCACACTATTGACATTAATTGAATCTGATGATTTCAAATACCATTATAATAAAATTATAATTATAATTTTGAGTGATTTGTCTTTTATGAAGCTAGATATGGTTAATTATAATTAAGATGCACACTAGTACACTATAGTCAGATAAAGGATATCTGGAATACTGATTTTTCCGTAGAATTTAGTTAATTTTCCTTGTCCATTAACGACGTAGGAGATGATTACCTAATTTTACATTTAATTTAAGTTTAGACCAAAGTTAATGTAATATTAAATATAAAACAGACAAGGTGTACTGTAATGGGGAGGGGGGAGGATATGCAAGTTTTTATTATTTACTACCTTACCAAGCATGTATTAGTAAAAAATGTGTTTTCATATTAACGAGATTCTTCATTTACGTAAGAGTTTCTGGTAGTTCAAAATTCTACAGGTGTTGGGTAAATAATTTTGGTGGAGGATTGTAAAGCTGTTTCATTACCACATACTTGTAATTATCTTAAATGTAGGGGCTGCTTTTTATTAATGATATCAGTTAAACAACATATAATTATGTTGCGATTTTGGATCGTACATTGAAATACTGCAATTGGCTTGAATTTTCATATTGTTGATGCAAATAATGTTTGTTAGGGTATAATGTTTAAATTTGTGAAGATTAATTACTTAAAAATACCTTTCTTTTATACCGTCGTAAGTTGATAAAAGTTGCATATCGTCGACATTCAAAAGAGAATTGATTTTATAATAAAAACATAAGTGTAATATATCATTAAATTGGGAATTTTTTATCTATAAGATTATCTCATTAGTTTTTGTGTTAAATAAAATTTATAAACAATAATTTGGTTATGCTAAATTTACTTGTCAAAGTTTCTTTTGTTTCATGCAAAAATTGTATCACATTAATTTCTTTCGCCATATATAAACACGGCCATTGTTGTAACAAATTCTCTTCTATTTAATTTTTCAAGAAGTGCACAATCTTTGTAACGTCACCTTTTTGTCAGTCTTCAAATAATGCAATTTAGTATGCATATTTAATAAAAAATTCTAAGTGCGGTCCTGTGTATTCATATATTTTCTTTCAATGTAAAATCACAGTTGGTATGCTGCATAAAATAAACCCCATAAAATATTAAAGGTCATCTCAAAGACACACTCGGGACTAATAAAATTGTTTTTATAAGAATTTACGGATCTTATTTCAAATAAACGTATTGTTTTCACACGTGTTCGCATCTACCATTTCATATTGTTCCTGGGAAAAAGAACATTTTCGAATAGACTAGTCTTTTAAAATTTAAATTGTCAGCTATTTTCGTTGATGTGAACGAGTACTTCCGAATATTCCCATCTAAATCAGTTGAGCTTCTACGAAAAACATACTAATAAAGCTCATTTGGTTTAAATTTATAATTTCCGTGTACGTGCTTAACAACCAATTCTAGACAAACAAATTTTCGTTTGCCGAATGTCTGTTTTTTTTGCATGTGGTGCAAATTTTAGCTACGAGTAAGGTCCCGAATTTTCGAGAGTTCTTTTTGTAAAATAATCAATTTTCATTGGCTTAATCAAGCCGCGCTGCTTTCTTGTTGGTCTATTTGAAAGCTTCCCCTCTTAAAATCCCGTCTACCGTCGAAATACTTTTATTTTTTACAGTCAGTTTACAGTCAGGGTTTAATAAAGCAAGCACGAGAATACACACAGGGCGAGACACCTTTACGTATTAGGCCGGGGTCTCGGTCCCCGTGCCATGAATTAATATTTTTAAAGTCAATTGCAGAGGGCATTTTCAGAATATTTTTGCGGCGTTTAGTTAATGTTAACGTACAGTTGATATTGTGATTGCGGAAAATTCATTTTACTGGAAATTAAAGTCTAATCTAATGCAGTTTACCGATAACAATAATAAAGTGTAATCCGTTTTTCTAGTGGCCGTATTTTAGGTTCGTAAAGAATCTTTAAAGGATACGATTAAAAATATGAATGCCTAAGTATTGTAGTAGTTCAGTTGAACTTTTAATAAATCTAAGTGTTTTATAAAACATTGTCTGGATATAAATTAAAATCGGACAGTTTTAAAAACAAATTAAATAAATAATAAAAAAAACAGATCGTTTCTTCTACGATAATTTAAATAAGTAATTTCATCTAAGTTGTCTGGTTGTATCGGTTATTTGAAAGAGTGAATTCTATCGATGAATACCTCTCAGTATTACAGTATTGTGAATTTTAATTCTCGCAGTTTTGGGTTATTAGTGACCGCAGAACTTTATGAAGTTTTCCAGTTTCTACAGTTCAGTGACAACTGTTTATATTTGTGTTGGTAAAGGGCAATATTGTGTGTTTATTTTGATCCAGTTTTGTGAATTAAACAATTTGAAACAAGGTATTGTGAACTGTTGACCCTTCGAATTTTGTAATTATTGCGTAAGTTGCTTATTGTTTATGTACCGATTATTTTTGTTATTTTGTTGTATGAAAACGTTCCCATTTGATAGAAGCTCTTATGCAGGGTATTGTGACTTTACTTAATGATTTTTATGACTAGTTGTTATCTTTTCTAATTTTTTGGTTCATGAATAAACATAATTTTTAAACTTAGACTGAATAATATTGACCCATATAATTATGAAAGTCTTTATTTATATTTTATCCAACCTAACTTTGACATCACCGAATATGACTAACAAGTATTCCATTCAACTATTCTAATTACTATCATTATCTAACTTTCATAATCAGATGGCGCCAAAATATATGCATTTTCTTGTGTCTTAAACCTTTATCTATTCTTTTACAATTTGAAGCTATTGGAAACAATACCTACGACCTGAAATTTAAATTTGTAAAGATAAGATCTCAAGCTGTGGCAATTTTGAGCATTACCATAACGTAAGTATAAATATTTTAAAAATTTTAAATGTAATTTACTCTGGAAAAATAAGCTTTGTTTCACATTTTGTAGAGCATAAAACAAATTTTTAGGTTATGTCCTAAGTTAAAAACATAAGCTTTTGAGGTTATTATTAAGAAAGTGCTTCAAATTAATCAAGTGTTAATTTATCCTACGATGGATATTTTATTAATTGCTAAATAAAGAAAAACTTATAAAGAAATTATGACTAGATTATAAATGAAGGTAGACTTTAATAAAAAAAATAATTTACTTACTACTATTATACATAAATGGATTTGGAATTCCAATTAATAGTAAAGCCTCAATGACAAAGGTAAAGGTAAAGGTCAATGACATACTTTCTTGATTTCATTGTCGAGAGGAATGAAAGCAGAGAGTGTATATTTGGGAATTTATAAAAATGCAGTTGACAAGCTTGTGGCAGGAAATATTTAAAAGGATTTAAATAGATAAACGTGAGCTTTTAAACAGTAGTTAGTTTAAATTTTAGTAACTAAGAATTATGACGATACCAAAAGTATTAATCTCCAAATAAAGAATACTGAACTATTTTGAGATTAATATAAAAAAGAATTTAATAATTATTTACAAAGATAGAATCTAGTAATCAAAATTTTGTATACTATAATTGCATTTAAATATTTAGAGATAAATTCACAATTAAGCAGCGTTTTTATCTTTTAACCTATTAAAAAATAAAATCGATTTTTTGGTATCTAGTTTTAATTTTCTTTTTGTTTCGTCTTTTTTGTTATTGTTGTTATTATTGTGAAATTACTTTGTGTATCTGTTTTTATATTACGGTGTCCCTATACATATATAAGAAATTAGATCTCTACAGAAGCGACCCGCCTGAAAAAGTCTCAATTTGTAGAGAGTTAAACTATTCGCTATAATATATTTAGCCGGAGCACCTATTTCAATTTAAGGTAAGCAAGTAGTGAGTTGTGTATTGCATCTTTATAATTATGATAGCATCGATGCCTGTCTTCCGATAGCTTATATTTCTTTAATTGACCCCCATAGTAAAATATTAACAATATGTACCTACAAATGCAACAAAGTTAGGTTAAGTTAAGTTATATTAAGTTATTGAAGTTAATGGGTCCTTATATGTAGGTATGAGTTCCATAATGCAATGAGCGTATATTCTAATTACCCCAGCTCCACACATGCGTTATTCGTTGACGAATGTTTATTATTCGTACACAAATACGTGAAGTGTGGATAATACATTCGTATTCGTATACGAATATTTGCTATTCGTCCACGAACACGAGCACGATCCGTCTTGTAGCGGTAAGTTAGCGCGATTCAAAGGGATCAAACATTCGTCTTAACCCTCACGTGTCTGCCTTATTATACACTATAGGCGAATATTCGGTTACCGTATGTGAAGTGTGTAGGGAATAGGGCCTTTCGTAGCAACGAGTGCGCATGCTCAGTTGTTGAAACTGCATAGTTACCTAAACGGTTCATAGAGCGCGTTTGAGTCAAAAAAATGATCTGGCAACATTGTCCAGCAGGACATCGTCAACTGTCATTGGAAACAAACACAACAACAAAAAGATGGCTACTTCCTTGCCTTTTTATAGTGTTACTTTAAATGAAAATGACGTGCCTGGTGCTTCATTGGGAAATAAGAGACCATCAGAACTGACAAAATTGCAGCTTCAACGGTTTTTAAAGTGTAGAAATGTTTGTACAAGGGGAAATAAAAACGAACTGATTGTGAGGTTAGTATAAAATTGTTGCTTCTTATTAAACATTACTAATGCACATTTTTCTTATGTAACTGCCGAGAATCGCGAATTACTAATGCATGTGCAAGAGCAAGTGCAATATTATTTTTATTATTTTCACCGTTTTCACCATTTAACCTAATACGTTTGACAGTTGTCAGTTAATCGCAATCGCCAATGTTGCCACATTTCTGCAAACATTCATAAAATTCACTTTCGCGCGGCGCATGCGCCACTAATATTTCTGTAACGAAAGGCCCTATTGTTCGGATACATTCGCAAACGAACATTCAGTCATGAATATTCGCGTTTGCACACGAATATTCGTATACGCATGTGTGGAGCTGGGGTTTAAGGAACAAAATGAAGTGGTACGAATAAATAATCTCGAATTTCATTACGACAGTTTATTGAATAACTCAATCTGCTTAATTTCGTTTAAATCATCTAAATTAAGTGGTAGTAGTCATTCAGTCCATTCACTTACTACTCGTTACACGTCTGGGCAGCTGTCTACGCAAAATTGTATAATCCAATTTAATTTTTACCAGAGATAGAGAAAGTCTTGAAAATTTGGTGCGCGAGTGAGTCACATTTTTTTTTATTAATAGCAACACTATATACTTAGCAGTTACTATTTAAATGCCGCTATAAAAATGTTGCTATATTAAGAATAACATTTTCAGATTTATTTTATTGCTTAAAACAGATGTCAAGGTTGAGCATTGCAATATTTTTTGTCTAAATACGATAAGATATGGAGATTTATCTCGGCTTGTAATTTTTTTTACCACAAAACACATGTAACAGTTGCCAAGCATGTGTGCGTGTGTAATTTACGTTAATAAACTATTTAGTTTAATAAAATAATAAGTTAATAGTTAGTACATGCTTTTCATGATTGTCTTTCTTGTACTACAGATGGAATTTTGTAATAGTGTTTACTTCGTCTTGAGGAAAGAGCTTATAATAGATTAAGAAATTGGTATTATAGCAATTATTATTAAGATCGAAAGGAAATGATTAATTGACATACATTAGCGCTGCCGGAATTGAATTAAAGAAAGTATAAAAGTTTTCTAAAATATCCCACGCAAAGTGTGTTGCAATATTGCAGTTAGATCAGTGGCGTGCGGTCCATGGAAGCAATGGAAGCAATGCTTGCCTTGAGAATTTATTAAAAATAAAAACAATGCTAACAAAAATACTTTTGTAAAATTATGGTTATCGTTTATTTAAATTGAAATATTTATCAAATTAAAGCTCAATATCAACTCTGTACAGCAAAAAGTATAATTATTTAGAGTACTATTTTAGATTAGGCTCATTAAACTTGCACGGAAAGGTAATACCGATTCAAATGTGATACATACACTTGATATAAGCACTGATTACAAATGCTCTTCTCTTAGCCTTGGCGTGAATCAGCGAGCGCGGGGTGTTATAATAGACGGATGCTGTTTGGCTGGTTAACATTGTTTGGTCGTAATTTTTATTGTGCTTCGTTCTCAAATGTTTATTTATTATAATTTGGTTATTTGTTCGATTTAGTGTTACTTAAGTAATGTAAATCTGCGAATGAGACTGTATTTTGTCGCATTTTATTATTTTAATTTATAAGTTGTATTTTTTTAAAGACAAATAGTTCTATTTAGTTTGCCTGTATGCAAATTTAAAATTGCATTATCGTCACGACTGCAAATTCAACTGCTTCGGTGAAAGGTTCGAGTACCTTCGATATAGCCGAATCGGGACGATTTTTTGTTCAATTTGTAAATTATTAATAAGGAATTTTTCGCATACAGTTTTGGAGAGAAATTACAAATTATTAAGAAAGGCAGATCAAAACCAGATCTTTCAAATTTAACAACAAAGATTAAAATCTGTACCGGTATTTTGCTAAGAAAGACCGGAAAATTGATACGTAGTAGTAGTTTTTTTTTAAATAAAGAATGATAGTCAATAAATTCCATAAGTATAAAGTGTAAAAGTGCTTCTTTGAAAAACTTTTAAGCTTAATAATTATAACACTGTTTTTTATTGTACCTAGCAGGGGCGGATCCAGAGAAGTATCTTGAGCGGGAAATCTTTGGAAAAATAATTGTTTTAACAAATAATAATTAAACAAACATTATTTGTTTCTATTCTATGTAAACTTATTTCTAAATTGGGGGGGGGGATTATTCCCTCCCCGTTAATCCGCGCCTGTACCTAGGTGTATTATAATTAAAATCGTGGTTGCTTCCCTAGCCTAAATTCTCACCGCACGCCACTGAGTTAGATATTGCCACTGTTACTCAATATGGCAGCAATGTTGTTAAACCAATGTTGAAACCGGTGCTTCATAAGCTTAAATCGAGAGTCAAAAGCTCACAGCTTTGTGCTATATTTTTGTACGATCATTTAAAAAATGTACGTTGCTGATTTGTTGGTTATACAGTCGTTTTTTTACTCTTTCACAGCTCTACGTCTTACACTTCTGATGGTTAAGGATGGTCGTAAGGATAAAATTCTGGGAGCCAACAATACTTGTACGTCCTTAAACTCGGTTACCAGAGCAGACGAGCAGCTAGTGATATTATCTTATTATGGTTAAAATCATACTTACAAGAAAACCTTTCAGGGTCGTCGATTTTAGTTTTTTCTTGAGTGATAGTAAAGCCAAAGCCATTTGGTGCAAACATCTAATGCATAACTTGTTTTCAGATATCAAAATAATAGCGCACTGTATAAGCTCGAAACTTTAGAACCAATAAGCTCAGTTCGATTCCCACCGGCGGAACTTTTTTAATTTTATTTATTTATAGAAAAACTACATCCTGATTTACAGTTGGATTAAAGTTTATTTATTTCGGTATTACTATTTTTGGGACTTATAATGTATCGCCGACATATTTTAATTTTAAATATAATCAACATTCTGCGTCGATTTTTAAGGATAAATATTGTAGTAAGTTGGTTTGTTACAAAATTAATAAATGAAAGAAATGTTAGCACAAATTAAAATGATAGTAACTAAATTCTTAACTATTTTTGCATTTTTTAAGTTAAAATTACAATTTTAATAATATTTTAAAAACTACTAATCTTAAGGAATAGGTACTAATTTTTATTGAATTGTTTAAAAGTATAAACACAATCCAACTGTAAACATTTTTTACTAAAAATTAATAAAGATGCCAAAAAAGAAGTAGCTCCAGTGGGAACCGAACCCGAATCTATGGCTACAGAACCGCCGATTTGACTTCTACTTCCACTCAAAAAAACTCAGAAAAGGCATTAACACTATCAATACCACTTGTTACCACTATTAAATAAATGCGTATTTATTTTATGAAGTTCACTACACTAAACGATTTATTTAAATAGTAAATAAATGCACGATAATATTTTTTATGATTTCCATTTTAATACTTTGATGATACAGGATTATGTCAGCATTTTTATGATCGATTGCTACATGATTTTTAAACACGACTTGCAACTTTAAAGTATGCTTTATTAGATCTTCAAAACACATTAATATCTTCAATAAATATATTTGAAACATGCAATGTAAAAATCGTTATCGATGCATAAAACACGAAATCTAATAAATAAATATTTTGTCACACATAGCGTGTACTTTTAATTTTATTAAAAGCAAAGGACACAACACGTAAAATACGGGTAAATACCTTTTTAGTGGGCCGTTTTTTTAGATCATCGCATAACAATGTTTGCAAAGGCTACTTTGCAAGGCCAGAAGAAGGTCCATTCGAAGATCGAAGATCGTACCTCTACAGATCACCAAAGGTTCCAAGACTTTTATATCGCAATAATATTCGATTTGTATATGCCTTTTTTATATTTAAACTCTCCAGATCATTTCACACCAGATTTACAAGGGCAATTTTGTCTACAGTCTACAGGTCATACAGTAATATGACCGCCCGAGGTAATAAAGCTACTAGAGAACAATGATTAATAGCTAGACCACTTCTAGAGTGCTCGAGGCCTTTTAAGTATTGAATGAAATCTCTGTAACTCTTGAAACCCTGCCGTTCACTTATAGCTTGTTTCAGAGTTGTTCGCACAGCCTTATATGTATACAAGTTTATACAATAAATTGTAGAATAAATAAAATAATATTTTAAATATTTGACCATCTTTCATGCACTGTAGACGACAAAATATGCTTTTGAAGTTTATTCCGGATATCCAGAGAAGGCTGTGTAGCAAAAATGATAGTGTCCGGTGACATGCACTATGTTAGAAATCGATGACCTTTGACGACCTTGGTTTTCATATTTTCAAGCGAATTACAGTCCAGGCTATAAGATTTGAGTCCATGAGCTCTGGAGGTCAAAAGGTCTCGTTTGAAGTTTGTTTAGAATTTCTCAAGAAAGCTCTATACAAAAAATGAGGCAAATTGGGATATGAGTTCTGTTAGAAATAAGAGACCTTTGATGGCCTTTATAGACCAACTAGTGTGAGCACTCGAGACATGGGGTCCGTTTAAACATTATCTAGAATGATATGAAAAATCCTTATCCACAGTTTGAACAACTTCTGCGAAAATCGATACAGTGATTCACAAGCGCTTTGATGATCTTTAAAGAACACACAGTACACTGCAAGCAAGTGTTACTCGTTTACTTGTTTAAAGCTACCTCGACAGTCCAAATACAAAAAAAGGCAAATCAAAGGTTATTGCAATAAAGAGTTTTGGAAATTGGCGACTTCCCCGAAAAGTGGCATATACAAAGCTTCTAAGAGCTAACGAACTTAAATACGAAGATGCAGCCAAATGAATTTTCTATACTTTACATGTGTGTGTGAGTCCATTTGGTGTTTTCTCCATTCTATTATAAATTCCATAAAGAATATTTCAAGCTGCATGCTACTTTCCATTTTTCAAGAAGTTGTCAGGGTCCATATAGATAAGAACTGGATTTTAGGCGATATATCGGACAAGCCGCACAACATCGGCTTCAAACTCCTGCAGGCTTTCTCCATTCTTCTGGATACGATTCTTCACTTGCGCGTGATACACTTGTTGAGAAGGAGATATAACAGGATATTT
Organism: Agrypnus murinus; assembly: GCA_929113105.1. NCBI lineage: Eukaryota > Metazoa > Arthropoda > Insecta > Coleoptera > Elateridae > Agrypnus > Agrypnus murinus. The sequence goes on along the minus strand of OV816031.1, from coordinate 70,587,977 downwards.
ATGCTTTAACAGACGATTTGGAGATAGCTTTTCCAAGAGAACATCTTTCGTAACTATCTTTTCTCTGAATCATGAATTTGACATTTCTTTCACTATATTTTTATCCATTTTTTTCGAATTCAAAATCAAATACCTAGACTGCTTCTTACCTACTTGTTTTGGATGTAGTACTTTAAATGATAGTCACCCGATCGATTTAATGGCCAGTTCACATAAATACTTTTCAAATCATCTCTATAGCTAAAGTAAATACTTAAGAAATTCAGGACTCAGTTTGGGACAGCTTTGCTAACTATATCAGCAGTAGGTGACTTTAAAGGGATGGGAGATGAGAGTTAGTCTTAGAGCAGATAAGATATCTAGACTACTTTTTGCATCTGACTGGACAACAAACGAAATAAGTCTAAACAAGTCAATTTTTATTGTCATCAGATTTTACGTTTTGTTTTCACAAACTGTGACATGTAAAAAAATGTACATATCCCTACCTCCTGCGAGCATAAATCTGGTGGAACTGAAGTTTCTGACTTCCTCTTTGATTCTTATAATTTACCATCGGAGCGGTAATAGTGCTAGGCCGACCAGGGGAAGAGCTTGAGCTGGTTAGGGGTAGAGATAGAGGTAGTCTATCCACCCTCTACTAGCTCTCCAGGCTAGTGCCGGAGCGATTAATGTGTTCACTCGTCGGGATCCGTATCCGAGGAAATCGCATCACCCCTACTGCAGCATACTTTTCACTGCCCGGACGAGTCCAACCTTAACTGTGACTGGGACTTGGAAACTGGGTTTGCCTAGGATATCCCAGAATTTAACCACCCCGCCCTACCTTATTAGGGCTTGATGACCCCCGACAGAGCCCCGTCTGCTATTATTTCCTAAAGTAGAGCCCCGACCAATACCAACTAAGGGGGATGGGGTTGTATTAAGCGTAAGAGCCTATATATTCGCATCAACGCCCCAAATAAACCACTGCAAGCAGCGTTCAAATATTTTAGTTATTTGTTCTGATGAGTTAATGAGTCATTGTAATACAACAGACTGTGCTAGAACCTGCAACTCTATACTACTCCTAAGAATTTTGTTTTACCTCAGTCACAGCGATTTTCAAGCTACTCAAATGATCCCAGGTCGTCGGTAAAATTCTAGAATCGATCAATTTCAGGAAATTCCTATTAGTTTAAAATTTGATTGATAATGTAGAATTTTTGGTTTTAAAATAAATGACTAGAAGAAAGGGATTTTTAAGCACCTATCAAAAAAATTACTGGGAGATGCTGAGAATCTCAGGCGTCGAAGAAATTTCGAAGGGTTTTGAGCAGTCGGAATTTCTTCTGACTGACGCATGACGGTGGCACTTCTTGGGACAAAAGATTCCCTTGGAAGGCTTCAAAGTGGAAAAATAAATGGTAATTTTATAACGATTTCCTTTTTGGCATTTGAGGCACCAAATCGCTCGTCGTAGTAGAGCAAAGTTTATTTTTCTGATAGGCACTTTAATGTAGAATTTTTCATCCAACAGGAAATAGCTAAACTTTCCTGCTTTTTTTCCAGCAAAATGATTCCAAAAATTTACGTATGAACTCATATGGATAAAACTCGGAATGTGGATAGTACAGCTCGGATACTGCGTATATTTGCGATTAGTTTCAAATTCATTATTGTCTAGTTGTGAACGGTCTTGAGTTTGATTCCTACCAATGGAGCCACCCTTGTATGTTATTAGATGAGAAATATATTGTGCGCGTTAAATGAAAAAAGCAACAACAATAAATAAAATCCCAAGGATATTGTGCAAAAAATTCCGAACATGAGTGCTCTAAGAAAACAACACAAAAAACCCACGCATGCGATGATCCAAGAAATGAAGCTGTTAGATAATACTAATTAAAAATCAAATCTTATTGTTTACAGAGTATCGATGCTAAAACAAAAGAAAATCCCAAAATTAACACTCTCCTAGTACATATATCGCTTCGTATTTTTAGAGTTTCAATGAAATTCGCAGTTTACGAGAACTATTAATAGATAAACTTGCTAATAGCAGAAACATGTATAGGTGGATACGTCGACATGCAGTAGGTACGTGGCTATTTTTATTTAAACAATTTATTATCATCGTTATGCAATGTTGTAAGAAAAATAAGCTAAATGTCCGGAGTATGTTCGCGAGAGTTAAAATGCCACCTCACTGCTAAAATGTTAAGCTTTGGGATTACCATAAGTAGAAAATCCAAAAAACAGGCCAGATAAAAATAAACTTTACGGAAAAAAGAATTCGTGGAATAAAAGCAAAACAAATAATTATTATGTATAGACAGGCATGCCACTATGAATTATTTAAACATTGATTTTCAACCTAGGATAAGAAAGTCACCCAACTTATAAATATTAATAAGCATGACCTGCAAATCTACATAGTAATAGCTGATCTAATATTGCTATGATGGTTATAAAATATTATTTATTATAAAAACTCGTTACTTTTAATTACTGTTATTTAATATCAAATAGCAAAAATAGTGACATGTTAATAATAATGTTCTCGAATATGTTTTTTTGCATATAACAATGAGTTTCAAAAACTTCAAACAAAAACGCAATAGTACACACACCGATGCGAAGAGGATGGCAAAGCCATGACTCAGGATATCTAGAGTTCCTAAATGAAAACTTCAACTGTGTTATTTTAGAGTTAGGACACGGATGTCAAAATCTATCTCTTTCTAGACCAAAACTAAGCTGTCTGAAACAGAGATACTTTTTTTCTCTCTTTTTACTTTAGTGACAACATTCAGCAGCTGTCAGGTATAAATTTTAGGTTATGCTGTTATGTTTATTTTTATGCATGTAAAATTTTTTAATGTGCACATTATCATTTGTTTATTGTTTGTAGAGAATTTTTAAAACTACTATAGTATATACGTTAATTTTACGACAGTTTTTAATAAAGTATTAATTGTACCAAATTTCAGATTTATATAAATGTCATACTGACAGTTTAATTTATTAAACCAATTTTCATGATTGCCAACCTTCTGATATATATCTTCAAAATATGAAATGTCACTAGGAAAAGTTGACAAGCGTGACTTAACTCTAAATAACACACAGCTCAGTTCATATTTAGGAACCCTAAGGATATCCATTCTACCCTTAACGTGTGCAAGTAGTAGATCTTAAACCGTTTCTGACTTATGTCTTACAGACAGACGAATAGGCTGGCAATTTTTTTCAGTTGATTGGATTACCACCCAAAATCTGATCAAACAATGGGTAAGACTTTATCTCACAATCAGTTGGCCTAAAAATGAAACCGATCTTTTTTTTTGACAAATTTGTTGCCGTCTGATTAAAATCACAAACCATGACATTGTTTTAGTATATTGTTTAGGTGTCATTGTTTTTTAATTACTATATTAAAAAGGGAAATGAGGAGAGCACAATGAATGGAAACAAAAACATCCACGCTATATGTTTTGTATTGTTCAAGGTTTGTATCTGAATTATGTATTAGTGTAAACAAATTTTAAAACTATTAAAAGTTCACACTCATCATACGTAAACTAAAACATTTCAAATTTTTGGGAACCTTTTGAAACATTAAAAAAAATAGGAAACTTTGAAAATCTAAAGTTCTGTCGTTTTTTGTAACCTTGAAAATTTTACTAATCAACTTCTAAAATGGCCAACTTGAAAAGCTTTCCAAGATTAAACTTTAAAAGTCTTGCAAATCTAGTCTAAAGAAAATCAATTCTGAAACCTTGAAGTTCTAAAGCTCAAAACTGTGAAACTTAATTTTTGAAAATCAAAAAGTAATAATCTGGAAATCGTGAAGTTAGGAAAGTCTTCTAAAATTATGAATTATGAACGGCTTGAAACTCCGCAGAGACTTATAAAGAACTTTAATATGTCGAGTCTTTGAAACTTGAAAAACTAAATACTATATAAAAATTATTGTGTAACTTTCAAAAATGATAGTTTTATAAATTAAAATTTCAATTTTCTGAGATTTTGACGTTACGATTTTGGAATTTTTATTTTAGATTTTGAAACCTCCTTCTTATTCAGTGCGTGGGAATTTTATAATTTTTAGCTATGAATCTATGAAAGTCAAAATTTTAAATATTCTGGAAGTCTGAAATTGAACTTTTACCTGAAACCTAAACACTTTTGAAGCCTAAAATCTGAAATCTATAAACGTTTACAGACTTTTTAGTTAAACTTAACTCCTAAGTTAGAAGAAAAAAGTCAGATCTCATTAAAGAAAATCTGTCGTTCTTTAGAACTGCAAGAAAAATATTGTACATACCTCGCAGAAGAATCTCTACATCCGCGATTTTCGGCCATGGTAAAACCAAATTTATCAACGTCCTCGTCCAAAACCCACACTGCTTCACCTCGCTCAGCTATCCCAGTTTCCAAATGCAAACCCACAAAAGCCATCGCAAAAGCTGGGAATCAATTTTTACTTCGTTTTTATGGTTGCAAGGATGAAAACATGACTTTGAACTGTTTTAAACATCAGTGTTACATCCATTACAAGACCGCGTAAGTAAAGTAGTAAACACAACATTGCCTCTTTGACTCCAACTGAAGCTGCTGCTAAGCAACACTCATTCAGGACGTACCATCAAGTTCAAATTTGGCGAGGAAATGTGATTGAACCAGAAAAGTGGGGCTAAAAAACAGTTACGGATTATCTCCTGTTACTACTATGAAACTTCCCATTCCACCAAAGCTTCTAAAGCTTATCTCCTGCAGGTGTAAAAGAGGCTGCTACGCCGCATGTGGCTGCAAGAAAAACGGGTTGAAATATTCTATCATGTGCCTCGAGTGCAACAATCCATGCGAGAATATCCTCGAGGATCTGGATGAAGATGATCCACAAGAAGTGGAATTCGAACTGTTGACTGAGAAGATTGATCATGGTGATGAGAGCATTTTGGACGAATCATGTGAACCTGAAGATCCAGCTTGTATAGAGCCCGAAAACACGGACGAATTGCCAGGTTAGTCATTTTTTTACCTCCTTTTTTCTCTCTCCCTTTCTCTATCAAACAAACGAATTAATCGCTCAATAAACCAAAGTTGCCAGGTTTGGTCGAAAACTTAACATTTTCCGAACATAATTCAACTGATTTTTGATTTTTTCCGGCAAGATTTGGCTACTACGCAGTCATTAAAATCGATTGGTTTCTCGATCGATCGAACCAATCCGCTTTAAAAACGGTACTAAAACAGTAACAGATTATATCTTTGTCACGCATGAACTTAATTTTCAGCTTGACTGACAAATATTTCCGTGTGTTTCCGACTTAGGTAAAATCCACGGAGCAACATTTGACGGATCTGATAGTCATCAAAGTGACATAGATGAATCTGGTCCCTCGGCTGCAGTCAAGAATTTAAACTTAAACCAAAAACAGACTCAGATTTGTCATAATCTTTCTTTTTTTTTTTTTCAAAAACTTTTCATTAGTAGGAGAAAGTTTATCTTTTCCAATCTGTAACGTAACAATCATAAATTCAGCTTTGTCTTTGTCGTAGACTTGGGCAAAAAACTAGGCTCAGAACTATTAAATCATGTTTCAACTGCCTTGTAACATTATTGCACCTATGTATTTTCTTGGTTTTTATCGTAAATTCCAAAATTTCAACCTTTCACTTTGACTGAAAAAAGCTCCTGTTTCCAGGGTTTTGCGATAGAAAGTACTTCCCCCCTCTACGTCCTCTTATGTTTTTTTTTTGTAGGGAGAGATAGGGAGTTGGGGACTTCCAGATGCTGAGAAATGAGGAGGGAAAGAGATTGCTGAAGAAAAATATGGAGGGGGAGACAGGAGAGCGACCGTAAACGACATGAGTGGTGAAGCGGAGTTGGTAACTTACGTAACGTACGGAGTAGCACCCCCCACCACCCCCTACCGTTCGTTCTACGTCAAAATGTGTTAAGACCCTTATTTGTTGCAAATTTTGTTCTACTTTCCGAATCCCTAGGTGTTTTTCCCAAAAACAAAAAAAAAACTATTAAAAAAAAGATTTTTTGGGGAAAGATTTGGGGGTTGTTTGGGGAATTTCTGGTGGGAAGTGAAAAATTAGGATTCGGCGACCCAAAAAATATAAAATAAGTCTATTTCCAGAACTACCATATATTTTTTCCAGGTAAGGTCCCTATATGGTCTCTATTGCCTGGACTATAGTCAGTTAAGCTCTTTTAACGCTATGCTCATATACTGTGCCACAGCGTGCCACTTAATACAGAGTCATCAATCTTCTTGTTTGTCTCTCATTATTTCTGACACTGCTGAAGCTTATAAATAATTATTAGTAAAGCATTCATATTGTGGTTGCTGCTGAGATTGTATAATATGTTGTGTAATTTTCCCTCAAATAAGCACTTCACTATCTCCAACGATAGCTTATCAAAGTAGTAAGTACGTTTTTGTATTTTACCCAAGAGCAGGTATTACCTACCAATAAAACCGGAAATGCTGATTATTTTTATCTGTGAAAAATTTCCTGTTAAATGTACAAAAATAATAAAAATGACTACGCAACCGGCATAATTTTCATCATCACTTTGAACTGAATTGAAGGGTCTAATAATTATTATACAATAAATTAAATCAATAAAAAAAAGTAAAGATGTTCACCTTGAGTTTACGTAACCAACCAACCAACTTGAAGTAACCATTAATAATTTTATTGAGTTTCGTCACCTTTTGTTTCAATACATTTTGCGCTCTCATGCTTAACAATTATAATTTTAATGATGTATGCAGTGTGCTAAAATGCCGAACAATTGTAACAAATAATGCAGTCGTAGGTGTTTAACGTCGCCTTTTAATGATGATGAAAAGCGTAATAAACTCTTCAATTATCATTATCGTGTAATAGTATACACGCCAACACATTCACTTTTGCAATAAAAAAGAAATTTTAATGCACTTTAAAGCGGTTTTGCAGGAACGATCGTGATGATGCAACCTTGCTGATTGGTTACTATTTAAAACCCTATAGAGCTATAATAGTACTTTTAAAAAACACTCTCGCAAAACTACGATCATACCTATATATCGATAAATATCTATATATCGATGGCTGTCAGGTTCAGAATTTTTGGTGGTCAAAATGGTCATTCTAGACAAATATAATAAAATATGAACAGAATGACCATTAGGGCCCCAAATGCCCGCTTTAACTTCTCCTCAACCTGTCAATCATTCAGCAGGTAGTTGTGCCAATCCACCGTGAAAATACTATGTTTATGGTGGTCAAGCTCAAAAGTGATGGGTTTGCTAGATTCGATATCTCTGAAGGTATTTAGGGCATTGCAAGGCAGGCAGCAGGTAGTAGTTTCTACAAAATAATTTGTATCCTCCTTTATTGTATGGGTAACTGTAAAATAAAAATAGCCACAAAGTGTTGTATAGTCTCCTGGATATTCGAAAATTTTTAAGCCAACTAAAAGATATTTTTTTGCTTTTAAATACAAAACAATTAATTGCATTTTATTTTTTTTAGAATACAATTTATTGCAAGCAATAAAAGTTAGCAAATTTATGATGTTGCTTACACGATTCTGGTTTTAACCGCAATAATAATTTATATTTAGTTAATGATAAGGTTGCAACTACTAAAGCTGTAAACAGCTAATATCTATTTTAATTTTTTTATTTCCATACTCGATTTTATTGGTTTTCCGATCAATTCAATTCACGTTGTTTAGAGGTATTCAAAAATTCTATGGATGTCTAATTACTGTTATACCGGTTGTTTCACTTAGGATTCGTATCCTCTGACCAGGTGATAATGTTCGTCAATAGGAACAAAAACCCTTATGCCATTTTTGATTCTACGCACATCGAAAAGAATTTGCCAAAAAAGTCAGCTTTTGGGAACTGCTGGAAAAAATAGTCAAAACAAACTGTGACTTCACGCGTGAAGCTGCGGTGACAGCTCCAACTGTGATTTTTAAACCAGTGACCACCAACCCACTTTTAAAAATAATTTTTTTCTCGGTTATTATGAACGATAGACACTAATGATAATAACGTTTTTGTTGTTGTTCAGAGGATACGAATCTTAAGTAAAACACTCTGTAGAGAATTTTAGGCAAAGGTGCTCCTATAAAGATCTGGTCTAATTCCACTGGGAATTCATTAATTGCACGGTAGCTAATACTAATTACACTTAACAACACAGTAGTAACTAGTTACTCAGGAAAACCACGAAGAAGTGACCGTCGTCGGTTCACAAAAAACTGACCTCATAACCAGTCATCAAAAGACCTCAAGAGTAGTTAAACTAGACCACTTTCTTATGGGAATTTACATGGGGCTCAAAAGACTTATATCATTTCCGGTTTAAGCATAAGTAATTATGTTATGATAATTAATTATCTCATACGCCCCTCCTATATGTGCCGTGATTGGGTGGCGCATGCCCCTTAGGCATCGAGATAAAAGAACCTGATCAGTCAGGAATTTTCTGAATTTTTTAATGGAATAACGAAGCGCCCTACGAAAAAATGACAAGATAAAATCTTGTTCTTGGAGCTATGTAGAATGTACTAAATATTTTAAAAATTCGAAAAAAATGCACCGCTTCTATGTTGGAGAACTATTTTTGGGGTGCCCCGATAATAAATCCAAAATGTCTGCCCAGATAAGTTAACTAAAGACTTAGAGGAGCGATCTGCTGCAAAGACATGAATGGATTAATTGACGGAGTCCTCCCCCCAAGAAAACAATGGGTCGGTTCATTTTTTTAGAATTTTAAATTTTCAGTAAATTCTTTACATCTTACAGAATAAGACTCTATATTACTTTTTTCTAGTATTTTTTTTGTAGGGTGCTCTCTTACTTAAAAAAACCCGAAAAAATGTTTGACTTATCGGGTCAACTAGGGAACACCTCGACAACAATTTTTCCCCATCAGTGTTTTTCTCATCCTGCGCAAGAATTAAATCGGAAAGTTTTTCAGTGCGGCCTAGTTGTTTAGGTTTTGACTGGTAATCTCGCCAGTGCAGTCTTTAATTTGTGTTACCTTTATAACCTCATAGTTATTATTTAAAATAAATTTAAATCTTGTCTATCTAAAAAGAGCAAAATAAAGAAAACATTTTTTTTAAAACACTTTTATTTAAAAATAGTACACTAAAAACTATAAAATAACCTTCTTTTGTTTCACTCATTTTTTTTTCATAAAAGCAGGAGGAATTACTTAAATTAGGAGGAATTTTTTTTATGAGTGAATCAAGTAACGCCCTACGCTTTTATGAAAAAATGATTGATTCAGACAAAAGAGAACTATTGTATACTTTTTAGCGTATTTTTAAAAACAAAAGAAAAGCGTTTTTTTAACAATGTCTTTATTTATATTAAAATTTGTATGTTAATAGAACCCCCCCACTTTGTCGAATTTCGAAGTTTTTAGTGCCAAACTTTTTGACTATGGGTTAATGGGTTAATTCTTGACCAATTAAAAAAAATTTGGGCCAATCACTATTCGTCAGATATAAGAATTTTAAAGACCATACACTGGCATATTATCTATTTTCCCAATCAACCCCTAAATAGAAAACTACCCCACATGAATAATGTCAGAAAATTAAATTTTATAAAATCCAGGAACAGACTGTGTCTTAATTTTGGACTAATTCACGGGCACATGACTTATTTTTAAAGTCATCTCTTGAATTGATAAATCGCCCCCTTCCTGAATAATGTCAAGAAATTAATTGGTAAAAAGCTAAATAAATCGTACCCTAACTTTGGATTAATTAAAGACTATTCATTGGCACATAACTTATTTTTGACTACCCCCCATGAATAATGTCGCAAAACTAAAGATAATAAATTCAGAAAAATCGAGTCATAATCTTGGACTAATTAAATTGATTATTTAATGGTAAATATACCACTTTTTCAATAACCCTCTTATTTGGTAAATCACTCAGCCCCTAGGAACAATGTCACAAAACTAAATACGTTAAAATCCGAAAAATTCTGAAGGACCATACAATTAATTAATTAATATTACAGACTATACAATCTCTCGTTATGTAAATCTGAAATAATCCCTTAAATCAACAATCACCATACGAGTTTATGATAAAAAAACCGAGATTTACGAAATTTACGAGAAAAACCTTGTCATATTGGTGGATTTGATTGATTTCAATGTTTCTCCTGATTATAGGCATAATTGATTACACAGGCCCACGAAAATAAAAAAAAGTCTTGTAGATGAAAGGGGAGATACCATACCGTATGCTTTTCAGTGTGCTGAAAACGAATCCGGGGGATCACCCAAGGATATCGACATAACCTCCACTAAACACTTCAAAAACACCTCAAAAAATTTATAAAAATACATCTAAACAAAAATTCTTGGGTGATGGGTCAATTCTGACCCCGGATTCATTTCCATCACACCAAAAAACATACGGTATGGTACCTCACCTTTCAACTACAAAACATTTTTCTTTTTTGTGGGTTTGTGACAGCCCCACTAAAAGAAAAAGAAAGCCTTGTAGTTGAAAGATGAGGTACCATATCGTATGTTTTTTGGTGTGGTGAAAACGAATCCGGGGTCAGAATTGACCCATCACTCAAGGATTGCTACATAACCTCAAAAACCACCTCAAAAAATTTATAAAAATATATCTAAAAAGAATTCTTGGGTTTTTGAGTCGATATTCAATTGTTATTGAAGATCGCGTTTTCGATTTATTCAACGAATCAAAAATATGGAGTGTCCTATTCTTTGACTTCTTGATTTCTACAAAAATATAGTGCCCCATTTAAAAAAAATCTTACTATTGAAAATAACTCGAAAACGTGAGGTTCAACTGTTTTTTATCTTCGCCATGTTAATCAACAGCAAAATACTGTTAATTTCATAATTTAACCGACTAGTAGCTTCAATAATAACGGAGACAGCAATAGTGCACCGATAGCTGCGAGCAGTCTGTATAGTGTACACGCTCTTTCTTGCACAACCTGAAGGGCTTTTTCGAGTTACAGAGGAAAATCTGACGAAAAATTGATTTTCGTGTTTACCTGGGAAAATTTCAATGGCTCTCCATTTGTGTGTTCTTATGCACACTTTTGCATACGGAAATATATTTTTTTGGGCACAAAATCCAAAAGTTGATATTTTTTGAGTGAAAGAGCTGACTTACAAAACTGACGAAAAATATATCTCCGTATGCAAAAGTGCACGTAATAAAACACAAATGGAGAGATATTGAAATTCTCCCAGGTAAACACGAAATTCATTTTTGCGTCAGTTTTTGCCCTATAACTCGAAAAATTTGAACTTTGTGCCCATGAGAACGTTTATTCAGCAAAATATTAAAATTTGAAACAATTTGACCAAGAGCCATTTCCCACAAGGAATGTGCGGGGCCCTTTGTTAAACGTCCAAACCAAAATTAAACCAAATCCACATAGATCCTAGGTTAGTCATGGAAACACTTTACTCCCTAGGTAGAACAGCTACTTTACTCCCTCTTTTGACGGGGTAAAGTAGAGCTTTATATAATAAGGTTTGTTCCAACAACGGTTACGGACTAGTTGGAAACCGTAAAAATGAGTCGACCAAGCTACTTCCAAATCTACAGGACGGACAAAAAAGTATTTCTTTTCACAGGTATTTCTAAAAATTGAAAAAAAACCCATCGATTTGACTTTGAAAATTACAACTAAAAGGGTTGAATTGGGGTTTAATTAGTATTATTTTTTTTAATTTCATGACTGTCAATTTTCGTCACCATGTTTGACAAGAAGCTGTGTTGAGTTTTTAAATTATTGTCAAAGTTAACTTACCTGATTCAGTTATGATTGCCGTTTATTTTTGCTTTTTAAATTTTTATTTTACCTAGTAAGAGATCTTAAAGAGTGTCATTTTTTGTTTCACATTTTTTTATATCCTATTTTCGGATTGTGGAGTTGACTAGGAACGACCATCATATAAAGTAGAATTTGGTGAATTTGCGTTTGATCGTCGATTACTTATAGCAATCTGCTGCAAACATTATGTCGCCACTTCAGACAGCCAGAATACAGTCTGATACAATTTGTGTGAGGAAATCATTGAAAACAACTTCACATCTTGAGTTTTATTTTTTTTTATTAGTTATAAAAAATTATTTTTTTGGTAATTGAGGCCTTTCAGGGGGGGGGGATTTAAAAACATTAATCAAAAAATAGTATGTATTTGAAATTTAAATAATAGCTCGTTTTAATTATTTTTAAAAATAGTTTTAAATAATTGAAATTAAAATATTTTAAACACCTCCACTTTTCATTTTTATTAAATTAAAAAACAGAAGCTTTTGGCACTAACATCCGAGCACGTGGCGATCTCTTGAAATGGATCCTTGAAATGTTAGGTGTATTTTCAATTACTAATATTTTATTGCGAACAATTTATTGCGTACTTATTATTAAATAAATGTTTGTTGTTAAGTAAATGTAAACGATGATTTCGTTATTTTACGTACGTAGAATTTTGTAATAATCCTGAATAATAAAGCAATAAATAAAATCGCGATTGATCGCGGGCTCTTACCAAACTCACTTCAAATAAGGAATGCAAAGAACAAAAATGCAGTTCAAACAAACTTGAGACGATATCCTCTTAAGGATGTGAATAAATCAAAGCCTAAAAATACACCTCCACCAAAAATAAAAGTGTATTATTGGCCTTGCAAGTTTTACAGCACTCGGAATATTTTACAAAAATGCGGAATTTTAGGGGTTGCAATATGCAACACATATGACAACCCTTACGGTTAGAACAATTTTTATGGTCGATACAGTAGAATGATGATGCAATAGTAGTGTGTTATTCGGAGAGACGCCGACGTCTAGACGCCTCCTGTTCTATGAATAATAAATCGAAAATTGACCACGTGTATAAATTATTACAAAAAAAACTTTCAAAAAGCTTAAATAAATTTAAAAATTCTCAAAATTAATAAAAATCAAGTAATAAAAGGAAAACTTACCATAGAAATATCCACGTGTTCACTTTGGTTAATTAAAAAAAAAGTCTATATTATTATGTGAAAAGGGTACCGGCACTTGCAAACGTGTGTACGTCTGGCATGCGTTTTAACCAAATCGCGCGCGCGGTAAAATTGACTCATAACGCGTTTGCTCGTTCTATTTACTACGGTTGCTTTACTACAAACGAAACTGCCCGAATATGCTTATCGTGCAGTATCTCGGTTATACGGATAGTATCGTGTTTTATGAATTGAAAAAGCTGACGCAATTTTACTACATAATTTCTTGCTTTTCACGATCGCCAGACTGCCAATTATGACTTTTCATACCTTTCCAAGATTACGTCATGAATTTTAAAAAAGTGCATTCCGTTGTAAAACGTGCGTATCTAATTAAATCTCTAGGTTTAAATTAATCTTGGGTTCGATTTCAAGTAAAATAATTTTGCAGAGCTTTTAAAGTTCATATTGAGAAAAGAAAGAGGAATGCACCGAAAAATTGCAATTAGATTCTAGTTATGAAAATGTAAGAGAAATGTCGGAAACCAGACCACTTGGCACCCGTGTGCGAATAAAATTTTGGCGCTCTCGTGTTTACTTTTTTTTTAGAAAGCAAAAAAAGCGTTACTTTTTTAATGATAATTGATAATATTTTATGCTTATTGACAAAAAAACAAAAAACTGAAACTTAAAAACAAACACAAGCATAGTACAACAGGGTTACGCATAATACAGATTTACGTGCATTTTTTTTTAATACCTTAATACATATTATGTCCTCTAATTATTTTTACAGTAAAGATATTCCGGAGTGCTGTAATAAGAAAATTCTAAATTGAATGATACGGATTGCCTTTGATCGTAACCAAAGTAAAGAAAATAAAACTTTCGTTTCTGCAAAAATCAGTTATGCCTTAGAAACATTGGAACGGTGGAGAAAAATATTTGCTACCTAAATGTCATTTTTAAGGTTATATTGAACTGTTTGACTATTGGATTTGTATTATAACGGACGAAAGTTAAAATTGGATGGCATTCCACATACAAGATGTACTTACACTCCTAGGCGTTCTTAAGCTCTTCTACGGCTAATGCCTTCTGATGATAAAATAAATAGGGGCGGATTGGGCAGTCAGGAAATCGGGAACATCCCGAAAGGCCGTTGCATAAACGAAATCCTAGGTCGATGGTCTCTCAATTGATACAGATATAAAAAACTTTATTTTTCATTGTAGTAAAAAATATTTCTTAGCGTTTATGAGTCGGCAGGTAGTAAACTTTGCTTCGCCCCATTGTGGTATAGTGTAAACTGAAAGACAAATTAAATGAGACTCGTATAACTAGGTACTTAGAAAATCAGCTGCAAGCACAGGTGATTGTTGGGTTGCCTAAATATATCAGGACCGAACTTAAACTGAAATATTTCTGATGCAATTTATTTTCAAATTTCATCAAATTCGCCGGTTTTATTTGAATTAGGAACAAGAATTAGTCATACAAATATTCAAATTATAAAAAAATCACTATAATCACGCTAACATTTATAGAAATAATTTCTACCTAATGTTATACCTTTAGATTATTTATTTTCAAATTACATCCGTAAAATAGCGGAAAGTTTAATTTTTCATGTCAAGTTTGCAGCTTTATAGGTGATTCTATAACAAAACATGTTTTTATAGTTATTTATGTACCAAGGGCGTTATAATGATGATAATTCCAGGAGGGCGACAATGTTCCAGCCCGAAGGCCTGAAGGGCCCGAGGGATGGAAGTCGCCCGATGGGTATTATCATCTAGTAACGCCCGTGGTGCATACAAAATTTTATGTTTCACAAGAATATGTATAAGTAGAAAATTAGTTTTAATTTATAATTGTTGGCGTCGCCAACGCGTTGTTTATATATTTATAAAACTAGGAATTTTTATGTTTGTCGGATGGTAACAACTTTTACTAAATTTACAAAAGGTCAAACAGATAAATGACAATTTAAATTCAAATGTTTTGTGTTGTTGTTACCAACATAAAAACAAACAAGAATCCTAATAGCACTAATGCATCTAAAAAATAAATTAATTTTAGCTAAGGAATTTTTGTCGGCAATTACGTCGGCACAAAAGAATTCGTGGATCACGCGCCCAGAAACTACGTGTAAATACTCGTTATTTGTTGTACTGCAACATACTCGTACACAAACATATACTTTCTGACCTAATGATTCAAATTACTATAGAACGTAACGCAGACTCCGATTGAAAAGTGAATCATGAGCGGGCATTGTTAATATAACGCCAGCTTATAATGCCCTGGTTGTTATGGAGTTGTTTATGTAGTTCGTGTCATGGGTATAAACAACAAATAATATGTAAGTAAAACAAATTAAATAAGATCCTAATTGTATTTATTAATATGAAAAACCGAAAACACAAGATGTAATTATAAGAGATAGGTAAGACGATCATAAAGACAAAGCGGGAGTAGCTCAATGGCAGATCATCGGTTCAAATCCCGGTATTGTTTTGCATCTTATTCTTTTTCAATTAATTTACGCACAAAAAAGAAATTGAAAATTTTAAAAATTCAATTCGAATAATGAAACAAAATAATGTATATTTATTGAACAGGGATTTAAGAGCATTAATAAAAGGGACCACACGTCTAAAACCAACTGCTACCTGTGAAGTTTTTCTAAGAAACTCGAGTATTGTACTGTTAGGACCGTATCTGTAGCTGTATTTTCAAAGCAAGTATACTTTATGATGTTATTTTATTTTTTTTAATACAACTTTTCAATAACATTTAAATTATACAGTTATTTTTATGCATTAACTTAAATGTTATGGATCAGTGTATAAACTAGTATATAGTTATAACCACTAGATGCACTCTGACAAATATTGAAAGTCGCCGTGTGTGATCTTGTTGTTGTATTTTCGGACTGTTAAACAGTGCCAACAATCGAATGGAAATAGTGGAATGCTGTATATCTTTATGCGTTATTGTGTCTTAACATTCATCCAAATTTACTGAATGAACTTACTCTACACAATAATTTGTAAAATTATAAGTAAATAATTTTCAAAGTCTTAATCATAAAGATAATAAGGATCTTCCAAACCAGTTAAAGGAGGATTTAGGTAACTGTTTCTTTTGAAGGTTTCTTTTGAATTATCAGGAATTTCCTTAAGTGAAAGTAGTTTTTCAAACTACCATCTGGAACAGTAGCAATAGAAATGAGTTATAGCTTCTTTCTTTCTTTTTTCGGTTATTTTGGCATTTCATTCATCTTCCTGCATTAGTGAAGTAGTGTGTGAGTGTGATACCTACTACAATTTGGAAATTTTTATCCATTTAAATTTTTTTATTAAGAAAATGGGAAGAAGATTCCATCAGAAAGATACATCCAAACAAGAAAAAGGAAAACTGGTAGCTCTTTATGAGCTAAACGTCCCTATAATATATAAGATAGCTCGTGAAATATTTAGATCTGTCTGTAAGTAGTGCTACATTTATAATTTTATAACACTAGTTCAATAAACATTGAGTCTTACACGAAAATCAATGTAAAAAATAGTCACTTTTTGTATGATTGTATATAAAAGTATTAAAAACGTGGAAATGCTAATTGTAGTTTCATTTTTTTGACTACTTAAGAAAATAGAACAAGTAATGCTTCTCTTTAACTTTTGCACTCTCTTCTTCAAAAGAAAAAGTAAAT
The DNA here is from genome assembly GCA_929113105.1 of Agrypnus murinus. Lineage (NCBI taxonomy): Eukaryota > Metazoa > Arthropoda > Insecta > Coleoptera > Elateridae > Agrypnus > Agrypnus murinus. The sequence goes on along the minus strand of OV816031.1, from coordinate 70,571,244 downwards.
TAGTAAAGCCATTGATATCCATACGTGGGTTGCTAATTGAAAATACTGAGAACGAATAAAATCATTAGTTTTCAAGAGTAAACTACCTCGTATTACATTAACAATGTTATTTCAGAGATTACAGATTTATAAATGGATTAGACGGTATAGGGAATGAGGTGTCCGTAAATAAAGATCACGCAATGCATGTAGATGTTTATATTATTATTAATATTCTACGTTCACTTTATTACAATAAGTTAGTCTAACATAGAAGTTATAAGACATTTTATTAGATTGCGTACTATTTCATAGCAAGCGAGCAGCAGACTCCTTTTATCCAAACACCATTTGAGGTGTCCGTAAATAAAGATCACACAATGCATGTAGATGTTTATATTATTATTAATATTCTACGTTCACTTTATTACAATAAGTTAGTCTAACATAGAAGTTATAAGACATTTTATTAGATTGCGTACTATTTCATAGCAAGCGAGCAGCAGACTCCTTTTATCCAAACACCAAGCTGTCTCTTCGACTAACGCATGCGCACAGACATCACAGGGAAGAAGCCCACGGTTCGTTACAAACCAACAGGCAGTGTCGTTGTGGCAGAAAAAACAGTTTGACGGATCAACAGCGAGAAGATTTAATTGATCATAAAAGAAATAATCTATTTGAATCTGCTCGAAGTGTTTGAGTTGAATTGCAATTCCAATGCAGCTCCCGCACAATTTTGTGATATCTACATCTTAATGGAATCCATTGTCGACGAGCTGCAGTAAGTGTTAATATAACCGAAGAACACGCTGAGAAAAGGATGACCTTTGCTCAACAAAATTTAGATACAGATTGGCGGTTGGTGATATTCTCGGACGAGCAAGTCTTTAAAACCAACATGGGAACGCGTGTGCCACTTTGGCGCCCTAATAAAACACGATATAAGCGTGAATATGTTTTACCTCAACGCCAGAGTGGACGCATAACTCCAAGTAAGTGGGGCTGGATAGTAGGTATTGCCCCAGTTGAGCCGCCCCCCACTCTTTTTATGTAAATGACACGCGATCTAATTAATATTCAAATGAGGCGTGGTCTAATTAAATGCGCGAATTAAATTAATTGATCTAATTAAATTAAAATAAATTAATTCACGGTATCATTTGCATATCTCATCTCTCATTTACATATATCATTTCTCATATGCATGCGCGAATTAAATTAATTCACGGTATCATTTGCATATCTCATCTCTCATTTACATAACTCATTTGTACATCTCACCTCTCTCATTTCTCATATGCATGCTCGAATTAAATTAATTCACGGTATCGTTTGCATATCTCATCTCTCATTTGCATAACTCATATCTCACATGCATTCACGAATTAAATTAATTCACGGCATCATTAGCATATCTCATCTCTCATTTACATTTATCATTTCTCATATGGATGCTCGAATTAAATTAATTCACGGTATCATTAGCATATCTCATCTCTCATTTACATTTATCATTTCTCATATGGATGCTCGAATTAAATTAATTCACGGTATCATTAGCATATCTCATCTCTCATTTACATTTATCATTTCTCATATGGATGCTCGAATTAAATTAATTCACGGTGTCATTAGCATATCTCATCTCTCATATGCATTCACGAATTAAACTAATTCATGGTATCGTTTGCATATCTCATCTCTCATTTACATAACTCATATCTCATTTTGTACATCTCATTTTTATATATTATTTGTCATCTCTCATCTCTCTCTCTCTCTCATAAATCTATTTTAAAATAAATCTTATGTTGTCATTCCTATTTGATATTTAAATATAGACCTATAGGTCATCATGTAATTCTGCGAAAACAATTTAACATGTAGAAACATCTAGGGCAATAATAAAGATTTGCTTTCAAGTATAGAATGTACCTCTAAAGGTTGCTGCCAATCACCAGTCGGATTATCTCTGTTGCATTTTGACCTGTTTAAATATACGTCATAAACCTTTAAAATACGGTTTACAAGTAAAGCAAATTCTATTTGATAGAAAACAATTACGGTCGTTCGTTATGACTTCTTAAAAATTTATTTAAATGAAACTTTTAAGAATATAGAATACTGTAGAGCATTATTTTTAAAATTCAAAAAACATTCTCTGTAGCTAAAACTGTTTAAGAAGTTACTTTCAAACTAAATGTTTTTGCATGAAAATACGTACAATCTAATTAGTCATGTTGTTTTCGACATTTCTTAAAACTGCTTTCAACCATAAATAAACAAAGCGCTCTTACTGAACATTTCAAAGGAATTTAGTGAGTTAGTCATAAAGAAACTTCAAGGAATCTCAGTCACTTGTTTTGTTAATGTAGATAGATTTGATGTACGCTTCATTAACTTTTTAACCAAGAAACATGATTATACGCCTTATATAAAATTAGAGATAAAAAAATTAAACCTATGATATATGGTGAAAATGCAAATATTCAACAATTCTAACCCCAATTTTTTCTACTTTTCTAGACGTAATGTAATTTTGAACTGATTTTTAACCTTTTTCGTTATATCTACTACCCTTGTAAACGATTTCTACATATGCCTTCTTACTGTGTATAATTATGCCCCATGTAGATATTCGTCGTATCTATAGTAAACTCACATTTTAACGTTATTTTACAATATATCATCCATTTTCAATGGTTTCGAAATACGCAGATATGTAATAATATACTATATACTCTTGTAGGATATTCATCGTTGAATATAGTAAACTCGTATGATTAATATTAATTTGTAATTATTTTCAGCACCTTCGAAATATATATCTATAACATATGTCATATGTTTTGTAATACGTCTTTATAACTTTGAAACTCTACGTGATTTCCTTTTACAATATCTATAGTTATGAGAACCTTGAAGACTTAACCTGGAGAAATAAAACAGATAAATATTTTACTTTTTATTGAAACTAGTTAACTTATATTCTAACATACATATTTGAAACTACATAACTTATATTCTAACATACAAATATACAACAACAAAATAGAAAAGTATACTTAAGGGTAACATTTTGTATAACCATTATCTTTTATTCTATAATACCTTCTTCTTTAAGCTCAGAAATAATTGAAATAATCTCATCCTAGTTTTCTAAACTACTGCTACCCCTCTGTTTTAAGGTATACAGTAGACGAAGCCTGTCGACAACTTGATTCCAATACGGCGTTTTGTTTTTGGAATTTGAAATTGGTAGCTTGAGGTTAGAGCCTACGAATACATTTTTAGGACAGAACGTAGGAACCAGAGTAAGTACAAAACAACATACTTTCATACAAGAACGTTTTTTGATACGAGTAGTTTCGACGTTATTTAAAACATAATACATAACTTATATATAATATCTATTAAAATAGTACATTTCGTATACACTAATAATGGTACTACATACCCGACTATAAAGTAAACATGGTAAGTATAACAGCAGTTTAAGAGAATTGATAGTAAATATAACTATATCTAATTATTTTGTACTGATATAAAAAGCCGCGGATGTTACGGGCCTCATGTAGTGATAATATCTGTATATAGTTTTCAAAATAATTTTTTCTTTATATACTTTAATAATGTTTGTATATTCTTCACCATGTATTTATATTAATCGTATGTAATAGATGTAATAGTTTAAACAATACCTTCTGACGCATCCAATCAGGCTTCATTTTGATTAACTTTTTTGGGGAGACTAAAATCTGTTATTCTGTATAAATTAGGTTTAATAATCTTCTCATATTTCCAACGTTTAACACCTATTAATTTACCGCTAGGTCTATACTCCTTTCTATGTGCATTGGTAAGACCAATGATTTTTGTATAATTCTCTATATCCTCTTCCGTAGGAATAGAGCCTAAATGTTTAAGTGTTATTAAATCAAATAGTCCAGGGGTTCCCTTGAAAAGTTTGTTTTTTAATTATAATATCATTTCCTTGCATTCCTACAGAAGCTGAAGCAAATCTCAATTTGTCATTATCCTTATGTAGACCATATCTCGTTCTATCTATATTTCTTCCTATCAACGTATCGTGATATTCATAAATATCATGATATTCGTCTGACCCGTGGTTGGCTAATTTCTTATGTATAGAATCACGGGTGTTTAGTATTTTATTATTATTTTCTCCTTTATTGACTTTTGTAGTTGTCGTTGCGGTTTCATGGACGATGCTGTCACTGTGTCGACGTTTCAGATTCACGTCTTTAAATATTACATTATTGCTAGGTGAAGTCTTATTATCATCATCTAGGGTACTATGAACAATTTTCAAATGATTTCTGTAGTTATCGAGACGTGTAAAATACTGTAAACAAATAGAACACTGAACTTTATAACCCTTGTGTATCTTCAAATGACGTGCAAACCCGGAGCGTCGAATGCTCAGACCGCATACATCACACAAGCGTCGTTCCATACCGAAACTGAATGAACAGGAACAAAGTTCCTGTTTATATATATAGTCCAGTTACATGTACATTCACGCACAATTTCAAACAGATACACGCGCAATTTGAAGTATATTTACGCACAATGCGCAATTTGAAGCATATTCACACACAATTTCAAACAGATACATGCGCAATTTGAAGTATATTCACGCACAATGCACAATTTGAAGCATATTCACGTACAATTTCAAACAGATACACTCGCAATTTGAAGTATATTCACGCACAATGCACAATTTGAAGCATATTCACGTACAATTTCAAACAGATACACTCGCAATTTGAAGTATATTCACGCACAATGCACAATTTGAAGCATATTCACGTACAATTTCAAACAGATACACTCGCAATTTGAAGTATATTCACGCACAATGCGCAATTTGAAGCATATTCACGCACTGCTAGCCAGCTTCACTTATAAGTTCACACCACTTAACTGATTCAATAAAAATTTCGTTATTTAAAAATTCCTAACACGGATAGCTTTATCTGTTTTAGAATATTCAAAGGCAGTATATGACATTAAATTATCGTGAGACTCCTGATCTATACAAAACGCCTTATATAAAATTAGAGATAAAAAAATTAAACCTATGATATATGGTGAAAATGCAAATATTCAACAATTCTAACCCCAATTTTTTCTACTATTCTAGACGTAATGTAATTTTGAACTGATTTTTAACCTTTTTCGTTATATCTACTACCCTTGTAAACGATTTCTACATATGCCTTCTTACTGTGTATAATTTTGCCCCATGTAGATATTCGTCGTATCTATAGTAAACTCATATTTTAACGTTATTTTACAATATATCATCCATTTTCAATGGTTTCGAAATACGCAGATATGTAATAATATATTATATACTCTCGTAGGATATTCATCGTTGAATATAGTAAACTCGTATGATTAATATTAATTTGTAATTATTTTCAGCACCTTCGAAATATGTATCTATAACATATGTCATATGTTTTGTAATACGTCTTTATAACTTTGAAACTCTACGTGATTTCCTCTTACAATATCTATAGTTATGAGAACCTTGAAGACTTAACCTGGAGAAATAAAACAGATAAATATTTTACTTTTTATTGAAACTAGTTAACTTATATTCTAACATACATATTTGAAACTAGACAACTTATATTCTAACATACAAATATACAACAACAAAATAGAAAAGTATACTTGAGGGTAACAAAGAAGTCCTGGACGCGGCTATAAAAGTTAGAACAACGCTTGCAGACAATAATATTTTATTAAGTGTGTTAAATTCTTCTTGTAGATATAAGGATGATTTATTTTTGAATGAATTAATTTATAAGTTTACTAAGAAAACTATTGTAGATTTGCAGAACGACCTTGATTTAGATGATAGACTTAAATTTATTACATCTGGATATAATGTATAATAAATATAATATAATAAATGTCTTTAAAACTTATTGTTTTTTATTACATCACAGGTTAGAGCATACGAATATAATTTAGGTTAGATTAGTTTAGAGCCTACGAATATACTTTTAAGACAGAACGTAGGAGCAGAGTAAGTACAAAACAACATACTTTCATACAAGAACGTTTATTGATACGAGTAGTTTCGACGCTACTTAAAACATAATACATAATGCGCATTGTGCGTGAATATACTTCAAATTGCGCGTGTATCTGTTTGAAATTGAAATGTACATGTAACTGGACTATATATATATAAACAGGAACTTTGTTCCTGTTCATTCATTTGTCGGTATGGAACGACGCTTGTGTGATGTATGCGGTCTGAGCATTCGACGCTCCGGGTTTGCACGTCATTTGAAGATACACAAGGGTTATAAAGTTCAGTGTTCTATTTGTTTACAGTATTTTACACGTCTCGATAACTACAGAAATCATTTGAAAATTGTTCATAGTACCCTAGATGATGATAATAAGACTTCACCTAGCAATAATGTAATATTTAAAGACGTGAATCTGAAACGTCGACACAGTGACAGCATCGTTCATGAAACCGCAACGACAACTACAGAAGTCAATAAAGGAGAAAATAATAATAAAATACTAAACTCCCGTAATTCTATACATAAGAAATTAGCCTACTTTCACGATGATAAAGTAGAACCTCAGGATATTCCATATATACCTCGACCAGGGACCGTTACTCTCTCGTCGAAGATTGAACAATCATCTCCCGTTACATCTGCAACGTTGACATCATCGGAGTATGAAGAAGAAGAATATAACCACGGGTCAGACGAATATCATGATATTTATGAATATCACGATACGTTGATAGGAAGAAATATAGATAGAACGAGATATGGTCTACATAAGGATAATGACAAATTGAGATTTGCTTCAGCTTCTGTAGGAATGCAAGGAAATGATATTATAATTAAAAAACAAACTTTTCAAGGGAACCCCTGGACTATTTGATTTAATAACACTTAAACATTTAGGCTCTATTCCTACGGAAGAGGATATAGAGAATTATACAAAAATCATTGGTCTTACCAATGCACATAGAAAGGAGTATAGACCTAGCGGTAAATTAATAGGTGTTAAACGTTGGAAATATGAGAAGATTATTAAACCTAATTTATACAGAATAACAGATTTTGGTCTCCCCAAAAAAGTTAATCAAAATGAAGCCTGATTGGATGCGTCAAAAGGTATTGTTTAAACTATTACATCTATTACATACGATTAATATAAATACATGGTGAAGAATATACAAACATTATTAAACTATATAAAGAAAAAATTATTTTGAAAACTATATACAGATATTATTACTACATGAGGCCCGTAACATCAGTCGATCCGCGGCTTTTTATATCAGTACAAAATAATTAGATATAGTTATATTTACTATCTATTCTTTTAAACTGCTGTTATACTTACCATGTTTACTTTATAGTCGGGTATGTAGTACCATTATTAGTGTATACGAAATGTACTATTTTAATAGATATTATATATAAGTTATGTATTATGTTTTAAGTAACGTCGAAACTACTCGTATCAATAAACGTTCTTGTATGAAAGTATGTTGTTTTGTACTTACTCTGCTCCCTACGTTCTGTCCTAAAAATGTATTCGTAGGCTCTAACCTCAAGCTACCAATTTCAAATTCCAAAAACCAAACGCCGTATTGGAATCAAGTTGTCGACAGGCTTCGTCTACTGTATACCTTAAAACAGAGAGGTAGCAGTAGTTTAGAAAACTAGGATGAGATTATTTCAATTATTTCTGAGCTTAAAGAAGAAGGTATTATAGAATAAAAGATAATGGATATACAAAATGTTACCCTCAAGTATACTTTTCTATTTTGTTGTTGTATATTTGTATGTTAGAATATAAGTTAACTAGTTTCAATAAAAAGTAAAATATTTATCTGTTTTATTTCTCCAGGTTAAGTCTTCAAGGTTCTCATAACTATAGATATTGTAAGAGGAAATCACGTAGAGTTTCAAAGTTATAAACACGTATTACAAAACATATGACATATATTATAGATATATATTTCGAATGTGCTGAAAATAATTACAAATTAATATTAATCATACGAGTTTACTATATTCAACGATGAATATCCTACAAGATTATATAGTATGTTATTACATATCTGCGTATTTCGAAACCATTGCAAATGGATGATATATTGTAAAATAACGTTAAAATATGAGTTTACTATAGATACGACGAATATCTACATGGGGCAAAATTATACACAGTAAGAAGGCATATGTAGAAATCGTTTACAAGGGTAGTAGATATAACGAAAAAGGTTAAAAATCTGTTCAAAATTACATTACGTCTAGAAAAGTAGAAAAAATATAAGGCGTATAATCATGTTTCTTGGTTAAAAAGTTAATGAAGCGTACATCAAATCTATCTACATTGACAAAACAAGTGACTGAGATTCCTTGAAGTTTCTTTATGACTAACTCACTAAATTCCTTTGAAATGTTTAGTAAGAGCGCTTTGTTTATTTATGGTTGAAAGCAGTTTTAAGGAATGTCGAAAACAACATGACTAATTAGATTGTACGTATTTTCATGCAAAAACATTTAGTTTGAAAGTAACTCCTTAAACAGTTTTAGCTACAGAGAATGTTTTTTGAATTTTAAAAATAATGCTCTACAGTATTCTATATTCTTAAAAGTTTCATTTAAATAAATTTTTAAGAAATCATAACGAACGACCGTAATTGTTTTCTTTCAAATAGAATTTGCTTTACTTGTAAACCGTATTTTAAATGTTTATGACGTATATTTAAACAGGTCAAAATGCAACAGAGATAATCCGACTGGTGATATGCAGCAACCTTTAGAGGTACATTCTATACTTGAAAGCAAATTTTTATTATTACCCTAGATGTTTCTACATGTTAAATTGTTTTCGCAGAATTACATGATGACCTATAGATCTATATTTAAATATCAAATAGGAATGACAACATAAGATTTATTTTAAAATAAATTTATGAGAGAGAGAGATGAGAGATGACAAATAATATATAAAAATGAGATGTACAAAATGAGATATGAGTTATGTAAATGAGAGATGAGATATGCAAACGATACCATGAATTAGTTTAATTCGTGAATGCATATGAGAGATGAGTTATGCTAATGATACCGTGAATTAATTTAATTCGAGTATCCATATGAGAAATGATAAATGTAAATGAGAGATGAGATATGCTAATGATACCGTGAATTAATTTAATTCGAGCATCCATATGAGAGATGATAGATGTAAATGAGAGATGAGATATGCTAATGATACCGTGAATTAATTTAATTCGAGCATCCATATGAGAAATGATAAATGTAAATGAGAGATGAGATATGCTAATGATACCGTGAATTAATTTAATTCGAGCATCCATATGAGAGATGATAAATGTAAATGAGAGATGAGATATGCGAATGATACCGTGAATTAATTTAATTCGTGAATGCATGTGAGATATGAGTTATGGAAATGAGAGATGAGATATGCTAATGATACCGTGAATTAATTTAATTCGAGCATCCATATGAGAAATGATAAATGTAAATGAGAGATGAGATATGCTAATGATACCGTGAATTAATTTAATTCGAGCATCCATATGAGAGATGATAAATGTAAATGAGAGATGAGTTATGCTAATGATACCGTGAATTAATTTAATTCGAGCATCCATATGAGAGATGATAGATGTAAATGAGAGATGAGATATGCTAACGATGCCGTGAATTAATTTAATTCGAGCATCCATATGAGAAATGATAAATGTAAATGAGAGATGAGATATGCTAATGATACCGTGAATTAATTTAATTCGAGCATCCATATGAGAGATGATAAATGTAAATGAGAGATGAGATATGCTAATGATACCGTGAATTAATTTAATTCGAGCATCCATATGAGAAATGATAAATGTAAATGAGAGATGAGATATGCTAATGATACCGTGAATTAATTTAATTCGTGAATGCATGTGAGATATGAGTTATGCAAAAGAGAGGTGAGATATGCAAACGATACCGTGAATTAATTTAATTCGAGCATGCATATGAGAAATGAGAGAGGTGATATGTACAAATGAGTTGTGTAAATGAGAGATGAGATATGCAAATGATACCGTGAATTAATTTAATTCGCGCATGCATATGAGAAATGATATATGTGAATGAGAGATGAGATATGCAAATGATACCGTGAATTAATTTATTTTAATTAGATCAATTAATTTAATTCGCGCATTTAATTAGACCACGCCTCATTTGAATATTAATTAGATCGCGGGTCATTTGCATAAAAAGAGTGGGGGGGCAGCTCAACTAGGGCAATACCTTCTCTGGATGTCTTCCGCTGGACCGGGTTCGAATGGTTCGAAAGGAAACCATGGATTGAGGAAGTAGATTTTCCGCCGAAATCGCCCGATTTGAATCCGATCGAGAATTTATGGGCTGCAGATGTGCGAGAATGGAACGATATCGAAGGGATCCAACGCATTCGAACATCAGAACAAGTTTTTCAGCATGCTCAAACTCTATGGGCAAGATTCAGAGGACGTACCATCTGCGAAACTCTGGTTGAATCCCTCCCACGACGTTTAAACGAGGTGATCGATAATAATGGGTTTTGGACGCATTATTAATTTTTTTTTTATTTTAAAGAATTTTAGCTTTGTAATTGTACATTAATTTCAATGGTATTAATAATAATGGTAATCTGTGTAATTCTGTTTTGTTGTTATTGTGTTAGGAAAATATGTTTTATAAATAATAAAATAGAGTTTACTAATTAGGTAGGTTTCAAATTATTCTTTAAATTTAAATTCAAAATATTTTTTAAAAGAAGAATTTTTTTTATTTTAAGTACTTTATATGCGTTTTTTATTATTGCTTTTGCTGTTTGTTTTTGTATTATATTATTTGTAATAATTCATGTGAATATAATTTATAAATTGGACAGTGGTTCTGTTTTCATATACTACTTACTACATTCATTTTATTCAAAAAATTTATACATTATTAAGGTTTTCTTAACTTTTGTTAACTAACAAAAGGTTGAATTTTCTTCAAGCAACAACAAATAATAGTATACATTCAACAGAATTTTAAATGTTATTGAAAAGTTGTATAGATAACGGTCCTAACAGTACAATCCTCGAGTTTCTTAGAAAAACTTGACAGGTAGCAGTGGGTTTTAGACGTGTGGTCCCTTTTATTAATGCTCTTAAATCGCTGTTCAATAAATATACATTATTTTGTTTCATTATTCGAATTGAATTTTTTAAATTTTCAATTTCTTTTTTGCGCGTAAATTAATTAAAAAAATAAGCTGTAAAACAATACCGGGATTTGAACCGATGATCTGTTGCACACAGAGAGACGGTATTTTGCCATTGAGCTACACCCGCTTTGCCTTTATGATCGTCTTTCCTATCTATTCTTATAATTATATCTTGTGTTTTTCGGTTTTTCATATTAATAAATAAAATTAGGATCTTATTTAATTAAAAACATGTTTTGTTATATAGTCACCTATAAAGTCGCAAACTTAACAAGAAAAATTAAACTTTCCGCTATTTTACGGATTTAATTTGAAAAGAAATAATCTAAAGGTATAACATTAGGTAGAGATTATTTCTATAATAGTTAGCGTCATTATAGTGATTTTTTTATATTTTCAATATTTGTATGACTAATTCTTGTTCCTAATTCAAATAAAAACGGCGAATTTGATGAAATTTGACAATAAATTGCATCAGAAATATTTCAGTTTAAGTTTAAGTTCGGTCCTGATATATTTAGGCAACCCAACAATCACCTGTTCTCGCAGCCGATTTTCTAAGTACCTATACGAGTCTCATTTAATTTGTCTTTCAGTTTAGTGTCAGCTAAACTTGGGAACCCGGGGTATAATCTTTTCTCATTAAGTTATAAGTTCGGGAAATGATCGTGTTTAACTTTAAGAATGTATAGTAATACTTAACAATCCAGGTAGTTTTCGCATGTGTCACATTTCAGTGGTCCGGTCGGCTTTCACATCAAAATAAAACATTTTTAAATGTTTTATTTATAATCCTAAAAAGCGATTGTGGCCTCGGAATCTGAAACTGAAACTCCCTATAATTTATTAACTGAACTTTTTTCCTTGGCCCTTTTGGTCTACCGACAAAGAAACACAACACGTGCACTGTACCACAAAACGTTCGAGCAATAAAAGTTTGCGATTTGTCTGTTCTAATATTGGGCACTTTTTTGACTGGTTGGAAATATCTACAGCTTTCTCAATTATACCAGTTTTTAATACTATATTTTTACAAATCTCCCACCACTGAATGGCTTGTTTCCTTTTGTGTGATTTTTCCAACTGTATTTCGATTTCTTGAAGTTATTTCCCAATATTATGAATGAATTCTGAGAGTCATCGATTAAAAGCTTACAGTGAATCTTTTGTAATTATTATAATTATTGTAATTTAATATTAGCTGTTATCATGTGTTAACTAAATTTAATTACCTTCTTTACAGTTACGCCAATCTTTAATTTAAGTTATAAATTTGCTCTTATATTGTCTCATTCGCAAGTGTCGTACAAACGAACATTTTCCAAACTAACAAGGAAAAATTATAGTAAATCGGCAGAAACATCTGACGATAGCAGCTGAAGATGAATTAGAAGCCTTTTTAATACTATCCACTAAAAGACCTAACCTAACAATCCTCATTGGTACTTTGGCAGGTATCACCAAACCTGAGTTTCAAAAACTCGTTTACTAGTAACCTAACCTAACTTAATCCAACCTAACCTAAATTAACTTAACCTAACCTAATCTAATTTAACCTAATCTAACCTAAACAAATAAATCCTCACTGGTTACTTTGGTGAGTATCACCAAACGGTGCAGGGAGTTTTACAAATTCGTTTTCTAGTAACCTAACCTAACCTAATCTAACTAAGTTTAACCTAAACTAATTTAACCTAACCAAAGCTAAGCTAACAATCCTCATTGGTTACTATAGTGAGTATCGCCAAACGGTGTAGTGAGTTTCAAAATCTTGTTTTTTACTAGCCTAACCTAACCAAACCTAACCTTACAATTCTCATTGGTCGCTTTGATAAGTATAGGCAAACCTGTGAGTTTCAAAAACTCGTTTTCTACTAATCTAACCTAACTTAACTTAACCTAATTTAACCTAACCAAACATAATAACAAATCCTCGTTGTATACTTTGGTGAGTATTGCCAAACGGTGCAGTGAGTTTCAAAACCTCGTTTTCTACTAACCTAACCCAACCTAAATTAACCTAACAGTGTCATGAAACTCACCAAAAACACCACTGATTTAAGTGTGGTACTATTGATTTCCAATGAAAAAAGTTTATCCCATAGACTTAACATAGGGAGCTGAAAGTGGAGTAACTTTTGAACGGGGTATTTCCGCACCTTGGGACTAGTGTCATTCAGTGTCGGATTTAGGCACAAGCATTGGAAGCGGCCGCTCCAGGCCCCACAAGTCAGGGGACCCCGCTGAGGACCCTTGCCCAGGATCGCAGTGGACATGCGACAAATAAAAATTATTGGCATGGGAACTCACTTTGTCGTGAACAGTGAAACATGTGAGGACAACAGTTCAATCGTGTACAGGCGGGTAAAAAAGGTGTACGGTCGACGCAATAGAGTTTCGTGAGAAAAGGCAAGCATTCAGAGTGATAGGTAAAATTTTGTAACGGAATATACAGTTTCGCAGCAGACCTGCAAGGAATGTATCATCTCTGTCGCTCCGAATGGCTTGCCTTCAATGCCTTCCAGCAAACTATGTGCGGTCGTCCGACTTACATTCGGGGAAGGGGAACTGTACCATGCTTTCGAATGGGTGAGATTCCTTAATGTCATTTGTCAATTGTCAACACTTCCCAATGTTGAAACAATTTTTAAAAAATCTTAACCTTACCGATATGTAATGCAACTGGAGAACGATCTATCTCCGTTCTTACACGTGTAAAAAATTATTTAAGAAATAATCTTGGACAAAGTGATTTATAAAATGTATCAGTAATGTTTATTGAAAATGACATTACGCAAGATTTATGTTTTGACATTGAGGATAGAGATTATAAAGATAGCATGTGTATTTAATAACAAATTATATAAATGAATCCATATATGTTACAAGGCCTATTAAATATGGTCGAATTACAGAAATCTACCACGGTTGAACTTGGGAAATTAGTAAGAGTAGGGAACGAATGAGTACTACGAACACGAAGCCGCACAACCTTAAAGTTTCATTAGACCTTCTTTTATTTTCCCCCTCCTCAACCACACCCTTTATAATCCACGGCTCCAAGCCCCTCCCTTTGGTAGACCACACCCTTGATCCGCCCACTCTCTACTAGCCCAATCCACACCCTTTATAAACCATACCTCTTTATAGACCACTTGTTTACCACCACCTTACCTCTCCATAGTTACAGTTACATTAGTATCTCCAAATATATTAATAGGATGTAAAAAAGGTAGTCAAATGAAGTTTGGATAATAAGACAATCGTGTCAAGTACAACTCCTTTTATTCAATCAAGTACAATATTTACAATAAAGAACACAGTAAGTTAGTAAAGAAGTGCATCTTGGATTAATAAGAAAAAAGCATATCAAATTATCAAATCATATCAGTATATTATAAATTACTGCGTACCAGTCAAAAATTTTTAATAAAAAAATATATTTATTAAAAATAGTGAAAGTATTACTATTACAAATAGCATTACAAATATTGTTTGCAACAATAATATACTTATTCTGGTCTAACCTGAAAATGGGTTAGGGTTGTTGTTGTAGAGTCATGTTTCCAATTCGTATGGATTAAATGGTCTAGACTCCACGGCACCATCCAAACCGAGGAACCAAAACCGTAAAATTTCGAACTGTAGGAGTTAACTCGAAAACTTCATGCGCTGCTGGATAATAAATCTTCTCGCAAATTAATAGAGCAATTCGATCGCCTTTACGCACTGTAAAATATTGTGAAGAATGATTAAATAACAAGACGTAAATGTTGCCTCTGTAGTCTTCATAACACCTGCACCAACGTCCAAGAAATGATGGTGTGCTAATCCAGATCGTGGAGCTATGCGACCATAACATCCTGCAGGTAGATTAATTTGCAGCCCAATATGAATTAGCTGTTTATCATGAGGGTGAATGATGTAGTGCTCCACGCTGCACAGATCAAAACTCGCAGAAAACGGGTAGCTCGTGTTGGGGCCACCTCATCAGGATGAGCTTTAAAAAAAATGGTTGTTCTGTAGGAGGTGGAAAAACCAAGATGTACACAAATACTAAATGTCTTGTCTTGTAAAACACCCCTGGCCCTTCTCCACCCCAAAAAAGAGAGTTGACCGTTGGCCTAAGAGGGTGACTTTGCCCCCCTCCCCACATTGGAATGTATCATTTATTCGTTATTCGATATTGCGATAGAGATATTGATGTTGTTGTTATAAAGATTTTGTTGTTATTTTTGAAGCTAATTTGTAAAAAAAGTGTAAGTTGCAGTTTTGTGTGTGTTTGAAAGAGTGATTTTTTGAACGTAAGTGCCTGATTTGTTTTGTTGTGTATTGGTTTGTTTTATTGTATTGAGTAGATTGATAGATTGTTCGAATGATGGGTAGTTAATAGTTATCAAAATGTACTGTGAATGCTTTTGACGAGTTGAGTCAGGAGTGAGGAGAACGTGTTAATTTTTAGCGAAAACATCCCTAGAGCAGGCAGGGTGCAAATTCTACAGTTCAGCAAATTCTGCTTGCTCATAATTAATTTTATTTTTTAATTAATTTAATTTTAATTTAATTTTAATTAATAATTAAATAATAAACGATTATTACATTGAGTTATACGCATTTCTTAATTTTTACAACTAACACCTGTTTTCCATAAACTGTGGGCATTGTCTACTTTTGACAATCCAGCATCTCAATCTCAAATCATACTCTAGGTTAAATATTTTTCCTAGCTTTTGGTGTTTTATTAGATTTTTGTGGTCGTAGATAAAGTGTAGTGTGACGAAGTCGGTTTATTTAAAAAATCTTGGGCAGGAAATTTCCTCCATCCCTTCCACCGTGAATTCGCGCTTGATATTAATAATTATATGTACTTAATTTTTGATAAAAAAATAAAAGGTATTTAAATTGTAGTAATTGATTTATACTATACAGCCCCAAAATTTTGTAACGCTTCAGGCCCCTTAAGTGTTAAATCCGCCCCTGGTGTCATTCAACTCAGCTCGTGAAGCTGCATCCAACGGGTAGCATTAAAGTTCCTTTCTACCCTCTAAAGTAAATCTCAGCCTAATATTTTATTTTGCGTTTTGGAATAATATTTTATTTTGTTTTGCAACATTTTGCTTTGTGTTTTGCCATTTTTATATTTTATAACTGATTTTTTATATGGTTTATGTTTATTAATAAATACGTTTTTTTGTGTTTAAGATCATGGGCATCGCCAGAAAAAAATAGAAGGGGGTGTAAATACCCCCTTCTATTTTTTCCTGGCGATGCCCATGATCTTAATTTAAGTAGTATAGTTTTATAAAATCGATGTGTTAATTATTTCTTATTTTAATTATTATTTTTAAACAAAATTTGATAATTTTTTTACCAAAAATGTATAAGGACTGTATCGAAAAGAAAGTTGACATTTTTAAAATAATCGCAAAAGCAAGCTGTGAAATATTTAAAAAATAATATCGATAAAAATCTGTTTATTTGTTTATTGACAACCGCTTCATATAAAAAAAATCTAAGTTTTGTACAATATACACCGATGGTGCGAATTAATATAAATGAAAGAAAAGCAATTTTGGACGAGTAGTGCAGAATAAAAGGGATTTTTATAAAACAGTTTGCTTGATTCAAAACTTTGGCGAGATTTGACTTGTAGTGAAAAATCTGGTCCTAGACACGGACCCTCTAATCCAGGATTAGATAGTAAGGTGTTAAAGATTTTTAAAAGTAAATCAATGTGGTCAGTACGCGATACTGTGAAAACATCAGAAACATCAGTAGGAATGATTCAGCGAATAAAGAAAAAGTACAAAAACAAAAAAATCAAAAGGAACGAAAAACAAGCTGTAGCTAAGAAAACAAGAAAACTGTACGACAACATCTTAACAAGGAAAAGCCAGTGTGTTATAATGGACGATAAAACTTATTGCATATTTGATTGTAAAACATTGCCAATGACCCAGTTTTCGTGGAATTCGATTTTTGTGGAAAAATAGCCCCTTATTTACTCAAGAAAATCTGAATACAGATTTATACCGAAAATAATGTTTCCAGAAAGACTGTCGCAAATAATTAAAAATCATACAGCGCCTACTTTATTTTGGTCGGACTAGCTGCATGTCATTATGCAGCGGCCACTAGGGAACGGTGTAAACAGCATAAAGTCAATTATGTCGAGAAAGATCCTAATCCCCCAAACTACCCTCAAGCACGTTCTATTGAACATATTGGACTATTATTAAACGGCATCTTCAGAAAAACGTTGAAGCTGCAACTAGCAGAGAAGATTTAAAAAAAATTGAATAAGGCCGTTAAATCAGTCACAAAAGAAGTCGTCCAAAACTTAATACTTAACCTGAAAAAGACAGTGAGATAACTGGCAAAATAATACTTTTTTTCTACTATTTTTGTAAAATATTAGATTTTCTAGATATTAAAGTGTTGTTTTATTATAATATTTGCATAAACCTATAAAAGGTAGTTATATGAGCCTGAAGGTGTCAACTTTTTTTCGATACAGTCCTTAGTCCAGAAATAAATTTAGGCAATCATTTTTTACGTGATTTTATTTTGGCAAAGTATCTATACAATTTTGAAAATCTAGAGAATCAGTTATTTCTGATTCAATGCATAAAATTGGTAGGGCATTTAATTCCTCTTGACCAAGAGAGGATCTAAGATAATTTTTTGCTTTTTTGAGGACTGAAAATGAAGCTCTCCAGAGCAGTTTGTTGTAGCCATACATCAATATATATGACAAGCAATTTTAATGTTCGCAAATACTTCGTCACAAACATGATCTTCTTTTAACTTTTTTAAAAATTTGGAACATGGTATACTTACTTCATTAAGGTTGGAAATGTATATTTTCAGGTGGATATATTCTTCAATAAATGATCTTCTTCAAGATCATGACTATATATTTCCTGAAACTTTGCTGCCTTAATTCTTATATCATTAATTGATAATAATTTTATATTTGCCAGAAAATCAAATTTTTCATTAATCAAGATATAATAATAATAATAATAATATTTATTTATTCTGACAATAATAAAAAAAATATATATACAACAGATAAACAATAAACAATATACATAAGATACTTCATTTTCTAATTTAATTATTTATATATTTCTTTTTAATTATTTATTATTTATTTAATCCAATTATTTATTCTCGATCATCAGAATCGCAAGGAGATGATTCAGCATAAGCTGCTCTTCCATCATCTACCTGGAGTTAACGAACGACTAACGGTAGGATTATTACACAAAAGAAAAAAAAATTAAGTATAGATTTATAACATATCAATTACACAAGGATCAATTACATAAACTGTTTACGAACTGGTGTATCAATCGGCTAGTAGTAACTTTTTGAACAAAGCTTTTTTAAATTGTTTAATAGCAAGCATTTTGATGGAAAATGGTAGCTCATTATAAATTCTTGCGACATTATAGGTAAACGAACGTTGGTAAAAAGTAGTATTATATCTAGGGATAGTCAATAGACCTCTATGCCGCAAATTTATATTGTGCACATCTGTTCTGTATCTTATTTTATTGTATAAATAGGGAGGCTGCTTGTCAGATATTATCTTATGGTAGAATGCAGCTGTTTGTAAGTAAAACCGTTTTTTCATATGGAACCAACCTGTATCAATTAATTTATGCGAAATGTGTTCATATTTTGGAATTCCATAAATAAGACGCAAACAAGAGTTCTGGACTCGTTGAATACGCTGAGTTGTGTCGTAATCCAAACAAGGGCCATATACAGGAGCAAAATAATTAAATTGTGATAAGACCATGGATTCGCATAGTAAAATTTTCGATTTTTTACTTAAATAATCTTTAATAATAATTAATATATGCAGATTTCCTTTCACTTTTTTTTGTTATTTATCTGCGAGATTTACAATCTGCTCCATAGAGCAATAGGAAAATATGATGGAAGTGGAACAATGAATGGATACGTAATCCAATGATTTCACTCCAAAATAATTACAACTACGTAATTTGTTTGACTGAAGAAATCATTTGAAACACGGAAGAAAAAAAAATAGATTAACAACTAAATACATATATTATGGGTCCACATCGGTAGGCCAATGTCTTTTTAATCTTTTGCGTACTGTTGGGGGAACAGGTCAAAGCATCCATTTCTTCGTTAGGGTGTCCAGGAAGATTATTTAAACATCTTCTGGTAAACTTGGGTATTTCGTGGTCAACTAGTGTTATACCTGAGCCCTCGTGGAGAGTTTTATTGGATACGTACCAAGGGGCGTCGAACATCATCCTTAATAGTTTGCACTGTAATATTTGTATGATTTTGGTATTAGAGGGTTTCGCACATCCCCACAACTGAACTCCATAAGTCCAAATGGGCTGGATTACACACTAGTAAAGAAGAATTTTATTTTCGATTGTAAGTTTAGACTTCCTACTTATCATACAGCTCATTTGACGTATCTTAAGGTTAATTTGAGTCTTCTTTTTTTGTTATATGGGATTTCCAGGTAAGTAGTTAAATACCGATACTCATTGAAATCGAAAGTATCTGACAACAGTCAATCTAGTTCTTAAGAAAAGAAATGATTAGCCAATGGATCGAGGTACTTCTGTAACGCTAAAAAAACTTTTCCATCCAAATTAGCAGGGAAAATACCGAGAGAATCAGGAAAACACTGATAACTTTGAAACTGTGCACTTTTAGATAGAACATATTTACATGAGGGAGTCAAAAACTATATCACATAAAATTTAAAGATCCTATTTGAAAAAAGTGAGGTTTTCCTGTTCAAAGATTTATACTTTAAGTCTATCGGATTAAACACCCTGTATACTATTCAGTATTAAATTTATGCAGAAACGCGGATTTAGGTACATATAAGCGTCGTGTATTATTATAATCGGGGATAATATAACTAGTGTTATGATTATCATCGGTGATAGCCCGAGTTAAAACCGACGAAAATTGACCGAGTGCGAAGCACGAGTTCAATTTTCTAAAGGTTTTAACGAGTGGTATCATCGTTGATTAATCATAACACGTGTTATATTTGGTGAGAGAATATAATGAACGTTGAAAGAAAATAAACACTGAAACTTTCTGTCACTTTGACAGTAAACAATTTTATTTATTAAAAACAGGTGACAGTCAACATGCGGTGATAGAATTATCATCGATTTGATAGCCTATTCTGCGAGTTTGTTTTTGTACTTTCACCAATGAAATTAATAAAAAATGTACCATGTGACACGTGAATTATATTCTCGTTTAAGTGTAACTTGCACTATGTAAATTTATTTCTTTAAAATTGGATTTCCAAAAAATAACAGAAAAACTGAATTTTTAGAAACTGTGCAGAATTTCGATATACCGGGTGTCTTAAAAGTGTGGGAACGCTTGAATTTCTCGAGAACGACACATCCGATTACAAAAAGAAAAAACACGTGTTCCTTTATTTTTTGAAACCTATTCAGTTATGATATGCAAACATCACCCCCCACCCCCTGGGGGGTGGGACGGGAGTAAGTTGTGAAAATTTAAATGGGAACTCCTATTTTTTATTGCACTTTTGCATTCTCCATAAAAAACTGTCCTCAAATTGAAAATTTCGCCACCACACCCCCGACTCCTCTTGGGGTGGAAAGAGGGAAAATTGCACATATTCGCAGAAAAACGATCTTCTTTTACTTTTTTTTCCTCCAAAATTTCCACCCCCAAAGTGGCGGACAATTTGTAAATCACAAAAAAAATTTGGAGGAAAAAAGATCGTTTTTCTGCGGACATGTGCAATTTTCCCTCTTTCCACCCCCAGGAAAGGTCGGGGGTGGGGGGGGGGTCAAAATTTGCAATTTGAGAACAGTTTTTTATGGAGAATGCAAAAGTGCAATAAAAAATAGGTGTTACCATTTAAGTTTTCACAACTTACTCCCGCCCCACCCCCCAGGGGGTGGGGATGATGTTTGCATATCATAACTGAATAGGTTTCAAAAAATAAAGAAACACGTGTTTTTTCTTTTTGTAATCGGATGTGTTGTTCTCGAGAAATTCTAGTGTTCCCACACTTTTAAGACACCCGGTATACTACATTAGGCAAGCATACATATTTTATAACATGTTTTTAACCATACTTATTATTATGCCATTCTGCCATTGATTTACAAATTGTCCGCCACTCCCCTACGCCCCCACCCCTTTGGGGGTGGAAATTTTGGAGGAAAAAAAAGTAAAAGAAGATCGTTTTTCTGCGAATATGTGCAATTTTCCCTCTTTCCACCCCAAGAGGAGCCGGGGATGTGGTGGCGAAATTTGCAATTTGAGAACAGTTTTTTATGGAGAATGCAAAAGTGCAATAAAAAATAGGTGTTACCATTTAAGTTTTCACAACTTACTCCCGCGCCACCCCCCAGGGGGGTGGGGGTGATGTTTGCATATCATAACTGAATAGGTTTCAAAAAATAAAGGAACACGTGTTTTTTTTTGTAATCGGATGTGTCGTTCTCGAGAAATTCAAGCGCTACCACACTTTTAAGACACCCGGTATACTACATTAGGCAAGCATACATATTTTATAACATGTTTTTAACCATACTTATTATTATGCCATTCTGCCATTCTGAGGTAGATTACATGCGGTATGTATTTACTGATTCTCTAATATCCCATCCATCTATTAAACCATTACCCGATGTTTTCCTTTTCTCTAATAGTCTAATCAGTACTCACACATGTTAAGTAGTTTATTGTGTACATAATTTCACCGATAAGCATTAATCAAACACCATTTGGCCAAAAATTGTTCTATTTTCTCATGTTTTTATTTTACAATAAACGTTTTGCTTTACTAAAGTTACTGTTGCGTTGCTTTTTTTGTAGTTCAATATTTGTAGATGTAGTCTCGAAACAACTTGCTAACACCATACACGACAGCTGGGTCTTGATGGTCTAAAGCAATAGCCGCTGTAGCCGTAGCTGTAGTTGCTACAATAATCGTAACATCTATAAAAGAAATACAAGTGAACTGAATGACTTACAAATAGTTATTTACTTGGCAAGCTTTGTAAATTAATCTTTACGGTCGAGCTGGAAAGTTTGTGGGGCGAGCAATGAAGGAGCGAGCCTCTATAATCCACTGAGTCCAGTAAAGATTAATTACAAAGCATTAATAAATTAATTGCTAGACGTGTTGGGGACGCTAAGGTGTTGGGATAAAACAAAATAGTTTCTACTAGCGTTTTGTTAATGATCATTGTAATAGTAATTTACGTTATAAGTCCTGGAAATGGAATTTTACAGTCGAGTAAGATGTTACGGACAAGGCGACGAAGGAGCCGAGTCCAGAACATCGAAACGTAATGCGTTTTATTTCATACTGCAATTATTGGAATATTGGTTTAATTTAAAAAAATATATATATATAAAATAAATTTCCAAATGCAAAATATGGACATCTATGAAGAAAGAGTATCCATAGTAACTGATTACGTACTAAAACATTGTCCAGTTGATTGATTGTATTTGCGTCCGGTAAAATTTTTTACAGTCATACTAGACTGTAATAGTAGATTACTTACCAAGGCGGGAAGTAGAACATTACGCGGAGAGCAATGCTGCTGCCCAAGGCGCGAAGCGCCAAGGGCAGCAATTGCTCGACGTGTAATGTCTTCCCGCCGAGGTATGTATACTATTTTATTCACAATCGTACATAATTATGTTCTGACATTGATACCTTATACTTGATATATGTAGGACACAACACCAGCGTTTTTATTTAGGTGGCGATAAAATGACAATTGCTGCAACAATTGTCAAAGTAAATTCGTGTCACTACTAAACCAAATTTAATTACATTGCTCCTAATTGCAATTTACACGATTTAGAATGCCTGATAGTGAAACTGATGTAAGTTGCACACCACCGGAATAGCGAGAAGTTGCTAAAACAGTGACTGACTGTTTGTTACCTGCTAAAAGTAAAGATTGATACGAAAACTTCTGCCATCTGTTGAGAATATTTAGAACGAGCAAAAGGTAAGTAATGGATATTACTAACCAAGAGAACTCATTACTAACCAAGAGAACTTATTATTGACTCTGATGTATAATAAACTACTTTCTAACTTTTTAAACGTCAGTAATGAACACATTATGTATCGATTGTGAATAAAATTTTTTACAATCATACTAGAATGTAAAATCGCATGTTCTGGACTAAAAAGTTTGACGTAAAACTGACAAATGTGACACAGTATGAAATAATAGTAATTTACATTGCAAGACCGTTACTTAGAACGTTACGTGCAAGCAGGTAGGGTTCGTGTAACCGTCGAGCATTGTACAATGTTTTATGGTATTCTGAATTGTAAATCTTGAAGAAATAATCATGAAATAAATAAAGAGTAATAAAAACTTTCACAATAGTTATTAAAATATAACCTGACAATTGTTTCGACAGCTAAGCTGTCATTATCAATGGAAATATGAATATAAACGAACACGTCACTAAGGTAAATAGAAAAAATATATAACAAGATAAGAAGATAAAAATAATAAAAATTAAATATTTAACATTTACTGAGCTCAATCTGTTCATTTATTAAAGGTACTTTGAGTTTGTGTTTGTATATCTCGAAAGCTTCTAAAATGTCTAATTTGCATTTGTTATTACAAAAATCTAGATATTTCGTATTATTTTGGAGAGTCATTGTGTGATTGTGTTCTAAAAGGTGTTTGGCGTAATTAGATTTTTCAGGATGTTTATTTCTGTAACAATGCACGTGCTCTTTATATCTTATGTCAAAATTTCGTGCGTTGTTATAGAAATAATCATCCCGAAAAATCAAATTACGCCAAACATCTTTTAGATCGTAATCACACAATGACTCCCCAAAATAATATCAAATTCCTACATTTTTGTAATAACAAACGCAAATTAGACATTTTAGAAGCTTTCGACATATACAAACACAAACAGATTAAGCTCAGTAATTATCCATTACTTGAAGTGCTGGATATTATTATTATTTTTATCTTTTTATCTAGTTATCTATTTTTTGTAATTACCTTTGCGACGTGTTTGATAATGACAGCTTAGCTGTCGAAACAATTGTCAGGTTATATTTAATAAATATTGTGAACATTTTTATTAATCTTTATTTATTTCATGATTATGGAGCTCCACAAAGTAAGATTATTGCATTTACTGAAGCAGTCCAGTACAATTTGCAAGATATATATTAATGTTTTAAATAAATATGTATGTTGCTATGGTATTGTAGAACGCGTAAGAATTTCATAACGGACGATCCCGTAAAAAGAATCCTTACCCATAGAGACCGAGCTCAATAAACAGATGTTTACGAGTCAGTATACCGTAAAATTTCTTTTTTGCGTTACTGGCCTGTTTTTATGTGTTTCCCGATTTGTTATTTGCCATAGTAAGTTAATGTTACCGAATTGTTGCCGGTTGCTATGACAACAAGAAGATAACAGAAATGTTATAATTCATAGCGTGTATGGGTGCTGTTATGAAAATAAATTAATGTAAAATGATTTAATTAGCATTAATTGTGAACATACCGCAAGACATACCTAACCTTACTTTTGTAATTAGGTGACAGCTGATGCTTAGAGATTGACATTACAAAATTACAAAAGTAAGGTTAGTATATTTGGCGGTATGTCCACAATGAACGTTTCGCAGCCAACGTTGACCTCAAATTTAAAAAAATCATTATAAATCTTAGAATATAAAACTGTAGAAAGGAGCATAACTATCCGGCGCAATGAGCTTTAAAAGCGACGGATATGACGTCATACAGGCCGCCATTAGACTCCACCTAAATTTGCTTTTTCTCTCAAATACTGACAAATACGAAGAAGGAAATTACATTTCATAAGTAAGTATTCGTTTGTTTAAAATATTAAATATAAAACTGAGGTTATGTAGTTTATGTGCGCATTTCGAGACAGTGAGAACCGCCAATGGAAATATCTAATTACAAAATCGGAAACATCTCTCCGCCACATTGACACCCCATCCCGGTCGTATGTGATAAATGATTATGCTCCTTCCTAAAGTTTTGTTAGTTATAAATAACATGTTTTTATTTATTTTAAATAGTATCGTTAGCCCAAAAAGTATCATACGATACTCATCGTTAAGTGTTTACAACTGATACCGAAAATTAGAAAAACGAGATCCAGAACTTTTTTTTTTCTATCTGTTATAAAGCACTTACCGGACTCGTATCGTAATATACTATTACAAAACTTACCATAAATGCATTTAACAAGTTTATTAGTGTCACTTACATAGAAGGTGGAAATAAAAATATTTTTTAATCATTCTAATACTAAATTCTATGTTATTTTTTTTATTATAAACAAATTAATATTTGACGGTAACACAAAAATATTCTAAGCAACGCGGAATGTAAGCACTAAACATTTTCTGAGAAAATAATAGACCTCGGTTCCACTCGGTATATAATAGTCATTTTTGAATGTTATAAGTTCTTGCATTCCCTGTAGCTTAAATAACTATTATGGTACAAGTGAACAAAGAAAGCTTCTATCGTGAGTTGAAAAGTTGAACGCAATTGGCTGCTATTGTAGCCGTTTACTCACTAGTAAATAAATAGTTATCTTCAATAGAAGTTCACTGTCACGTGCATTTTTAGGTTCTAAGCCGAAAAAGGGGCCAAGTGTGTGAGAATTGACAGCGCATGTCTATCGAACAATAATTTTTGTATTCGTTTATACAAAATTGTAAAAAGCATTAATTTATTGTAAATCTCGAGGTTAACTTTAGCAGATGTCAAATTAGGTACATAACCGAAAAAGTTTATAGTGTATTTATTTACCTTAGGTACACAACCACTTTTTCGGTTATGTACCTAAAAGGAATACAAAAAATTGCTGTCAACTTTTTCCTTGTCATCTTTAATGTCAAAACGTGTAACATATCAGTAATGTGTCGTACACGATTCTTAGGTTTCCAGGACGAATGAGTTTTGGAACTGTCTACTCATCCTGTAATTTAACACATTTCTAACTTATTACGTTAATAACTATTTGTCACACTTTTCATTTTTTCCGAAAATACGATGTGTACTGTATGTGTATATTTGTATTTTGTATATTGTACTATATATTTGACATATCTCAAAGATAAGTCTTACATCTAATCATACGTGTTAACATTTGTGACATTTGTATTTCTTAATATTTCAAGTAACTTGTTGTACAATATACTATTTATCAACTAGTGAGTAAACGTCAACTTTAATTGTTTAGAAACGTAAAGGTAAAAGTCGTTTTACTTACAACCTCACAAACTATTTAAGGGATTTCGACAAATATTGTTCAAATAGCTTGTTATTATATACAGCGAAAGCCGTCATAGTCATAACACCCAAATTTTTTTATTATTTGGATCAGATCTCCTGCTATAAAAAATACTATATCTTATTCTTTGATATTACTAAGGTTTATGTGAATGTTCCTTATCATAAATGCTAGTTTATTAGAAACAGAAATAATAAGTATGTAGAAATATAAATAAAGACTTGATGTTTTCAAATTGTCACTTCTAAGTGTACATATAAGAATAATAGTTAATAAAAAATAAAAGTTATAAGATATTTTGCCTTTAACTGACCTCGGGAGTTAAGTACGCCTTTTGCCCCTTTTCCCTGAACCGCCCTTGAGTCAGATGTATATTATCAACTCACTTGCTCCCATAGCACAGCTTACCTCTTAAAAACCTTAAATGACATTATGCCAGAGAGATATATCACTGAAGAGGAAATCTTAGGAGAAATCCATTGGCGCATCATATTTGACGTTTACATCAAAAGCTGCTCATTGCACACTTTTTATTTGTCTTAGCAATTTTTCATAAAGCAATTATTTAGCAAGATATTTAAGGTGGAAGCTTTTAGAGAAGTAGGTACTTTATAAATTAATTCTTTATTATATTGATAACAATTTTAAATCATTTGGCGCCACCTGTTTAAATAGTGTCAACGCGAGAGACACCTTATCGATAAATAGTAGTAACAGATAGCTTTAATACTATGAAGTAAGTTCTCTGTAGCATACCAACAGAAAAAAGTTGAGCTTAAAAGCGAAATAATGCAAAACAGTCAAAACCCTCGAAACTAATGAAAATACCAATCTCAAGGTCGATTAAAAAGCTTCTCGGATGTGGCTCACAAAAGTTAATGCATATTCTGATAGGATCTGTCCTATTAGAATTAGAAATTGTATTTCCTTATTAAAAATAACATTTGAGCAAAAAAATGTTAAATAAACACGAAATCTTTATCTCAGTATGATTTTAGGTTCTTAAGGTAGTTAGGTGAATCATATTAAATCAAAGACAATCTATACAAAACTAATTATAATAATAATACATAATAATAATAATGTTTATTTAAATACTTTAAACAGTACAGATTAATTAAATTCAGTAAGACATCAACAGCTATGAACATGTAGGTAAATAAACAAGTTAAGCCCATTTATGACCAATTGGTTGCGTATGGGCGGTATTTGTACAATTTCACATAAAAATATACAATAGTCTAGAGTACAATTTCCATTAACCTTAAAAAAAAGAACGCATTCTTTTATTTTTTATAACTTAATATATTAATAAGAAAATCAACTACCTATAGGTATATAGGCATATACGTACTGAATAACTTATAGCATAAGTAGTGTATAGTATATATACTTAGATAAAATATTGGAAGTATTTTGGAGGAAGGAAGGATACAATTTTGTTTTTTTTTTTGTATTTTTAGTGCTCTACTAGAGTGAATTATATGTCGTTCCGTAAGTAGCAGATATTTTCTAAATACTTTCTTTAATAAATTGTATGAATTTAGGTGAGTGACATAAGTTTTGTACATATCTGGCAGGAAGTTGAATATTTTTATTGAATGGTATATGAAATTACGCTGACCAATTGCTTTCTTTATTTGATGATTTTGTAACAAACCTTTATCCTTACTTCTTGTGTCATAATAATGTTGTATTCTTTTAATGGTGTGTCTGTTTTTGTATGTATAAACTATTACATTGAAAATATATATTTGCCGAATGTCTAAAATCTGAGCATCTTCAAAAAGTGCAGTTGATGGATATGTTGGTTCTTTATTGTGTATTATTTTCAATAATCTCTTTTGTAGAACATCTAGTTTTTTTAAATGGACATTTGTTACTGAGCCCCAACATAATATTCCATACTGTAAGCGGGATTCAACAAGGGCGTAGTATAAAGTTTTCATTGACGTTATGTCAAGAATCCTTTTAAGGTATTTGGATTTGAATAGAAGTGTTCTTAATATTTTCGCTGTATGATCGACATGTACGTCCCACCGCAGATGTGAATCGATGGTAACTCCAAGATACTTGACATTATTACGGGACTGTATTTAAATGTTTGCTGACAGATGCTGAATCGACAAGGTGCGATAGTTTGGAAGGCCATTTTTGTAAATTGAGAAAGGCAAATAGAAAGTCTTATCGAAATTTATTGTTAATTCTTTATGGCTGAACCATTCAAGTATCACTTCCAAATCTTTTTCTGCTTTGCTCTTTAAGGTTAGCCAATCAGTTACACTGTACAGAATAGCAGTATCGTCAGCGAAACTTATAATCTTTCCTGAACTATTTAATGCAAATAAATTATTTATGTAAATCGAAAATAACAGAGGGCCCAGTACTGTTCCTTGTGGTATCCCGTAGGCTATCTTACGTTCTGAACTTATATGTATACCAATTTTTACTGTTTGTTTCCTATCACTTAGATAGCTTGTAAACAGTTCTAAACACTTTCCTCTGATTCCTATGTCTTCCAAGGCTTCTAACAGCTATTTGTGGCACACAGTGTCGAAAACCTTAGCTAAATCTAAGAATAGGCATAGTGATGGTTTTGTTTCGGTATATAGGATATAGCATCATTTGTCGATAAACCTTCTCGAAAACCGTACTGGGCATTAGATATGATGTGATATTTTTTTATATATGCCTCTAATCTGAGTTTTAATACCTTTTCAAAAATTTTTGTGAATGTAGTTGTCAAGGATATGGGTCTATAGTTTTGTAGCTTTTTTTTATCACCTTTTTTGTATATCGGTGTTACCACAATCTTTTTATGGTCACCAGGGCACAATCCTGCTTCAAAGATGTTATTAATAAAGTCAGCTAGAAGAGGAGAAATTTCGTTGGCCAATTCTTTTACCGTATCTGTCGTAATTCTATCAACACCAGGGGCTTTCTTGGTTTTTAGTGTTTTAATTATATCTTTTACCTCGTTTTCGGTGATTGGCATAAGAACAAACGAGTTTTGTAATTGAAATCTGTGTGGCGGATGGGAGGAGTGTTTGACGATTTTTTGGGCATATGTTTCTCCTACTTTAGCAAAATAATTATTAAATTCATCTGCTATCGCTTTTTCTTCCTTTATAGTAACATCTTGCTCATTGACTATCGTCTTTATTGTTTCAGGTCTGTGCGTATTGGAGAGTTGTTTCACAAGTTTTTTGAGTTATTTTGGTTTCGCTGTATTTGTGTTTTATAGAAGTTCATTTTTGACTGTTTTATAAGTTTAGTAGTTATGTCTCTATATAATACGTATCGGTTTTTCTTTTCTTGGTTATACAAATCTTTTTTATGTTCAATATGAAGTCTGTTTCTTTCTTCAATTGAATTTATTATACCTTCTGTAACCCAACTTTTTCTTTTCTTATCTCTTCTTTTTTTAATTACTTTGCTGTTAGTTTCAATATGTTCTTTTATAACATTTATAAAGTATTCAGTTTTTTGCATATATCCGTAAAGTGGTAATATTGAATCCAATTAAATTTTTGTAATCTTCTTTTAGTTTCTTATAATTTATTGTTTTTATATCAAAGCATTGTTGACTGTTTCTTGTGTAGTCAGGTATTATGGCAAAACTTGTGATTGTAGCACTATGGTCCGTAATCTGTGAATCAAAAACGATTGAAGTACATCCCGAATTTATGTTTCAGGTTTTACTTTTTAAAAATATGTGATCAATACAACTACCGGATTCGCCGTGCTTTCGTGTGTTTTTATTATTTAAAGAAGTGTAATTGTATTCTGCCAATATATCTAGGTATTTTGATACATGTTCCGTTTCATCATTTAAATCTAAATTAATGTTACCTACAAAAATGTGGTCGTTTAGGGAGTTTGTTCTATTTATACCCTTCATGTAATTCTCTAAACTTTCAATAAAGATTTCTGGGTCAGTGGATGGTGATGTATTATTCTTTAACGATATTGTTGTTTTTATGACTTTACACTGTCCAATAGTAAGTATCTCACTGTTATGCATCAGAGAATTCTTGATATAGTAGATTACAACACCATCATTTTTATTAAGGTTTCCTTCGTTATAAATTAAGTCATATTCCTTTAATTGAAACAAGTTAAAATCAGGTATGTTAAATGTTTCCGTTAGTAACGTATGTAGAATCGCACTATAGATAAGATCATGTTACATGAGAATTGCTTAAGATAATAAAACTCACGATATCAAATTACAGTTTTTCTGCTAAGTCTATGTTATCT
This sequence comes from Agrypnus murinus, assembly GCA_929113105.1. NCBI lineage: Eukaryota > Metazoa > Arthropoda > Insecta > Coleoptera > Elateridae > Agrypnus > Agrypnus murinus. The sequence goes on along the minus strand of OV816031.1, from coordinate 70,540,330 downwards.
CTATGAGAACTTCTTTGGCATTTATTCTCTCATGACCATGAGAACTGTGTAGGCAGATAAGGTATAAATACCTCTGTTTTAATCTTAAGTCTTTATTAAATATTCATTCAACACACAAGTCTTTATTAAGTATTCAACAAGTGTTTATCCTGAGTGAGTATTAAAACTAGATGTGGATTTTAAAATTGTCTTGCTAGTAAAAACATAAAGGCTCATTCGAGTTTTAATTAATTATTTTGCTTAATGTCATTTAAATGTGAATTCTAAAATTGTTCTGTTAAGTGTGTTAATTCAAATTTAATTATTTAAACTCGTCTTAAACTCGTTAAATAATTACAGACAAAGTAATATTAATATATTTGTATTCTAAATATTAAAAGAGATAAAGTTTTCTCTCGATTAAAAATAATAAAATATATTCTACGACTGCAAACGAAATATATAAATGTGTTTTATTATATTCAATAAATAAAGTTTTAAAAAAAGCTTCGGCCACAGAATATAATCAAAACTCGTTAATATTATGCAATCATATTTGTAAGACAATTGTTCTAAATGCACTTGTAATTCATCAAAATGTTTCGACAAACTTCTTATGTGTTGTTCTGATGGAACAATTTAAAATGATTACGAACCTCGACATTGTTAAAATGAGTATTTAATTCATTTATAGAAACGTATTCTAATGAATTTGGCGGTATATAATTTATATTCCTAATATACTGATCCATATTGTTAAGGTTTTGTGGATTTGTTAATCGTAATAGACTTAAAAATTATGTTATACTATCATTAACACATTGCACAAAATAGTATTTATTCGTGCATAAGGACATACACTTTTACATAGAACTTACAACATATTTGTAACATGTATTATTGTATTTACAATATTTCCTTTATTACATTTATTTTCTATTTCTACTAGAAGACCTAGTCAGAACCACGGGATTTTGTTTTGGTTTTGTTTTAGTTTCTTCTTTTGATTTTCCTTCTTGTTTCTTATATTCTGAAATACTAAAAATTCTTTCCTGTATAACGCCAGTATTTGTAATAATCTGTTGGTCTTCTTTAGTTATATTCTTCAATGGTTTGGGATTTATGTCTTGTTCTTGGTTTTTTGGAATAGGAGTTGTAGGTGTAGTGAAAATATTTTGCTGTGATCTTGAAGTGATGACAGGAATATTATATTGCGCTTCCAAATCTATATCTTGTGTAAGTTCTTGATGTGTGTATGTATCTTCTATAACTAAGACTTTTCCCTTTATATACGCATGTTTTTGCTCTTGCCTAGCTTTTTTTAGGTTTTCTACCAGTATTTTGTGTTTTTCTTTATCTTCTGCGATCAAGTCTTCGGATACGTAAATCTTAGTGCCTTTCAAGTTGGTCTTTTGCCAAATTATTTCCCTCTTGGTAATGTTTGATAAAAATTGAGCTAAAATGGGTCTTGTTTTCTCTGTTTTTTTCCCTATTCTATGTATATCAATTATTTCAATATATTCGAGTTCTAATTGAAGTTTGCTATTTAATAAAGTTATTACATGTTCTTTAAGGTTTTGTGAGTTTTCGTTCTCTTCTTCGTTTACTCCATAGAATATTAGGTTGTTTTTCTTTAATTGCCGCTCATTTGATTTTAAACGCCTTTTCAAATATTCATTTGCTAATGCCAATTCTTCAACTCGCTTATCTAAGTTTGAAACTTCGTGATTTACAGTTTGAGTGAATTTTTTTATGTCTTTGTTTATTTCGTCTATTTTCCCAGTAAGTGTTGTTTCTAATTTTTTAATTAATGCATGGATATCGTTTAGAGAAACCTCAGCATGATCATTCATTTCAATTTACTTTCAATATTTAATCTATTAAAAACTGCACACACCCAATATTATCATTAAATATTTGTATTTATCTATTCTGAAAACTATATAGGTTATATTTTAAACTATCACTTTGTTTACCTTATATATTCGTTTTTTTCCTATTTTACAAATCTTTAACACACTATCCAGCTTATTATACGCGATGTAATATCGCCGTTTTGAAAATGTTATCGAACGATGTTCGTAAACGTAAAACGAATATTTTGTATCGGTTTTTAAATTAATAGAGGGGCATGTTATGTCTCGGGCATATTATTAACAAAGGCTATAGTTAGGATCTTAGCTAGATTCAGTAATGTTTAAATCAAAAACTTAAAAATAAAGGTTTCATGCAGATCTAACCTAACTTTCTTAGTTTTTCATGCTTAAATAAATAGATCACATTTATAAATAAAAAGGATATGATTTAGCTAGATTGTGTTGTCACAATCATGAATAGGCAACCTAAGTTACACTTTAGGTCGGTTTTCCTCTTGCTAGGAGAAAATCATTTTCATAATATTAAAGTTTTCAGTTACGATCTTCAGCGTTATACATATTCTTTGACATTCTTGGAGGCCAGCTCAAGTTTACATGGTTGATTTCCTGTAAATAGTTTAAGTAGATCAATTTTGTTATGATTGATATAACATAATTAATTTTTGAATTCATTTAATAGAATTTTGGTCACTTCAATGAGAGATGGTATTTGTAATCCTCTCGTTCGCGAAAACAGACTTTTATAGGCTTTATCCTGATTTTTCTTGTCATTGTTTTTATGTAAGCTCTTAGTGCACTGCACACTATATATTTTGTGCATAAATTGATTAATGTAGAAGTTATTTTAAAACTGGCATTTGTGTAAGCATCTATTTGCTCATATGGCATATCGTACTGTAAGAAAAACATGTTTGTATTGATTTGTAAAGATATTTTTATGTGTAAAACAATTGTCTCACTCACATTATGTATCCCTATAGTTAATTTGTAAAAGATGAACTCTTGATTTGTTAATTTGTGTATGTAATTATGTTGTAACGAGAATCCTCATTGTCAAACGTTTTTCGTGAATATCTCCTCTATTATGCATTTTAGGACTATTGTTGTCCTATAGTTTTTTGATCAGCGTTTTAAGATTTACAATCCTATCATATCAGATCTGGCATTAGTGTTAATCCGAATCACATGTTTTAGATAATGACGTCACACGCATTTTCGATTGTCTTTTATTTTCGAAAAAGTGACATGGAGTTCATTTGTTATGGCATTTCCTATATAAGCCGCACCATTTTGAAACAAATTTAGTCGATATAATGCGTTGAGAGAATCCAAAGAAAAATCTGCAAATTTGAGGTTATATGTACCAATCATATGTTTAACAAGTGTCATTGAAATCAACAAAGTATTGAAAATAAGATTTAGGTGTTTACCTGAAGTATCTTCAAGAATTTAATGAAGATTTATTATTGTGCTACGATTATTTAAATGTGGAAGTGATTTATTTACTGAAATAAATTCATGTGAATTTAATTTGTGTTTATCGATCTTTGTATTGATATTTTATAAACAACAATCAGCTGTTTGGTTGTACAGCAAGATTACCAATTGGATTTATTTTAAAAGGAAAATTTTATTCCATAACATACCAGGTTGGTTAACAAAATAATTCTCATAAATTAAAAGAATAATAATTTAATTTGTAAAGTTCATCTTAGGTAATAAATAAAAATCTAGTTGATTTAATTTATTAAATTCTTTTAAGAATTTATTTAATTTTCAAATAAAGAAAACAATCAAATTTTCATTTAATAAAGATTTATGTTTAATTTTGAAAACATTCTATTTATAATTAAACATTATTTGTGTTGGTTTGTATACGATTTTTCTTAACGTTTGAGCAAACCGGAGAAATTATTCTCAATTTCCATTTGTGAATTATATTTTCGTTCTCTTTGACTTTTCTTTTCTGAATTTAATTTTATTTTTTGAATAAAGTTTTTGTGTTTTCAATTAACGTATGTGTTTAATTGATGCTAATACAAGCATACAGCATTATTCTCTTTCAAATTCAGATTACAGTTGCAGTTGTCCAGCTTGCAGAAGCAAAAGTGCTTACAGGATAAGTTTTTTCTTGTTTCCAGGCATAAAAGTATATAAGAGTCTCGCAATTAAAATAATTTATGTTTTACCGAACAATCCTGAGCTAGCTGAGAGAAATAAAGAATATTTGTGGTGCATCATCGCAATATGTTTACTATTTTAAATTTAGCCAATGCAAATTGTACTTATCACGGCTGTCAATTTTCCTTCTCATTATTATTAAACTATGATCTACTTTTTGTAACTAAATTACTAGATTGCTTATTAAATTACTTATTATTTTCTAGTCTCGAAACTATAGTCATCTTTCTTAAGTTCAATTTCAAACGGAAAAGATGCTCCTAACTTTTACTTGTAGTTGTAGCAGCTCTTTCCCTGTCGAGTATCTACAATTTCCTTCTATATGATGCCCAGTATCTTGTTTTGTGCAATTCTCCATTCTAGTAATCTAATTTATCACGATCATTACCATATTTCAATTTCAGTTCAAGTTCAATTTCCACTTAAACACTACGATACAACTGTCGAAGAACAAAAACTTCCCTTTCTTTTGGCTAACAGCTGATTATTTCAGAAGGTTCTAATCAACGATAATTTAGGCCTGACATTATAAGCAATAACAAAAATTGGGCCAAACTACCTATCATATTTCTTTGAGAAACCCAGGAGGTGCAGAATACTGTGGGAAAAGCTGAATTTTATCAAATGAAACCCAATATTTATTGTAATTATGCCCTGTGAAATATAAAATATACTTCCGAAGGCGATATATTCTTTTGTTAACATTTCATATCTAAAATGTTTAGCACAGAATCAATTCATCATTTGCCTGAAAGGATGTCTTAAATTGTTCTATACTTCTGATACGAAAAATGTATTATTATGCGTCAAGCGAATAACCTTTGTTTAAGATGATTTTGTTAACTATTACAATGAACAAAGTGGTTTCAATACGCGACCAAGAGAGTAACTTCGTACATGTGTCAAAAAAATTTGTTTTGCTTAAAGCCTTAAGTAAACCTTGTCTGAGAGTATAGTTTACAATAACATAAATTTAACATTAGAATACAGCGAATTAAATACTTGTAGTAACGAACTATTTGAATTTTCAACCAGCATAACTGCTTCCATTGACTGCTTAAATCGGACTTAAAAATAAAAATCGGGACTTTATATACAAAGTATTTACAGAACAACTATTATCTAGTTTATACAAAAATATACAAAATAATGTGTGCAAAGGTGATAAATAATAACACAACAATGACATCTTATAAATAATTCATAAATTCAATATTCTAAAAAATTGCGTAACCACTTTAACACTCATCAAAAATTGTTGTTTAATATTATCAATTATTATTTATACTTTTAAGTAATTGTTAACAATATAATAATAACTTATTTTACATAAATGATAAAACATTAAAACTATTCCTAAAATAAGATAGGTTTTATATTTTCTCAGAAAACATAATTTTTGTAACATTGCTAATTCGTTTTGATATTTTATGAAATTAGTATATTTTTGATTATGTTTTATAGTTATATAAATTTTGGCATTGTAACTGGAAATAGGCGTACTATACCAATTTAAGTTTAATTTTAAATTTGACCTTTAATATTAATTAGTTAGTGACTTCGGGGTAGGTCATATGATCAAACGGACACTGTAACCGTTTTTGTTGCCTCAAATAACTCGTAAATACATGTATGTAGGGGATTAACCTGTCCACAGAGGTCAAAAGCCATGTCGGAGGTCAAAGTTAACTGCAATTTCGAAGTCTTTAGGGCCAATTACATTACAGATAGAGATCGTCAATTTCCTTCCACCTATCACAGTGTTTTGGAATTAAATCTGTGCGGCAAACGTATACAGGATCCTTGCCAATAGGCTTTCTCTACGACGCCTAAAAATATGTAGTTACGGGTGACAATTTGAAAATATAATTTGCTTTACACAAAGATTATTTACACAAAACAGAAAATACTCACAGTTTACTTTGCCGTTAAAATATATTAACGTTGAATTTTATGATTTTTCGCTTAATTTTATTTTTTTATAAATCTTCTAAATAATCTTCTTTACACAATAGGTTCGAACAACTTAAAGACTATCATTTACGTTTTCTATTGTTCAGCCACTAACAAAAATAACCGACCGGTTTATTACTGAAACAATTGATGCACAAGCCTCTGGGGATATAGCTTTAAATTTTCAAATTTATATTTGAAGCCATGTAGCCCTCTAATCGATTCGATTAGTGAAAACTAGGTCAATCCAATTTCAAACCATGCAATTATAATTTATCCAAAGGGATGGTATCTTACACAACGTAGCCAGAGTACGTTGTCATTTATGTTGTCGCAAAATCAAACATTAATTAACAACTTGAAATTAATACTAGAGACATATTTTACCTTCAGCAACTTATACAGAGATTTCCTTTCCCTTTTTTGTTAATGTGTCATTCACGTAAGAATATATATTTATCAAAATGCAAGGTAGATTTACTTTTTACTTATCTTTGTTTCTAATAAACTAATTATTTATACCACAAACGTCCCCATAAACTTTAGTAGTGCTATGAACGAAAGTAGACTCTTATATGTAGTAGGATATAACTGTTAGAATTACGTAAATATGTAAAACTAAAGAGTCTCTGTAATGCAAAAGATCGAGAGTTTATGACTTTGGTGGCTTTTAGTGTACATTAAAAGGAAACCATTTGAACCACATTTGAAACAGATCTTGACTGGACAGTTCGCTAGGTTCCGATATTAGAGGTGGTGGATAAAATGTTTTACTTACGAATCATCACGGGAGTAGGCGACGCTAGAGCAGGAATATGCAGGTGTTCCACATGGTGTACATCTAGGCTTACAAGGAGGTTCGCCAATAAATATTGGAGGACCTCCACCAAATCCGCCTTCTGAAATATTAAATCATTAATAGCTGCATAGAGTGAGGTATGTGGATGCATTTGTCATGTTTTATTGTTTATTCAATGTCAGTATAGAGATTTTACATCAAATACTTTGAAATCAAACTAAGGTGTTCTTTTGGACGAGATGAAGAGGAACCTAAAATACCTATATATGACTCTCATGGACATTTTCTCACAAGTTTTCGAGGTGTCTGCGGCATGTATTCTTGCGATAAAGATTTCATTCCCTTTTAAGTCCCTTCTAATCTTATTTTGCCGTTTAAGATTTCTAAAAATGTTTTCTCATTGGAATCTATGAAAGGGAACACTATGGTACATCCCATTTCTATTATCCCTTTGCCAGGAACAAGACCGCTGCTTTAATAAATCTTTCAATTCTATCTGGTACAACTTTATTGAAATTTTTAGTTAGGTAGTTTTTTTGAACTCTCCATTCAATTTTCTGGTAATTGTAAGGAGTAGGATTAAGAAAACGATCTGGTCTTAATTTTATTCCAATCTAGCTTTTTGGTTTTGCTGATTTTACAGTGCTGGCAATAAATATTCTTCCAATTTTACCAACTACTAATACCAATCTTAAGGATTTTGAAACAGAAGTTATTTTTCCAGACTAAATTACATTTAAAAATCTTCAAAATATTTATAGTTACAATACGTAGTGCTCAAAATTGCCACAGCTTAAAATCTTATCTATTCAAATTTAAATTTTAGGTCGTAGGTATTGGTTCCACATTTTGCTAATTATCAAAGAGATAGATAAAGGTTTTAAAAGACACAAGAAAATGCATATATTTGGACGCCATCTGATTATGAAAGTTCGATAATAATAATAATTAAAAATAATGACTTTAAACCATTAACCAGAAACTGGAATCAGATCTAATAAATTTAATTCAACTTGTTAGTCATATTCGGTGATGTCAAAGTTAGGTTGGATAAAATATTAATAAAGGCTTTCATAATTATATGGGTCAATATTATTCAGTCTAATTAAGTTTAAAAATTATGTTTATTCATGAACCAGAAAGTTAAAAAAGATAACTAGTCATTGAGAAAATCATTAAATAAAGTCACAATACCCTGCATAAGAGCTCTTAGCAAATGGGAACGTTTTCATGCAACAAAATAACAAAAATAATCAGTACATAAATAATCAACAACTTACTCAATATTCACAAAATTCAAAGAGTCAACAATTCACAATACCTTGTTTAAATCGTTGATTCACAAAACTGGATCAAAACAAACTTACACAATATTGCCCTTTAGATACATAGATATAAACAGTTGTCGCTGAACTGTAGAAACTGGAAAACTTCATAAAATTCTGCGATCACTAATAACCCAAAACTACGAGAATTAAAATTCACAATACTGTAATACAGAGAGGTATTCATTAATAGAATTCACTCTTTCAAATAACTGATACAACCATACAACTTAGATGAAATTACTTATTTAAATTATCGTAGCAGAAACGATCTGTTTCTTTTTGTTTATTTATTTTTAATCGTATCCTTTAACGAGATTCTTTACGAACCTAAAATGCGGCCACTAGAAGAACGGATTACACTTCATTATTATTATCGATAAACTGTACTAGATTAGATTTTAATTTCCGATAAAATGAATTTTCCGCAATCACAATATCGACTATACATTATGTCACCTAAAGTATCGCAAAAATATCCTGTAAGTGCTCTCGGCAACCGGCCTCGATAGGTATATTACAACATTCACAACGATTCAAAAACCCTACACGCGACAAAAGTTTCGCGCGGACCCTATTTTCAAGCTCTTCCTGACGGTATCAGAGTCTGCCTTCGACTTGCTTCTTTTAGAAATTATTTTTAACAGTAGACTGAATTTTAAGAGGGGTAAGCTTTCAAATAGACCAACGAGAAAACAGCGCGGTTTGATTAAGCCAATGAGAATTGATTACTTTACACAAAGAACGCTGGAAAATCCGGGACTTTACTCGTAGCTAAAACCTGCATCACATGCAAAAAACCAGACACTCTGTGAACGAAAATTTGTTTGTCTATAGTTGGTTGACAAGCACGTACAAGGAAATCATAAATTTAAACCAAATGGATTTTATTAGTATATTTTTCGTAGAAACTCAACTTGTTTAGATGGGAATATTTGCAGATACTCATTCGCATCGACGAAAATTGCTGACAATTTAAAATTTAAAAGACAATCTATTCGAAAATATTCTTTTTTCCAGGAACAACATGGAATGGTGAATGCTAACACGTGTAAAAACAATACCTTTATCTAAAACGAAGTCTGTAAATTCTTATAAAAACAATTTTATTAGTCTGGAATACCTCTTTGAGATGACCTTTAGTATTTTATGGGGTTTATTTTATGCAGTATACCAACGGTGATTTTAAATTGAAAGAAAATATATGAAGACACAGGACCGCATTTAGAATTTTTTATTAAATATGCATACTAAATTGCATTATTGAAAACAAAAACGTAACGTTACAATTTTCTGGATTCTTTCTCCTACAGTGACACCAAAACCAGAATTTGAAATATAACTGTGCCCGTAAGATCTTTGTCCCAACAGCCATAATCACATAGGGAAACTTCTCGCCCTCTTTATTTATAAATTACTAATCATTTGCTATTCCTAACCCGTATTCCTCTTTCTCTTCGCATTGAGCTTTAAAGAGAGGGTTTCGGTTCAGAAATCTTCCCGCAATCACAAAGTCACCAGATGCATAAAACGTTTTCCCTAACACCGGAAGATACTAGTCTCATTATAATAAATAAAGATTAGATAAAATCGAAAAGAAAACAATAAATAATTATATATAGGATAAATAATAGCATTAGAATTGTGATATCAAAGAAAAGATGAGTAGTTAAACTGTTATTATTGGGGATTTACAATAATATGCAATTACATAAAATTAACTGATATAGATAAGACCAAAACATAAATAGAAGAAATTATCTCGAAGGAAATACTATTAACTAAATTAAATGAGTAATGTTAGGAAGTATCTTTCGTATAAATCTTCTGGAATTCGTTGAACATAAACTGCAAAGATGAGAATTAATTGGTTAGTCAATCTATTATATATTTTTGATAAAGTCTAAAAATAAGAATTAAATTAGGCGGGAATAAATATACACATGGCTTGGCAAATGAGTAGTAATCGTAATTTAATGAAAGCCTAAAGAATCTGATAATCAACTCATTTTTATAACAAAATTTGCAAAACATATTGTAGTGAATCAGAAAATACCGTGTATATCGAACAAACCTGAGGCCGGCGGCATTTCTACCAAGGGCGAGAAAGATTTACGAGACTAGACTAGACTGGAATAATCTTCACGAGGGATATATAATACGGCAACCAAGAAATAGACAATTAAAAGCAGCATAATAAAAATAAGAAATAAATAATAATTAATTATGCGATTAGAAGAAGTGCCGTAGAATGCGAATAGTCTCGTAGTGTTAAATAAGGAGTTTAAGTTCGTTTAGTGATTAGTCCTCTTGTGTTTTAATTAGTTTTAGGCGTTAGTTATTGTAAATATTCCTCTGTAGTTAAACAATTCATACGAAATCCTAGTTTTAATTAAAAAGCTCCTTACAATATTTTCGTTGTAAACGAAAAAACCGAAGAATGCAAAAACAAAAAAATAACAACTTAGGTGTTAAAAATATATTTCTTCTGCAAGGAATTTGTGATGAGTGCGACTGAAGAAATTAACTAAAATCAGATTTGCAAAGTATGCAACACAATAAGCATAAGCATCAATGTAAAGGGTTCATACAATTTTAAGTTAAATTGAAAGTTCTTGTTAATAATGTTATTTCAGTTTTCTAAACGTTTTATCCTACAGAAGAACCATAACTGCATCGCAAACAAAACATTTTGTTTCTAAGCATATTTCCTTTTGTATACCATGCGATAGAGATGCCATGCTGCGATATTAACTTCTCGTTGAGATTTAACAACCCGAAAAGTGTTTACTTACACACATAGTAGGTTTAGTCGATTAGAAAGGTATCTCCATGATTAATACGTTAATATTTGAGTCTTTTATAGAGATAATGCTACAGAGCAGGAATACAGATAAGTTCATATAGAGTTGTTAGCAGAATTAGCAGGATGTATAAAATACATATACGAGGTGTGTCTAAAAAATTCGGTGAATGCTCCGATATCTCAACGGAAACGGGTCAAAAGTGCGCGCGCATTGTTATACATATATTCTGAGTTATATTTAAAAGCGCCATGTAGGGGGGAATGCAGCTGACAGCCAAGGTTACCAGATATTGGCGGTCTAACGTGGTCAGTGTGAGTCGCACTGTCATAGCGCAATGGAGCAACGCGTCAACATGAAGTTCTGCTACAAATTGCGGAGAACAGCGAAGGAGACCAGGATCCGTCCTTTCTGCAAACAATGATCACATGTGATGAGACTTGGTACTATCAGTACGATCCGGAATCCAAGCGGTAATCAATGGAATGGTGTTCGAATATTTCTCCGCAGTTCGAAAAGAGTCGCCTTCAGAAATCCAAAGTTAAGAGAATGTTAATTGCCTTAATTAGCATCATCCATCGTGAATTCGTTCCTGATGGTCAAACTGAAAACACCGCATTCTACGAGGAAGTTTTAAAACACGCGTCCAGCGTGTTCGGCATGAGTTGCACAGGACGGAGCAGTACAAGTTGCTGCACGACAACGCTCCAGCACATTGTGCCACTCGAGTGCGGCAATTCTTAGTTCAGCATGGCGTAACTGTTCTCGAACATTCATCGTACTCCCCTGATCCCATGTTTCCCCGTCTCAGGACCTTCATGAAAGGTGCGCGTTTTGAGGATCCAAGAACGTGTGACAGTGATCCTGCAATCGATTCCTAAAAATTACTTTGCTACCAGTTCCCAGAAACTTTATGAACGTTGTCAAAAGTGTGTTGTGTTGCAAGGCGATTATTTTGAAGGCCCATAAAGATTATTTGCTTATATCTTTTGTTTTCTTTGTTTTTTGATACTATTCACCGAACTTTTTAGACACACCTCGTATTTTGCTTGTAGTAATTATACTGTATAGCTTAAAATGTCACTCTTTTAATTTTAAATAACGCATTTTTTATATCGACGGCGAAGATATAAAAATTAACGTTTATAAAATGTTCAAAATAGGAACCTTTTAGGAATAGACTATAAATATTCATACAGACTATTTTATGGTTACATTGAAATTCTTTCCATTGCTCCCTTTTCGTGAGAGAACAGGCACTTTGACCTGACTAATGAGCACTTGTCCGGAAACTGTCTTGACATAAACGGCTGCGAGTAAGTTAAAACCGGCAACTTACGAATAGAAAAGGAAAGCAATAACCATATTTTCTTTTACAACCCAGCATTTAGAGAGTTTGAATTAGTTCCGTACTTTGAACTCATTGTAAACCATCTCCCAAGATGCCGGGTAGGTCAATTCATACTTTATTATTTGCTTGTTGTTTTACTAAAATAGTCTGTTATTATAATGTTATTTCTATGACTGGTTTGTTTGTTACTACCATCAGTTCGATACTAGCCCAGTTTAAAGTCAAATGTCTGAATAATCTTGAATGCCTAGTAAAGGTTCTAATGTAATTAGTAAAGATGAATCCAACGAATGTGTTCGATGTAACGTGTACTAAATGAGATACTTACTTGAACTTCTACTTGAAGTCCTACTCAATCTGCCGGAACCTAAAAATATTAATTTAAGTAAATAATTGGACTATTAAATACTAGCAAACCATAAGATTAATACAAATGTTAACAAAGCTGATTATATAGGTCAGCAGTAAATTTATGTAAGATAAGTGCTAATCAACGTATAAGAATAACAAAGTCGAAAAGTCGTTCTTTGATTTTCGTGTAACCAAGCTGCAGTCCCAAAATATACCTTGACATCACTCCTAGAAACAAATCATGTAACAATTGGTTAACAAGTCGTTTCTTATTTTTTAGACTCCGCTGAATACGATTAGGTATGTTAACAGTATTAGTATCTCGGCACAGTATCCCTGTGCCCGAGGGATACAACTGATCAAGCTGAGCAAACCAAGAATCGTAATTCTGATGCGTGTATCCTTAGGGCTGTGTCTACTTCTATGTTTTCGAGGTCATGGGAATCAACGAACACGATTGCGAAGACGCTTTGGCGACCATTTAATGGTAACTCGTATTGCCTACCTTTCAGGATCAGATCTGAGTAAATCCGTTAAAGAATAGACTGTATAGACGATTGCTGCGTGAGTGAAGCAATTTTAATCTATTTGACCCACACAAGGTGAACATAAAGAAAAAGAATAAATGAACGCTTTCACATGCTCCAAGGGCAAATTTAAATTTGAGATAATTGTAACCCCCACCAGAATTAAAGAAGTGACATGACAGCCAGTAAGTGCATAAAATTCAAGTAAGCTATGTAGCATGGATTAGGATAAATTTTACGTGTACTTAACTTTTCGGTGTTCCAGATAGCATCTTCTCGAAATAGTACAGCAACATCAGAAATGCGGCGGCAACCTTAAGTGAAACAACTACCCAATCGCAAGAACTTAAGATTGCATGTACAAAAAAAATCACTACTTGAGCAGCATCTGGGCGTGACAACTTGGATTTTAAAGCTACCTAGTTACCCATTACCTTATATTTGTTGCAAAAGAAGTGAAAATAGGAACGTCTATGAAGATGAGGAAAGCGTATTGGTGGATCTTTTCCAGAACAATTTCACGGTACCCGTGAATTAGCTCATGCTTCTCCCTGAAAAATAGATATCGCGAGTTACCAACCAGCCAAATGGACTCCAAAAACGTCTTCGAAACCATATTCATTGACTTCTACGATGTTGATAACATATAAGTGGACACACAATGAAAATCGTGTCAGATAGTGCAGTCATTAGGTACTTTTTTGGTGCAGAAGGTTGGGGAGTTTTGAAACTTCGCAGGATTGTAGACTTGGTGATCCTAAGTTTGCGAACTCGAGCGACTGCCTCGCGTTCCACTTACATCTTACAAAATGGCGCTTAAAATCAGTTTTCGGCATATAACCCGTTTCTTGTAGGTTTTATAGAAATAGTTTTTTAGTACAAGTTGGAGAGGATAAAATCTACTAGGTACAAAATTGCTCCTATACATGTTTTTTGTCAGACTAATACTTTCTGAGTTACAGGGCCGAGAAATAGGCTGATGACGTCCTTGATTCGTTGGAGTGGGTGTTGGAGGAAACGGAAGACGAACAAATTTCTAAAGTTAGTGAAAATATGATTCAGAGACATCGCGTAGTGCAAAACGAGAGAAAACGCGCATGTTTGCGCAAACGTTTGGAGCTTGGATTAGGCCTACCGGGGAATCCCCGGTAGGCCTAATCCTACATGGTCCCCCACATGCCCGGTGCTACCGTTAAGGACGGGTAAAAAATTAAAAAGTAGAACATTTTTAATAAATCATAGAAAGAAAACAAAAATTAAATCACTAGGACTAAGGACAGAGTAATATAAATTGGTTCATTGGCTATGCAGTGCGTTGCGTACAAAACGTGTCTGAATCTACAACAGCTGTGAGTAACTAAACACTGTCTAAACTCTTAAAACTAGTTTAAATGTGTGTTTGATGAAAAATAATTGTAATAAAGGTTAAAAAATGTATATTGTAAAAAAAAGGCCAAAATTTCTTTTTTTGGTAGTAAGAGGGGGGCCCATCATGACTTTTAGCAACGGGGCCCAGGGAATAATGTGGGGGGCCTGCCGGGGATACCACGTTAACAATACGGCTCAATTCTACCTCATAGGTGGCGTGGAAACGAGTTGATAGAAGCATTAATTTTTATTACTTTAACTACTTTAGGTACACTAATTGATGGTAAAAAGTAGCTTGCAAATGCCACTTTTTTGCGATTTTAAAAAATTCGTCTGACCCTGTAATGTTGACGAAAAACATGTATAGGACGAATTTTGTAGTAAGTTTTATCCTCGCCAACTTTCAATAAAAAAACTTTTTTTTAAACCTACAGAAACCGAGGTATATGCCAAAAACTGACTTCGGGCGCCATTTTTTTCAAGATGGCAGCGCAAGCGGCTGTCACTCGAGGTCGCAAACTTTGGGTCATACTTAGGGCCCTAAGTCTACACTCCTGCTAAGTTTCAAAAAACTTTTGCACCAAAACACCTTTCTTATGTCTCTAAGGCTGCAGTGTCACTGAGCCACCGTCAACCACCCACCGCCACCAACTAAATTTTAAACATGCATGAATCAATGGCGCTGGTCCCACTAAGCCACTGTTAGCCACCTACTACCATCAAACGGTGACCACCAGTTTGAAATTTCCGACGTGTTCGAATTTTGGTGGTTGGTGGTCAGCGGTGGTTGACAATGCGCACGCGCTAGTGGACTTGATGAAAATAAACACTAAAAATTTGAATTTCCTGTTTATAGGTTTTTCATTTTCGGTAATTGGTAGCGATAACTTTTCAAAACAAAGTTTTTCTTCGTTTGTTTATAAGCTGGGACTGGGCCGCTGGGGTACTAATTATTTATTGATAAAATTCTCCCAACTGCACCCTATGAAGAAAGCTTTCCCGTACCCACATATTTCGTGATTTTTTATATTTGATTCCACATGTACCATAGCACATGGTTATAACTTCCTCGCTATCTAACTCATCTGATAATGTCATATTTTTGCAATAATTTGGTTTATTATTACTTTAAATACAACGCGACAATAGTAAACAAACATTGCACATAACCTCATTTAATAGGAAATAATAATAATAACAGTGCTTGCTAAGTTGGCAATATATCTATTTCAGAGATAAACATAAAACAAGCGCGAAATTTAAAATTTTACATGATATTGGTGGTCACTACTTGCTTCAGTGGGACCGCACGGGATTATTTTAATTGGTGGTGGTCGATGGTAGTGGGTGGTGGTGGGTGGTAGTGGCTGCAGTGAGACTGCGGCCTAATGAATGGACTAAGAATTCCGATTTTTGATTTGTTTGTCGTAGCCGTCTGCCATCTTGGATTTGAGGCACGGGAATTGAAAATATAAACTGTTAACATCATGCATATCTAGTCGTATTCACCAGGGTTCAAACCATAAGAAACAAACTGTTAACCACTTGTTACATGATTTGCTTCTAAAATGTCACTTGGTATTTGCTGCCGAGTATATATTTGCAATATTTTAAAAGTGTTTAGTTAAAAAAAGTTGTTAAACTCAAAACAAGTGCTCTTAAAGATGATTACTAAATGTTTGTACCATCTTTGTTATTATTATACATACGACGACTCATGATTTCATGCTGATTTTGAGAATACCATTAACTTATACAGACTGAGCTATGTAAGGTTTGAGCCACTTTGTTACTTTCTGTACTTAGTTACAAGCAGTTTGATTTAGTTGGCACATCGGTCAGATATTATTGAAAATTCAAATTTATTACTGTTTCATTAAATATTTTCCAAATTTAGTTTTCAAATTCATGGACTGTTGTGACATTTCAAATCTCTTTGCTATGTATATCCTATGCTACTTTATTCCCAAAAATATTTGGTTTTACTTAAGTGCTACAAAAGTGGAGTGTATGGCTCAATCTGTATAAATAACAACAAAAATGGTTCCTTTCAATTTGCTTTCAAATGTTTCGCGAAAAATATAATTTTCTGAAAGCAAAAATACGTCCACCGTGTAAGCTTCATAAGGATATATAGCGTACACAATCTTTTTAGGTAATGATGGCCATGATTTATACAGAGTGTACTGTACATAAAAAACAGCTCAAGATGTTTTGAAGCAAGTGAACTCTCTGTATATTTGCCTTTCCTAGAACATTTTAAATGATTAATAATTCACTGATATCATATTTACCTTTTTTTTATTATATTGTTTAACACTCTTCTTTTTTTTTCTTTGGGATGGATCACAACATGAAAATTAAATTTGTTCAGACAAATCTTAAGATTTTCATGTCTAACCATTACCCAAAAAAATCGGGAACAAAGAATACAATCAACGAATTAGAAAAAAGAAACAATGGATTGAAAATAGTAAACAAAAACAATCGTAATAATTATTGTATGTATCAAGTGCGCTATCATGGTGAAAATATCAGCTTTCATTTTAGTGCATATGAAAAATAGTTATTGATTCCTTAATTATACAACAGTTTCCTATAAAGGGTAATGTTACTAGAAACACTAGAAAACACTAACACTAGATTGGAGGAAATGTATAATTAACATAATTTATTTGTAATAATTTACAACTTATAAGAGTAAAAGAAAACAAACTTAAAATGCTATAAATGTATGAATACATTTTTATTTCTGTTTTTCATTAACTATACAGGGTGTAACTAATGTAAGTACAAACCTCGTAATGGGGATTCAGGGCTGTAATGATTAATAATAAATCTTTATTTATTCTACTTTCTAATTTACATATTTGGAATACATATTTCAATTGTAGAATGGGATAGGATTCAGCTTTGCTGATCTTCCATCCTACCCCAGCCGAGCAGGTAGATCCAAGCTGGAACGGGCCACCCATCCAACTTCTGACCGCGTCCGGCTATACTTTACCCACACGATCATTGTGTGGTCGATAGCTACACTACACTACCTGCTCGGATAAATTTAAAACATTTTTTATCAACCTGTGGTTGCTCTCTGCTTGTTTTCGAGAAAATCGCATTTCAAATCTTAAGTACGCCCGCTATACTCACATTACATTAAAAATACTAAACAATTTAAAAAAAATTTTGTTTGTTCTAAATCATTTCAGCTACCCTCGATTACTAGGTTTCTAGTTGTATTACTTACACCCTGTAGAAGAAGGTTCTTAAAAACTTTACAGAAACTACATGAAATCTGAAGTACAGTACAGTACAGAATCATACAAGTACAGAATCACTCCAAGACAATATTTTGATTGATTGTTATATGTCAAAGAAATGAATAGTGCGTTTCAATTAAAATGAGCGAGCTTGTAACGGAATCTTCTTCATGTAAGATTGAAGCTTTCGGTTAAAAGTCGACACAATCAGTACTGGCTGAATAGAGCATCAGAAACAGCAAAACAAATTTTGATCTTCAATATTGACTTATAGAAAGCTGAAGTCACCATTCACACACGGATTTCGAGATATGGATACCAGGGAACTCTCTGTAAAAAACACATTTGAACTTCATGGTACTAACAGCTAAGGTCATTGACTATTAGTGTTTTGCAGAACCTGAAGTCTCACCTCAGTTGGTCAATATCTATTATTTTAATTGTAACCATAATGATTTCGAATGCTGTGACAAATGCTAGTTGTAATACCTGCTTTGAGTTGCAAATCTTTTTTATTTAAAAGTAATAGATTTTGGTTACTTTTTCTGTTTGCTACTAACCGAATAACAATTCAAAATAACAACATGGATCTATGTGTTTGTATATTCCATTTATCTTTCGGAGCATAATTTATCAGCGTAATTAAAAAGAGGAATCCCTATTTAAAAAATTAAAGTTGCACTTGTGTCGGTCTGTCTTACCGGGAAACCGGGCAATTGCTCGGTGGACCCTCCTTGACCTTACCATGTAGTAAAAAACCATTTGTAACAGAAAAAAACCTGCGAGAATCAAATATTATTTTAGCAACTTCATTTAACTTTAACCAGAGGTTAATTGAGTTCGATTAAGCTGGCAGTGCAAAGTGAGCAGAATCCCATGGGAACCATTGGAGAATTAAGTGCTTTTTGAGTGCTATTTAACTACCCAACCAAAAATTTAAGTGCTCGTCAATTTAAAAAAAAAACGGATGTTTTGCTAGCTTAAGATTAAGGTAGCAAAGCATTATCATGTACACGTGAGCTCAATCATTTCGGCATACATAATAATTAAGTGCTTTTTGAGTGCTATTTAACTACCCAACCAAAAATCTAAGGGCGTGTCCATATAAAAAACGGATGTTTTGCTAGCTTAAGATTAAGGTAGCAAAGCATTATCATGTACACGTGAGCTAAATCATTTCTGCATACATAATAATTAAGTGCTTTTTGAGTGCTATTTAACTACCCAACCAAAAATCTAAGTGCGCGTCCATTAAAAAAAACGGATGTTTTGCTAGCTTAAGTTTAAGCCAGCAAAGCATTATTTATAAACGCATGTACACGTGAACTAAATTATTTCTGCATACATAATAATTAAGTGCTTTTTGAGTGCTATTTAACTACCCAACCAAAAATTTAAGTGCTCGTCCATTTAAAAAAACGAATGTTTTGCTAGCATAAGATTAAGGTAGCAAAGCATTATCATGTACACGTGAGCTAAATCATTTCTGCATACATAATAATTAAGTGCTTTTTGAGTGCTATTTAACTACCTAACCAAAAATCTAAGTCCGTGTCCATTAAAAAAACGGATGTTTTGCTAGCTTAAGTTTAAGCTAGCAAAGCATTATTTATAAACGCATGTACACGTGAGCTAAATTATTTCTGCATACATAATAATTAAGTGCTTTTTGAGTGCTATTTAACTACCCAACCAAAAATTTAAGTGCTCGTCCATTAAAAAAACGGATGTTTTGCTAGCTTAAGTTTAAGCCAGCAAAGCATTATCATGTTCACGTGAGCTAAATCATTTCTGCATACATAATAATTAAGTGCTTTTTGAGTGCTATTTAGCTACCCAACCAAAAATTTAAGTGCTCGTCCATTAAAAAAAAAGGGAAGCTCACGTGTACATGCGTTTATAAATAAAGCTTTGCTAGCTTGTTTTGCTTTAAATTTAAGCAAAGCATTATTTATAAACGCATGTACACGTGAGCCTCCGTTTTTTTAAATGGACGAGCACTTAAATTTTTGGTTGTGTAGTTAAATAGCACTCAAAAAGCACTTAATTATTATGTATGCAAAAATGATTTAGCTCACGTGAACATGATAATGCTTTGCTGGCTTAAACTTAAGCTAGCAAAACCTCCGTTTTTTTTAATGGATGAGCACTTAGATTTTTGGTTGGGTAGTTAAATAGCACTCAAAAAGCACTTAATTCTCCAATGGCTACCCATGCGATTCTGCTCACTTTACACTGCCAGCTTAATCGACCTGGTTAATTGCTACAGATGTGTTTGTTTCAACAAACGTATTGTCTGGGCCCGTATTCTTGAACTCATACGAACAAGTCTCGTATACGAGATTACGTAATTTTTACGTCATTAGATGCAACTTAGCCAATCAAATGTTAGAAGGTAATAGAGAATTACGTCATCTCGTATGCGAAACTTGTATGTGCAACTCAAGAATACGGGTCCTGGTTAAACTTAACTATAGTCGGTGAAAGTGTCAGTATGTATAACAATTACAAAAAATTCCAAGTTTCCGCAAGAATCTTTAAATCTTCCGGATTTTTCCGACCGGTGCGTTGCGATGAAAATCTTCTTTTTACCCGTACTCAATGTTGGTGCTTGTTAATATAATTCTACTAAGTCCAGTACTTCCAAGTTTTGTTTAGTTTTGGGAAACAAAATTTAATAGCGCCTCTTGCGGTGTGGTGCACAACTAAACCTGACATCTCTAAGATACTTGGAAAGTAATTAAAAATTAGTCATTGTAATAAAAGATTGAATAGTTTATATACAAGGTTGTAGAGGTTGATGTAGGCTAGTACACAAATAATAAACCACTGCCTATAAAAAATACTATTTTTTAATTAGCTGCAGGTTTCTCATCGAAAAAACATTTATTAGTTGCACACTCATCTTCGAAGATGGCGCTTCAAAAATTTCGCCTATTTTCAGATGGTAAAGTAATAATATTAAAGTATTTGGTGATACCTTTTAATGCCTTCGTCGTTTTCCCACCTTTTCCACGTTCGCAAATCGTTTTCCCTTGAATTTTCGTTTTCACACTCAAGGCTTTGTGCGCTGGCGCGTTGTCGTGTTAAAGCCACCACTCCCCACTTTCGCACAACTCGGGGCGTTTTCGTCTCACCGCGTCACGCAAACCTTTCAGAATTGTAGATAAAATGCCTAGTTTGACAAATTCTGAGTCAACAATGCCTTTTGCATTAAAAAATGAAATCAGCATTGTTTTAACATTAGACTTCCAATTTGTAATTGGATTTGAACTCTTCCATTCGATTGACTGCTGTTTCGTCTCTTAGTCGTAGACGTAGCTCCAGCTTTCATCACCAATAATGACCTTCGAAAAAAGTCAGAGTCGATTTTCAAATGTTCTTTCAATTCATGACATGTATCCACTCGGGACCGCTTTTGATCAGCCGTGAGCACGTAAGGCACCAATCTTGCTGCAACTCTTTTCATTTGCAATTCCTCGCTCAAAATTCCATTGGCAGGATCTCCAAGACACATCACCAGACAAATTAACAAGTTCGTCAGTTGTTCTGCGACGGTTTTCTAAGATCAGTTTACGAAATCTCGCGATGTCTTTATCGGTTCGGGTCACCCTAAGCGAAGTTAGTCTTTAAGTGACAATTCACCATTCCTGAAGCACGGATACCACTTGTAAATTTGTGTTTTACGAGAGCAGCTTTTTTGTAAACTGTTTCAAGAGTTGCAACTGTTTCCCTTAACAGAAAATACAATTTCACAGTCGCCCGTGGCACCACGACGTCTCTCGACAACGCCGGTTGGTAGACTGATGCATAAGGATCGGCAAGTGGCATCTAGCGGCAAAAACATATACACTACAACGATCCCGCCCACCAAAGAACGATGCCGGTTTTTTTGGTCCTCCTCGTATGGTTGGACTAAGCGAAAATAAAGAGGTGAAATGGGTGGACGCGCTTTCATATTGCTTGTAGTCTAAGATCCGTTATTGATGTCGTTGAGCACCGATCGAGTAACCGAATAAAATGTATTTTTTATGAAATAAAATATGTTAACAAAAGTAACGTAGATGAGTTGCCTAAATAAATTTGTTCAAGGATATTTTTAATTAAAAATTCAATATTTAATTTTTTTAAATACTTTCACCGATCTCGTAACCAAAAAAAAATTAACACTAATTGAAAGTGCAAACGCTATAGAAGACGCAAACATAGGGTTGCTTACCTTTTCTGTTCAAGGCTATACAGTTGCCAAGTTTAAATAAGTGAATTGAAAGTGATACCTTCACCGATCGAGTAACCAAATAAATTATATGTCAAAATAAAGCTTATTTTTTTTGCAAAACGATAGTATAAGGTTGCTTGCAAAAAACCGTTTAAGAGTCAGGGTGCAAGGGTTTAAAGTTTTTAAATCGAAGCGTGCGAGAGAGAGATAGACCAATTCTATTCAGTCCGATAGATGGGGACGCAGAATGACAGCTGCTCACACTACGTCCGTCGTTTGAAATTGTGCGAGAGAGAGGGTCTATGCGTATTGTCCAATGCGATAGAAAAGGACGGGGCATAGCAAAAATTGTATGCGTCAAATATTTGAAACAATGATGACACATTTATTTTATTTATATTTAGTTCCTTCTTAAAAGAGATAAAAATTTTAAGATAAGTATATATCACTAACATGCTTTAAATGTTTAAAATAAATATTTACATTTTGATATTATATACGGAACGTTTTTTTTAGGGCCTATACCTCTGTCACAAAAATTTGTATTTTTCTAATTTGTCATGCAAAATCAATATGCTCAATATGATAAAAATACTCATATTTGGTTAGTTCAATACTGCAGTTATTACAATAAAAATAAAGAAAACACTATGACATAATTTTATTTTAGAATGAAATTATTATTGTTAAAAGTTTTTAATATTATTTAAAAGTCATATTATTAACAAATGTTTAAAAAAAGATATGATTAACAAAATGTTTTTCAACAATACTGAATCGATTTTCTTCAAAAAAAACGTCTCAGAAATATTTTGGAGTATATTGTCAGTTGCTCCAACACAACAACACAACGCTTGCCGTTTACTAACCGCACAGAGCAAGCGCACTCTCTGTGATACGTCACAAGAGGCGGGCCCAGTTGCTATGCCCCGTCCTTTTCTATCGCATAGGACAGTACGCACAATTTCAAACGACGAAGGTAGTGTGAGCAGCTGTAATTCTGCGTCCCCCTCTATCGCACTGAATAGAATGGGTCTATCTCTCTCTCTCGCACGCTTCGATTTAAAAATTTTAAATTCTTGCAACCCTGACTCTTGAACGGTTTTTTGCAAGTAACCTTATACTATCGTTTTGCAAAAAAAATAAGCTTTTTTTGACATAAAATTTATTTGGTTACTCGATCGGTGAAGGTATCACTTTCAATTCACTTATTTAAACTTGGCAACTGTATAGCCTTGAACAGAAAAAGGTAAGCAACCCTATGTTTGCTTCTTCTATAGCGTTTGCACTTTCAATTAGTGTTAATTTGTTTTGGTTACGAGATCGGTGAAAGTATTTAAGAAAATTAAATATTGAATTTTTAATTAAAAATATCCTTGAACAAATTTATTTAGGCAACTCATCTACGTTACTTTTGTTAACATATTTTGTTTCATAAAAAATACATTTTATTCGGTTACTCGATCGGTGCTCAACGACATCAATAACGGATCCTCTACTATTGGTGTAGCATATTTTGTTTGTCAGTATGTTTGTCCTTTTAATAGAAGCTACATGTATATGGTTGGCTTAAGTAAGGACCAGAGAGATGCAATGGGTGTGTCTAGTGGGCGTGACTTCATATAAATAGACGTGATAGATTTGTTAGGCAGTGTGTTGACTAAGCAAGAACCAGAGGAGTACAATGAATGGGTCTGGTGAACGTGGCAAGTAAACTATAGAATTTTATATGAAAGTGATCCCCATGGCCCTACTTAAGGCCGCCTTTGTTAGTTTGTTAGAGCTAAAAATTGTCATTTTTTACAGTAATACTGTAATATTCTTAGTAAGATAACTTTAAAAGCGTAAATCTTATAAAATATCAAATCTTTAAGCCCTAGAAATGTCGAATATGTGAAATATTGAAACTGTACCTAGGAATCTTTAACGGTATCAGAATTCTTAGAACTTGAAACAGAATTATTTGTCTGGAAACAGACGCACAACAGATATTTTGCATTTTCTTTGCAATGTTTCTTCGATGGGTAGGATTTTAAAATCAATCGTGACCATTATTTTAGGTATCAATAAATCAACTGAAAATTGAGATCACTTGCACATACACCCAAAGTCAAGCAAAAATTAGTTTAGTGGAGCCAGAGCTAGTAAGAAATGTTGTTAGTGTTTCTATGCAACCCACTTAAGCAGCAGATCTACAAGCCGCCACTGGCGTCAGGGTTGTAAGTAGGACAATAATGACCCGTTTTAAGATCGGTGAGTCTATTTTACCGTTTGAATAATGGTTGGTTATGGCGACTGAAAGTAAAGCTTACTTGTCGACAATATTTCTATTAAATAAAAAGTATGCCCATGTAGCAAAGGTACATCATAATGACGTCAAAGTCTGGTGATAACTCGTAATAGAACGTTGTTGGACCAAACGTCAACGACATAATGACGTCCAGTAAATGACATTAAAATAAAGTGACACATATCACGTCATACTGTCGTCTTCTTTAGGTAATTGTAGATTATTTTACCGGTTTCCACAGCCAAAAACTAAATATTGCGATACGGCATCTTGTATCGTAAACAATATCAGTTACAATATTATCGTAACAACTTGTCAGAAGTTAAAGCATGGCCTATTATGAAAATCTTTGGCAAATATGTTACATTGGTTTGGCTTATAGGTTTTGTGGCGATGCCTATTATTCAGGGTATTTGATTTATCGTTGAAGTCTTCAAAGGAAACATTGTAACTCTAGATGTCATTCATTAGAAATAATGAGACAATGGTCAACGAAACTAGACTGTGAACTATGTTTTCTTTAATTTTAATTAGCAAATTCTTGTTTATAATTGTTAATATTTTTTTAGTATATAACCTAGTTCAAACCTTATATGGGTGAATATCTGCTATTTTATTTTAGTGTGTCTCTGCAAATATTTAAGGAACTGTAATCCTTAAATTATTAAGTACAAGGATTTTGTTTTCATTCATGTGTCTCGGTATTCTGCGAGACAGCCAGCGCTACCCAGCGCTGGATGACCCAAACCCTATTGAACTACGCGATGTAAGAGAGGTGAGGATTCGAGCTTGAATTCTTTTTTCGTATTTCAACAAAAGCAACAAGTTACTAAATCTTACCCATTACGGTAAGCAGTTGGCACCTAGTTTATATTATAAATATAAAATATTCGTAAGGTAGCAATAATTTTGCACTATTAGGTACGTTGGAATTTAAGAGGAAAAGTATTTACAATTTTCTAACAAAAATATTTGAATGCTGAAAATGTCTCTACCCTGGATTGTCTTTTCATGTTTAAAAGTTTGATTTATTTGTTAATTACTAACATTCCAATATTCAATGGTTGGCATTATTAAACCAGAAAGTTTCTTAGTATCACTAGAAGGTAAGAAATAGTGAAGATTAATACAAAGTTAAATTATTGAAATTTTCTTCATTGCCCATGAATTTAGTGTCTCCTACCTTGCTTACCCCCCTTGGGTTACAATTTTCCCTTGGTCACCATGAAACTCCGAAAATACGTAGTGTTTACTGACCCACTTTAAATTAGTGTGAAAATAGGAATTACTTTTTAGATAATAAAACACACAAACTTATTCATATATTTTTTTTGGTTATAAAAATGGGTAGCCAGCACACAAATAGCAGATATTCACCCATATAACCGTATATAACCTTAAAAAATACTAGTAGCTTCATATGTATTTCTAACAATCTGGGGGAAGGGGGGTACCAAATATAACTTGAAAAAGACGTCAAATTAACGTATCACGTCATATGTAAGACGTGAAATTAACTAGCATATGATGTAATTGGTCTGAGACATTAAGAAGACATTACCACGTCATATTTACGTCATACAACGACGATATTTACGTCACTCAGTGGCCTGTTTTCCACGTCATTTTCACGTGCCTTTGCTACTTGGGCGGTTTGGTTGAGATATTCATACAATAGGCCAAATATCAAAAATTATTATTATTTATAAATGATTTGTTTATTCATCATCCGAAGAAGCAAAAGAAGTATTGCATGCACTTCGTGTCGTAAGTATACTTTACTTTGCTGTATCGGAAGGTTTCCAGAATCATCCAAATTCTTGGCTGCAAAGACGCACTTTAATATATAAATAATCAAATACTGATTTTTCCACCTATGATGCAGTGCACAAGCATTAACTTTTCTTTTCTCTTATAAGTTTTAAACAATTACTTGACAAAAAAATGACTTATGAAACTTAAACATAACCGTACGTATTTTGACTTCAAAAAACTATACCTTACGAAGCTTTGATCCCATACTGCTTTTAAGACGTGTTGGTTGTCTTCATTTTCGACATTGATGTCGTTGTCAAATGTAAAAGGAACCTCATGTTTCTGAAATATATTTTACGGAACCATTGATTAGTGATTAAGAAGGACTGCTTTAATAACTGCAAACTTACTGTTGCTGAAGTTTAGGCTCTTTCAATAGTTTAGGTTTTTTTTTATAATTATAGCTCTAAGCTTTTGACTCAGCTAAGCTGATCTGACTAAGCTTTTAAAAGCTTAATATGAAATATAATTATTATAAAAATGTAATTAAAGCAAATTAATTTAAAAGAAAATTGTGATAAACTTTAGAAATCTATTGCAGATCTAACTGACGTGACACATTAACTTAACAAAACATATGCCAAACCAAATTCGTAAAGTAAGTAAGATGACATTGGAATTTTTAATCAACAAACAGAAAACTTCCTGCTATAAAATTTGAAACATTGTGTGCCAGAAATGTGTAAAATCTCAAAGTAACTATATGTCTATAGAATCTATTTTTTCTTTCCTTTTTTGCCTTTTCCTCCTTTTCCCTTTCCTCCCTTTCCTTTTCCTCCACCAGCACCTGCACCGCCGCTCGCCTCCAGTGAATCAGCATCATCCCATTGCGTATCCCTCGTTTCCTTTTTCGCTGGTGGCTTGGTATCCGGTCCTTTTGGTGTGCATAACTCCAATTCCAAATTGCTTTTCTTATCTGCGCCTTCGCTCTTCTTGCCAATACGCAATATAAACACGTCTCTGTTTGGATCGGATAATTCTGTATACTGAGTACCATCAGCAGCAGTACATGTTGGCGGAACAACGGTTACATTATTTTGCCCCCCGCAACCGCCCATTTTGAAAGAGAACGGCTGAGTAGAAGTATCAGTAGCACCTCCAGCGCAAGGTGGACGCATCACTAAATTCTGTTCGGTTGTCGCGCAACTAAATCCAGTGGTACCACCACCACCACCATATTGTCGATTATTATTACTTATTTTCGATTTTTTTTTAGACTGTCCAATGTTTCCCGGCGTACATGTGCATAGTGTGTCATCATCATTTTCAACACCAGAATCTAATTGTTCCAACTTGTTTTTGTCCTTATGAACCCGTATTGTTAGAGCGTTAGGGCCCATTTGCGCACCTATTTCTTGGTAGCAACCAGCGTCTAGCATACTTTGGCCAGGAGCACGTGACACAGAGCATTCGTTACACGGTGTAGTTAGATGTGATGTTTGAAAGTCCGATTGCGGTCTTGGGCAAGGTATCTGCGGACATTCCGTATTACGGCTAGTCTCCCAGCCACTTGTTGCCCCACCACCATCCATGGTATTACAGTCCTTTTTAGAACTTACTTTTTTATATCTATATAATGAATGACCTTCTTTATCTTTAAACAATACCGATTTATCGTCCAAATTCATTTGAAATTGTGTAACTATAAGCTTTCCAAAACAACTCATTCTGATGTACATACCAATATCCCCAATGTATTGTCCAGTAGCATTCGTTATTTTAAAAGTGTCTTTAAGTGTTTTGGCCGTCGGGGATTGCCCACCAGGGGAGCACAACGAAGAAATTAATTCGTTGAATAAGTTTACAATAGATATAAGAGAACTTCCGATTTGTACTTTCTCGGGCAATACACCCGGCTGCATTTTTCTAAAAATGTCTACATACACATCGAATTGTCTGACAGCTTCTTCGGCTTGCACTGGCGTCAATGAAAACAAACACGATTTACCACTTTTTACATTTGATGTGTCCCTAGAGTATCTACGTTTTGGACTGAAATCGTCTTCACAAATATCTAATGCCGCATTATCTAAAAATTGTACAGATACACACGTGTCCCCCATACAATCACCCACCTCTCGAGTCAGTGCTGGATCTATCTGTACTTTGTCTACTAGAAATTCCAACAAAAACAAGTTTTCTGTTGCTATTTTATCCATTTTTTGGGGTTGTTTATTCTAATACACCAGAATTTAAAGGTTTACATATAATTTTTTGATTCTTGACAATTTTTGGCACAAAGATTTTTTTATATAAAACTACATGTCAAAATAAAAACAAAAATAATCATGATGTGTGTGACCTCAGCTACTATACTACACTATCGCGAAAATTTTTCTGGGATCCATTTTATGTTCGGTGGTGGATAGTTTTTGAAGTACCAAGTGCAAGCTTCATGTCGAAACGGTATACCAATCCTAAAGAAAGAAACAACAGCGTTATCAAGGTAAAATATAAATCTTTCATTATAAAATCCCTATTGATTTTCTTTCTAACTTTATATGCCTGCGTGATTCTCCAGAGGTTTTCTCCAGAGGTAGAAAGTTCTATTTTGGGAGGATGTTGGGTACCATTGGTTTTAGATGGCCCAAAACTTAAAAGCATTGGCTATGAGTCGAAACTACAGTCAAAAAACGGTCCAATACTTAGCTTAAGGCAGCGAGCGCCGCCGTATGTTTTTTGGGACTTCAATCAGAGCCCTTTACAGACATTACCGTAGACTTTTTAGGAACGTATCGAATCGGGCGCTGGTCCAAAAATTGCATGGAAAGAAAAGTCAGTGCGCGAAAAGAAAACCTGATTCGATGCAATCCTAATTTCATGCAGCGAGAAATTTTTTTTAAGACATGACATTTAACTTCACGCTTTTGTGTGAAATAACATGAAAATAACATTAGTGACGCGTGTTATTTTTTTATTTTATCAAGAAGTAAACTTCAACATTTTTTACTTGTACAAGGCGTTTCGAGAAGAATTGTATTTAATTGCAAACGTAAAAAAAGAATACATCTAGATATTAATACAAACACGAACAGAACATTTTCAACAACAACAGAAGATTTTATGGCAAAAATCTTGAAAAGTGGTCGTGTCTACAGAAAAGTAATGTCGAAACAATATTGTCAGGTTAAGATATTAATAAAACTTGTGAAACTTTAACTAATCTTTGTATTTATATTATATTTCATGATTATGGAGTTCCACAAAGTAAAGCTGGAGACAGTAAACGCTATCATAACAATAGTTTACATAGTATAGAAATAATGCGTAAATAGTATATTACGTTATAAGTCCGGTAAACCCAAGTTTACAGTAGCGAGTTGAAAACGTTTCGGGACGAGGCGACGAAGGAGCCGAGTCTCGAATGTTGAAACGAGCTACTGTAATGGTTTACCGGAAGTATGACGTAAGGCGTTTTATTTCATACTGCCTCACATTGTTCATTTTTTAAAAAAATGCATTTAAAATTTTCAGTCCGGTAAAATTTTTTACTGGACTCAAATTAGATTTTCAGTCCGGTAAAATTTTTTACCGGACTCAAATTGGATTTTCAGTCCGGTAAAATTTTTTACCGGCCTTGTAACGTAATAATTCATTTACCGGACTCAAATGAGTCCGGTAAATACCCTTTTACCGGACAGTATGAAATAAAATAAGCATTACTGTTTTATTACTAAAAACTGCAGTGTAAGAGGTTTGGAATTTGTTATTATTTGAGAAACCAAATAGTATTGTTTATCTCCTTAAACTTCAAAGTATGTGTCACTATTATAATTTTTTATTCACAAACTTGCAGACTTGTATTACACATAGGGGTTAATGTGCCTATTAAAAAAATTTGAAATTGTATTACAAATCAGAAATCACAAAACAAAAATACCGTTTTTGAAACATAACATCAAACTAGAGGTCATTTCCCAACATGTTTTGTTTATTTAATTTTGTTTATCTGTTCTTATTCTACGAAACACTTCGTCTACTGTCAAAATAAAGACGGGTTTATTACTTTATTACGCTAGCTTGCACATTCTTGTAAACAACCAGTATTGTTTATTTCATTGAACTTCAAAATATGTGTCATGTACATTCTTACTATTAAATTTGAAAACATTGAGCTGAACTTCGATGCTTTTTTTACTATTCGGTAAACTAACAAATACATATACCTACATCTATTTTAACTAACCTTTGCACCTGTTCTCTTCGTGAGCACGGATCTGTTAGGCTTTTCTCAAATAATTTAGGTATAGGTTGCCATCTTAAATAAGAACTTTGATAAACAGTTTTGCTCGGTTCTATTTTTATTGTAGACTGTTGTAGCAGCTTTTCATGATCATATTGAGACTCTTTCCACCAAAATGGTGGTTGATGTTTACATGGAACTATTGCAATTGCCGGTTTAGCTTGTTCTTTCTTTTTAGCTGTGTGTTTTTCTTGCTTTTTATTTTCTTCCTCCTCTTCTCTTTCAGATTTTTCCCACAACTTCTTTAAACGTTCATATCTTAGACAGTCTAGTTCGTATTTATAGGAACGTTGAAATACTTTAGCTGAAGAAAAAAGTATTTTATCAGTATCCGTTTTATTATCTTACTCTAGGTAATTTTAGTTTTAAATTTGTTACAACGTTTAATAGGCCAGTAAAATTAGACCCGTTTTGGACCGTTGGTGGAAATAAATGTTGGAAAGCGGGAGATCGTTTCGATCGCTTCGTTTGAGGTCCAATATAAGTATCCTAGGTTTGCACGGTCCCTCGACTCGAGCTTACCTGAGGGCATCAAAAGAACCACGAAATCTTCGGACCTTTTTTAGTTTTTCGCTTATAACTCCAAAGCGGTGCTTTCCAACGAAAACTTCACTATTACAAGAATTAAAGAGCATTAAATTCTGCATCGGATGAGTATCCAACACTTTAAATCCGGTTCAGTGGTATAGTCGAAATCGACCGGACGCCCAGAGGCTTTCCGTATAATAAAACCCGTTGGACTCATTCTGATTGTTAATATAAGTCGAGAAATACCTAAGCTTTGATATTCTAGAGGTTGCCGGTTAATCTATTGGGCATTTTTTTGTAATCCCCCATCATAGCAATTAGAATCAATTCATATGAAGTAGTGCAGTACTGGTCACTCGATCATTTCGAAAAAAGATAATTTTGTGTGTGTTATGACCCCTAAGTATTGGTAGATCAAAACCACTGTCATTTTATTTTTATTCCATTAGATTGAAATATGGCAGCCATATTTGTTTCGTGGTGCACGACGTTGCTTGCAGTTTTTTGATGTAAACGTAAATCTTGATATCTCAAGAACGGTTGATTCTAGAGACTTGCGGTAAAAATCATTCTATTGCTCACATGTTTTACTACATTTTTTAATCCAAACAAAAATTTTTGTAGGACGCTTACTTATGGGTGTGATTTAATCCCGAAGATTAAAGTTTTTATAAAAACTTCCGCTTTTATGGGGGCATATTTCATAGATCCAGATAAAAATGAAGTCTTATGTCGGATTTTCTATTTAAACGTACACGGTTAGAGGTAGTTTATATATAAAATATTTTAAATCTGAAATTTTACTATTTTGGTATTTATGGGCTTTGAAGTTCTCGTTATGATACGTCATATCAATATTATGTTTATGATTAAAAAATGTAGTCCGACAGGTGAGCAATACAATCATTTTTACCGCAGGTCTCTAGGATTAACCGTTCTTTAGATATCAAGAGTTACGTTTACATCAAAAAACTGCAAGCAACGTCGTGCACCACGAACAAATATAGCTGCCATATTTCAATCAAATGGAATAAAAATAAAATGACAGTGGTTTTGATCTACCAATACTTAGGGGTGATAACACACAAAAAATTATCTTTTTTCGAAATGATTGAGCGACCAGTACTGCACTACTTCATATGGATTAATCCTAACTGCTATGATGAGGGATGACAGAAAAATGGCCATTAAGTTAATCCGGCAACCTCTAGAATATCAAAGCTTAGGTATTTCTCGACTTATATTAACAATCAGAATGAGTCCAACGGGTTTTTTTATACGGAAGGCCTCTGGGCGTCTGGTCTGACGGAAAATCGGAAATTTGTAAAATTGTCGTTTCTCGACCGTCGATTTCGACTATACCACTGAACCGGATTTAAAGTGTTGGATACTCATCCGACGCAGAATTTAATGCTCTGTAATTCTTGTTATAGTAAAGTTTGGGAAGCACCGCTTTGGAAAAACTAAAAAAGGTCCGAAGATTTCGTGGTTCTTTTGATGCCCTCAGGTAAGCTCGAGTCGAGGGACCATGCAAACCTAGGATACTTGTATTTGACCTGAAACGAAGCGATCGAAACGATCTCCCGCTTTTCAACATTTATTTCCACCAACGGATTCTATTTTACTGGCCTATAATACACTACATTATTATTATTATTTGAGTAATCTCAAAGGTTAATTTTCTAATTAAGATTTTTTTATTGAAAAGTTTAGAAGTTTACTATACAGTAAACTTGTACTTGTATACACAAGTACAAATTCTCAATCACATTTATTTTATTATATTTTTAATAGCATAGGCAATGTCTTCGCCCTCCATTTCGCAGCAATACCGTCATAGTTTCTAGGCTTGCGAAATAAGTCAGAGACTGTTACAAGAACCTGGTCTCGCCCTCTTCAGTCTGGTTAGTAAATGCTGAGTGGCTTTGTTATTGGCTTACACAGATGGTGGTTGTTGGCGTCAGACAAGTGGAAGGTGGTTGGTGCCTGTTTGACTGTTGAATAAAGTAGATAGAATCTTTAGGTGTTATTGATGTCAGCTACCGCCATAGTAACTCATAACAAATACCATACACTGAGCACAACTGTCATAAAATAATTCTAAGCCTTTAAGAAAAGTCCGCAAATCACTCTTCCTCTATACTTACTACTGTGTCATTCAGTGAAAACTTTTTGATGGTCAATCAATCAATCAAAGCCAACTTCATTAATTTTCTGCAAGTTTATCAGTTAACTTTAAACGGGTGCACTCTCTTGCAAGGTTAGGGTGAACGGACAAGCAGTCGTGGTAGAGTTACGCCTAGGTGTTTCACCGAAGTGTTTCTAAACGATGACTATAAAACGTTGCGGAGGGAGTTCTGCTAATAAGAGGGTCCCGTGTGAGTGGATTGAATCTTACTTGACGTCAGGGTCTTTTATAGAGCTAACTATCCCGCTGTCTAACCTAGACGAATAGAGGAGATTCAAGAGAGGTTTATCTCGGTCAGGGAGTACGCTCGCTGACCTATGAGAAACTGCAAGCCAGCAAGTAGAGTTTCGGAGGTGACAGTACGGCGTCCAGCAATGGCTGTCAGTTCCAGCCGTCGGATTCTCAGAAATCGTCTAGAGACCTACACTTAAGCGACGTTGACGCGAAGATACATAGCCTCTCACGTTCAAGACAACTTCACCTTAACGGGTACACACCGGGACGCTACTTTGATGGGCCCTATAAAGTAGCCTCGAAACGAAGCTCTGTCAGGGGCACACCAGGCCTATAACTAGGAGATCGGGGTGGCAAAACCGTTTAAAAACCAAGTTCCGCCGCACTTGAGGTTGGATTCGATCGGGCAGTGGCCCCAACCCCGGCTCGGTGAACGAGGGTTCCGATGTACTGACCTAAGTTGGGGGAATAGTCCTAATGCTGGACGAGGCATTTGACCCCGTATGAAAGAGGACAGGAGGGTGCCGGCGGATGAGCATGTATTAAGTTAATCGCTCCGGTACTGTTGTGAACGACTCACAACTCATATATTTTTTGCATAGATACGAAATGGTACTAGGCAACGCGAATCAATAAACTAGTAGAGTCAAATAAATAATTCATAGAAGTAAACTTGCGTTTTATTTCCTTCTACAAGAATTAATAAAAGTAGCCCTAACACTCCACCACAGTATTAACACCGCTATAGTACTAACTTTAAAACACATTAAAACGATTAAAAGACAATGGCCTAATTATAAACCTACCAAAGTGTCTCTTTGCTCGATTTTTTAGGACATCACGTTAATACACGCGGTATCAAACCAATGGCTTCCAAAGTCCAGACTATAATTGATTACCCATTGCCTTCAACTCAGAAAGCACTCCGCAATTTTATTGGCTTAATTTTGTATTACCATTTTGTACCAAACTGTGCGAAAATTTTGGCACCGTTAACCTCTATAGTTATTCCTGGTAAAGCTTCGCTAAAACCTGTCCAGTTAAATCATGAGCAAATAGAAGCCTTTAGGCACGCGAAGAATGCTTTGATTACCGCTACTTTATTGGTACATCCGCGAATTAATAACCCTCTCAGTATAGCTGCAAACAGTTCGTCTTCCACTATAGATGGAGTATTACAACAGTTTGAAGATGGCATGTGGAAACCACGAGCTTTCTGTTCCCGGAAGTTAACCACCACAGAGCAAAAGTACAGTATTTTTTCTCGGGAACTTTTCGCAATATACTTTGCTTTAAAGAAGTTTCGTTACTACGTTGAGTGCAGGGACTTTCAAATCTTTACGGATCACAAACCTTTGTGTACAGCGATCAAAAATAATGGTGATCAGTATTTACCACGTGAGTTTCGACAACTAGAGTTTATGTCTCAATTCACGACTGACCTTCAATATATCAAAGGTCAAGAGAATATTCCGGCGGACGCTCTGACAAGTTAATCTTATTAACGTCCCTGGATCTGATCTTAATTACGACGAAGTCGCTCTATCTCAAGAACAAGATCTCGAGTTAAACCAGCTCCGATCTCGTAGTAGCTTTCAATTCATTTCCCTTCAAACTGCCAACAAATCAAACCTCTGGGTGGATGTTAGTATAGGCCAACCACGACCCTATATTCCGCTCAAATTCAGGTATCCCTTATTCCAACAACTACACAACATCGCCTATCCTGGCATCCGTGCTACTAAAAGATTGATTACTCAACGATATCTGTGGCCATCTATGCACCACGATATTCAGAAGTGGGTCATATCTTGTGCTGAATGTCAGAAACATAAAGTTCGGCGTCATACGAAAACCCCTCTACAATCTATTGTAGAACCAGATGAACGTTTTACTAAGGTCCATCTCGACCTAGTACACCTTCCTTCTTCGGGAGGTTATAAATTCCTCCTTACCATTATTGGCCGCTACAGTCGATGGTCGGAAGCAATTCCTCTGAAGGATTCTTCCGTGGAGTCAGTAATCACTGCATTTGTCAACACGTGGGTGTCCCGCTTTGGAATTCCCAAGTATCTCACCACGGACAATGCAAGAATATTCCTTTCTCATGCATGGATCAACTTCATGGCCATGTTAGGAATTAAACACGTCAAATGCACGGCCTTCCATCCGATTAGTCAGGGCGTTATCGAACGTTTTAATTGGACACTCAAGCAATCCATTCAAACCACAGGAACTTCCTCCTGGTTGACGAATCTCCCTTGGATTCTATTGAGCTTACGTGCAACACTGAAATCGCAAGTTAATGTTTCTCCTGCAGAAATCCTGTATGCTACCCCTTTACAACTACCTGGAGATTTCTTTGAAGAAGAATAACTGGCTAACGACATGAACCTCCCTACTTTCATAGCCAATCTCAAATGTCGTATGAGGAAGCAGAAGCATTTTTTTACAAAAACGTATTCCGGTCAGTCCTTCGTTCCCAGCGACTTGACCAACTGCACACACGTATACGTCGTAATGACACGCACACTCTGTGCATGAAAGACAGTTATTTAGGCCCCTATAAAGTGTTAGAACGGACAGTTAAATACGCCACTTTACAAAATCACACTGGCCCTATCTCTTTAGATAGGCTAAAGCCTGCATATTTTTTAGATTAGTTACTTTATAATGTTAAACCAACAATAAACTGATTTCAAATGCTACGCGAAGGCATCTTTTGAAAACCTTTTACCTGTTGACTTTGAAAATTTGAACACTTTTCTGTTTTTTTTTCTTTCTGTTTACAGGTTCCAAGAGTTGCCGTCGCACGTTCCGTATTATTAGTTAGCTTAAGTTTTTTTATTGTACCTACCTATACTACCTAGTGGAGTTTTTGTAGCTGGAGCATTTTACAACTTTGTTCAAGTTCCTTTAAAATACTCCATTTTTTCTCCAAAATACCATTCCGTATTTTTTTCTTTTTCATGTATGTATTACCCACGTTTCAGACCGGGCGGGGTAATGTTGTGAACGACTCACAACTCATATATTTTTGCATAGCTACGAAATGGTACTAGGCAACGCGAATCAATAAACTAGTAGAGTCAAATAAATAATTCATAGAAGTAAACTTGCGTTTTATTTCCTTCTACAAGAATTAATAAAAGTAGCCCTAGCACTCCACCACAGTGTTAACACCGCTACAGTACTAACTTGGTTAGCTAGTAGAGGGTGGATAGGCAACCTCGCTCCGACTAGTGAGTAACTGGGAGCAATTGCTATGCAATTGCGCGCTGATTGAGCGTATCAATTACTTCCTCCTCAGGGAAGGAACGTGGGGGTATGTTAACACAGGAACCCCACCTAAAACATTCATGTAATTCATGTCTTGCAAGGTCGTGAATTCTTTTTGAAACTTAGTAATGAAGTATAATACAATTTGCATTAATCTGTCCTATTTTCATTTTGTCCCGAAAAACTGATGCGAAATCCTTTCCATTTTTAAATAGATTGTTATTTTGTTTCTTTCTTTTCATCCATGCAATACAATTCAAAAATTTAAGAGAATTCTCTTCAAAACATCAGTTAAGTGACTTGGAAGTACCACTCTAAGTAATTTTTGAGTTGCGTTCAAACATACGGATCTATTACCATTTAGAATATAATTTTTCCTACGACCCCATACGAAAGTGAACAATAGCAAACGCTACCGATATTAAGAAAGTGAGTCATATAACACGCGTATGTTAGGAACATAACACACGTGTGTGTTATGAAATACGTCACGCTAAGCAATATCTAGAAATCCATGAATTTTGTTTACATTAAAATGATGACATTAATGTTTAATCCAATTTTGAGAAGCATTTTAACCATTATGTATCTATTCTTTTCTTATAAATATAACTTTAATTAATGTTTAATTAGTTATTTTAGCTATCAAAAAGAAATATCTAATAGATTACACGTAACCTCACGTAACGTAACCTCACTATAATACATGAAAATTATTGAAGCAAGTTTGCCAAGATTAAAATCAGCGATGCCAAATGGGAGAAAAATAAGAGTAATGTCAAATAATTTAGTTAGGCAACCTCTTTCACACCTGGCATTGTGTTATTAGTTGAAGTTATATTTGTTAATTATGGAGATATTATTAAATATAAATAAAAAATAAATTATGTGCCTCTGAAATTATTAT
The DNA here is from genome assembly GCA_929113105.1 of Agrypnus murinus. Lineage (NCBI taxonomy): Eukaryota > Metazoa > Arthropoda > Insecta > Coleoptera > Elateridae > Agrypnus > Agrypnus murinus. The sequence goes on along the minus strand of OV816031.1, from coordinate 70,502,852 downwards.
ATTATAAATTGTAATAGTAATTCATTTAATTAATTTTGCTGCTAAACCGAAGGTTTAATTTTATACTATGTTTAAATAAGTTATGAATATATGAGTTTTTAAAATTGAAATTTATATTTAGTAAAATAATCTATTAAATAAAATGTTAACAAACACCCATTCACTTTAACAATTGTTATAATTCAGCTCCAGAAAAATAAAGTTAAGTTGTCAAGATAACTTAATTTTATTTTTCTGGAAATGTTTTGATAGAAATTTCGTTAAATTATTCATATTGTGAAACTAAATTGTTTAAAAAATTAAACTTTATATCCTAAAAATAAATGGCTTAAGAAAATTAGCTTTAAGTGTGATTTTCTCTGTTAAACCTAACCATAAAAATTTTGCTTTAAAATCTTTAAAAATTATATTCTTGAAAATTTTAAAAAATCAAAATTTTTTAAACATTTGAAATTTGGGGGGTCGTAGGAAAAATATTGTACATTACACGTTGGAAAGTAACTTTTCTTCACTCGTGTGATTTCCGCACTCGGCTTACGCCTCGTGCGTACGAAAAGTTTCACTTTCCACACTAGTAATGTAATATACTAATTTTCTACTCCTACCTGTAAATCACCCGTTTTCTTCACGCTTCGCGCAATGGAAATGTATGCAATTCCAGTAAGGTGTACGGATATATTTTCATATCCGTACAGTGTACGGATATGAAAACAGCCAATCAAAGCAGTCCAATTTGACACTTCTTTATTTATAATTAATTTATTGACAACTCTTGTCATAAATATAGAAGTAAAAGTAAGTTAAATCAATGTTTCCTTCCTTCAATAACACTTAAAGCATTTGAAAATAACGCGGTTTGTGAAATTATAGCTTTAACAATAATACTTTTATAATTAAAAAGACATAAATATTAAATCATTTAAATAAGTACAACCTACTTTTATAATAAGTATAGTAGACGGAGTTTTCACGGAGTTTGGTAGCTCAGTCTGTAGAAGATAGGTATAAATAAACTGAAGCTGACCAACGTAGGTTCAATTCCAGCTGGGAGAATAATTCTTTTTTAATTTTTTTTTATAAAACAAAATTTAAAATAATAATTTTTCTTCGAAAATGTTAATTTCTGCAAAGTTTTAACAATTCTCTTAAAAATTCTAAACTGACAGAGGGATTTTACAAACCATATTTTAGCATGGATAAAAGCATAGGTTAATCCATATATTCGATTTCTCAAGGAGACATGCAATTTATTTTGTAATTGTTTTACTTTTAGTCGAAGAAACAAGATACTGTATAACTTGGGTGGAATGCCTATATCGCCCTCGAACGATTGAGGCACTTCGCCTTCGGCGTCGTGCCTCAAACTTCGTTCTCGTGCGATATAGGCATCATATCCACCCTTGTTGCACAAACTACTATTCTCATACCCAAGTCATGATGTACGATATGAAAGATCTGTCCATAGGAAATGCTCAAATTATTTGATATGTTTGAGAGCAGTTCGTTGATCCCTCAAAATCATGTCATGCACGTCATCGATATTTTCTAAAGTGAACACAAAAGCTTGTTTTCCAATACGATGTTCATCTTTGACCGCCGTTCTTCCGCTCTCAAGTTCCTTAACCCAATTTTTCTATGGTAGCGTAAGAAAGATGATTCTTCATTGTATATCCGCATAAATTTCCTAGACGGAGACTCGATTCAAAAGTATCATTAAACTTGGAGTGACATCTCTGCGGACTACTTCGCTCGCTTAATTTGTAGTTTTTCTTAGGGCTAGGAGGCTGCGCCTTCAGATTTAATGTCAGCTTACAACAACCTGATTGGTTAAAATTTAACAACGGGTTTGAAAGCACCAATCACACTATAACACTTGCTTTGAATTAACCAATCACATGCGTTAACAACACGTAGAAATAATCATGTAATTAACAAAGCTTTATGAAACCTACTTAAATGACATTTTATGTATCTTAAGACATGAAGGTACTTTTGTGCTAATAGTCTTCCCATCAAACCACCATTCCGTCAAATACAACACAAAATTAGAACAAAATACACAATGCTGATGACTTGTAAATTCTATGTTGGTTGAACTTTTCAAGCATCAAATTGGTTTTAGTGGGTCTTATCTATGGTCTTATACACTAAGAACAACGATGACAACTGGAATGGTCATTTTAAGATACACGAATTACCTTTTACAAGAAGAAAATAAGCAATCAGAAAATAATTTATAAAAAGATACATCTAAAGCGTGGACACAGTATGAATGTGAGATCTGGACCATTCGAATTACAAAAAGATTAAGATTAGGTTAGAAGCATTTGTAGAATGCTGGAAATTAGCTAAATGGAGAAGTTAACAAATGACGAAGATCTATTAAGGGCTGGAAAAAGAAGGTGACTGTGGAAACTTATCAAAAAGTGGCTGCACCAACTAATAGGCCACATACTAAGACGGGACGGTTTAATAAAGATTATAAAGAATGGAATTGAAGAGGAAAACTGTCCTTGCAGTAATTATACTATAACAAATCGTGAAAGACGCAGGATAACTACTTATGAGGGACTGAATAGTAAAGAAATTAATCGACGTGAATGGTTTGCTGTAACAAACCAACTACTTTCTGCAAACTGTAAGAGTTGGCTTTATATGGAAGACCACGATGGAATTGTTTATTGTCTATGCTATTAAAATGAACAAGTCATTTGCAAAAGGAAAACATATTGAAGCACACTGAAGCAATTTTAATGAAGCATGAAAAGCTTAAAGCCAAAAATGTATATATAACTTCCGAGAATTTGGAACAACAGTACCAGTAGGTACCATAATTACTTCCTTGTATAACAAATAATATCCCATACAATAAGTTAGGACTTAGAACTAAGTTAGTTTTTCTTGTGCTTACGTCTATTTTTGAACCGTGGATCATAACTGGGGTCTACAATTACGCTGTACTTTTTACAGATGTCGTGTAGGAAATACGCATTCTCTTCCGGTCTATCTACCCATGAAGCTCTTGCAGCTTTAGCCATTCTATCTAAAATTCTATCATTAAGTTCTTGGATTGATGATTTATCAGCGGGTTCGTTATCATCGGCTGGTATGGGATAGCAGTATTTTGCTAAAGTTGTTTGCGTTGCTCGTGGTAATGCCGATGGCGTGAATTGTGGATCAGATGCCTGATTATTTGAAACATTCTTAAGTTCGTAATCTTTAGGCGGTCTTGGTGGCAATGTAAACATCTTCCAGAAATAAATTAATTTGTCTGTACTGTAAAAATGACAGAAAATGTGACACTTTAGACGTTTACGAAAATTGGTTACTGTTTCTGTCATTGTTACATACATCAAATATAAAAAGAGAGAAATAGCTATCTGAAGGCCCGATCCGATTTTCGAACGCCTTTTGTCAGATCTAGATTTCTGTTGCTTAAGGTTACTTTTACACGAGGATACTGTATGCCGAATAACGTATCTGAGATACAATCTCTCGCAAGAATTATTGCCGAATATTTCTCAAGACTATTGGGATACTTATTCTGGACTTGCGCAATTGAGGTAATTTTGCAGTAAGTCAGTACAGTGGTGGGCGCATAAAAGGCTCTATAAGAAGTATCGTAAAAGGTGTAGGCGAGATACCCCAGTATCCGGAATACAGTATCTTAGTGTAAAAGTAGCCTAATACTCAGCCCGCAAGAACACGTTATAGTGACGTCATTTTTTAGTGATTATTGATCAGCGATGTTGCACTCTAAGTGACATAAACATGATGTCATAACGGGACTAATAATTGACGTTTTATGAAACGTCTACACAATACGTTAAAATGACGTCATACTCAGGGTTTTTAAAAACCACATTTATTACTTTTTCATATAGCTATCACCAATACAGTTTGTTTTTATAAATTGTACATAAGTATTTGGAATACTTATTCTACTCTAATAGTGCTGTTAAATATAAAAGGTATATAAATGCAATAGATACATACACATAGTGTTGTCAAATGAAATATTTCGATATGATAGTATTGTCACAAACGGAGTTATTTCGACTCGAATAATTTTATAAGTTCTACATCTTGCATTCCGTTAGTGACAAATATCGTGCAAGGTTATACTCAGTTGCCCACGTTAGTCAAGCAGCCGCGGCCTCGTCGCCTACGACTCTTCACCAGCTGCACACTCATTCGAAGAAACGCAACTACAGCTGCTGCCGCGTCACCCACGTCTGGCCATTCCAATGCATTTTATCTTCTAAGGTTGCTCTCATCTATGCTGAACAACCCACGTTCGTCCACATGCAGTCAAGCGGCCTACGCTAGTCGAGCAGCTGCGCATTCCTTCAAAGAATTTCCGCTCCAACCTACGAGCCTGCAACTAGGAAGCGTGAGCTTCCTTGATTCCATACTTGGAACACCATCCTACGACTTCCCACTATTATGCTAATCTCTTCCGCGTTAAACCGTATATAAACCGCTTGATTTGGGCTTAGAATTCAGTCAGTGCCTTGACTCCAAGAAGCCACATCCAAGCAAGCGGGTAAGTGCCTTTATATTTATTTTATGGTTAGGGGTTGGAACCTGATGTCAAGCGGCATTGATTACCTTTCTCCTCACCTCGCTTAGTTCTGCTTAGTTATGAGAGGGTTGTGCTAAGGCTATCTCTCGCTTAGTTCTGCTTAGTTAATAAAGAGTTGTGTCAAGGCTCCCTTTGTGTATACGCTTAGTTTGTAGATCTAGTGCTAGATAGAGTGGTTCCGATCACCCTGAATTTATTGTTAGAATTTGGAGGACCTGTACGTCCTCAAATTATGTAACCACCATGTGTAATACTTACCTTCGTATTTTATTACTTTGTTATTAGTATATAGTTGTTTTTATGTCCTGTGTTTTTATTCCCTTGTACCTCTGACTACGACCTCCAGTCACGAATACCCCATGTGACAGTATATATTTGCTAAAGGCAATACTGTCGCATTTGTCTTCCTTTTCACCCAGCCTAGTACTTTTCTGTAGCCTGGCAATTTAAATGGCTCAAGATTTCGTCTGTCTAGCAATTCAGGGATAAGCAAACTACGCCCAGTGGGCCAAATCCTGATCGCGGGCTTATTTTATCCGGCTCACAACTAAACAAAAAGACAACTATAAAAATTGGTCCATGACTAACCAGCTCGAATAAGTACTATTACATGCGTCGGTTGTAAGACATAAAACACTTGAATGTATACACTCATTTGATTGCAAAATTCATAAGAATGTGGTCAGCCATAAAATATTATTTATTTTGTTTAAAAACCCACCCCCTAAGTCCGTTTCTAAAAAGATCGGTCAAAATTACTAGAAATTTTGACTTCTGACTAATCAAAAAACTTTATTAAGATTTTTGTTCCAAATGCCATCAGAAATGCACCGGTCACGCGTGGTGCGGGAGATATAAAACGCCCTGTATATACCTGTACATAAAACAATAAAATCAATTACATTAGTATTTCATTCAAATTATCGTTAACTTTGGAGATTTGCGTAAATTATTTCATTTTGGTCCGCCGCAAATTTTTGTTTTTTCAATTCGGCCCGCTACTGAAAAAGTTTGCCATTCCTGGCACTAGCTTGTTTATTGCACGTGTTTCACAACCATACAGAGCATTACTCCAAACGTATGTCTAAATAAACTTTTTCTGCACTCTATAATGAAATCTGGTTTGATGTTAACCACGATTTCTTGCTAGAGCATACTCTCTTTGCTTGTTGCATACCACTGTTTATTTTCTTACAGCTTGGTCCATCGTTTAATGCTACCTAGGTAAGACAATTCTCTTACTTCTTTTATCACTTCATTCCTTATTCTCATTTCTCTTATGCTTTCTTCTGTTTTCCATACACCACTATTCCAGTTTAGTTTGTTTGTTTTTGGGCAAGAAATCGAGGTGACAGAAAATCCCTCGTACCTCATAACACTGATTGATTTGATTATATGGCCTGCTCTACTAGAATTAGCAAAATCCGGGAGAATTCCACCTCCCAATAAAGACTTTTAATATTCCAAACGTCGCATTGGCATAGGGCATACGGATTTACTTCCTTATCCGAGAAGGCATGTTTTCATTTTTCTATGCTACGGATTACCAACTCGGTCAGTGAACCTGCACGGATTATGGAGGTAAGCACGGAGGTAACTACAAATCCACTAAAGCTGGTTATTTTAGTTTTGTGCATATTTATGTTCAGGTCATATCTGTGTTGTAGTACACCATTTAGATTGCTAAAATATTATGTGAGTAGACGATTTTTTTAGTTGTCGCAAGTAATGTTATGTTATCTAAATGATTGTACTATCTCCATCTATTGTTACCCCATTTCTTCCTAGCTGAAGTGATCTATTGTTTTTTGAGTATATGTTAAGTGTTTTTGACAACTTTCTATCATTTCCGATATTCGGAGTGATTTCGATTCAAGATTAGATTCTGAGTCCAACAATGCCCTAATCTAATTGTCACTGTTTGACAGGTTGTCATTGTTTGCAATTTTATTTTGGCATGTAATATGCCATGATGAATCACCTAAAACGCTTCCTTTTTGAAACACCCAAAACACAGGAGTAAAAGCGTGCTAGTCTCTTACCCAAGCGGGCCGGGATCGAATCCGGTGGCGGCAGATCCGGTTAATGTTTTTTTGCAGTTTTCCTTATCTGTAACACAAATGTGGGATTTGTGCTAAACCACCTGTAAGTCGGCTGCAGGTTTCGGCAGGCTTTTTGGTAGATGTTTATCGTTAGGTTAAAATTGTTTTAATAAAGTCCGAATTTTTAATTTATAGTTTTTTACTGTTGAAGCGAGCCACCCTTTCGCCATTTGAAATTTTTTTAAGGACGTACAAAAATTAATCTGTTCAACGAAACCGTAGGACAACATTTTTCGTTTGTTTTGAGACTAGTCCTAACTGAACTAGATTTATACCCTACAAAAAGTGAAGTAGTAACAATTTTGATATATGTCGTTTATATCATCTTGGATGAAAGGTGAAAACGTGTCTTTTTCAAAATTCAAGTGTAGATCCTAGGAAAAAAATGACAATGTGACTAACTTAAAGAAGCTAAAATTCTCAACATTGTTTGTATAAAAACTTATTTGTAAATCTAATATTTAATGAGTTACAGCGGAGGAAAGATTTGGTAATCTATGTTCGCGATTATTTTTTTTGACGTTCCGGGTCGGATGATGTTGATTTCTTCATTACAGTGTTTGTCCTCAATGTTATCTTCTGATTCATTGTCTATGCGTCTGATATACTCTCAGAATGGTGCATACCAACTTAATTAACATCCAGCTGGTCTATGGCATAAATAACAGTAAGATTGATTTTTTTTTATTGTTATTATTTATTATTTTTATTTAAGTTATCTTACAAGTAGTGTGTGTGTGCTTCATTTATGTACCAGGAAGTCCGTTAATTTCCCCCTTTAAGAATAATGTTGTGGACGAAGTAAATAATTCTTGATGAATAGTTAGTTTCACGAAGGTGATAGTTTAGTAACAGGAATCCAACTTGTTGAACTTCAGTTCCTTTAAAAATACCTTCCAATACCTATACAAGGGGCAATAACCATCCCTCTGAGCGTCTATTTTCTTATGCCGACGAAATAATCTTATTCCGCTTTAGTCTTTTTACCTTACTAAAAAGATATCGTTCGAAACATTGGGTTTTGTTATTTAACCACCTTTGAAGCCGCAATTAAAAAGTCAAGTGTATTATCAATCCAAGTTACATACAATAAGGCAATAAAATACACAACATCCTTCCAACACACAGAATTTCTGATTACTATATAACTGTGTAAACGATCCTTTTTTTAAGTTATGTAATAAATAATATAATAATAATTGCTACTACCTATTACCTGGCGAACCAGGACCCAGAAGCTTATGCGGAAGGGAGGGGTGATTATTACCATAATGCAGATCCAACGTGCGGCTGCAACCGGCTTAACAGATAGTATAAGCACAAATCCCACATTTATGTTACAGCTAAGGGAAACTACACAAAACCTTAACCAGATCTGCCGGTATCGAAAATCGAACCTGGGCCGCTTGGGTGAAGGACGTGCACGCAATTCCGTACACTGCCAAGGCTGTTAACCTTAGGTTGTTAATAAAGATAAACCTATTTTGTTTTGATATTATAACGTCGAAATTCACAACCCATTGTTTGTTTGATGGTCACTGTTTAAAACCAAGCTTCTCCGTTGTTTGATTGTCACTGGTTTTCCCTTTCCTCGGTTTATCGTAAAGTCATACCTGCGCGGTTAAGTTTCTTTCTCGATAGTGCCGTTGATAGAACAAAATGGCTGGTTTTGGTACTGGTAGTTGAATGTGCGAGATATATTAGGAAATTGGTTTTAAATATTAATTCGCTTTAGCGGAATAAATCTCGCATTCAACAGAATGATCGCTTGATTAGTTTTATGCGATCAATCGTCAAATTAGACGGATTAAGTTCTGGTGCTAACCATTTTAGGTAAATTCTTTTCGTTAAAATCTCGTTGCGCTAAAATCTTACAAATGTCTTTTTATTTTAGGCAATATTATTTCCCTAGCCGTCACCTTGAGGGAATTGTATTGTAAAAGACTTTTCAGTTTATAGAAAGGTAAAAATCTTCAAATATTTAAAATTAATACAATATACGGGGTGATTTCTTTATAGGTCTTTTTTTGTCGTTTGGGTTTTGTTGCTCGTTGTTCGTTTATTCTTGTTCCTGCCTCTCTGATCGTGGGTTCTTTAGAAGGTCCTTCCCCTTTGGGTCCGTACCTACATCAATACATGTACCGGGTCAGAACAAAACAACATATATCGAAGGGTGAAGCAAAAAACCCCTAAGCAAGGCTTTAATTAAAACAGCCGTGGGTCTTCGAATGGTGGGATGTTTGTGAAAATTTGTATGTATTCTGTGTCATTTTATTTTTAGGTATATATATATATATATATATATATATATATATATATATATATATATATATATATATATATATATATATATATATATATTGCTGTGGATTTTAGTGTCAAAATTTTGGAAATTTTGGAAAATTCTAAAATCATTGTTAAATACTAACACTTTTGAAATATTTTTATCAACTTTTCCTGTTAAAAATAAATTTAAGTTATTTAATGGAGTGTCATTGATTTTGAAATCAATGTGTATACTTTTTAATAAGGTTAAATAATACATGTTTCTATTTATTATCAAACAGCTTACTCACCGATTACTTAAGTATACGTAACATCCAGTTGTGCGCAAGTTTTTGTTATGATGTAATTCAATTATGTATAATTTCAAATGTGTATATCGACGGGTTATGTGATTCTTTAAGGTTTTTTGTTAAATGTAAATAGATCGTTGTTATTGCGTAAAAGTATTGGGTAATTAATCTGTAATAGATGTGTCACTTTTATAAAGTATATTAATCTGCTATTATGTATTATATGAGTGTACAGTTTGTTTTAGATCATAAGGTGACGTCAAATTGTGTAATATATTTATGTAAATAGTCAATTGTATATAAGCTTAGAAAAACATAATTTTAGGGCACTTAGTAATAGAAAGCGACGGAGTAAGGAGAGTCAGTAAAATAAAGCGACGCAGTAAAGTCGTGTTAAAGACAATAATAAAATGTAAATAGACACTTCACTAAATAAAGCGACGAAGTAAAGTCGTATTAAAGACTATAGTAAAATGTAAAATAGTTCCAGAGATAAAGCGAAGGAGTAAGGTCATGTAAATAAATAGTTAAGTTGGTTGATGTATGGAATACGGCGAAAATATTAAAAAGGTTGTAAATTGTAAAAGTGTATAAAGAACCACCTTTTAAAGCTAATTTACTTGCTAAATAAGCAAGATAATAAATCTTCGATTAAAACCTTCAATCGGTGTTTTATTTAATTAAAAACAAAAAGCAAATACAAGTTCTTCGAAAAAGGGATATAGTACCCGTTATTAAAATAAAACAAAAGTGAGTTACCAAAACCAAGAGTGTGGATGGTGTTATGTGGGAAAGCCATGCAAAAGGAAGGAAGTCAACCGGAATTGGAAATCGGCACTGAGACAACATAAGTGACTTGCTCTGCCAATTGGTTTTGGAAAGAGGGCATTTATAGCAAAAGGAAGAAGCATCGCTATATAAGAAGGTAGGAAGTTATTTCCTTTTTGTAGTGGTATCTGATGAAGAAAAGACTATCGTTTGTGAGGTGTAATTAAGTGATTTGAACAATTTAGCCATTAAACTTAATTAAGATTTCAATTTTAAAAAGTGATTTCAATTTCAAGTTGTATATTTTTAAAACCTACAGGAATCCACATTCACCCTGAGATGAGTCTTTATTAAATTTAATTCTGTTAATTTAATTTATTTAACTGGCGCCCAACTCTCTTACGTAAACTTGAGTTAGTCAAGAACTAACGTAACATTAATTTTATATAACCATTGCATTATTAAATCTATTAAAAGGTATTTTTTTGAATCATATAAGAATTTATAAAAGAGGGAAGTTGAGAAGCATTTCCAAAGTACACAGTTTTTTTTAAATTTAATTATATTTATAAATCAACTATTTACAAGCTAACAGCAATTATTCGTTATTTGTAAGTATTTAATAAGTGAATATAAAAACAATATTTTATTTTTAATTAGCCGAATTCAACGCATATATTTTTATTTTGCTAGCCGAGGTGGGGCAAAAGAAATCTAAATTATTCTGTTTATGCCAATTCATCGCATATAAATTTGTCGCTGTCAACGTGGGGCTTTTGAATATTAATAGGCTTTTGTAGGTTATAATAAATGATTTGGCATTTGATTATTAATAGGCTTTGATAGGTTATTTGGCTTTTATTAGCTTATTAGGTTTATATTAGAATTTTGTAGGCATATTACTGCGTATTATAGCAAATTTTTAACAAAAGCTTAGGCTTATAATAACATATTTAAAAGATATTAGAGTAAATTCTGTGAAGTGATTAATGTATGACGTCGGTTAAAAATATTTATTCTGCCGCGGAAAGTAATTTAGTATTGAAAAAGAAGTATACAGATAAAGAATTAGTTGTGTCTGAGAAGCAGAAAGCTTTAACCAGTTCAGTAATGGAGGGGAACGGCGAAGAAGGCAAGCCAGCGCAATCTGAACTTTCGCAAATGTTGGCACAAATGCAGGAAATGATGAACAAACAATCTGAAGAAAGAAGAAAAGAAAGGGAACAAGACAAAGAAGAACTGAATACAAAATTTGACAAACAGTCTGAAGACATAAAAGAAATGAAAGAAGACATGAAAACTAAATTTGACAAACAGTTTGAAGACATGAAAACTAAATTTGACAAACAGTCTGAAGACATGAATACTAAATTTAACAAACTGTCTGAAGACATGAATACTAAATTTGACAAACAGTCTGAAGACATGAATACTAAATTTAACAAACAGTCTGAAGACATGAATACTAAATTTGACAAACAGTCTGAAGACATGAAAGAAATGAAAGAAGACATGAAAACTAAATTTGACAAACAATCTGAAGAGATATCAAGAAATAATATAAAAATGGATGAAATAACAAGCAGTATAATAAATCTAAAAGAGGCAATAATTAGCAAATTAGAATTTAGTAAAGAATATAAGAACGATGATGTAGTTCGACAGATTAATAATGATGAAATATGTTTGACAAACAAAGGGAAAGAACTCAATTCAACAGAATTAGAAAAATTAGATGTAGGAAATAATCATGATAAAACTGTAGAAGATGAGTCCGAAAAGATAGATGCAAATTGTAATATTAATGAAGATGAAATTTTAAAGAAGGGAAGTTTTGTCAAGGTAGATTATAGTAGAAGAAATGATAAAGATGTTATTATAGGTAAACTAATTAGGAATAAAAAAGTGAAATTAAAAGGCAAGCTAAAGAAAGACAGGAATAAAATTATATTGTGTAATTTCAAGACAGAAGGGAAAAATAGAAAGTTTGTTACAGGCAGTAGGGAAAAGATTAAATTTATAGATAAATTTTGTAAAAGACAAATATTACCATTTAGTAATTTCCATCTATTAAATTTTAAAAGCAGACGAAAGAAATACAGATCTTTTTAGGATAATTATATTAAATTAGAATTGTATAACCGATAGTGACAATGAACCCAAAAGTATGATAAATTAAAATGATTTAGACTTTATGTAACCGATATGACTTTATATAATAAACAGGCTTATGGAATTTTATACCCAATTTGGACTTATGTTTATGTATTTGTTATTGAAAATAAAGAAGGGAATAGTTTGAATATGATTGAAGAAAGATAATTGAAATATTTATTAACATAGGGGAAAATGGGGTTTAAATTATGATAATTATATAATGAAATGATGAATGAAGATGAAAATAATGATAGGATATAAAAGTTTATTGAATAATGATTTTTAAATTAATTAAAGATAATTGGATAATGAGAAGATAAAAGATTAGGAAGTAAATTAAGGTGAATTTGATTATGATTAGTATGTTTATTAAAAATGAAAATAAAATAGAACTGTGGTTAGAAGAAGTTAGAGGGTTAGACGTTTGTAGAAATGAATTAAATTGAAATTATGATGAACTATGATATTGATGAGGAAAAGTTTAGTAGATTTATTAAGAGCGCATTTATTAATAAAAATGAATATGGAAACTTGATGATTATGATAGAATGAATTAAGATTTGTGAATATACAGAGAAAAAGGATTATAGAATAAATAGAGATTTTTGATAAATAAGATGAGGATAAGATGTTATTATTATTGTAAATATTGTAGATAGCTTGTTATGATAGATTAGACTAAGGAAATTTATTGGGGATAAAATATAAAATACAAAAATATGAATTGGTGTTTAAAAATAAATGTATTTTAACATTTGTTGTGTTTAAAAGTAAAATTGCATTTACAATTTTATTTCAAACAGGAGGGGATAAATGCTGTGGATTTTAGTGTCAAAATTTTGGAAATTTTGGAAAATTCTAAAATCATTGTTAAATACTAACACTTTTGAAATATTTTTATCAACTTTTCCTGTTAAAAATAAATTTAAGTTATTTAATGGAGTGTCATTGATTTTGAAATCAATGTGTATACTTTTTAATAAGGTTAAATAATACATGTTTCTATTTATTATCAAACAGCTTACTCACCGATTACTTAAGTATACGTAACATCCAGTTGTGCGCAAGTTTTTGTTATGATGTAATTCAATTATGTATAATTTCAAATGTGTATATCGACGGGTTATGTGATTCTTTAAGGTTTTTTGTTAAATGTAAATAGATCGTTGTTATTGCGTAAAAGTATTGGGTAATTAATCTGTAATAGATGTGTCACTTTTATAAAGTATATTAATCTGCTATTATGTATTATATGAGTGTACAGTTTGTTTTAGATCATAAGGTGACGTCAAATTGTGTAATATATTTATGTAAATAGTCAATTGTATATAAGCTTAGAAAAACATAATTTTAGGGCACTTAGTAATAGAAAGCGACGGAGTAAGGAGAGTCAGTAAAATAAAGCGACGCAGTAAAGTCGTGTTAAAGACAATAATAAAATGTAAATAGACACTTCACTAAATAAAGCGACGAAGTAAAGTCGTATTAAAGACTATAGTAAAATGTAAAATAGTTCCAGAGATAAAGCGAAGGAGTAAGGTCATGTAAATAAATAGTTAAGTTGGTTGATGTATGGAATACGGCGAAAATATTAAAAAGGTTGTAAATTGTAAAAGTGTATAAAGAACCACCTTTTAAAGCTAATTTACTTGCTAAATAAGCAAGATAATAAATCTTCGATTAAAACCTTCAATCGGTGTTTTATTTAATTAAAAACAAAAAGCAAATACAAGTTCTTCGAAAAAGGGATATAGTACCCGTTATTAAAATAAAACAAAAGTGAGTTACCAAAACCAAGAGTGTGGATGGTGTTATGTGGGAAAGCCATGCAAAAGGAAGGAAGTCAACCGGAATTGGAAATCGGCACTGAGACAACATAAGTGACTTGCTCTGCCAATTGGTTTTGGAAAGAGGGCATTTATAGCAAAAGGAAGAAGCATCGCTATATAAGAAGGTAGGAAGTTATTTCCTTTTTGTAGTGGTATCTGATGAAGAAAAGACTATCGTTTGTGAGGTGTAATTAAGTGATTTGAACAATTTAGCCATTAAACTTAATTAAGATTTCAATTTTAAAAAGTGATTTCAATTTCAAGTTGTATATTTTTAAAACCTACAGGAATCCACATTCACCCTGAGATGAGTCTTTATTAAATTTAATTCTGTTAATTTAATTTATTTAACTGGCGCCCAACTCTCTTACGTAAACTTGAGTTAGTCAAGAACTAACGTAACATTAATTTTATATAACCATTGCATTATTAAATCTATTAAAAGGTATTTTTTTGAATCATATAAGAATTTATAAAAGAGGGAAGTTGAGAAGCATTTCCAAAGTACACAGTTTTTTTTAAATTTAATTATATTTATAAATCAACTATTTACAAGCTAACAGCAATTATTCGTTATTTGTAAGTATTTAATAAGTGAATATAAAAACAATATTTTATTTTTAATTAGCCGAATTCAACGCATATATTTTTATTTTGCTAGCCGAGGTGGGGCAAAAGAAATCTAAATTATTCTGTTTATGCCAATTCATCGCAATATATATATATATATATTTATTTAATGTGTTTACAATTTCTTCATGCATGTTAATTTTAAGAACAACACGAGATCTCGAGTAGTGGAATTGTTGTAGGGTAGTTTTAAGTACAACCAGCTGTGATACAAATCACCATTCACCGTTTTTTTTTATTAAACATTAAAATTGCATTTAAATTTAACATTTAAAATCTGCACAATAGTTACAATTAAAATAAAGCCCTACTTAGAAAGTTTACATTTCACTACGTGTGTTTTATTTATTTATTATTTATTTATTTGTATGATTTTAATATTGCTTTCCAGCTCGTCATTTGTAAGTATATATGTATGGTACGACCAAAATTGTGGAAGTTGCCCATATTTTAGTAGAAGATCTATTTCTTCGTTTGTCTGATAAGCTTGAAGCTTTAGTAATAAGCATTGTTTTTAAACGAAGTGGCGCTTGTTTTTTTTTATCTTTTATATCTTGTATTACCCCGCCCCTCTCCGACTTATTGGGGGTTAGCCGGCAAAATACTAAAGCAGTGTTATTTGGATCAACCTGATACTTCCAGCACAGCTATATTTTGGGTAGGTTAGGTACGTATTTATATAAAAATAGCCTTTGTGTTTCTGTAGGTTATAATATGTGTGGCGCAGTTGTAATCTAATTTATCTTTTCTGCAGAGATCGTAAGTAATACACATTTCTGTTAAGCTTTTGATTAATTTGATTCTTTGTTTATGTCTGATTGCAGTATTTTAAGAACTGTATGTGTCGTTGATATCGATTAAATATTCATATTGGTATTTGAGCATTTATTTAACTTACTTTTTTGTGTGATATATGAATTCTCTATTTTTTATTATTTGATTTTGATATTAATTTGTTACTGTTAATGATTTGTGTTTTCTTGAATAAATCTCCCTCTGTTTCTTTTATATTACTAAGTCTTTTATTTCTTTATTGCTTGTGCTGAGTTCAAACGGCGACTGCGTTTGCCGAACCCAAATATTCAGCCAGTTAATGTTTTATGTAATACATTTTAATATAGCTGAACTTCTTATTAACACCGCAAGATAGCCGATTGGAAAGTTCTTTAAAGACTGTAAAAAAGACTTTACATACTAAAATCTTCTAAACTTAAGATTAGTGTAAGACATTGCACTTAATTGCCATCTCCTTCGTGTTTTGAAGGCATATTGAAGAATAAGGTAAGTATAAAAAGTGTAAGATAACGAGTATTAAAGAGTATTAATATCGTCGCTAGTTGATTTTTTATAAGTAAGCTAGCAACAAATTAACGTACATACATTACTTAAGAAATACTCACATATCTTGGAGTTAACTTTAATTTCTATTTTGAGCAGTAATAGTACTCGATGCCTCCATATTGAGTAACATCCTAATGCAATATACAACCACATTCATTAAAATGTGAATAATATCATGACTTAATTTCGCGAATTATGTATATAAGTAATGTAGAAAACGCACCTTATCTCTTAATTCTTTGAAAGTTACAAACCAAGATTTTATGGGAAACCTACCTATAAATAAATTGATTTCTAAATACATTTTATTTATTAAAATAACAATGATTGTACTAGTAAGACCATGATTAACTTGTTAGTAGTGCAGCACAGTGCGAGTCTTGTATAATTAATTCACTTTGAACAGTTATTAGCTTTTGGAAGATTTTCATCTCTCAATTCTTCATTAAAGCTATCATAGTTATAGTAATTCTCTTCACCAAAAATTTCTTGAAGATTAAAGATTTCATTTATCTCCACTTCAATATCCTTTTCCTCGTCACCAGCATGACTTTTCGTTGGCGTAACATTATTCTCAATAGTCTCAGTATCCATAATCTCATCTTTACTATCGTTGTCGTTTTCGCTCTGTTCATTGATCGTCCTATCTTCAAACCCATCAAACATACGACTACTACGACTGTACTGAATGGAATCAAGTTTTTCCCTTGGTGTCGGTATATCATATGAGCGTGGATTACTCGAAATGCTAGTCCTACCAGTAGCTGTACTCCACCGACGCGTCTTTCTTTTACAAAAATTCAAGCATCCTCCTAACCATTCTGATAATAACGATATGCCGCCCAGGAGAAAACCGAAACTAAGTAAAAGGAACATTCCTTGTGTATCATCTAAGGCCAGTGCGCGATCTTCAGCAGACAATGCTCTTAGAATTCCACTACCAGCGTTGGCCTATGAACATATGATTTGAGAATAATACTTTATTTTTTAAAGAGACACATGTACCTGCAACAGCTTTCCTGTTGCGCTACGTAACATTTCCCATTCCACATCATTTTTGAACTTTATCATAAAACCACTTTGTACTGCTCTCATTATGCCTTGGTTTAGAATTGATTTGTATACGGAATTCATTTGAAATGTCATACCGACTCCATATGGCACAAAACATTCAGAACTTATGTGCAAGACAGCACGTTTGCTGAAAAGAATTGTTTTTATAAAACAGAAATTTTAAAAGAAGCATTGGACATTCACAGCCTTTCTAAACAAAAATGTGAATGTACATAATATAGCAAATTCGGATTGTATAATTTATCTTCGGAACCACGTAAGCTAAGTAGCGTTTCCGAATATATAATACAACCTAGCCAGCACACTGACGTCAGAATGTCGCCGTTTTTTCGGCAGTAAAGACGGCAATTAGTCGTAAAATTGACATCATTATGTCACAGCTCAAAGACGTCAATATAAGACGTCAATTAAAACGTCCTATACTAGGACTAAGACAGGAATTATAAATGCATAGTTGAATATTGGAAATAACATTTATTATATACTACAGTCGAAACATCTCTATATTGTGACTACCTGCTTAATATGACCAGTATTCCTTGGCCCCTGCTAAAATAATATCGTTTTAATGAAACTTGTACGTCCAAAAGACGTCGTTTTGAAGACGTCTACGTACGTCCCATTATATGACGTCTTATGGACATCATTTATTAGTCATATGACGTCGTCGACACATATTGACTTAAAAATAACGTCATTATAACCTCAGTGTGCTGGCTGGGAATTAATACAAACGCTAAAAAATTAATTAATTTTGGAGCACAGTATCTTATTAACTTAAAGATAAATATCTTGAAGGTCAAAGCTGAAAGCTTTAAAAGGTTTTTTGACACACACGTAGATCTATTATTATTACATGCAGTTTTGCTGGGTCAAGTACGTTCACTTGCATGCACAACTCCCTTCCAACACATCCATCCGCTGGCAGATCTTAACATTTCAGAAGTTCTTCTCACTTCCCAGTTTCAAGGGCCTCCTCAGGTCTACCTACTGCCTCCTAACTGTACCGTTGCGATGTTTGGCAGCACTATCTTAAACAGTTGTGCATATACTTAACAAGAATTGATGAAACACTGCAAACCTATCGACTCCTGATGTCGCTAATTATTGTGACTTTTGATGTAAGAATGCAATGAATCCAGAGGCTGTCCCAAATTACAGCATTTCTTTAACTAAACACACCCTATAAACCCACCAGTGGCGAATTTATGCTGGGTTCGGTATTTCAACTTTTTTGCTCTGAAAACTCTATTGCTATAGTTACAATTAATATTTACAACAATGGACACTATGGAACCCGAGCTCTTCAAGTATACAGTTTTGAAATACCGAACACGGCTTTAAGGAATTTTTTCTACTAACTACTGCTAACTATTAAATATTCGGGTTTTTACGGGAAACCGCGATTTCGGTTTGGCTTAACTACTGTAACTATACGTAAATGACTCCTCTAGAGAATAGACTATTAAAGAAAATTCGGGGGCGGGGTTTCAGCCGGATAAATATGCCACTAAAACCTATAAACGTAGTTGGCGTTGGTTAAAAATATTTTTAAAGATCTTTAGATAAGACCTTTCGGAATTGTATTAGGATCGTACAGTCCAGGGACTTAATTCACTGATCTAATACAGCGGCTATTGAAAGAACTACAGGCCTAGATTTTGTGTTGTTCAAAATAGTGAACATTCTTGAAAAACTCCTAGTAGACCAGTTCTAAACAAATCTTTACGTCCAAAACAAACAACGTGGGTTTAGGAAACAGCAGTAAGTAAACCCACTCGAAGTGACCATGGTAATGTATACTTGATTGAAACAATACCCCAAGTAATTTTGATCTTTCTTCCTATAGCGTCTCATACGAAATAGTGACTCGGTAGTATATGGAAATGAAGACTAAGCTACTGAGATACTTTGCGAGTTGATACCTCAACTCTTCCGGTCGGAAATGTTACACCGGCGTCGAGGGATACCTTAGAACAGTACATAGGCTTTGGAAGGTTTTGAGATTTAAGAGGTTAGAAACCCAAGTCCTTGGTGATTCAGAAATCCAAAGATTCAAAAGTAAAATAATAAAGGATTTAAAGATTTTTGGACTTAGAATCACTTCTGAATCTGATATTAAAGTAACCATCGTTAGAATAGTTGTTGCTTAAGTAATTCGTTTAGAGCTGACAGAATGTTAACCCCTGTGTAACAGTGTAAACCGTATATGAATATTTCAACTAACTGCTGTTTCTTCGAATGCGCCTTGTTCTCCTTGCTCACTTCCCTTAGGCACAACCTGCATGCAATTCGTCACTCGATCAACCATGTTTGGGCTGTGACAGGTGTGAGCACACTGGGACAAACTGTAAATACCACCCCAACATTTGTTTTATTCAGGATGTAGAATAATTAATCACAAACTTCGACAAGGTTGAAACCCTCTAAGACTCGATAAGCTCGCTCGATGAACAATACAACCGAACTGCTAATAAAATATTTATAATCTATGACTTGCATTGTAATCATAAAGCACATTTTAATTTTAATAGAGAGCTTAAAATAGCTTTTCCTATTAGTAATTATGTGGAATTTACTACACAGTAAGGTCATGCAAAAAGCTCTAGAGACTTTAATTATTTTACAGGCATATTTCTATTACCTATCACTATGGAATGGAATCTATGAGATTTAACTCTGTCCAAATTGCGAGAATAAGGCTTTAATGCATCTTTTAACGACTACAAGAACGTGATTCAAATAGATTCATTCCATAGATTTATTTAGATTTGTGCTGTAAGCAGCAAGTTGTAGAATTTGTGAATAACAATTTCAGTAACAAGAGAAAAAAATACCTGGAAGAAAAATTAGTCCGCACAACATAATCTAACTGTGCTTTGGAGCCAAGAAATGCGTACGACCAGAAAAATGCAGACGTCGTGTTCTTAATGCCCGCTTCTATTGTAGGTACGAGTTCGACATTCTTCAATAACTTTGTTGTAGTCGGATCGCTAGAATTTATAAACCAATACTGCCATCCTCCTTTATCTAGGGAAGTAAATAAATAATTAATTGTTATTACTGCTTTACAATAGACCGACTATTAAAGAGCTAGGTGAAAGACTGAATTAGGTTAGGTAAGGTGCTGTTAGGTAAAAGATTACATTCAGTTTGGGTTCTTTGATATTCGATCAATTTGTATATCAGATTCGATTGAATCACTCAATCTTACCTAAAGTCCCAATTTGATATCGTCCTTCTAACAATTGTTTAGCTGTATCTACCATTCGTGGAAACACTGGTAGTGTTACAAAGGCAATGATAGAACCTGTGTAACAAGCTGTTATGATGATAGTGAATAGCCAGTAAAAACCTAAAAACTTTTTATAGTATCAACCTTGTCTCTTTTATATGCCTTAGTTTTACCGATCAAAACTCTAGTTGTAACTTTATCACTTTTATTCCATGATGTTTTCCCGGAGAATGAAAAACAGTTAGTAAAAGTACCAAAGACGTACCAAAACATGTTTTCCATTTCTTCAGGTGTTTCTAGTAGATACCTTAGACTATGTCTGTCAGAAAATGCTAATGGAAATATGGCAAAAAGATAAATGAATATTAACGACATCCAGACTGTCCACCGAAATGGCCCCATAATTGCTCTCCACCTATAGGTTATAAACATATATGAAAAATATTATCGCTATACTTAATGAAATTGAACATGCTTACCTTGGTAACGCTGTTGAAGTTAAAGATACAAAAGCAGCACAGTCTTGTGAATGTCCGTATGAAACGTCGACGCTACCTATTCTTTCAGAGACAATATATAAACCTCCTAGTCCTATATCAGCTTTTCTTCCAACTATCTCTTGAATTACGGCATCGGCAGATCTAAACAAAAAATATAGGTACATGATTTGAATGTAGTATTAGCAGTGTTTATTAGGACTTGCCCTAGTACGTCTGCTTGTTTAGCTGCACGGAAATCAGTAGTAAAATTGTACATTTCTGCTAGGAGTTTCACTAGGCGTATTTCAATACCTTCCCATTTTAAATCGTCACTGTCATCTCGACCCCTGCAGAAATATAAATAAATGTAACTATTAGTCTTTTCAGATATTTTTGAACAGCAGTTGGCTACAGAAACTCGTACATTTACAATATAGCCAGCTTAAGCGGTAAATTATTTGGCGACAATTCATGGCTTTATTTGCTAATTTATCACTAGACGAGTTATTGTTTCGCTAAATGTACAGCTGTATAGCAGATACAGAAGTACAGACAGAGAAAGTTTGCTGCTCTTAAGTGTCAAGTTATTCTTACAGCTACCACTGGCGGGATTTCAGACCAGTTATTATGGGCAAAATCGAGCTCTTGAAATTTGATGAATTTAAATATCCAATGATAAAGCAAAAATGTTTCTTAGTTGTCTCAACATAGAGGGCAATTGCCCTCCCTTGCTACTACCAAATCCCGTCACTGGCAGGTACCTAATTATTAAAGATTATTACCAGAGAGAAAATGTGGAGGTAGAGATAGAGATACAAGATACAGATAGAGAACAAAATGGATATACACAAACATCTGCCAGAAGCAAAGTAATGAAATGTCAAGTGTGAAATGAAAAGTGTGAAAAGCTATGTGTATAAACAAACTCAAAAAATAACACAAAGTAGAAGCAATAAAACCCATACGTTCCAAGAAATTGGAAACCACCAACAAACAATTAACAGCTAACTATCGTATAGAGATGCAGGCTAAAATCTTGGTTTTTGAACATTTACTTTACAATTATTTTGCTTTTGCACCCGGTTTTTTAACAACGCTAAAACACATCGGTTTTATTTTTTAAAATACACATTAATATGTGCAATTCACCTGCCGACTTTCATTTATTTGTTAGTTATAACGTCATCACAAAAAAGTTTAAATGATAATATAGACTTTTAGTAGTGGAATCCGAGAGATTTTTCTTCCCTTTATGTGTATGCAAATAAATCGTAAGGTTGCATAACAAAAATTCCAAGAAAGAAAACATAATTTAAAAATTTTCCATTTGTCCTGGATATCGAACCTGGGACCCTAAGCGTGTTGTGATAACCACTACACCAAAACGATGCGGGTATGTTCACTAATAATAAAATGATTGTATTTTACGGGGTCGAACCGGAGCCCTTCCGCGTGTTCGGCAGATGTGATAACTACTGCACTACAAAACCAAGACGTTCCTCCATTCTTGAATGCTTGACTAGAAACCAAGTCGAAGCGTTAGGGATATTTATAAAAAATGTTTTCGGCCGGGATCGAACCGGGGATCTTCCGCGTGTTCGACAGATGTGATAACTACTACACTACACAACCATGTCATTCCTTCATTCTTGAATGCTTGATTAGAAACCAAGTCGAAGCGTTAGGGATATTTATAAAATGTTTTCGCCCGGGATCGAACCGGGGACCTTCCGCGTGTTAGGCAGATGTGATAACCACTACACCACGAAAACCGATATAAATGCAGTCCATGTTGCTACATAGTAAATATAACAAAAACGATCTGGGTATATCCACTAATAATAAAACGATTGTATTTTCCGGGATCGAACCGGAGACCTTCTGCGTGTTCGGCAGACGTGATAACTACTACACCACAAAACCATGTCATTCCTTCATTCTTGAATGCTCGACTTGAAACCAAGTTGAAGCGTTAGTGATATTTATAAAAAATGTTTTCGCCCGGGATCGAACCGGGGACCTTCCGCGTGTTAGGCGGATGTGATAACCACTACACCACGAAAACCGATATGAATGCAGTCTATGTTGCTACATAATAAATATAACAAAAACGATGCGGGTATATTCACTAATAATAAAACGCTTGTATTTTCCGGGATTGAACCACGATTGTATTTCTTTCTAAAATATGTCTTCTAATTTTAATCTTTTTTTATTCATTACGTTAAAATAGCATTACTAAATAAAGAAGAATAAAGACTTTTCGAAATTGCACAGAAAACATACAGATGCCAGTTTAAAAAATAAGGTTAACAAACTAAGAACGTCACAATACGCATCGGAATAAACGAAAAACCTTTGTATTTAACATTTGTTTGTAGCTCCTCAAATTAAAAAGTTACAGCCATTATTTGATTATTTGATACTTTTGTTGCACTCTGTATAAGTAAAAGAATAACAGTAAGTGGCAAAGGACCTAACGTAACTCAGATGTGAGTCTTTTCCCGAATTTTAGATTCCCATCATAGTTTTTAAACAACAACAAAGAACATTTTGGGTGGCGCCTTCTATACTGTTTAATTATTCCTAAAAACGATTGTATTTTCCGGGATCGAACCGCAGACCTTCCGCGTGTTCGGCAGATGTGATAACTACTACACTAGAAAACCAAGTCGTTCCTCCATTCTTGAATGGTTGACTAGAAACCAACTCGAAGCGTTAGGGATATTTATAAAAAATGTTTTCGCCCGGGATCGAACCGGGGACCTTCCGCGTGTTAGGCGGATGTGATAACCACTACACCACGAAAACCGATATGAATGCAGTCCATGTTGCTACATAATAAATATAACAAAAACGATGTGGGTATATTCACTAATAATAAAACGCTTGTATTTTCCGGGATTGAACCACGATTGTATCTTTTTTCTAAAATATGTCTTCTAATTTTAATCTTTTTTTTCATTACGTTAAAATGGCATTACTAAATAAAGAATAATAAAGACTTTTCGAAATTGCACAGAAAACATACAAATACCATTTTAAAAAATAAGGTTAACAAACTAAGAACGTCACAATATGCATCGGAATAAACGAAAAACCTTTGTATTTAACATTTGTTTGTAACTCCTCAAATTACAAAGTTATAGCCATTATTTAATTATATGATACTTTTGTTGCACACTGTATAAATAAAAGAATAACAGTAAGTGGCAAAGGACTTAACGTAACTCAGATGTGAGTCTTTTCCCGAATTTTAGATTCCCATCTTAGTTTTTAAACAACAACAAAGAACATTTTGGGTGGCGCCTTCTATACTGTTTAATTATTCCTAAAACGATTGTATTTTCCGGGATCGAACCGGAGACCTTCCGCGTGTTCGGCAGATGTGATAACTACTACACTACAAAACCAAGTCGTTCCTCCATTCTTGAATGGTTGACTAGAAACCAAGTCGAAGCGTTAGGGATGGATATTTATAAAAAATGTTTTCGCCCGGGATCGAACCGGGGACCTTCCGCATGTTAGGCGGATGTGATAACCACTACACTACAAAACCATGTTATTCCTTCATTCTTGAATGCTTGACTAGAAACCAAGTCGAAGCGTTAGTGATATTTATAAAATATGTTTTCGCCCGGCATCGAACCGAGGACCTTCCGCGTGTTAGGCGGATGTGATAACCACTACACCACGAAAACCGATATGAATGCAGTCCATGTTGCTACATAATAAATATAACAAAAACGATGCGGGTATATTCACTAATAATAAAACGATTGTATTTTCCGGGATCGAACCGAAGACCTTCCGCGTGTTCGACAGACGTGATAACTACTACACTACAAAACCACGTCATTCCTTCATTCTTGAATGCTTGACTATAAACCAAGTCGAAGCGTTAGGGATATTTATAAAGTATGTTTCCGCCCGGGATCGAATCGGGGACGTTCCGCGTGTTAGGCGGATGTGATAACCACTACACCACGAAAACCGATATGAATGCAGTCCATGTTGCTACATAATAAATATAACAAACACGATGTGGTTATGTTCACTAATAATAAAACGATTGTATTTTCCGGGATTGAACCACGATTGTATTTTTTTCTTCTTAAATATGTCTTCTAACTTTAATCTTTTTTTTTTCATTACGTTAAAATAGCATTACTAAATAAAGAAGAATAAAGACTTTTCGAAATTGCACAGAAAACATACAGATGCCATTTTAAAAAACAAGGTTAACAAACCAAGAACGTTACAATATGCATCCGAATAAACGAAAAACTTTTGTATTTAACATTTGTTTGTAACTCCTCAAATTAAAAAGTTACAGCCATTATTTGATTATTTGATACTTCTGTTGCACTCTGTATAAATAAAAGAATAACAGTAAGTGGCAAAGGTCTTAACGTAACTCAGATGCGAGTCTTTTCCCGAATCTTACATTCCCATCATAGTTTTTAAACAATAACAACGAACATTTTGGGTGTCGCCTTCTATACTGTTTAATTATTCCTGCATCCGACCTGTAATAGGGAGAAGAAGTGCATACGTCATACCGTGCCTGACGTCATAATTCTTTCCTCGCAACGCGCATGTATTTCAATAAGGCACATTATATTTTCATTTCTGATTATTGATAGTGTTAAAAAGGATGTTTACAAGCTATAAAAACACTTACCCAATGGCTTTCACCCATTGTTGTTTCAATATTTTATTTGTGATAGTACCTATCTATTATTTTAACCTCACAAAGTAGCGTCACGTTTTCTCTTCCAACTGTCAACAGTGTCAAAACTGTCAAACAAACGGTTTACAGCGAAGTAGAGCGATGCGAACATGCGCGTTGCGAGGAAAGAATTATGACGTCAGGCACGGTATGACGTATGCACTTCTTCTCCCTAATAGGGAGAAGAAGTGAGAAGGGAGTTAAGTTTTTGCGGTTAGCATCCAAGACCACTGAAAATAATTTGAATAAGTAAGAAGTCTCTGTCGCAAGCTATACTTAAGTAGCTATAAGATGTATTATGAGTTATTTGGTTATTAGAATTTTGTTGTTAAATACAGTTACATGCTGGCCGTGATTTTGGTTGTGCGAGTGTAAACTGGAGCTTTTTTGGAGCATTCTGCGTTTTTATTTACTTTACATAATCATTGATTTATACATGATATTGAAAACCATATCCAATTTGAGGGACCCACACGTGTGGTACCATAATTAAGATATTAGCTATTAAATAAAGAGCTAATTTTGATAAAACTTGGAGTATTATCCATGTTTCTGTTAGCGATTGCAGTCCAGAAATGCGGTTTTACAGTCTAGTATGACTGTAATAGTTATTTATTAACAATCGATACATAATGTGTTCATTACTGACGTTTAAAAAGTTAGAAAGTAGTTTATTATACATCAGAGTCAATAATAAGTTCTCTTAGTTAGTAATGAGTTCTCTTGGTTAGTAATATCCATTACTTACCTTTTGCTCGTTCTAAATATTCTCAACAGATGGCAGAAGTTTCCGTATCTATCTTTACTTTTAGCAGGTAACAAACAGTCAGTCACTGTTTTAGCAACTTCTCGCTATTCCGGTGGTGTGCAACTTACATCAGTTTCACTATCAGGCATTTTAAATCGTGTAAATTGCAATTAGGAGCAATGTAATTAAATTTAGTTTAGTAGTGACACGAATTTACTTTGACAATTGTTGCAGTAATTGTCATTTTATCGCCACCTGAATAAAAACGCTGGTGTTGTGTCCTACATATATCAAGTATAAGGTATCAATGTAAGAACATAATTATGTACGATTGTGAATAAAATAGTATACATACCTCGGCGGGAAGACATTACGCGTCGAGCAATTGCTGCCCTTGGCGCTTCGCGCCAATGGCAGCAGCATTGCTCTCCGCGTAATGTTCTAATTCCCGCCTCGGTAAGTAATCTACTATTACGTGGCAAGCTGTGTAAACTAATCTTTACTGGCGAGTTGGAAAGTTTGTGGGGCGAGCGACGAAGCGAGCCTCCACAATCTAGTGAACTCAGTGAAGATTAGTTGCAAAGCAGTTTTTCTTATTAATTTATTTTATAATTTTTACAAAAAACGTTTTGTAGTAAAGAGCGGTACTAACTATTTATAGCTAGACGTTGTCATGGTGTTGTAATTAAGTAACAAATTGGTTTCTATTAGCTTTTTGTTGATGAGCATTGTTAAATTTTACGGGTCTCTTTTAGGAGCCTGTAAAGTTTTACATGGCTGTAGCTGTAACTACTCATTTCCTTAGTTACGATAAATGCCTATAAAGTGTCATTTACCTAGAAAGTGGAATTTTTTTACCAGATTTAAATAAAATCAATCAACTGATCAATGATTTAGTATTCAATTACCACGGACATTCGTTCTTCATAGATGTCCATAATTTGAATTCGACTAATAGTTGCCATAGATACTCGTTTTTCATAGATGCCCAGATTTTGACTTCGGAAATTTATTTTATATATGGGTCATACTTTCTGAACTCAACTACCGGTTAGGTCCAAAGATTGGCGCAACTTAGAAAGGCCAGCGTGGGCTCATTTTAGAGCTTGAAACCTCTACTTTCAAATGTCATATGTCTCCTATATGAAAAAAATTTATATTTGACCCCTAAAACAAGGTAAACACGTATCCAATTTCAAGAAAAGATTTAAAGTTGACAATCCAACTCGAAAAATTTTAACCAATCAAATTACAGAATTTTTCAAATTGGGACCAATGAAATTAGTTTTATAGTGAAAAAACCACTAATGGTTTTTTCTTAATGAAAAACTTTATGTCAAAATGAAATGTCAAATTTAATTAAATTAATATTAACTACACACGCTAAATAAAAATTTGCTCGATGGATTGTCAATCCGAATTCAACTCGTGGTCTAATTCTTTCTTGCAAAATTGATCGTTTAAGACATTCGTAGCTTTTGCTTTTGGAAAATTACACTCGTCTCCTGCGTCAACTCGTGTAGTTTTCGTTGCGAAAGCTACTCATATCTGAAATGACAAATTTTGTCGGAAAAAATTAGACCACTTGTTATATTATATATGAAAAAATTAGAAAAAGAAATATTTTTCTAAATTGTTTTTAGCGGCATCGCATTCTTCGTCAAAGAATACATAAATTTTGTCTACTGCGTTTTTTTCCTAGATTACTTCAATTTCGAGCAAAATTGAGAACAACAATTTACCATTTTTGAAAGTTTATCATTTTTTTCATCGAAAATGGTGTCAGATAGAAACAAAATGATAAGAGTAAAAAATGCTTATTTTTACTCGATGGATACGTAATCCATAGATGATGGATGACGTAATCCAACCTACTAGTACGAATGGCTTCCAACATACTTCAATGATAAACATCGCTTACTTAGACGCATAATTTTTCTAAATATTACGTTTATTAGGAAATACTTAAAACGTAAGATAAAATGTATAAACTAATACAAATCAAGTACATACCTTCCAACAGCAAAAGGTGGTTGATTTGCAGCAGCAATAATAAAACGATGCCCAGCAAATCCATTTTTCATTTTTTCAGGAAACAGCTTAACCCATGGTCTTGTCAAGTTCCCTCTTATCCATGACGTAAGCACACGAGGTGTACTAGATCCCAAACCATCCACAAACAAATTATGTGTGAACAGAATATACGGTAATTCTTCAGAACTTGCTACTATTTTCTCCGATTGCGCGATAACCAAAAGATTTACAAAACTCTGTGCAGCTTCGCTGGCTAGAAATTCATACACTCTCCATTGGGAAGATCGTGCAACAACGATAACTTTGTTTATACTTTGTGCACCTATAACGTTTTTGCATTTCATTACGTCATCCATAAATAGAATGTAACTGACGCATTTATTATCGAAAGAATTTAAAAGCTCAGGATTCATTACGGAATATTTCTTGTCGATTTTACCATGCATATATGCCATAGGGTAATGTCTGAATAATTCTTCAAGTAATATGTCGTTGCTGGATTGAAGGGCTCGGTCGTAAAGTACGACAGGAGTGCAACTACCCACATGAACTTCTGAAATCATTGTTAGTAGATTTACTAATGAAGGATTTTGATCGAATAACTTATTTTTGTCGAAAAATGCGTCCATCCATTTCTCTGCTTGAGGTTTTTCGCGCGATCTCTGTAAAGCACGCTTTTTAATTGCATGAGAGAATTTATTCGTTTTATTATACGAAGAGTTTCTACATACACTAGTACTTAGCAATGTTAACAATATTATGCTCTTTAACGAAATCATATTTCGATCTGCCAATAAACTGTTGTGATTTATTTCTTTTATAGACTCGGGTTACCCTTCACATTTCTATATTTATACAAACCTCATTTTGTATTAATTGAATTGTGCAGGTGTACCTTTTTAATAAGGAATTATCCTCTTTCGATATATGAAGCTGAATTGGATAATAACAATTTCATTATTATTATTAAAATCAGAGGATTTTTATTCCAATTTCGATATACAGGCTGTTCGCAGTTATCGGCGCACTAATGCTATCTCCGTTATTATAGCAGCTACGAAGTCGGTTAAAGTAGCAAATTAGCAGCATTTTTTCTGCCCATTAGCATGGCGAAGACAAAAAACAATTGAAGGTCGCGTTTTCGAGTTATTTATAATGTTGCTGTTCATCCATTTCTACAAAAATATACAGGATGTCCCATTTAAAAATGGTTATTTTTTAAAATAACTCGAAAACGCGACGTTCGTTTTTCTGTCTTCGCCATATTAATCAGCAGAAAAATACTGCTACTTTAACCGACTTCGTAGCTCCAATAATAACAGAGATAGCAATGGTACGCCGATAACTGCGAACAGCCTGTATACCTACTTTTAGAGGGTTATGAGTAATGAGTAATTGTGTTTTGAGTTTCTCTTATAAATATTTAATCTAGTGCAACTTAAATAGTTTAGAACTTTTTTATTTCCTTTATATTATTTTTTGCACACTATACATTTACTAAATAATCTATCGATCAAAAAGTTTCACTTGGTTTTGCAAAATACTGAATGTCTGGCTTACAAAAATGTTGACGCCACTGGATAACATCTCGGTATTGTTTTAAAGGAAAATCTGGTAACTTCTATAATAATGTACAAAAAACCCTTGTTGGCAACTTGTACGAAAGTGGCCTTGTGTTATGAAAAGTTCGGAATTTCAATAAGCGCCTCATCTGTAAACATCTCACTCATATGCAAAGGCTTCAACTTCCTTTAGTTGCAACGTAGGTAAATAACTATTTTATCGACAACAAGGAAAGAAAAGAGAAGATTAGTTAAGCATTAATGCAGGGCCGTAGCTAGAACGTTAATCTAGATAGGGCCAGACTTTTTGTAAGGGGGGCAACAAAAAATTATTAAATATTTTGTTTTATAGGATATCGTTTCTTTGGACAACATGTTATAGTTGAATGAACATATTGTAGCGGAGAGCATATTGTGCAGGCGAGGATTTTAAAATACCTGAACATGAACATGAAATTATTTTAGCTTGGGCGTTAATTTTATTAACCAATTTGGCAGCTTGCTCAGCATCTTCCTTAGCACTTTCTAACTCTTTTAAACAAAAAGATCAAAATACTAGACTTTCTCTGTTCATGGTCAGAAAGCTTTTGCAGGACGCACATTTTATAAGCTTCTGATGTCGAAGAGTCATTTGAGGTATATGATTCAACTAATTTATATGATTCATTTCCTTTATTAATGATTTATTCTCGTTCTCAAGCTTAATAATTTTATTTTTCAGAGTCTTAAGTGAATTCCTGGTTTTTAGTACTTTTGCAGATAGTGTAGTTTTTATGTTAAAAAGTTCAATTTTAAATTGTTTAGCTAACATTTTATCGAGTGTGCTTAAGGAAACATACCCATTGTTTGCATTGGTAATGGAATCTAGCTGTAACTCAAGAAAACAATTAAGTAGTTCTTTTGGGTTTGAAGAGTTCCTTCAAATCCATCTGTTACCACTGGCTTTCTTGTGTTGCTTAACATACAATTGCATTCCTCTTATTGGTGCAATTTACATGCAACTAGGAGGCGCACTAACCATAACATGAAATTGAAACACAATTTCGATGAATGTTGTTCTTACAAGCACCACAACCGTATAATTAACCATTTAGGTTTGAGTATATAAGAGGTCAGGAATGCAATGCAATGGGACTAATATGCGAGGCAAGAACAGTGGAGTTCAACATAGGATTAAGCTGTATTAATATTAATCTGTGAGCTATGCTTGATTCATGCAATGCAAAATCTATAGTTTATTCAAGAATGGAGCAGAGTAATAAAATCACATGCACAAAGCTTCATAGCTCTTGGGTCTCTTCCTATTGGTCCTAGCAGTTTTATAGCAAGGTCAGATACACATAGCTGAAAAATGATTCTAGACACATAGCGCGGTCCATCGTTCAAGACAGAACAAGATATCTCGACAGGGAGCGAAGATATAACCAAAATCGACGGTGAATGGGTTTCGGGAGAGGCGGTCAAAAAAGGGAATGGACTCAAACGACCCAGGAGGCAATCATATAAGACTTTCAGAAGTGGTTTCCACTTAGGAGCCCGATTAGACTGGTGGCGGCGATATCACTTTAACACGATTCTCGGGTGAAAAAGAAATAAGAAATTTCGAGTTGTTGGCTGTAATCTTTTCCTTGTGATTTTGCAAGACATTTAAATGGTAAACATTTTGAGATTGCTCGTTGTTTGATGCAAAGATAGTAGTTTTGGCTTCTACGGTTTCCGAGATACCGCCTCTCAAAAACGATCGGAGCCCCCTAGAACCGAGAGGGCTCCGGAAAAACCAATAGATGCATCGCTCGTAGCAGGCTGCGTGAAGAGTGTCGACAGAAAAAACTTTTAGAAACGATTGCGGTACTGCGATGGCAAAGATTCCACGGTTAGATTTTCGCTCAGCCCTACCGTAAGGTGGAGGCAACTTTTGCCACCTCCACCAACGCATCGACACACAACAAAACGGTCCAGATCGAAGCAAGTTTTGCGTCCCCTTGAAACCGCAAAAATCCGGATTTTGATCGTTCGCGTTAATCGGAAACTCTTGGTCAACTGCGACAAACCATTTGAACCTACGTTAACTGGATAACACGAA
The DNA here is from genome assembly GCA_929113105.1 of Agrypnus murinus. Lineage (NCBI taxonomy): Eukaryota > Metazoa > Arthropoda > Insecta > Coleoptera > Elateridae > Agrypnus > Agrypnus murinus. The sequence goes on along the minus strand of OV816031.1, from coordinate 70,470,917 downwards.
TGAAAAAATCTTTCAGTAAAATTTTTAAAAATACTATTACTATTTATCTGCGGACGGGTAAAAATTTCTGACAGACCGGCGGTTGGGAAACGCTGTTCTAGAGTGTATCCTTATAAAAAAGAACAGTTTATGTTCTGTTATGTTTATGCCTGGGAGGTTAGGCAACCAAATCAACATATATGTATTTCAGGATGCTGAAAGCCTATATTTTCCTATGCATGTAAAATCACTGATGTAAAATACATGACATGTTCTCTGTAGAATCTGTTATGGAGGAAGGCTTGTCCCGTTAATAAACATATTATTAATTATCATCACAGGAGTTTTTAGGGTGGGGCTTCATCTTACTGAAACCACTGTTGTTTTGCTGTCACCATAATTTTAATCCAAGACAAAACAATTTAAATACTATTCAAGACTATTTTTTAATGTTTGAGTTTTCAAAAAAGAAAAGCCTGATTAACCGTTTGCCAAGTATTTTGCAGTTTTTTTTTCACTTGGGGAATTTCCGATGCCCAACAGTATCTGATGGGGAGGCTATTATAAATCATGTTGTAACAGAAAATTCCACATTATTAGAACACTTCTCAGCATACCACATACAAAATCTTCATCACAGTAGAATCCCAGCCAGCACATTGACGTCATAATATCGCCGTTTTTTCGGCAGTAACTACGCGAAATTGTCGTAAAACTGACATCATTATGTCACAACCCAAAGACGTCATTAAAACGTTCTATACGAGGGCTAAGACAGGAATTATAAATAAATAGTTGAATATTGGAAATAACATTTATTATATACTACAGTCAAAACATCTCTATATTGTGACCACCTGCTGACATCATTTATTAGTCATATGACGTCGTCGACCAATAATGACTTAAAAATAACGTCATTATAACCTTAATGTGCTGGCTGGGAAGAGGTCTATGTACGTCCCATTATATGACCTCTTATGGACATCATTTATTAGTCATATGACGTCGTCGACCAATAATGACTTAAAAATAACGTCATTATAACCTCAGTGTGTTGGCTGGGAATAATCTTTTACTCGCGTGAAATGATACGATATGATACAGATTATAAAAATAAAAGAAACAATCTCTTTTAAGTATCTTTTTATTTAAGAAATTTAAATATCAACTTATCGAATAATAAACATACTTTTATTGCAAGTATCACTTGAAAATTTTCCCCAAAAGCTAAAACCTTTTTTATTTTAAAACATTTCAGTGGTTTTTATCCATGCACCTACAGTTACTATACAATATAAAAAACATTCTAAAAGACATACATAATAATTATAAAAAAACACAATACACCAACAGACATTATTATCATTGTTATATTAAATAAGTTACGTTGCAATAATTGTAATACTGTTACTAAGATTAAATTAAAATGTTAATAATAGATAGAAAAAATAAGAATTTACAAATTATAATTGCTAGTTTACACATTTACTTTTTCTTTATAATAATAAGCATATCTTTTAATATCTATACATATCGATTAAAAATGTATACCTTTACACACAAATAATGACAAGATTCATATTAATTAATTTTTATTTTATGCGTAAAGCTAAGGTCATCACTGTCCTTAGAGAACATCGAATTTTTTTAAACATCTGGCAAAATTCTGCTTAATTTTATTGCAATAACTTTACAAATAATATTTTACATTTACAGCATTAAGAAAAAATTCGATAACAGTAGAAAACTTATACAGTTTTTAAGTATTTTTTTAAATAAAGTTGTTTACGAGAGAATAACGACAAGTGTGGATTGTTCGATGGCGAAGTCTAAGCATATGTAAATATATTAACGTAATGACATATTTATACACTCTTAAACTGTTTCCGTTTCGTTTAGATCAGTGCTTTACACTTGCTGTTGTTCCCTTGTAGTTCTTCGATCCTGACTGACTTTATGGCACTGTTTGTTGGGTGATAGTTTATGATAGCAATTATTACTATTTGTTATTGTTTGGTATATTTATTTTATGGATATTTTTTACAGTGATAGTTTGCTATAATTATCTATAGTTATAATTATTGTATAGTCTACAATCAGATTTACATTAATAAGTGGAAGTGGTAACTAGTAGTAGTAAAATTATGTAATTAAATATTATTATTTGTTTTTATGAGAAAACAGAGTTATTAATGATAAAACTTAAAAGCTAAAAGAAGTCATGGAATGATATTAGATATTCTGAATATGATTCGGAGATAGCTTATGATTCAATAAACACTGATACAATTGATTGACTATAAAATCTGGCCCCAGTACAAAATCTCTCTAAATCTTATTTATGAATGTTTAATCATATTTGTTCTATTCTTTACTATTCTTATAGAACCACTATCTACTGGCCATTATACAAACTGGACAATTTGTATCATCAATAATAATTAAACTTCTCTCTGAACCATATGTAAACAGAATTTGATTGTATTGAATTAATAACTAAAAAATAAATATTATCTTTTATATAATATATACATAGTGACTCAATCTGTACATACACACTTCTTTTTTAACTTACCCATTTCAACAGAACAATTCAGTATATACAAAAGATGTTTAAAATTATCAGGACGGTAACATCAAAAAATTAAATTAAGTCTTACACAATGGCAATTTTAATTATTCAAAGTATTCGTTTATTTTTATATATTTATGAACCCCTAATTACACAAGAATGACAACCATGTCTGAAGAGTCTAGACTGTATTAAGTGTTAGTTACTAGTGTGACTTGTGTTAATTGTAATCTTATTTTGATTCGGGATTATTTGTTTATATTGTATACTCTGCAGCTTACCTAAAAAGGAAAAGTTAAGTTAAAAAGATTCTTGCCTTTAGATTTACAATGGTTATAAGCAGTCGGAGAGCATGCTGTTTGGCTTAAAAGCAGTATTGCCAGAGTTAGAACTTCCATAACATTCCTGTAAAGTTCATAAATGTGTGTTCAGTAAGTGATCATTTACCATAACGATGATGGCAACACTGCTTAAAAGATGTGTGTGCCAAGGATAAAAAGGTGTGAATAAGAAGGGCATTATTTGGGTTTTGTGTAACAAATTATAGAAAAGTTGCTTTGTAAAAGCTTAAGAACGCCAATGAAAATTATAGAAAACAAATGATATTACTCTAAACTTATGAGGGTTGACTTTCGAAAACTTTAATTTTCATAGATACAAACCTTGAATTCTTTAAGATCTCAAATGTTCCCTAATAATAATTCCTATAAAAGATATTCCAAATTTTGAATTCAAAGAAAATACTCAGACTTGACGTTTAGACAAAATGGTACTATTTGAAAGTACAGTAAAACCTTGGATTACGAGTAACTTGGTTTGCGAGTGTTTTGCAAAACGAGCAAACATTTTTAATGAATTTTAACTTGATTAACGAGCGATGTCTTGCATTAAGAGTAAAATTTTTAATATGTATATGCTTTGTCTGCCAACCGTCACGGCATCACAACTACATATTATACTTAACAATTGAAGAATTTGGGTCAATGCATCATCAACATCTGTGTAAATATATACGATAAGATAAGAGTGTAAACAGCATCTAATGTTACCTCGACTGTTAAAAATGTCAGCAGGTTTCACATTTTAACATTTTATTTGTCATCGAGGAATACATACACCCTAATAACGGATTATAATTAAAAATTTGATTATGTTTTAAGTGTAATAGTGTAAGGACGTCATTTAAAGAAAAGTAATTATGCAAATCTTTAGTTATAACCCGTTAGAAGTACAAAATAGGGAAGATTAAATCAATTTAATCGAATATGTACACGTTAAGCATCATGTTAGCTCTTCTTAAATAAAATCAATTTGTGACTACTGAACCTTTCAAACTCATCTGCTGTTTATCTTATCAGTTAAATTACAGAGGCGAGCGCGTGATCGTTTGTTTTATTTTTACGTATACGTCTAGTATATGTATATGAATAATAAATAGTTGTGAAACAATCATCCAAATTTCCATTATTTCTTATGGGGAAATTTGCTTTGATTTACGAGTGCTTCGAATTACGAGCACATGTCCGGAACGAATTATGCTCGTAAACCAAGGTACCACTGCATGACATTAAAAAACTACAAAAGCAAATTACAAGTGACATAATACCATCCATATAAAACTGCTATTGTGCAAGAACTAAGCGCAGTTGAGTAGTAAGCAGTTTTGTAAAATTTTATGAGGCCCAGTTTCATTAGAATAGCTTTTGTCAATAGAGTTTCTGCTACTGGATCAATGTAGGATTGAGTAATCTAAGATTAGGAATTGGGGATTGAATTTTTTTTAATATTTTCTGGGATTAGGGATTAAATTTTTAAAAACATCTTTTGGGGTTAAGGAATGGGGATTGAATTTTTCAAAATATTTTTTAGAATTAGGAATTGAGGATTGGATTTTTAAAAATATTGTTTGAGATTCGATTTTTAAAATATTTGCTTGGGATTGGTGATTATGGATAGATTTAACCGTTAATACTAATCATGGGTTGTTGATTAATCCAGAGCTTACTTAACTCTGGTAAAATAACCAGAGTTGAGTAATCCTCCAATTTTCTTACAAGGATTAGGAATTAGAGATTAAGTTTTTTCAAACTATTTTTTGGAATTAGGATTGAATTCTAAAAATACATTTTTAAGATTAGGGATTGATGGATTAGATTTTTAAAATATTTCTATTGGATTAGAGATTGAAGACTGGATTCTTCAAAAATATGTTTTGGGGTTAGAGAATTGGGGATTAGACTTTAAAAATATTTAATCCTAATCACGAATTTGCGATCACTAATCCATTATTATGGATTACCCAAGTTTTGCTCACTCTAACCCCTATGAGTTTCATGCAAGACCACTTAACTCACCCAAAATTACTGTGTAGTGTGCTATATCATTGTCTGGAGTAAGATTTTCAGACTGTTACTGTAACGTCAGGTTGCTACAGACAAATAATTCAAACATTGTTCTGAACACAGCATGGAAAGACCAAGAGAACAACATTTATTAGTTTCAACAACATTCTATGTGATAGAAACTCCTATGGCATATGTCCTGAATAGGCTCATTAGTCACAACGAAGACGTGAGTTGGCCCACCAGGTCACCTGATTTAACAATCAAGAATGCTTTGCATAATAGCAAATGCTCCCTGGTACAATTGAGTGCATCTAATTTTCCATCTTTTAAATCGTTCTTTTGTTTAATTATTCTTAAATGTTACTTTTGATAAATTAAGTTATAAATGTCATTGGCAGGTATATGTATGTACCAATTTTATTTATATTGTTAAACATAACCTATTTAGTAAAAGATGTACAAAATTCAAAAAAAGATGTTAACATGATAAACAATTGTGAAATTTTGAACTCTTGAGTCTTAAACTAGTATATTCGATTTTTTTGAATTCGATATATATTCATAAATTATGTGATCAGTCTATATGTCAACAAATCAAAATAATTCAATACTGACCAAACTAAGCTCTTAACTCATAAGTAAACTCTACAATCAGCTCCTAAACTCAAGCCAAAGAGAGACTCAACCAGAAGAACAAGTAAAATGTAGGTAGGTGACGATTAGTGAATCGCCAGTGGATGGTGCACAGTTCAAGCTGAGTACCTTACCAAACCATTTACTTATTACTCTGTAAGTAGTTTAGAATAGATCGTAAAGCACCTTGCACAGTTGTTAAAAAAAAGACTGGTCATTTTTAATAAAATTTATATAAGTGAATAGATATTGTTGAGCTGATTAAAAGTTACCATTGCAGCAAACCTAAGAGATGCTGAGTTTTGCCACAAATCGTATTTAAAAACTGTAGATTTCCCATGAAATTTGTATTACTGTTACAATTCCAAGCCCTAGTGACCATTTCAAAATGATCGTATGACTTAAATATATCATTTCAACTAGAATCGTATATCTCAACTCTATTCAAGAAAACATAGCAATTATGAACACCAAGATGTGGAATTGTAACGGTAAAGCAAGTCTTATTATGGGACAATTGCACCTGAAGATGCAATTTGGCACGACCTAAGTCGGTTTATTATTTCAGTAATCAGGTCAATGAGATCTCCACTCATATAAATTTCATTAAAAACAAATGATCTTTTTCTTCCATAAGTGTGCGAGGTACTTTGCAAATAATAAAAAAATATATTTTGCCCCTACTTTATTACAGAGGTGCTTTTAAAAACAATTGTATTGATAAGGATTTATATAATTATTATTGCATGTCTTCAACTTAAAATTTGAAAAAGTGACTTTATATAGTTTTGGTATATTTTACCGATTGAGTACCACTAGAGTAATCACAAGTGCTTTTAAATTGAACAACCTAACATCCAATGAAGTAAGTTTTGTAAATTGTGACTTAATAAAACTAGATTTTATTTAAAAAACAAATCTCATTTTATTTTGATCATAAACCTTATGAGATTTTATCCGCCTTGATATTTCTATAACTAGTCAGACGAACGACAGCTTTATACTTAATATTTATTTTGAAAAACGAAGAATCCAATTTTGATTTTCCTGTCTTTTGTTTCTAACTTTTTAATTTTTTTTTTAAATATTGAAAAAAAGTCATTTTTAAATTTAATTTCACATAGTATGTATATTCTGTAAGTAGTTACTGTTCTTTATACAGCTTACATATTGTTTTTATCTTTCTTCAAAACGGATTAAAAAACTTCAAATATCAGTAAGAATAAAAGATTTTAATAAAAAAATAAATAAAATTGATCGAAAGCCAAATTTCATAAGTTTGAAGCAATAGCCTTTGAAGAAATAAATAAATAAAAAAATAAGGATAAACAATGTAAGAACTAAAAAAAGTAATACAGTAGAGACCCGCTATTCCGAACCCCGCTAAACCGAACAGTGTTCGGTCCCAATTAGTTCGGAATAGCAGCACTCTACTGTAACATGCATTAAAAAACAGTTTTTATTATAATTTCAAAAAATTCAAATTTAAAAAGTTTGTGTTCTAGAAAATGCAAGCTTTGTAGGAAAATGTGCATATACTTTTAACATAACAGGTACAGGGCTGCCACTCTCATATTTTGTTCTTGTCTTGTCATATTTTTTTAAGATTTTTATAAAAGAATTACGTATTTTTAGAATACTAACAATGATAGATAATGAAGATAAAAACATAAGTTTGATTTACTTCGTATTTTAAATGCGATAAAGAAAAGTATACGTTACAAGTTACAACACAGGCTGTGTGTAGAACAAGTACAATTAGTTGTATTGGAATGTTGTACACTCTATAAATCAAGTGGTCATGTCCTGCATTGTTAGTGTTTTAAACATACCTTATTTAGAAATAAGAGCAGCATTTGGTATTTCAGATCTATTTACTCGAAGAACTCGGTTTACAACGGAATACAGTAATAAGAAGTATTTACTGTGTATTGATAAGACAAAATAACCTCAAAAAAAAAACAAAAAGTTTGTATTTTTACTGTGTTTTAAGGAGGTTAGAATTGAATCTGAAATGTCATTTTGAATAATAATGTTGAAATCAACAACATAACCTCAAAAAAAATACAAAAAGTTAAAATAAAATTTAGTAAAACGAGATCACAATAGAAAAATCAATTTTTAGGAATTTTCGAAAATTGCTTAAATTTTTAGGAGTTTCTATAATGAGTCATTATTTTAGGACAAATGGAGCCCTGCAAGTATAAAATGTAACAAAAATTTTTAGAATATCAATAAATAACAAAATATAAAAGGCACAATAGAAAGGTTAATCTGAAACTTGCAGCAAAATGAAAAATGTATTTTGTGTAATGGACAAATTTGCAACAATGTGAAATTGTGAAACCTGTTATTAGATAAATCGAAAGCAGATATGCTAGTGCTCATAATAAGTCGACATGCTCGGTTTTATCACTGCCCTTATATTTATTTACATACCAAAGGTGTTGTCTAGTTACAGTTACACATACTGTGTAGACCAAACGAATAAACTAAATATCCTAAACAAATTGTGTAAGATTTAATTTAATTTATTAAATTTTCAAAAATTTCTTGTAAATTTCAAATTAGTAATACTTATGGATTTGCACTTTCCAATTATATTAACAATTTATCAAATTAAAAATCATCAATCTAAGCTTAAACAAATACTATATTCAGATCCTGAAGTGTTCAGTATGCACATACAACGAGCGACTCTCACTTTGGCCATTATATGTACGTACTACGAGATTCAGACATGGATGTATTTAGTAAGATTATCCGCTTTTTTATTAATTTATTTTTATCCAATTTTCTAATATTATGTCAACAATTATTATATTATAAAATAATATAATAAAGTTTTGTCTTCATGAAATTTTTACATCAGCATTACTATATTAAATGATCAGGTGATCATTAACAATATTCAGACCGACATTTATAAAAAAAAACTAAAAGCACTTTTATTTTACATTTCTATCAGTTAATGGTGGGGGGACACAAGACCTATGTATAGGGTGAGTAAAAAAATAAGAAATGCTGATATTACAGACTTCACTTACAGTTAAAGTTCATTACCGTACAGATTGGTGTACCTCATCATCATGCGATTTTCTGAATGTGAATATTGTTTCCAATGCAGCAAACCCGGACATTCATTCATTCACTAAGTGGCCCGCCCGAACTCCAGATTTGAATCAGTATTTTTTTGTTTCTTAAAATTAATTTTAAAGTATAGGCTGTAATTTAAAGAACTCTTCGTCATAAGTTGTAATAAATGATGTATGAAAGAAAATTGAAAAATGTGAAGTTGTGGCAAATAATTCGGCATTAAACTTTTTTTCTAAAACTAATAATAAAGGCTCTAGCATCAATGTTCTTTACTACCTTACCTTTTACTCACCCTGTATATTCTGAATGAGCAGGTCACACCGATTCATGATATACAAAATTCTTTTCTGTATTTTACTCATTGATCTCACAAAAGCTCCAAAAAAAAACAACAGATTCCATTAGTTGAAAATTCCCCATTTTCCGTTTTACAGCAAAAAACAAGATAATTTGCATGCCTAAAAGAGCAATGATATTTCTCACAATTCAAGGTGAAAGCAGATGTCAGCATTCAAAGGGCAAAATATGGAAAAATATTTGCATATCCTAAATCAGTCTGCCATACTGATTTAATGTTGATAAAAATGTTCCCTTGTGAACTTTTTTGTGGACAACTGTCATTCGTTTAGTTTATATTTAAAAATGAATCATTGTAAATATACTCGAGGAAAAAATTCGCAACACTTGAAAACGCACCAAAAATACCAAAATTTCAAACCGTCATAACTCGGCGGATTTTGGACGAAAATGGATGAGCCTTTGAGTGCTAAAAGGTTTAAAGTGTCTAGTTTAAGGGCGTGTGAATGAATGTTACGTAAAGGCCTTTGCGTCCCCCGCGACCGCGCGTAAAAAAAAAAGTTTTTGATTAAAAAAATGTCGAACTTTAACAGCTTGTAAGGCGTATCAAAAAAATCGTGGACCCTATCAACCACCAAGGCAATAAACTTTAGTCCTTTTTCTGTCAAATTTTCAAAACTTCGAGTGGGTACGATCTTTTGGCACAAAGTTATGAATTTTTGAAATTTACCCTGCATTTTGTCGGGTGTTTTTCCTCTTCTGCCAGCGAGTTTGAATCTTTTCTTTTCCAAATTCAAAAATTTTTGAAAAATGTTTAATTAATAAAAACATTTTTTTATTAATGTTCATTATTTTTAACGTGTAACTGCCGACAACGTTACCCGATGTGCAAGTGCCTAAATTAATGTTTTTATTTTTATTTTACTAATGTTGAAATTAATCAGTATTAGAAAGTTATTTGAAGCATAACAATGCCACAATTAACGGGCATTCAACGTGCACGAATTGTTGCTCTTTTGGAGGTAGGAGTTAGCATGCGACACACACACACACGATGTGCAAAATCCGACCGACAACCTCCTCATGGTGCACATCGGTAACGCTGATGCTGGTGGTTACACGTTAAAAAAATTAAGGTTAATAAAAAAATGTTTTTATTAATTACAAACATTTTTCAAAATTTTTGAATTTGGGAAAAATTATTCAAACTCAACCGGTAATAATGTCGCTGGCAGAAGACGAAAGACTCCCGACAAAATGCAGGGTAAATTTCAAAAATCCATAACTTCGCGCCAAGTCATCGTAGTCACTCGAAGTCTTGAGAACTTTACAGAAAAAGGGCTGAACTTTATTACCTGGGCAGTCGATTGGGTCCACGATTTTTTTGGTACACCGACAAGCTGTTAAAGTTTGACATTTTTTGAATCAAAAACATTTTTTATTCTTCAGGGGATGGAGAGGAACGAAAAAGCTTAAACGTAACATTCGCTCACACGCCCTTAAACTAGACACTTTAAACTTTTTAGCACTCAAAGGTTCATCCATTTTCGTCCAAAATCCGCAGAGTTATAACGGTTTGAAATGTTGGTATTTTTGGTGCGTTTTCAACTGGCGCATTTTGGTAAAACAACAAAAGTCTATTAAATGCGATGTGAGCAAAGAAGAAAACTGTCAGAATCGCCTAATAATTGAATTATTAACAAGAATACCAAAAATTTTGAATAAAACGATGTCATAAATACCTTTTTAAACGTAAATAATAGTTAAGTGTTGGTTGTTTCATCCTTATAATGTTTCTTTCTAAATAGCTCACTATTAGTTCCCTGTTTCTATAATACGTAGACACTAATAATTTATTTACAAATTTATACAACACTATTTGATGTATACGCATATGTCTTAAATTTAATATACACCTTTTGCAATGATGATCTAACTGTAAACCTACACATATCTATGTATATTCTACTTAATATACACACTTGCAAATAATAAGAATGTTGCATTTTTCACTCCCTGTACTGTTTATTTGTTAAAATAATATTTGTCTATGGAGTGTTTTAAGCAAAGATGTATAAATTTATTTTAATATCTAACAGAGGCGCACACATAAAAAATTTTAAAAAGTGTTGGAACCTATTTTCAAAACGTGTTACCAAAGCTATGTATTTTTTAATGTGTGCACCAATGATAACAACTTTAATAAGTTACGTTGTGAGAGTCTCAAATTTCTGTAAGAAAATAATATCAATACGTTCTTGTATTAAAATATTATAATTGATATAATAATTAGCCTAGTAATTTAGGCTAAATTCGTTCTACATAATTGTAAAATATACAGATAAGAACATTTTTGAATATGTACACAATAGAATTTATCTGCGATTAATTAGAAAATTCTTAAAGAATTTTTTTTTAATAAATATTAGAATTATATTACTATTTATAGACAGAAATTTTACTCCGAAAAGAGAATAAACATCTTTGGTTAGTAGCTCAGATCTTAATTAAGTGACTCATTGACGCATATACACATGGTGTTCATTTTAAAATGATCGTGGAAAATCAACACAAATTTTGAAATAAGGAAAATTCATTATAAAAGATTAGCCATTACTAACTCCATCACAGCACATTACATATACAAGACCTACCTATTGTCATTTTCTAATTCAAATATCAAATGACATAAAGCAACAACATCAAGTGAAAATGTCAAGCGATAAGGTTATGTTCAGCCATGGCATGCAATTGGCACATTCAGGGATGCTCAACTGCTAAATAGCTGACTCACCTCTTTCCCTGAATCGACACAGCAGTTAGGTCGTTGAAACTGCTCAACTTGTTTTCAAATTTATAACCTCACATAAGCATGATAACAAACAAGACAAAGATAGAGATTGCTGTAATGGTGTTCTTTTCTAATAGAACAACGTGTCATACAGCGCTAAGTATTCCTGAATGCGCTACTCTCAATGGAACCTATCAAGCCTATTTCAGGTTTGGGTACATTCTACCACCACATACAGGGAAGATTTTTGGTGACTAAGATGGTCACTTTACATTTAGGAGAATCTGCTTTTGCGAAGAGATTTGCAGATTATCTATACATTTTTGAAATATTTGACTTTAAAGATGGATTTTTTTGGAGGTTATATTTTATAGCATTAAACTAAACAAATATTTATGATCAATAAGTTATTAACTTCATTTGCTTTTTTTAGTACCCTGGAAACTATTTCTGCAGTAGAATTTACTAGTTAGTCATAAATATATGAAATAGTAACATTTAAAGTAACAAATTTTAAGAGGTTATAATTAAATAGGCGCAAGCTCCCATTTAGGTCTCCACTATAGTAGGGTAGGTTAGTAAGTAGTTTAAGTTCATATTATTATTATGGCATGCGTAACTTTCACCATATAAGTAATAAACACCTCTTCATAATCGATCCTTTCCTCAATAATTAAAATGATTAACATAACCTGCAAAAAATTCAACTTTCAACACTAATATTTAAAAATTCACCTAAATATAACATTCCTCATATGATTAATAGACACCTATTCATAATTGATGGATGTCAATCGATTTTCCTTTCCCAGGATTAACAGCGTTTTAAATTCACCGTTCTCAACTCGTGCAATTATGTCATTACTGTTTGCAGTTTTATTTTTAACGGTTATATTTACTCTCTATCAATTGCTCTATAAATACCCAACCAGAATATACATTGAAAAACACCCAAACAGGCAAAAACGGTGAGCATTGGAATGTTTACAAATTTGTAAGGTTATGATGTGCGTGACATGGCTTTGAATAAAGAATTTCTAATATAATTAAACACTGCTTTGCTACATTTCTGGTGCTTTTATGATTAAATGAATTTGCAAATACCTGTTGATAACTATTTTAATACTTATATTAACCTTAGTTAAGTTTCATAAATTATGCGATTGCTCAATGTTGATCTGTCTCATGAGTCAGAATAATGTAGAGCACTATTGGAGTGAGCCCTAACAGAGCGCAGTTAATGTAAGTTAGGTAGTTAATTGTACACAGATTTTGCTCATGGAGCGCTCCAAATGCCATAAGATAATTAACATAACCTCCAAAAAATTCTACTTTAAAAGTAAATATTTCAAAAATTTAAGAACAATCTACAATCTTTTTGCAGAAATAGCTTCTGCTAACTATAAATTAACTACTTTTATTACCAAAAATCTTCTCCGCGTAAAATGTAGCGAACCCAAACTTGCCAAATTAAATTTGAATTTAAACAGGAATATACTGTCTTCATGGCTTGGTCTTTCAAAACCTCATCGTAAGTACTTAGGTACGACCTTTGTACATGTAGTGTACCAATAGAGTTGGTGATAAAAGTAGTCTACTTAATTCCTTCCTACATATCATTATAATGTTCACTCCACCAAACGTGTTCTTTCTTATATCAATTTTAATCATTGATTTCAAGATGTTTTCAGTAAACGCACAGTATAAATCACATTCAGAAAAATACTACACACTGTTTTTAAAATGTATGTATATTATGAATAAGACAATAACATTAATTTTTCAAGTCTATAAAAAGTTGCATGCAAATTATCATATTTTGCTCCATAGGATTGAGAATTTGTGAACAACTTAAATCTTTAAAAAAATATCATGTTAACTAAATAAAAAAATTCTAGAAAAAACATCCACAGGTGTGATGTCACAACATTTAGAGAGCATCGTAAGCTCTTGAATGTATGCACATATCTATGTACAATTAAAAATTAAAGATAATATGCAGAATATCAAAAACTCTTGAACAAAAATGATTATTAGGTTTCAGTACTGTAAAACAGTTGGATACTTAAACCCAATCTGGAAATACTTAACCTCAATTTGTTATTAATGCCATATTTAGGTGCCCACTTTGATTCAATCCCATTGGCCCTATTTAATAGATAATAGATTTGAACAAAATTTATTTTATTATTATTAAAAATATGACATGTCTTTGCGAATGTTCATCACAACTATGACGTCATGCCAATCCTTGCTGCGATTAATATTTGGATTTCCCGTTTAATTTACGAACTTGCTCATACTATTATTAATAAAATATAACCATGACAATTTTTAAGTGGAGCAAATAACAAATTGTGGTTTCCCCCCAAGGTCTCTGCTGAAAGAACTAATGATCATTTTTGCACATAATTGTATTTGCTTTCTTATTTACAAGGAAGAAGTGTTACGGTCTGAGTTGTTTAATGATGTCTTCATATTGAATGTTTCAAATCTTTTGTGGTCAAGTTGGCTTTGTATTGCCAGTGGTGTAATGCTTGAATTTGTCAACATTATTTAACTTCTCCTTCACATCACAGCAATCAGTAGCTCAGTTAAATTAGACTTAATCTAATTTAACCACCTCACTGATTTTTGTGATAGTTAACACCCCCCTGGGGGGGGGGAGTAAGTTGTGAAAACTTAAATGAGAACACCTATTTTTTATTGCACTTTTGCATTCTCCATAAAAAAACTGATCTCAAATTGGAAATTTCGCCCCCCACCCCCGAACCCTCTTGGGGGTGGAAAGAAAGAAAATTGCACACGTCCGCAGAAAAACGATCTTTTTTACTTTTTTTTCCTCCAAAATTTCCACCCCCAAATGGGGGGGAGGGGGGTGGCGGGTAATTTGTAAATCACAAAAAAAATTTTGGAGGAAAAAAGTAAATAAAGATCGTTTTTCTGCGGACATGTACAATTTTCCCGCTTTCCACCCCCAAGAGGGGTCGGGGGTGGGGGGCGAAATTTGCAATTTGAGAACAGTTTTTATGGAGAATGCAAAAGTGCAATAAAAAATAGGTGTTCCCATTTAAGTTTTCACAACTTACTCCCGTCCCACCCCCCAGGGGGGTAGGGGTGATGTTTGCATATCATGACTGAATAGGTTTCAAAAAATAAAGGAACACGTGTTTTTTTTTTGTAATCGGATGTGTCGTTCTCGAGAAATTCAAGCGTTTCCACACTTTTTGGACACCCGTATATGTTCAGAAATTTCTGAGTCAAACTCTTTGGGAAACTTCATTTTGCTCCTAGTATTTTGAGCAAGCAAATGGATTTTTAGAACAACCGATTTTATTGACAGTTTAATAATTGATAATCGTTTTGGTTGTTTAATTGTACCATAATGTTGCATTTCTAAATAAATAACAAAAAGTTTTGGCAAAGATAATACTAAATTATTACCAAAACCATTAAATGTGATATGAATCAAATACTTAATAAACGCTAAATGCAGGCAAAGAAACATAAGAACATGTTTTGCATTGCCTGTGTCCGGAATTTTCATATGAATTCGCTGCCCCTGTTCTAACTTGACATTGATAAAAAAAAGTAATTCAAGCAGCCTAGAACCAAACTATTAAGGTTGCTAAAATTTTCTAAGCTAATGCAATCATCAACACTATAATTGCACAAAAAAATACACGAACTGTCAAAATTAAACTCTACAATTATTTACATTAACATCACATTAGAAAAATAGCACGCCCTGCTCCAATTCCTTTTTTTATTTAACCAACTTATCATTAAGACACTCTAAAACTATCAATACATCATACGAACAACTCAAACTACAACTTTTTTCTTGTATATACTGTCTTACAGTTAGTCTCTTGTTATTACATTAAGTAGTTATGTATTCCAAAAGAATATTTTTAAAATCTGCAATTTCGATAATAACTAAAACAAATCATAAATAAACCCAAAACTTTAATAAATCAAAACACAAGATTCTCAAATAAATATCTATACCTACATTATTCCTATATTCTACTTCAAATCGATTTCAGGACTATCGATTCTAAAATGTTTGATCTGACCATGTTCGACTAGTGGAGTCGGCAGTTCATCGTTATCTATCCTAATTCTAATTTTATTTCCTTCAGGAAACGAAGTCGGTGGTAATTTATACAAGTCGCCATTTTGAGGACTTGCAACAGGCGTCTCTAATGGCGAATATGGTACATATATTCTTACAACATCGGGACTAGGGTTATGAGGGGTGGCTCGGGGCGTAGAATGCGAACTTAACGGTTGCTTTTGTATACTACTGGATTGTACTATACCTGATCCTACTGAACTAGCGCCCCCAACAGAATTCTCAGAAATATTGCTATGCGTATCCAGGCTGTTTTCGTGAGCCTGAGATCTAGTGATAGTTGAAAATACAGACAAGTCTGCTGTTGATGTAACACTCGTGTCAGCTAATGAATGACGGGAACCCATGTGCTGACAATCCAACAGCGATGTGGCATCTTCCATGCTTGGATCGAATGAACATTTTGAACCTGGAATATGTGTGTCTTGTATAAAGCAGTTACATAGGACAACTAGATATACAGTATTTCGCAATTAGGTGGCACTCGAGTTCCTCAATGAAAACTTTAACTGTGTTATTTTAGAGTTAGGACACGGATGTCAAAAACTATCCCTTTCTAGGCCAAAATTAAGCTGTCTGAAACAGAGATACTTTTTTCTCTCTTTTTACTTTAGTGACAGAATTCACCAGCTGTCAGTTATAAATTTTAGGTTATGCTGTCATGTGTATTTTTATGCGCGTAAAATCTTTTAATGTGCATATTATCATTTTAATAAAGTATTAATTGTACCGAATTTCAGATTTATATAATTGTCATACTGACAGTTTAATTTATTAAACCAATTTTCATGATTGCCAACCTTCTAATAAATAGTTTCAAAAT
This sequence comes from Agrypnus murinus, assembly GCA_929113105.1. Lineage (NCBI taxonomy): Eukaryota > Metazoa > Arthropoda > Insecta > Coleoptera > Elateridae > Agrypnus > Agrypnus murinus. The sequence continues at coordinate 70,454,240 of OV816031.1, read as the reverse complement.
ATTAAATGTCTCTAGGAAAATTTGACATGCGTGTCTTAAGTCTAAATAATACAGAGCTCAGTTCGTATTTAGGAACCCTAGGTGGCACCACTCTTATATCTTTTAACTTTTTATCCTATTTGAACCAAAGTTTCTTCAAAAATAGCATAGATTTATGATCTGTGACCAAAAAACCATTCAAATGCAAAGCTACCTCGATTCCAAAATAAATAGAAAAATAAAAAATTATATTAGGTATTTTTTTATGGGAAAATCTTACTAACAAAAGTTGTTGTAAATTGCCCATAAAGCATAAATCCAAAAATTCATTAAAAACAAAAAGTTTTAAAAATTTCTCTGAAAAGTCCAGTAAAAACAATATTCTCAGAAGTTGGCTATGGTTTTTCAGGAATAAAAAGAAAAAATAATTAGCAAATCTGTGAAACTGTGTGCAATTAAAATGTTTGTTTTTGAATAACATAAAATCCATGGCCAACTTCTGAAAACATTGTTTTTAAGTTTACTGGAATTTTTGTTTTTAATGAAAATTTTGGATTTAAGCTTTGAGGTTAACTTTTGTTAGTAAAATCTTCTGGTAAAAAAATGGCTAATATGAATTTTTGATTTTTTCCGTTTATTTTGGTATCGTTGGTAGCTTTGCATTTGAAGGAGGGTGAACGAATTTTTGGTCACAAACAGAGCATAATATGTTCTATCGTTGAGAAAAAATTTGGTTCAAATTGGATAAAAAATAAAAAAGATGTAAGGGTGATTCCGCCTTATTTTGCGACACACTGTAGAATAGAATACAGAACAAAACATGAAATACAGAACAGTAGTACATTTAGGACATTAGAAATGCAAGCAGAGCAAATTGTAATGTATATCCATTTCAAAGACACTACTGTGTTCATACAACAAAGACTATTATAATGATAACAATAGGGTTGTTGCATGATATTTGAAGTGACATAGCTTGTATATTTTGCTAAAAGTAAGACTGTTATCTAATGTAAACTGTCAGACAAATTAAATGAGATTTGTATAGGTAGTTAGAAAATCAGCTGCGCTCACAGGTGATTGTTGGGTTGCCTTAATATATCATGGCCAAACTTGGAAATATTTCTGATATAATTTCTTCAAATCAATTAAACGCAACTTCCTGTCAGCATTATTATTTGCAACATACAGGTTCTTCACAATTCTTAAGCCCTTCTTGACATCCTGTATATCATTCCAGGTTTCTTGAAAAGATTCAAGAAAGCTAATCGGAAGCTCAAGTAACTCAAGAAAACTTTCACATGCATTATAACGAAAGCTCTCAACTACAAAGTCATGTCATTTCTATCATTTTTGGAAACTCAGGATAAAGAAATGTCAACCCAACTAGAGAATCGCTTAGGTACTACAAATGCTTACCAAACTTCTCAAGAGTAACCTCGGAAGTTGCAACATTTACCTACTTAATGAAGTATGCACTTCATTCTGAAATAACACTAGAAAAAATAATGACAAGTTCCAATAATTCATCTATAGGCTAATCCTGGATGGAAGAAAATGTTTTATTATTAGGTCAGTCTTTGAGGAAATGCTTTTCTGTCAAGACCCTTCATAACTGTTCCCAATAGCTATCCCATACATGAAATGAGTATCAGCCATTTCAATGTTATTAGTATAATGCTGAACAACACAATTTATAATGGATTTAGTAAGAAGCACAAAAATAACTAAATTGCACTAAATTGTCTCAATGGCACTACTAAAATTTGGTCTATAGCAACCTGATTGAATAAAAATGAAAAAGTGTTGGTATTGGTTTTATAGGTTGTTTTGTAATTGTTGTTTTTTTGTAGTATTTGAAATTTTTTCATATATCTTGCCAAAGTATGTTATTGATATGCTTCATAATACCTTTCAGATTTATTACTTCATTATTATTATTTACAGTAAAAAAAGAACACACAATATCGTTTGAATTGCTCTTTTTGTCACTCAGCTCAGTTTACATTGGATAAACACTAAAATTTTGACATAAGATACAAAAAAACACGTACACTGTTACAAGAATAAACACCCAGAAATATCTAATTATGTCAAACACTACAATGACACTTCAAAACATCATCAAATTCTTACACTTTTTACACAACAACAAACACAAATTAGACATTTTAGTAGCTTTTTATAGATACAAACAGAGACACATGGCACCTTTAATGAATGAACAAATTGAGCTCAGGAAATCTCCTTTACTAGAACTTAGTGTTATATATTTAGTTTTATGTATGTATTGTATTTAGTTACCTATTTCTTGTGTAATATAACCTTAGTAACGTGTTTATTTGTCTTTCTAATATTTACCTTTGACACTGACATTTCATGCCGAAACAATTGTCAGATAGGTATATAAATTGCAATAAATCTTGTGAAATCTTTCATAATTAGTTTTATTTCATGACAACATTGTTTCTTGCTCTCTTTTTTAAACTTCAGTTGTATTGCTTTGATTTGCTGTTCGAACCTCAAGGACTTGATTAAAAATGCCACACTCAGTTCATTAATTCATCAATTAATGCATCATGTTAAGTAGGTAAGAGCTCTTTCTCTTTAACAATTATTACCATATATGTTACAAGGCATCAACACGTAACAAAACGTTGAGTTTCCCCATTTTTATTGAAATTATTCCAAACCGTAAGTAGATTTTCAAATTATGATGTCGAGTGTTTCTTATCTCACATCAGAATAAGAGCTTATTTGCGCAATTGTTTAATTTGCTTAATCACAAGAGTTATGCATTGTTTTTCAAATCATTATTATTATTAAGTTCCTCATTTCTAATTTTGAGCAAAAGTCTCCCACATTTCTTTCCACCATCTTCTATTCTGTACTTGTTTTTCCCAAGCCTGTCCAACAGCATCTTTTAATTCATTCTCCCATCTAATAGTTTGTGTGTCTTGCTTCCTATGACCGCTTTATGGTTTCCACCTCCCATCCCTTATTCTGACTAAGTGAGCTACCCAATTCTGGTTTAGTTTACTATTGAGCATCACAATATCTTTTTGGCCAGTTTTCGTTCCTATACCTATAAGATAACCTTTCAATTTTTGTCTGGTTAATTTTTTATTTAAGTATTAAGTAATACAAGGTAGGATGAAACTGTTAAAAGCTTTTCTTTTTCATCTTAACGACAGTTTGTACTTAAATATGTGAAAGCTTCCATCCTCTGTTATCCTTCTATCTATAGATTTTTATTTGGAAAAAGACAAGGTCTAACCTAAGTATATAAATATCTTCTACATATTTTAATGTGTTTATGTTGACTCATGCCTCAATGCATTATAATAATAAAAAACAAACTAAGAACTTGTCTTAATCCTATTAATGTCCTTATGTTATCTTAAATACATTTATGTTTAGCTTCTTATAAATATAGACAGCCATTTATAACCTATTTAACTGAATTTGCTTAGCTGAAGATAAATTCTCATAACACTCGTAAAGTGTTGAGATAGTAATTGACAATATGATCTGACTTGCCATGGCAGACTTTAATGTACCAGGCAAGAGCTGTAAAAAAGCAACACTGTAATTTTCTAGAATTTAAAAAAATTATACGCTTCAGATATCCAAATAATAAATAAATACAGATATCCACGCGCTATTCATAGACTTCAGACAAGCCTATGACACAGTAATAAGAAAGCAGTTATACAAAATAATGCAAGAATTCAAAATACCCAATAAACTAATACCACTGACTCAAATAACGCTACAAAACACGAACAGCAAGGTTAAAATACAAAGAAACCTTTCAGATAGTTTTGAAATAAACAAAGGACTGAGGCAAGGGTACCCCCTCTCTTCACTATTGTTCAACTTGGTACTAGAAAAAATAATAAGAACTAGCAAATTAAATAGACAAGGAACCATCATAAATAAAAATCACCAGTGCATTGCTTATGCAGATGGCCTCACCATATTAACAAGAACAAAAAGCGCATTAAAAGCTCAATTTATTAACGTAGAAAAGGCAGCCAAAACAATAGGACTAACCATAAACGAAAACAAAACAAAATACATGCACATGAACAAAGAAATAAACGAGAAAAAAAATCTAAAAATAAAATGTCAGGATAATAGAGAATACATATTTGAAAAAGTACAAGAATTCAAGTTCCTAGGGGCGACAATAACAGCAGACAACAACAACACAAAAGAAATAACAACACGAATAACAAATGGAAGTAAATGTGTGAGTGCATTAAACAAAGTGTTAAAATGTAGTGTAGTGTCAAAAGCAACAAAAATGCGAATATACAAAACAATAATCAGACCAACAGTAGTGTACGGGAGTGAAGTGTGGACCCTAAACAAAACTGACCAAGATAAACTGGCAAGATGGGAAAGGAATATTATAAGAAGAATATTAGGAGGGAAAAAATAAGAAGGGCTCTGGAAAAGAAGAACAAACCGAGAGATATTGGAAGACCTACAAGGAACAGATATTATAGGAATAGTAAAATCACAGAGGTTAAGATGGTTGGGACACCTACGACGTATGACAGAGGAGAGGATACCAAGAAAGCTCATAAACCCACTAATCGACTCCACAAGAAGGAAGGGACAACCAAAAACTAGATGGTTCGATCAGGTGCGACAAGACCTAGAAATACTAGAAGTGACAAATTGGCAGGAATAAGCAAACAAATCGAAAACAATGGAGGAAGATAACACAACTTCAGGAGTAGTAAAAAGTGACAACGTTGCCTTAAATTACAAATTGTTGGTACAAGTATTTCTTTTGTTGTTCTGATAAAAACAAATTAATGCAGTCAATAACTTTGACTCAAGTTTTGAGGTTATTTGTGCAAATATTACAAATATATGTATAAAAAACGATGGATAAGACACTATTTATTCAGATTTATATAAAACGTAATAGTAACAAATTTTTCGAATTATATATCTTTTTATTTAACACAACTAATATTGTTTTCGAGATGTAAATTACAAGTGGCCAGTAGTGTTGCACGCAGCTATATAAAGTATTTAAATTTTCGTCTTGTTTGCCATAATGCGACGTTGTTACTTTGCAAGCTATATCAAACATTCGATTGGTAAATTCTTTGTATTCATTCTTTTTTGGCAAAACTATTTTCCTAACAAATTTGAAACTTTAACAGCACAACCTTACAACGTTTGTACGTGAAATGTTTTATTGCCAACTTTTTTCATTATTTTTTTTACCATTACCATTTTCTTCTTCTTTCCAAAAAATCTTCAGAAAAAATTTTGTGAATTAAAACCTATCAACTGCACTAATTTTTTTTTATATTTTCATCATTTTCCAATTTATTTGCATCTAACAGAATTTGCATAAATAATTATAAATTTATATTTTTAATTAAATTAACAATTGCAGGGTTGGCCGTAACAATGTTGTATGTAATATGTTGCTGGAATGCGGTATTGCTATAAAAACGTTAGTATTAGTATTGGAAGGTGTTGGCATCATAGAGATACAAAATATTCTTAGACAGATTCCCAGAATGCTAGTTTTTAAAGCTTGAATTGATAGTATGCTGTTTAACAATGCTATACGTCTGTTATCAGTTCGGGTTGCTGTTCAATCCTTTTGTTACATACAACGTTGTTACAGCCGACCCTTCAATTATCAATTAACAATGAAAATACATAACAAGGCCTGGCTAGAAACATTTGAATTTTTGTGTGTTACAATTACTTACTTAAAAAACTCACTAAATGTGACTTGTTTAATTTAATTATTATTTATAAGATAATGAATTGCTGTTTTGCTAAACTGATAATATCTTTTTAGGACTGTTATTTTCAATATTACAAATGCAGAAACACACAGTTGACATTATTCTAACCAAGATTTGGAAAGACAATCTTTCTTTATATTTCTATTGTTTTCGACGAACAAAAAGTTCGTCTCTGAATTCGTGAAGTCTGTCTGTCTGTCGCCTTTTTCCCTGTTGACTTTTTTGAATTTTTCTTTTTGGAATCTTATAGTACATCAAATTCTAAGAAACTTTTGGTTGAAACATTTTTTTGTATCTCTTCGGGAAAGTGGTCAAAATGACCACCGAAAATTTCGGTAAATTTTTTAAAAATTTACGAAAAAATAAACATTTTTAGCAACCAAAAAAATTGAAAAATTTTAGGACTTTTAGTTTTTATGACAACTAATGTGTTACGTCAACATTAGTTTTCAAAAATAAATTAGTTTATTAAGTATACGGTTGTTTTTGTTCGTCATGGCAATGCTAGCTCTGCGCATTCTCAACTGGTTTGTTTTATTATCTAGTACCTATTCCTTGAAAATATGGGTAAGATTATAGTGTTGCTTGTTTACAGCTCCTACCTGGTATATTCAGGTCTGCCATTTATTAAGTGAATGAATGCATACTGATGTGGAGTGTTCGTTAGTGCACATGTCAAAACTTATCAAATTTATGCGGCATGCGCAGTAGGTTTTCAATGTTTTATTTGTTAATTGGGTCTGCACAAAAGACCCCACTCAAATCCTATGGAAATTAGGATTTTTTTACATATGTTGTGGTTAAGACTCTACAGTGGGATTTCTCTGCATATATCATTTGGAAATACTGCGAAGAGTAAGAGGAGATTATAAAGAGTATTTACTTATTCATTCATATAGTTTTCCATGAATTTGTATACTGTGTGTTTGATTTGAAGCAAAATTTCATTACTATTGCTCTCATTTATAAAGAGTGGGTTAACTTCGAAAATTTAAATAGGATAATACATTTTTCTTTTTGAAATTCAAATTTACATAAAGAACTATGCATGTTTACACAAAATTACTAAAGGACCCCGCACAAACCTTATGGATTTTGTCCCTCGGTTAAATCGCCTAAAAGTTGGGTATGATATACGTTTTGAGCTACTGAACAAAAATCTCAATGGCCGCGAAGATCGAAGTCGGGTCGTTTTCATGTTACGGCCTCTTGAAGTGCTGTAATTTAACGTCATGATTTCAATAACTAAAATCAGGACTTGAAAAACAAGTAGGCATATCTAACATCAAAGTGTTTCTGAACTTTTTATTTTATGACACCTATTAGTTGAAATCTTGTAACAGAATTGTTTGAATGTGTCTTGTTATTTTTATTTTTGTTTGTAATTTATGATTTAAACATTTTGAGGTACATAAATGATGCCTAGCATGAAAATGTAGACTCTGCATTTTAAAGATCTAAAAAGTCTGCAAACATCAATTTCTGCATTGCAGGTAACGCACGCACGATTTCTTCATTGGTTAAGGACATTTAACCTCAAATTTGATGATCTTCTTGAATGGCGCCTATTTCTTTTATCCATAAAAGAATAAATAAATTTTATTGATAAATCCATAAGGTTTGTTTGTATATGTTAACATAATTTATTAATTATAAGGTTAGAAATAAAAATTATTTGCTATTTCATTTCAATTCGTTCGAAATGCCCCCCTTCAACTTCTACACACTTTTTTACCCGTTTCCAAACTTAATCTGGCACTTTGTGCAACATTTCAGGCATCACTAGTTGGCAAGCATATTGGATACGATTTTTGATATTTTTCTCTACAGTGGGTACAGTCATCGGTACATACAGTGATCGAAGAGGGCAGTTTATTGAGCCAGCTTAACCAATCCATCTGTTCTCAAACACCTCAGTTAAATAATTGTGGGCCTATCTTGCATAATAAGGTGGTGCCCCATCCTGTTGGAACCACATGTCAAGATTTATGTTTAATAATTGGAGCAACTCGTTTCTTAAGAAATTTAATAATTAATTTAAATAGACATTAAATAAATTAAAATAAAAAAGCAATTATTATTTTTTATTATTAACAGCCTTGGTAGTGTAATGTCTGGCGTGCCGGACTTTCACCCAAGCGGCCCGCGATCGACTATCGGCGCCGGCAGATCTGGTTAAGGTTTTCTGCAGTTTTCCTTAGCTGTGACACAAATGTGGGATTTGCGCTGTTCCATCTGTAAGTCGGCTGCAGCCGCACATTGGGCCTACATAATAATAATAATCGCCCCCTCCCTCCCGCACAAGCTTATAGCTTCTGGGGCCTTGGTTTAGGTTATGGGTTGTAGTAGTTATTATTATTATTATTATTATTACTAACCTAATAATTAATAAATTATGTAACCAGTCGAGAAAATTAGAAAAAAAGACGTATCATCCCATTTAAAATTCCGAAGTCATCCCCCCCTAAAAATAAGAGGAGGTAAAAATTTAAAAGGTACAACAAAATGTGTTCCGCTTCCTATCAATTACCAGTCTGGAATTCCATTTGGATAGTCCAAGTCGGATAATCATTCTTAAGATATCTCCGTGTAACACTTTAAAATCCTCACCCTGTATAGTACATATCAGAATACCTTTTTATTAGACGAGCTATTGGGAATTACCTTTTCACCGCATTTAACATCCGTTTGTTACACTAATATTATTTTATAAATTGTTCAGAATGTTATCATTTTTTTCTAAGCAGTAAATAGAACAGCCTATTATCAAACTCCTCTATTACATTGTGAAATATTTCTCTTTGAATACTTCTATATGCAACTGTTCGATCGATCAATGGAGATCTTGAAGATTCCCTAGTGATGTTTTATAAACCACCAATTTTAGATCAATTTTGTCATTGCCATTTATGTCGGGCTGATTTTCCAACACGTGTTTATATGGGAAACAATTACATTTTGAAGCAAATTGAGATATAATTAATAAATGTCCAATAAAGGTATTTCCCGATATAGCAAACTAAACGTTAATTTTTTTCTGGCCACTGTGTGTGACATCTCTAATGTTAATGTTTGTTTATTCATATTTTCATGTAAGACAAACTCTCATCCCTAAAACAAGTGGTTTGTAACATAAGTAGGATAGTGCCAGAGAGAGCTGGGTGCTACTTGAGTTACTTAAAAGTACTTTTTGATAATTGAAGTAATGTACATCAAGCACTTTTAAATTTCAATACTTTGTACTTGCTATTTGACAAAATAAATAAGATTACTTAGTACTTAGTACTTTTTTAACTACTTCAGGTCATTCAAGTACTTACTACTGTACTTGAAATACCCAACAAATACTTCAATTACTTAACATACGACGAAGTATTTAAGAATTTTTTTTATTTCAATTGGTACTACGACTCCAGATATAAGATAGGTGCTTAGGTGTTAAGTCTAAGCATTTTAAAAAGCGAAAGCTTTTCAATTTCCTTCGAAAACAAAATTGGATTATTCACCGAGCTTGTAATGATGATAATTCAGATGAATTACTACACTTTTTATCCTCATCAATAATAGACATTACATGAAGGTAAGTAGAATACTATACTTTTTCTATGACTATTATTATAAGAAGTTGCACTTTTCAAATCTTCCCCTCATACACCATTTCGTACTTTTTTCTTGATTTTTCTGACAACAAGTTTATATAGGTTGCGTTTTCCTCTTTTAAAATGTCTGGTGGTGTACAAATTTTATTTACACTAACAGATTTAGCTTTTACTTCTTTTTAGTTAAAAAAACATATACTAGTTATTACTCATGTCCCACGAGTAATGGATATCATTAACAAAAAATGCACATACAATGAATGTATTATTTAATAGAAGTAGAAAAAGTAATATTACTGATTATTTTAAAATTACTCTTTATGCAGCAAATATTTGAAATAACTGAAGATACTTTTTAAGAACATGATGTCAAATAATGGTTTAAGTACTTAACGTATTTAATTATACTTCAAGAACTCTAAGTACTTCAAGTATATACAAACGGTTTCAAATAATGAAACAAGTACTTCAAGTAGCTTTCAGAACTACTTCGTACTTGTTACTTTACAAAATCTCCTCTTAAGTACTTGATACTTGTACTTCAAGTACTTTTAGAGAGTACTTTGCCCAGTTCTGGGCAGTACTAATTAAGCTTGTCATAATCTGGATAAACTGTATTCTTCTATTAAAATCATGATCTTCTACGAAAATATTTCAGAAGGCAGTCACTTACTTAGTTGAATTATTCCGTCTCTCAACACTTCCTTTAAAGTTGCAGTCAAATTCATCCATTCTGTCAGAACAATTTTTCAACCAGCACCGTAAGAGCCTTATTTCCACTTTAAGAATTCGTTAGCACAATCTCTTAAACAGATTGCAAAGATTGTAGTTTAACACCACACTATATTTCAGTAGTACAAAACCATTAAATGGTTTTCACCGTGAACAAGATAACTTCAGCTTTTGTGTAGTGTAGTATGACATATTTTTTCAATTCTCTCCGAAAAACGAATGCAAATGATTAAAACCTGTAGACTGTGTTAGTGCATAAAACTTTGAATTTTTATAGCCCAGTAATCAAGCGAACTAGGGAAACATTAATCTAGGATTTTCTATTCAGAATTTTCAACAGCCTGAGAAACTGTTTACACAGCTATTAACATAGTAATTCAACAATCAAAGCAAGGTTCTCATGTTACTGAATGTGTAATATAATCTTCTAGTGTGGTGAAGAAATTCTGAGTATTAAAAAAATAACTTGTAAGGTTGCCAGACTCCGCTAACGCGTCGTCCGGCAACTTTCTTATTTGTCCCAAAAACATGCATTTTTTTGTACTAATTAAACAAATAACAATTCCTATTTATCTGGTAAAATTTCAGTATCTCTTGATTTGTGTGTTCTTACGAGCACTTTTGCATATGGAAATATATTCTACAGTTTTTGCTTTATAACTCAGAAAATATCAACTTTTGGATTTTGTGCCCAAAAAACACATATTTTCGTATGCAAAAGTACGAGTAAGAACACACAAATGTCGAGATGTTGAAATTCTCCCAGGTAAACATGAAATTTATTTTTTCGTGAGCTTTTGCTCTGTAACAACTTTTGGACGATGTGCCCAAAAAGATACATTTCCTTATGTAAAAGTGCATGTAAATGGAGAGATATTGAAATTCATTTCTTCGTCAGTTTTTACTCTGTAACAACTTTTGGGCTTTGTGTCCAAAAAGCATTATTTCCATATGCAAAAGTGCACGTAAGAACACACAAATGAAGAGATATTGAAATTCTCCCAGGTAAACACGAAACTCATTTTTTCACCAGTTTTTGCTCTGTAGCAACTTTCGACTTTGTGCCCAAAAAGATATATTTCCGTATGCAAAAATGTGCATAAGAACACACATGTGTCAAGATATTAAAATTGTCCCAGGTAAACATGAAAATCATGTTTTCATTAGTTTTTGCTCTGTAAGCTTGTGCTCTCAAAACATATTATAGTTTGGACTTTGTGCCCATGAGAACTTTTGATCAGCTATAAAATATTAAAATTTGAAACAACTTGACCGGGAGCCAATTCCCATAAGAAATGTGCAGGGTCCTTTCAAAACTTCTGAAAAATTTCGTAATTGAGCTCAAAATTATACTTTTTTTAACTGCTATAAACTGTTACTGTGAACACATTCAAGTCAATGACATTTTTGCTTTTTTACCAAAATTCCATGTTCTGGGTACCTTGACATATCTTAAGGCAAAGATATTAATTAATCAAACTACAGACAAGTACGGACAGTTATGCATACATGCAAAGCAACAAAAATACCTTATCGACTTTTTATTACAACTTTCAGCTTATAGTGCATAAAAGTATATTAACATTAACTTAGGGTAACTCTACAAATTAAACATGGTTAGGCTTATATTAGTAATAATAAATTATGAATAATACATGCTATAAAAGATGATTAAAAAGACATATTGAATTTAATTTTCTGCCTCTCCTTTCCCAGGAGCAACTTAAATATATTTTTTTAATCACCCTTTATCACTGGAACGTAATTCAGGTAGGAACGTATTCAGTCTTTTCTTTGTAGGCAGTTTTCAATTCATTCTTTAAGTTTTGCTTCTGTCTATTTTCATTTCTTGTATTTGTAATGTTTTCAGTTTCTCTGCATTAAAAGGATGTGGTGTTAAAGATAGAGATCAGGATGGGTAAGGGTCCATAATCAAATCTACGAACATAAACAACAAAAAAGTAAATAGCATGCAAGTGTGTTTCGTTCACCTACCAATGCAAAGCAGAGTTCGGGTTTTCTATCCATTAGCAGATTATTTTGTTCAAATGCTGATTTCGGGCAAAACTAGAATAAAGAGCTAATTTATTAAAATAAACTTGGTGTACTTTAAATAAAACAGTATGTTTATTTTATTATAAAAATTACCTCTTTCTTCTAGATGTTATTCATTCTATTTACAAGCAAAACTATTTACATTCTACCATTCCAAGTCCTACCTTACATTACTAAGATGACTATAATGTTAAAATTAATATGAATATGAGTATGCTCTGTGAACCGAATTAAATTGGACCCCTTCTTGAATGCCTTTTTTTTTTCTTAGGTGATTTGCGTAGATTTTGGATGTGTTATAGAATGAATATTTCTCAATTCAATTATTTCCAAAACTTATATTAGGGACTTAATAGCTATAGTACTTAAAGAATTACATGGTATGAGACAGGACATGAACAAGGGTTTCAAAGAAAGTAAAGAAGAGTTTAATAAACAGTATAGCAGAAGAAAGAAGGAGCATGGAAAAAGGAAAACGAACAATATGGAATAAAATAACTGAACTGGAAAAAACAAGAACAACAGAGAAAGAAAAATAATATTATAATTAAAGGTCAGAATATAAAAAGAGGAACTAAAACCAAAAATTAAGGAGTTCATATCAAAAAACAGATTGGTGGTTCAATCGAAATAGCAGAAGTATTTAGCTTTTGAAGGAAACCAGAAGACAGACCTGTACTTGCAAAAATTACAACATCGGACCAGAAGAAAGCAATCATGGCGAATAAAAAAAATCTAAAAGGTAAATATACAGTGCGGAAATAAGTAGCGGATAAATTCGATAACTTCGTTAAAATTAATTTTTTGGGAAAAATCTCAAAGGGGTATAGCGATTTTAAGGGCCCGTTATCGCCGCCAGTGTTAATAATAGGAAGCTTCATTAACTATAAACACCTAAGATGGCGCTACGGTCTGCAAAAGGGACCTAATTTCTTTAAAACTAAAATTTGCAAATGTAAATAGAAGCATTATTTGATCGCACCGCAGTTCTCTGCTCACAGTGTTGCCAGACATGCGTGAACTTTCCAAATATTTTAAGATTAACTGAAATTTTTAAATGCCAAGGAATAATTTAAGGTAGTTGAAATTAAAAAGGGGAATTAAACCTGCTAAATATCTTTAAAAATATCAATTGTTCTTGCTGGTTTTAAGAAAAAGAAAAGTATTACTATATTAAAATATTGAAAATATATATTCGGTTTAAGAAATTAATCAGGACTAATTAAGAGTGAAAGTTTATTCAAAAATTAACCGTCACATGCTCTTAATCAAAGAAAAACAACATTTACTTCGGAAATTTATTAAATAATAGTCAAAAGATTAGGAAAGTTAAAGTATGGGAAGAGATATAAACAATAATCTATTAAGAGTCAAATCAAATTCGTTGAAACTTCCTGCTTTTTTAACTCGATCGGCCTACAGCGTGTTACGTGAGCAAAAGCCTGAACTAAGAATTCTAGTTGTTGTCATTTACCATAATGTTTGAATAAACGCGGGATATGACCTTTTTTAGTTCATAAAGTTCTTTTATACTGTTGTATATTCGGGCATTTTTATCTCACATAACACTTGAACGATAATTTAGGAAGTACACCTTACCATTTTTAAAAGCTCGCTAGCTATAATTTTGTTTTTATAAATTTACACTTTTTTATTCGTTAAGGAAATAGCTTTTGTAATTTTGTATTTGCTATAAAGCATAATATAAACTAGATAACACTCTTAAGAAAAGATCGCATGTACAATAAATATAAACTAAGAGCAATTTTTAAAAATTGTAATGGAATTCTTCAGAGCTGTTTAAGCGGTACTTTACCTACGCGATAACGGAGCCTTAATTACTTGACGCTATACTGTACCGTTTTCAACTTGTTACGTCATTTGTTTTTAAAGTAATGACGTCATAGATATTTTTTTAAATGACAACCTATATTTTTTATTGTCGATTTCGTTAATACTTTTTATTCTCTTTTCAACTGTATACAATTTTCAATATGTTAGTTACATTTGAAAAAAATGAGAAAAACTGCCCTAAACTTCGAATATTAAAAATTCTTTTTTGCATAATAAATCTAGTCACCGTATAAAAAACTTTACATTTAAAAAAAGTTGAGAAAAACAGTCTAAAATTTTAATTAGACTAAAAAGAAACTAAATTGATTAACAAGAAAAAAAAAACTCTAACAATAACATAAATTACAAAAATAAGCACAGAAATAACATTTTTTATTACACTAGATGTTCAAAGTGACATCCTGTACCATCTGACAATACCCAAGGCGATTATGAAATTCACTTTCCACATTCTAAAGAGTTTCAGGTAATATTAATCTAATCTCATGTCGAATTCTTTGCTTGAGATCTAAATTATTGGGTCGATTTTTATACACTTTACTTTTTAAGTACCCCTATAGAAAGAAGTCTAATGGCGTTAAATCAGGGGATCTAGCCGGCCAATCCATCAGACCTCTTACTATCAACCTTCCTGAGAGAACTTGGTACAAATAGCGTTGCACATTAATTGCGTAATGAGGCGGAGCGCCATCATGTTGTAACCAAACGCTATTGTTTGGTAGCTCGGGATTGTTTGCATTGGGAAATAATGCAGCTAATGCACGCATCAGTTCCAACTGTAAAAATTGCAGGTATTTTTCTCCAGTTAAATTATTTGCGAAAAAATGGCTTCTGAGGATGTTGTGTATGAGTTTCCTGCATCCAATAAGGATTTTCTCTAGTCCAATATCTACAATTCTGTTTATTAACCATACCTTTTAAACATCATGTTGTTTCATCCGAAAATAAAATATGCTGGGAAAACATTGGATCACGAAGACAAATTTCCATCATCTGGTCACAGAATTCTTGTCTACAATCAAAGTAATCTTCTGCCAACTCATGAACCAATTGCAGCTTATATGGGTGAAATTTTTGAACTTTGTACTGTTGAAGTGTACATTACGTTGTGGTCCAAAGCAAGCTTCTACTAGTTCCATGTGGATTGTTTTCAATTTCTAGTAGCACATCAAGTTGTACATCTTCATTTAATGTCACCAGAAGTCCACTTTTTAGAAGATTCTTTACAATGCCATGTTCCCCAAAATTTCTTTTCAATCCTACTAACCGTTGATTGACTTACGGGTTGATTCAGGTACGTTTCTCTAAAAAGATGACACTCTTCCTGATGTGTTCGAATTCTGTCGCCATAACCAATCATCATTAACACTTCAATTCGCTGTTTCTCGCTTAATTGCGCCACTTTTATTACTAAAATGGTTTACTAAAGGTAAATTCTACTTTAGAACAAGAAAATAACATTTATTTTATTGTTTACTTCTGACAGCCGTAACTAAGGTTTTTGTTTTATATGGTGACTAGATTCATTTTGCAAATTTAAAGAATTTTTAATATTCGAACTTTAGGGGAGTTTTTCTCAATTTTTTTCAAATGTAACATATTGAAAATTGTATACAGTTGAAAAGAGAATAAAAAGTACTACCGAAATTGATAATAAAAAACATAGGTTGTCATTTAAAAAAAATATCGATGACGTCATTACTTTAAAAACAAATGATGTAACAAGTTGAAAATGGTACAATATAGCATCAAGTAATTAAAATCGCTATACCCCTTCCAGATTTTTCCCAAAAAATTAATTTTAACGAAGTTTTCGAATTTATCCACTACTTTATTTCCACACTGTATAGGATAAAAAGAGAAATATGGAAAAAAGAGATTATGCCAGAAGAACGGAAAAAATAGCTAGTCACATTAATATATTAGAAAGGAGACCTGGAGATGCAGTAATTACAGGGGGAATAACCTTACTCAATACTGTTTACAAGACTTTATCAACGTTAATACAAGCAAGTCTAGTGGAATATACCAAACAGATGTTGGAGAATACTAATATGGATTCCGGAATGGTAAAGGAACAATAGACGCTATTCATATAATGAAACAAATAATACAAAAAAGGCTTCAAAAGGGAGTTCAATGTAACAGTGCATAGTCTACCAGGATGGATTGAAAACTTCTCGGCCTGAGGTGGAAAACAGTATTTTTAAAGGTTGGTTTTGATTTTATTTCTCAATAAAATCTCCTTTGAACTCGATGCACTTGGTCCAGCGATACTCTAAGCGATTCAAACCATCCGCATAAAGGAAACGTTAAGGTCTTCAAAATATGCGTTTACAGCATCATTGATTTTAAGATTAGACGAAAATTTGCGCCCACCAAGCCATTTCTTCAAATTTGGAAACAAGAAGAAATCGCTGGGAGCTAGATCAGGCGAGTACGGTGCGTGATTTAACAATTCGAAACCAAGTTCATGGATTCTCGCCATTGCAATTGCCTACCGGTGAGGGGGAGCATTGTCTTGACAATGCTCCCTTTCCCAACAGCATCTTTTTCCTCGACATGTGTGGACATTTTTTAGCGATTTCTTCTTTTACAGTCTTAGCCTTTCTTGGTGGTGGAGAATCGCCATGTCTCATCAACGGTAATAAATCGTCGCATAAAGTCTTTTGGATCACGCCGAAAACGTTGCAAACACTCTTTTTAAACACTGACTCGTTGTTTTTGATCAATTGTGAGCAGTCGCGGCACCCACCTTGCACAAATTTTCTCCATCTCCAAATTCTCGTGTAAAATTGCATGCACGCATTCTTTAGATATGCCTACAGTATCAGCTATTTCTTGTAATTTTAATCAACAGTCGTTTAAAAAAATAGCGTGCACTTTTTCAACCATTTCTTCAGTGGTAGCAGATTTGGGTCTTTCCGAACGCGGTGCATCATCGCAGCTTTTCCCACCTCGTTTAAATTCAGCAGTTCACTTTTTTAAAGTGAAAAATGAAGGAGCAGATTCTCTCAGAGTAGAATCCAGCTCTTTTTTAATTTCTGTGGCAGTTAAGCCTTTCAAAACAAAATATTTTATAACAACACGATGTTCGTGTTTTTCCATTATTCGCAAATAACATGCAACAAAAACTTTAGCAGGCAGATACACATGAAATTATGAAGCAATCGTTTTGACATTGCAGATTCAACTTTATGAAGGTTAGAACCTTACGGCTGTCAAAAGATTTATGCACTCAGAGCGCTCTCTGGGTCAGGCCGAGAAGTTTTCAACTCGCCCTCGTATTTATTGATTTTAGAACTGAGTTTTGATAGTATGAATAGAAGAGAACTTCTCAAAGACATGAAAGCATTCAAAATACCAAAAAAAGTAACTAATTTAGTTGAATGAGATTGGAAAACACATTGACTAGTGCATGTACAAACAAGGGGAAATACAGAGTAATCGAAAGCTTATAACTGCGCTTATAATTTTGTCTCAGATTGTAGCTATGGATTTATAAATAATGCATGTCATAGATTAAGATCTTACCAAAGACTATATATCCTTGATATAGACGGTTCGTGTTAATGTTCATTAGTAAAAAAATTTGATGTGCATATTAGGGGTAAGTTCGGCATTCAGATCTATTTACTCGAAGAGCTCAGTTTCCATAGTATCCATTATTGCAAATAATTGTAATGACAATAGAGCTTTTGGAGCAAAAAGAGTTATAATACCGAACTTACCCTAGATGGTATTAAAAGCACTGAAATATTTTTGAAAGCAGACCACTCCATTGTCAATTTTATTTTAAAAATGACATTTTTTGTTAATGTGACTTTTACATTTGTCAAACTGACTAATAGAAAAGAATTGCTATTTTTCTCTTTGCTCACGCATGAAAATTCAAACCGAAAACAAAATTTTGCCAACACTGTAAATGAATCGAATACAAACTGATCTTCATGCACACGTTCTTCTGATTAAATTTGTTTTGAATCTCACTATACAATTTATCAATTTGAACTTCAGTTTCACATTATCATTTCTGATGAGTTAGTCAAAAAATATAATGGATATATTAATATAATATATATGAATAATATCTTTAAAGCATTCTATATTCAAGCCCCAGAGGTTACGCCAACTACATGCCCTTTTTCTCCTATGCTTCATATGTAATGCAACAGTGTTTACCAAAAGAAGAAAATAATATTTCTAAATATTAGGTTACACTTTAAAATGTAAAAATCTATGTAGATCTATATAAATAATTAACTGGTGTTAAGTTCATATAATTTATGTATAAATTCTCGAAGTGAATATTTCCATATGTATAACCAAAGTTATTTTTGTTTGTGGACATAAAATAATAATAATAACAATAATAAAGATATTTTATTAATATTTATACAAAAATGACAAAAAATAGATACTGAATAAGAAGGTAATAGCTAAAGTGATTACCTGTTCTTTCACTTAACCTACTACCACGATACATCAAATCCTAATGTAAGTAGTCTAAAGTTAACAATTAATATAAAAATAAAAATAGAAAAGTAGAAATTCTCTGTATTATTTGTATTTTAAATAACTTCATTCAAAACTAACCTAAAATTAAAAATTTTATATACATTGATATTTCCTTCTATTTTGCCAATTCATTTTTATGAAAGGAAACGGTAGGACATTTATAGTTGGCATAATTTACTGACCTGTAACAAAGTTACAATATAGAACACCCTGATATCGTCTATTATACCGGGTGGCTATAAAAAAAGCGAGTCCTGTTTCAATCTTCATATCTCTGGAAAACATTTACAAAGAAATTGTTTTGAAACTTCTTTTCCTAAGAGACAAAACATTGAAAATTATGCATACCAAATTTAATAAGCGTATGTCTATTAACAACGAAATAATTAAATTTTAAATTTAACATTAGAATTAACAATTACATATTGCTAATTTGATAACCAGCTTAAATCGAAGCAGGCTTTTTTTAAACAAATGAAATAATTGTCTCTCATAATTTTAGTTAGTTGTCGCATTGTCATAAGTTTGGTTACATTACAAAATGGCTCTTTATTTGCAAAGTCTGTGCTAAGTCGGACTTATTAGAGGTAATTGCAACTGGTATTCGAGAAAAAAAAAATTTTTCGAGAGAATTTTGCTGTTTCATTGTTTGGTTTATACTAGCAATTGGTCATGTCTTCCCTGGATATTCTCTTACAATCCTTTTACCATGTCAATTCTTTTCTGGATAACAGGTTGCAATTATCTCTAAGTCGGACTTAGTTAAATGAGGAGCCATTCTCAAAACTAAAGTTAAGTAACACCAAATATAACCAAACTTATACATAACTCCATTTGTTTTAGAAACAAATATTGTTAAATGTAAAATTTAATTATTTCGTTGTTAATAGACATACGACGCTTATAAGATTTGATATGCATTATTTTCAACCTTTTGTCTCTGAGGAAAAGAAGTTTCAAATCGATATCTAATTGTTTTATGGAGATTGAAGATTGAAACTGGCTTTGTTTTTTATAGCCACCCAGTATAAGTATGATTTAATCGGGATCGATTAAGATCGAGAGTCAGTTGATAAATTAATTACTGATGAGATACAAAATTCCAATGGATAAAATTTAGACATGCATCAATGCATAATTAGAAATTTGCCCTTATTCATTTTTTCAAACCAAACAATGTAATGCACTTATACAAAAAATGAATTGAATTTAATTTATTTATAATTAAGAGATTAAAACAGGGGTAGCATGCTCCTAATCTCAACCCTTGCATTCTTGATTAATAAAATTTCAAGAAAACATCATCTTGCACTTTCTTATCAGAGTTCCCTTTAAAAAATAATTTAAGAAACAAATAAAATTCAAGTGAGTAATCATGGAATTAGTGAGCGGAAATCATACACATTGGAGCTTCAAGTTGTGACCCGGTCAGTGTCAATGTTCATTGCTTAAGGCTACATTCAAACTAACAAGGCTCGATATTACTCAATTTTATAAATAACAATCATTTGGAAAAACTAACTGGCCCTTAAATTTACATTAGACATAAAATTATGAAAATGTGAAGCAGTTCTCTCCAAATATCCATGACTTTATGTCACAAAATGTCATAGGTTGAAGATATTAAAAAAATTCATAAAAGTTCATACTAAATCAGTCAAACAAACTGCCCCAAAACAAACTTTACCCCTCGCAGGGTAATGGGACTTTATATGCTTAACTTTATATGCAAGTAAGAAACTATACTGGGTGACAATGATCATATGTTACACCGAATGATTTTTTTTTCAACCGATTCCTATCAAATTTGGAATAATACATAAATACGCATCTTTCTATAATACAACCTTTAGTTTTAGACTTCCGGTTTAACTGGAAGTGACATCAACTTTAGAATCTTAAATGGAACAACCTGTATATCTATACATATTTGCAATCTACATAATTGTGACTATGATAGTGCCCTATTTTTCATTAGTTTCTAAGATTTTTGTTTTTTTCCTTTTTTTATTTTTAGGTTAAGTTGGCTGTGGTGCATATTAAATATCTTTTATCGCCAACCATCAATAAAGCCATGCATTACCATAACGATTTTTGGAAATAAACAAACACTTTATTTTACTGTACAAATCAAGCATTTTACCTGCCGCAAATATTTATCAACATAACCATGACTGTATGACATTAAACAGAAATCGTTTGTCGCTGTCGTCACGGCTCCACAGTAAAAGTTTTGTCGCGATTATTTATAGAAAATAATGGAAGAAGGTATTTAGTGTACACCGCCTGAAATTCAGAAGAAGTCGCTAGAGATGACTTTCGAAATTCTACCACAAAAATCAGTCGAAAAATGCGTCAGTATGACATATTCATGGAGTGGTGTAAGAAACATGGAATTAAAAAATATAGTGAAAACGTTTAAGTGGCGTATTTTTCCAATTTATCGAAAAAATATTCTCCTTCTTCAGTGTGATCATATTATTCCATGGTAAAAGCAACCCTTGCAGCAACAAAATGACGTTGACATTAGTAAATATAAAAACTTACGGCTTTTTTAAAACAAAAAGGAAGGAGTCATGTTCCAAAAAAGTCCAGAACTCTTTCACATGAAGAAATACTTAAATTCTTACTAGATGCACCGGATGAAATCTACTTGATGATGAAGATCATTTATGCAAACTTTTCAAAACCAATTTGATATGAATGTAATTATTTTAGATTTGTGTTTTGGCATTGCTGGCGCTCTACGCAATGAAGAACTTTTGAATTTAAAAGTAAGTGACATATAACACAAAGAAACAATTCTAAAAGAAAGACCAACAGGCCTCGTTATTTGTGGTCACTTCAAAGTTTGAAAGAAAAGTAAAATCCATAGAATTATTTAACAAATATTTATATTTTATGCGTCCTAAACAGACGCCCCATGACCGATTTTTCCTAATTTATAGAAATGGCAAAAGCACAATCCAGCCAGTTGGAATCCATACTTTTGGAAGTATGCCAAGGAAAATTGCCAGAACCGTCACTTTCTATGAGACATTGTTTTCGTCAAAAACATCCGCCACTCTCTTTGCCAACGCAAGCGGTAGCAAGGAAAATTTAAAACGTCACGGAGAGTGGAAAAGTGACACAATTGCAGAGTCCTATGTTGAGGAATCTGTGCTCAATAAAACGAAAATCGCAAAGACGATTTTAGATGAAGGTCAAATTGACAGCATGGTTGTTAGCAATGATAACTCTACCCAAGATTTACAAACTGTTAACATAGATAATAATCCTCAAACATTTTCAATTCAAACTCCTTTGACTTCAGGAATTAATTTTTATAATGCATCAGACTGTACGTTCACGTTTAATATAACAAAAAATAAGTAGATTTGTTTTGTATTCACTGTTATATTTCTATCTGTTTACTTTGTCATAATAAAATGTGATAAGTTATATTTCCATTTTTTAAATTATAAATTTTTACGGTTGGCGATAAAATTTTGTATGCACCATGTCAGTAAAGTGTCTTTATCAAACTCGCCTCAGGAATGGACTTGATATGTACATAAATAACTATTTTAGATCAGCTTATTTATTTAGTGTACTTAGATTGAATAAAAATTTCATAAGCACCTCTTTATAACCTATTAAATGTGATAATTTCATATTTTTTAACATAACCTTTAAATTTCCTGTGATACCAATTTTTTTATTGCATTATAATAGAGAATTTAATTTTAAATAAAAAACAAAGTGGTTTAAAGTGCCCTGCATCCAATTAATGCGCAAAAGATGCGTATTTATTCATATGTAATCACTATTCCAAATTTGATAGGAATTGGTTACAATATAAATAAATTATTTGATGTAACATATGATTATTGGCATATAATGATCATATGAACATACACATCTGAAACTTGAAATCTAGCTTCATGGTCCTAACTGGGTCCTTTGTAAGAAAGAAAATAGGAAAGTGTTGTACTAGAGGAGTTGATCGAAAAGCTAGTGAATCTTGGCGTTTCTATGTTACCTACTAATGTTTCTTAATTACCCTGTCTATTTCCTGACTTTTGCTCTATTTCCATAAACTTAGATTTTTCTTGGTTTATTTCTAAACCCCACTTCCTTGCTTCCCTTATAAGCTGCATACGCTAGGATCTGATGCGAGTTGTTGACTATCGATGCTCTCGTAAATTATACCTGTGTTTCGTATCGCTTGTTCTAGGATAATGTTGAAAAGTGTCGTCGATAGGGGATCTCCTTGTTTGAGACCGTTGCTTGATTCAAACAGTCCTCCTAAGTTTCCCTTCCATCTTATTTTGTTTCTTGTTGCTGTTAATGGCATGTTTTTTAAGTTTTTTAAGTTTTAGTTTAAAACTCAGTTTCTTCATCGCTTCTTCTATTGATTTTCTTTTTATTTTGTCATACGCCTGTTTAAAATCAATGAACTATACATGTAGGTTTATTGACTTTTCTAAGCTGTTGCCATTTTTATTTGAAAAATGTGGTCCAGCGTTGATTTCCCTGGTCTGAAAGCACTTTGATAATCACCTAAAATTTTTTCGGCCTTCTCCTTTAGTCTCTTATTGAGTAGTTGATAGTTTATTTAAGAGCAGCGATATTGGTCTATAATTATTCATACATCGTTTGTCTCCTTTTTTATACAGTGGGCATATAATAGCTTCGTTCCATTGTTTAGGTATTTGTTCTTCTTTCCACACTCTGATTATCAACTCGTGTATTTTTTTTGAGTAGATTGTTTCCTCCGTATTTTACTGCTTCTAGCGGAATTTCATCACACCCTGGGCTTTTGTTGTTTTTCATTTTTTTGATTACTTCTCTTAACTCTTCGATCGTTAGTAGTGGTTCTTCTTCATCTGTTACTTTGCTACTTTTCCTTAGATGGTGTGCTTGTTCTTCATATATTGTCTTTAAAAGATCTCCGACCATTATTTCATTATCTCTCCTTCACTGCCTATTACCTCTCCATTTTCATTTTTCATTAGTGCAGGTATTTGTCTATATTCTCCTTTACTACTTCTTATTCCTGCATAAAATTTTCTTATTTCATTATGATTAAACTATTCTCGCAAATTGCAAATTGGGAGTGAAAGGATTGTTCGTTACAATGCTGGAAAAGGTCTGAGAATTACCAAGACGCTCAGCTTCTTTAAAAGTAATATTGAATTTAGCCATATTTTGTTTAATTTGTATTCTTGCAGATCTTGAACTTTCTTCTCCAGTTGTGCCCCCTTTTCTTTTGTCTGCATATAGTCTTGACTTGCTTGTTTAGATCCAATAGCTCTTTTCTTCCCTGTTCATCATTATTCGTTAAAAACCCTGCTCCTTGCTTCTCTGCGTTCTTGTACCTTTGCTTCACATTCACCGTAATACCAGTCTTTTTTCTTATTTCTATATAAATCTCCTATTTTCTTGTCCAGCGAAACTCTAATTGATGCTTTTATTTCTTCCCAATTTGTCTCTATGTCATTGTCTTCCTTTTCTTGCTGTTCAAACTATCCAGGTATTCACTATATTCTTCTACTTTTTGTTGCTTTTGAAACTCTTGAATCCTTTAATCTTAGAAATTTCTTCTTGCCTGTGTTCGTCTTGTCTTACTAGTAGTTTCTCTTTTATTAACAAGTGATCGGATGCTATATCCACGCCTCTATAACTTCTTACATTTACTAATAGTTTTGACTGACAGATTTCTACTAGCACATGATCAATTGGTTTCTGGTTTTACCATAGGGAGATATGCAAGTCTCTTTATGTATGTTTTTGTGTTGTAAAAAGTCGTCTTCACTTGCATTCTTCTTTCTATGGCAAAGTTTAATAACATTTTTCCATTTTCGTTGTTTTCTTCATGTAAGCTCTGCTTCCCTAGCGCTGGTTGCTAGATGTCTTCTTTTCCTAGCTTTGCGTTAAACTCTCCCATAATTATTTTGATGTCGTGTCTCGGTATGTCTCCAAAAACTTCTTTTAATTTTTCATAAAAATCATCCTTGCACTCTTCATCTGCCACTTCTGTGGGTGCATGTGCATTAGGGCGGTTCTTATTTGGGTCATGTTGGAATTTTGGTTTTGCCGAGTGCCCATTTGATTATAAAACAAAACTAAAAATTTTTAGACCAATACGAACTTTCTATCTCTATTCTAATCATTCACTGTAACGAGGAGAAGTCCCATTTAAGCTTTTTTCAATTCTTTTGTAAATATTTGACCACTGGGACAAGTTGTTGAGAAAAAAGATTAAAAAGATCATCCAGCAGCTAACCAGCCGTTATTTTTATGTTGAAAGAATTTGAAGACGAAAGAATTAAACAAAAAAGTATAAGTAATAAAATATCGGATATTTAGATACATGTACGATGTAAAAATTCCAAGTAATGTATAATAAAATAACAAATAAATGTTAATAAGACTTTCTCTTAAATGCTTCTTTTGTATGGTTACGATTACACTTTTTCGGTTACTGTTTTCAAAGGTTTAGAACTTCTGGAATCTTAATCCACATTTCTATAAATTCATACAGTGAACTAGGTGGCAACAACGAAGCACAAACTCCCATAAGAAATACATTGGCTATCTTTCCTTCACCGTAGTCCCAACGTGAGACGGACAATAGTTTATTCTATCCTCCTTTCCCTAACAAAATGTATTTTTGAACTCACTAACTAGGAAGTAGCGTTCGACGCACTCTGTAGTCAACCGGGAAATACATGGCCTACTTTTCACGAGTTGGCCACTTGTCTGTGAAACATGTACTAAAAATTTAGTACATGTTTCAATTTCAAATTGAAAATTTCAGTTAACTAAAAATTATTAGCTGGTGGTCTCCCATCGAACCAGCTTCGAACTGCGAATTATTTGAGGTTAGGAATTTTGCAAGGTTGACAAACAGTGGGCGAACACATCAAGCAAGTAAATAAATTAAGTATTAATCATTATTCCTTAATAATACTAATAAGAATATTTGTAAACATGTTTAAATAAACCTTTATTGTTTATTATTCCACACTGAACTAGTAAATATGATTCAACTAAACTATATTTTTTTAGGTTAACCTGTGTTACTAGCGTTATTATTGTACACATTAATCGTACAATTTGTACAATTGAAAATTGAATTTGCGGAACTTTCTGCAGGATATGGGTTGAAGTTTGAAAAGGTAGACTGTGTTAAATTTACAGTTTTAGGTACTGAAGATGATGGTCCTGCTATTGGTTGCATCAAGATTTCCAGCCTCCAAATTTTTTTAATGTTAACAAATCACCACCATTGTTAGCTAGCAGGGTGCAGCACTTCTTCGGAAACAATGACCACTATAATCTTTCGGAGCCTCTAATTTCAGATATTCTGCCACCTGGGATGGAATTTTGCCAATTGTATTAATCCCAACAGACGAATTTATACACCTCCCATTTCTGTAAGTACAAAAAAATCGTTGGGTGGCTCCTGGTCTTAATTCTTTGTATTTTAGCAATAAATTTATCCATTCTGGATTTGTGATAGCAAAACGTCGTGAAACATTATTTTTTGTTTCTGGCACACTAACCAAGATAACATCACCTTTAAATTCAATGTCATTAATTGACATTTTACATAATTCTTCACGCCTGCAGGCGCCAGAGATACCCATTATTACCACTGCCTGTAGAATGTTACGTTGATTGTAATGTTAATAATAAATATTGTGTACATACCTTCATTAACAAGAATGAGTCATCTGGGGCTTCATGAATGAATTTAGTAATTTCGCAATTCTGTAGAGTTTTTGATTTTTTTGGTTGTAAATTTTGTGTTGCTTTTTTTAAAAATGCTATTAATTTGTTATATTTTGATATGTCTATATTATTTTTTATCAATAAACATGATCTTAACATAGAGTATGTCGGCCACAACGATTTTTTACTTTGAAAAGTTTGAAAATATGCCAATAAACAATTTTCTGTATAATTATGAACTTTGTTGGACTTGCACCATGTTATAAATTTAGTGTACGTCAATTCATATCTATGCTTAGATTTGTCGGGAAGCAAATTTTTTACAGCTGCATTAGCAGCGTCCCGGATTTCGGGTGGTGTACAATTTATTTCGGAATCGGACATTTTATAATTTTTGGGCACAGACTTAACACAAAAAAATTAACTGACCACCACAATATTAATAACTGTCAAAGTAGCAATTGTTACGGCCATGGCCTGCCTGTTTCAATTGTTTGAAGCAAAAGTAAAATCCAAGAGATATAATTTTTGTTCGATATTTTTAAGAAAGATTTTGTTCGTTTCAAAAAATATTGTACAATACTCGTGCGTGAACAATTTTCCCGCGTTCACACAGATGAAACACTGGCTCCCTGCGGTCGCTCGTGCTTCAAACTTGCATTCACGCGGGAAAATTGTTTTCCCGCACTTGTATCGTAAATAACTATTTTGGATAGAGGTGCATTGCTCTCCTTTCGGATTCATTTCTTGAATTGCCAGTATGTCTATATTATACCTTTTCTGTATAATTGTCTTACATTCCATGTTCCCATTACCCAAAACCGTCTTTTATTTATTGGCTTCTTCTGTTGTCTTGCTGTGTGCATATGGTTTTTTCTCCCCTCTTTGTCCAGTTTCACGCCTGTTTTCGTCACTAAGTATCTGTCCCACTAGTTTTTTGATTTGTCAGCCTTTATCAAGCTTCCTCCTTCTATATCCGACCACTTGACTCCATCTACTTCTAACTTGCGATATCCTACTCGAGTTTTTTTCCTCCTGTTCTTCTCTTCCCGAGCTACTTTTCT
The DNA here is from genome assembly GCA_929113105.1 of Agrypnus murinus. Taxonomy (NCBI): domain Eukaryota; kingdom Metazoa; phylum Arthropoda; class Insecta; order Coleoptera; family Elateridae; genus Agrypnus; species Agrypnus murinus. Next base: position 70,426,931 of record OV816031.1, on the reverse strand, counting down.
TATTGCTAATTGTACTCTTTGCTCTTCCATTGTTAGGGCACTTTCTATATAAATGCTGTCCGACAGCTTCTGCTTTTACTTTAAAATTTCTATCTTTTGTTCAAACTTTTCGCACTTCACAACTGTAATTTTCACTTCACTTTTACCCACTTTGTAGGCTTCTTCTACTTTAACTTCTAAACCCAAGTCTTTTTTGATGAATTCGGTGACTTTTTGTTTTAGTTCTTGTCTTCTTGATCTTTATCAAAGTCCATTCCTTTAATTATTATGTTATTCCTTCTTTTCTCTTGTTGGCTTTCAAGATTTCTGATCCTTTTTTCAAGCTCTCCTCTTTCTTTTTGCCACAGTTTTGCTTTTTCTTCCCATTCTGTTCCTACCTTTCGTAATTCTTCTTTTACCTCTATGAGTTCTGCCTTCCTACCTAATATTTGTATATTAAATTCATTTTTTAGATACTGCTTTGCTGCTTCCATCTCTTCTGCTTTTGATTGATTTTTCGTTGTTATTTCTACTGGGGTTTCTTGTTTTTGTGGGCTTCTGCTTGTTTCTGCACTTTCATTGAAATCTTTTAATTGCTCCTGTTCCCACTTTTCAAATTCTTCCAGAATTTCAGCTTCTCTTTTACGTTTCATTAATTCTTTTACGCTAGTAACGCTGTTCGCCCTTGTTCTCCCCAATTCTCTGCCCTTACTTTTGCTCATGTGGTCCTTCTTTATGTCTTCGTACACTAATATTCCGAAATTAACCTTTATACACTCTTTGGTATACGCGCCCCGAAAATTCTTTTTATTACACCCTGATCTTCATTCACACTACGCCACTGTACGATATACGCACTCTTTGAAAAATGCACCAATCGGGCAAGTTTATTTCGTCACTTGCGTATTTATGGGTAAACAAATGCTTATCTGCAGCAGATATTTTTTTTAAAAGTTTGAAAATTTTAAAATACGTCAAAGTTTTTCAGCATACAGTGAAGATTTGTTGATCCGAATCTACGTTGATCCGAATCTACGTTAATACGAATACCACTATAATCCGTACCAGCAATTTATTTACATTGATTACATTGCAATCCGGATTTAAGGTTTTGATAATCCAAACTTTAGAATGAATTGTTTCTGTTCATTAAGTTTTGTTTATAGTAACGAATGCAATGGGTATTCAGATGTGTAATTTGATACAAAACTACCGTTGTACATGAGATAAATAAGATTTTATTTTATTTGTTTTTACGTTATATTTATGTCTGACAAATTCTTATTATAAAAAGCCATGTATTTTTTAAAAGTGGTTACATTGCAACTTATATAATAAGCAACACATATGAACAATAATTCATATGTGTTACAAAGGTTTAAGTTAAAAAAGAACTGATACTTCTGTTACGAATTACGACTTGATGTATCTCCGGCATACTACATATAAAAAGATTTTGTGCTAAATTTAAAAATTGTTAAATGTAAAAAGACTGCATTTTAACTTTAAATATTAAACATTTCCAGATTTGTTACAAAATCTGAATGATCATATAACACGGTTAAAAAAAACGTTAAAACCTACGGAATATCCGGAGATGGAAGAAAAGTGGTTTGTATGGTTTTAAATATGTCACCGATATCATCCGAAATTTTGGCCGAAAAGGCAAAGCATCTATCCAACAGTGTGCGGTGCATACGAAATTTTTTTTTCGTATATTTTGCACGCTGCTGTGACTTTATAAAAGATGTTTTCAAAACGATAACATCAGGGAAAGTAAAGATTGGATACGTAATTTTAAAAAGACACAATCTGCGTATGTTAAAAATCGCGATAGAAAAGCTGTTCAAAGATTTGCACGCAGTGAAGCCCTTTAAGAAACAGTTGCAAAGAGGTGGCTTTGCAATGGGCGGTAGAAAATTTGAAACAATTGTGATACCGGAAGATTTAAAAAAAATCATATCTAATGTATTAAGTTCAAAAAACATGAAACAAGCAAAAATCACCGCCTTTTTTGGTTAACGACATATTAAATGCGGAATATTATTTTTTGCGTGTTTAAAACAGTTTTTGCGTAAATATTTTTGTAGATTTATTTATTTTTAAATAAATGTTATTGCAGAATGTTTTAATTGTTTGTTTTAATTTATGTACAAATAAAACATTGTAACTCTGCAGACGCAGTAATCCGGAAACCGCGATGATTCGTATTACCCCTGTTTTAATTAGTCCGAATTAGCGAGTCTTCACTGTATTTGGTCTTAAAATTTGATTCTTTAAAAAACATTTGATAAAGTTTTATTCTAATAGTTCCAGACTCTACACTCATACTGCATATGTTTTTCTTTAATAGTTTTTGTGTAGCAGCTGTACAAAATCAAACATTTAAAAAGTTCTCTTTTTTTACAATTAATTGATTGCAAGCTTTGGGGCCGCGCGTCCATATGGGCAAAGTCATGTGGCACATGATGACGCCAGAGTCCGCAAGGTAGCATAACTTTATAATTTGAGGAAGTAAAAATAGTTATTTAAGTACCAAGGGAGTTAAGATGTGAGTTAAGGGCAAAGATGTTCCCATCCGAGGGATGAAAGTCGCCCGATGGACATTATCGTCTAGTAGCGCTCGTGGTATCCAAGATTTTATTTTTCACGAGAATATGTACAAGCAGAAAATTAGCTTTAATTTATAATTGTTGGTGTTGCCAAGGACGTTGTTTGTAATTTATAAAACTAGGAATTCTCATGGTTGTCGGATGGTAACAACTTTTACTAAATTGCAAAAATCAAACAGATATGAAATTTTAAATTGAAATATTTTTGTTGTTGGTTGCTACCAACATGAAAACAAAAAAAGTCCTAATAGCAGCATATTAGGTATACTTACTTTATAATTAGTTTCTTTTCATGATTTCTAATAAATATAAATTCACTGAAGATATAACAACATCAACTTTAGGGTCGGAATGCGTATTCACTTTACACGCATCCACAAATTACAACCCCATGAAAGATGTTTATGAATATGCATTTCCTGTAATATTATACACCTTCAATCCATGTCAGATTAAATAAGGTCAGATAAGGAAAAACTTAAAGTTGTACACCAAATTGGTCTAGTGGTTAATGTATCAGACTTGTAATCAGAAATAGCAGGTTCAAATCCCATCCTCATATACTTTTTTTTTTACTTTTACTTACTAATTATTATTTATATAACCTGATTTTAATTATTATTATCAAGCATGGCTATAAGCAATCAAAGCATCAATGCTAAAGATGACTGACTATTTATTGATGAGTCTTAACCTTTGACCTTTATCAAGGAAAAAGTGCAAATAATGATTATGAGGCACTGTTTGGCAAGGCTGCCACCATCTGTTGATAATATTAGATAAAATTCTGCTGAAAAAAGGGAATTAACATTAGCACTAATTGTACATATGGATAATCTTTTCCTTCTTGAAATTTTGAGGTTTTTTTGTTCTCCTATTAGAATGATTCGAGAAAATCAACTTCCAGTCGAGTGCATGGGTAATTCAAAAGAGCAATCGAAAAAAATGATGGGTATTCGTGTTAGGTGGATAGATAGCACAGATGTGACAATTCTTGTGGCACTCAAGGTTTACATGTGTTATTTCATTTTTCCTACAAAACTGCAAATTTCTTGGTATTCTACAAGGTGTCTCAGAACAATACTTGCATACAAGATAGTTGATGATGTGTAAGGAATGTTTACTTTCCAAGTGTAAGGTTGAACCGTGCGGGTACAAAGACAACTGTATGGAGTTATTTCTTTAGCGAAAGATTATCTTAATAGTTTCTCATTACTCATTACATAAACCGATTCTGACATAACTAGCCTCTTTTGTTTCTCTAGGCCGATCATAATCCAAGCTGATGGGTTCAGGAACTCAAAGTCTGTTAATGCTGTATATAATCGGTCAGAGATTTCTATAAGTGAACCATCATAACTAATCCCTAAAAGCATACATACAGCTGTCAATTCAGCTACTGTACAACTCTCCGATATTTCCTGTGTCTTCTAGATCAAAACCTTCAAAATTGCAAATTTTCGTTCTGTTGAGTCTTTGTTCCTTTCCGAAAATAATATGGCTTAATTGTCGAACTAAATTTAATGGAGCATTTTTCACCGCTTCAGCTAATTTCACCTAATTTCACCATTGCGATGTGCAGATTACAAAAATTAAAAAAGTCCAGCAAACTAAAATCACAATTGACGGAAACGTAATTAACAATTATACCACACTTTAAATACACTTTTCTTTTCAGTTGATTATCTTAACAAAAACACGATTTTCACCACAATACTAACAGTAACACTGGGACAAACAATACCCCACACCTGATGTTGTAAGGTTACCTGCACGGTTCAACCTTACACAAGCTATTTAAAGTTCAAGTTTTGAATCCAACCCTGCATATTATGCTGGACATTCTCCTTATGTAGCATAATGCTCGGGATTGTAATTTTCTGAACTTTACTGAACTTTGTCAATAAAGCACAATTTTGTCTATGCTGCATGATACTAAGAATGGGAGACTGCTGATCTTTAAATGAATTCATAAATAAAAACACATATCGTTTTTGCTTATGTGGCTTTTGCAGTTTGTTGATCTTAAAATAAATTCAAGGTCTAGCAAGAGATATAAAAATAAATTCTATTATAAAAGAGAACATTTGATTTCTTTATAAGGTAAGTTGGCTATGAATTTAATTTAAAAAACATTCGGCTTTATAAGAAAATTACAGTACAAATTCTAATCTGCAATGCTAATTACTTGATTCCAGTAATCCTTTTCAATAAAACTGAAACCATCATGTAATAAATAAACATTAAACTTATAAAATTTCACAAAATGCCGTTTCAACCTTGGGACCATACTTTTTCAATGAATGTAAGTGATATTAAACACCCCCTTTCGCAAACTTTCCTTAGCAAATCTCTCTTTCATACTCTGTGCTTGTAAATAAAATATTTCACTCTGGCTTATGATGCACACCCAATTCTCATTAGTGTAAACAGTTTATTGCTGTTATTAGATTATTACAACAAAATTAGATTTCAAACTGTACAATTTTACGAACAGCACGACTTACGGAAACTAGATATTAGTTAAATTAATCTTAAATTAAATGGTGATGTGGTTTATGGTTAACTCTGCAGGCTAATACATATCAATTTACAATGTTTTGGGTACCTTTACTTGATGGCTTTTATCAACCACTAAGTTAATGCAAAATATAACAGAACCGTATTAGCAAATAGAGTCAGCAGTACGGCAGAGTGGTTATAGTGGATTTCTATCGCTTAAAATTTTTTTTTCAGTTTCGATTCTATCCCTGATGTTCTTTAAACCTCTGCGTTATTGCTCGTTTATTTTGAGACACCCTGTATAGCACACAGTTGCCATATGGCATATCAAATATCTCAGAAAGTGCAAAACTTTATTTTAAATATTTTTTCAAGATTCGTGAAGTGTTTTTCAATAGATTTAAAGAAAATAATTAAAATTTGAGAAAAGGTGCCTAAATTCAGGTGCTAATCGGTTAAGTCATAATATCTATTATTTTATAAGTAATGTTTAATAATAACATCAAAAAACGGCCAGCTTCCAGTTTGTTAAAACATAAACTTTTTACTATTTTTTATTTACACAAAATGAAAATGTGTTTGAATGAAGCCTTAACACCAAATGGCTTATTATTTAATACCCATTAGTCCGTTAAACATGTAATTTTGAGATGATGATGAAAAAAGGTAAAGATAAAAATGAATAAGGCAAAAAGGTAATATATGTGTAAGTAACCAAAACCAAATTATTATTTACAAAAAATATAATATATTAGGATGTGTTCTGAGTTGATACACAAACAGAGAAAAAAAATTACTAAAAATTAACAATATCATACAGGCTACTAATAAAAAAAAAAGAAATCACATTTACATGCAAAATGTGCACTTGAAACGTTTTTTTAAGTACACACAAAGAATTACTATCTTTTTCTCAATACAGGCACAGAAAAAAATGGTCCAATAAATATTAAACTTAAAATGTACTAAAAATTAGCTTAAAAGAAAAAAAAACTATCGTAATATATTAAGTATTTTTGATTTTTAAATAGGAAAAGACTTCAAATTGCAATTTTGCAGAATGTCTATAAGCCACTTTTTAACTTATGACTAATATGTATTTCTGTTCTTCATTATAATATAATTATTATTAATAATACTACCTGCAGATTCAATGTATATGTACATTTATAATCTTACTTCAGTATTTTATAGTCATCCTCAAGTATATACAATTTGTAGTCATACTTATGGCACAAGCATCATGCCAAAAAATAAAGAAATTAAACCTTTTTTTAATATACCACCATAAGAAATTTTGAAATTGCTGATGACCGCCAACATAAAAAGGAAAAGAAAATAAAAATCCTACCTATCATAATCTTGTACATTCAAATATACTACTTGCTTCACTATCATATCTACTACTTGCTACGGTGGTGATACTATCACAGATAGACACAGTATCCGCATCCGTACCTGCTAATCCACCAGAGTCCCCGACTGACAGTTGAGATTCTCTGTTATCCCTTTCCAAGGATTCTCGCGCTTCTTCCCGTCGCAATGTTATGATCTCGTTGGTCGTCTTTTCTTTCTCTGTAAACTTCTCTGTTCTTCTACCAACAATTTGTTCAAATGATGGTTGAATGAGTATTCCAAATGGCCTACTGGGAATTTCGTCCTTTAGAGGAGGACCTGGATGATCTAATTTCGATCTTTTCAATTCATCCATTGACTTTTCTAATGTTTGTATCACAGTATCATCATCATACAAGAAATCTTTATACAGTTTCACCTGCAAAAGAGACATAAAAAAATATAAAAATCAAACTAATTAAAAAAAACACTAACACACCTGTATAAAATTTACTATGCTATCCATATCATTCAATTTCATTATACTTCTTTTATGTAATTTAAGTATCGTAAATGCCATTGCTGTAATAACTCGCTCTCCATCAAACATATATATATCCCAAACTCGAAGACATAAACTGAATGGTACCTACAAATATTACAAAATATATAGATGTGTATATTGCAACTTAAACAATGAATCAAGTTTTGATATTGAAGAATAAAGCAATAGTATAAATTCCCCCTTAAAAATTGTATTGAGTAGTCAATACTTTGTAAACATGTACTGTTTAATAAAGAATGTCAAAATTTTATAAATATAGGTGTTTTAATTTTTGATACATGCAGTCAAAATGTAAGAAATGTATGTACCAAATAGGGAGAAGAAGTGCATACGTCATACCGTGCCTGACGTCATAATTCTTTCCTCGCAACGTGCATGTTCGCATCGCTCTACTTCGCTGTAAACCGTTTGTTTGACAGTTTTGACACTGTTGACAGTTGGAAGAGAAAACGTGACGCTACTTTGTGAGGTTAAAATAATAGATAGGTACTATCTATCACAAATAAAATATTGAAACAACAATGGGTGAAAGCCATTGGGTAAGTGTTTTTATAGCTTGTAAACATCCTTTTTAACACTATCAATAATCAGAAATGAAAATATAATGTGCCTGATTGAAGTACATACGCGTTGCGAGGAAAGAATAATTATGACGTCAGGCACGGTATGACGTATGCACTTCTTCTCCCTATTTCTACATGATTTTCAATGTAACAACCAAGGAAGGGGGAAGTGGCATAAGAGGTGTGCACATGAAGCCTCAAGTGTGCACAACTTGTCAAGTTTTAAATTTGGCTGTCAAACGGTGCGATAAAGACTTTATTTGTTAAAAACTAAATTAAAAACAAATAAAAACGTCTGGATACTCGATTAGATGGTGTAGAAGTGATATTAGATATCACAAAAAACAAAAACCTGGAGCAATAATGCATCATTAAGTAGTTTTTCCTTATATTTGCGTCATTAATAACTTTTTACTCGGACATCAGGTACGTAGTACTTAATTTGTATTTATATTGGGAATGTTATCACGTATTGTATAAAAATGTTCTTTTTTTTAATTAAATAATTACAGAGAACCATCTCTAAAACGATTTATGAAGTATACATGCATTGTCATCGGTACACAGTAAACTTTTAAATTCGTACTGGCAGAGTTATTGTCGTTTAGGAGAATCACTCGGCGCGGCGTTTACATGTAAAAATTACTTACATACAGATAATCAATAATCGTGAAATTTGAAATTAAAAATTTAGAAATAATCATTTTTTACAGAATTTGCAAATTTCTTAGAAATGTTACGATTATGTATTTCAATTTAATAATTTAATAATTGTAATTAAGGTGACAAATAAATTAAAGTAATTAATGAAAAAAATAAAAGAGTTTCATATTAACGGTGTCCTGAATAATATTTTAAATAATTTACTGAACCCAACTCTGCATTGTATTTACATGTGTGCTGTCAAATTTGTAGTCCCCTTACTCCACTGCAGGCTTCACTTTTACAGCCCAGCAATTGCATCATGCCTCTTCCCCCTACTTAAACTTCCTTGGTAACAACATTGGCAAATTAATTTCTCTAAAACTAACTGGCAAAGCTACTTACTTTTCTATGAGTTATAAAACGGATCTTTCTTTACATGTCTGATTTTTGTAAAAAAGTGCCTTTTAGTTTTTTATTTATTAAAAAAATATTACTTATTGGTATTTTCATTAGTATTAATAGAAATAAAATCTTCACATACGGTAACTACTATAAATAAAATTATAGTTTTATCAAAAAAACAAAAACTTCCACAACAAAACACAAAAGTTGGAAAAAGATAAGAGCTGTGGGTAGGGATGGCAAGAATTATTCATTTATTGACATATCAATAGTATATTGTACAACTAGCTATGAAAGTCATACTTTTTTTCAGGAATTTACAGTATTGATAAACGAGGGCGAAGCCAGAGTTTATCAAGCAAATGAGTGAAAAAAAGAGGCTTTCATAGCATGTTGTACACGTCATTTTTTGCATATTGTAAGTAAGCGAAATTTGTTCTAAAATTTATGCATTTATGCAAAATCTTAGAAAAATCAGAAAAACAAAACTTTGACAATTCTCTTGACAGGAGATTGAAGTTTGTTTTTTTTTGCAAACACAATTTAAAAATAATGAAAAAAGTGCTACTTTCATTACGATTTTTCATTAAAAAAGTCAACTTTCATAATCAATATGCAAAAAACAATATACAGTCAAACTCGGTTATAGCGAGATCGTCGGGACCGCCAATTTTTGCTCGTTATATCCGATGCTCGTTATAACAGAGAAGAAAAAAATTGCAGTTGCAAAATATTTATCTTCTATTTAAGTACGTATATAAATTTTAAAAACAAGTATAAAAATGTTTATTGCAATTTAATTGATGAATGACGTTATTGTTGTCAGTTTTAAAGAGTTAAAACGAGTATCTCTTAAGTTACATTTAATAATACATACGTAAACTATCGGATAATTTCTTACACAAGAATGTGATTTAAAAAATGCGTCAAGTTTTCTAATGCATTTTCTGCCACTATAGAAGAATAACATTTATCAACACTTTACGCATTTTCATCTCCTTTTTCTTAGCAAACTAACCACTTCTTGTAATATTTCCTCGTCCACTTGGTCTACTTATAGAAATTTCGTTTAATTTTGAACCAACTTAAAAGTGCTTTATCAACATCACTCTTCGCATTGTTTTATCTTTTTTCACTCGCTTAATACGTTTTCAAACACTGTCATAATTGCTGACTTATTTTTCCACAATGTAGAAGCAGTTAGGTTAAATTTTCTGCATACTGCAGAATTTTTTACCGCGCTCTAATTCAAAAATAATTTCCGCTTTCGCAGGAATCAAAAACTTTTCTTTTAGCCAAAATGCACGCCAAAGAACGAATAGAACTGAACAGACCAGAGTAAAAAAATGCAAATTGCAAGCGATAACGTTGTTAACATTAAAAAGATTTCGAATTCCGGGAATAATGTACCCGAGCCATAAAAATAAGTAGGATTAAAAATACAAAAGTAAAATTTTAAGTGAAAGCAAACGGAATTTTGCACAGACTTCTTTGTTTACAAAGATACAAAAGCAAGCCGAAACATTTGTTAACCGTCATGTTGAAAAGGTTCCGAGAATAACCTACTTAAATCATAAAAATAAGTAGGATTAAAAGTAATTGAAAGTTTAGGTGCAGGTCATAAATCAGAAATATGTCTACTACAAGAAGCATTATACTTAAAATATTTGCTCGTTGTTTCCGGGAAACCTACACATAGTAAATGGGAAATATTAGCATTAGGTGAATAGGATTTCAAACGTTAGCTGTAAAAATGCTCGTAATATCCAGGATCTCGTTATACCCGTGCTCGTTGTAAGTGAGTTTAACTGTATTGCTAACGATTACTACATTTTAAGATGGATTTAAATATAAAGAATATATTGCTTGCTTGGAAAACTATTGCTATTGCTCGGAAGTGATATAATACGTAGGAATTTTCGAATTTAAATGTTTTTTAAAACATAAATGGATTAAAATGATTATTTATAGTTCATTATTTAATAATTAATTAATTATTTAGTAATCATTAGTAATTATTAATTTTTATACAGTATTGGTAAAACTTTGCTTTATGTTTGGATTTTCATGTGTGAGCAAAAGAAAAATAATGAATTGGACATGCAATCTAGATGGAGTTGTACAGTAACAAAATAACATAGATATATGATAAGTGATCATGTATGCATACTTTAGCTGTAACATAACCTTCAATTTGTCAATTGCAAATTTTTGTTATGAGCCAAATAGCCGAAGAATGTGTAAAAAAACAGAACATTAACTTTTACATACTCTTTTTGGATTTCAAAAATGCGTATGATAAAATTAAAAGACCAATGGTTTTTCAGGCATTACAGGACTTAAATTTCCCACAAGATTTAATTGCACAAGTGAAGATGACATTAACGGGAACCCAGAGCCTAGTAAGAGTGGAAAGAAAATTGCCAGAGAAATTTCTCACAACATGGTGAGACGCCCGGCAATCCACTATCGGCAACCTTATTTAATATTACACTTGAAAATATATTTTAAAAAATATAAAATAAAAACAGACAATATTTTTAAAACCGCCTACCAAATATTAGCATATGCTGATGATTTAACAGTTACGAGAACAAGGGAAGAATTGAAAAATCTAAAAAGGAAGATTGAGGCAAAGGCAAGGAAATATGGTTTATTGATCAATGACAAGAAATTAAAATATATGATAATAAGAAGTCAACAAGTAAAACAATATCTACATATTGACACGAGTGAGGGAGGAGGGATAATGTCCTTTTGAAGCAGTTAATTCAACAGTTTACCTGGGTGCAGAACTATCAAGTAGAGCAGAATAGGATGGAGAAATAGATAGTAGAATATCATTGAGACTGTGTAGTGCAGCAGCATTATATAACGTGTTAAGTGCAAAAAGTCTTTAAAGATTGGCAAAGGTGAGGGTCTATAATACTATATAAGACCAATAGCGACTTTCAATTCCGAAACCTGGGTGCTGCAAGAGCAAGATAAAATCAAGGTAAGTGTATTCAAGCACAGGTTTTTAAGAAGAATTTTTGGTGGTGTAAAAGAGAGAGAGCTATGGAGAAGGCGACCCAATAAAGAGCTAGAGAATATATACGGGGAACCAGGATTAATTCCAATAGTGAAGCAAGCGCGGTTAAGGTGGTGGAGAGAAGTGGTGAAGAATAAGCAATAAAGTCCTACAACAAGAACCAGAAGGTAGGAATAAAAGGGGTAGACCAAGAAGATATTGGTGGACCTACGTTAGGGAAGACCATTTAGTCCATAACAGAAGGAAATGCAAAGTAGTTACTAAACAAGCCATGGACCTTCAAGGCTTCAACACTTAGCAGGGAAAATATCGAAAAAACTAGGAAACCGCTGATAACTTTAAAACCATTCACTTTTGATCTATCCGATTGAACACCCTGTATACTACTTAAAAAAAATAAAATGCAGAAACGATGATTTAGATATACAGTCTGTTTGATTTAAATCTCTTCTGGTTCGTAAAATTTTGTATTTACTAAACCGGAGTGAGCGTGATGATGTCATCGAACTTTTTTTTTAAGTTACATGATAGGTATTTTTTTAATGAAATCGATAGAATTTTGTGTTCTCTTTTCAATCATAATAAATATTCATTAGTGTTTCACAAGAGTCTTGAGTTTCTCTTGGTCTTGTCTTGTTCTTGCACAAAATGTGAGACAAGAATCGAAATCAGTTTCGCAAGACAATACAAGAATCTTTTCTGCAAAAAAAGTTCAAGCGTAGCAAGAAAATGCAACAAGATCTTGATATTCTTGCATTCTAGTGATATACTAATAAATCCAATTCGTTTTATCAGAATTGTTTTATTTAAGAGAATATTAATACCTAACGCCACCATAGACAATTTGCGGTTTTTCCCTTGAAAGTATGTTGGATAACGGTTTAACTTTTAAGAGCTTTTAAGTCTTTTACAAACTTCTCAATCAAATTCCAGTTTTGTTCATCAATTTTAAGTCGAGCTAAATCATTATTGCTAAAATACGAGCAAAATTTTCACACTGATTTATTTTATTTTAAAAATGTTTTACAGGTATTACACAACTACGTTTTATTGGTCCATGCTTACGCTATATGATAGGCAAAGTCTGATTGCTGACTGACAATGAGGAATTGTGATTCATTAACAACACGGTGCAACTAATTAACAGGTAAATCCCAAAGATGCAACAGTGTATAAATTCCAAAAAAACCAAGAAAGGGAGAAGTCCCGGAATAAACTACAATTAGTGATGGGAACTTGGGTGTCGGGAATCGCAATACTATTCGTGGTCGTGACACTTGAATTGTCGCAACAATGAGCTTCTTGAATCCAATGTGGATTTTCTATGGACCAATATCGTCAATTTTGCCTATTTACAGTATCGTTGAGGTAAAATGTTGCTTCATCTGAAAATAAAATATTTGCGGCAAAGTTTTCATCTTGATTACAAATTGGTTGCATGATTTAGCAGAAGTGCAGTCTTCGGTCGAAATCATCCTCATTTAATTCTTGTACCAGGCAGACTTTGTACGGGTGGTATTTTTCTTTGTGCCAAATTGTTTGCACAGACGTGTGACTTATTCACATATCAAGTGCTAGTTGACGACTAGCACTATGCGAATTTTCTTCAACAGCCACTAGGACGTCAAGCTGAATATTTTCATCCACCTTTGGCCTTCCATTTTTAGGTAAATTCTTAACATGGCCATGTTCTTCATATTTTCTTAAAATCTTGCAAACGGTGGATTCACGTACCTCGTTAGTAGATCTGCGACGATCTCCGTAACCAACCATCATTAGAATTTCAATACGGTCTTTTTCACTGGGCAACATTTTTGGTTTATTAAAAAAGGAATTTTTGAATACAACGCAATGACAGTTAAATCTTACTAATGTTCAACTTTACCACTTGTCAATACTGACGTTAATTTTGGTTTGTGTTTGGTTTGTCTAAGCTTACTATGACCAAAACTATTATTGCAACAACATTGAGATATCGAATTTCTTTTGCCACCATGGTTTTAAAAACAAGCTCAGAGCACGTATTCTTGAGTTTTGCATACGAGATGACGTAATTCCTTATTATCTTCTAACAGTTGATTGGCTAAGTTGCATCTTATGACGTAAAAATTACGTTATCTCCTATGCGAGACTTGTTACGCGAAACTCAAGAATATGGGTCCAGGCCAAGAAACTTAATATAAGGGCAGGCATTGAATGATAAAACCTTAGGACTGACTGTCTTAGTGTGATTGATAGTTTGCTTTTTTTCTGATAAAATTAAATAAATTAAAGTATTCTTTTACTGGGAATTAATTTAAGATAATTTTCACAATTCAACGTTTGCCATTTTGAAACGTCACGACAGAATCGTACAAAAATCTAGGAACATACTGAGTGAAACAAGAGCTTTCAAATGATGTATCGCATGCCATATATTGTAATTTAAGAAAAATGTCGTGACGTCATATTTTTAACAGATGTCATTAAAAAACAAATGAATTCTATCAGAAAGTGGTGGCTAACACAAAAAGAAGAGCCGGGAAATTGAGAAACAACTAAGAGCATTAAAACAATTTCTGTGTGCAGTTGCTTCCTCAACATCAGTAGAACGAGTTTTTAGTACTTTTGGACTTGTGCACTCCAACTTAAAAAATTAGTTTTGTTTGAATATTATAATGAAAATATGGTTGAAACATAAAGTTTTCATATCTACTTATTTTTTGTTTTTTCTTTTATTTCTATATTTGTATTGTGTTTATTTTATAGAATAAGTAGGTACATACAGATTATCCGAAAATCAGTCTAAACATATCAATATTAATGAGTGCAACAAGGAAGATATAAACAATATAGGTAGCACAACAAAGATAGAATGCAATCATGTCTAGGTAAAATTTTAAACTAAAAATCTCTCTCCAATAACAAGCAGACAGATAAAATATTTATGACAGATGTTTTTGCTTGCTTGCTTGTTATTGGAGCATCTTTGTTGTGCTACCCATATTGCTTATGTCTTCCTTGTTGCACTCATTCGTTTTTGGATATTTATAGATGTTTTCGTATAATCTGTATATACTATAAGTTTTGTTCTGTTTTCATTAAATAAAATGTTTTGTATTAAAAAATAGTTAAATTGATTTAAATGGTGATTTTAATTTAAAAAATCAGCTGATTTAAATCAGGCTAACCCTGTTTTGTTTACACTTTTGTCACTGCCCCTCCCTCCCAGACATGTCATCAAAGAACACCTATGTTTATATACTTTTAAAACTCCAATTACAGTTACAAATAAAGTGTAGAATCATGTTTGCCATCTTAGATAAATAAACTATAAATACCAAATACTAATATCGATAGTTAAAAACTTACCCTTTCAACAAAACAAACAAAAAACCATTTAAGTGAATACAAGATAGCATCGAGACCATGTTTGTCAAAATGTTTCTTTAATTTAGGCATAAATTTATTTAAAATGCGGTCATGGTGGGCAAGGAAGCGCGTGAGCTTTGGGAAGCCCTCTTTATAAAGGCCATGCATCATATATTTTGGATCAGTTAATAATACATGGGTTGCCCAAAATGCATCTTCTTCATCCATGTACATTAACAAAACGCCAGCTAATCCAGACATTCCTTGACAATAACCAACCTACAAAATTAAATAATTATAACATAATCAGTAACTTTCGATGTTAAAATAACTTTACCTCAGAATTGTACATTGCGTAGGCTGTCAAGACATTGTAGAGCGACTGTTGTTTAATACCATATCGCTCACGATATATAATATGTTCACGAAACTGTCTGTTTACGTCTGAATCTATTTGTCTAGCATCAGTGGAATATTGACGTGCCAGTTTAATCATTTCCATATACGTTCCTTTATTTTCATTTTTAAGTTTTTCTAGATTTAGTAATTTACACCAAACTTGCGGTCTTAGTGAATTCGGAATGCCTTTATAAACACGTTTATGCAATTTCTCTTTAGTAGCGGAACTGCTCCACGATTTTATCATTTTTAACCATTTTTTAACACGTTCTAATTCAATTTGCTGCTTTTTTGCTTCCTGCGGGTCCACTTTGGATGGTAAACGTTTATCGTGTATAAAACCATATCTATCTGTTGCATGATAGACTTCGAAAGATGGATCTTCCCATGGATCGATCTCTGCACCTTCTTCTCGTCCACGTTCATAACGTTTAAAGATTCTTTCACGCTCTTCAGCTGACCTTTTCAACAAATCCTCCTCATTCATCCCATGTATGATAAGTATTCACTACAGTCCAACATTCCTTTCCGGATTGAATATGGATATTTTTTTTATTTGCATTTGGAGATGCACACTTACAACATCTAAAATGCCACAAAAAGCTGTTAAATAGATATTAACAATTTTAATGAGGCCACTAGGTTATGCTTGTAAATTTCAAATATGTTAATGATTTTCACTTAGCCTTGGAAATATTCATGATAATGATATGAAATTGTGGTTTGTGTTGTTAATTTCCGACGTGATTCATTAGAAAATTTTAAAAACTTCTTTAAAATCGAAAACTGTCAAAAATGTCAACCTGCAAAATAGTAATAAAACGCCCCTCACGGATATAAATGCTAAGTTTTGGTTTAAACGTGTATGAAGGGTGTAATAAAATGGAAATGGTCATTACTTCTTATCGTATAACAATTATTCACATAATTA
This sequence comes from Agrypnus murinus, assembly GCA_929113105.1. NCBI lineage: Eukaryota > Metazoa > Arthropoda > Insecta > Coleoptera > Elateridae > Agrypnus > Agrypnus murinus. Next base: position 70,410,616 of record OV816031.1, on the reverse strand, counting down.
CTTACATTTCTCAATAAATAATTTATAAAGTAAACCAATTTTTATAGCACTAACATATCAACTTCAAAATTCAAATTACATACATATCGACTGAGTCATAACCTTTCTTTTTATTTCTTAAAAGTCTTATAAGTATTAAACTTCTTTACTACTTAATTTAATTATTACAAGGTATTGCGGTTTTTAGTGTTTTAAGAGAATATCATTTATATTCTATAATTGATAATAATAATATTAAAATTAAATTAATATATACGTTTTAATTTTTATAGACACTAGCAGATGGCACACCATTTACAGGGAGTTTGCAATGTTGTCATGTCTTTTTTCTTACGCCTTTATTTAAAAATGATTATTTTTCAAATATTATTATAAACCGCAGTTCTGCATAATGAATCTGCTTAAGGTAGAAAGTCACCCAAATCTAAAGTCAAGCTAGCTGCTGTATATGAATAAAATCAACAAATTTTAATTTACATATGAACATTATAGAAAATTAAAAAATTATTTATTTGTTGTTTAGCACACAAAAATTGTCATTTTAAATCAGAAAACAAATTAATAATGATAACATCGTTGTTCGCTTTACTAACGTAGTATACATTGATGTGTAAGATTTGGCAACGCAATGTACGATCAGTATTTGACGTAAAACCAAAGTGAGGTTAGAGTTTGGTAAGAATTATTGAATGCTGCACGTTAAATAGTTTTATGCGGTGTTATGAATATGATTGTGACCAAAAATTATTTTTTGATGACATCATAAAAGAACAAGTGTGTGGTATAGCTTCAATTTGGTCGATTCGCTGCCCTTCTTGCCAAGTTGTCAAATACGTTCACAGATCAGAAACATACTCCCCCAATGATGCTTCTACAAAACGTCATGTTTTGAATATAAAACTTGCAGCAGGTAGAAGATTCTTAATACTATTTCCTATTTTCATTATAATTTTTTGTGTATAACATTAATTAATCAAAAATTGATCTTCAACGATGATCGATGCCGGTATTGGGGCGTCAAATCAACGCGATTTTTGAGCAAAACAACGTTGAAGCAAGCAGGGGATATTATGGAGAAGTCAAGTAGCGAGAAAAAGTTGCGAGAAAGCTTTGCTTCAAGAGCGGGAACTAACAATAAAAAGGCCGTTGTAAGTTTATCACTGTTTTTCAATATTGCAGTACAGAACTTCGATCCTTTTTATACACATATAAACGGTTACTAATGAACTTCATATTTACTCACTTATTAATCAAAAATTAGACTGATTTGTCCACTCAAAGTTTCTTTAATATAGAGCACGCACTCAGTAGTCCGCGACCACATCGCCGAACCACGTCTGGGATCACGTAAAAGTAATGAGAAAAATCAATGTTAATACAATTTTCATTTTATTTCATTCAATTTTATTTATTATATTTGATTTCATCTATTTAATTTATTTACGTATATCATTATTTTCAAGTAATATAAAAAATACCAACATAAATTCATCTAACATATCAAATTTGAATTTCCGCGCGAAGCAACGTTGCCAGATCATATAATAGGGTTTTGCATGTGCAGGGACTTCAGTTATCAGTTTCCGGTTACAGCTGGAATACAAGTTTATAATCGAAATATCTCAATAACTAAGAGGTAAACTGCAGTTTTTTTAACGTCAATATAAAATACAATTTCTAAACTATTGTTACGTAGTTTTTCATATACATGGTGAGTTGTTTAAATATAAAACTTTTAAGTTGTTCTTGGGCATACTGTGTAAACCCATATACATCAATGTATTTGACTGCAACTTTGTTAATCGTTTTCTCGGTATATACGTGGTGAAATGCCGTTTTTCGGGTATCAATCGAAAGAGCAACATTGAATTTACCAAATATACTTAAATTATGTAATTCTTGAGTTGTAAGGTTTGGGTGACTTTCTACCTTAAATCAATCGATAAGAACAAGTTTATGGCGATAAATCCACGCTATCACGTCGTTATGACAATACACACGTCATTAACGTTGCTACCCAAAACATACAGTATTGGTTTATACTCGCTTTGAGCATGGCAGACTTTGTTATAAAGTCTGCCATGCTTAACTGCCTGATCAATTTGACGCGTGGTTAACTATGTTTTATGTAACCAGCCACATATGTACGTATTTACTTTTTAAATAGTTGCCTAATATGTTATTATATTGTTCTCGTTTTCATTGTAATTAAACAGCGTTGTTTTATTTAAATAAAAGACTTATTATACTATTAAACAATGGTAATAAGTTAAGTGTAACGCTCGTTTTTTTTATTAAAAAAATTAATGACGTCACCTTGCGATCTGGTTACCGAAAACGGCAACCAGAGACAACCGTTTTTAGAGCACGCAGTAAGTGATAGCGATACTGCGGTAAGAATGTTCATCTCTTTTTTTTATATCACCCTTATTTACTTCTGTCTCTGTTTTCAACTGCTATCTTAGCTGTGTTCATTTAAACGTTAAACCCACAACTTTATGGCAAACAAACAGTTTATGAACAAGGTCCAAACAAAAGACGATTTTACTGTTTCTAACTTGGGTATTTACAAATACTTTAATATTATTAATACCGGAAACTTATTTCGAAAAGTAGGAGACAAGATTTAATAGCCCCTCTTGCAGTGTGGAGCGCAAATAAACCTAAAATTTCTAAGATATTTCAAAATTAATTAAAAAATCGTCATTGTAATGAAAAATTTAGTAGTTTAGATAAATTTTAAAAGTTTATATATTTTAGCATAACAGTAATAAACCATCGTTTAACAGAAATAGTGCTATTTTTTAATTAGATGCAGGTTTCTCACCGAAAAACCATTTGTTAGTTGCACACCCATCTGCGAAGATGACACTTTAAAAATGTCCCCTTTTTTCATATGGTAAAATATATCGAGTTTCCGGTATTAATAATATTAATGTATTTGGTATTTATTAAATCATCATTAAAGTAACATCAAATCGGTTAATGTAATCCATTATATTGACGATATTTGTGTACTAACGTACTCTATAATAAACTGGAGCCAATTAATATTTCAAACAATCAAAATTATTCAATTACAATAAGTATTAATAAATGATATTAGGCGTTTACGAAAATTGCATTGGATATATACCGATGTACCGAAAGCGTTCGGAAATTGTATCACTTGTGCTCTACCGGCGTTCGGAAATTAACCGGTATATACACGTTTCATCTACCGGATTATGATTCGTGGATCAAGGTTTATAGTCGGTAAACAGAAATTTACCGGTAAACATAACCTACAATTCAAGTTGTTTCATAGGTGTGGATGGTTTTTTATGTACGTTTTCATTCTCCACAGTGAATATGAATAACGTGTGTCAGGGATGTGTTCTGTCTGTGGTATAAAGAAAACTTAAAAACTATCGAAAAACATTTTAATAAACACACCTATGATTTTGTAGGTTATGTTGTTATTAAAAACGAAGCGTAAACGATCGGAAATGCATATACCGGTTCCATCTACCTTATGTATCAGCTGTTTACCTCTAGGAACGCGGTAGATACCGTACATCGTTAATCTCTCGCACTAACCTTATATTAGGGTATGAACCCTCTAGAGGCCGAATACAGGCGTATATATTCTGTATATTACCTCTTAGTTAACATAGTATTTTATAAAATAATTAGATATAGTTATATTTACTATCTATTCTTTTAAACTGCTGTTATACTTACCATGTTTACGTTATAATCAGGTATGTAGTACCATTATTAGTGTATACGAAATGTACTATTTTAATAGATATTATATATAAGTTATGTATTATGTTTTAAGTAGCGTCGAAACTACTCGTATCAATAAACGTTATTGTATGAAAGTATGTTGTTTTGTACTTACTCTGCTCCCTACGTTCTGTCCTAAAAATGTATTCGTAGGCTCTAATCTAATCTAACCTAAATTATATTCGTATGCTCTAACCTGTGATGTAATAAAAAACAATAAGTTTTAAAGACATTTATTATATTTATTATACATTATATCGTGATGTAATAAATTTAAGTCTATCATCTAAATCAAGGACATTCTGCAAATCTACAATAGTTTTCCTATTAGACGTATAAACTAATTCATTCAAAAATAAATCATCCTTATATCTACAAGGAGAATTTAACACTTTTAATAAAATATTATTGTCTACAAGCGTTGTTCTAACTTTTATAGCCTCGTCCAGGACTTCTTCGGCAAAACATTCGTAATTTCGATGCATAGTTTTAATACTATCAATCTTTTTCTATAAAAAGGTTTTCATCGTGTATAATCTCCCTAGACTTAATTCGGAAATGTAAAGTTCAAAACCTTTAGTTTTTGAAACAAATTTGAGACACTTGTTTCCTACACTATGAAGCGTATAATCGGTCAATACGTATCCATCAAGTTCGTTGTGTTTCAGACATCCTAATATGTATGATGCATCCTCCATAAATTCTTTAAATGAGTCTTCGTTAAACTGCACACCTAGATCAGTGCCTTTCTTCAAGATTCTTATACACACATCAAAATTCTTGAAAGGATCCAGTCCAAGATGTAAATATTTCAAATCACTGTTGTTTAACGGCAGCTGTATTTCACAAAGAAGTCTTGATTTTTCGTAGTTTAGAATTTTTTCATAATCGTCCTGAACTTGTATAGCATATGTTTCTTTTGCAAACTTTTTAAAAGTTTTGATATCATCGCTATTCGGATGAAATTGAAGTGAATCACACTTACTAGGCACACTATACGGTTCACATCTACTATTATGTTGAATGCGCTCAGCTTTGTAGAATGACATTTTAACTATAAATAAACAACACCGATAAATCATGACTAAATAAGTAGGTCTGCTGCTTCTGCTATCTATTACCGTCTAAAGAGGAAGGGAGGAATCACTAAAACGTTTACATTTCCCCTATACCTAAACATTTAATACAACGGTTCTTCTACTAACAGGTTTCTGCTTGTCTCAACTCTTTAGATCTTGTTTGATACGGTCTGTAGGTCCATATATCTCTCACTGATGATGTTTTCCTCATATTCTATTCGAAATATGCATAGTATTCGTCAGCGCTTAAAGTATAGGTTCATACTTATACTTAGGCTCATAATCGTATGTAGCGTATTGATGCTTGCATAGTATAATTATTTTCTCAACGCAGGATATATATCGATATTTTTCTAGTTTGATTAAATCCTATAAGTTATATTCATATCGCCCTTTTTATTCTGTTAAGATGTTTATAATAATCATGGTGAGCCTGGTATGAACATAAACAGATTGTACCTATTCTTTTCTCTCCGTTTTCATAATATAAAATATATATTCCGCGTCAGACTGATTAGTATCGTCATATGTACCGATTGTTATATTTCCGTGAATATATATTTTTTTTTAGTTTTCACCAATACACAGGATCAATTTTTATCTCTAATTTTATATATGGTGTTTTATATAGAGCAGGAGTCTCATGATAATTTATACATATATTGTCTTTGAATATTCTAAAACAGATAAAGAACCTTGAACCGTTGTTAGGAATTTTAAAAATAACGAAATTTTTATTGAATCAGCTAAATAGATAGTGTACTTATAAGAGAATCTCTAAATAACGAATGCGTTAACAGAACTCCTGCATTAATATACATAACGTTTCATCGTGTTTTTCAAAACACATTTCATTGTAAAAGAATAAGAATAATTTCAATTTTATTTATCAGGCGATATACATTATATTATTTTCATATATTAGTATGCAAAGTTATCGTTTCAATAAAAAGTAAAATATTTATCTGATTTATTTCTCCAGGTTAAGTCTTCAGGGTTCTCATAACTGTAGATATTGCAAGAGGTAACTACCCTGTGTTTCAAAGTTATAAAGACGTATTACAAACATATATTTCGGAGATATCGAAAATTGTTACAGATTATTATTAATCATACGAGTTTACTATAGATACGATGAATATCCTACAAGAGTATATAGTATATTATTACATATCTGCGTATTTCGAAGCTATTGAAAATGTATGATATATTGTAAAATAACGTTTCAATATGGCGACGAATATCTATATGGTGTATAAACAATAAGAACGTATATGTAGAAATCGCTTACAAAGGTAGTAGATATAACGAAAAGGGTTAAAATCTGTTCAAAATTACATTACGTCTAGAAAACTAGAAAATTAGATAATTGTAGCATACGCAGAATGTACCTATTCTTTCACCTCGTCTGTAGTAGATATAATGAAAAAGGATAAAAATCTGTAGTATAGGGTTTATGCTTATACTCAGGCTCGCAATCATATGTAGCGTATCGATGCTTACATAGTATAATTACTTTCTCAACGTAGGATATATCGATATTTTTCTAGTTTGATTAAATCCTATAAGTTATATTCATTTAACCCTTTTTATTCTGTTAAGACATTTATAATAATCATAGGGAGCCTGGTATGGGCATAAACCGATTGCACCTATTCTTTCACCTCGTCAGTAGTTAGACTCAAACTTTATGATTTCATATATGAAGAATACGTTTAGTGATGAATACTCTGTGTTCTAGAATACTTGTATAGGGGCTAGGAAGCTTGATTTGAATACTACAATCTTGATCACGTGGTTGGAGTGTACTGATACCTCGATTGTGTGCATAGAAGTATAATGAGTATCCGTTATCGTATATTCAAATTAGTTGAATATATGTAGTACAACTTTATAGATTCTAGAAAGTTCCTATCAATATTAGAACAATGAATGTAGACTGATGTGTGCGTTATATAATACCGATTCTCGCATATACGAACTTAGGAGCTAGTTGCTGACTCTGCATGACATTAAATGATTATGATAATGATAGATGATCGTGATAAAGAATGTTGTTATTTATAGCAGTGACTTTATTACAATTCTTACTAGAATATAATTGTATGATATCATATCATGATATGTACCTACAATTCGATTACCTAAATTAGACCTTAGCCTAAGAATAATCATGTGTTTTATCGTTATCTTATGATATCAGGAATGTATTACTTCTATTAACCTTTAATTTAGCGTCGATATAAATCTTTTTGTATAGCTCAATAAATGATAGTTATAGGGCTGTATTGACTTATATAACATTTCTCTCATATATGAATTTGTATATATCGAGTTAAAGTTAATGAATGAATACAACATAAATCATTACTCTACGTATTCCGTGATTAAGACTTCAATAGTTGAACGAGTTATTCGTACAATTAAGCAAAAGCTGTATATGATTTAGTTGATAGCTCTGTATGACATTCAGAGTTAGATGTTGACTCTATCAAGTTTTAATTTGCTGATCTGAAGTTGTTGAAGACCTTCACTTCTGAGGGGTAGGAGCATTCTAGATCTTGCTACCGTACGTGCTTTCATATACGATGAATACGTTTAACATAGAAATAGGTGAAAAACTATAATTTTGTTTTATCGTTTTATTTATAAAATTTTAATAATAATATGGAATGTTTGTATTGTACGATATGATGATGATAGGGTAAGTGAATTGTGAGCATTTAGCAAGCTTGAGTTTCTAACTGCAGATCTATAGGTTAGAAAATCATAAAAGTATTAGCATTGTTCATTGAATAAACTCCCTGCTTCATTTCATAACTTATTTGTTTTAATAAATAGACATTAGTCAAACGTTGGATACCCTCATGTCTTTACTCTACCTTCGATATATAATATATTTATTTATGATATCTAGTTAATGATATATGTTGCGATCCTGATTGAATGTAATCTTTTTTCCTGTAAGATGCTATAAAAGCCGTAATTAATATTTCTTAATATATAGTTTAGTTTAATCCGTGTATGATAGCAATTAGATGATAACCGTTTCTTGTAAAACGCTAGACTTGATATTAATTTCAATATGGCTACTATCTTTTTAATAACTTACACTAGCAACGCGTTTATGATATATAAAGCAATAAAAGTTGATTTGCTTTCATAATGATCATGTCGGGTTAATAGCTTCTCGAGAATTAATATAGATGCTTAAATAATTCACTATAGATTTTTTTATACCGCATCATCCTACTACATATAACCATATAAGGTTTTCATTAAATCAATTAAACAATCGCATATAAATATTTATAAACACTTTTTACATTATTATTCCAGTACACGTATCAAGCTAGCAATGTTTTAAGAAATCTGCTGCTTAAAATTCCTTTGCTGTAAATTTTAAATAATTTTTAACTAAACAAGTGACTATATTGAAAGTAATTATATTTGCATTGTTTTGAACATAATGGTATGTTATGATAAGAAATATTTGACGGGCATCGGATGAAACAATACATTTTACTTGAGGTTTCTTGTTGGCGTACAGATAATCCTTATAGATCCGGTTCTGAGAACTGAGGTGAAATCAATAATGAGAAATGACAAGTTTCTACATATTAATTATGTTACACATTTTAAATGTTATGACTAATAGATTTATATTTTAGGACTGTCTGTAGTTGAAATGTTATATGCAGATGAGATATGCGGGCCTTGTTAGTCGTATTCTATTTAGAGTGTTTTCAGGAATTTATTTGAATTCATTATCAATATAAATGTTAATTATTATTGGGATGAGATATGCAAATGATAACGTGAATTAATTTAATTAGCAAAAAAAATGATATGTACAAATGAGAGATGAGTTATGTAAATGAGAGATGAGATATGCAAATGAAAGATGAGATATGCAACAAATGATTAAAATCGCTATGATCCGCAAAGCATTCATTCCCTCGCCCTTAAAAGTAAAATAATAAATCTTAACTGTATATTAGTCCATATGTTAGCGTGTATAGATGGTTGTCTACCCGAGGTGAGGAAGTGCGGCACCAGAACCGGTTATCTATCACTACTAATCATAAACACTTCAAAGGGGGGGGTGTTTCCCTATATTTTGTAGAAAACAATGCGCCAGAAATGAGATCATGCAGATTCACTGTCAGAAGGACGTGGTAATATAATACACCTAACCTTACAGAAAACTTATTAAGTCATCTAAAGCTATCCACCATGTTGTATTTTATTTTGTAAGATTATTGATCGCCCTGCTATTCTAATAATATTATCGTAATCGTAAATTACTTGTTACATGTTAATTTATAACAACATTTGTAGTATATGTACTTCCGTTTTCAATTCCAATGTTTCCAAAGAACATATTTGCTAATATTCAAATTTTTTAAAACAATATAAAAATAGTAATGAATTAACAAAAATTCTACATAGGTAATATACCGTTATAAAATTGTGACCGTGAACTTAAAGAACAAAACGTATAAACACGTAAATCTGTTTTAGTGTCATTCAACCTTAACATAACTATAACAAACTCCGATCTGTTAAGTTTCAGACAAAACAGATCGCATTTATGTTTTTAAAAACAAGACTGCCTTCCGTAACTAGGTCAGTTACGAATGTCAGGACCAAATCCAAACTTCAATAAAACTTTAAAATTCATTTTCTGGAAAACTATTTGTTTTTGACTTATACTTGTCAAGGTAAATTAGCTCTACTGTCTCCCCTCAACCTACCATTTAAAAGATATCAGATGAATCTGAATCGCCCTGTATTTTAGTTCAGAATTGTTTTTTCATAATCATAAAATTAAACAGCTTTTTGCATTTTCTGAAAGTTTAGAATGTCACACATGCACAGCAGCACCAAACCCCACAATATTTTTATCGTGTCTACACTCCGGGTATTGAGGAAAACCATTTGGGAGAAATATCCAACAAAAATAAAATTAATAATGACATGAGATAAAGCTAGTAATGTTATCACCGGCATATTCCTTAATCGTTTTGCTACATTGCGCTTCCACAAATTTGAATTTCTGAGACTTTTTTGTTTTATCAAGAGGTACCGGTGAAGCTTCTTTTTAATTTCAACTAATTGTTATGATTGATCTCATCAACAAACAGGTAATAATTAAATTCACACCAATGACCAAATACATACTAATTTATCAGCACCAATAATGTGCAAAACCATGTACAAATGTTTAAATGGTGAACGGCTGTGATTTGATTGGTTAAATGGGATATTGCCGTATTTGAATCCAAATATATCTTGGATATTGCTCATTTTGAAACCAACCCCAATCTTTGTCTTCAGAAATAAAAGCAATCTAATCGATTTTGGCATAAAAGAAAATTTCATTCAATAGAGTATTTAAATCTGCCCCAGAAGATTCGTAATATTAGCGACTTGGCAACACTGTAGTACATTATAAAAATCTGCCTAGCTGACGTGTGATTTGAGGTTAATTATTTAATTTTGCCACAATAGCCGGTTTTCAGATAAATAATATTATATTTCTTTGGTGAAATATAATAAATTAGACAAAATGGTAAGTACTATTCGAAACTTCACAAATTTCATTTATACAACAAATAATTATAATTTTTATAGGTTGATATGGAATCATTGGTTCGTTATGTTTCTCCCGTAAACCCAGCAGTTTTTCCACATTTGACCTTCGTCCTGTTGGGTATAGGAATATTTTTCACAGCATGGTTTTTTGTCTATGAAGTAACAAGCACGAAACAAACGAGGGACATTAAAAAAGAGCTATTGGTATCGTTGGTCGCATCGATCTTCTCTGGATTTGGAATCTTGTTTTTGTTATTATCTGTTGGAATTTATGTATAGTATTTATAATACGGACAGTTTAATGTCTGTATATCCGATATACATTTATACAATTAAGAGTAGCGTAAGTTTTTTGTAAAGTGTAATGGAAGTTTTTCGATGTACTATTCCTTTTAAAGAATTCCTTGTTAATAATAAACTCAATGATTGAATTATAAAATTGTCATTATATAATATATTTTTTTCTTTACAAACTGACAGTGTTTCGCTTACATCATTCTAAATAATACCTTAGAAAAATGAAGTTAAAAAATAAACACAACACAAGTAACGTTATAGCATAGATGAAATAAATCTTAAAAAGATTGTATAAAATTTCTTAGAAAATGCAACAACTCAATATCAAATAACATATTTTATATTTTAATGGTGACCATATTACAACTGTGCATGAAGATCATTTAATCGCAGACAAGAGGTGGTGCACTGCAGAATTTGCCAATTTTCTGAAGAGCAATTTTAACCCTTGAAATTCATTTTCAACTTAAAAACTAAACAAAATCCAGTATTCTCCATTTAACGAATTATTTTTCAAATACGTTTAGGCAAATGGCAGTAAAATAGAAATTCCCATTAATTGACAAAAAAATAAGTTCTTTGTTTTCATTATTATCATCTTCATTATATTATCACAAATAAGAAATCAAAAATATTGCTGCCATTTGCCAAGCACAACATCTTTGATTGCATCTATGTATTGCGCAGGTACCCAATAAACCCAATATCGCGAAGCCTCCGTTGGACCTAACTGCAATCCCTAAAAATAAAAGAAAAGTAATAAGTTGGTGGTTATTGCAATTATATTGTAGTAACTATTACCATAATGTGATATTCTTCATGCCCTTCAATAGCTTCGGATACAACATTTTTAATCGAGCCCATTGGCAGTTTCTCTGTACGTTCTTTTGTACTTAACCACAATTGATCGGCTTCCAATTTAAATGTTAGTCGTACTTTTCCTGCTTGTTTGTTAAGCATTCCGGAAAGAGGAACTGGAGGTAGGCTTTCCTAATATAAATTATATTTATTTATTTTTTTATTTGATACATGAAGTTATATTATATAGAGAGAAACTATTTGCTCAGCTTTTCCGATTTGGAAGTGTTGAAAATTATCATTGAATTATTTTAATTACAAACCACTTATGTTATAGTATAAGGGTCAATCTTTTCATCTCCTGATAACTATCTGACAGTTAATTGTCATGGATATGATTCTGACGATTACTCACTATACCTAAACCGTAAATACAAGAAATGAGTCATCACAAATTACATGGGTGACAGCGGATTGCTTCCAAAGCATTATTGTATTCCATCTCTCTCTATTCTGTAACGAATATATGAAAAGGAAAAAAGTAAACAATAGAGAGAGAGAGAGATCAGATGCACTAAAGTTTTTGGAGTCTCCCATGGTTGCCCAGGTGATTTGTGATGACTCATTTCTTGTATTTATGGTTTAGGTATAGACAAATTTCTGGGTCAATGAAAAGACCGGACCCTAAATATGTTTAAATAAATGCAAACCTTTAAATCTTTAATTCCTGGCATAACATCTTCAGGAGGTCCTTTATCCAACACCTTTCTGTGAATTTTCTGCCTACATAGGGGTTCTTTTACATTTGTTGCTTTCTCTAACTCCGCAACGTCCTAACAATAAAATACAAAATTAATTACGTGGCTTAACATATGGTTAAGCAACAAACAGACTGTTCATGATTATAAGATATCAGAGCAGGCGATGGTTTAATTTATTAAGTTATGGTTAATTGTTAAATTTTGACTGCTCATGTTGTCTTGTGTGACCATTGATAATTTTCTACACCTTCTAATTTTATTAAATCAATCGAGATCAAGTCTCTTTATATGTTTTTCGCCTACCTGATCAGAAAGTGCTTTCTAAATGTCCTATTTTGAGGGCATTTAAGGCTTCTTTGCGGGCCTATTATGTCAAAGTTTTTACTGCCCTCTTATGTCAAATACATAACCTCTATACTACTACTAGATGAAAGCACGATTTATTTATGTTAAGTTGGAGATACTGTAAAAATTCTAATTGTTCTTTAAATTGTCATACTTTGACCACTTCTGTGCATTATCCTAAAAAGATTTTAATCAAAAAATGAAATCATTAGTTTTTAACATTAAAAATATAACTCATTCGTAAAACTTTTAGCAACGGAATATGACGGAAAATGTAATCTCAAACATATTTTTACTTCAACCTTTAAAAATATAAAAACATACGTCAAATTTTTTAGGCTTCTTAGATCATAAGTTTGATTTTCACGTCTTCCTTGATAAATTTGTTTGTTTTTTCTTTTTACAGTGTCATTGTATGATAAATAGTGGTTGTGGCAATTAATTAATAAAAAAGAATTGGGATTTCAATAAATTATACAATGATAACAATAATAACGACATTATTGAAAACGATGAGTTCAGCTGTACACCACCTGAACTTCGAGAACAAGCTACTGTTTTTATATATTTTTTATTATTATTTATTAGTGTTTACAACTAAAGCCGGCTGAGCTGAACGGCCTGGGACAGCAACAACCCTGTCTAGTGGCCTAGCCGGTACTAAAGACTATAAAGTCTAACAGTGCGACCATGCGAGACTGTCCGCCGTATACATAAAATGTAGCAAATGCGTCTACTATAAATTGATCTAACTAATACTAATTAAAAATTATATCCTGTTCCTTTTATTTACCAAAAATAATAAAAACATTTACTATACGGCCGTGTTGTATGTAGCGTAATGATTATTATGTTAATTTAGTTAATAAATTACTAAGAACGTCTGGCGTTATTTTCATTTTCATTCTTTCCCTCTAACATTTGCCTATTTAATTTACTAATAACAGTTTACTGTTTAACTTTTGGAATTCTTTTTTAAACTTTCAAACAGGTAGGTGAAAAACTTTTATATGTCACTCGGACCGAAAGGCATTTGTAGCCCTAAGTTGTCCGCTGCCCAAGTGAAGCGACGCTTCACTCGGGCATCAAACAACTGCGGGCTACAAATGCTAATTTTCTGCCTTGAGACACAAAATACTATTAATAGTTTTCTGTTGGTGCTGAGAGTACCCTCATAAAAACTATAGTCGGTATCCGAGTAAAATCACATTCATTTATGAAAGTTAACGGTGGGGAAAATATCAGCAAAACATGTACACTTTTAAATGTGTTTTCAGACTAAATAAAAAATGAGAAAACTAATTGCCTTGGTCATATGATTTCCCGTCTGACTTGCAAAGAAACAAAGATCAAACCCCTTTGGACCAGCAGCCCAACCCTAACCTACACTGTTTAAACTCAGTTGTTATACAACTTTTGTATTTGTGCTTCTTGCAGCTCAGAAAAGTTTAATTGAAATGATCATATAATCATATATGATACGATCGTTGATCATATCAACAAAGACTGCAGATTTCTCAGTTCTCAGAAAATCGCAAATGTATAATTTAAACAGCTATGAACATGTCAAAATGGTTTAGAATTTGGATATGACAAACTCCAACTAGCCTAAGATTGAATTACTACAGTCTTCATAAGAGGTGTCAATATATTATTTCATTGATCTATAGTCAAAACGATGAAAGTTCTAAACACTGGTTTTGAGATATTTAGCTTTAAAAGGTTCAATTGCCCTGACATTGACATGGTTTGACAATTTATACAGTAAAACTTCAAATTTTTTTTATTTTATTGCTGTAGTACTCATCTACAGTATTGAACGAATAACAGCAGACAAAAAAAATCATGGATACTTTTTACAGCCCCTTAAACATATAATCAATTTAATTTATCTAAAAGGAGTGGTCTGTACTCAGTTTAAATCTTCTATGTTCCCCTATTACCCCCATTCATAAAGCTAGTCATAAAACAAAAATTTGCAATTATAGGGTCATCAGTGTAATTAATAACTTCGGAAAGTTTTTTGAGAACTTCCTGAACTCGTTCAGTACATTTTTTTAATCTAAATAATACAGGGTGTATTGAGTACAAGTGCCATTATTGAAACAGGTAATAGGGGACGTTAATAACTTTTTTTCCTATCGACATTACTTTTCGCGTTATTTGAATAAAACTGGTGAATTAAATGGCAACAGTGCACTTACTTAAAATTGTTGGATTAACTATGACCTGATAAAATACTTCAAACCAAAGAAAACAATCCTTTGTGAAAGGAAGTATTTACGATGTTGTAATGAGTATTAATAAATGAAGAAGGTTGTTTACTCATGATGGTCATGGTAAGTATTGTACTATTTTGGAAGCCTTAAAATATGAGTATTAACAGTTCGTTTCAAAACAACAAAAATGGATTCCAGAATGTCTAAAAAAAGGTTTGAGCTTCTTATAAAAGAATTTGTAATACATTAGAAATCAAAGCATCAAAAACTTTAATGGCCGGTTTCACAAAGCTTGATTAAGTTCTGATTAACTTAATTGTCATTAAATTTGAAATTCAGAAATTTCATTGGCTGAGATTTAACAGACCTTGAATTTTATCCAATTATATTTCTAGATTTTAAATTTAATCACGATTAAGATAATCAGAGTTTAATCAAGCTTTGTGAAACCGGCCATATATTTGTAGGGTTTCCCTAGCTGAAAATGATCTAATGTTGCAAGTTGCTATAATAATTCATTATCTTTAGGATATCGACCTTTTCCAGTGATATTATTTGAATGAAAGATAGATGGTTGTTTGCAGTTAACTTAATTATTTTTAAAGGGTAGTGTACTAAATATTGAATGAAAAAAAGGAGAAACACTCTTTGTAGTTTATTATTATTGATTTTGTATTAGTTTTCGTATCTAGTTACCATGTTTGGACGTACACTAAAAAGTTCATTCTTAATAGCTGATTAGTTCAGTTACCAGTTAATAACTTAATGGATTCACCTAGTATTGTAATGATAGTATTGTACTCGTTGTGAGAATAATAAATTATTAATTAATAGTAATTCTAAAATAATAAGCCAGCCAATAAAATAATACGCACACATACTACACATTTTCTTGTTTATTCTTTTTTCATTCATTATTTAGTACGTTACGCTTTAAAAATTAGGTGAACTGCAGACAACCATCTGGCTTTTGTTCAAATAATATCACTGGAAATAGTCGATGCCCTACAGATAATAATGTCTGTAATTATGACAATAAATGTGTAAACTTGACCGGACTTTCTAAGTGAGTTAAAAGTTTCACCTAATTGTCAAATCGATTGTGTAACAAAATGTGGTTTATAAAATTTGTAATTTTGCTTAAACGATCATATTAACAAAAAAATTGTATGTAGATTTTTTATTGTGATTGACGACATACACTTTCTATTAAAATATGGCAATCACAGTACGTTTAATAATGTGATGTGACGTTGAAGTTTGCAACTTTACTATTTTTTTTTGCATAAACCTGCAGAGGCAGACCAGCACTTGATAAGACTTTTTTGTTTCTTTTGATGTGCTCGATCACCTTTTTTAATAGTGGCACTTATGCTTCTAACGCCCTGTATATTGCATGAACACCAGTTTGCCTTTCGTTCTGGTAAAGTAACAAGTGATGCTATGTATACTGTTGTTAAGAACATTACCGAAGCTTTAGATAAAAACAAAAAATGCATAGCCAGATTCTACTAGCATAAAAATCACAAGTATGACGGATGAAATTAAACAAACAAATGAAATCAAACATTTGGATATAATTATTAATAAAAATCTAAAATAGAGTAACCACATACAATCTGCCCAGTTTATCTTGTAACATACAATCTGCCCAGTTTATCTTGTAACATACAATTCAGTATTATTTGTTGTATTCATTGTATGTCTTATTTAATAGTTATTTGTGTATTTAGTGCAAGAAATGCTACTTTGGATAGTCAAGAATGAAAGTCTTTTGACGAGGCGTAGCCGAGTCAAAATCTCATTCGAGACCACCAGTCATTTTGAGCACGAATTGCGCACGACGTTATTTCTACGAAACAACTGAAAAAGTAGAAAAGAAATCATAAAAAATAATACAAGGAAATTTTTATTTTAGCGCAAGTGGACAGTTTTGTTGACATTTTGCTGGACAGTTTAACAAAAGACATTGCTCAAATATGCATAAATCGCATAAACGTTGTGAAGTAAACAAAACCAATATGACATTTTGCATATGGATATTAATGAAAAAATGTCATCATTTTTTGACAGCTGTAGAAAAAATAAATTTAATTTGTAGCAATAGTAACCTTGATTTTTATTAATTCAGAAAATATGCAGTTCACTCAGGGCCGGCGCAAAGCAAGTTCAGCGCGTTCCCAGGAACCCGGTCCCGCGCATTATAAGGGCCGCGTTAGAACTTACAAATACGCGCACTTTCTCTGCTACTGTAGTCCCACCAATGTTTCCATGTCAAAAAAGCAAACTTCTACCATTCAATCTTGATGACGTAATAACAACTTTGCAACGAAAAAGACCAGAGAAATATTTTTTTAAAATCACCACTTTCCAGATTACATTTTGCGAATGTAGCAGTTAAACGCAAACGTAACGTTTGTGTACTCAGGCTTCAGAAGGATGCAAAAAGCACTAGCCCTTTTATGGCCGGTTTCACAAAGCTTGATTAAGTTGTAATTAGATTAATCGTGATTAAATTTGAAATCCAGAAATTTCATTGGCTGAGGTATGAGGCCTGAAATTTTATCCAAATATATTTCTGGATTTCAAATTTAATCATGATTAAGTTAGTTAGAACTTAATCAAGCTTTGTGAAACCGGCCATTAGGCTCTTTAAAAATAATTTGACTTAATCATACAATTTAACAATTGAAGAATTTGCCCACCAATCATTTTTTGATCAATTGGTGTCATTTTAAGGGAAATCTTATGCTAATTCCGTATATGTAAATCATTTTTGGGGAAACGCCCCTAGGCCTCCAAAATTGATTGCTACCAACCTAAGCTTCATAAAAACGCTACCACCTAACTAAAACGTATGCAAAAGCAAATTCTGGTGTTTTTCAACTTAACCTAACCTAACATAAACTGAATCTAACCTAACCTAAATAAAACCTAGACTAACCATATCTAACCTAACTAAATTGTGTAATTGTAAATGACATAATCTAGCAATCATAGAAACTAAATACAATTATTATTAATTGCCATGGAAATGAAGCATTTTTTTACTTTTGATTCCCTAATTTGGGGCGTTTAGGGCGCTCGCTCCAAAATTGATTTAAATATTTGGAATTAGCATTTTTTGGAGCAAACGCTCCTAGGCCTAACCTAGCCTAACCTAACCTAACCTAAACCTCACCGAACCGGAACCTAACTAAATTGTGTAATTATAATTACACAATTTGGCAATCATAAAAACGTAATAGGATTATTATTCAATACTATAAACCTAATCTAACCTAACTAAATTGTGTAATTGTAAATTACACAATTTGGCAATCATAAAAGCTTAATATGATTATTATTCAATTCCATGGAAATGAAGAATTTTTTACCTTTGATCCCCAAATTTGGAGCGTTCGCCCCAAAAATGATCTACATATACAGAATCAGCATAAAATCTCCGTTAAAATGATACCAGTTTGGTAAAAAAATCTTGATGGGGGAATTCTTTAATTATACCTAAGATTTAATTTAGAAACTATTTGGGTATTAGAAATGACAAAAGAAAGATTAGTAATCGATAATAATTCCACTGACATAGAAACCTTTAGATTAGAGTCTGGCTAAGGCAGCCATTTTATATCACATGTGGCGCCAAATTTGAAAAGTACAGAAATGGTTACACGGTCAAATATTGCACGCATGTGAACGGTATTTAACTCAATTAAAAAACATGAAATAGTATGTTATGTATATAAAACATTATTTAGCATCAAAATTAGGATGTCAAAATCAAAATATTATATTAAAAACATTGTGATATAAAATGGCGGGCACTGTGGCAACGCATTGGCCAGAGTCTAATTGAAGGGTCTCTACACTGACAAATGTGTGAGCGCCATCTATTGGCAAGAAGAGAATGCTATTGCCTACTTGATTTCATGTTTACTTTGAATTTGAAACAATATTACAGGTTTTGGTTAATTATGTTTTTTCATTGTTCAAGTTCGTTTCAAACAATTTTGAACAAAACTGGATGCGCAAAGTCAACTTCAACGCATTCGCGCAAATGAATTAATCGCTCCTTCGTCGCCCGTGCTTAAAAAATACGCTCATACGCAACTTTTCGTTTTCGTAAATAACTATAATGATCATGAAATATAATATAAATACAAAGATTAGTTAAAGTTTCACAAGTTTTATTAATATCTTAACCTGACAATATTGTTTCGACACTTTATGTCATTATCAAAGGTAGATAAGATTGATAAACAAACACGTTGCAAAGGATAAATACATACAGAAAATAGGTAACTAGATACAATACATACAAAAACTAAATATCTAACACTTCTAATAAAGGAGAATTACTAAGCTCAGTTTGTTCATTCATTAAAGGTACTGTGCGTTTATGTCTCTATATTTCAAAAGCTTCTAAAATGTCTAATTTGTGTTTGTTGTTGCAAAAATGTAAGAATTTAATGTTGTTTTGAGGTGTCATTGGGTGGTTCTGTTCCAAAATGTGTTTGGCATAATTCGACTTTTCTGGATGTTTAAGTCTATAAGAGCGTACATGTTCTTTGTATCTTATGTCGAAATTTCTAAGTGTTTGTCCAATATAAACCGAGTTACAAAAAGAACAATTCAAACGGTAAATGCCGGATTTCATATCTTGTGTTTTGTCTTTAGCATTGAATAAAAATGAAAAGGTGTTGGTGTTAGTTTTAGTTTTATAGGTTATTTTGTAACTGGTGGTTTTTCTTATTATAGTTGCAATTTGTTCTGATATCTTGCCAAAGTATAGTATTGATATGTAGTTTGTGTCTTGTATTTGAGTGTCAATTGGAAATATTGTTTTGATAACTAACCTAGAATATTTTTGTTGAATTAACATTGAATTAATGTGTCGAAACAATATTGTCAGGTTAAGATATTAATAAAACTTGTGAAACTTTAACTAATCTTTGTATTTATATTAAATTTCATGATTATGAGTTCCACAAAGTAAGGCTGGAGACAGTAAAAACTATAATGATACTCGATGATCCTCTTGTAATATGTAATAATGTGTTTATAATAAATAATTTATTTAGAAGTTGTTTTAGGCCAAGTGCATTTTTGAACCCAGCTCCGCAAAAGTTTACGCTGGCCCTGAGTTGTTCACTAAGATGTCTCTGGAATCATGCCAACTGTAATGTGTTGTCTATCTAGTTGTTACACAATAAAATGGGGAAACTGTAGATTATCTAAAGAAAAAAGTGAGAAAGCTTATTTCAAAATTTTATTAACTAGGATAATTTCTCTCAACAAAATTATTGTTATTAATCTACAAGTCTGTTGCTGAATGTATATGAACTACTTATGTAACCCAAAATTGTAAATTAGAAATCGTATACAAAATAACAAAAACGTTATCATACAAAGCCGCTTTATACTAAAGGCCTTCGGACATGATGCTAATTTTTGTTCAAAACTTCTAACAGAAATTACAAAAGATTGCATTGTCATATGCAGTATTTTGTAAAACAACGTTTTTATTCTAAAAGCCACATAAACACCATACAAGAAATGCATAGTACGATAGAGAGAGAGATTTGCAACATAACCTAACAAAAAAATTTGTCGATTTGTTGACATGTATACTATGTGGGATTTGCTGGAGATTTATATTGTTGAAATAATTTGCTAATAATAACTGAAACTGTAGTGAGCACTAAACATGCAAGTTTTGTCATTCATTTTAAGATTTTAACAATTCATAGGTTATGTAAACAAATCCAAATTACTAGTACAAAAATGGCAAGCAACATCAAGATTATAATTCCCTAGAAAATATTTGCAACTGTATTGCTGCAAACACAAATTTTGTCTTTTATAAAAATATATTTTTTTTAAATTTTGTCTAAATTTTAGAAAATTCAGCATTGTGTCAGGCACCAAATAAATATACAAATCAAAGAAAGGGTTTTTGCTGATTTCTTTCAGGTAGTTTAGCTGTAGGGTTGAGAATCGTCAGATAGTTGACTCTGCTATAGTCTCTACTATAATTTAATTATAGAGACCATTAATTAATTAACCGAATTAAAAACCATATTGCAATAAATATAAACAATAAATATAAATGTCTTAGTAAACATTTACGCAAATTGGACTGCATCTATCAGATCATTTTCTTTTTAATAACAATGACATAAATAGTAACCTGAATCAAATTTAATTTTTGTCAATGCCTATTATCTTAGGTTAGTTGTTTTTTTTCATTTCAGTACAGTGGGTATAGTTTCCCATAGTGAAGCTAATACTGAAGTAAAAACACTTGCGTTTGTATTCAAGCTGATTTAACAAATTGGCAACATAGCTAGCCAGTCATGATATGCTTAAAAACATAACCTAAATATACTTTACCAAATACAAAAGTAATGTATTTAACTTTTACATTCTTTTAAAAACCAGCCAATGGCTCACTCATATATATCTTACAATCATCAACAGATTATATTTTCAATTTAACCTGTTTGGTAACTGATGATACAGCTAACACATCATTCAGTGTGGACCCAACTAACATAATTTTAGCACCTTTGGTTATGCCTAAACTACCTAAACTTTGATTATCTTGAAGTAGACCCTTATACATAAGTTTTTGCATAGAATCTGGCACTCCTGTAACAATGACAATCACATATAATTAAAAATAATTACACCGTAATATTTTATGAAGTATTCCCTACCTAGGAGACCCTGTAATTGTTTTTTAAATTCCGCAACTGTTGAATTTGCAGGTGCACTAACATCATATTTGTTCTTATTATAAATTATTTTCACTTCAATTAATTCATCACTTGAACTTGCAGGTGCTGTTTCGGCTTCAACAGGTTCCGTTTTAGGTATTTTACATTCTGAAGGTTCGCTACACTCAGCAGTCTCTTCCTTCGTGTGATTTTCAACCACCATATTTGATAATTTGCTACTGTTTTCAGTACCTAAAGCAAAATTGAATTGTAAACAAAGCACAAAACGGTTAGATGAAATTGCTGCAAAAGAGGTGTTCATGAGATTGTTAAAATGGGATTCGTTATTAAAACATAAAATCAGTTCAAATTTCTTAAAAAATAATATCCTTTCAGTTGTTTACAATTAAAATTGGAAAGATTTAACTTTTGACAGGAGTAATGACTTGCACTATTTTAACCTATAAAACAAAAGAAGAGAGTTTTATGTTACAGAAATCTGGCAGTACGTCTAGGAAGATACAAATTCTTTAATTTCTAATTATTATTAGTATAAAATGTAGAGTTTTTAAAAATAATTAACTTTTACATACCTACACACTCCATCTTGAATAATTAAACATATAACCAATCCAACCAATCACATTTTCTACGCAGCATTGCCACGTTTTAGTATAATCTTAAGGCTCAATTCACATTGGGTAAAATGTAACATCATCATTATTATCAGTGCAGCCATGATGAAAACAGAAGTGGTAGACAGAATCACTGTATGTTAGAAAGTAGAGACCCTGTATACTTATTTAAGTATTAAGGGCGGTAGGTACGCTTTACCAGTCGAGGCTAATAGTGTGAAGACCGACGCGTAGCGGAGGTCCCCATATTAGCCGAGACTGGTAAAGCATACCTAACGCCCGTAATGCTTACACTATTTTTTGCCCGATCGGATCTATGAGTGAATTTTAAATATATAGAGTAAACATTAAACACATTACACTGAAAATGTGAATTTTCAGTCGGTTAATGTGCCTGGTTGTTATGGAGTTGAATAAACAAAAACAATTTTTGTCTCAATCCGGACGAATTTTAGAATGATAGTGAGTGTTTTTCGACTTAAATGACGAGGTACTTTATTACCGAGCCTTGGGCGGTAAGTTGAACTTACCGCCCTGAGAGCAGAGCTTGTAAATGAACCAAAACGCCCGATCGGGCAAAAAGTATATTTACATAAAAGTTGGCCAAACCTGCATAGGACAAAATAATAAAAAATAGTATCATATTAGCTTTACTGTCCTAGTGCATTATGAAACCAATAGTACATACAAGCAGACCTGTCCGTCATGTTAATAGGGAAGACGCATATGTCGTCAATTGAGGAGATTCTTGCATTTTCATAAACGTCATTACTAAATTAGTTAGAATATCAGTTATAAATGCATTAAACAATTACCAATTTTAAGTAATTAATTTTTGAAAACCTTGAAAATTTTAATAAATTTAAAATGCAATACTGGTGTCCTCTAATGGCTGAAACTTTGTTACCTCTTACAGTTCCAACGACGACCCACTATTGGTGCTAATGAAACAGTTAAGAGTCCTGTATTACCCGTCAGTTTGAAAATTTTTTTATTTTCAAGTTCAAATATCGTCTACTTATTAACGAGTAATTAATATTATAATGTACGTTATGCTGTTGTGTAATTAACAGCCATAATTAAAGTGGTGTTAAAATATTTCTGGTAATATTAATTCAAAATTCAGTTTATTGGTTTTCATCAGCGCCATCTAACGTTGAGTAGATCGTCAATATTGCTTCTTCACATTCAAAGCGGTACCTACTTTTTTACATCAAATAGCTTTGAGGGAAGTTGCTCAAGGCCAAATTCGGTTTTAAATGAGGGGAATTTTTAAATTTAATTTTTTCAAATAAATTAAGAGTTTTTAGAAATTCCGCTTATCTGGAAATATTTTTCTAACCAAAATGAACGAATACAAAAATTTAAAAAAATACGTGCGTCTTCCCTATTCCCTCGTTAATCCGAAGTAGAGACCGTTCACAATCCAGTGGTCTAACTACCTACTCGATGATTGACAGGTTTAGGCAAAGTTAAGAGTGTTTTGAAGATCGAAATGGTCTTTTACACAAATTTGAATAAAATATATGAAAATCTTGATCGTCAAAATCATCTTAATTTATCCTCAATCTGCTAATCATCAAATAGGTAATTGTGTCACTGCATCCTGATAGTACTATACGTAAGATTAGTTATTTCCGCCGAAGAGACACACGTCAGTAGGAGTATTATTTTACACATTGTCATTAAATCCAAACAATCATAAAAATTTTAGCATGATTTGAGGATACTTTGTCACTAGTGATGCCCACGAGACTAGCGAGACGAGACTTTTGTTAACTCTCGTCTCGTCTCATCTCGCACAAAATAAAACGAATTTCGTTTCATCAAAAAATCTCGTCTAGACTCGAATCTCGCAAGTATCGCACTTCTTCTTTGGAATATATATCAAAATTTAAACAAAAAATCAAAAAGGAATGTAATACCTAATTAATAATTAAATAAAGTTTGTTATTGAAAAATAGTCTTCAAATTTACTCTTTCTCTTTGATAAAGTCTTGATCATTGTTGCAGAACTCCTAGTTGAAACTAGGGACTGGAACAGGAACCCAAAGGGACCGGAATCGGAACCGGAACCGATTACTTTTCAGGAACCGAAATCGAAATCGGAACCCTTACTAAACTCCGTGTTAATGTTAAAACGAAAACCAGAACTGTTATAAATTCTCGAAGGAACCGATATTTTTCGGTTCCAGATTTCGATTCTACTGGTAAATAACAAAAATAGTTCCACATTCTCCAGACAGCGCTATCATAACCATTTCTTACTGAGTTGATGTTGATAGATCCACTTCCACTACTAATTGACCAATAGTCTGTGAAATGACCACAACCATTGAGAATAGAGGACCACAACAGTGTTACGTCACATTTTATGTTGGTAGCCCTGAATATTTCCAAACAAATTTCATCTTTAATAGTTATTTACTAAATAGATAGGATAAGAATGGAAGGCTAACGACCTCAAAAATAGTAAAGCCATCTAGCGTGTTGTATGTTAACTGATAGGAAGATGATTATATTTTGACGTAAGTTTGCATGCTGTTGACACGTGTTGTATCAAATAGGTTAAGAAAAGTAAACATTTCGCAGTTAATAACACTTGCTAGATAGATCTTTTTATGAAAAATATTATGTAATTGTTTTTTAATGTATTAAAATTTAAAAAATATTTAGCGATTGTTACGCCATCTTCACGTGTCAGGTGTTAACTATTACTTTAAAATAAGGTCAGATTTTTACATATAGTTCTTATGGAGCCTTCCATTCTTATCCTCTCTATTCTGTGGTTATTTACGTTATAAAGGTAAGTACTAACAGCAGTGGATCCGCAGGCGGTGTCATACGATTGGTCGGTTTGAGTCAAATCGACTCAAACCGACCAATCGTATGGCATCCGCCTGCGGATCCGCTGCTGTGAGTACTTACCTTAAGTCCTAGAAATGGAATTTTACAGTCGAGTAAGATGTTACATGGAAGATCGAAACGAGATTGTAAAAACATTTTCAGGACGTTTGACGTAATGCATTTTATTTCATACTACAATTATTGGATTATTGGTTATTAATTATTAATTTAAAAAAAATCATATAATAGTATATTAAAGGACGAGTTTCATAAGGCAAGATTTATTGCACGAGTCCAAATTTAGAAAACGAGCCGCTTGCGGCGAGTTTTCTAAAGGACGAGTGCAATAATGACTTATGATACGAGTTTTTTTTATGCTATTTTTTTTTATTTTGCGTCTTTTATTCACTTTTTAAATAAAAAAAATCGCAATTTCAAAATTTAGGGATTTTTTAGTTGACAACACTGATGTGACATTTGAAAATTCATTGATTGACACAGAAGATTGAGTGAAGTTTTTTGCCAATTTTCTGTTTTTTCAATGCTACCAACTTTAAAAAAGTTGGGCTATTAAAGCACTCAAATGAGCTATTAACGCACTGTTTTGGGTGCTTTCACAGCTTTATTATAGACGCAAAATAGAAAATAGTATATTAAAGTATTAGTTTCATAAGACACATTTTTAGCGCACGCGTCCGAGTTTAGAATACGACCCGCGTACCTGGGAGTTTTCTAAAGAGGACAAGTGCGCTAAAACGTCTTATGAAACGAATACTTAATACTACTTTTTCTATTTGCGTTAGTTCGTTATTAAATAATTAAAAAATTACTTAGTTTTAAATAAAATTTGTTAGGGATGTTTTGGTAAGTAGCATAACAGTTGGCAACACTAGAAATTATGCAATTATTTTTTACATAACCTCGCTTAATCCGCACGACGTAGAAATTCTCATTCTTATCTCATACACACAAAGCCCGCTAGTAGCGAGCCGCTACTAAGCAGCAGGACCTCGTTCAAATTTGCCAGGTGTATTATACGTACTGTTGAAAATTATTATAAACTCAAAGTAGAATGTATGCCAATATATTTGTTACATAAATAATTGATACTTAATGAATTAAAAACTTGGATGAAATAAGAATACGGAATTATATTTCATTTCATAGAATAAATACCTTATTTGTTAAAGAAATTAATGAGGTATAAATTCAATAGTATTTTCAGCAAAGAATGATTTTTGTTAACAAAAATAATTATTCATTGGAACTTTCGGATATTATAACTTATAAGGTAAAAATATATAATTTTATAAAGCTGAATTTTATTACGTTAAGTTTATCGTGAGCTTTTGGACATACACAACACAATGCATCTCATATGATGACAGTATAAAAATTGACAATTTAGTTAATAATAAAGTAATAGTAGATTACATACTGAGGCGGGAAGTGTTTCATTCCTGTCGAGAGCTAAGATAGCTCACCGAGGGCCCAGGCCCGAGGTGAGCTAATGCTCGAGACAGGAGGAAACGTCCCGCCGAGGTTTGTATACTATTTTATTCGGAATCATCATATTTTTTAACAAATAATAATTATTTACAACTGACAACTGAAGTGACAAACTTGACCTAATAATGCACCCGCCCTCTACCGAGCAAACTACGAACTTACAACAGGTCGGGAATGATCACATTCCTGACCAAGAGAGGGATAACAGGTAGGGAATGATTACATTCCTGACCAAGAGAGGGAATTAAAAGTAAGTTAGGAATGGTTAATTTCCCACCCTCTGAGGCGGTTAGGAATGCACATATTACCATATGATTCCGAATAAAAACAGTTACGCCCTTAACAGGGCTTTTTATTATTCGGCGCATTTATTTGGCCTGTAAGACTAGTTTTGCAAGCGTTGTATTCCAGTTATAAGAGTTCACTGCGTAAATAAGATAAGTTTGACATTCTAAGAACAGCTGTCTAACAGTGATATCAACTTTAAAAAATTAAATCTTACTGTTTACAGTATTCTAAATCATTAGGACACGCAAAATTCGTGTCCTAATGAAGCCATTAAGACACGCAAATATAAAATAGTATATTAAAGTATTAGTTTCATAAGACGCGTTTTTAGCGCACGCGTCCGAGTTTAGAAAACGACCCGCGAAGCGGGGAGTTTTCTAACGGACAAGTGCGCTAAAACGCCTTATGAAACGAATACTTTATACTATTTTTTATACTTGCGTCGTTATTTCGTTAATTATTAAAAAATAAATTAGTTTTAAATAAGATTTGTTAGTGAAATTTTGTTAAGTACTTTTGACAGTTGGCTACACTGAAAATTCAACTTCAGCATTTGTTATTTAAATTGTTTTGTTTTTATAAAATTAATTTAGTTTCTGTGACAAGAAAGTAAAATGGTCAGATATTCTCTCCCTCCATTTTATTAAAAAGAATTAACTTGTCTTAATTAATCTTAATCTTATTAAAATATTGGAATTTAACCATATTGATAGATTTATAACAACTGCAGAAAATAACCAACATTTAGCTATGAAAGTAAGTAAAATTTTGTGCTAAATACTTTCAATTTTTAATATATTTCAATTATTTAAGGTTGCGTTAATAATGGGATTCTGTGGTGCCTGCCGAAGAGATGAATTGACCAACATGTTATTAGACGATATTGTGGTCAAAGATGATGTGTTCACTATGACTGTAACAAAAATAAAAAATAAAGTTCGAAGAGAATTCTTAATTACAGAGAAACTGTGGATTGATTTAATTAAGCAATATTTGAGCCTAAGGCCTAAGAAAATAAACCACAGGCGGTTTTTTATAACCTACCGCAATGGAAAATGTATTTCTACTCCTATCTGTATAAACACCATGGGAAAAGTTCCTTTTATTATTGCCACTTATTTGCATTTAGCCAACCCGAAGCTTTTTACAGGTCATTGCTTTCGACGTTCAAGCGCTTCCCAATTGGCAAACAAAGGTGGCGATTTAATAACTATAAAACGGCATGGAGGTTGGAAGTTTTCAGCTGTGGCTGAGGGCTGTATTGATCATGGCTGTGATTCAGTTAAAAAAAAATAGAGGTAGCTGAATTGCTATCTAATAAGCCATGTACTTCCACTTCAACGGCTCAAGTGGTAATTGACCAGTCTTCCACTGCTTCATTTTTACATGAAGAATCACACACTTTTAGCAGCAACCCAATAACGAGTCAACAAAACATTGTTGAGGGGCAAAATTTACCTTCATTTAAGATTAATGCCCAAGACACTTCTGCTGTTACAATCAAAGTGTATAATAACTGTACTTTTAATACAAAAGATGTATAAAGAATAATTTGTGAATTTATTAAATAATTTTTAATTTAATTAATTTATTTTGTGTATGTTTATTTTATATTTTAAAAGATTGGCATTTTATCACATAACAACATAACCGCACTTTTAAATATAATAGTTTGACATTTAAGTACAGCTGTTAGGTGCTGCCAACTTTAAAAAACAAAATTTTACTGTTTCCAGTACTCTAATAAATCTCATTAGGACACGCAAACGCGTGTCCTAATGGAGTTCATTAGGACACGCAAGTATAAAAAATAAATTTTCGCATTCAAAATATGGACATCTGAACATCGATCATCTATGGCAACTATTAGTCGAATTCAAAACATAGAACGCCTGTCCATAGAAACTGAATACCAAAGCATTGTTCAGTTGATTTATTTTATTTGAGTCCGGTAAAAAAAAATTACAGTCATACTAGACTGTAAAATCGCATTTTCCGGACTGTAATCGCTACCGTAAACATTAGATAATACGATACAGTATGAAATAAAAAAATTTACAATACCCGCGTTCGATATTTCACATCTGTTTACTCCAAGAGCTCAGTTTCTATGGTATCCACAATAGAGCTTTCAGAGTAAAAAGAGTTGAAATACCGAATCCAGCAAATATATTTATCACCCATGTTATAGACAATATTTTAACCTAACATGCATCGACTGTCAGTTATCAAGGTCATATTTGTTTGCAAATATTTGAAGCTGTATACCAACATCAAATGTGACATCATTACTTTTGCTTCCGGAACCCTTATGAAACCTAAAAAATCCTGGAACCGGAACCTTAAAGTTTAGAAAATTAAAATTGGAACCAAAACCTTTATTTTGAATTTCCAAGAACCGGAACTGGAACCGGAACCTATATTTCTAAAGGGTTCCAGTCCCTGGCTTCAAATTTCACTTTCATATTCAGGAGTAAATAATTCGTCACTTCCACTAGAATAATCACCACTAGATGTTGAAACTTTATAATCTGTTTTAAATCTAATAAGAAACTAGACTACTATTTAACTTTAATATTTCCAAATCAGAGCAAAACTGATTTTAAAGTTATTAGATTTAAAAACCTACCAGTATTTAAGTATGCGTCTTAAAAATCAAATGTTTACCGTGAGCGTACAACAAAACGGGATTGTCTAAAGACAAGACTTTATATTACACTAAAATCACAGAGCCAAGAAAACTTTAAATCATAATTTAATGACTTTTTTATATAACTCATTTAATCTAAGTATTTGCTATCCATTTTTTTTTCTAGAGTCCTCTGACTTTAAAAGCGTATTGCTCGGGAACTACTGAACCGAATTAGATATTTTAAACACGAGCAAATAGTAAATTTATTTCTACATGTAACAGTAGAATATCATATTTCTAACTGGTAAACTTTTGTTTTTATCGGACGATACATTATAAAAGGTACCCATTTTTAGGGAGAATTTCATTGAGAGTGAGTTAAATATTTTTTTTCTCAGAAAGTATATCTCATATATCTATGAGATTTTTGTAGGGATTAGAAAGAAAACCTTGCGGTTGTTATCCTATTAATTTTCGGACAAAAAAGTGTTTTATTTAAGATATATATGAAAAAATAGCGAACTATGCGTTCTTGTTTATTAATTGAGATAGCGTCAAATTTTTTTCGCTAAATTAACACTTTTCATATGTAGACATTATTTTCTTTAAAACAATGTTCCGAATTTTAACAATAAAAGCGCAATAACAAAAAAACCGTTTTTTGTCGAAACCGCTTATCATCAAAAACCGTTTTCTTTGTTTCCGCATTTTTATTATTAAAATTAGGAACATTTTTTTGAAAACAATAATGTCTATACATGAAAAGTGTTGATTTAGCGAAAAAGATTTGACGCCATCTCTATTAATAAACAAGAACGCATAGTTTGCTATTTTTTCATATAAATCTTAAATAAAAGGCTTTTTTGTCTGAAAATTAATAGCATAAGAACCGCAAGGTTTCTTTCTAACCCATACAAAAATCTCATAGCTATATGACATATACTTTCTGAGAAAAAAATTAGTGAACTTACTTTCAATGAAATTCTCCCTAAAAATGAGTACCTTTTATTACGTATCGTCCGATAAAAACAAAAGTATACCAGTTAGAAATATAATATTTTACTGTAGTATGTAGAAATGAATTTACTATTTGCTTGTTTTTAAAATATTTAATTCGGTTCAGTAGTTCCCGAGCAATACGCATTCAAAGTCAGAGGACTCTAGAAAAAAAATGGATAGTAAACTCCAGATCCTGTAAGTTCCAATCTACGAGCAAATAGAAACAGGAGAGAACATTGCATTATATTCCACGCGACGGAAGTGCTAGAAAAAGTGGTTTATAAGAGTGGGGGGAACTGTGAATATCGATCGATTGACGTATATATGATATACGTCAACAACCCCGACCTGACACGGACAATATCGAACGTCGTACGTCAACAACCCCGACCTGCTCAACGTGGTTTATATAATGGCCGACTTCCGTCGCGTCGGTTCCTTACCCCCGACCATTGAAATGTTCTCTCCTGTTTCTATTTGCTCGTAGGTTCCAATGCACGTCACATCCTACGTCATAACCTCAAATGACGTCATTAAATTAGTATGTTTACATTATTTGCATGAGTGGAATGACTACTTATGTGTATGCAACCAATTTAGCACATGTATACAGGATGTTATGGCACTTGGATCATTAATATTGAAATGGCAAATAGTGCAAAGAAAAATAAGCCATTTTCATTATACAAGTAAGAGAGAAAAATGAATAATAAACGCGAAAAAGGCTTTTCGTATAATTTACAAAGGCTTATTGGGTGTCACTGGAATTAGGATAGGTTAATATTAAATAGGCATTTCCAAGAATTATTTGTCTGTTTTGCTGAAGTACGTACCTTACCATGAACTAACAAAACGCCAGATGTGTTTAAGTTTGTAAAACGATAAAATAAAGCGATTAAAACATAATAAAAAGATTTTTTGAACATAAGTAACTGAACTAAGTAGGTATATAGCATATTGTGAAAATACTTAAAATAACACAACTACATAATTTTATTTAATTTCTAAAAAGACAAATAAGATACAGTATAATAATAAACAAACAATATACAGAAATATACATTTATTCTAAAATATACAAAAATACATCTTAATTCTGTCTTCACTACCATCGCCGTAGCAGCTGCTGTCATCGTTCGAATCGCCGACATGTGTTATAAGGGGTTGGGTACCAATATCAAATCGAACTTCCTTCTCCCATTGCTTGTTTATTGTTTGTTCGACTTTGTAAATATATTGTTTTCGATTGGTTTATAGATGCAGTGATATGGTGGAAGAAAGAGTACTCTGTGACCATACTGCAAAGTCAGCCTTTTTGCAGAGAAGATTAATATTACGTATTAGATATAATTAACTAAAACATAAACTTAAAGCTACCGTTCCATTATAAGAAGCAATTCTGCCTTAAGTAAGATGGTCATCGAATGGTATATTCATCTTCTGTAGCCATTCTTGTATCTCTGCTTTTTTATTGTCCTTATTGGGCGGCTTGTTTTCAATACATCGGTTGTAACTGGTGTTGTCTAAAGTAATTATTAAAAGCTCTTCTAAATTCTTTAGCAGTTGGTGCTTAAACCACTTCAAGAAGTTATTTTTGTTCATTTCACCATGACAATCGACATACCTAGCTCATCTTCCAAATAAGTCTTTGGCGATTATCTCGAAAACTACTGTTCCCCCCTTGCAACTTTACTATGAACACTATTCTTCAGCTCTATGAGACGCATCGAGTGAAATATAGCATATACGGCTGCGGGTGGCGAACTTGAACTGGAGAACAGTCAAATTATTTATACGAACGTTTCTGATGCATCTCATAAACAACATTACAGATAGCTACTTGGTCAAAATTGTTTATGTTTCTAACAGGATTCATGCGTATTCTTTTCCGTTTAGGACTTCCCACAAGCTGATTGTTTCTTGATGCTTTAGAAATACCACTTATTGTGCAAATGTTGATGTTAAGAGCATTTGCAGCTCTGTAAACAACCATTTAAATTATAATTGAATTACATGGATACACATATCCATTGTATAACATTCTTAAACGTACCTGCCTCTCTTACTGCAGTGAGTGGTAAGATTGGGGCACCATTATTACATTCTTCCTCAAAATAATTTACTAAGGATAATATTAGCTACTTTGACTGTTAAAAAAGCGGGGGGTGTCATCCTAACCTCACTTTAATATTCGTGCAAATCGAAGAAATTACGCAAGATAACGAATTATTTAGTTTTGAAAAACGGTTTTTAATAGTTATGCAACATGTAGACACGTGTACAAACTATCTCATGAAGCACAGTCGCAAAAATATAACCATCGACCTCAACCTTAGGACCACAACCAACAAACGCCAAAACACAAATGAAAACAATGAAAATAAAAATCGATTGTAGACCGATATGTAAACGAGCAAACGAGAAACAGCAGGATTACTAAAGTCGAAAGACAAATATGAAAGTCATACGCAGTTAATTCCATTACAGTTTTTATTTCGACAATATAAATTCAAAATATAATAGATGGGAATAAATAAGATGATTTTACTGGATTGCAGTAAAACTTACATGTGCAAAATAATAACTCAAAAAACCTTTAAAAACAAGCACTTCTATATTTATTTTTGTCAAGTTTACAACAAAAAACCGCCCTTAAAGAATTTGAAAAAATTATTGATGACTTGCATCGGAACTTACAGGGTCTGGAGTATAGTTTCCTTTCTTAACATCTCATAACCCTTCTTTTAGTATCAAATATTTCTTTAAACAGACCTCAAAAAAAACAATTCGGTGCCAGTTTCAGTTTATACAACTTTTTGTTTTGGAGATAATTTCTGTAAATTGTTTGTAATAATCATGATAGTTATCAAATAACTGTACTAATTAATTATGTGGTAATTTATTGCATATTCTATTGTAATTATTTGTTGTACATGCATATTATCATTTAATCTCACAAAATGAATAGTATATTATACACCAAGGTGGTGAAGACTGTTATTATTGACCGAGCACCAAGGTTATTTCGCGAGGGGCTTTGCCCCAAGCGGAATAGGGTGCGAGGCCTATTAATGTCTTCACCACCGTGGTGTATATACTATTTTTTCCACTACTAGACAAATTTAAGGCAAAAATTAAAAATTAAAATTTTTCTTGTAAAAATCAAGTAGCACAGGAATGCAAATTCGCCTTTCCACTAATAAAACAAAAATCAAGTAGTCTGATGCAGATTGACATTTCCACCAAAGATTAGATTTCCACTAATAAAACTTACTTTCAAACAACATTTGTAATTATCGTGTTAGGTAATTTCAAGCAGCAAATACGTTAAAGACAATCTCCTGGGTATACAAAATTATGTTGCACAAGTTTTTGTTAAACAACTATCCCTGGATTCTCAAAACATTTGAATTTATCCATTATTAACCTAGGTTAATAATAGAAAAAATTATTAACCACTACTAGAGAAATTCAACTTCTCAGTTGGCTAGGAGATGCAATAATTGTCAACTTCATAGCTAGTAGTGGAAAAAACTTATTTTCAAACAACGTTTGTAATTATCGTGTTTGGGTGTTTTTTTTTTAATATGGATATGTTAGAAATTAATTGTAGACCGCCTGAAATGCGGGAAGCTGTAGGGCAGTTACACGACGAACTACTGCCCCAAAAATCTAAAAGAGTGTATTTGAAAACTTATGAAACTTTTAAACATTGGTGTGTAAGTAAAGGCGCTACTGGAATTAGTGAAAACGTACTTCTAGTGTATTTCAATGAATACACGAATGATAAGAAGGCATCTACTCTATGGGCGCACTATTCCATGTTGAAAGCCACCATTAAGCTCAAAGAAAACATTGACATTTCGAAATTTTTAAATTAATCGGTTATCTAAAAAGACAAAATAAGAATTATACTCCAAGAAAGTCCTTTGTGTTTTCAAAAGAAGACATTACAAAATTTTTAACGCATGCGGCTGACGACCTTTACATCACGATTAAAGTAAGTACACGTTTACATCATATTGTTTATTGATATTAATATATAAATATTCCTTAATTACAGGCAGTTCTTGTAATAGGTGTTGCGGGGGCCTGCCGTGGAGACGAACTCTGCAATTTGCTAATGACGGATGTTGTGGACAAAGATGATATAATTGTTATAAATATTCGTCAGAGTAAAAATGGATCTTCACGAAAATTTGTTGTCACAGACTCTCGGTGGATTGAAATTATAAAGAAATATTTAAAATGCAGATCACATGTAAACTTACCTCGATTTGTTGGGATTAGGAATGGAAAAGCTACAAGGCAGTATATTGGGCACAATACAATTGCACAAATGCCTAATAAAATTGCAACCTTCCTGAATCTGGCAGACCCTGGTTCCTTCACTGGTCATACCTTTCGAAAAACTTCTGCCACTATTTGAGCGGGTAACACACTACAACTAAAACAACATGGGGGTTGGAAATCTGCACGGTAGCAGAAGGTTACATTGAGGAGTCACTGGTACTCAAAAGGTCAATCGCAGATATGTTCCAAGGGCCTTCTACATCTTCAACTTCTGCGGCTTTATCAGTCGAGTCACAGCGTTCACCCTCATCGGCTGCATTTCCATCAACCTCATCTTCACCGCTAAGAGTTCCACCTAATAACATCAATGAAACCAGTACTCTACATAATACGGTTATCAATTTACCAACCACAGCTCTAACAAACACATCGGGTGCAACAATCACTATGACTTGACAAAATTGCACAATTAATTACAACTTTGGGAAACAATAATTTGTGTTCATTGTATTAATACTTGTTTAAATAAAGTTCTGTTGTTTAGATAGTTTTCAAACATAACCAAGCTCCGGCTCTGTCCGGCTCCCGCATTCCGCCATGTTGTATTACGGGATGTCATCAGTCATTATTGGTTGAGCGCGAATTTTAAACTAATGGCATTTTTATTCAAATAATTTTATCGTGTTAGGAAATTTCAAGCAGCAAATACGTTAAAGACAATCTCCTGGGTATACAAAATTATATTGCACAAGTTTTTGTTAAACAACTATCTCTGGATTCTCAAAACATTTGAATTTATCCATTATTAACCTAGGTTAATAATAGAAAAAATTATTAACCACTACTAGAGAAATTCAACTTCTCAGTTGGCTAGGAGACGCAATAATTGTCAACTTCATAGCTAGTAGTGGAAAATAGTATATTGAAACACGAGTTTTGTAAAACTCTTATTTCGACACGAGTCCAGTTTGCAGCACGACTGCCGTAGGCAGGAGTGCCTGTAAAGGACGAGTGCTCGGAAGTTTTACAAAACGAATTTTTCATGTTATTTTTCCTAATTTGCAAATAAAATAGCTTTTTAATACAAAT
This sequence comes from Agrypnus murinus, assembly GCA_929113105.1. Classification (NCBI taxonomy): domain Eukaryota; kingdom Metazoa; phylum Arthropoda; class Insecta; order Coleoptera; family Elateridae; genus Agrypnus; species Agrypnus murinus. The sequence goes on along the minus strand of OV816031.1, from coordinate 70,374,740 downwards.
AAAATCAATTTTGCTAATTTAGGGAATTTTGCAACGGTTGGTGACACTTTTATTTCAAAGCCTCCATTTAAAACAAAATTTTAAATTTGAATCAAGTAGACTCACTATAAATGTCATTTTTTGCAAGTTAAATTCGTTGAAGTGCAAAATTAGTTAGAAGATGAATTCAGAAATTTCTTGCACCCCACCAGAAATACGGCAAATTGCAGAAAATAGTATGCTAAATTTATTGCCCGTGAAATCTCATGGCAAATATAAAAAACAATTTCAACATTTTCAAAAATGGTGTGCCGAGAATGGGATAAATGGGATATCAGAAAATGTTCTGTTAGCATACTTCAATATGCAACGAGACAAATATAAACCATCTACGTTATGGAGCAGGTATTCAATGCTGCGAACATGCCTGAATGTCCATAAAAATGTGGATATTTCCACTTATAAAAAACTTCAAGCCCTATTAAAACGCTCTTCACAGGGATATGTCCCTAAAAAATCAAAAATTCTTGAGGAGAATGATATAAAAAGATTCATAGCGGAAGCCGATAATAGAAAATACCTGGCTATGAAGGTAGGTTTCAAATTTTGCTTTTCAAGTGTCACTATAGGTTTACATTGTAGGTTATCCTTATAATGGGGTACAACGGCGCCTGTAGGCGAGATGAACTTACAAATATGTCCCTGAATGATCTAGATTTTAAATCAGATTCCATTCTCGTAAATATACCTAAAACAAAAAACTATGTTCCTAGGATGTTTGCCATAACAGACAAAAACTGGATCAAATTGATTAAAAAGTATAACAGTCTCCGTCCTAAGACTGTTAAACATGACCGCTTCTTTTTAACCTACCGCAACGGTTTATGTATTAATAGTCCCATTGGTATTAATACCATGGGAAAGATTCCGAAAGAAATTGCTACCTTTCTTTCAGCTCCCAGATCCTCACCTATTCACAGGCCATTGCTTTCGGAGATCGAGTGCTACGCATGTAGCAAACAGTGGCGGTGATCTTTTGACGATTAAACGCTTTGGAGGATGGAAAAGCTCAGCAGTTGCTGAGGGTTATGTTGATTCATCTTTAAGCAACAAAATTGAAGTTTCAAAAATGTTTGTCCAGGAAACAAACGTTGAACTCCCTGGCTGTTCCACGATCACTAATTCAAATGACTCTGAAACAGTATTACAGAGAACAGAGAGCGCTCCAGCACAAAACGGCCAAGTCACTGTTGGGGGGAATAATACCCATGAAGAGAATGTTTCCTCAACTCACGGTATAATTATCAACTCCACTGATAGTTCTACTGTCAACATAAATGTTTATAATAATTGTACTTTTGCAAATAGTAATTAAAACTTAAATTCAATGATTCCAACGATTTCTCTGTTGTCTGGCTTGCAGCCATAACCTGTAACCACAAACTCATACTGACATCTGACATCCTGTACAATTTATGTCAGTATGTTACCAACCGAAAAAAGTCCCTAGATTTCGGGTTTGGGAATGGTTCATTTCCACACCCAAAATGGATGCGGAAATAGCTTGGTTAACACAGCAAATTAGGAAATAGTAGATTACATACCGAGGCGGGAAGTGTTTCATTCCTGTCGAGAGCTAAGATAGCTCACCGAGGGCCCAGGCCCGAGGTGAGCTAATGCTCGAGACAGGAGGAAACGTCCCGCCGAGGTTTGTATACTATTTTATTCGGAATCATCATATTTTTTAACAAATAATAATTATTTACAACTGACAACTGAAGTGACAAACTTGACCTAATAATGCACCCGCCCTCTACCGAGCAAACTACGAACTTACAACAGGTCGGGAATGATCACATTCCTGACCAAGAGAGGGATAACAGGTAGGGAATGATTACATTCCTGACCAAGAGAGGGAATTAAAAGTAAGTTAGGAATGGTTAATTTCCCACCCTCTGAGGCGGTTAGGAATGCACATATTACCATATGATTCCGAATAAAATTAATTACTGTATGTCTCAATGTAATTAGGCGAAAGCCTGTTTTGAGGCAAATAAATAAATATAAAAAAATGTTTTCTCTATGACGAAATAATATATGTAATTATTGTTAATTCTGATATTTTATACTTTATTATTTTGTCTTTGATTTTATATATAATATTTTATATAATATACTGCAACGTAGACCCCAACAAAGTAAATTATAAAATTTATGGCTAAACAGTAAAGTATTGTATTGTATAAGTACTCGGATTTCTAATAAAACGTAACATGATTTTTAGCTTGTTAAAGAAATAATTTTCATAATGCGAGACTATTGCGAGATTGCGAGATTTCTCCCGCGAGATACGAGACGATATTTAAAAAAATCGCGTCTTGTCTCGCAAGCGAAAAGTACACTCTCGTCTCGTTTATTGTCTCGCAAAATATTTGAGAGACTCTCGTAAACGAGGCTTATCGTGAGCATCACTAGTTTGTCACAAAAAATACGTTGGCAATAATTACAAGTTTCCTCACAGTACTTTTTATGATTCGATCATGTCAGTCACAGAATCTCTACGATTCAAAGGGGATTACCAATCATGCTAAAAATATCTCACTAGGTAGGGGTTTATCAGTCTTCAAAAGATCAAGATGTGCTAATGAATTACCAATCCGATTAATCATTATAGAGCAAGAAAATTCTACTAGTGTCTTCACGATTGTCATTATTAAAGCTAGTATAAATCTACAAACGAATTCAATAGTATATTATGTATTAAGGGCTTAATTGAATGTTTTAGAACCCGCAGAGTCAGTTAGCGCTTGAGGCAAAAGCCAAATACGGGCTCTAAAAAACTAATTAAGCCTGAAATGCATGCGTTAGTTTATGTCCAGTCACAAGAGTAATTATTTCTCTAACGGGCTCTAAACACTCTTTAGCGGGCTCTAAAACGTTTTACAGCTATAGAGCTCTCATTTAGCAGTTTACGCTCTAAAACAGATCCATAAACCGGTTGAAATCGGCCGGCCGGCCATTATAAAGAAAGCGTTAAGGAGGTTGTTCCTTAAACTTAAAAAAGTGACAAAGTAATTAAAATGCACTGTTGTACAAGAAAAGTATTAAAGCAATGAGCTGGCCAAATTTTAGCAATTTTGAAAGCACAGTTACTGAGATATTAATATTTCAATTGACCACTGAAATACACATGCTCTTATGGCGTCACGTGAAATCGGTGAAGTGTATGTCTTATATCTCTTCTCAAAAAAGTGCCAGCGTAAAAAAAACTAACCTTTGTATTCTCTGAATCATTCAGAATTCATGCTGTAAAATATCGTGAAGATTCACAGCACCGATCCAGAGATGCCCGCGTGATTCGCGATACGGTATGCAAGTTAGCCCTCGTGATTTCGGCGACCTAAATCCTTCATTTGTTTGTTAGAGTATAGTAACCATGTTGCCATAGATTTCGCAGGGCGTATGCGCCGCGGGAATATGAAATTATTTCGTGAATGTAGGAACAAAAATTTTGTTTTTACGCATATTTGTATTTAATTTATACGTGCAATCTTTTTACTTTTGAAACTTTTATATAAGCCATTTTCTTTGTTTCAAATGTTTGGAACAAACAATATTTATTTGAATACAATTTATTTTAATAAACTTTAAATGTAATGAGTAATATAGTTAAAGAAACGTTTTCTCAGTTGATTATTATGATCGCTGCTTACAGAATACTTTCTAAGAAGTACAAAAGTTTATCAATCACGGGAGTACTTTTGGTAACCGTTTCGCCACAAATGCATTTCAAATAATTCCTCATTACAGGGCCGGCGTAAGCTTTTGCGGGGCCGGGTTCAAAAATGCACTTGGCCTAAAAAAAACTTTTAAATAAATTATTTATTATAAACACATTATTACATATTACAACAGGATCATAGAGTTATAGTTATTTACGAAGTACCTACGTAAAGTCTTTATTAGCGCGAGTACATTTTTTAAGCACGAACGACGAAGGAGCGAGTTATTGATTTGCGTGAATGCTTCGAAGATGACTTCGCGCATCGAGATTTGCAAAAGTTTTTGAAACGAACTTTAACAATAATAAGACATAATTATCCAAATCTGTAATACTGTTTCGAATTCAAAGTAAACCTAAAACCAAGTATCATTCTCTGTATCTTGTTGCCAATAGATGGCGCTCGCACATTTATCAGTGGAATTATTAGAGATTTTAATCTTTTTTGTGATTTTTAATACTCAAATGGGAAAATGACAGTTTCTAAATTAAATCTAAGGTATAATTAAAGAATTTCTCCAATAAACATTCTTTGACGAAACGGGTGTCGTTTCGTTTTAACGAAAATTGTATGCTGATTCTGAACTCATTTTTGGGGCGAATGTCCAAAGTCTCCAAATTTGGGGATCAAAAGTAAAAAAATGCTTAATCTCCATGGCAATGAATAATAATTATATTAAGTTTCTATGATTGCCAAATTGTGTAATTTACAATTACACAATTTAGTTAGCTTAGGTTAGGTTTAGGTTAGGTTAGGTTAGATTGAAAAAAATCTAATTTGCTTTTGCATACTGTTTTGGTTAGGTAGTGGCCTTTTTGTGGAAGTTAGTTTGGGCGGCTTAGGGGCGTTTGTCCCAAAAATGATTTACATATTCGGAATCAGCATAAAATTTCCGTTGAAATGACACTCTGATGTGGTCAAAATAAATTATTTTTGGAGTGCCTGAAAGGGCCAGTGCTTTTTGCATATTTTTGAAGCACGAGTGTGCGAACACTACGTTTGCGTTCTCTACATTTACAAAATGTCATTTTGAAAGTGGCGAGTTTGAAAATTATTTCTCTGGCCTTTTCCATATTGCAATGTTTTTAATTACGTCATGAAAGTTTAGGTAGGTTGAATGGTGGAAGTTTACTTTGCCAGTCGTTAATTGACGCGAAAACATCGGTGTAACTACAACAACAAAGAAAGCGCGCGTATTTATTGTAAGTTGTAACCCAGCGCCTTATAAAACGCGGGGCCGTCAAAAGCGCGGGGCCGGGTTCCCGGGAACGCGCTGAACCCGCCTCGCGCCCTGCCTCATTACTTCAAAATAAATTATTAAACGACGGCCAGGCGCGGGATAGATATTGCCCGAACTTTTGCTCAATGTCGATTTCTGTCTTTGTTTTACTGCATTCGATTGAGCCAGCCTTTGCAAATATATCTTTTTCGTTACGATTTTTCCTCGCCACCGATACTTTTCTGTATTTACGGGATTCATTCTGCCATCGCAACTTTTCAAACATACACAACAAACGATCTAACATAATTTACCAAAGACGCTACCAACTTAAAAAAAATAATTTCTACTATCAACGTCAGTTATTCCCCGCCCGTACCCCGCAGCACACAGCGGAACAACTTCCTTGATTACTGTTGGTATTTTCATGTTTTTGGCCGCGGTTGTACAGTTGGTTTCAAATAAATCTAGATAACATTAAATAAGAAACATGTGAACCAGGCTTTAAATTGTATTTTCATAAGCAACTACAAAAAATTTATTAAACAAAAAGGAAAAGCAACATTTACAATATGAAATACTGACTGTTCTAATCAGCTGTACGTAAAAAACCGCATACATCTATTAAACAATAGACGTTTCCTTTTGCACATTGTGATTAAAGCCAAACAATCATAAAAACTTTAGCATGATTTGTCACAAAAGAAAATTGGCAATAGTTACAAGTTTCGTCACAGCACCTATTATTTGCGATTCAATCATGTCAAACACGGAATTTCTATGATTCATGTCAAAGGAGTAAGAGGATTGCCAGTATTCAAAAGAACGCGATATGATAAAAAATTACAAATCTGATTTAATCCTACACCGCAAAAGAATACAACTAATTTCAATTTTAGGTTATGTTTTCCAGTAGATTTCTATAAATCTTGATTCATTCATCATGGATATATCTGTGGATATGAACTTCCTTGGTGGATATATACTTGGTAATTTCTGAACGCTTTCGGTGTATATCCGATACAATTTTTCGATTTTCGTAAGCGTAAAATAAGATAAAAAATATTATTTTGCGGGAAGTTGCAGTTCTACACCTAAAAAATCCTCGTAACTTGGCAACATTGCTTAAACAGTGACGGCTGATCGGCAGTGCGGCTGATGCATAATAGATTCTGCATGAAGTTAGTTGCAAAAACATTCAGTACATGATCCGTTAATTGATTTCGCGGGCGGTTTTACAAACCCGTTTAAAACACATTAATAATGCCCCCTAAGAAGCGCGAGAAAGATGCAGATTCAAGTAAAAATCCTAGAATGGATCACATTCAAGCCGATCACGAATTATTCTTACAAGCATTTGAAAGTAAGTGTACATTTTTTGGTTAAAAGTTGCATTGATGTCAAGGACCTTTCAGTATATGTTTGTACTAGCTGATTTTTCTAAATGAAAGCAATCTATTATACTACCTTTTTCTTCTTTATAGAGCCCACACAAATCTATAGATATCTTAGAACGAGGAATATGTGCTCGGTAAGTTAAGACTGTATAAGTCATTCATGATCTTTTCGATGAGGGTTAGTCATGGAAATCTTGTAGGTCTTGCTTGTATAGATGGAACTTATTGGCAGTGTAGCTAAGGCTTTTCTGTCAGTGTCTACTTTTAGGCTCTATTTTGTCAGTATGAAGACAAGTTTTAGGTTATCTTTGCTTCAGATAACATGCATTGTTGTTATTAGTAAGTGTAGGTACCTACTTGCAATTAGATTTGAACCCTAATAAATGAGAATATGGCAACCTGATTGAAAATAAATTGTTATCCAGAATGCAACTTAACAAAAACAAATCATGACCAACCCTCATCCAAAAGCATCTTGAATGGCTTATACAAACTAAAAATGGTGTACTGTATTTATTAAATTTGGGATTGTTTATTTTAACAGCCCATCTTCCTATATCGAACACTAACATACATGAGGGACAGAATGTCTAGATCCCACAAGTTACGAACTAGCTTTAAAGTTGAAAGCATCCTTGAGAGGGTACTGTCACGTCAGAAAGAATCACCTATACCACCACTGCCTGCATTTATGAATATTACATTTTTAGGATTTTATGATAAAAGTTTAGACTCTAATCATAGTATTGCTCATGTAGAGGCGTTTCTATTAAAGATTAGTCATAAAAAACGTAAAGACAGTTCGTCACCTATGATGCAAATGTCTGTTGGAACCGCAGATACTTTAATTAATCCATCAGAAAATAAGCTACCATCTTTGGTTCCTTCAATAAGCATATCTACAGAATCATTTAGCTTACAGGGGGGTCCTTTAGCCAAATCTTACATATTATTATTAAAAGTGCGATGTTTACCATCCCAGAATAATTGCATAGAAACTGAAGAACCTCTAATCAAAAGACGTAAATCAATTTGTAGTAATAATGTAAATTTGCATATGTTTGAAGAATCAAAACTATATGGTACAGAATTAGTCGTTTATGATAAACATAATCGTTGTTTACTGACTGACGGAGATTATGAAGTGTTCCTACAAGAAGTCATCGCACCCACGAAAGGTTCACCAAAGAAACATTCTGGATGGGAAGATGCAGCAGATTTAGATCCCGTTAGTAATAGCATTGATGCAATTATGAGAGGTCCTAGTGTTAAATTTAAATTGACTTGGTCACAAGAGGCATGTAGTCAGTTTGTTGAACCCCCAAAACCTTATCCGGTTGGTGAAAATAAAGAAAATGTACCTGTTAGTGCAAATAATAATAACAATAATATTAATGGGCAACAAGAAAAGTTGCAAATTGTTTATCAGTTTGTGTATAACAATAATTCTAGACAACAAACTGAAGCTTGTGAAGATTTGCATTGTCCATGGTGCAGTCTAAACTGTAGCACTTTATATATTTTGCTAAAACACCTCAAATTATGCCACTCACGTTTTACCTTTACTTATGTGCCAATATCGTTTGGAGCTCGAATTGATGTTGCCATTAATGAGTTGTACGATGGTTCATACACTGGTTCTCCTCATGATTTAATAACGCAACCTTCCATGTGTGCATTTTCCAGAAATGGCCCTGTCCGTCGAGCTTCTGTTACTCATATATTAGTATGTCATCCAAAACGGCCAAAACCTAACCTATCAGAGTTTTTAGAACTTGATGACTGTGATTATGATGGGCAAAGACCTTTCATTACTGGACACAATAGACTTTATCATCACACCACTACGTGCTTACCAATTTATCCCAAAGAAATGGATGTCGATTCTGAAGGTGAAAACGATCCTGAATGGCTGCAAACTAAAACTATGATGATGATTGATGAGTTCACAGATGTTAATGAAGGAGAAAAGGAGTTGATGAAAATGTGGAATTTACACGTAATGAAGTATGGTTTTGTAGGCGATTGTCAAATTCCACTAGCTTGTTCTATGTTTGTGAATCACAAAGGCAAAGAATTACTTTTAAAGAATCTTTATAGAAATTTTGTCCTTCATTTGTGTAGTTTATTCGATTTCGGCTTAGTAAGTGCAGTGTGCTTGTATCAAACCATACAGAAGATACAGGAAGTGGTCGGAGAAACTGGAGCGATACGTAATGTACTGCGGGAATCACGTGAGGCCCAAATGGATACTTGGACTAAATTAGTCAAATCCCAGCAGAATAGCTCGGAACATAGTAAGAGTAGTGTTAGTAATGATGCAACCAGCAAAACGCCTGTTGGGCGTAAAACTGCCAATGTTGGAGTTCAGAGAAGAAAAGGTACTCCAACCCCATCGGATGGTCCATTAAGGAGGAAATCCACTGGGGGAGAATCGAGCAGGAAACGACTCTCTCTGTCTCTAAATAAAAGTGAGAAGAATAATGTCAGCTAGTTTTTAATAATTGCATTCATTTAGAGCATTCTTTTTCCCAACATTATATATATTTTTTTAATTGTTTTGATCTAATATTTATTGGCGCTAATATGATTTACTTTTCAAAAGAATTATTTTTTAAATTTAATTACACTTTGATAATTTTTTGTATTTTTTAAACTTAGTTACTCAGGGCTTTTCATTAAACAGCAAAGATGCCTGCCGTAAAATAAGAAGAAAATATATTTTAAAGGTTAGCTAACTGTCATAGTTTCGATATTTAGGTTAGTTGTCAAATTTCTACCATTAGGTTATGATAACTGTCATGAATTAACTCATAGATAAGAACATAACCTGACAATAAGTATGAAGCCGTATATTCTTTTTTTAATGTTAGTGCACACATGCATGCTTGGATTTTCTCATTTTTCTTAGAGATCAAGTAAACAATTGATTTTCTACAAGATTTTGCTTTTTCAATCTTATGCATCTGCATTTTCTCATCAATTAGAGACATACAATGTGTCCCCAGATACAGTTTGCTAGAGGGAAAAAAACAACTGTTTAATTTTTATAAAAAAATGAATCTCTAAAGAGATTCCTGTGCTTGTCAGTAAGCAAATTAAAAAAATAGAAATCTGCTAAGTTTGGCAATGGAAAGATCAACTCTCTATTTTTTTGCTTGTCTTGAAAATAATTAGTAGTATATAACTTCCTGTCAGAATCTTAAGTTCCTACATTTAGGCAGAGGAACGAAAGGGTCAATAAAATTATGAAGGGTTAAGAGCAATAGAAGAAAATGCAAATGGCAGCATACAACACTTCAAGTTTTATTCTAACCTAACCTAATATGATCTTCAACTAACCCAATCTGTACAGGGTGGCTCACTTAAAATGACCACCCTGTACGTTATCTTGGAAACTGTAATAGTTCTGGGGAAAAAAATTAAATACCAAAATTGGTTGGTATAAAACAAGTTATAATTTTATATTTTTGTATATACAAGGTTAGCCATTTTTTTAAGGCTACTATCAACTTTTCCATTTTAAATGAAACACACTCTTTCTTACATTATTACAATTTTCGATTCTATACCTAATTTTAAATATTTTTGGTAAACACATGTATATCAGAATTCACTATAATTTTTGGTAAATTCAGGTTTTTAATTTTTTTTAAATGCAGCTTTTTAAAAAATTAAATGAGTGACTAACTAATTACAATACTACTGCTTGTACAGGGTATCTGAAGCCAACCGGAACACACAGAAATTAAAATGGGAAGAATTTAATAAGATCAAAGTTTGCTGTGGCTTCCTTAACTTGAATTATTGATGTAAATTTGTATCATTGCACATGTTTTGACATCTTGACATATTAAAACGACAGAAAACTGATTACACTTCAAGTTAATATTTTGTATCTTGTTACTTTATCATGCTGAAACATTTTAGTTTTATTTATTTAGTTGTAACTGCAACCAGTTTGACGCGTTTGCATAGTTAAAATACAAACTAATCCACAAACACTCCTAACCTAATTTTGACAAGGGAAATGTCAGAAATCATTTGCATTTCTACCCTAACATGTTTACAAGATAAATCGTTGATTAATGGTGTAAGACTTCTTGTTGAATATTATAATATGCGACAGCAAGCTCTGATCTTATTCATTTTTTCCTATGTTAATTCTTATAAGTCCTGGGTCATTTCAGACACGGTGTAGATACCTAAATCAAGGTTTTTCATAAATTTATCATTGAATAGTATACAGGGCTAGGGTAGTCAATTGATTAGACTACAGATAGAAATTTTAGAAAATTCAAATAGGATACCCTGTATATTAATATATTATTATAAAATAGAAAGAGGGTCTAAAAATGCTCGCAAAACGACTCGCCCTGTATATATAAAAACCTTATAAAATTAAAACTTGTTTTATACCAACCAACCTTGGTGTTTGATTTATTTGTAACTCTTATAGTTTCCAAGATAAGGTATAGGGGCATCTTACATGAGCCACCCTATACCTTAATATACATCAAAAGTTATTGCCGTCCATTGCTTGCGCCTCCCACATTTTTCACTTTTCATGACTTGTTAATTACTTTGGTTCTCTATTTAAATGTAGTTCTGTTAGATTCTTCTGATTAGATCCTGTCAATTGATGAACTTCACTAGCTTTTTGAATGAGGTTTAATTATTTGTCCACTCGATGGATTACAAGTGTCAAATATGACTTACAAAGAATGCCACTAGGAGGCTACATGTTGATCTGAATGCTAACTGCATTTGAATCTGCTGAAAAAAATGATTATTAATATTCATTAATTACCGTTACCTATCTGAATAAGGTTATGTTGTGTAGGTTAGAGGTTGTCAAAATCTCAAAATGCCAAAGCAATTTTATCCAAAATAAATGCACAACAACCAAAACCTACAGTACGGACACTACAACATAACCCTTCTATATAACTTGATTATTTAAACATGTTCACATCCAAATAAATATTTTATTCGCACTGTTGGGAGTATCAAAATTAGCATGACCCCATAGGAGTCAACTGAAGGATAACTTGTAAACCGCACTTAACTTTACCTGCTAACCTAACCTAATATCACAAGGTATACAAAATAAACAAAACAAGACTACCAATGAAACTTTTTTTTTGATGCTTGTCTCACCACTACTTTTATATATTATATGATAATTGGTTTTTGTTATCTTAATAGTAGTTATAACAAAAATTAAGTTTTTTTTAAATTTAGGTGTTACTAGATAACTCGTGTTAATACAATAGAATTATATAATTATCTTTAGATCTTTATAGAATTATGCATTTTCCTGTTTTGTAGAAAAAAGTCAATTTTTTGCAAATCCTGAAAGTCGAAAACAGGTCGAACACCTCAAAATGACTCTTCTTAAAGAGTGCGATCGAATCGATCAATATTGTATACAGCGTGTACGAGTCAGAATGAAGATGGTTTGAATATTATGCTTTTTCCATATGTTAGAATCATATTTCAAAGTGAGATTTTCGATCCAACTACTTCTACTATTTTTTTCCAAATTTCATATTATATTTTTTCTAGCTTATTTGATAGTATTTGTGATTCTAGAAGCAACAATACAATACAATTATTTGATGTTTTCTTTCAAAGTCATCTACCGACAACATAATTATTCGCAGTTCTATTTTTCACTGCAAACTTAATAAAAAATCTTGAATGCATTTATTGCATTAAAATTGTTAAAAACTACAGCAAGTGGTATACTGTCATTTCTAGAATGACAAAGACTGTAAACTAAGCTAGAAAAACATACGTAATTTGAGAAAAAAGAGTTGAATATCAACTTGATGTAAGTGGTAAGATTTAACTTCAAAATATGTTTCCATGCATAGCCATAAGGCCATAGAAAATGAAAGCGTCTACGATGTTACAGACTTTATAAATAATGAGCACCTTTCTCTTCACTGTAATCATAAAATTTAATGGTTCTAATTATTATTAAACACAATGAAACAGAACAAATAAAAAGTTGACTATTGATCCAAGAATAATAACAAAATTCAAGAGCTTCAACTTTTTTTTTGAAAGCATTGTGTAGTAAAAAAAAATGTAGCTAAGATTCAAAAGAATGGTAGTTCTTAAATGACCATTCCTTATGTAAATCAAAAACTATAGTAAAAATGACACTTGACATTTTTACAGTTCAGAATATTAAAACATGAAAATTTGTTTTACTAGTGCATGAAGGGGTAGGGGTCCTCCAGATCTCAAAATCAAAGTATCGAATACATTTCGATGTTGTACAATGCCAGCTATATATCCCACTTAGTACAGAAAATCCTAACCTCCAAATGTCATTGAAGACTATCAAGGCTTTAGGTTCTTGTGTGAACATCACATGAGAATTCAAGAGAATATAAGTCTTAATTTTAAAAATAAAGGAGTTTTTGACTACATGTTACTTTAGGGTGGTGACTGTGTCATCAGTAAGTAAAGATTCTTCAAATCTCTACTAGATATGCAGCCTTGTACCATTAGACATGATGGAAATTTCATAGGCCCATTTTTTATCTTTATTGCATGGTTTATTATTATTATTTTTTTATTACAAACTTTCTTATACCGCTTGTGTGCCCATCAAATTTTGACTTGTTACTAAATGCAATAGTTATGGTCAATACGACCATTCTAATTAAATTTTATTTTGTCTTGCTCTTAATAGTTCTTTGATGTTTTAGAATCAACTTTTATTCCTAGAATTTCTAATTAGCTTCAACTTCCAATAGTAGATATTTTTCATGTGCCAACCATCATATTAGCCTGGACCTGTGATTGTTCTTTTTTATCCTTATTGAATAATCATTAAATCCATCATTACGAAACCTCAATATTACAAATAGTGACAGTTAGCATAACTTATAATGTTAGAAACAGTATTGTAACAACAAAACATGAAAGATAGTTTGAAACTTCATTATACTTTGTCGAGTTAATCAAGTTTAGGCGTATAATGAAGTTACGGTGGAAAGCCATCCCATTTTAAATGTACTGATAGATTTAGGAGTTGTGTATATGAGATGTAGTTTGTGAATGTTATGTAGGTAATTTTTTTTAATAGCAAATGGTGACATGTTAATTGCGATGAACCAACTAAAATGTTTCTGCTCCTTAACCTATAAATGATAGGCTGCTTGAGCCAAATTGACCCTTACATACGAATAACGGCAGTATGGAGGGACTAGACTAAAAAATATTAGGGTATCAGATACATAATGCATAAATAGTAGGCTACATCGTACAGTTTACGATGATTAAAAGTACACAAGTGTTTTGTAAATATTAGTTGGTTATTGCCATGTCACCAGTTTACTATTAAGTACGAATAAACAAAATTTACACATTTGACGTAATTTACTTAAATTTGGTCACTGCCAAATATTGATATTGCATATAAGTTTTTTGTGTGTCCACTTATTATTCACTTGTTTTTATTATTATGTTTTCTTTGTAATTTGTTCTAATTTATCTAGTCACCACAGACTAGGCTTAATTACAAAAAATAAGCAGTGGTTATTAAAAAAAAACATAGTGTTCTGTGCCTTATTACTAAATACTGTGCATGTCATTTCAATGAACCATTTTTTTTACTGAGAGTACTTCCAAAGTAATTAAATGAACAATCACTGAAGATTTAATTTTATTCAATTGATTCATGTAATAAAGGCTTTGATTTTTGTAATGCTATTAATTAATTGTGTAATATTAATTGTTCTTCTATAGTCTATTATTATTCATTTTTTTCATTTATTTATGTTATATTTCATTACATTCTTGTTTTTATATTATAATGATTGTGTTCATATTAGTTTTTATCGATCACTCTTTTTACAGTACTGATTTGTACTTTATTTGTAAATAAAATCGTTTTTGTATTACTTTCTAATAAATTAATATCCCTGACATTCTCATCATGATAATACAACGAATATGTGTGTTTATCTAGAAATAATGCAATAAATGGCAGAAATGAATCGACGATACTTCAGAGCTATATTAACCATGAAGTAACTGGGAATTATTCTGAATGATTTGGAAATGGATTGTTTGCTTTGTACTAGGTTATACAGGGTACGTCAGTGAAGCGGGAAAATTTAAAACTCTTCTATTTAAAAAAGTTTTTATTTTAGCATGAATGTTTTTACAATTTTCTGTTAAGTAAGAGAAGCCATTTTATTTTTTAAAAATAACGCTTGGCAGGTGGGCACCATTACGATCTACGCACTCTTGTAGTCTTAATAGAAAATTTTCCATTACTCGCCCTAACATGGCCGGTGTAATGCGTGCAACTTCTTCTTGAATTTTTAATTTTAGTTCTGTTAATGTATGCGGTTGCTCGACATACACCTTGCTCTTGAGCAAACCCCAAAGAAAAAAGTCGCATGCGGACAAATCAGGAGATCTAGCTGGCCAAACAATGTCCCCGTTTTTGGATATGACAGGATTCGGAAAGAGTTCTCTTACAGCAGTAATAGACACACGAGCAGTATGAACCACGTAATTTGTGGAAATCGAACCAATTCTTGCCTCAAAAATGTTGTGACCATTCCTATGTAACGTGCTGCAGTAACGGTTGTAGTGTTTCCTCGATAGTCTTGAAAAAAGAACTGTCCAACAATGCCAGCTGACGAAACTGCACATCAGACTGTGACCTTCTGACTGTGCAATGGTTTCTCATGTAACTGAAGTGGGTTTTCAGCGCTCCAATATCGACTATTCTGCTTATTTACGCAGCCGTTCAGGTGAAAATGGGCTTCATCTGACTTAAACATATGGTGGATTAAGTTGTCATCGCCATCCAAACGCTGAAACATTTCTTGACAAAAATTCATGTGAGCAACAAAATCAGCATCTTTTAATTCCTGAACAATTTGAATTTTATAGGGGTGAAAACTAAATCCTTATGCAAGATTCGATGTATCAATGGTTCGCTGATATCCAATGCATGTTTAATCGCAGAACGTTTGGGACTGCGTGTTATGGCAGTTGGAACTCTATCAATGTTGTCTGGCGTTCTAACACTTTCTGCTACTCCATTATGTTTTAAATTTATTGTGGACCCAGTTTCTTCAAACTTTTTAACCCATAAGTTAATTGCATGAACAGACGGTACCTGTCCATGACGTGGCATATTGAACTGATTGCGAAATAACTTGCGTACAGTTGTCGTGGAATTACCATTTTTATAAAATGATTTAAAACACAATGTGCACCTGACCACTGTTCCAGGTTTACTAAATGGCAATAAATGACATAATATATCATCAAGTTCAGCGCCCTCACCCAAACGTCAAATGAATTACCAAGCCTTTAAATTTTCCCGCTTCACTGACGTACCCTGTATTAAGGTTTCCGCCACTTTTTGAAGATTTATTATTTATTATAAAGGCTCTATCTCAATAAACTAGACAGAAGAATAAATGCTTAACACCACGGTCGAATGCATTTTATACTATTCTTTAAAATAATACATGGCAGGTGACACCATCATTTGCTTAAAATGTGTGTTTGTCAGTGGCGGCTTGCATTTTCTTTTTACGAGGTGGTAATGCCAAATCTGCACACCTCTTAAAACCCAATCACTATGACTTTGTGAAGAATGAATTATCAAGCACACATAACAAAAAAATTTCTATGTCACATCTATACTTCAACCATAAATACATGAAATGAGTCATCACAAACACATGGGCAAAAATGTAAAATGCTTCTAGAAGTACGCGAAGGCCACACTGTAATCTAAATGATAAGATAAACAATGATGTGCTAGAAACGTTCAGTAGCAGAACAAACTGATTTCAATTAAAAATAAATGTAAAATCAGCAATGAAAAATCCTTGTGTTTACGTTTGAAGTATAGTAGACCACGGTTCACTATTATACTATAAATTCCTATTAATGGACCCTGTACGTTTTTTTACGGAAATTGGATCCCGGCCAAATTGGCTGAAATTGTGATATGTTGGACTTACAGAGCACGAAAAGCAGGAAACATTGGTATATGGATTTTTAACATGTATAGCCTGGGTAACGTTATTTTTTGTTTTTGTTTCGGTTAACACAGCTAATTATATTGTTTTGCATTTTTGTGTGAAATTATAGTAGGTGCCCCACTATATTCTGATCCTTTATAAACCTATATAACTTTTGAACTAATTGAGATAATGAAATGTGTTCACCAGTCTTCTTATTTTTTAAAGTTTCTTTCTGAGTGTCTTGTCTTTTTTGCCCACTTCCGATTTAAGCGAAAATGACAGCATATTTGCGGGAATAGGACAACAATACGAAAAAGATATGTCTTTAACAAGTCTACTTTGTGAATCATTATATTTCTTCCTAGCATTTCAATAACATGCAGTATTCACTTTAAGTGAGTTCAGTCTCCATCTACACCAATACCCAAGAATCAACGGTATTTTTCTCTTTTAAACAACATTTTCTGTCAAGCCCAAATGATGTGCCAAATCCACTCTTGCAACCTCCTCTGGTTAGAGCTTCGTGACCATGAAAACTTTCGATCAAGATAATATAAACTACAACATACCACAATTTAAGTCAATTTGCATGGGACCAATTTTCGTAAGAAACGTTCGAAGTCCTTTACGAAAAAAGTTAGAAGACCACAATTCACTATTATACTATAAATTCATCTTAGATTTATGAAAAAAAGTTTTTTTGGCACTTCCACCTTCACCAATATTTAGGTGGGATTTAGGCAGGCATTATAATTGTTTTGAGCATTATCATTTACACCAAAAGTTCTGATCATATATATCCGCTTTTATTTTATTCATTTTAGGGCTAAAATATTTTTCAAGTAACTACCTATAAAAGTTTTTCCTGCGAACACTCTGTATACGAGCTCAGAATCATATCGGTTGGCCCAGTTCAAAAATTGTATGTAATATTTTAAAGAATTTTATTTTTCAACGTACAAAAATATTATATTGAATTTTTATATTCTAATTATAAATTGCCTAATTTGGAACATTTGTTTTATAAAATATCAAGAAAAAAATTATGCACTAGTAACAACTCAGCAACACGAATGTATATTATGTAAATCATTTCATTGGCACAAACGTTAAACGAGTCATATCATTTGGCCCACAACTGTTACAGCAAGAATCACCACTGTGTAGCATTGCCTTTGTGTTTCAAAACTGCCAGATTTCGTCTTGGCATCTTGTTTACAAGTTCTTGACAATATTCCAGCATAAACGAATTCCATATTTCTGTAATACGAGTTTGCAATTCATTAATGGTCCTAGGTGGAGTAGCTCGCATCTTTTTCTTCATTCTATTCCAAAGAGTTTCAATGGGTGGCAAATCCGGCCTACTTGATGTCCAATCCAGTAGCTTAATGTCATGTTCTGACAACCATTTTCTCACTTTATGAGCCGTGTGGCATGCAGCGCCGTCTTGCTGGAAGATAAACTCATTTTGAGCATTCTTCAGGGTGTCAATAGAAGGTATGAGGCTACTCTCCAGAATTCTAATATATTCTACAGCATTAACAATGCCCTTTACGAAGTGCAATTTACCAACTCCTTGGGCTGACATGCAGCCCCAGATCATTAATGAGGCAGGGAATTTAACTTTTTGGCATAAGCATGCAGGCTCGTAAGCTTCATCTCGAGTTCTTAAAACTCTGCTTCGAGTATCTCCCAAGCAAACTTCAAATCTGGCCTCATCACTAAAGATTACAGAATTCCATTGTGACCGAATCCAATCTTTATGGGTTTTCGCCCATTGAATGCGGTTGCGTTTTTGTTTTTGTGTTAAGAGGAGTTTCTCTTTAGACTAAAAGCAGAAAGCTTAAAGAAAAAATTAAAAAAAATTTTTGGATTTACCTTGTAAAACGAATAGCCCAATTTCTTTATAGCCCTTAGACATGTCGATCTAGAAAGATTTTCTTTAGTTGCTTTATTCCACTCCACTGTTATATCTCCTACGTTAGATCGACGATTTTGTTTGACAATACGACGTAGTGCTCTTGAATTCCATGGGGTTAGTTTAGTAACTCTCCCCAAATTAGGTTTTACGGCTATAGATCCAGTTGTTTTATGCAACTTAACAATATTTCGTACGGTATATCGCGATAGTTGCAACTGCTGTGCTATTTTTGCACAAGATTTACCTGATTTTGATAAATTGACAATTATTTCACGTAAATCGCGAGAAAGGGTTTTGCCACGAACCATTGTTGCAAAATAAATGCAGATATGTCATTTACAACAGATGTAAACAGTACTAATGTTTTTTTGTTATTTGTTTTTCCCATTCAAGGAGTGCTGGATGAAAAATTGTCTACCTAAGCTGTTGGGCCAAATGATGTGATTCATATAACATTGTTTTATGTTATTGCCTAATTACTTTCCTATTATCGAGTTTCGTAAATATTTTATACAATAGTCTCTTAATGTTAGCCCAATTAATAATTAAGATATAATTATATGATAAAGAATTCAGAATTATTTAAAATAAAATTTCTCTAAAAAAAGCAGCAACGGGTTTTCAAATGGGGCAACCGATATGATTCTGGGCTTGTATACTAAGGATAATGAAATTAAAATCTTGTAAATATAATAATTTTAATGCAATTTTATTTAAAATTATGGTGAAATATTTTTAAAAAGATGCATTGATCTTCTTTGTGTAACAAACAACGTTTGTTTAATTCTAGACTTCTAGAGAGTAACAGTACATTAACTTAAAGTCTTTTATTTTTGTTAGAAAGCACAATAATTTTTTAAATCATAATTTTGGCACCAATTGATCAGTGATCCTTTAAAATATACTCGTAAATTTCACCCAAAAGTGGAATTGGGCAGTTTTTGCACCAAGGTCTTCAATTAATATGTGCGATAATAAAATAAACTATTAAATTAATTTTATTTAAAAATAAATTATTTTGTTATATAAGTACAGGGTGTATTATCAGCTTTGTTACATAGGCAAATAGCATGCAAAAACACAATTTCTCAGATATTGGTTCCTCTAATTATTTTAGAGGAAAAGTCACCATAGCAAAGTTTTAATCTTATTGAGTACCATACAAATCACCCCCACATTAGCATTCTGTGTTAAATAATTTTCAAGATATAAGCGATTTTCTGGTATAAGAAATTAATTAAGATTTACAACTTTGCTATGGTGAGTATTCTTCTAAAATAATTAGGTGGCCAATATTTGAGAAATTGTGTTTTTACTTGCTATTCGTCTATAATAACAAAACTGATAATGCACCCTGTATATTGTAATCCTAAACAAAAATTAATTATGTTAAATAAATAAAATGTGAAAGGCACTGCCCCAATGTCCTCCTAAATGTCCTCCTTGCAAAAGCTGACACTGGTGTTTATCAGCGCTACGTGATCGATATGAAAAAAAAAGTGGCGGGAACTTTTCAACTAGCATTAAATTGTCTGATCGTAATGGTCTATGCAACTTAATTTGGAACAACTCGTAAGACATCGTTGCAAACGTAAGTATTATGACATCCTGCAAATATAATTTGTAATTAACAGTTATGTCATAATGTGTAGCTAATTGCAAATAAATCTAAGACAAGTCTTGAAAGTAATTTTAACAACACGTGAACCAGGCTTTAAATTAGAATCGTAGGTAACTACATAAAATTTATTAAACACCAAGGAAAAGAAAACAAACATTTATACTATGGAATACTGACTGTCTTTTAGATTTATTTGAACTCAGCTGTATATATAAGTCGAACATTTAGAAGGTACAACATTTTTGTATTTGCTTGAATTTCTTTTTTATGAATCCTTTTACTTACTGACTTAATCCTAAAACCTTTCCACATTTCAAGGTGCAGGCCTGTTTGATTGAGTTATTGTGTAGGGCTTCTTTTCCATACTTCCATCCTTTTCTGTCCTGTGTTTTTTGTTTCACTTCATACAATTTTATCCCTCACTTTCAGTTGTTGTTCTTATTTTCTCGTGTTTATATCTTACGAAGTTCTTGGTTTGCATAAAGCTCTTACCCCTTGTATCAATTTTTCCTGTATTCCTCTCTTCTTCATAATTCTCCATCTATTCTTTCTGTTTACTTTATTTACTTGACTTACAAAGGCTTTCTCTAAGTCAATAAAGCATACGTGTATCTCTCCATCTTCTCTTCCACCTTTTCAATTATCTGCCATATAATGAAGATTGCATCTGTCACCCCTGTGTTTGCTCTAAAGCCCTGTTGTGAATCTTCAATTGTCATCCAGTTTCTCTCTTTTCCATTATTATCGCATATAATTTGCTTACCGTGCTTAATAAGGTGATTCCCCTATAGTTGTTGCCATTCTTGCCAGTTATTCCCATCTCCTTTTTTGTGTATTGGGGTTATTATCCCTATTTGCTAGTCTTCCGGTGTTGCTTCTGTGTGCTGCACTTTGTTCATAATTGTTTTGAATATTTCTATTATTTGCTTTTTTCCTGCTTTTAGCATATCTACTGTTATCTGATCATGTCCATGGGTGCTTTGCTTACTTTAATTTAATTAATTAAGAAATAAACATCACTAAACATTAGTTAGTTATAAAAGATGTTCAAAATGCCATCCATCAACTTGCATACATTTATTTATTCGCTTTACAAAGTTGCCATAGCTTCTACTTAACATCTCGGGGGTAATGCTGTTAAAGACATGTCTTTTTTCGTAGCAACTTGCAGTATTCATTTTAAGGGCTTATAAAACCATCACCCTGTGTAATAACCATGACTGGTAGGCACTTTCGGAAAGGGCAAACAATGGGCTTACAAACTGTGAAAAAATATACAGGGTGTTGCATTTGAAATCACAAAGTTTTCCTGCCTTTCGTGCTCTGTAACTATTAATTTTTGAGCTTCGTGGCCATCTGGATGATATAAACTACAACATATCAAAATTTCAGGCAATTTGACCGAGATCCAGTTTTTGTAAAAAACGTGCGGGGTCATTTTAGTATTGGGTCTTAGCAATACAATGCAAAAAATCTCATGAAAGTATATTCACTATTGAGCTTGTCGATGATTTCCATTTTTTACGGCAAATGACTCTCCACTATACTACCTACAACAAATTGGTAATAAAAGTTGTATAAACAAAGCTGTCAGATTCTTGTGAAGCAAATAATAGAAGATTTTCTGTTTTCGTTAGATTAGAAAACATCATTTAAAAAAAATTAAAAAATTTCATTACCCACTAGTTCTCTTTTTTAATTTTAACATTAATCGCTATAAGTTTGCTGCCACATAGAATTTGCTACCATCAGCCTGGGCCTATTGGGTAATCTGGTCCTGGATCTCCAGACAAAATTATCTATGTGCTAATTGGTTTTTTGAGGACTATATTTAGATTCTACGTGTGTTTTATTTTAGCCTTTTCCAATAGAATGTATATGCAAATAGAGAAAAGTCTGTTATGATGCCTCAACAAAACCCAGTGGTTTACTACCACAACCTTGGAACTGCATTAATCAGAATCTACGTCATGGAACCACCCTTTTCAATGACTCTTCTTTTCCCGAGTCCATAGTTAATGGATGAAAAATGCAGGAACTTACAAGATTACTTTACCTTCATCATCCTCTTAACGATAACCAAAATTTATGTCATTCGTATTTTATGGCAAACTGCTGTTTTTCAAAATATCTGTTCTATATTATTTAGAAATTATTAGCTATATTATTTAATTATGTCTAAAGTGAAGGGCACTGTTTAAAATTGTATAATAGGTAATGAGTTTTTTATTGACAGTGTGGACATATAACAGATTATAATAAAAAAGACATGACTATAAGTAGTTATTATTCTTCAACATAGGAATGGATAGTATTGCATGCTTAACATATTTAGGCTATCTATGATTTAAGTCCGAATTTTTACTGTTATTAGTATTTTGACATTGACATAATAGATAAATTGTCCATAAGGAGTTTTGACAATTAATATTTGAAAGTATAAAAAAATATGTCTCGATCGCAAAAGCCAAATAATGAGGACAATAACAAAATCTACAAAGATACTTCAGGTAGTATTTATATAAAAGAATTGTTCATCTGAGCTTTAGTACGTAAAGAAAACTTACAGGAAAAGGATTCGAATCTGCATTACAATGTAATTCAGTATCGTTAAGCAGTCGGACTGCTGACAAACCAAGTACTACAAGTAAATCCTGCAAGTCTATGTTAGCCACACATTCTGATGGTAGTATAATAAAAAACCAAGATCAGTCTGGATTAAAACAGAAATTGGTTAATAAAGTAAAATCATGGAGTAGTAAAGATAGTAGAGGATTGCAAAACATTGTAGAATCTACAACTTCTGAAAAGGTTAGTTTTGTAAAAGTTATTCATATATTTATCATGAAAAAAATTTGTTTCAGCCCGACACCAATCTGACTAACATCGCTTTGGATTTAGAAAGTTTAAGTTTAGCCACTAGCACTTCAGAAGATAATTTGTATAAATCAGATTTGCTTAGAGCTAAAGACAGTTTAGAAAATTTGGTAGGTCCTAGAAGTAACAAGGTTTGTTTATTTCATATTAAAAAAGGGCTACTTCAAAAAATGATTCTTTGTAATTAGATAGTTGGTGGGGATGCTGTGCCTTCACGATCATTTTTATATCCTTCTTCTTCATCAACGCAAGATAGACATATTTCAACAGAAGCACCTCATTCTGAACCGTCACTTGGTGGAGATAATATAACAGAATCTGCTACCAGAGTTTTAACATGGGATCCATGGAACAAATTAGGGAGAAGAAATAAAAAAGAGAATAAGGTAAGTTGTTTTTTTTTAATTAAACGGTGAACTATTATAATCATAAATTACAATTTCCACATCCCTATACGACTATTTTAATAAAGGGAAACTTTTCTTTAAACTGTTATTAGTGAGAACTGAATGAGCAGTTTGGTCATCTTAAAAGATCTAACCAGAATGTGCACTCATCCATGTATTGGATTGGAAAAGATGCTGTATGCTCAATAGCATAGCATTCGTTATTGCTGTAATAGCATTCATGTGATTCTACATTGTTTAGTATTATGTTTGTGCTTAAAATACAGATAAAATTATGAGGGAAAATAAAATGACAAAATCTTTATTAATGAAAAAGTACTAAAAAATTACTAAATAATACAGTGGGGAAAACATATTATTTTTCACATTAAATAAAAATAAACAAACTATGCAAATCAGTGGCGTGCGGTCCATGGAAGCAATGCTTCCCTTGAGAATTTATTAAAAATAAAAACCAATGCTAACAAAAATATTTTTATAAAATTATAGTTTATTTAATTATTATCGTTTATTTAAATTTGTAATATTTAATCAACTTAAAGCTCAATATCAATTCCGTACAGCAAAAAGTATAATTATTAAGAATACTATTTTAAATTAGGCTCATTAAACTTGCACGGAAAGGTAATACCGATTCAAATGTGTTACATACACTGCATTTAAGCACTGCTTATAACTGCTCTTCTCCTAGCCTTGGCGTGAATCAGCGGGCGTGGTGATATAGTAGACGATGCTGTTAGCATTGTTTAGCCGTTATATTTAGTGTGCTTCATGTCCAAATGTTTATTTATTATAATTTGGTTATTTGTTCGATTTAGTGTTTGTTAAATTTAATGTTACTTAAGTAATGTAAATCTGCGAATGAGACTGTATTTTGTCGCATTTTATTATTTCAATTTATATAAGTTGGATTTTTTTTAAAGACAAATAATTCTATTTAGTTTAGACTGCAAATTCAGCTGCTTCGGTGAAAGGTTCGAGTACGTTCGAGACATCCGAATCGGGACGATTTTTTGTTCAGTTTGTAAATTATTAATAAAGAATTTTCCGCATACAGTTTTGGAGAGAAATTACAAATTATTAAGAAAGGCAGATCAAAACCAGAACTTTCAAATTTAACAACAATGATTAAAATCTGCACCGGTATTTTGCTAAAAAAGACCGAAAAATCGAGTTGCAGTATAAATACATAGTAGTAGTTTTTTAAAATAAAGAGTAATAGTCAACAAATTCCATAAGTATAAAATGTAAAAGTTCTTTGAAAAACTTTTAAGCTTAATGATTATAACACTATTTCTTTATTGTACCTAGCAGGGGCGGATCCAGAGAAGTATTTTGAGGGGGAAATTTTTGGAAAAATAATTGTTTTAATAAATAATAATTAAACAAACATTATTTATTTTCCTTTCCCAGGCTTCTATTTTGTTCTCTTCTTGCCCTTGTCATCACCCAGCACTCACTCGCGTATGTAACTATCGGTCTTATAATTGTTTTATAGAGTTTAATTTTAGTTGGTCACTCCCACGCACTTAGATCCGAATATTAGCCTCCGTTTTATTTCTTTACTTAATTTCCCATTGGACGATATTTCTGTACCTAGGTATATTGCACTATCTTCTTGTTTCAAATTGTATACTTTGTTTTCGGTGCTAATTTGCAGCGACTCCTTTTCTTTCATTTCTCCCATTACCATGAATTGTGATTTTTGTTCGTTTATTATGAGGCCTACTTCTTTTGCATTTTTTATTATTGCTGTTGCTATTCTCTGTAGTTCATATTTAGTTCTCGTTAATATTAGTAGTCGTCAGCGAGCGCTAAACATTGATGTGGCCCTTTGAGTAAGTTACTATTTCTTTTGATATTGCTTTTTCTGATTACTTCTTCCAGCACTAGATTAAATAATGTACTTGACAGTGGGTCTCCTTGTTTTAGCCCTCTGTATGCTGGGAATTGGTTTGTTTCTATGTTTCCCGTTCTTACTTTACTCATTGTTTCTTTTAGTGTTAGTTTTACTAAACTCAGTTTCTTGGGGTAGTTAGTTTGTTGTAATACTTCTATTATCTTTGATCTTTTAACTGTATCATAAGCTTGTCGGAAGTCAATGAAGAGCGCATAACTTTTGATATTTTTCCTCCAACATTTTTCTTGTATTTGTTTGATAGTAAAGATTTGGTCTATTGTAGATCTGTTTGACCTAAATCCACATTGATATTCACCTAGATGTTGGTCTGTTGCTATTTTCAATTTCTGGTTTATTATTTTTGCTAGTACTTTGTATACTACGTTTTGTAAGCTTATAGGTCTGTAGTTCTCGCATTTTCCTGGTTTTCCTTTTTTATAGATTGGTATTATTACTGATTCTTTCCAATCTTCTGGTATTTCTTCTTTCTGCCATATCTTTACTATTAACTTGTAGATTTTTTCCGTTGTGCTGCTCCTCCATATTTCAAAAACTCATTGCATATTCCATCACTTCCTGCTGCCTTGTTGTTTTTTAGTTCTGCTATTATTTTTTCCACTTCTTCTGGCTTTGGTACTTCTTCATTTTGATTCTCTGCAATTTCGTTTCTTTCTTCTTCCCATTTCACTTCATCTTTAAACATTTGTTCGTAATATTCTACCCATAGTTCTTTGATTTCTTGCTTATTACCTATTTTATTTCCTTCTTTTTCCATGATTATTTGTTGGTGCTTTTTCTTTTTCATTCCTCTCTATTTCTTTTTCTCTTTTTATAACTTCTTCTCTTACTTGTTTTAGTTTGGTTTCATTTTCTTGTAACATTATTTGACTTTCTTGTAGCTCTCTTCTTATCTCTATTTGGTTTATTAGCATTTCAGTTTTTATTGTTTGTATTAACTTTATCATTTATTTATCTTAATTTTATTTATTTTGACTCTTCTTCGTATGTATGCTCCTTTGGTTGCCGCGCGTGTGTATCTTCCTTGAGCTGTTTCTTAATTCTTGGCGTCGACGCGGCGGGCGCGGTTATGTCGTCTTTTATCACTTATTTTAATGGGTTTCTTCAATGTTTGTACTTTTTAATTCGTCTATAATTCTTTATTTCTTACTTACAGTTTATGATTGATTTATCCTTCACTTCCACTTTATTCACTTTACACTATTTTCACTTCTTTATCCTTACTGGTTTTTGCAAACCAATTATTAACGTAGTTTTATTAGCGAGTCGGGACCGCGAATGTCAGTTATCCTACGTCACACTACGCAATCCCTAATTATTATATGCTGGTAATTAATTTAATAGATTCTAGATTAAATGGCTTGAAGATCTGGTGAGTTTGGCATCAGAAAGGTCCACAGACAGATTATACATCTTTTTGTTTGTCTTATTAATGCGCAAATTTTAATGGTACCAAAATTAAGACCAAATGTGGACGAGAACAGAAGTTGTACTTCTGGTCTACAAATATAGTAGCTACTCGTAAATATGAACTGGAAGTTGTACCTAATTACTTCTATCCCCTTGTGTGTTCAGCTTGATTTTTTTGTACCATTAGAATCTATGCATCACAATGAACAAATTGATCTCCGATGCCAAACTTACCATATATGTTTACCATTTTTCTTTGCTAAAAGTGTACTCCTGACTAGTCAGGCAAAATAAGTAGTATTCAATATCTTTAAGTATCTACAGTCTAAAGGCAACAGAAATAGCGTTCTTCAGTTACAAAAGGGTTAATCTATACCAGCGTTTCCCAACCGCCGGTCCGTCAAAAATCTTTACCGGTCCGCAGAGAAATAACAGTATTTTTCAAGATTTCTCTCAAAGAATTTTAATTCGTGTTATCCTGGAGCTAACGTAGGGTAAAATAGTTTATCGGAGTTGACCAAGAGACGAATCTGACTAAATTTAGACAGAGATGTGGTAGGGTAGTATCCAGTAATAGGTAATAAGGAAGGTCTCCAATTTCAGAATTCTTAAGCAGGTTTAATGTGCACAGGTCTAGGCATACCGGCACCGAAATAATTTTTGTCTTGCGTCCTCGATTAACGCGAACGATCAAAATCCGGGTTTCAAGGGGCTGCAAAACTTGCTTCTATGAGCGGTGAATTTATTGGTTTTTCCCTACCTCTGCTTTAGGGAACTTTTTGCCTGAATGTTCCCATGTATTTGGAATGTTGAAAAATGCCTTTATTTTATTTTTAACTGTTTTTGTTTTGCAGCAGCACTCATTTGTTTACATTAACCTACTGTTTTTCAGTGGCGTTGCCACGGGGGGGGATATATCCCACCTAAGGGTTAAAAACTTAAAAAAAGTAGATGAAATATTTGACGAACTGACCAAAAAACCATGGCGAGCCTAGATTTTGTTTTATAATGTTTTTTGTTGAATATAGACTAGTATTCTAAAAATATTGTTTTTTATTCAGTATTCTTTAATATTTGCACTTTTGTTCCATACAATCTATAAAAACCTAAGTAAACAGTTACTATAGGTATACGTTGAGAGCCAAGCCCGCGGATTTTCTTTTAATATTGTATATCCCTCCCCAAGGGCCAACTCTGGCTACACCACTGGAGTTTTTCGCAAAAATCGAACTCGAAGAAAATTCTTATAACTTTGTTAATATTTGTGCTATTGCACTGAAACAAGAAATAATTTACTCTATAAAAACTGTTCTACATGAGGAGAATAAGTATGTTTACTTATTAACTTACCTATAACGCCAATGCCCAAAATGCGCTTCCAAAAATGAACTATGATTTTTGAATAAATGCAGACTTTAGCTTGAAGAATAACTCATAACTAAGTAAAAAGAACTCTAAAAAGAGGAGGTTTAAATTTTCTGCTCTATATGTTATTTTTAAATTTCAAATCAAAACTGAAGCTATACAATGGTTAAATACAGCTGTCATTTTAATATTTAATTATTGGCTTTTATTATTTTATTACTTAATGTTATAAGGAAGAATAGACAGAATAATTTTTCAACATCTCTATACCTAGGCATGTGAGTAAATAATACTACATTTTCACAAATTTAATTAAGTTTAAAAAGCTGTGGGAACATTCCCTTTCATTATTTTTTATCTATTTAAAAACCTAAAATTGACCTAAAACTCTTTGACCTAAAATTCTGAAATAAAACTTCCATGTTGGACCTCGGACGTACATATGTTCTAATTAAACAACAAATACTAATAACATCAATGTAATAAATAATTAATTTGATAAAGTTTCACCACATCCAGAAAGTTATTTAATGCAGTTGCGTAAGTAGCATTTGTGGGAACGTGCAATCACATGATAATGAAAAGGCTTATAAGCCTGCCGGGCCGAGAATTCATGGCACTTACCTCGTAACATGTTATAAATGTATAGTAATTCATACAATTTTCATACTTACCTATAAAGATGTAACAGCACATAGCTATACTGCTTATTTTTAATGAAAAACAACTGCAAGTGAGCATTTTTCGAAGATAAATTGTGTCATTTAGCTTTATCTGAATTTATCTATTTTTTTATTATCTGTCTACAAATTCTAATTTATGTTAAGAAATTACATAAATACTTGTGTTCTAGCGAAGAAGAACAGAAAAATCTCCACATCAGTCAAGAGAAAATAGTAGACCTCGTTCACCCATCATAAAGAATGTAGGCCGTACAGGAGGAGATGAACCACAGTTAACAGCAGGCATCAGTAATCTGGCTAATAATACTGAAAATTCATTACTTTCACCTTCAGAAATACCAGAGACATACGAATACCAACCATATAGATCAAATAGGAAGTCTGTGGATTTTGTAAATGAAGTCCTAGTTGTTTATTTTACAGGAGAAGATGCTATAACAAAATCTACAGAGCCCTTGAAAAAGGAGTTAGATCAGCAAATTCGTAATAAAGAGATGCGTCGTGGTCATGTCCCTTGCACTATGGTGGGTAAAAGACAATCTAGCGGTGAAGATTATATGGCCGCTTGGTTTAAAAAATAGCATTTCATCATTATTCGTTGTGATCGGTGATTCATGTAATAAAAAAAAGTTTAAAAAAATAATTTAATTAATTATTATTACAAATTTTCCATAACACTAATTCTTTAACACGATCATATTGAAAATACTGAGGGAAGTCTAATTGTACTTCAGTTAGTGTGACAGACTTCATTTTATCTATACATTCTAAAAAGTGTTCATAACATGGAGCTACAGTATCACAGTCGGCAATTGTAAAAACGTATCTTTTTTCCAGTGCTACATATATTGTAAGTTTATGTGGATATGAAAGTAAACGCTGCATTATTTTTACAAAGTGTTCAGTCAATTGATCATCATAAATTACTGAAAATATAGTTATTAATAAAACAGTTTGGTTTAATATGTGTTAAATTTTCAACCTACCATCAGCAGCAAGAACAATCTGAACTTGTGGCAGTATTTCCTGAATTTCAGAATTGAACGAATTTTTCATAAAATCTATTTCTGTAACAGTGACTGAATGCTTAACAATACGTTTATTTCTTGTAAAATTGTTTTTAATAAGATTCAATATTTCTCCTTTGTCCATATCTGTAATTAGGTAATAGTTATTTCAAAAATCTTGTTCGTTATAACGAATGAAGTAGTTAATAAAATTAACAAACCAGTACAAATCACAGGTGCATACATTGCAGCAACAATACTGGTTAATCCTGTTCCTGATCCTACTTCAAGTATTGGAGTATTGTTCGGTAAACTTTCGCCATTGTGTAACAGCCAGTCTGCTAAAAGAAGAGCACCTCTCCATACTTGAAGTCCGACTAAACCCAATATTGTACTTTTACTGTGTTCTGGAAGCAAAATAAATTATATTGATTTTTATATTAATTATTATAGTAAACTATTAGTCCAGTCGGCAGGGAACCAAAAGTATCTGTTTTTGGTTCTTTCTTGGTTAACAGCTATTTTATTGCACAAACCTCTTCAGAATAGTGGGTAGAGCAATATATGTAGTTGTGTACTAAATCGTAGTGACAGCAGAAAAGTTATTAACAATTTAAGACGCCATCAACCGTTTTTGAGGAGTTTTTATTCTGTAGCTCATCAGGATGATTTCCTACGAAAAAATGTTCAGTATATGATTGGTTTATAATAAAAATAGCTACAAAATGGCACTGTTCGATTGTTATAACTGAAATAAATAAGTTGCAAAATCGAAGAAACTGCCAAAATCGCATGTTTTTAAGTTGCCATAAAAATTTAAATAATCAACCAATATTGATGAACCTTACGTTAAGTATAGTTTAAATTATATACAATAAGCACTCTATGCCAGGTATGCAAAACTTTTTGTTTAACAAGGTTTTATAAATCTACTGCACCTAAAATTTTGGAAGTTTGCAAAAG
Source organism: Agrypnus murinus (assembly GCA_929113105.1). Classification (NCBI taxonomy): domain Eukaryota; kingdom Metazoa; phylum Arthropoda; class Insecta; order Coleoptera; family Elateridae; genus Agrypnus; species Agrypnus murinus. The sequence goes on along the minus strand of OV816031.1, from coordinate 70,344,172 downwards.
CTGTTTGAAGCTTTGCATACTATTGCAAATGTGCATATATATAGCTTAAGTCATTAGCAATCGAACGCAATTTGAAAAATTCGATTGTGTTTATTTTTGCAATTTTGGTGACGTTTTACATCTCTTCATAGTTTTGTTACTTTTATAAATAATTAGTTTTTTGGTTTGTATACGTGGTCATTTATGAAATATTCCATTGGGTTCGAATAGACGGCAAAAAATACGTAATTTTAAAAAATGCTTGGATCCTGCGATTTTTTCGTAAATATGCATTAGACTAAGTAGGCGATTGTCCGATTTCTGAGGGCGCGTCTCATTCTATTGCAATAATTTCTATTAGAAATATGCAACTAATAATTTTGGGCAATTGCATACTTATTCTACAAAGTTCACACTATACACACGATTTTGATTCATTTCAATATGGTAAATAATATACGAGTAGTGCATACTTACGCAAAAAGTTTAATATCTCGGGATCCAAGCATCGAAACTTGAATTTATTTTTTTAAATTGCGTGTTTTCTTGCCTTCCATTCGTACCCGATGGAATATTTCATAAATGACCACGTATACAAATCAGAAAACTAATTACTTATAAATGTAACAAAACTATGAAGAGATGTAAAATGCCACCAAAATTGCAAAAATAAACGCAATCGAATTTTACAAATTGCGTTCGATTGCTAATGACTTAAGCTATATATATGCACATTTGTAATAGTATGCAAAGCTTCAAACAGCTTTTACAAACTTCCAAAATTTTAGGCGCAGTAGATTTATAAAACCTTGTTAAACAAAAAGTTTTGCATACCTGGTATACGGGTTTTGAGTGCTTATTGTACCTAATTTAAACTATACTTAACGTAAGTTTCATTAATATTGGTTGACTATTTAAATTTTTATGGCAACTTAAAAAACATACGCGATTTTGGTAGTTTCTTCGATTTTGCAACTTAATTATTTCAGTTATAATAATCGAACTGGTGCCATCTTGTAGCTGTTTTTATTATAAACAAATCATATACTGAACATTTTTTCGTAGGAAATCATCCTGATGATCTACGGAATAAAAACTCCTCGAAAACGGTTGATGGAGTCTTAAATTGTTAATAACTTTTCTGCTGTCACTACGATTTAGTACGCAACTACATATATTGCTCTACCCACTATTCTGAATATGTCTGTGCAATAAAATAGCTGTTAACATGAAAGAACTAAAAACAGATACTTTTGGTTCCCTGCCGACTGGACTATTATTAATTCTGACTTAATTAAATTACACATTTAACAAACCCTTATTTAGTTTCAAAAATTAAAGAATAAAATGTCAAAATCTTAATATGTATTCAATGTTAGCAGGAAAAATGTTGTTACCTATCAATGTATGTCATGATACAACAAGTGATTCAGATTCCGCAAAGCAAAAATCCAAAGCAAGTTTTCCAAGAAAATTATATTTTAACAAGAACTTGTTTAAAGTGTTTTTTCTTAATTATTAAAGTATAAGTATAAGATGAACTTTTCATACTTCTAAGGTCCAGTTGTACAGAATGGCGCACATAACTTGTCCACTGCAATACTTTGATTAGGCAACACATATTGCAGGTATCATGAAACTAATATTACTTAAATATTTTATTTTGTTATGCCGGATCACAGTTCAAGAGCCAATGGGACGCAGAGCCGGTTTTGATATTTGCAAGGCACAGGGCATATAAATTGGTTTTTTTAAATCACATTTTTTTCTCTAGAATCTTATTAAAAAGTAAAACCATTTTATTGTTATCGTAACAATGATACATATTAAGCTATTCATCATAAATTAAATCAACAATTTATGTTGAGTTGATGATAATAATAAATGCGAATACAATTTTATACAAAATATACTTCATAAAAATTAAAAAAATCTCAAAGAAGGCCAGAAAGAGGCCATGTTTGTCTTCGTGTGTGGACCGGCTGACAACTCTGGGGTCCCGAGCTTAGATCAGACCTTAGGCAGCACTTCCGTGGGCCAATAAAGGTGAGTATATGTTCTAAAAATATATTTTCATTATAGTACGGGAGGCCGCAACCAGGATTTTTGATTTATTTTAGCATGGATAATCCCCACATGAATCGGCAGTTTGTGAAAAAAGACAAAAAAAAGTCCCCAGCGACGGAAACCAGTAGTGAGCATAAAGGCATTTAATTGTTAATTAAAGATGTCAAAGAAACAAGTAAAAAAAACAATTTTGAACTGTCCGTTCTACAGCTCAATGTATTCGTAGGCAGCTGAAATTGATGTAAAAAACGCAAACGGACATTTTTATTGGTCCAGAGAAATTTGTTAGGTGAATAAATAAAAAATTTTGGCCATTGTTTTTCCGACATATCTTGGAATGTCCGTTTGCACCATAAATGTTCATTTCAAGTTTATTGAAGTCAGGGAAAAATACGAACGGAAGTTGTTATTGGTCCCGTTGCCCATAATTGGATTTTTAAAATGTCAAAATTTTCCGGGAAATTTTTTAACTTAGAATGTCCGTTTGCGTTTGGATGATGTTTCTAACATTGAAAGGAGTAAGCAAAAATATTGAACGGACATTTTCAATGGGTGTGGGCTTAAAAAAATCATTTTCCGTCGAAAAAAAAATCTACTATAGCCAGGAATGAAGGTTTAGGTATAAGAACAAGATGGTTTTTTACATGAAAAGATATCACAAAATTTATTTTTATTCTGCTTATAAATTACATTTACTCTTCTTCATCGGTCAAATTTGCCTCGCAATCGCTGTCGTCATCTGTATCAATGTTGAAGGTGTTACCGAAATTATCCTCTTCATCATTTTCTTCTTCTTCATCACTTTCTTCTTCAGTACCTGTAGGATGTTCCGGTGACGAATCGTCGATTATTAGATCAGCGCAGATGGGGACCTGTTCTCCTTCAAACCATTTGAAAACATATTTTCCATCCTCTTGTGTCCACCCTGAAGAATCGGGTGATAAATTTGTTGGATTCGGCAAATGAGCGCCAGTCCAGATTGATCCAATGTATCTGGCTCGTAAAATTTGTTGACGAAGCTCTGCTGAGCAAGGTGGCAACAAGCAGGCATCATAATTGCCGATCTGCATGTCAAGAAGCTCGTGCATGTTCCGTGAGTCATACGTTTTCATGAAAATCTTACTCCGAGCTTCATTGACACTTACAATTTTTTTTTCCTTGTACAACTCGCAAACAAATGATTCAATCACTGGGAATGAGGCATCATCTGAGCTTTCAACAAGATTTACGAAAGCTTTTTGCAATTTAACAGATTTTTCCAACATACTAAAAGGGCGAATTTTCCCTTTGCGATAAAAAGATGGATTTTGGTCGCACCCTGTAAATGCGTGGAACACGGAAAGTGCACGAGCTAAAAGGGGGGTGACAGTTTTATACACCGCTGAGACATCGATCCATCTTCGCGATTTTCCTGTCCCAAAATCTAGCCATATTTTTGTCTCTGGGTTTTTTTATAAAAGACATGTTGCTGAGCATTAATATTAAAATATCCGTATCGCAACATCTTATTGTTAAATTTTGTTTGCGCTCGATACGGCAAGCATGGAAAATTATTTTTGTATCAGCCTCTTCATGGCAGACACAGTCAAATTTTTCTTCAGTTGTGCGCCTTACAACTCCGTCGGAAGCGGAAAATTTATATCAAATGTCGTAGTTTACGTAGATTATCTTATTTTTAATAATATCAACGCAGGCTTCGTCTTTTTCCCAGTGATTTACAATATATTTAATTAACGCAATTTTAAAATTAATGGATTTTAATTCTTTTTGAAAATTATGTATATACTGGTTGTCTTTCGTGAGATGATACTCGCACCCTTCTTCTACCCCTCGTATCTCGTGCTCTAGATCTTTGATCGATGGATAGAAATATCGATCGAAGATCAAATGTATTTCTGAAGAATCATACGAACATAGGTGCATTAAAATTCGCTTCGAAATATCAGCGCATGTGGAGCCAAGATTCTTCAAGGTATGTAATATAAAAAACCCGTCTACTATCGTGATATCCTGCAGGTCAGGACCTTCTGAATTTACTCTCTTCTCTAGCGCACGTAAAAGAGCGGCTTTATCAGTCTTATAGTGACTGCCATTTGCATGACAGAGAGAAGACGGAACCGTTGAAAGAGGGTACGCAAGAGCTAGAGACAGGTCGATGTTTGCTTTCAGAGAAAGACCGAGCAATTTCCCGAATATATCCCTCTGTAACCTGATTTCTTGAATTTTACCATTGACTATAATTTTTTTTTTATTTACTACTGAAGCAAAATTATGAATAGGATTTTTTTAATTGTTTTTTCGAACCTGCTGTTATCGGCTCGACATTCCGAAACGAATTTGTCATATAATTCATTGCCTGCCTTTTCGCAAGTTAACAGAAATTTTATGAACTGGAGCAGCACCGCCGGTTACAATATTAAACAACTTTGTATTGCCCAGTTCTTCATCGAAAGGATTCATGCTATTTTTTAATGTGTCGGTAAATTGTTGTAAATGCTCATGATTTTTTTTAACGCTACTTTCTCTCAATTCAGCTGTTACCTCGCACCCCTGCTTCAAATTCGCTTCTTCCAAGACATGTGAAATGACAGTGGACAGAAGTCCGTGGCCCATGGCCCAACGCTGACGAGCTTGTATCGAGTTTGTCAAATGAGTTATCCCGGCTAGCGAGCGTGCTGCGTCAGCATTGATTGTTTGTTCGAGCGTAAAATCAACGGGGATACGTGAAAAAGGTTTTTCCGTTCGGCGAACTCCGAAAGATCCACCTGATAGCTTTATCTTAAGGCCAGGATGCGACCGGTGAACATTCGCTATTTTATCTTCATAGTAAAGCAGCCATCGGCAATAATTTGGATGATTAAAAATAAACATGAAATTCGTTATGGCATGCATACTGTACAAATACATTTTCAAATCTCCGGTTCTTATGCTCTGTAAAAGCATGATAATAATGTATCATTTGTATATACATCATATAGAATTGCGCTGTTTTTCCATGCTCTCCATTTAATGTTTTCATTTTGTACAGCTCATAATGGCTGAGAAGAGAAATAGTTTCTTCATTTTCGATCTTTGGATCTGTTGATTTATTATTAACAAACTCGACTAGATATTCTTTGACAGAATCGGGGATATTTATCGGGGCGTCGTCGAGAAACCGCTGGAAATGCAACTTTTGTAACGCTAGAGATATCAAGGGGTGTAGTCTTTTACAGCGATTATAACTTTTCCCCTTGATTAATCCATTGACCGAGCCATTTGCTAATAATTCGCTATTAACCATCATTTCAGTCAGGCCAGAACCATCTATGAAAGTTCCGATGCAACTAAAAAATGCCATTATTACATGAAAAGCGCCGAGGTGAATAAATATTTTTTCGAATCTTTCTTTTTCGGTAGACTGGATTTTGAAAGCAATTTTTGCTACCGCTAGATCATAAGTAACCTCGATGTGAGGTGCTTGACACTCTTCGGCAATTTTTAAAGCCATTTCTAAAGTTAGACATACAGTCAATGGTTTTGTGGGAGATTCATTGATCGATGGGAGGTAAGATATTTGTTGAATAGGTGATTCATCAATGAGGACCTTGGCATTGAATCCCACCCACATCGAAACATCGGGCATACCGACGACATGAGCGAGCAGCCATGCTCTGTCAAACATTTTCCACGAGGCCAAATTTTCCGGAGTTTGAATAATTTCAACTCCAAAATGTGGCAAAGATGAATCGAACGAATTTGAATGTAACACAATATCGTCGGCTGTCTCGTGGACAGAAGAATCATCGTTATCTGGCAGATCACTCGTTGTAGCTGCATTTGAATTCTCAGTAGCGTCAGGTACAGCACTACTATCGACGTCCATCGACATGATTGGAACAATTTTATAACTGGTATAACGCTTGTAGCACTGACTATGATAACTGATAACATCGCAATCAACATCGTTGAAATCGGGATCGTTTTCAGCTAGATCTCGAATTTCACGCGCTGCATAAAATGTTCTACACTTGTCAAGAGTTTTTTCCTTGAATCGAATCAGTTTAACCAGATTCCCTCCCTCCTCACAGAAAATACACTTTTTTAATGAACTCATTTTTTTATTAATGAGATGCAAATGAAACACCGAACACTTGTTTATCGAACGCGCGTTGAAAAAACACGTGGTGGCGGCGTCTCAGTTTCTCTATAGCCTTAAGAGGCCAAATGCCTGTCGAAATTGCTTGCACTGTAATGTTCTAACAAATGACTTATATCTTGAAAACTAATTGAGGTAACTTAGTTTTTCTTTGTGAATTCTGATTAAGAAAGGATCGTAGCATGCTCCGCCTGTGTTAAATTGTTATCTTCCCCCTTAATTTTCAAAAAAATTGTTTTTGAATTACTGAAAATTTTGTGTTTTTTGTATACGAAATGACGTATCAGGAGAAATAATGACTACGGAAAATTTCCGTTCTGCTTTTTTTTTGTTATGTATTAAGTCTAAACTTTAATTTAAAACAAAAATGAACCGTGGGAAGATTGTTTTTTTAAACCATTTTTCTCTACAGGTTCAATTTCCCATAAGAATAATTCTTCCCACGGAAAATGTCCGTTCTTGGGGGATTCTTATCATTTTTTATATTCTTAACAAGATTCCACCAAGAACGGACATTCCCCAATGAAAGAAAAACGACTTAATTTTTTACAGACGGAAAATCATTTTTCTCCTGGAAGTGCTCACTACCGAACTTTTCCACAGGGGAATTTTATGTCAGAAATTCGAAAAACTATCGATATCAGTGCTTGTCATCCATGCTAAAATAAGTTGGAATTTTGGTTGCGGCCTCCCGTACTATTAAAATCTTTGCGATTGAAAAAGTAAGAAGATTTAAGAATAGGCTACAGGAATTAGTTTTTTTTAAATTTTATTGCGATTGCACTAACACCTACTAGTAAAGCAGAATATCAGCAAATAATTTTCCCTCTGGCTATGTTTTAGGCATAAAAGAAATTCCTAAAAATTGCTTTAAATTTAAATGAGTAATTTTCCCGCTCTGTATACGTCATAACTGCTAGCTTGTAGGCGATTAGCTGAAAATGCACATTTGCCAGATGCGACCAGCGTTGTGGGATTGGATTGTTGTTTACGTTGTCTCTATTTTACCACCTCCTCCCACTCTCGTGCAGTTACTAGGTAGCAACGTTTTTGTGCAAAATAAGAAATTTACGCAGAAATTTAACAGTATTTTATGCAGGTCATAACGAGTGATAGCCAAGCGGTGAATATTGCAGTTTTTGAATCGGTAGGTTTAAGCTCGATTCCTGGCAGCAGCAAATCTTTTTTATTAATTTTTCTATTTCTGGATATTTTTTATTAAGATTTTATATTTAGTTATACAGTGGTGTTAAAAAGTCCTGCATCACCTCATAAAATTCAAGAAAATAGAAGTTTAAAGCACTTACGTGAAATATTTTTCAACCATTCTCTATATCAAATAAGCACTTAAATAATAAAATAAAAAAACAGCAAAAATCTTGGTTCATAAAGTAATACAGTTAGAAAAAAAAATGTATTCAAAATTAGGCAATGTAAATTAAGACTTTTCTTTTTAAGATTTTTCCAGTTCCTCCCTCGAAATACAGTGATGTCAGGCGTGAATTAGAGTTTCGATAATTCGGTTTTCTTTGGATATGATGTTTGATATCCTTTGCCACAAATTCTCGATGTGATTAAGGTCTGGAGCTCTGGAGATTGTTCTGGCCAGTCCAACCAACCTTAACGACTTACTAATCACCTCATAATTTTCCCCTATTATAGAAATTTTCTGAAACAGGCTTATTTAAATTTTTTCTGTAGGAGTTTAAGCAGGTGATTAACAATAACATTAATGAATGTACTAATAATACTAATTACAGATAAATAGTTGAAAGTAGTTAGCAAAAGTATGCAAAAAATGTGTGTTAAACTTCAAAAACCATAATAGGCTGGGTGATGCAGGACTTTTTAACACCATTGTATATATTTTTTTTCTATTTTTATCTATTTTTTTTAAGTTGTTGCGTAATTTTTATCATATTTTCAGGTAAAACTGTGCTCCAAGATACGACGAAGATTATATACTGACTTAAATAATATACATGTAATTTTAATTGAATAAATTAATGTGCAATTAAAACATATGAAAAATAACAACATGGAAAAATGTAACGTAATTAGAGGGAAGGTGATGTAAATATATTCAATTAAAATCACATAGTGTCAGTTAACTATGTTTACTATGTACCCTTTTGGATGTTCTGCTAGTGAGCAGAAAACATATTAGTAATTGGTTGCTTCACGGCTACTTACACGCATATAACGTTTGCAGCTCGCTAACAAAACATCCAAAAGGGTAAGTAGTAACCGCCGCTGTGGATAGTGTGCATTATTTAAGCCAGGGTATAATTTTTGTTGTATTTTGGAACTTTATCTTACCCAAAAATATGATAAAAATTACGTAATGGCTTATAAAATATATGAAAATAGAAAAAATATACCTGATCGTCTCACGTTGAGACTACAGTGTGCTTATGGAAAAGGGGGTTGCCAAACATCTTGCAAGCAACTTTTAAAAACACTTTCTAAATATTGTAGTTGTAACTGCATAAACCTTTATAATCCGTATTAGCAAGTTATATTGCAGGTAGTCACTTCTTCTGACAGCGGTAGTAAAACAAAATTTCAAAATTTGCTGCTGTTCATGTAGTGCACATATAAAGTCTGGAACTATCGAAATAAATCTTTTATTAAGTATTTTTTAGAAAAATCCTCGAACACGCCGATTTTTATCTTAAAGGAGACATATTTTAGTGTAATCGTTATTTGTAGATCGTCTTTTGTTTCCCAGTTATGACGATAACGAAATTTCTTTTAAATGGAAACCCTAATTTTTTATGATGGATTTGGAAAGATAATGTAATGCTAAGATTAAATATGCTAAAAAAGTATGATACTGTATTAAGAAATTTCCGAAATAATTGCTTTTAATTCCAGATAATTTAAGTTTTAAAACAAAAATTAAAAACAATTAAGAGTTCCAAGTTTTAATAAAAAAAGAATTCTTTAAAGAACTGTCAAGTTTAACGCTAAGTCACTTGTTACATGGATACTTGATTTTTTTATTAAGAAAATTAAACTCTTGATTGTTATTCAATCAAAGTTCAAATCTAAAGTTCGAGTTTTTTGATAAAAAATCAAGTAGCCATTTAACAATTGACTTAGCGTTAAATTTATGGCCAGTTCTTAAAAGAATTTTTAATTTTTGTTTATTAAAACTTGGAACTCTTGATTGTTTTTTAATTTTTGTTTTAAAACTTTAAAAGCAATTTGGCTGGTTTCACAAAGCTTGATTAAACTTTAATTAACATAATTGTGATTAAATTTAAAATCTAGAAATATGATTGGATAAAATTCAAGGTCTGTTAAATCTCAGCCAATGAAATGTCTGAATTTTGAATTTAACGACAATTAAGTTAATCAGAACTTAATCAAGCTTTCTGAAATCGGCCAATTATCTCGGAAATTGCTTTCCAAATCCATCATAAAAAATTAGGGTTTCCATTTAAAAATATTTTCGCTGTCGCCATAACTCGGAAATAAAAGATGATCTGCAAATAACAATTACACTAAAATATGTCTCATTTAAGATAAAAATCGACATGTTCGAGGATTTTTCTCAAAATATTTAATAAAAGATTTATTTCGATAGTTCCATACTTTATGAGAACACCAGTACTATTACAAAACTAATAATTGTGAGTATAATTAAAAGTCAAACGTTTTATTTCAAGTTTTTGAATTTTAGGTAAATAAAAAAGTACAACACAAGTTATAGTTATTTGGTTTTTATTAAATAAAGAAACACTGAAACTAATAAATTATTGTATACTATCAAACTACACTTTTTTAATTGTACAGCTTTTATATAAAGCAGTGATAAATTGAAAACAAATAATATGAGTATAAAAAGTACAACAGCAAAAAATTCAGCATTAGCACAAATCACTTTCATCTTCTACGTCACTTTCACTATCACTTTCCAAATTTATCAGTATTGGCTCGATATCGTCCATCAATCCATCAATTTGCCACATGTTATCTTCTGTTTTAATTACATGGTTAACATAATTGTTCCATTTTTCCGTTGTCACTTGAACGTACGCTTCACTAATTAAATTTCGAACATCTCCTTTAAATGTGGTATTTTTTTAGCAACATACTGTTTTACATCACCCCAAAGTAATTCAATGGCATTTAACTCGCAATGGTACGGAGGTAATCTTACTATTGGAATGCCGTATTCTTTTGCACATTCTTCAAGAATGTATTTGTCGTAATTAGATTTGAAAGCCTTCACCACGTCCAATAGATCTGCTTTCAAGTAATCATCGACAAAATATATATCTTTTGACCAAAGCTACGATCGTATTTCTTCTTTTTTCCAAGACTGATTTGGTATCTTTTCAATTTTTCGGCAATGGTATGGTGCATTATCCATTACTACAACTGATTTTGCAGGTAAATTGGGCAACAAAGAATTTCTAAACCAAGTCTCAAAAGTAGCTCCATAGAAAGGTCAACTCTGCCCCATTTATAAAACCTTGTTTGCTGCTAGCATGAAGTAAAATAAAACGAGGGCCACGCTTTGTGGGAGCTTTCAAACCAGTGTTTAATCCTCGAATGAAGGCGTCCTGATATGATTTAATTGACATATCGACCCATTGAGCTTTAACGCTGTGGCCAAGATTGACCCAAGATTCATCAATATAAACTATATTGTAATTCTCTTTTCTATATTTTTTAATTTGTCTTAAATAACGATGACGCCATGCAATTATCTCTTCTCTTTCAATTAACTAAGATCATCGTCCTCTCTTAACATACTGGGAATTCATATCACGTAATAATCTATTCGACGTACTTCTACTAAAGTTGGGCAAGTTTTCATCGTCATTTACAGCTGCTACAATATTGTTCATCGTTGGTGGTATATTTTGCGAAAAAAACTCGTGCACCGTTCTTCTAATTTCACTCCTAATTCCATCACAGTAGGTTATATTGCGTGATTTTGAAGTATTTTTAGTCTTCGTTCTTCTTCTTGGAGATTTTATTCCATCAGGTGAAATATTTTCTTGACGTACTGAGAACAGAGTTTTTTCGCTAATACCTGTTTCTTTAGAAACTTGTAGAATAATTACTGATAATGACTGCCGGGTCTCAGTAAGACGATATTTTATCAAATTTGACAAAATCTGTTTTTCACCAATCTTTAGTACACAACCCATTCTGTTTTCAACAATATCCGCCATACTTATGTATAATGTACTGTGTGCATTATGTAATACTGCAATACGAATAGTTACAACAAATAATACGACAACGTTAACAATAATTACAAACGATAAAACCCAAACAACTAAGCCAAGATCTATAGACGCACAAGCTATCAAAATTTGAAACCAAATAATTATTTCTGTATTAAGAAATTTGCTTATATGCGTTAGGTGACAAATAATAGTGCCGACAAAAAACGTTATACTATAATTTCAGTAAGTACAAACTGTATTATATAGTTCCGCGAAGTAAAAGTAGAAAACACCAGAAGGGTTTATTGTTTATTAAAATCCTTTGCATTTGCTGCTAATCCTAAATTTCCGTTTTTGCAAGTTTCTTTTGAAACAAGTTGAACAAATGAATGATTTTATCATGATGAAATCATTTTAAGGTTAAAATTACGTTTGAGACCTCCTGTATTTACCTGTGAATTAAAAGATTAAAAAGATCATACAGAAGCTAACCAGCCGTTATTTTTATGTTGAAAGAATTTGAAGACGAAAGAATTAAACAAAAAAGTATAAGTAATAATATATCGGATATTTAGATACATGTACGATGTAAAAATCCCAAGTGATGTTTAATAAAATAATAAATACATGTTAATAAGACTTTCTTTTAAATGCTTCTTTTGTATGGTTACGATTACACTTTTTCGGTTACTGTTTTCAAAGGTTTGGAACTTCTGGACTCTTAATCCACATTTCTATAGATTCATACAGTGAAATAGGTGGCAACAACGAAGCACAAACTCCCATAAGAAATACATTGGCTATCTTTCCTTCACTGTATAGTCCCAACGTGAGACGGACAATAAACTCCTACAGTATGTGCACAGGCTCATTGTCAACATGGATCTCAGTTACTATGATAAAGATTTAATTAAATGGGATGATATACTCTTTAGGTAAAGCTTTAGCAAGTGCTATACTAAACAAATTTTTAATTTTTGTCAATTACTCATTTATTTTAAGAGCTAGTCAAATTTAAATGGCACTTTTAGCAAACTTTTTTAATTAAAATCCCTTGGGGTATTCACATTTTTGAAAAATGTCGTCTTAATTGAGTTACAATGATCAACTTGGTTTTTTCTTGTGAGACTCGTGGTTTACTACTATCGGACATCATTGAACATAAAATTTTTGAGCTTCTCAAAAATGTATAATTTATTGTACCTTATGATAACTAAACGTGAAAAAATAAAAAAAAGACTTATTTATTATGACAATTATTTATTGAAAACATGGAATGCTTTAAAAGCAGAAGGTAGTATTTTTGTGCTTTTTAAAAATGTATAATTTATTCTACCTAATGCGAATAATTAAACGCGATAAAATAAAAAAAAACGCTTACTTTATGACAATTATTTATGAAAAAACATGGAAGGCTTTGAAAACAATAGGTAGAAATTTTGAATTTTTCAAAAATGTATAAGTAGTAATTTGTTGTACCTAATAGAAAAACTTATTTACTATATTTACCTTATTATATTCATTGTACCTATTTACTTTATTTACTGTACCAAGAAAGAAATGAACCTGTGACTTGAGGTCATTTCGGAGGAGGAATTCCTATCCAGAGTTGTATTGTTGATTAATTTAAACAGAATGTTTTCAATTTTTTAATTAATTTTTAATTCAATTTTTGATTTAATTTTTTGTATAAGGATATTTGGTTAACGATGCACTTATTTTTTTAATGCATACTGTTTAAGTTTTAATTTTATCATTGTTATTGATATAAGTAAATAATTATTTTTTTTACGTTTGTTAAAAACACTTCATCTTTTTTTCATTAATATGCTTTCATAAAGTACTCGATTAATTAATACTCAAAAAGCGTGAAAAAAGTGTCATAGTGTTTCATTTTTTCAATATTTTTGTGTTAAAAAAAGTACTGCAGCATTTTATTTTTCAATGCAATTTCAATTATTAATCATACAACATCATGTAATATTATTGTTACAATATTAATTTCTATTAAGTTTAAGTTACAATTTATAATTATATTAAAAAGAGAAATACATAAAATTTTGATGAAGTAGAGGTAGAAGTACATAATCTTGAGAGCGACCTAAAATTCGACACATTTGTAATGTACAATTGTAGTAGCATCTACAGAGCCTTTTTGAAGACTAGATGTCAGTAAAAGTGTAACATAATACATTAATTTTCTTAAATTTAAAGGAGTTTACAAATGTGTCCGATTTTGGGTCGCTATCGAAATTATGTATACCTACCTTACTTTATTTTAACAAATAATTCACTGGAACAATAATAGTAAATTCATAAGCACTTACATATATGGAGCTCTTTAAATTTTGATTTTATTCAAAGATTTTTGTTTTCTGAATTCAAAATTATTGTAATCATAAAAAAAGTATAGTGTGAAACACATTTAAAATGACTACTCTGCCCTTATGGATTCGTCATACTCACGTTCAGCTCGCATGACAAATATTCCACTCGTGCAGAATATGCTATATTCCACACTTGTTACAGAATATACTATTTGATTGCACTTTACATTGTAAAATCTTCGCTTGTTATATTAGAGTGCTTACCAATTTCAATGATGTCATTTCGTTTTGATTTTCTTGAAAGTACCAAATCTCCATCTGAATCCAAGACAGCTGCTTTTGGTGGATAAGCAAATGGAAACTTCGAGACAATGTCTATAATTATAATTGTAATAAGTTACTTTTAAAAACTAAGTAGCTACAATAAATTTAGAAATGTTCCTTACTGTCTTTATTCAAGCTTGGTGTTAAATCAGTTGCATAATTAAATTCCTTGTACAGTTCGGATGATACCTTGTAATCCTCATCGTCCATTTTAGAAATGTAATGTTCTTTCCAATCACCTGTAGTTAAGAATTTTTGTGGTTAGTTAGTTGTTGTGTGCATTTTTAAAATAGGCATGAAATAGTTTTATAAACTGAAAATTACTAAAAAGCAAATGAACTAAGCTACAGTAAGGAAAAATTTGTCTCCTGATAACTAATTTAAACAAAAAACTCCTAACTCTTATATTTCTACAAAATTTACTATTTTCTATGTAGTTCAAGTCTTTGCAAAAAACTTTTAGAAATTTGGAAAACAAAAGATTTTTACCTGCTGTCGAATTAACTAAAGTTTCATTAAATGAAGTTTAATTATATTGGTGTATGTGTACAAAATCCAATTGAGACCTGTGGTTTTACCAGCACTTGCATATCTAAGTGATTGTTATGTTTGTTTTTGTTAAGAAATACTTTATTTATATTTAGTCGGTTTCTAGGCCAGTAACCGGGTAATTTATTTTTGCAATCTGGTACAGAATTGATTTTTTTATTGGAAAATGTTCAAGGTTGTCCCCTGAAGGTAACGTCAAGTTGGCGGGACGGAGGGGGTTGAGCGTTAGTCGCCATCTTGGAAAACCCGTTATTGCTAAATATATAGTTAACGGTTGATGATACATTAAAAATGGTACTAACCAAATTTGTAGAACACAAAACTTCCAATAAAATTTATTTGAAGTTTTTTTCTATAAAATTGATTCTTTAAGAGCTATAGCTTGGTAAACTATTGCACCGCGTGAATTATCAGTGGAAATGTTGCTGGTAGTACACGGAAAACATTTCATAACACATAAAACGGCGAAAAGTGTTCAGAAAAATGACAATACTGTGTAGTGAATCTATTAATATCATAAATAGTGTGAAGAAGTACGGCAGGTTACCATTCTTTTAGAACCTACCACCAGGTTCAAATTTGGCTTGGATTTTACCTTGCCATGATCCTGAAGAATGGGGTTGGAAGCGGAGTACAAATGGACTTCAACCAATTCGAACTACTATGGCTCCCGCACCATCAAGTTTGCTGCAAATAATATCTTGCAAATGCACAAAAAATTGCGGGGCTGTCTGTGGATGCCGAAAAGCTGTCTTAAAATGTTTCATTATTATTTGTTCGAATTGTAGTGGACACACATGCGACAAGTGATTGGATACATTGGACCAGATACATTGGATGCCATCGAAGACGATATCGATGAAAATGAAATTTTCGATTCTGCTCCTACGGATATAGTGGAGGCAGAAGACAGGGACGTGGAAGGCGATGAGTGTCTTCCTTCATCATCGAAACAGATGAGACTTATGACGTAAAATAACGTGCCACTTTTTGTATAAATAAATGTTTTAATCCGTTTTTTATTTCAAAAAATTAATTTGCATTCATTGAACTCTGTTATCCCTTTCTCCACCTTTCCCTTCTCATGATTATTATTATTATTATCATCGTCATTATCATTATTATTAATTTTTATGATGTACGTGATGTACAAATAATTATATCTTACTACATTGACAATTTTTTATGATAATACGTTCTAGCCATGCAAGAAAGAAAGATCTATAAATTATGAGTACTTCTTCACACTATTTATAATATTAATAGATTCACTACACAGTATTGTCATTTTTCTGAACACTTTTCGCCGTTTTATGTGTTATGAAATGTTCTCCGTGTACTACGAGCAACATTTCCACTGATAATTCAGGCGGTGCAACAGTCTACCAAGCTATAGCTCTTAAAGCATCAATTTTATAGAAAAAAAACTTCAAATAAATTTTATTGGAAATTTTGTGTTCTACAAATTTGGTTATTACCATTTTTAATGTATCATCAGCCGTTAACTATATATTTAGCAATAACCATGTCGGAAAAACTTTGATGCGCTATAAAAAATATAAATCTATGCATTATACAGAAAAAAGTTTCTAATAAAAGTTGTAGAAAATGTTATTATCTACGAAAACGATCTGTACTATTTTTGACTACTACTTTTTTGTACTATGATTCGCGAGATATTTGATAAAACGTATTTTTCAAGATGGCGGCTAACGCTCAACCCCCTCCGTCCCGCCAACTTGACGTTATATTCAGGGTACACCCCCGAACATTTTCCAACAAGAAAATCAATTCTGTAGAAGATTGCATTATGAACCTACTTTTTTTGCTCTGGTGCTTGGACTATTCCTGGAGACAAAAAAAGAGTGATTCCTCGGAATTCGCCTTTTGGGCACCGATTTTGATGTTTTTTTTAATTGTAGGTAATCGACTATATTTCAAAGTCTAAATGTTGGGTTTGTCCGCTAATGGCATGTTTAATTGTTATTAACAAATTATGATTTTTTTCATAAGGGGCTAATTACTAATTAAGTAATTTCATCAAATTTTATTATAATTGTATAAAATTAGGTACTTATAGCTTTTTAGGGTCGCAGATTACGAATTCGGGGTCTAAAACGGTCAAAAGTGCAAAATGGCTGCTACAAGATGGCCGCCGAGTTCAGAGATTTATTATTTGAAATGGCAAATGAAAAATAGTACTTACTAGGGGATTTTTAAAGTCGGAAATTGCGATGTTATAGTTATTTACGTATTAAGATCTGTTAAGATAGCTATAATAGCCAAGGGAGTTGTTTGAAGCCCGACGAAGGAGGGCTTTAATGCTTCCAAGGTAAAAAAGTCGTAGACGCCGTTGTCACCTTAGCCATAAAATTTTGAAAAAAGAGGGTCGTTAAAAAAGACCGTCTGTTGAAACCTTTTTTAACAGCCCAAACTCTAAAATGGCGGCTACAAAATGGCCGACGGGGTCAGAAACGTAATATTTAAAATTTCAAATGAAAAATAGTACTAGGAATTTTTAGTCACAAATTCCGATGTTAAGCTAAAAAATGACCTAGATGCAAAGTGCCGGTCACAAAAGGCCACCGAAACTAAATATGATTAAAATTCAAAATGTTTATTCTCTCCGACATGTTTGTTTAAGATGGATTTATATACGAGTATATATTAGTTAATAAAATTTTAAGATTGTTCCAATTATTAGTTAGAGTATTGTTTACTTAAAATTCAAATTAGTGAAAAGGAATTTAGTTTGAATAGTGTTAAAATAAATTAATATTCCATAATTCCACCATAATTCCGTTTAATATTGAAACTTTATTCATCCTCAGATTAAAAAAAAGTATTAATTATTATTTACTTGTGTTTCTTTTAAAATACTGTTAGTTTCATCATCTATACTTCTGGCAACGACAAAATCAATTGTACATTTAAGTAGCCATCCCCGTTGAATTCTCTGCAAGCTGAAGTACAGTATGAAGTACAAGTCCTATTTCTTACACACACATGCTGTTCCACGTCCAGTTTTGCATCCGCAAAATATAATCTGTAATACAATTTGCTAAAGCTGCAGTTTCTGTCATTCTTATGGGGTAAAAGATTACATTCATACCTAATTGTTCAACCCTAGTGTTATCGTCATACTATTTTCGAGCCATAGTTGAACTTGCAGATATACCCTCTTTAAATGTTGCTGCGCAGAATCGAGTGTTAGACACAAATCTGCTAAATTTACAAATTTTCGCCGTGACTTTGGTAAACGTACAACACGATATCACCAATCGGTATTGCTGATACACAGAGTGCGAACCGGGCGACTGGGCGAGTCAGGGTGAAACACGTTTTATCATGAAAATACATTTTTTGGAAACCTTTAAAATTGCATGCGGCAACTTGTTTTGGTAAATATAGTTACTACACCTAAAAAGCTTTACACTCATATTTTGATCACATTGAATATCTATACAAACTAAAAGATTTGCGGATATTCCTTTTGAAGACAATAAAAACTGAACACTTAAAATAAACATACACTAACTTTAGTAGCCCAGCTTTAAACACAGACTTTTGACCACAGAAATCAAACACGATTTTTTACACTACAATTTTGATACAATGGTTTCAAACATTTTTAAATAACGCAATGTCAATAATGTAGAGCAAAAAGATCGTGTCCAATTTGTGTTAAAATTTTGTGGGGTGTAATAGTTTCTGAATGTTGTATATAAATATTTAGTATTAAAGTGTTTAGAAAATATTCTATGCAAAAGTTTCGTGTTGTATATTGATGGTTAAAATGTTAGTGTATAACTTTCTCTGTATAGTAAAACTACAGCTTCTCTTGTTTCGAGATAATCATTATACCATTTTTTAATTTTACCGGCCATTTCGTGACCGGCACTTTGAATCTAGGTCATTTTTTAGCTTTTTGCCATACTATGTTGTTGTAGAAAGAATAACGTTCAAACACTTGACAACCGTTAAGCTGTCGATAACTCCCTGTTAACACTCACTAGGGCTGTTAAAAGAGGTTTCAACAGACGGTCTTTTTTAACGACCCGCTTTTCTGACCGCTGAAGCATTAAAGCTCTAAACAGCTTCCTTGACCGTTATAGCTATCTTAACAGATATTAATACGTAAATAACTATAACATCGCAATTTGCGACTTTAAAAACCCCCTAGTACTATTTTTCATTTGCCATTTCAAATAATAAATGTCTGACCTCGGCGGCCATTTTGTAGCCGCCATTTTGCACTTTTCACCGATTTGGGCCCCGAATTCGTCATCTGCGACCTCAGAAAGCTATACGTACCTAATTTTATTCAATTATAATAAAAATTTGATGAAATTATTTATTTATTAATTAGCCCCTTTGGAAAAAATAATAATGTGTTAATAACAATTAAACAGGGCATTAGCGGAAAAATCCAACATTTAGACTTTGAAATATAGTCGATTACCTACAATTTTAAAAAATCATCAAAATCGGTGCCCAAAAGGCGAATTCCGAGGAATTTTTCTCTGGGAAACCGACTAATTAGGTAGGTTTACATTTCCTAATTAATTGTATTAAATAAAAAAACTGAAAAAAGTGTCATTTTTATTCAGCTCCTATCTTTACTCATCAGGTTGGTTGTGAAAAATATCCATTTTTAAAAGTAGATCTCGGACCTCGAAAGTTTGGGAACTCTTGATGCAGAATATTCTACTGCAATATTTGAAACATTTAAATCTAGATTTAAATACAACAGTTTTTCCTAAGAAAAATGTTTGTCCTATCTTACATAGGTATACGAAAAAAGTATTATTGCGATATCTTTTAACAACAATGTTTGTATAAGATCCTTTCTGATAACCCAATGCAATGTATTCTCTTCATGAGAAAAGTGCTCACAATTATCACCTTTCATATGAATTCTCCCATCCTTACTGAGTGAAGAATAAAAGAAAATATTAAGCTTTTAAAGATGGGTACATTGTACATGATTAAAATATTTCTACAACAAATATTGTAAATCTGTTCATAAATAACTTATGCTATTAAACAAACACAATGTTTTTAAAAAAGGTATTTGTTTATTTAAAAGAATGTACATTTTATTATAATAAAGTCAGTTTAATTTTGTTACTTATAAAAATATAAAAATTAAATTCAGACATTAAGTATTGTTCTGATTTATTTTTAATATTTTTATTTAACTCAGAATTATTTATATTTTTTCTTTATTATTAATAGCCTGTTTAAGTAGAAATTACACTTTTAAAACCACGAATAACAATAATCTTTAAATAATTATTTTTTATTTAAAAGATAAGTAACTAAAAGCATAATCCTATACAATATATAATTATAAAAAAGAACAAAACAAGTAATTATGAGTTGTAAATGGTAAATTATAGCAATAACAAGAGTAACGATAAAGAATAATAAATTAAAATATTATCAAAGTAAATTTAGTAATTAAAAGATACTATTTAAAAAAAGCAAAATAAATGTTTAACATTTTTTATATATTTTTTTATTTAATTTGAAATACCTCATTACAGGAAGGTCAATCAGCAAAATCCCCGGTATCCTAATTTCTTTTCCTATATAAACATGGAAAGATCAAGGAAAACCCTGAGGCTAGTGCATATAGGCTGGCATATAGCCAGAATTTGAATCTTTGTTTATAAGATTTTGTAAATAAAATTTCTTTAGTAGATTTTTTAATTGCTATATTGGTTTTCTTTTCACTTTTGTTTTCCTTATATGTTTGTAAATAAGATTTCTTTACTAAACTTTTAAATTGGTACACCTAATGGTTTTTACGTTTATTTATAGGTTTATAATGAGGAAAGCTGAAATATCCATCGTTTGATTTTATTTGAATAACTGCAGTACATTGTACTTTAAAGTTGAAACATATGATTTTTAGTAATTAAGAGTTCAGAAAAATTAAAAATCATCAATGATTCTTATACATGATATTTCTATTAAAGAAATTACAGAAAATAACACCTTTATACATTTGACTTGGTCATGAAAAAACCCAGCCAACACACTGAGGTTATAATGACGTTATTTTTCAGTCATTATTGGTCGACGACGTCATATGACTAATAAATGATGTCCATAAGACGTCATATAATGGGACGTACGTAGACGTCTTCAAAACGACGTCTTTTGGATGTACAATACAATACGTACAAGTTTCATTAAAAAGATATTTTAGAAGGGGCCAAGAAATACTGGTCATATTAAGCAGGTGGTCACAATATAGAGATGTTTTGACTGTAGTATATAATAAATGCTATTTCCAATATTCATCTATTTATTTATAATTCCTGTCTTAGTTCCAGTATAGGACGTTTTAATGACGTCTTTGGGCTGTGACATAATGATGTCAGTTTTACAATTTAACGCCGTTTTTCTTAAATGGAACACCCAGTATATTTTTCAATATCTGAAGTCCTCACTATTTTTTGACTTCAAATATATATATACTTATCGCATATTTCACCGAGCTGTTTTTGAGCTATTGTTAGAAAATGATAGTCAACTGAATATTTTAGAACTCTGTCGAAACCACAAGTTACCCCAAATTACTACCTAATTTTATTCCTAATACTTCAAGTCCTCCCTATTCTAAAATAACACATTATGACGGTTAAGATTTTTTTAATAATACAAAAACTAAACTATTTTACAAAAACAACAAATCTATAGATGTTTAATATAACCTGCATTATTTCCGAGACATTTGTAACATCTTATTAATTCAGTTTTTACTTTCTGAATTTCGTTTGGATTTAAATTAAGTAAACTTATTTCTTTCAGTAAAAGATTTTCAAGTTGCTCTGTATTTCCATTCACCTCTTGTTCATATATTTTGTGATTTTGACAGAAATCTAAAATATTCAATCGGCTTTCATTTTTTAACGAAAACTCAAAAACTGCTCAGTCAAATATGCGATAAGTATATACAGTGTGGGATTAAAGTATGGAATATTAAAAAAAAAGCGAACTCAACCGGTTTTTTTAAAAACGCTGAAACAAGTCGATTTTGTTTTTTAAAAATACACATTAATATGTGCGATTCACCTTCCGACTTTCATTTGTTTCTAAATTATGACGTCATCACAAAAAAAATTAAGTGACAAAATAGATTTTTAATAGTGTAATCCGATAGTGATTTCTCTTCCCTTTATGATCATGCAAATAAATCATAAGGTTGCATAACAAAAATTCTGAGAAAAATAGAGTTGAACTTTGTAAATGTTTGTTAGTTGTGACGTCATTACAAAATATTTAAATGACAATATAGATTTTTATCCAACACCTCTATATAAATACCATGTTTACTATGGTCATTTTAAATAAGGAAAGTGATTGTTTACTCTTATGTTACATTATAACCCACGTTGCCCCTAGCAACGTGGGTTATTTTTAAAAAACGCACTCCTTCAAAGATAACAACCAATCACCAGCTTACGTTATTTAATATTATTAAAATCCAGTCATCGTGCTAGAGTATTAAATTTATTACCGTCAAAACTACAGATTAACTATACATTGCAAATTCGATGTTGAAACTTAAATAAAGCGGTGTTGGATAAAATTTTGTATGACACGCGTGAGTTAAGGATATTATCTTACTTAACTCACTTGTACCATAAATAACTATTATCCAACACCTCTATATAAATACTATGTTTACTATGGTCATTTTAAATAAGGAAAGTGATTGTTTACTCTTATGTTACATTATAACCTACGTTGCCCCTAGCAACGTGGGTTATTTTTAAAAAACTCACTCCTTCAAAGATAACAACCAATCACCAGCTTACGTTACTTAATATTATTAAAATCCAGTAATCGTGCTAGAGTATTACCGTCAAAACTACAGACTAACTATACATTGCAAATTCGATGTTTAAACTTAAATAAAGAGGTGTTGGATAAAATTTTGTATGGCACGCGTGAGTTAAGGATATTATCCACTCAGAAAAATTAACCCTCTCGGGCCTACCGGCCCTCGAGGGTAAATTTTTCGTTCGTAGATAATATCTTACTTAACTCACTTGTACCATAAATAACTAATTAGTAGTGGAATCGGATAGTGATTTCTCTTCCCTTTATGATCATGCAAATCAATCATGAGGTTGCATAACAAAAATTCTGAGAAAAATCGATCTGATATATTGAATATTGATACCATAATACTTATCAATAACGTTAAATGTTCAGATCGATTTTCGATACAGAAAAATTAGGAGGCGCTTTTCCTTGTTATGGTTCTCATCATTCGTCATAAAACAAACAATCAATTTGTCATTATTTGTCAACAAAGATCAATTCCCTGGTATTAATCAACCGATTTTTATCAATTGTAATGTTAACTTTCATATTTATAAGTTTTTTGTTAATATATATTACTGTTATGAATAAAATTAGTTAAATGTTCAGCTTATAACTTTGCTTATCGGGAGTGAGTGAAAATCTTTTCACCCACTGCCATCCCACTGCTTTCGCTCACCCGTAGACAAAACTAAAATAAATGTTCAATCTCCATGGGAATTAATAATAATTAAATTAATAGCGTTTTCAATTGGAGCCCGGATTGCTCAATTGCAGATTGCTCTGCAGTTGCTCGCAAAACTGGTATGACGTCATTGCTCTTATGTAGATTGACCTTAGATTGATTGAATAGTGATTCACAATAAACAACCGAATAAAATCATTTCGATCGCCGTATGTTTGTGTGATAATTATTATATGTATAAATTATTATAACTAATAATAATAAAACACCTAGCAATACTAACTGTTTCGAAACATGGCCAGAAATTTATTTATTAAATGTGGGTCGCAAAATGAGCAAAAATGATTAATAAAATATTGTATTGTGTACTTGTTATTATAGCAAACCGATTAATCAGAAAATGAATTTATCGTCTCCGGAAAATTACGAACTTTGCATAATGGTTGTTTCTCATTTAAATATTCAATAATAGCTTCAATTTCCTTATCCTTAGACGAATCTGATGATAAAAATATCTAATAAAGCCAAACGACACATACTTTGAATGCCTTTTTCCGTTAAAGTAATGCAGATACGAATGAATTAGAGGTTAGGTTTTTGTTTTTTCATCTGAATTGATCTGCCTCGTGGGACAGATCAATGAAGAGCACTCTCGGCGTGCTTTTACACAGATTGCTTGCCGCAATCGAACACACGATGACCAGAATGTCAGGTAAACCAATCGAATACGGAATTTGCTCTCAAAGCAATCTAAGTATTCAGAGCAGTCAATTGAAAACGTTATAAGTTTCTATGATTGCCAAATTGTGTAATTTACAATTACACAATAATTTGTGTAATTTACAATTACACAATTTAGTTAGGTTAAGTTAGGCCAGGCTTAGTTAGGCTAGGTTTGGGTTAGGTTAGGTTAGGTTGAGAGAAATCTGAATTTGCATATGCATAGTGTTTTGTTTAAGTAGTGGCGTTTTTGTGGAGGTTAAGTTGGTAAGAACTAATTTTGTAGGATTAGGAGCGCTAGGGCATAAAGAGGATTAGGCCAAGGAGGGATAGTACCCCTCCTTGGTTACGTCCATGCTTTGAATGATTCCAAATATTTTTATTCCAAGTAACAGTTTATAATATATTGAAAGAATACGAAGATAATAAAAAGGCGAATTAGCAAAACATAAGATAATATGAGAAGGTAAATGTGGGAGAAATAATTATATCACTTATTTCATCGTTCGCATCTATCCTGACCAAAACAAACTCAGCGGAATGTTTGATATAGCAGACGCAGTATACAGGGTGTTTTGAAAAAGATGCCTTTCCCGCTAAAGGGCAATAGAGAAACATGTGTAGAGTAACATCTTACTAACAATTTCCTGAAATGCCCCTTTGAAATGGCAACCCCCCTTATAAAAATAATAGGCACGCCACTGCAAATAGTAGATAAAGCTGTATGAAATGAAAATTGTGTCTACTAATACATACTTTTAAAGGTCATGAACAAATAAGCCATAAACTAACCCAAGCAGGTAGCAGGATAAATAAAATTCTTCGGAAGATTGTAATCAACACCAAATAGCAGTACGTGCTTTTAAAACGTTTAACTAAATAACACTCATTTTGAACATCTGTAATAACTGTTACTGACTCAGATCTTTGAGATTTGTAACTGCAGTATGCAGTTTGTCGTCAACTTTCTTTGTGTTAGGTGTTGGTAAACTTGAGTTTCGATTAATACACGCTTTAGAATTAATAACTGGCATTAGGTAGTGTTAAGTGTTTGTTTTAGTGATATGTAAGATAATTAGCCAGGTAAATCAAAAGCCGATAATCCAATCTTTAATGTTTTATATAAAAATGTATCAATAGATGGACCGAATTCGACCAGTGTTAACTAATTACTAAAACTTCCCTTTCTTTTAATAATCGTCTTGCCGTTACATGGCAGACGTTCAGCATCATTAAGCATTTACGACCCTTAAAAGTTATGTATAAAAGCAGAACGTTTCACATGTTTCAGACCAAACATTAGTAAGCGTGAATTAAAAATAACCAATGGTAGAAATATAAAGGGCTTATTCATTCTCATATCCCTACAGATAAGTAGTTTATTTAAGTGTATTTAGTTACTGTTTAAATTATGGCAGAACCAAACACGCCTGCTGAATGAACGTACAGCGAGTGCAATTTTACCAATGGCTATTGGAACGCAAACAGGAAAATCCCCAGTTTGCACAAAATGTTTTACTCGTAAACGGTAAGTTTTACTCATTTTGTTAAAATGACATTCGTAAAATGAAAAACAGGCAATGTTTCCATCACATTTAGGTCAACGAACGTATGTTACATTTTATTTACCGACCTTAATAAATGATCAAGTCATCAAGGTAGTGAGTCACTCGGCAACCGCTGCTGAAATTCAATTCGGTTGTTTCTGTAAATTGATACGTACGTAGCGGAGGTCAGTTACTATTGTTTGCTTTATCAGTAATTCAGGGTCAACATCTTACAAACAATCCATAGTCGACTCGTGACGTAAAAAAATACGGAAAAATCCGAAATTTTTTTTATTTTTTATTTTTATTTTATGAGTTTTGTGGTCTCTATATGGTCACCTTTCACCCCCTTAAAGCATTGCATATTTATCCGGAACACCCTGTATATGTACGAAAAAAATTTTTTTTTCTATTTTGATTTACTATATAAAAGATAATACAAAATCTTCCCAAGAAATCTGGAACCATTTTTGATTTATTTTTACTCAATTTTCTCAAGATAGGCACTGTTGAACTTGCCTACCTGAACGAGCTTTTTAATAATATGCTTTTCTCACAGACTTTTTTCAATCCTACAAATTATAAGTGTTGTTTAGATATAAGCTTAATCAATCTTTAGCAAGCTTTTAGTAAGTTAAGCTAAGCGAGGCTTATATGAATCTAATAGACCATGAAACATAACAAGTTAAGGCGACATCTTGAAACAGTGTAACATACTAAAAATGCCCTATCCTTGAAAGAAATCAGTTACTTATTTTAGTAACTAAATAAAATGTTATGTGCCAAGCTTGATATTCTACTCCGTTATTTTAATTATTGGCTTAAGTAGTATTGTTATACAATAATTAATATCAAATACTGATTAAGCAATAAATATATTGGGGCTCAACTTAAAAATTCTCTCCTCCATAAAAATCCCTTCCGTTAACTAATAAAATATAGTGGAAATAAGAATGTTTGACGGAAGGAAGTTGATGTAGTATTATTGCATTATATCGCTATAAAATCAATTTTATTCGGAATCATATGGTAATATGTGCATTCCTAACCGCCTCAGAGGGTGGGAAATTAACCATTCCTAACTTACTTTTAATTCCCTCTCTTGGTCAGGAATGTAATCATTCCCTACCTGTTATCCCTCTCTTGGTCAGGAATGTGATCATTCCCGACCTGTTGTAAGTTCGTAGTTTGCTCGGTAGAGGGCGGGTGCATTATTAGGTCAAGTTTGTCACTTCAGTTGTCAGTTGTAAATAATTATTTATTTGTTAAAAAATATGATGATTACGAATAAAATAGTATACAAACCTCGGCGGGACGTTTCCTCCTGTCTCGAGCATTAGCTCACCTCGGGCCTGGGCCCTCGGTGAGCTATCTTAGCTCTCGACAGGAATGAAACACTTCCCGCCTCGGTATGTAATCTACTATTTCTAGCCAAATATTTGCTTCATAAAAATAGCAGACAAGTCGTAAAGTCAACATAAATACTACTCAATAAAAGAGACAGGAATGCAAATATAATCCATCCATAAACTTTGGAAAGAAATCAGAACAGTACTGGTTAAGTAAATATGAGAAAGCAAATACTATACAGCAAGAGAAAGATAGTTATGTCAGAAAAGCTGCAGTTAAAATAGAAGGTACTAAAGACACAACTGATATGAACACGAACAAATATAGAAAGGACGGACGGGGGAATAAATTTAAGGCATGATATGTGAAGAAGAAATGTCTGGAAACATTGTTAAATGAATTTTAATCTACCCAATTCACCTAGACCAGGAATGTTCAACCTTTCGATCGAATCAACTGTTAAAAAATCAATCTATTGTTAAAAACCTCATTAGTAAACATTTAAATCTAAATAATATAAATATAATTAAATTTATACTATACAAAAGTGTAAAAATAGCTATAAGATTTCAGGTTCAAGTTGTTTTATTTAACTTTTTGAAATTTAAAACTTAGACATACAAGTATGCTTATTAGTTGAGATAAAGATCCTACCCTCGGGTGGGGCGTTAAAAAAAGTGAGCCCAAGAAGTTGGGAAACACTGAAGTAGACAATGTGTTACTAGAGAAAAATTAGATGTAAAAATAGAAATGAATTAAATATGAAGCTCAAACTTACGTACAAAAAATTAGAAGAATCTGAAAAACATGCTAGAAAATATAAAAAACGGTATTATAGTTTGAAGAATGTTAATGAAGAGAAAGATTCGCCTGAGAACTAAATGGACTAGTAAATGACCTAAAGGCAGTTGCTAAAATGTCTAGTGATATTAAACAATTAAAAGATTCTGTATCAACACTTTCAGGTAGGCTTGATGCATTTCAGAACGAAATGGTTACGATGGCCGAAAAAGTAAAGAACAATGAAACGAAATTTCAAGACCTGGAGGACCTAGTAAGTCTTAAGAATAAAAGAATCGGTGAGCTGGAAAGTAAAATTAATTCACTTGACCAATATTCAAGAAATAAAAATTTGGAAATTCACGGGCTAAGTGAACAACAAGAAGAAAATTTACCAGAAAAAATTGTAACCATCATCACCAGATTAGGCATTACAGCGTTCTCAGAAACTGATATTGAAGCAGTACACCGATTACCGTCCAAAAACGCTAATAAACCCCGACCAGTGACCAATGAGAGACGAAATTCTCAATTCAGGAAAAAGATCCAAAATAACAAACAACATGATAGTTCCCAATACCAGTGATATTCGCATTTATATAAATGAAAATCTCACACCATTCAACAAGAATCTGTTATGGAAGACAAGCAGCAAAAAAGGAGTTAAATTACAAATATTTATGTACAAACAAAGGTGTCATTCATTTGAAAAAGAATGACAATCACAATACTATAAAGTAGAGTCACTCTATATTACTTATAAGAGTTGGGCCAACGCGGGAATTGACGCTGATTGGTTGGATCCATTTGCACTAATGCCAATTTAAAAACACAAAGTTTGACAAAATTAGGTAATAATAGGACAGGTCTTTTCACTTCCTCATAAATTTATGTGGAGATTACTTGCTATGGTTACAACTGTTTCTACAATTGTATCCATAACAATCAACTGCCAAATAAAGTTACAAGGTGGTGAAAAGATCGCCCTTAATTTGACAAATAATATGATGTTTAGTAAATCGAAGAATTTTTATGTATTTCTCTTATTTATTTCAAGTTTTTAAGAAATATAAATTGCAATTGAAGGGTTGATGTCAAACACGGTATTTGTCAATAAACTATAACCCTTAGGAGAACCAAAAACTAATGTAAGGCCAGAATTTTTATTATTTGGAACTATGTGCAGTTTATGAAAGATTCTTACACAATCCAAAAATCTGTGGTTTTTGACGAAAATTTGCAAAACAGATTTGTTACTTTTTTATTAAACATAAGATATTTTAATTAGAATATATCGGTCTGGCAGATTTAAAAAAAAAACTAAAATATATACTTTTTTACACAAAAGATTCATATCTCTAGCATGAAAGAAAAAATATGTGTAAGCACTACTGTTGTCGCCCTCGACAATGTCACCTGGGTCTTCATTGGTGTCCAGAATATCATAGAAACTACTGTGTTCTATATTAGATAATACTTCACAAAGGGCTTGAAGATCTTTTAGTTTTGCATGATTGATCTCGATAGGTACAAGTTGTAATTCACTAGTAATATGGAGTCTTGCTTCTAATTATGCATTGTCTCCACGTTCAAGAATAGCTATCTCTTACTTAGTCTATAAATTTATTTAACACAAAAATGTTATTGCCTGAATGTATGCCATACATTTGCGAAAACTTTAGTGGAATAGGTGGTCGAGGATTCTTTACAAAAAACTTATCAGTCGACAGTTTGAAGTTAAAAATATCTTTCTTAGTCGGCCCATTTGATAAAATATGCAAAATATGTTACTGAGTAATAACTCTGAAATAAAACGATTTAATAAAGCTAAATATTTTCACTGCTTTTCAAGTGTTTTTATTACGGAAATAATTCAAATTAATGGAAATTGACTTACTAGAGCACAAGAGACATTAACAGTTTTTTTTTGTAGCTGAGAGTAGTTTCTTCTTTTCTCAATTTTGCAAATAAAATATAAATATATTACTCTAATTAGGAATTTTATTATATTAATCAATTCAAATAAGCTATGGTAAATTATAATGAAGTAAATGTCAGGTTATGAAACATTTGACATTTGCCAGGCACACATAACCAATAATTTTTGCAATGTATATTTTTGGATCCAAAATGGCGGATTTACATTCGCGTTGGCTCAACTCTTATAAGTAATATAGAGTAATATAGAGTGACTCTACTATAAAGATCCTATCAGAGACAGATATCCCGAGTGCATAAACAATAACAAATACAAGTGTCAATAGAGAACTGGAACTGAAGTGTCAATACTGAACTGAGAAAGAGATCTCTCTATCTTTTACCAAAACGTACGAGGCTTACGAACCAAAACAAATGAGCTTTACTTAAATACAATCAGTTGTGAATTTGATATATTAGTTCTAACAGAAAGTAATCTCTCTAGTGATATTAACAGTGCAGAATTGTTTGATAAATGTTACTCAATATTCCGTAAAGACAGAGATTTTCAAAAAAGTGGACGTTGCAGTGGCGGGGGAATGGTCGTTGGGGTGAAAAACTGTCTGGAAGCTGTGGATCTCAATGTAAAATGTGACAGTGCATTAGTGGATATCTTAGGTGTGAAAATAAAAGGGCATGGGTTTCCTAGTATTTGTGTAATTGCTGTTTACATTCCTCCCGATACATCGGACGCAGATTATGAATTTCTTCATGATGCTGTAAGTATCTTAAATTTTATTTATAATAATAACTGCGTGCTGGTTGGCGATTACATCACAGACTTATTCAAATTCTATATAAATAACGAAAACATATCCAATATGTCACGTAAAGCAAAAATGTTTATTAACTTTTGTGATATGACTCAATATAAACAACATAATCGTATCCTTAATTATATAGGAGATCTCTTGGATGTTGTGGTTACAAATGTAACCAATATTGAAGTGATCCGCGAAGAGCCTTTAACTACAGAAGACGTTAATCATCCCCCTTTATTAGCAATGAACTCTGGATCCGAAGTGTATAAAGGTATCGAAGAAATAACGAAGGGATTTGCTGAATATTTTAAAAGTGTCTATGAAACATCATCTCCATTTTTAATTTCAGAAATTCAAAGTAACTTTGGAATAAATGAAAATATTATAAACTTAGGAACTATTTCAGAAGAGCAAATTATACAGGGTATAATGAAATTAGTATTAAAAAATCAGTAGGGCCAGATGAAATTCCAGTTTATGTGATTAAAGGCTGCAAAGAATGGTTAGTAAAACCATTGCACAAAATATTTAACGCTTCTCTTCAACAAGGAATTTTTCCGTCAGCATGGAAATTATCCAAGATATGTCCAATTTTAAAAAGCGGTCGACCATCTGACATGCAAAACTATAGACCAGTAGCTCTATTGGATGTGTTTTCGAAACTATTTGAAGGAATAATATTTGACGATCTTTACTTTCAGTTAAAAAATAAAATTAATTCTCGTCAACATGGGTTTTTCAAGGGCAGGTCAACAGCCACTAATTTATGTACTTTTACACAATTTACAGTAGATGCGTTTGATAGGCGGAGTCAGGTTAATACGGTCTATACGGATTTCTCCAAAGCTTTTGATAAAATTAATCATAAACTACTACTTGAAAAATGATTCAGTTAGGTTTCTCTGAAAATTTATTAAAATTCATGTATTCTTATCTCATAAACAGAAGTCAGTATATCGAGTATTGTGGTTATAAATCGGATAACATCGTATCAACATCTGGTGTCCCTCAAGGGTCCAATCTAGGGCCTCTGTTATTTTTAATTTTTATAAATGGCATACAAACTCATGTGAAATACTCTCAGTGCCTGATATTTGCGGATGACTTCAAACTTTACAAAGAAATAACATCAATAGAGGACAGTGGAGAACTGCAAGATGATTTAGTAGCAATTCATAGCTGGTCGTTAAACAATAAACTTAAATTTTATATCAAAAAGTGTGCGATCGTGACATTTACAAAAAAAATAATTATTTTATCTACGATTATAAAATGGGCGATCACATATTAGTTCGTAAAATAGAAATAAAAGACTTAGGAATTACTTTTGACTCAAAGTTAACATTCACTCAACACATAGATACTTTATGCAGTAACTCCCACAAGATACTTGGATTTCTTTTTCGGTCGACTGCAGATTTTCGAAGCACCGACGTCATGATAACATTTTTTAACACATTGATCAGACCTAAATTAGAATATGCGTCGGTGGTTTGGAACCCGCTGTATACCCATCAGGAAATCAGCATCGAAAGAATTCAAAAAAAGTTCCTAAAATATTGCTTTTTCAAAAGAAAAGGGAAGGATTTCACGGTAATTATCAAGAACTCATAGACCTCTTCGAAGTTAAGACCTTAGCTAGCAGAAGGTTGATAAGTCAATGTTTATTCTTATATAAAATTGTTAACGGTAGTATAAATGATTCCAACCTCCTAGGAGGAATTAATTTCCATGTTCCCACAGCTTATCTGAGAAATCCGTTAACCTTTCAATCTGACTTTGCAAGAACCAACTATCGAAAAAATAGTCCTTTAATAAGAATTTGCAATAAGTTTGGTGAAATTGAAAACCAGCTACAGTTAGATGTATTTCACGTGTCACTTACAGTATTCAGAACCCGTTTAAATGTAATAAAATAATAAGCTAGGGAAAGCAGCACTTACGCAACTATCCAGGAATTGATTTAGTTTTTTTTACTTTTTTTAATTTTTAAATTTAATTAAAAAATATGTAATTTTGTTGATAATCGGAATGAATCTGAATAATTTATTGAAATGTTAATATCCAAGTATATAATTTTTTTTCTTTTTATAGTTAAGAGCGTTTTGCCAAATTAGTTCTGTAATTGTTTCTATATTTTTTACTCTGTAATTGGGCATAAGCCTGTTGAGTAATTAAACATTATTATTATTATTATTATTATTATTATTATTATTATTATAAAAGAATACATAAAAAGCTTCTATTTAGAGATTTTTTCTAAGTTGAAGCAGAATTTTAAAATTCAGCTTTATACCGCTACCACAAATGATCTTCTGTTATGGCACAATCCATCTACCATGTGTGCTCATTTAGATTGGCTTTAACAATAATAAAGAATATTATTCCACATTTAACCACAGCTCATTCTTTAAGCTGCATGTGTCCCCGACATAATACAGAAATAAGAAAATGTTTTATTTAATGATATTTTATCTTGCAAAGCAACCATAGGCGCTCGCAGACATTTGTCCAGGGGGAGGGTAAGCCTAGAATGACCGGCATGCTAGGGGGGGCAAGCCTAGAAAGAAACGGCATATTATACAAAATTTTCAATAAAATTCAAATTGTTCAACTTCCAGGGAGGGGGCAAGTGCCCCTCCTTGCCCCCCTTCCGGGCGCCTATGAAAGCAACTGAATGTAAATAAGGCACTACAGTGAAAGAGGGCATTACAAAAGAGATGCTGACCGGATCGGAGGTTACATCAAGAAACAACCTGACCAATATTCTTCAATGAAGATAGTTGGGATTGATAGGGTCTTCCTAACCTTCCTCGGGGTAAGTGCCTTCCAACTTTTAAAGGTATACCTAATGAAGTATGTTGGCGTCGATCATTCCCAAACGTATTGTTTGCAAGAAAGCTGTTTTGTTTGAAATGTACCTATTA
This sequence comes from Agrypnus murinus, assembly GCA_929113105.1. Lineage (NCBI taxonomy): Eukaryota > Metazoa > Arthropoda > Insecta > Coleoptera > Elateridae > Agrypnus > Agrypnus murinus. The sequence goes on along the minus strand of OV816031.1, from coordinate 70,311,010 downwards.
GGAATAAGCTGCATATATATGCGTATGGTATAATTCGCGAAAAGCAAATCCATGTCTGTATCCGATCTTTTTATAGCGGGTTTTATACGGATATTAATTATACTAAACTAAAAAAAATTGCACAAATCACGTGACCTGGCGAGCTTAGTCACCATGCTCCAGAGAGCATGCTAAGGTCACGCGAAATTGACTGCTTTGTCAACTAAGCAGTGTACGTTCGTGCATGCTTTTCCTTAACGATTATCCGTATCCGCCGATATTCGTATCCCAATCCCATATTGAAAGTACTTTCAATTCAAAAGTTATGGTCGTGTTATAGTCAAGGTCTATGGTGAAAAAATTGTGAGGCATTGTGTAGCTCTTGTTGTTTCAGTAGATCAGTAGCTATTTCTGCAACAACGAAAAGTTGGACTTTTCCTCTCGAGGGTGAGTAATGTAGCCCGAGTGAAGCGAAGGCGACAAACACACGAGGGGGGAAAATACACTTTACTCCTTAGTTGCACAAATGATTTTTCTTAGTACATTATTAAAAAGTTTAGAAAAAATTAAAGTTTAAAAACTCCAAACAACCAAAAACCCATCATCTTCTTAATTTCTTGACCTGTATACTGCTGCACAGACATTACAAACGAAGACTTTCCAACTTTTTCTTCAAAAAAATATTTTAAACAGTTTGTGTGGGCTACGCTAAGCTTCAGCGCAGAAGAGCCAGCCATTGCGCGCGCCTTTTAAATTTTAATAAAAACGAGTACCTATCGAGAATTTTTAATAACTTTATAAGAATGTAAGTAGTTTTAGTAACTTTAATCTCTTCTTTTTATATTATCTTCGCCTGGTTTTTCTTCCCTTTCTTTTCCCCTAGGCAAGTAGATATTTTCCTCCCTAGGGAGTCAAAACGAATGACGAAATGGATTCGAAAACATACAGAACTGTTCTGTAAGCATCTGAACTGTGTGATGTGCTCCACAATTCTAAGAAGGCCACTTCGTTGTAATCAAGAAGACATGCTGGGACGAATGATCCAGTATCATATTTATTAATTCATTTTTGGCGATTTCAGACTGTGTCGGTTTTGAGAACCGTGATCAGTAAAACTCTAAACATATTCTATTTTGATTCCGATCGATTGATACTCAACTCTAGTGATGAACTCAAGCCCGAGCCAAACTCGACTCGGTTTCGGGCCGAGTTTCGGGTCAAGTCCAACAATTCTTTTTTCGAGTCGAGTCGGGCTTTCTAGGAAAGCTCGGCTCGAGTCCATCACTATTCAACTCGGTCAGATTTCCGACGTTTTGAGATGTAGCTGAATGATACCAAAGCCATATTCCAAACAATTATTTTTGTTAACATAAACAGGGACAGGGCCTTTTCGAAAAGCATTTATATTGTAGGAGTTGTTAGGGGTTAAACATTCTGACCTATGACCTTGATTTGCCGTTGTCCTAAATCATATGGTGAAAACTGCCAGAAAAAAACTCTGATTCGCAACAGCGCTATTAAAACTATTCATTCTGAATAATTGCTAAATTTAACGGGCAGACATTTCTTATAGGTAGGTGTGCAGGGTCCTTTAAAAATACTAGCTGTTTATGGTCGAACCACAATATTATGAGCGCTTTCTTTGTTTTTTGTGCTCGTGTTTGTTGTTCTATAGCCTGCCAGTCAAACTAAGCTATACACACAGCTTGATTAAGTAAGCAGAATCTTACTCGATTGAACAAACAATACAAATAATTGTGATTCAGCCCTATTTTAAGAATAAACATCTGATCTGATACATGGTCGGATAGAGAGTTTCAAACTAAATCCAAGATAGAAAGATATGAAATTCTATTTGAAATAAAAAAAGTTTAAAGTAACGATTATACAAGTAAAAGCTTCGTCACTAATATATTAATTTATAGTCCTCTTCTTCCAATGGTTTCAAATCAATATTTGAATTTATTTATTAGCATGCAGAGTTTGAAAAAGATAATGGACAACTGGGTTACTCTGATCAGCAGTAATATTGAACCTTGTGACTTCGTTTTGTACGACTTCTATTTCAGAACATTAATTATGAATTATAATTAAAATGAGAATTGTAATTAAGTAAGAATTAATTATTTTTATTTGGCACTAAGGCAATAAATAATTTCATTCTCTATTATATTGGTTAGACTATAAAAAAAGTTTAATCAACAAACTCAATCAACATGGAAAGAGTATGGAGATTACAACATACTCAATTTAAAATATGAAGATGCGAGAATACCTTCCAGAGCCATGTTAACTCGCGACACAGTCTATAGATTGTATTGCATCGGATTGGCAGAAACTAGCTAATTAGTCGGTTTCCTAGAGAAAAATTCCTCGGAATTCGCCTTTTGGGCACCGATTTTGATGATTTTTTTTTTAAATTGTAGGTAATCGACTATATTTCAAAGTCTAAATGTTGGATTTGTCCGCTAACGCCCTGTTTAATTGTTATTAACAAATTATTATTTTTTCCATAAGGGGCTAATTAATAAATAAATAATTTCATCAAATTTGTATTATAATTGAATAAAATTAGGTACTTGTAGCTTTCTGAGGTCGCAGATTACGAATTCGGAGTCCAAATCGGTCAAAAGTGCAAAATGGCGGCTACAAAATGGCCGCCGAGATTAGACATTTATTATTTGAAATGGCAAATGAAAAATAGTACTAGGGGGTTTTTAAAGTCGCAAATTGCGATGTTATAGTTATTTACGTATTAAGATCTGTTAAGATAGATATAACGGCCAAGGAAGCTGTTTAAAGCTTTAATGCTTCCGCGGTCGGAAAAGCAGGTCGTTAAAAAAGACCGTCTGTTGAAACCTCTTTTAACAGCCCTGAGTGTTAACACGGTGTTATTGACAGCTTAACGGTTGTCAAGTGTTTGAACGTTATTCCTTCTACAACAACATAGTATGGTGAAAAGCTAAAAAATGACCTAGATACAAAGTGCCGGTCACAATAGCCGGTAAAATTAAAAAATGGTATAATGATTATCTCGAAACAAGGGAAGCTATAGTTAACTATACAGAGAAAGTTTTACACTAACATTTTAACCATCAATATAGAACACGAAACTTTTGCATAGAATATTTTCTTAACACTTTAATACTAAATATTTATGTACAACATTCAAAAACTATTACACTCCACAGAACGTTGACCAAAAAAATTGGACACGATTTTTTTACACTACATTATTGACACTCCGTTATTTAAAAACGTTTGAAACCATTGTATCAAAATTGTAGTGTAAAAGATCGTGTTTAATTTCTGTGGTCAAAAGTCTGTGTTTAAAGCTGGGCTGCTAAAGTTAGTGTATGTTTATTTTAAGTGTTCAGTTTTTATTGTGTTAAAAAGGAATCTCCGCAAATCTTTTATGTTGTATAAATATTCAATGTGATCAAAACATGAGTGTAAAGATTTTTAGGTGTAGTGACTATATTTACTAAAACAAGTTGCCGCATGCAATTTAAAAGGTTCCCAAAAAATGTATTTTCATGACAAAACGTGTTTCGCCCTGAACTCGCACCCTGCGTGTCAGCAATACCGATTGGTGATATCGTGTTGTACGTTTACCAAAGCCACGGCGACAAATAATTTTGTAAATTTAGCAGACTTATGTCCAGCACTCGACTCTGCTCAGCAAAATTTAAAGAGGGTATATCTGCAAGTTCAACTATGGCTCGAAAATAGTATGACAATAACACTAGGGATGAACAATTATGAATGTAATCTTTTACCCCATAAGGTTGACAGAACCTGCAGCTTTAGCAAATTGTATTACAGATTATATTTTGCGGATGCAAAACTGGACGTGGAACAACATGTGTGTGTAAGAAATAGGACTTGTATCATACTGTAATTCAGCTTGCAGAGAATTCAACGGGGATGGCTACTTAAATGTACAACCGATTTTGTCGTTGCCAGAAGTATAGATGATGAAACTAACAGTATTTTAAAAGAAACAAAAGTAAATAATAATTAATACAATAATCTTTATTTAAATCTGACGATGAATAAAGTTTCAATATTAAACGGAATTATGGTGAAATTATGGAATATTAATTTATTTTAACACTATTCAAACTAAATTCCTTTCCACCAATTTGGATTTTAAATAAACAATACTCTAACTAATAATTGGAACAATCTTAAAATGTTATTAACTAATATATATATATATATATATATATATATATATATATATATATATATATATATATATATATATACAGGGTTATGATAATGTAATGCACAAAATTCATAAAACGTACAACGATTATTATGAAACTTACGTTTATTTCGTTTTTTATTCATTTTCTCGTTTTTTTTTCTTATGTGAGCCCTACTGCAACTATTGTTCCCTAGTGTAACAAAACAAGCTTTCTCCAATAATGTAATAAAAATCTTAGCTTCCCATTAAAAAAATATGTTAATGACGTCATAACTTTGACAAATTTGACGTGTTATTTTTGTAACTTATGTCAAAAGATGCGGAATAAAAAAAAACATTTGACGTGTTTTTGCATTTTGTTCCAAAGTGATCGTTGTACGTTTTATGAATTTTGTGCATTACATTATCATAACCCTGTATATATATATATATATATATATATATATATATATATATATATATATATATATATATATATATATATATATATATTGATAAAGGGTACCTTGTCACCTCCAAAGTAGATACCCAGCATACGTTGTCACCTCATATATAACGTTGTGACCTCCGTTTTCGGAGGTCACAACGTTTTGCCCTGTTTTCGACTGTATAAGCATATAGATGGTGTTAGAAGCCTAAATTCAAATTTTTGTCTGGAGGTGATAACGTCATACTTATACTCACAAAATTAATTTTTAGTTCAGCTGTAGATCGCTGGCGTTGCCGTCGCTGTTAGTTGTATAATTGCCAATACGATGTCACCTCCGCCTGTATATGTTGTTTTTTGTATCATGTACGGTACGTTGCAGGCTCCACACATTGGCAACGTTGTGTACAAGACCTAAACCACTCAGGTATATAGAATTCCATCGAAACCAGTACCCCTGGCGTAGTTTCGGCCATTTCACGCTACCTGAATTTTTGCAGACACTTTTTGGGTATAGTAGCAGCATTTAAATACATATTTGTAAACTACTCAGAAAATTTAAGGGATCTCTTGAATTGTACGTCATTTTTAAATAGTTAATGATACTTAAGAACAATAAAATAATAATTTCTATTTTATTTAAAAAGTTTTGAATTGAAAACGACTTTCTTTGAGATATGAAAAAAATTAAATAGGAAATACGTTTTAGTCGTAATTATGTATAAATAAAAAATTCATCTTTTTACAAAATGATCATTTCGGATTTACTGGATTATTATTATTTGATTATTATTTTAGGAATTGTCATATGACATATGATATATTTATTCTCGCATCCACAAAGAAAGATTTAAAATCTTCAATATTTTTAGTATTACAATTAATATAATAATTAATATAATTTTCAAAGAAAAATAATTTTACTAAGCAAAATAATGTAACATTTGGTATGTAGTTTGCAAATTTCACCAAATTACCCGGTTAATAAAGTTTTCATTGACATTCTAACTATGTTTACATTTGATGAAGGAAAGAATAAGTCTGAAATACTCATTTGTAATATATATTATGTAATTAGGAGATCAAGCGATATTTTAAATCCAAGAAGATGTTTAACGCCGAGGCGTTATAACATCTTTGAGGATTTAAAGAAGCTTGATCTCCGTATTGCATAAGTTGTTTTATTTTATTTCGTATTTCAATCCTAATTTCTCCCTTTTAAAATCCATCCGAATTTATTGTATAAAGAAGCAAGTTGCCTTGTCTGTGTCATCATACGCGTAACTAAGGAGATAAAAAGCAGCATGCATGCATGCATGTGGCTATAATGCAACATCAAATTATTTACGTTGCCAACAACAACGGAGATCAAGAACGTCTTGAACTCCGGTATCATTGACAACGGAGATCAAGATATACTTTATATTACTAATTGTGGTATATAAAGAATTGTTTGAAATACGAAATGAAATAAAAAATATTAACTGTTTATATTTTTACATAATTACGACTAAAACATATTTTCTATTAAATTCCATATTGTAGCGGAAAATAAAACCTTACGTCATAATCTTGACATGAAGCTTTACGTACTGAAAGGCTTAAACAAACGTCAGTTTAACATAAAGTGTCGTATTTTTATTATTAGTATAGTCAATTTTTGCATTAAGTTCTTATTTTTTACTATCTAAAGATAGAGACTTGAAATCTTTTCTAATGCCTTTAGTACTGGACCAATATAAAATGTAATATGTTTAATATGGGGGCACGCCCCCCTGGTGGTTGAGACCCCCATTTTGTACTCCTGATTTAATAACGCAACCAAATTGAGCAAAGTTGTGTTGGGAGTGTTCTTGGGGTCGCTGATTATGAATCCAATGAGAAAATTAAAAAATTCAAATAGCAGACCCAAAATGGCGGCTCTAAAATAACGGCCTTTTATATTGAGAATGCGATTTACGCCATTTCTATTGATTCTAGAGAGAAATTCAAAGAATCAAAAAGTGTTTATAATGTGATTTTGCAAAGGACTACGCTATTTTGGTTACCTTATTATGTAGCCCCTTCGCTCTGCCCTAGTAGCAGAGTCAATTTCTGCATTAAGTTCTTATTTTTTACTATCTAAAGATAGAGACTTGAAATCTTTTGTAATGCCTTCAGTACTAGACCAATATCAAATGTAATATGTTTAAGATAGGGACACGCCCCCTCGGGGGGTTGAAATCCCCATTTTAAACTCCCAATTTAACAACTCGGGAAGTTTTCAACCAAGTTGAGCAAAAACTATGTTGGAGGGAGCTGTGAGGTCGTTGATTATGAATCAAATAAGAAAATCACAAAATTCAAAATGGCGGACACAAAATGGCGGTATTTTAGATTGAAAATGCGATTTACGCCGGTCCTATTGATTTTAGAGAAAAGCCAGAAAGTGTTTAGAATGTGATTCTGCATAGGAATACATAATTCCGGTTACCTTATTATGTAACCCCGTCACTCTCCCCTACTGAGAAGCCCACTAGGGTTGATTGAAGGGGGTTACATAATAAGGTAACCAAGATAGTGTATTCCTATGCAAGATTACATTCTAAACACTTTTTGACTCTTTGGATTTTTCTCTAAAATCAATAGAAACGGGCGTAAATCGCATTTTCAATCTCAAATACCGCCATTTTGAGTTCTCCATTTTGTATTTCTTAATTTTCTCATTGAACTCATAATCAGGAACACCAAAACCCCCCCAACATGAATTTCACTCAAGTTAATGGAAAACTTCCCGAGTTATTAAATTGGGAGTGTAAAATGGGGGTTTCAACCCCCCGAGGGGTAAAACCGCCATTTTAAACATATTACATTTTATATTGGTTCAGTACTGAAGGCATTAGAAAAGATCTCAAGTCTCTATCTTTAGATAGTAAAAAATAGGAACTTATGCAAAAATTGACTTTACTACTAGGGCAGAGCAAAGAGGTTACATAATAAGGTAATCGAAATAGTGTATTCCTTTGCAAAATCACATGAATTTTTCTCTAAAATCAATAGAAACGGCGTAAATCGCATTCTGAATCTCAAAGGCCGTTATTTTAGGACCGCCATTTTGAATTTTTCAATTTTCTCATTGGATTCATAATCAGTGACTCCAAGAACCCTCCCAACATAAATTTCGCTCAATTTGTTTGCGTTATTAAATTAAGGGTACAAAATGGGGGTCTCAACCACTAGGGGGGGCGTGCCCCCATTTTAAACATAGTACATTTTATACTGGTCCAGTACTAAAGGCATTACAGAAGATTTCAAGTCTCTATCTTTAGATAGTAAAAAATAAGAACTTAGGCATGTTTTTTGCAAAAATTTACTCTACTATATAGAATGACTAGATTATTATAAAGCAGGGGGTGAATGAACTTTCGTTCAAAGAGAAAAAATTGCAACACATGAAAAAAAACGTTATAGGTCCTGTAAATGATTCTCCTTAGTTATCGTTTCAAGATTTCAGACGCGACTTCTGTCTTCCTTCAGAGATCAAACTCGTTCTGTAAAGTTTCATTGCCGGATTTATAACATAAATAACTATAAATCAAAAATGTTTCTTTTTATAACATTCTATTCGTAAAAAAAATCCTATACTAACATCCTATCCTATTCGTTTGTTGGCGAAGGAAATGGACATGAGCTCCAGATCTATGTCGCCACTGATCAAGGAAGACCTTAGTATGAGGACTGGACACTTGTTAACAGCTCGACATAATGAAATAAGAAGAGTTGGAGACAAGTCTCATTTGCAGAGATAGGTGAAAAATTTTCATCGCCCAATCTTGTTTCCCTGCATTTTATATTTGGATTTAGGATTGATGCATTATGATTACAATTAAAGTAATTGTCAAACAATCCACATAGTTGATTTGGAAAACCCGTTTGCACATCGCAGCTAGGATGCGTGAACTCTCCTAAAGTCATTCTATTTAGATTCCTTATAGGAATCGAGCCCAATTAAGTAAAATACTTGTATTTACCCTATAGCGGAGTTGTTCACATGATAAAATTATTATTTATTTATTATTTAGGCGGAGTTATTTATCGCTCGTAAATAGCAACAAACAAAGTCACTTTAAATCCAAATAAAACATACTATTTTTTTCCACTAGGGTAAAAGTGCCTCCTCTCTATGATTAGAAGTTTAGTCTAGCAATACCAACAATTTTTTATTAGAAGAAAAAAAATTAAAACAAAGGTCTTTGAATAAACCCCAGCGTGGCTGAATACTGGACAGTCAAATGTCGTTTTCTCGACATTGATCCAAGTGTAGGCGAGTTTTCAGATATCGAATCTTGGTTCTCTAACTCATGTTTAATATGTATTTATTTTTAAGCGTTTTATATGTATAAAATGATGATGTACTTCAAACAATATTATTGCTTGGGTGATTGTTAAATCTAAGACGGCTGTGAAAACTGCTGCAGCGCTATATTTCCAGCGGTGTGTTGGACGCACTGATTTTCACCCACGTTTCAAGCAATTTTCAGATTCTGAGTATCGGTTGTTTAATTGTCACTCGAGGGTTAATCAACAACCTGATACTAATTTTCGGTTCACTAAACGTTGTACAAGTCGAAGCCAATGTTCAGAAACCGTTTCAGGGTTCCTTACAACTTGCCCAAGCTTCAGCCAATTTTCACCCGTTAGGTCAATGCCAGTTACCCATAGAATATACTTAAGTCAAATATCAGATACTATTTCGGTAATTTGCTTTAGCTAGTCTAAAGCTAAGTACTCACAGCAGCGGATCAGCAGGCGGATGTCATACGATTGGTCGGATTGAGTCGATTTGACTCAAACCGACCAATCGTATGACATCCGCCTGTGGATCCGCTGCTGTGAGTACTTACCTTTAGTCAATCTCTACATATCAAGTGCCGGTTACATACTTATCACCCAAAACCTTAGCCAACTTTGAATCTTAGATTCGCTAAACTAACTCCAGTTTTAGCAATCTTCAAAATTCAAAATCTTGGTTTCTTACCCTTCGGCTAAGGTTGGGTCAATATTCATATTATATTTTGCTAAATTTCTGTAAATGTGGTTTATTGTAAAGATGGATTAGTGGTTGCTAACCTACTGAATTTTTATGAACTTAAACTTACACTGGCAAGACTAAAGTGTAAACTATATTGACTTACCGACTGTACATATGTATTTGCACAAGAAGACGTACACTATGAAAGTGTTAGGTTTGTACGGTCTCAATATGTGTTGAGAGTCTAAGACATTAATCATTTATACGAATTTTCGATTTCTTCGTATTTATTTTGTTAATGAACATTTTATATCCAACACAAAAATCGACTTTGCATTCAGTTACGGCGAAACAGTAATGGTAGACTTCGTTGCTTGTTTGCACTAGCATTCATTAAAGGAAAAGGATTGTGTAATAGTTGCTTTGTTTCTCAATTACCAGCCTTGGTACTACATTAACATTCAAGATCGGTCCAAGACTAACTTTAGTTTTATTGCGATATCGGTGTCATTTATTGTCCAAAACATTGCATAACGTATTGGTTTTAGCCAATAACAACCAATATTGGGTAACTCTGATCTTTCCATGTCTGAGACCAAGCTTGGTATCAAATTATCATCCCTACTTTAGTCTAGCAGTGGGCCATTTTCGGATATTAAGGTTGTGCCAAGGTTGATAAACATTGTTTCAAACAAAAGCTTATAGTAGTATTTTGTTTTAAATGGAGAGCCGCGATTGCTAACATAATTAAGTGTCAAATAAACTGCCACTTTTAATTCTGATAACGCAATATACCTACTATTTATCTATGGTTTATACAATGTTATCAAAAAAGACTACATTAAGTTAAACCTGTCTTTAATGTGGACTTAAAGTACACGTTCCATAAAACGTACATGTTTTGTCGTTAGTAAGTGCTTTATTTAAAACATAAATTTACAAGAGGTAGGTACATGTATAACAGTGTAACATACGTATTCTGTATTTCGTTAGATCAACAAATGCTGGAAAAAATGTCTTAAGCAAAAATTCTATAAAAATGTTGATTAATTTGTTGTGTTTCGATTTGTTTTAATCTTAATAAAGTTGGTAACTCTTTTTGTTAATCAAATCACGGGAAATTCAATGGTCCTGCATGATACGTGCGTGACTTCGGAAACAACAAGCATTTGTTGTAAAAAACACAATATTTAATTTGTTTATATTAAACTCTTATCGAGTTTAGTAAAAATTAAAAGAGTATCTGCCTTTATTTCATTCGAAATGGAATCTGGATAAAAGCATATTCAATTTAACCGTTATTCCCGAGATTAAAAGAAACTTTGTAGAATATCATACTTATACAAATACTACGTTACATAACTGATTTATGTCTAATACATATAAATTTCAAAAATGTGCTATACTAATTATACGCAATATTGGTACTGGCTGCGTTCTTATTGACTTTTATTGACAATAACAAAAGAATTCCTTTTTTCTGGTTTTGTTATATTTTTAATTCATTATAGAAAGAAATTTCTTTCTAATATATAACCGATCTAAGTATTTCTAATCAAATTACTAAAGTTTTCATTTAAAAAATACAACTTTATGAAGTAAACCAGAAATCAATGATTATAATTAGAAAAGCCTTATTCAACTAGTCAGTGCTACTCATAAAGACGCTTTAATAGTGTCGAAACGGCTTTTTAATATCTTTAATAACAATTCATAAGAAATACAAAAACGATAATTTCCTATAACTCAAAAAATAAAAAATAAGTAAATCGAGAATGCTCGCTTGTTTTCTTTTGTTATCTGGCCACTAAAATGCCCTCGGCGAGCAATTTAAACCACCCGATTTCAACATCTGGAGACCCACAAGAGAACCTTTTTATGAAATGTGCATCTATGGAATGTGGAGTCAACGCTCTGTATATATAACTGCACATAACGGTGGTATCTTCTGACCTCCGAACACTTGGCAGCGCTGCTGGAGGTAACAGCGAACTATAAGTATCTTCTTATATATAAATTTTGGAGGTCGGTTCGTATCTTCTGTATACTCTATATATGACAAAATAAAACAAGGGAAATAATTTCCCCTTTCTTGAGATTCGGATTCTAGAGGTTCCCCTCATCACAAATATAACAAATTTTTAGCAATATATCCACGGGAATACCCGGAAGTCAGGCCGTCTCCTCTGTATGACGGAGGTGACAGCTTAACAGGCATCAATATACAGGGTCTTCATTAAGTTTGGAACCGGCTTAATATCTTCAAAACTATTAACTGGATTAAATTGAAATTTGGGGTGTGCATTTTATAAATTAATATCTATTGTGCCTAATTTTTTCACCTGCTTTGCATCGTTACTTTACGAGATACACAGCCAACTTGATTTTTTTTAAATAGCAATGGGGGTCAAATTTGACATCATTTGAAAGCTTATTTTTTTCTGAGTACTATTATGTAATACACGTGTTGTATCATTTTGACAAAAATCGCCAAAAAAATTAAAATCAACGAAACATGTTTTATCCACAAAATTAAATTTATTACTTAAAATTTACTTTTACTTAAAATTACTTAAATATTTACTGTCAATGTGTAACTTTTGACATTTCTATGAATTTTGTAAGATCACTAGATATTTTAATTTTTAATTTATTCAACACTTTTGATTTTGTGGATAAAACATGTTTCGTTGATTTTAATTTTTTTGGCGATTTTTGTCAAAATGATACAACACGTGTATTACATAATGGTACTCAGAAAAAAATAAGCTTTCAAATGATGTCAAATTTGACCCCCATTGCTATTTAAAAAAAATCAAGTTGGCTGTGTATCTCGTAAAGTAACGATGCAAAGCAGGTGAAAAAATTAGGTACAATAGATATTAATTTATAAAATGCACACCCCAAATTTCAATTTAATCCAGTTAATAGTTTTGAAGATATTAAGCCGGTTCCAAACTTAATGAAGACTCTGTATATATATATATATATATATATATATATATATATATATATATATATATATATATATATATATATAAGTACATAACAAAGGGATAATAATGGGCATTCGCGCAATAGAGTAACAAGAGAAAGTGAGTTGCAGCCGTATACACGTGTTTCGCACTTATTAGTGCTCATCAGTACGGCATAGCAGATAGAAAGCAATAAAATAAAAGCAACAAACTAGAAACGATGTACAATACAAAGTTTCACGGATAGCAGCCAACCACACATTTGCAGTATCGGCTCGAAGACACTGAGTTTTCAGTGCAACAACAAACGTCACTACGGAGGTGGCTATAGCCACTACCGTGAGACAACCTAATCCCAAGAAATATCAATAAGAATAGAAATATTAATGCGCGTAAAAATATAAGTACATAACAAAGGGATAATAATGGGCATTCGCGCAATAGAGTAACAAGAGAAAGTGAGTTGCAGCCGTATACACGTGTTTCGCACTTATTAGTGCTCATCAGTACGGCATAGCAGATAGAAAGCAATAAAATAAAAGCAACAAACTAGAAACGATGTACAATACAAAGTTTCACGGATAGCAGCCAACCACACATTTGCAGTATCGGCTCGAAGACACTGAGTTTTCAGTGTCTTCGAGCACTAATAAGTGCGAAACACGTGTATACGGCTGCAACTCACTTTCTCTTGTTACTCTATTGCGCGAATGCCCATTATTATCCCTTTGTTATGTACTTATATTTTTACGCGCATTAATATTTCTATTCTTATTGATATTTCTTGGGATTAGGTTGTCTCACGGTAGTGGCTATAGCCACCTCCGTAGTGACGTTTGTTGTTGCACTGAAAACTCAGTGTCTTCGAGCCGATACTGCAAATGTGTGGTTGGCTGCTATCCGTGAAACTTTGTATTGTACATCGTTTCTAGTTTGTTGCTTTTATTTTATTGCTTTCTATCTGCTATGCCGTACTGATGAGCACTAATAAGTGCGAAACACGTGTATACGGCTGCAACTCACTTTCTCTTGTTACTCTATTGCGCGAATGCCCATTATTATCCCTTTGTTATGTACTTATATTTTTACGCGCATTAATATTTCTATTCTTATTGATATTTCTTGGGATTAGGTTGTCTCACGGTAGTGGCTATAGCCACCTCCGTAGTGACGTTTGTTGTTGCACTGAAAACTCAGTGTCTTCGAGCCGATACTGCAAATGTGTGGTTGGCTGCTATCCGTGAAACTTTGTATTGTACATCGTTTCTAGTTTGTTGCTTTTATTTTATTGCTTTCTATCTGCTATGCCGTACTGATGAGCACTAATAAGTGCGAAACACGTGTATACGGCTGCAACTCACTTTCTCTTGTTACTCTATTGCGCGAATGCCCATTATTATCCCTTTGTTATGTACTTATATTTTTACGCGCATTAATATTTCTATTCTTATATATATATATATATATATATATATATATATATATATATATATATATATATATATATATATATATATATATATATATATATATATATATATGCTTTTAGTACTTATACACCTCCGAACGCTATATACAGCGTACGAGTCGGACTCAAAATCCGGAGGCAACTCGTCGGTATCGGAGTCGAACGCGCTAACCATGTTATTCGGCATCAGGACACCTCCAGGATCATTTTCCACCTATTTTCAGCCGGAGTCAAACGGGACCTATTTACGTATACTTATATACATTTTAGTTCCAGCGATTGCCGCAGAGTCGCTGCGAGATATACATGTATACGCCACGCGGTTGTGTTTACCTCCGCTTGTATAAAAGCATTCAAAGGACGTTTTTGCCTCCGAATTCGCGACAACACTGCCTAGCATATTTTTAGTTTATATTCGTGATTTGTTTTGCTGAAGCCCGTTTAAAAACGCGTCATTTCCTTATCTAAGGTATCACGTTTCTGTCTGTATTTCTTAGTAAATATAATTACATCTTTTTAAATGGAAAGAATGATTATATTATATTAAAACTGTACTCTTATTTAAAATTCTTGCAAATTATTACGAAATTAGGACTTATTACAGTAATAAGAATTTATTTTTAATGCATAAATCTTAGATTTGGGACAAAATTCGTGAAGTGGACCTAATTTAACAACAGCTAATGCTTAGTGATTTTATAAAATTATTGATTTATTGAGAGTTATGAACAGTAACGTTTCTACACAACGATTCAGGAAAACATTCGTTTTTAAGATACTCAAACATTAAAATCAATGTTTTTCGGCAAATCTCTGTATAAAGAAATATACAATACGAAGCAAATGTTTTTATCAAATATGATATTTTTATAAACAATAATAGGTAACACAAATTTTTACAGCAAACAAAATTAACAAAATATCTTATTTTAAAGGATTCTCTTACAAATTAAGAAAATTGATAATTATGAAGAGAAACGGCAGATTTTGCAGGTGGTCAACTATACAGTGTGTCCCATAAAGTTCGATCCATATGGGAAAACATTTTAATATTCTTTGTTTAAAGGAAAAAACTTTGTTGTTCAATCACTTCTGCTTCCAAAAATACTTGAAATACGCCATGTTAAAGTTTACAAGTGACAATAGGTGTTTAAATCGAGATTACCTTATTTGTTAAAATATAGAAAAATCTTATTAAGAAAAAATATTCCTAATGACATTTTACGTTCACAAACCGGGCTTGAAGAAATATCCCGACATGAAAAATTCCTTTTTTAACATTTTTTGATACACCCCCGTTACTGATTATTTTGAAATCATTAAAAATGCTTTAAAGGAGTAGGAAGGCAACAATTGCAGAGCATATTTTCTAATAATATTGAATGGTGTAGGTATTTTTGACAAATATTAAAATTATCAAAAAACAAAATAAAACTTTTTGGCGATTTTCCAATTTACAAGAAAACAACGTTTAGTTTTATTAACTTTTTTAAATAATTGTTTGAATAATACAAGAGTTGTTGAAACTACTACTTAAAAACTTAATAAACTAATTCGCAAAGAATAGTACAATTTGAGGTTTTGGAACCGATCAACAAGATTGAAGAAACTCTTGAAAATTTCTATCTAATAAAACATAATGACAAATTTATATCCCAAAATTGAGAAGATATTAGAATGACGTAACAACAAGCTTGTTTCGTTTCCAATAATAACTTGCTAATAATAAATTCCAAAGACCTAAAGATTGTGTCAAAACTTGAGACATTCGTTAAGTACTTCTTTTTTGGTAGATCTATATCTTCCTATACCATCAATAGAATTTAAAATTTTTAAAAATATACCGGATGGCCTAGATAAAACGCTTCATACTTTGGAGTTCAATGACGATTGTTACCAACCTCAAAATAGCTGCGCGTTCGTTAAAGTATAATTTTAAAAGTCTACATAATTACAATACATATTTAATTAATAGCACTTCTAATACGATATATTGTATTAGAGTTTATATATACTAGTTTCACCAATAAAATGACACTATTTTCCCTATTTTCAGTTATGATCATTCTCAATCGTGCTTTCCACTGCACAATAGCTCACGGAATAGTTTCTTGAAAATCTAAATCTCTCCCTTTCAATTCTTCCCTATTTTTAAACGGTTTCAGGATACTGCTTACTTTTCTCTGTAAAGCTTTAACTTAGTAATCAAAAGAATTAAGGTCTGGCGAATTTGAAGGCCAATGTTTGGCTGAAATAAAATTAGGACAACGTTTTAGTAAATTAATTATGAGAACCTTTAAGCTTGTCGAGAACGATGCGATGTATTGCTATCCAAAAACTATAATAATATTTATCTAGGTGCAGTCGTTCACATTCCGGAAAAAGTTGTAAATGTCTAATGAAAGTTTCATTGTTGAATCTTGTCTTGTAGATTTACAAGAAACCAGTTCATTTCAGGAAACAAAGCATATACCACAATTTTTAAAGAAAACCTGACTCGGTGTTTGTACAAGCGTAGTAGGGAGATGTTACTTTTTAAACCTCGACTGTTTGTCCGATTATGCTATTTTGCAACTTGTGGGAGCATGCACTATAATATCTATTTCGTTTTGAAAACGCATTCGTTTGACATCATTGAACATGTACATTCGCTACAAAAATGACTATAAATGTATTTCTATCGTCGTTGCATCTAGTAGGGTACAAGAATATTTTTTCTAAGTGTCTGGGGAGAAATAAATCTGCACAAATTTGAAATATGAATAATTCTTTTACTATTGAGTTTAGATAAGCTGCGATTTTTAAACAGATAACTAGATGTTCATACAACAGAATCAGCACCTTAGAAACTTTCGGTTATCTTCTCTTTGGCAACCTATAAAGACCGTAATTTTATAGGTGTCGCATCGGTTAGCATTTGGTACTAATGTTAGTCATTAGCTTGTATATAAGCCAGGAATCTGTGTGTGGGGTTCACAGGTGATTAGCTCCAGCTGATGAGAATGCAACAAACTCAAAACAGTCTGTCCTAGAGTATCACTTGTGAATTCCACACATTTCATTTTTACTCTGGGTTAATCGTCTTAAATAGTCTTAGTAAATCTTTTATATTTTAAATTGTCAATTCATATACGATGTTTTGTCTTTGCTGATTCACTAGATTTATAAATGGCAATTTTGGAGTTTTTCGGAGTTTTTAGTTAGAGTCAGGAGCCGGGAGAGTCTGGAACATTGGCCACCTTTTTTAATAACATCAACAACAATCAAAATTAACCCTTTTTTATAGAATCTGTTACCATTAGATAACAAATACTATTTTTACTTCTACACCATTGCATTCTAAAACTGAAAAAAATAAAATTATAACAAAGATTTTGGAGTTGGAAGAATTTAAGATAAAAGTGGCCACTGTACCTACAGTGATGGTACAGTGGCCATTAGGGTATGGTACTGTGGCCACTACTGTGTGGAAGATGGGAATAGTAAAGACAAGTACACAGCCATTTACAGAATAATGATTTATTTTGTAAAAAATAGTTTGCATTAAAAAAAGGCAACTTAAATTTAAAAAACCAGGCAAAAGCTAACAAACATTATACATAGATAAATTAATGAAAAAAACAGATTTGCTGTTCTACTAGTGCCGCCTATATTTACAGGTTGATATAAATAACGTACAAATCATCAGGAACATCTAGGAAATAATATCTGAAATAAATAAAATATTGTACTAAATAATAGTACAGGGACCTACATAACAAAGGAGTGGCCACTGTACCTACATTTAACATGGCCACTAATCAACTACATGTTTTTAATCATTTAATAATAAAATGTTTTTAACATCAACTTCATGTTTTTTAAAAAGTAGGGAAAAACAAAAACTATCCAACACAATCAAAATATTATTATACCAATAAATATTTACATGAAGTAGGTATAAGCGGCCAACGCTAGTTCCTTTCGACGTTTGTTTATTTAGTCACTAACAATTATTATTTCACTTGCCTGTTGTAGTTTACTTCAAGTACAAAATTTCAGGTTGAGTTTGTTTTAAAATAAAAATCTTGAGATTTAAATGGAATTACTTTGTTAATATACTTAGTGTCCTATTGGTACATTCTGTGCTAGATGACAGCACCTAATCTTGAGCAGCACCTAATAAATAAGAAAATGGCGGGAAGGTGGCCAATGTTCCTGCATGGTCAATGTTCCAGACTCTCCCCTACTTTTTCTTTTTAACAATCCCTGTCTTGTAGTCTCCTTATCTGTACAGCGAATTTCTTGTTTACAATATTCATGCTATTGGTTGATTTATGGAATTGTCAAAAAGTTGTACCGGTTTATAAGAGTAACAAACCTTGTAGTAGGTATTTGATTGTAATTTGGTATATATTTTGGAGTTGCTAATGACAAACCTTACCAAACATGTACATTCGCTACGGATACGACTAGAAATATATTTCTATCGTCGTTGCATCTAGTAGGGTACAAGAATATTTTTTCTAAGTGTGTAGGGAAAAAGAATCTGCACAAATTTGAAATATGAATAATTCCTTTACTATTGAGTTTAGATAAGCTGCATTTTTAAACATATGACGAGATGTTCATACAACAGAATCAGCACCTTAGAAACTTTCGGTTATCTTCTCTTTGACAACCTATAGAGACCGTAATTTTATAGGTGTCGCATCGGTTAGCATTTGGTACTAATATTAGTCATTAGCTTGTATATAAGCCAGGATGCTGTGTGTGGGTTTCACAAGTGATTAGCTCCAGCTGATGAGAGTGCAACAAACTCAAAACAGTCTGTCCTAGAGTATCACTTGTGAATTCCACACATTTCATTATGTTTCTGGGTTAATAGACTTAAATAGTCTTAGTAAATCTTTTATATTTTAAATTGTCAATTCCTATACGATGTTTTGTCTTTGCTGATTCACTAGATTTACAAATGGCAAATTTGGAGTTTGCCGGAGTTTTTAGTTACTTTTTCTTTTTAACAATCCCTGTCTTGTGGTCTCCTAATCTTTACTGCCAATTTCTCGTTTACAGTATTCATGCTATTGGTTGATTTCTGGAATTGTCAAAAAGTTGTACCGGTTTATAAGAGTATTTTTACAAACCTTTTAGTAGGTATTTGATTGTAATTTGGTATATATTTTGGAGTTGCTAATGACAAACCTTTCTTGTTGTAAATCCTACCATGCTTTATTGCAATACTGAATCTTTGACCGAGGATTTGTATTGTTTGAGCAAGCTTTCGAGAAGCTGCATGTTTACAGCAGAAAAGTTTTTCAAAATTCCATGCCAAGTATAAAATTTGTCAATTTTATGTTCGAGTTAATTCTTGTTTAAATTCTTGATTATTTATGCATTAGAAATTAATTCTACTAGCTAAGTAAACTACACTTTAAATAAAAAACCCAGAAAGTATCATAGCATTCTAGATGAATGCAAGCAAATTAGAGTTGCAACCAAATTTTGCAGATTTTTCCCCACAACCTTATGTATGGATATCTTGTATACCTTTGAGATTTATATTCACATGCAGTCATCCAGTAGGTACCTGTCAGAGATTCTGTTGAATTTAATTATTTTCTAAAGCACCTTTTTGTCTTGAATAATCGTGTCATTGTCATAGAAATATCCGACTTGGGCGTCACAGAATTTATGCAGAATGGTGTAATCAACAACCAAAATGTGAGTCATTGGACAGGTGAAAATATTGGCAAGCGTTAACAAAAAACCTACATAGCCCAAAAGTCATTGTTTGGTACAGTGTAGGATCGTTTGGAATTATAGGTCAATACTTTTTCAAACACGAAAATGACATTCCGTTACAGTAACCTTCCAACTCTACTCACATATGTTAAAAACCTATGCTGTTCCCGGATTAAGATGCCGGGGACTACTAAATAATGGCCTGTTGTTCCAGCAGAATGTGACAACTCATACAGCTGGAAATTCAATGAAGATCCTCAGGCAATATTTTAATGGCAAAATCAATTCACCTTTTGAATATTTACCGTGGCACGTGTGGTCGATCGATCTAATTAGAATCTAATCTATTTGAAAGCGAAAGAGTCATCTTAGAACCATTGAGGAACTAACAGCATGCATTTATAGAGAAGTCGCTGTAGTAAATGAAGGTTCACTCCACTGGGTAACGAATGTTGGTGAGGGTCACTTAAATGATCTAATCTTTAGAGATTAGACAAATATCCACCCTGAATGCTAAGTTTCAAAGAATAGGCTTAATTCCATCCAATAAATTTTAAGAAAACTTATGGGTATAAGCTAATCGCCAGGTATGTGGTAGCTACCGTTTCTCTTCTTTCTTGTCCGACATCGGCCCAGAAATCCCTGCTTCGGATATCGCACACCACACCAACATTTTATCCGGAATAGCTTTTGTCTTATAGTTTACATTATCTGGTAGTTCATTGATGTTATCAGATGTTATCAAAGAAACCTTAATTTCCTTTTATTCAGGAATTACCAAGAGTAAAAAATGTCTCATCATTCTTAATAATGACTCTATTTTCGGAAAAGTAGTTTCTGCTCAGTGAACAATAACATACAGGTATCCGTTGCAGCTGGATTTGGATGTACTTATTTGGACATTTTTCCTTTTTCTGTATTTTTGACCATGTCTGGACATCTGGACAAATTGTTGACCTTGAAACATTGAATTGGTGAAATCATTTACGACTTGAGATGACGATCCTGCCTTTGGCTCTATTCATCATTCTGTTTACCACAGGTTCTTCGTAATATATTAATTCGCAGAGAGTAGTATAGTTTGAGGTTTGGGCATCCGTCCAACAAGATTATAGATAAAACTTCTATCTTATAAAATCACAGTTATAAAATTTAATGACAAATTTAAACCCCAAAACTGAAATGACGTAACAACAAGCCTGTTTCGTTTCCGATAACAACCTGTTAAAAATAAATTACAAAGTCCTAAACATTGTGCCAAAACTTTTGAGACATTAGTAAATTACCTCTTTTTTGTAGATCTAGAGCTTTCTATACCGTCAATGCAATTTAAAATTTAACGCTGAAGCATAATTTTAAAAGTCTACATAATTACAATACACATTTAATTAATAGCAATTCTAATACAATGTTGGGCTGAAATAAAATTATGATAATGTTCTAGTGAAATAATTTTGAGATAATTTGAGTTTGTAAAGACGATGCGATGAATTGCCATCCAAAAACTAAAATAAGATTTATCTGGATGCACGATTTGCATGTGTTTTACGTGGGGTTCCCATATCAACATACCACCACGTTCCTTCCAAAGGAGGAAGCAATTGAGATACGCTCAATCAGCGCGCAATCGCACAGAAATTGCTCCCAGTTACTCGCTGGTCAGAGCGAGGTTACCTATCCACCCTCTATTAGCTAACCAGGCTAGTACCGGAACGATTAACATATACGTGCTCATGCGCCGGCATCTTCCCGTCCCCTTTCATACGGGGCTAAGTACCTAGTCCAGCAATAGGACTATTCCCCCAACTTAAGTCAGTTCAGTACAACCGAGCCAGAGTTGGGGCCACTGCCCGATCGAATCCAACCTCAAGTGTGGCATGACTTGGTTTTTAAATGGGTTTGCCACCACGATCTCCCAGTTATAGGCCTGGTATGCCCCCGATAGAGCTTCGTTTCCAGGCTACTTTATAGGGCCCATCAAAGTAGCACCCCGGTGTGTGCCCGTTAAGGTGAAGTTGTCTTGAACGTGAGAGGCTATGTATCTTCGCATCAGCATCCTTTAAGTGTAGGTCTCTAGAAGATTTCTCATTTTCAGTTTCTCATAGGTTAGCGAGCGAACTCCCTAACCGAGATAAACCTCACTTGAATCTCCTCCATTCGTCTAGGCCAGACATGAAATGTCAAGGTTGTATTACGTGGGGTACCTGTGTGCACTTACCCCCACGTTCCTTTTAGAAGGAAGTGATTGGGATACGCCCAATCAGCGCGCAAGTTGCATAACCGGCAGTCGTGCAATTGCTACCAGATTGACTAACTGGTAGGAGCGAAGTTGCCTATCCACCCTCTACTAGCTAAGTCGCGCATAGTGACCGAGCAGTTGACTTAACACGCTGCTCACCCGCCAGCACACTCCCGTCCTCTTTCATGCGGGGTGAAGTACCTCGTCCAGCAATAGGACTATTCCCCAACTTGACGCTGTTATCAAGAGGGACCACTGCCCGATCGAATCCAACCTCAAATGTGACAGGACTTGGTTTTTAAGCGGTTTTGCCACCCCGATCTACCAATTTTAGGCTTGGTGAGCCCTCGACAGAGCTTCTTTTAAGTCTACACTTTATAGACTCCCGGTGCGTACCCGAATTTGGTGAAGTTGTCTTGATAGTGAGAGGCTATGTATTCGCTTCAACTATTCTTAAGTGTAATTAATGGCTTTCAGAGCTTCTCCCAATCACTGTACCCGGCTGCAGTCCGGGTCATAGGGTGGTCAGGATAGCTCCTAAGCACATTTAGCTGGCGGCTTGCAGTTTCCCAGTGCTCAAACGCGGGATAACCTCACTTCTAGTCACCGCACTAGAGATTCAGTCAAACAGCGGGTTCCTTTGGTGACCATACATGACCTCGGTCATGCAGCGGGGTCCTTGGTGACCATAAATGACCTCGGTCAACAGTGGGTTCCATTGGTGACCATAAATGACCTTGTCCCTTAAGCGAGATTCGAATCCGCCCACACCGGTCTCATCTACCAGGGCTCCCCCTGATCGGTCAGAGTTACCGTCGAGAATTCTCACGAATTTCTCTACCACACGCTTTATTCTAACAGCTTCATCCGTTTCCCGTCAGCAGGATAGGGTAGAAGACAGCCAGTTCTAAGGGTGAACGTCGTGTGGTCTCCCGTCCACCCAATAGGCCAACGTCTAGGCCAGACAGATTATTATAATTTGTTTTACGTGGGGTACCCGTATCAACATACCCCCACGTTCCTTCCAGAAGGAAGTGATTGGGATACGCCCAATCAGCGCGCAATTGCTCCCAGTCAGCTCACTGGTCGGAGCGAGGTTGCCTATCCACCCTCTACTAGCTATCCAGGCTAGTACCGGAGCGATTGACTTAACACGTGCTCACCCGCCGGCACCCTCCCGTCCTATTTCATACGGGGCTAAGTACCTCGTCCAGCAATAGGACAATCCCCCCAACTTAACTCAGTTGAATAGAGAGAGCCCTCCAGTCCTCTTTCATACCTTCATAAGCTCCTCCCCGAGACAGGGCTTGGGGCCACTGCCCGATCGAATCCAACCTCAATTGTGGCGGGACTTGGTTTTTTAATGGTTTTGCCACCCCGATCTACCAAATTATAGGCTTGGTGGGCTCTCGACAGAGCTTCGTTTAAGTCTACACGTTATAGACTCCCAGTGTGTACCCGTTAAGGTGAAGTTGTCTTGATTGTGAGAGGCTATGTATTCACTTCAACTTTCCTTAAGTGTAATGGCTTTCAGAGCTTCTCCCAACCGCTGTACCCGGCTGCAGTCCGGATCATAGGGTGGTCGGGATAGCTCCTAAGCACATTTACCTGGCGGCATGCAGTTTCTCATCTGCCCTGGGATAAACCTCACTTCGATTCTCCTCACTTAGGATTCAGTCAAACAGCGGGTTCCTTTGGTGACCATAAATGACCTCGGTCAAACAGCGGGTTCTGTTGGAGACCATAAATGACCTCGGTCAAACAGCGGGTTCCATTGGTGACCATAAATGACCTTATCCAAGGCGAGATTCGAATCCGCCCACACCGGTATCATATACCAGGGCTCCCCCTGATCGGTATGAGTAACCGTCGAGAATTCTCACGAATTTCTTTACCGCACACTTGAGCTGACAGCTTCATCCATTACCCAGTTTCCAAGGAAGCAAGGATAGGGTAGAAGACATAGAAGCCAAGATTGTTTTACGTGGGGTCCCCGTGTTAACATACCCACACGTTCCTTCCATGAGGAAGTGATTGAGATACGCCCAATCAGCGCGCAAGTTGCATAACCGGCAGTCGTGCAATTGCTACCAGATTAACTCACTGGTAGGAGCGAGGTTGCCTATCCACCCTCTACTAGCTAAGACGCGCATAGTGACCGAGCAGTTGAAAAGACACGCTGCTCACCCGCCGGCACCGAAGTACCTCGTCCAGCATAGGACTATTCCCCAGCTATGCCCTCTTGCAAAGTGGGACCACTGCCCGATCAAATCCAACCTCAAGTGTGGCAGGACTTGGTTTTTAAGCGGTTTTGCCACCCCGATCTACCAATTTTAGGCTTGGTGGGCCCTCGACAGAGCTTCTTTAAAGTCTACACGTTATAGACTCCCGGTGCGTACCCGATATTGGTGAAGTTGTCTTAATAGTGAGAGGCTATATATTCGCTTCAACTATCCTTAAGTGTAATGGCTTTCAGAGCTTCTCCCAATCACCGTACCCAGCTGCAGTCCGGATCAAAGGGTAGCCAGGACAGCTCCTAAGCGCATTTACCTGGCGGCTTGCAGTTTCCCAGCACATGGGATAAACCTCACTTCTAGTCACCGCACTAGAGATTCCGTCAAACAGCGGGTTCCTTTGGTGACCATAAATGACCTCGGGCAACAGCGGGTTCCTTTGGTGACCTTACATGACCTAGGTCATGCAGCGGGTTCCTTGGTGACCATGATTGCCCTCGGCCAAGCAGCGGGTTCCTTGGTGACCATAAATGACCTCCTCCCTTAGGCGAGATTCGAATCCGCCCACACCGGTCTCATCTACCTGGGCTCCCCCTGATCGGTATGAGTAACCGTCGAGAATTCTCACGAATTTCTCTACCACACACTTTATCTGACAGCTTCGTCCATTGCCCTTGATAGAGATAGGCTAGAAGACAGCCAGTTCTAGGGGTGAACAGTTCTAGGTGAACAGCCTTTTTTCTCGATTCCCCGTGAATTATGCTTTTATCGATACCTATTTTTTCCTAAAATTTCAAAAACTTTACACAGTCTTTCAATATGTAACTTTTTGTTTGGCGTAGATTTCAAAATACCATCCCAAAACAGATAACTCAGGGAATATTAACAAATAAATGATCAATATTTCTTTGAAAGATTGAACCCTGGTATACTTTATGTGTTTGAAACGAGAATGTGTTTATCTATCTAGATTTAAAACCTTTTGGAACTTCGTCCATGTTTGTTTGTTTTTATTTTTAATATATGTATTTCAACGATAATGATTGATGTAATGGTAATGGTTGATGTAATTTTTCGGTTAAATTTGATTGTCGTTTTTAAAATTAAATTGCAACAGACTTTTTAATGCTGTAAACGCCTTAAAAAACCCTGACGCTACACTGTTTATATTTTGGTTATTTACGAGCTGGATTTGTATTTTCAGACCAAATAGTTTTGGTTCAAATTTGACATTGATATTTGCAATAATTTCAAAACTTAACAGGTGTACAGACAAAGACAAAAACAACAGGATTTTTTTCCTCCAGGGATGTCTGTCGTGTTATTTAGGTCATATAACGTCGAGAAATAAAAAAAGGTATTTTTTACAAAAACTCGTTCTCATTCTGTGGACTTGTACATATATTGTGAGAAAGCAAAAGCAAAGAAATGGGTTTAAAGAATAAACTTTAATTGTTTTCAACCACTTTGTTGTTAGAAATGTAGTTCTGAAATGATTCTAGCTACTTACCACATCGCACATACCTTATACAGTAAGGAATGTCATCCTTTGTTAATTATTTAAAAATACAAAAAAATTGTAGGCGTGACATTATATTATTCAATAAAATATTAAACATATATGATTTTCTTCCATTAGAATATAAACGAAACAAATTTACATTATTATAATCTGAAAATTCGTTTCTAACAGAACTATATCTCGAAATATCTAATATGTATAAATTTAAAGGTCCGTTTTGTTTAACGGCATACTTTCAGCAGGTGTCCTCGAACTCAGCACTTATAGCAGACATAAACACGGACTTGATAAACAGAATATGCTGAATAGTGATAAGTACCATAGTTTTATACCTTGTAAACTTGACAACGTTGATGGAGGCGTACTCGAACGCTTGATTTGCCAAAATTATATACACGGAGGTGAATACGAGCGGTCTATGTACGGAGGCTGACACGAACGCGCACTATACAGAAGCATGTATATCTAAAAAATTAAATAAAATTACCCCTCTTGGTGGATTTAGGAGTGTTAGTTCAAGAAAAAGTCTGTGACACTAGAATAATTAATATACAATCATTATTAATGGCGGAGTTGTGGTCGTCTGTTCAGTATACGGAGGCGAACACGATACAAAAGCACATATATATATATATATATATATATATATATATATATATATATATATATATATATATATACTCGTATATAAATCCATCTTAAACAAACGGAGAGAATAAACATTTTAAATTTTGACTATATTTAGTTTCGGTGGCCTTTTGTGACCGGCACTTTGCATCTAGATCATTTTTTAGTTTAACATCGAAATTTGTAACTTGTGACTGTTAAAAGAGATTTAAACAGACCGTCTTTTTAAACGACCCTCTTTTTTCCAAATTTTTATGGCTAAGGTGACAACAGCGTCTATGATTTTTTGACCGCGGAAGCATTAAAGGTGTTTGAAACCCTTCGTCGGGCTTCAAACAGCTCCCTTGGCTGTTATAGCTATCTTAACAGATCTTAATACATAAATAACTATAACATCGCAATTTCCGACTTTAAAAATCCCTTAGTAAGTACAATTTTTCATTTGCCATTTCAAATAATAAATTTCTTAACTCGGCGGCCATCTTGTAGCCGCCATTTTGCACTTTTGGCCGATTTGGACCCCGAATTCGTAATCTGCGACCCCAAATAGCTATAAGTACCTAATTTTATACAATTATAATAAAATTTGATGAAATTATTTAATTAGTAATTAGCCCCTTATGCAAAAAATATTAATTTGTTAATAACAATTAAACAGGGCATTAGCGGACAAATGCAACATTTAGACTTTGTAATATAGTCGATTACCTACAATTTAAAAAAAAATCATGAAAATCGGTGCCCAAAAGGCGAATTCCGAGGAATCACTCGTTTTTTGTCTCCAGGAAATCGACTAAATAGAAAACAAATTTATTTCCTACATCCTATGTACAACTCATGACTACACAGTACACACGTATGGCGACAGACCAAGGCTATTCGTGTTTTTGCATTTCAGAGGTCTACGCGATATATGGATCACAAATTCGTAAAACACAGGGGTTGTAAATTTTAGATTACCACCAGAAGCAGAAGCGAAAAGTCTTAGGAAAACATAGCTTTCGGAATTGTCTAATAACCAGTAAAGGAGTGGTTTTCCTATTCCTAATTATTTTTGACATAAGTCTTAGTCTGTTAATCTGATTTTTCTTTGATTAACTGCTTTAAAGGTTATAAAGTGTTACCAAATCAGCGCCAGTAGCTTTTAAAAGCCATATATATCTTTAGACCACTTGTTTGTATCGTGCAGAATATTAAAAGGTCAAATTTATAAATTTGGATATGTTTTTAATAAAAATAATCCTACTACGGCCCTGTGTATAGTGAAATGTTTCGTTTCGGTTCAGTTAAAATTCAATACCCACGTTCAATATACGTTTTTGTCGAATATGGTTACGGACAGTTGCATTTAAAATTTGTTTTTGTAGACGAGATTTCTTGATAATTCTGTTAATAATAAAAGATATCGAGCTCCTTATAGTCGAAAAACACGCACAGAAAAAAAATTGTGGAGCTACATCAACTGCAATAGTGATACATTATTTTGTATTCAAAGTTGCAAATAAAGATTTTTAGTAATCAACAAAGTAATAAATTCAGTTTCATGTGGCTAGGCGTCAGTTTTATAGTGTTGCATTTCCGGTAGAGTAGATAAGCTTTTCTAAAATATTTAATATGATTCAAATTTTGCTTATTCTTCTCGTTGGATGTAATGTCGTCAACTTGTCCGTTGGACCGTTTAGAAAATCCTTTTCTCAAATTTGAGATTTCATGTAGTTTTTCACACCCTGCAAGTTAGTCTCTATTTTTTTATTTGTTCCTGAATCTACTATCTAACCAGAAAATTTGGAATTAACACCCACGACGCCTGATTATAATTTGTTCAATAAGAGATCTCTGCCGTGCATAAGTACAGTAAGTATTGTTTTGTAAAAACTTTAGCATTTTAGATGGACCATTTTCAGTAAATATGGACCAGTATTTTGTGTTTTAGAGAAAAATGTTAAGTTACAATTGGCAGCCCGAACGTGGGGCTGATTTTTGTGTATGTTATAGGTTTGAGTGAAATTCTTGTATTCTTGAAGTATATTTTTTACTTTTGAACAAATTTTTTAACTGTGTGGATTTTCGAACACTATTATACGTGGAAAACAATAAATCGGAGGTGTGTTTTTGAGAGGTCTTTCTTTAATGTAATCGAAATTTCCATACGGTAAAGTGTTCTAGAATACGGACATTACCCTTTCTCCTCTTTTTCTATTACAACAAGGAAGAAACATCTGATATCGGTTATACGTAGTACAGTTCAACAACCACCACACTCATAGATTATTTGAAAAGAAAATACAATTGCAGCTTAACCAACTCATAAACAATATAACCAGACAAACTGGAAATCTACTTTTGGAACGGTAGATAGCCACCAAGGTTGGGTGTCTTAGATTCGACAGGAACAATATTCCAGATATTGGATTATTGTTTGAAGACTTAAGAGTTACTTTATCAAAGAGACCTTGTCCAATTTTAACGTTATTGATTTTCGTTTTATAATTAAGCATTGCATTCATGTATTTTAGATAGTTAAGTGTTATCTTTTAGTCGTTATTAAAAGCTAATCTCTTTTTTTTATTATTGTAAATAACTCAGTTACAGCAAAGTTACACTGCATAGTTAATTGATGCATTGATAAATAATCAGTCCTTTAACACACTATAATGATTATTGCAAATTTTCCTTTTATCAAAATATTTATACTACGCTTTTTCCACGTGACCCTTATCATCTTGCTTTAAGTTTTGTGCAGCTTAGATTAGGCCTTCTTTTAGTTACCGAAGGAAAATATGAGATTTTCTATAATAAGAAGAAGCTTTCTTTGGCTGGATGAACTTAGATCAGCCACATTCTTTTTTACAAGACTCCTAGCCATTTTCAATGAAAAGTCTTTTTAGTTGATCCCTCGAATTATTCACCCAAAAGCATGAAAAGGGTGGTGCATAAAGTAGCACAGGCGCATAAAAGCGTAAAACTTGTTTAAGCTAAAGATGCAGCCAGTGAAACAAACAGAAGTGAGCGTCGCGGCAGAAACTGACCAATCCGGTTTCAGCGTTTTATAACCTAACGTGCTAATGCTTGTTTTGACGGGCTGCATCTTAAGTTTGAACAAACTTTAGGTATAACTTTTTTACTGCGGTTGAATTCTTGAAGTTTTGTTTAAGCCATCATTGATTGGCCTCCAAGTTAACGACTTGACTTCGCTTCCCACATTTATACCTTCATTGTTATTTCTTCTATGTCCGTCTTTAATGTTTATTATTGATGCATCTGGTGTCAATTTATAAATTTCCAATGGTATGTAACCTTCAGAAACCATAACAAAAACAAAACCTTCAAGAAAACTACCTTTGAAGTAAGTTCCTAAATTAATTAAAAAGAGTTCACTTAAATACCGCCTTAACTAAAAATTGATTAAATTGATAGTTAGATTCCCGTCTTTAATTAAACATCCATGTGTAAATAATAAATATTAAAGAAAACAATGCATTTTCAGGCGCAGAACAGAAATAATAAAATTATTCATGGTCAATATTTATTGCGTATTTTTATATTTTAGAATTTTACTAATCGTTAATAAGAAAGAGTATTTAAAGGGTTGCCAATGCTAAGTTAGAGGCCATAGTGTTTATGGTTGAGGTCAACCTTTACTTATTACTTCCCAAAACAACTTTCTGTGAGATCAAGCGAGAGAATTGTCTACCTTTTAGACATTAGAGCTATTGTATTTACCCTTAATAAATAAAGTTCTCGATGCTGGAAAGGAATGAGTAGGAAAGATCGCTTTCGGCCATGTTAAACTATAACAGACCTTACAGTAATTAATTATCTCTAAGCCTAAAATATCTGTAAAAAAGCATCATCCCATAAGCCATGCATACCTAGAGTCAACCGATTGAAGAGTTCCCTGCGATATAGTTTTAGAGGATGGGAGATGCTGCGATGATCCTGGCCTGAATACTTAACAGATATCAGTCCACAGATTTCTGTCGTTTCTTGGTGACACTAGCTATGGGGCTACCAACGGCGGCTCCGTCAACAAATGTGCCAGAGATGACAGAATATCATCCCTAGCCAGGCGGTTATAAAACATTGGATTTCCTCCCCATCAATATCACTGTTCATGTCCTGCATGACAAAGTGTCTAGACAAAAGTTGTTTGTATTGACCCCAGCTACAACTCGGCAAGTTTAAAGCATATAGCAGCAATATTTCCTAGGTTAACAACACTCGCTTCTGCTTTTTTTTCGCAGTTTCACTTTGGCATAATCTAGAAGCCACAGGGACCTTTCAATCACTAAGTGTCTGGATAAAACTTGCGTGTTACCTAACTACAACTCCATCATCAACTCCAAAAGTTTCATCAAAATTCAACGCGTGACCATATATCCTTATAGAATACTGTCCATTTCCTTTAAAAAACGTATTCTGGGTTTTCGAATGCTCTTATCAAAACGAGCAACAAAGCTATACAAATTCTGAACATTGTTGTACCCTTTTACCCTCCAATTTTTTGAACCTATTGTTTTTTTTAACTTTCTGGATAATTTCCGTATGTTCCAGAAAGCCAAGGAACACAACTAACATGTGCCATTCGATGAAATGTTAATAAAATGAAAACGAAAGAGGTTGAAATATCTTCGCTTTTGTTCAATTCTCGATGTTTTTCTGCTGCCCATGAAATGCTTCATAATGATTTATATTTATCAATTTTATTTACTGAAAAAAGTGTGCTTGAAAAAAAGAATAAAATTTCCCGAATTTGCTACATATTTCTTCTCTAGACCAGGCCTCGAAAATTTATAAAGGTTTGTTCTAGTTCTAGTGCAATAAACCAGCAACAAAAGAATGAGGTATAGAGTGACACAAAATTAAACACATTGCGAAAAATCTACACAAATAATTAAAAATAAGGCGACAAGAGGTACATTTCTTCATTGTGATTATAACCGTTTTTCCCCGAAAATTGTAAATTCGAATCGACCTGTATGTAGGTCTTCGGATAATTTATGTCTCAAGAAACGTAAAGCTGCGAAACTGGATTTCTATCCGATAAATATAATAATAAGTACTCTACGAACGATTAACCCCAGACCCCCAAGCTCAAAACCACGAATATTAAAATTTCTAAGATTTTTATATTAGGTAAAGTAGTGGTAAGGTCATGCATTTATTATACCAAGCAAGGTACCAATTTCTTAGACAAGCTCTATTTTTATAGAAAAATGTTCGAAAGAGAGCTATACTAAGACACGCCTCGTTCGTGGGCGGGACTACCAGCGAGTAGTTACTATTGCAGCATAGCAGTTATTTATGAGTATTTAGTAACATATTTATTTAGTGTCACTGGAAAAGTAAACACAACAAGACATTACAGAAACGAACATCGTCGATTTAGCTCACTTTGCAGCGATTTTCCTATGTTTTTCTAGAAATCAGGGTCGTATTTATGTAGAGTGTTTGTTATGGTACACTGATCAGGTCAAAGCAACATAAACCGTTTCGATGTGTAGGATCAATATGATCTTCTTTCTCACGCCACGGCCGTACTGGAGAACAATCGATTTTGCCACATTCATATCATAAGCAAGTATATACTATACACTATTATATACTATACCACAAACCGAGATAAGATACTTCTCACACCCGGCTCTTATCCGTTTCTTCTCTCTCCTGTTGATACCAATGAGGGGAGGTGGCTAGAATTTTAGGCAACACCAAAATACAATCGATTATTCTTCTCAGACACCAAAAGACAATAAGTGTTGCTCTTTTATTCTCAGAACTTATTGAAGATTCTCTATTTTACTTTATAATAGAGTGATACCTAGTTATCCTATGTACTAGCCTATTTCAAGCCCGATTTTAAGTAATTTATTTTGCTTAAAAAAAGTTTAAAACTCAAATTCTATTTCTTTTCATCGGGAATTATTTAAAAGTTACATACTATAGTACCAGCTGAAAATTGTACCTAATGAAGCTTAGGTCCTAATGGTTCTCAATCCGAGCTTTATCAAAAATTGGACCATGGAAAAGGGCACTAACATCAAAATTTGTGATATGTACATGGCCGTAAAATAGAGAAAAAAAAAGCATTGTGTTGTATAAAATTCAAAAATAATTTTGTAGCGTATACATTCTTATAATAATTTGAAATTCTAAAATAACATTCACAAATAACGGAAAATTTTATTAAATGTAGAAAATGTTACTTTTTGTACGACCATGCTATTTCGGATTGTTTACCATACTTGGTTTTAGAACAGTAGGTTATATTTACTGGTTGCTAAGCAAAAACGCGTCGGTAAGTAATTACTTACCGTTCAGTTCTGTCAAAAACAGAACGGTAAGTAAATTATATGTAATTTATAAAATAAATGCATGATCTTTAGATGTCACTTTCGCGAGAAATCATTTATTTTCTAAATGATTGGACTATTTAAAAAAATGTATGTTGTTTATTTAAATTTGCTCAGGCCTCTTCAATATCCCAATTATATTCGTTTTCAGATTCACTCATTCTCACGAGTTTGACAAATATCGTGACATTCAAAAATAATAGTAATTACAAACGTATCCATGGTAACGACAAAACCTACTTAATGTTTGGTGGATATACAGGGCAAAAATAAATTATCTTAAATCTATTATTTTGGGGATATTTCCTTAGTTAATACCTTTGTATTCATAATGGTCGTACAAAAAATAGTATAAGCATCTCAAACAGTAAGGAGTTTACCGATCTCCTCCAATATTGTCGTCGATCGGTAAACTGTCCTTACTGTTCTTGATACTTAATATACTATTATCTACGACCACTATAGAAAGTGACACATTCCGCACAATTTAGTAACCGTAAAAATGATTCATTGCTCACAATCTCTAAACTGAACGGTAATGACCGTGGAAAATGATTTCCCACGATCAGTAGTTCTATTTTAAATGCCATAGGTGGCAGCACATGCAATATTATAACACGGCCTATTAGAGCCTAGTAGACCGTGATTATAATATTATTAATTATTTAAAATATAAAAGTTATAAATTTTAGATAAAGGTTAATTTATTTTGTTTAATTAATGTTTTATATTAAATTATATTTTGAACGCAAATCCGTCTAGAAAAATTATCGCTTCGGCGGGGAATCGAACTCTGGACCGCCTGGTTGTTAAGCCAGACCTCACACCGTTCACCTAACTAGGCGAGTTAAAATAATTTATTTATTATTACTATATAAAGTTATTTTAAAATTCTTGTTAAATTAACGAAAAATTCATTAATTCTTAACATTATATAATTGTTAATATCTATTAGTAATATTCATTATTGTTAAATTACATTAAAAGCAATGAGAACTTTTATAATTTGCAACATTTCATTCATATAAATCACAAGTGCAAGCGCGATGGCTTCATTTAAAGCTGCCTTTCCTTGTTATTCCACCTACAATCCACGCCAAAATATGTTTACATTTCGCGGAAAAACGGTTCGATAAAAGATACCGCTATACGTAAGCCGTTCAGATGTGGGTGACAGAAATAGATGGCACGTCGTGTTTAGTTTAGCAAAATAGTCGTATTTTGTTTTATAATTTAATAAAACAATTCTAAAAGTTTACTTTGAAAAATAACATTGGCAATTGGATTAGACTTCGTTTCATGCCGCAACTTCTTCACACTAGTGAGAAATTGGCACTTTTCTGTACTTGTAACACAATATACTATTTCGAAATATAGTTCACGCTTCTCCAGTCTACGTTTCACTAGCAAGCATCTCACTTTCTACGCAGCTCCATCTCACTCGATCATATCGTTTTAAATGAACATTCAATTTGCATTCTTTTTATTTGTTTTCAGTTTCAGATTCTCAGTGTTCGTTATTTTATTATATTGAATTTGTCCCAAAAAGTTACTTTTGGGAATAGTTACAATCACGTTTTGGGAATAAATACTAATTATTATTTGAAATTAAATATCGCATTTCCTGAAATACATATTGTTGTGTTATATGCAGTTAAAAATTTTATATAGGTAATTTGGGTTGCCTATCTTTCAGGCGTTCATAAACTAATCCATGTTAAAAGGTTTATTTTATAGTTTCAAAAGTACGG
The DNA here is from genome assembly GCA_929113105.1 of Agrypnus murinus. Classification (NCBI taxonomy): domain Eukaryota; kingdom Metazoa; phylum Arthropoda; class Insecta; order Coleoptera; family Elateridae; genus Agrypnus; species Agrypnus murinus. Next base: position 70,276,487 of record OV816031.1, on the reverse strand, counting down.
TTGAAGCCAGCTAAATACAGGAGTTAAGATAAATACATCCTATTTGCGATATATTCTTATTAAAGTTACATTTCATGCAAGGTTATTTAACGTTCCGATCTATTCATTACATAACCTCAAATTTTGAAAATAATTTTAAAAATGGGTTTCTTTAGTGGAATAATTTATTCATATTATGTTAACATGCATAAAATGTTTTATATGTTATTTCAACAAAAGGATACTAGTTAAGTGTGTATATAACTTTATAATTGTAATTTTTAATACAACGACTGGTACGTTGAAATATTTTCTTAATCTTCCGTCAATAGCTCAGATTTGATAAAATGCACCTATAATTAAATAAAACGGGCTATTATGAGTAGATTTGCATATATAAAAGTTACTTACCTTACTTAATTTTCAAGAATGGGTGATTTTTCTTTTTACGGTTCCTAGTGTTGGTTTGTCGAGCCACAGTTCTAATTTAATTTATGTAGGTTTATGAAGTTATTGTTGGAGTTTTGTTGGTTAACATCTTGGCTGTGTAAGCTTTATAAAGTTTTTGTAGTTCAATGTGTCTTTTTTAGCCAATTCAATTTAAAAATGTCCACAGACCTGTGCCTATACTAAATTTCATTTTTAGTTAATTTTGTAACTTAAGTATTAATTTGTTTTTTGATGTCAAACTAATGGGAAAAGTTAAATAAACATATTGTGTACAGATTAACGGGTAAAATTGGTATTTAAATGGAAATTTATACAATTTTAGTCGACCGTGTGAATTTGGTTTGTTCGACTCAAATTGTAAGTTATTGTTGGGTTTTTTAGATAGAAATGTTATATTGTTATTTTAAGGAAGTGTCGGGGTTTCTTTTTATGTAATCAAATGAAAAATTTAAAGAAATTTATATTTTATTGAAAAATGTTAAATGACAGTTCAATCCATGGATTACTTGATAGTATTATATTGTTTTTGTTTCTATATGTTTTTAATGTAAATTACAATGAGAAAAACAATCAGTAATCTCCAGAATGCAGTGAGAGGAGATTGTGTTGTTTCTATGTTGATTAACCTTTAAAAACATGCATTTTCATAATTTAAAAAATAAAGGGAGGTTACGGATATAAAACAAAATAAGATTTCGTGCAAGAAAAGTATATATAACTTACGCTATCGTCATAATTTCAAGAAGAATATAAATTATAGAATCGATTTGGATGGCTTCATATCAGATCAAAAGTTTAATCTGATAAAAAATTTTTTAAGTATTTAATTTTATTGCAATCAAGCAATTTTACACTTCCACCGGTGAAGAGGTTGGCAGTGGTTATTAAAGCAGTCTGTTGTTCCTGGGATCGGTTAAAGGATGTATCTAGTGTGCGGAAAATCGTAAGTGATTTAAAATTCATTATACTGGCCAGTCAAAAATAATTTCGGACAAACATTTTATTAAAGAGATATCGAACTATTTTACATTGAAACTATTAAAGAATATAACTGTATAATTAAGAGTTTTTGAGAAAGGTTAACCTAATTTCATGAAAAAGAAAATTTACTAAATTGAGATAATTTTTTTTTTATAAAAAAATATTTAATTTTGGATTTGTAGATTAGATAAAATAAAAAGTAGGTAGAAATCCCCAACAATAAAAAAAAGGCTAATTGGTAGTTAGTAGAGTAATTAGTCTCTCTCCCATTATTTTTTTATGTTTTGTTTATTTATGATTAAATAAAATTGTGTTTATATTTATAATTGTGGATTTTGTTTGTTGTTTATTTTTTTTCTTGTGTGGAAATAAATTATTTAGTAGCTTGTTACAATTTTACCAGCCCAGGTGTCATCATTACCGGTGGACCCATTGATACAAAATTTGGCAAGGTAAGGTTGATTTATTTCAGATAAAAGAGATATTTGTCGATTGCTTAACCGAGATTAAATCTGAGCTAGTGACAGGGCAAAATTGTTATTTAAAAATTTAAAAAAAATATTGTAGTGATATATTTATACTATTGTTTTATTGAATTTCACCTCAATTATAATTGGTGCCCAGAACTTGGAATTTTCTTTTTATAAGTATATCACTGAAATATGTATTTTCTGAAAAAGTGCAAGAGGTTGTAAATTGCTCAAAAATAATAAGTGGGTACTTTTAAACATCGTCACTTAATACATTTTAGGGAATTCTTAAACTTTTTAAAACGTAAGAAGCGTTAACATATTATTTTCTTTAGTACATACGTTTGCAGGCATTCTCTTCATTTGCGATTGTGTTCAGTTGAAGTGTTTATCATTTTCAGTATTTGATATTTTATTATTTTGAATTAAGAGTGGTGAATTAAAACTGCGCGGTAAAATGGGTTATTAATTTAAATTTATTGCTTAAGGGTTATTAAATTATTATTTAAAAAAAGTTAATGATTCAACTGCATATTTTCAGAAACTCTTTCACAATGAGCATTGCCTAATGTACCAGTTCCGAATGTTAATTAAACTGAATTCAAATCATGGAACATTGTGTATTATGTGCAAAAAAATAGGAACCTGCTTTCGTACCACCAAAAAACTTTAACTGCATTTATGAAAGTTACCGAATTAAGGGAGTATCTAACTGAAAACTATATCCTCAAATCCGGGATACAATATCGGACGCTAAAAATGGTAATTGCTAAAATCTTGTATGGCACAAATAGCGCTATGCAAGCTGTATAAGTAACAAACTATTGAAGTTTTGATAGTGAAAGTATCAACTTCTTATTTTTGCACAATTTACAAACCGTTGCACTTTTTTAGAAAATGATCGTTATACGTTCTTCAGGAAATGCGACATTAATTAATTTCAAAGTTATTTATCCTCAAAACATCATAAAGTACTTTTAGTGTTTTGGAGCAAATTAATATAGTAAAATAACGAACACTGCAATTTGAAACTAAAAACAAATCAAAAGAATGCAAATTGAACATCTTCATTTAAAACGATGTGATCTAGATGAAGCTCCGTAAAAAGTGAGATGGAGCTGCGTAGAAAGTGAGATGCTTGCTAGTGGGACGCGGACTGGCAAACCGTTAGCGTATGTTTCGAAAAGTAACATTTTCTACATTTAATTGAATATTTTCTTTACAATTACTCGTCAAAATATAATTCACTCTTAACTGTCTTCTACATTGTTAGGCCAAAATTGTATAAAGAATACTTTTTTCAATTTAAACTTTCGTTTCTAGGATAGGGCGATACAAGGTGCAGATTTATTAAAATAGAAACGGATTTCGAGGCAGTTCGAACCGAGATATGCACTTGTTTGTAGTATTGGGCCCCACAACCGCCAATGTTATTTTAGAATTTCAAATCATTATAAAAAAAATTTTCTCTATTTTACATCCATATACATATCTCATTTTTCGAGCTTAGTGCCCTTTTCCATGGTCCAATTTTTGATAAATTTCGGATTTAGAACCATTAGGACCTAAGCTTCATTCGGTATAATTTTCGGTTTGTAATCCCGAGACCGCCACAGGATTCATTTTTAAGCAAATTTCAAAACCGAAGCAGTTACAAAGTTGGTTATAGTTGAAAAAGGCTGAGCTGGAATTAGACCGCTATGTACATTTTATCTGAACACTTGTCAGTTGTAAAAATAAATTTAAAGAAAAGCTTTGTCAAAGAATGGAAAAAATACAGAGATGATTTCTAGAAGACCTTCTTTTTAATTACAAGATTACGATTGCTTTCAATTTATCATCTAGATCAAGTGGAAGGTGTATAAGATAGAATTCTGACTTCTTTTGATATTAAATCACTTAGGTATGCATAGTTGCATACGTGAGCCCAGTGGCGTATTCAGGAGGGGATATCGGGCCAAAGCCCCCCGAAAATCTTTTAATAGTCTAGGTCATTTATGTACCGAAACTGTGGTTTCCCGTAAAAACACGAAAATTTAGTAGTAGGCCCCCACCCTAGAAAAAATTCCTAAATACACCACTGCGTAGGCCTGATCACAGAGTGATAATATCCCTGTACCATAGAAAATGTAAGAAAAAAAAGGTAATACCGAAGTTGGTTGCTATAAAACAAAAAATCTTAAATTTTTGTATACATACAGATTGAGTCATTTTACTATGGCTACTATCAACTTTTTTTTATTTCAAATGGAACAACCTATATATTTTTCCAATATTCGATTCTACACTTTATTCTCTATTCTTCTGCGAGTGCAGCAGAATTATCAGTTGTTTATCTTTAGTTACTAAACATACATGTATTGTTGACTTGGCTAAAAAGTTTCATACACAATAATTCAGGTTACTGTGTCGAAATTGTTGTGCCTATTCGTTTGTTTAAAGTATTAAATATAAAATTTATATTCTAAGATTAATTTTAAAATTGAGGTTATATGGTTTATGTGCACATCTCGAGACAGTGAGAACCGCCAATGGAAATATCTCATTACAAAACCGGAAATACCTGCTCCGCCATATTGAGACCCCATCCCGGTCGTATGTGGTAGATGATTATGTTCCTTCCTACAGTTTTATATTCGAATTTTCCAACTGACTAAGATTCAAAGGACTCCGCAGAACCCTTATCGAAAATACTTTCGCCAGATTGCTCTGAAAATTTACTGAGAGATAGTTTTCAATGTGTCGAGCAAAAGTGTCAAGGAGCACAAAGTTCCAAAAATTATACTTTTCGAATTACAGCCGTTTGAAGTTGGCATTTTTGCACTCGGTAGAACCTTATGGGAGAAGACCCTCGGCCAAAATTCTTGAAAGGTAAACGATAGTCTATAATGTATAGATCAAAAGTGTCGACGGGAACAAAGTCCAAAAAATTATAATTTTCGAATTTATGTTTTTCGTTTTATGTAATTCGAAAACTATAATATTTTGGACTTTGTGCCCGTTAACATTTTTGATCTTTACATTAGGGACTATCAGTTACCAACGTTTCAAGAATTTTGGCCATCTACCATAAGGATTCTGCAGGGTGCAATTTAAAAACTATAAATTTCAAACGGTTGTAATTCGAAAACTATAATTATTATTATTTTTTGGACTTTCTGCCCAGTGACACTTTTAATCTACATATTAGGGACTACCATTTGCCAAAGTTTCAATTCGAGAATTCTAGACGAGAACCATCTCATAAGGTTCTACCGTATGCAAGAATTGTCAACTTCAAACGGCTGTAATTCAAAAACTATAATTTTTAGAACTTTGTGCCCATTTATACTTTTGATCTACACATGTAAAACTATCTTTCAGTAAAAGTTTCAGGATTTAAGGATTCTGCCGGTCCGTTTTGAACAGAGAAATATCACCAATTTTTTTAATGGGATACCCTGTACATTTAAATTTTATAGGATTCAGCTTTTGAGTCTCAATTCAATACCTAAGACATACCTATACAATTTTTTGCTATTTTGTATACTATTTATACTATTTTTTATTTCAAAAGTGAACAAAGTTATAAATAATTCTATACTGTCTGTCTATTTTATTATTCTTTTAATTTATTTTTATTAATAATATTTTTTTATTGTATATTTTTTTAAGGTGGGAGACGTAGATGAAATATTTATCTTGTTGATGCATTTACGATGAGACTGATAAATTCAGTTTAGCAAAATAGCAAGACAATATAGTATACTTAAATAGTCTAGGAATTGGTAGAGACTTAAAAGCTAAATGGTATAAAATTTAAATAGACAGGTGTCCAAATTGAGAAAAATTCATGTTCCAAAATTTGTATATTTGGCCTAGCAGATTGAACACCCTGTACATTATTCATCAATAAATTTATGAAAAAAATGAAATGTTGATTTAGATATTTATAAGCGTCGTGTATTCGAAACCTTCTGTTTGTAGGTCTCTGTTTCCAATTGCATGGGTTGTCCTCGTCTCCTTCGAATACCTACACAACCCTAGTGCCTGTTTGAGCATTCTTCTATAATATATCAGCCGTATAACATGCCCCAACCATCTAAGTCGCCGTTCATCTTCACTACTTTGAATATACTGAATTGCCCGTACAATCACATCATCGTTCGTCCTCTTTCTTCATCACACATCCTCTTCGTTCTTCCTTTAAAAATCTTCTAGTACTTTATAAACAACATTGAACAACGTGATCCCTCGATAGTTTTCAAATTTCGTTATCTCCTCCATTTTATGTACCGGATATATAATAGCTTCTTGGCATCTTCCCACTTCTACAAATTTTACTAATATTTCCTAAATATGTCTTCGCCCTCCATAATGCGTTTTGCTGTTACTCCATTTTCTTCGGAGCTCTTATTGTTTTTCATTTTCATCATTACCGTCCTCATTTCATTGTAGCTAAGGCGTTCCAGGTTCTTCATTGTTTCTCAGCTTATTCTCCTCCTGTAGTAGGGTTTTCCAATTTTCTGCTTGTTTGAACACCTTTTGTAAATTCCGTTCATCTTATCAATTTCTCTTTTTTCCTACCTACCAGATCTCCTTATTTATTTCTATAGTAAGTTGCTCTGCCGTAGTATCCTCTTTTTTCTTTTGTAGCTCCTTGAAAGACATTTCTTATTTCTTTATTGTTAAAATCTTTCTTCTAGTTGCCATAGTGTGTTTCTTACATATTTTGTCTTTTTCTTGCTGCCTTTCTACGCCCTTCTTCGAACATTCTTTTTGTTTTAGCTGTCTTATTGCTTTACACTTCCATTCCTGTCAGATTTATTTTTTCTTGCCTCCTTACATTCTACATCAAACCAGTATTTACTGTTCTATTTCTTTTTTTGTATAGGTAAAAGCCGTTTAACTTCCTCTCGAGTACTTTCTCTACTTGGCTGCATTCGGCTTCTATCTCTTCTTTCGTTATCAGATCTTGGAATCTTATTCTTAATGCCATTATCTCTTCAATCTTCTTCTTAATTCTTCACTTTGCTTATATTTACTTTGAGTCTCTTCATTCTAATTTGCTCGCCATTTCAATCTTTTGCCATTTGTTGCTTCGTCTTCATTTCCATTAAATAGTGATCCAAATCAGCGTATGCCCCTCTGTAGCTTCTCTCATCTTGAGTGCAATTCACATGTGAAGTTGCGGTCATTTTGGCTAACAGTCATCATGTTTCTATCCAACATATGCATTCCAATACCCAATCCTGAATTCTTCTATTTTCCAATGTTTTATCGTCTCCGTGTATATTCTCTATTTTGATTTTGGTCTTCACTCTTGAGGAATTATTCCTCTACTTTTGTGATTTCTGTTTTACGACCAAATGTTTTTTGTTAACTTCATCTTTTCAACTCTTATTTTAATTCAAAACCCCGCTATAAACCAAAACAACTACAACCATCAGTTATGGAACATATTCCAGAAAAACTTTGATAACATAAACATTAATCAAATAGTCAAACTAAAGAAGAAATGATGAGGATATAAATAAACGAGTAATGAACTCAATACCAAGAGAAAATTGAGAATTGTTAACTTTGAGGATACAATTACAATTTAAATTTACAAAATATAATAATAAGAACATAATCAAATAATCTCAGACATAGAGTATAGCGTTGGAGTTATATTCATTAAAGTGATAAAAATCAAATGTATGTTGTACAAAACAATTCCACAAACATCATCAATAAATACTTAAAAAGCAATAAACATCATTAGAAAAAATAATGTTTTAGGGAGAAAACTAAAAACCAGAAAAGATTTCCTCAGGCAAAACCCAGATGTAATAATTGCCACTAGTGAGAAAGGTAACAAAATTGTCATAAACATAAAAATAAACATAATAAAATACAAAAATGCAAAATAATAACATATACAATAAAACATTATAAAAATAAATAAAATAAACAAAATAAATATATAAAAAATAACAACATAGTTATCAACAATCATCATTATGGAAGCAATTAACAATAAATATCTAACAACATCAAAGAAAGTTTAAAAATAGAAATTATTAATAGGTAAATATTTCAATTTTTCCCTACATACAATAACGACTTTTAAGCATTTAGCGTATGGCACACCTATGAAAACCGCTATTAAAAAATATACCAACATGAGTAAGAGTATGAACTTCCTGTAAAGATTTTCAAAATAGTTATTTACGTTATAAGTCCTGGAAATGGAATTTTACAGTCGAGTAAGATGTAAGAGATCGAACATCGAAACGAGACTGTAACAACATTTTCAAGACGTATGACGTAATGTGTTTTATTTGATACTGCAATTATTGGATTAATTTAAAAAAAATTATAATATGACGCATTTTGAGTGTCTTTCATTGGATATGTTTACTAGTGAGTGCAAACTGATATGACGTAATAGGCCACATATTTTCTCGACCTTCCTCGTTGTCTGTCCCCATCTCCTCACTAACCAAACTGTCTGCCATTGTAATATATTACATAAAATATTATTTACCATCATCACACCAAAAATCAGCTTTGCTTATATCAAGTTTTTGTATTAATATTTTTTAACCCTTTCACTCTCTCCCGCTACTCTCTCCACCACTGATATGTGGCAGAACTTTCAATTAAAGTTTACCCAGTGGCGTGCGGTCCATGGAAGCAATGGAAGCAATGCTTCCCTTAAGAATTTATTAAAAATAAAAACCAATGCTTAATATCAATTCAGTACAACAAAAAGTATAATTATTTAAAGTACTATTTTAAATTAGGCTCATTAAACTTGCACGGAAAGGTAATACCGATTCAAATGTATTCAAACTTGTTTTGACAGTTTACTCAAAAGTGAGTTTAGACCTTATTTACAATGGCAAAGTCCAAGAATCATACAAATCATAATCAAAGCCGCAAAGCCCATCGTAATGGTATCAAAAAACCAAAACGATTCAGACATGAATCTACATTGGGCATGGATGCCAAATTCTTGAAGAATCAGAAATTCTCAAAGAAACACAACTTGAACACAAAACAACAGCTGAAGCGAGCGGCAGAAAGGAAAGCAGTAAAAGATGCTAAAGCAAAGAAATAAATAATAAGTAAAATAGATGGTTATGTATAAGTTTGCCTAAAATAAAATGTGTTACATACACTGCGTATAAGCACTGATTTCGTTAACAGCTCTTCTCTTAGCCTTGGCGTGTATCAGCGGGCGTGGCGACACACAGTTCGGCCGTTGTTTTTAGTGTGCTTCATGCCCAAATGTTTATTATAATTTGGTTATTTGTTCGATTTAGTGTTCGTTAAATTTAATGTTACTTAAGTAATGTAAATCTGCGAATGAGACTATTTTGTCTCATTTTATTATTATATAAGTAGGATTTTTTTAAAGACAAATAATTCTATTTAGTTTGATCTGTATGCAAATTTAAAATTGCATTATCGTCACGACTGCAAATTCAACTGCTTCGGTGGAAGATTCGAGTACTTCCGTTTTTGTTCAGCTTGTAAATTATTAATAAAGAATTTTCTGCATACAGTTTTGGAGGGAAATTACAAATTATTAAGATAGGCAGATCAAAACCAGAACTTTCAAATTTAACAACAAAGATTAAAACCTGCATCGGTATTTTGCTAAGACCGGAAAATCGAGTTGCAGTATAAATACATAGTAGTTTTTTTAAAATAAAAAAATAATAGTCAACAAATTCCATAAGTATAAAGTGTAAAAGTTCTTCTTTGATAAACTTTTAAGCTTAATAATTATAACGCTGTTTTTTTATTGTACCTAGCAGGGGCGGATCCAGAGAATTATTTTGAGGGGGAAATTTTGGTAAATAATTGTTTTAATAAATAATAATTAAACAAACATTATTTGTTTCTATTATATGTATACTTATTTCTAGATTTGGGAGGGGAATCTCACCCCCGTGAATCCGCGCCTGTACCTAGGTACATTAAAATTAAAATCGTGGTTGCTTCCCTAACCTAAATTCTCACCGCACGCCACTGAGTTTACCTATGTTAAGACAGTACAATGGCATCAAAAATTTTCTTAATGAAATGACGTAACTATTTTTGTCGCTGGCTCTCCGTCTATAATAGTTATTTATATACAAAGAGCGTTATGGTGATGATAATGCTAGGAGGGCGATGATGATCAGCCCAAGGACCTGATGCAGAGCCCGAGGGATGGAAGTTGCCCGATGGGCATTATCATCTCGTAACGCTCGGATTTTATTTTTGACGAGAATACATATGTGCAAGTGGAAAATTAGTTTTAATTATAATGTTGGTGTTACCTAGTGCGTTGTTTATATTTATAAAACTAGGAATTTTTATATTTGTCGGATAGCAACAACTTTTACTAAATTTGCAAAAGTTAAACAGAAATATTAAATATACGATTTAAGTATATGCAGATGCACTGATGCTGCACTGACTAAAACTGCCGTCGTGCAAGCGTTCGATTTATGCTTTTCGGTTCACACTAACTAGGTGAGGAATGTGGTATTTAGAAACAGTTGATGCACGAAATATGCGCTCGTGCAAGTTTTTTAGTGCGAGGTCGAAGAGCAAAATGGATTAAGAAGAACTAAATATAATGTAATAGAGCAATACAATGTTCCAAATATTATTATATTACAATAAAAACAGCTCAGAGTACGTGTTGATTTATAGAGTTGAGGTTAAGTTGTTTTGTTTATTGACGTGCGCGTGTTCGATTTATAGTTCGTTTTATATCGGTCTCGGTTTCGTGCGTCAACTATTTCGTGCACTATTTCGGAACTTGCTCCGTGCCAGAGCAATATTAGTGCATATAAATCGAAAATGTTATTGAATGCAGATGTTTTCGTTATTAGTTGTTACTAACATGAAAACAAATCCTAAAAGCACGTGTCATCTAAAGATTCTAAAGAATAAGTTAATTTTATCTAAGAAACTCGGGCAGAACTCAGCACGAACGAATTTGATGATCACGCGCTCAGAAACTGCGTCGCAAGTACTCGTTATTTGTTGTGTTTCAACACACTCGTACGTAAACACATAATTTCTGGCCTAATGATCCAAACTACCATTGAACGTAATTACTAATTGAAGTAAATGCTGAGCGGGCGTTATAAACTATAATGCCCACTTATAATGTGCGAGATGCACGTTTATGATGCATATGAATTGTTTTTGTTCACCACGTAGCGTAAGTTTTAGCAATGGAATCATCCAATATTTCCAATACATAATTTCTAAAATTATACTCTTGCACAACTTTCGACGATCTTTAGAGGATTCTCAAATTTCAAATATCAACGTCGGCAAAATGTACACGGGTACAAAACGTTAACAAAAACACAAGATTTTAGTTCAGAATCGACGAAAGTGACCTGATTAACACATAGGATGAAATATATAAGAATTTCTGTATTACGTTATTAATAAGAACAATTGATATTTACGTAACATTTATTATGCAGCATCAATTAATTCTCAACTGACGCAATTACTATTTTCGTCATTAAATAAGGCATGTCAACCATAAAAAAACCGTTAAGAGCCGTAAAACTTCAAACAGTAATGAACAATGTACTTAAAACAGCGTAAAATCTGCCCATACCCAAAAGTGTCGATTCTATTGTTTTTATTACAAAAACATTTGACATATCCACGGAAATGTTTGATATACTTTCAAAATAATAAGCCATATTCTGTTTAGAAAGCTATTGTCTAATACATTAGATCTGTGAAACTTGGAAATTTCGAAACACAGAACTTACAAAACTAAAAATACTTGTCTATGAAACTCTTCAACTTGTCAACTTTTAGATTATTAAAGATCTTAAACTCTAGAGTTCTAAAATCTTGAAATTTAAAAACTTCAACACGCTAAAGCAATGAAAATTAAGCCTATTAAAGATACTACTGTCATAATAAAAACATCTGAGAATATTGATTTCTGAAATTTTGCAACCCCCAAAATCTGAAATTCTGAACTTTCTGCAATTTTATAATCTAGGTATGTATTTGTTAACTTTGAAATCATAGAAATTTATTTAAAAAAATAAAATTTTGAACTACATATGTGAGTCCTCTTATATATTTAAGTACCTTTTTAGTATTTTGAATTATCCGTTAGATCTGGTAAGTTTAAATTGAAATTCTGAAGCGGCAGAGTTTCTACAAAAATTATTAGGACTTAAGTACTCTGATACATTAAAACCTCATAACTACGAAGTTTTAAAATCTTGGAGTTTACGATCCTGGAAGATTTCCCAGGCAAACGTCCTGGAGAAAACATTGAGTTTCAAGAATACTTGAATCATTGAGCATTTGAAGATTTTATATCTAAAGAACCAAATACTGAAACATTCGATGAATCTCTGAATCTTTAAAACTCTATTTTTGATATTTTGAAATTTTGAGGTTTCTCATAAATTTGTAACTTTTCAAGAGATTGCTGTAAGTATTGAATGTCGCCACTGTTTATAATAAAGGGCCTATAATTTAGTGTAAAATGAACTGAATACTGACAGCGCGAAAAATAGAGGTATCGACCGTGATTGGTAGCATGCGATTATAGCTCTTACGGTCAAGACAATAGCCATGTTTGTTCCAAGTTTCTTTTCGTACATTGGTGTGATTTTAAGAGGGGAGGGGAATTTAGTTTCTGGGGGAGTCTCTGATTTTAAAAAAACTGCGCGGGTAAATTGCACCAATTTGGACTTTCCAGTTCATTTATTAGAGTACAAAGGGGTCATTTTCCTGAAGCAAAAATGAACATAACATGCGCAGGATCTACTGGACTATCTGAAAAATCGTTTCTGAACAAAAACCCCCACATCTGACGTAATGTAGAGGTATCCCGCAAAGTAGTTTTGGTACACCAAAATACAGGTATTTGCAATGAGAGTTTATTTTTGGTCATACTCAGAATGCAAGACTAATCTTTAGCCAACCCTTAACAAGTTTAAAGTAAGTTATGCTGTATTTCATGACTTATATTAAATCAAGAACACAGCATAGCAAGTATGATCTCTTAATTAAGAAGCGAAGTTTTGTACTGAATCCTAAATGTAAAAATAATTAAGAATCATATGGTTATAACTTAGTATCCGGGATTTGGACCGACGTCATATGATCGTATGACGTCGGTATTTACACACACGTTAATATCACGATAATAATTTTTCCTTGCTATATTTTTATTAAAGTACGCGTGTATGTATGTAATATTCTTTATTCATAAGTGCTTGGACGATGCTGGATGACGTGTTCATTCTTAAACGGATAATACAAATATTAGTTGACATAGTGTGTACACCTTAGTAAAAGTCTTCACAAGGGATTTGGGTAAAATCAGAACCGAAACCTAAAAAACCGCACTAACCGATATTTGTGTCGTACCAAAACCGGAATCCTCATTTTTGCAAAGTAACTGCCGGAATCAGAACCCGAATCCTTTCATTTTTGTTACTCTATATCGGAATCGGAACCGTACCGAAATTACATTTGGGTCCAGTCCCTGATAAGTATACAATGCGTCATTTCAAGAGTTCATTTTGAATATCTCAGAAACCACAACAGACATTGTTTTAAATCAAAAACCGTTTCTATGATATGCAGGAAGAATCTCTGTGCCCAATAATAGTATATTATACACCAAGGTGGTGAAGACTGTTATTATTGACCGAGCACCAAGATTATTTCGCGAGGGGCTTTGCCCCGAGCGGAATAGGTGCGAGGCCTATTCATGTCTTCACCATGGTGTATATACTATTTTTTCCACTACTAGCCAAATTTAAGGCAAAAATTAAAAATTAAAATTTTTCTTGTAAAAATCAAGTAGCACAGGAATGCAAATTCGCCTTTCCACTAATAAAACAAAAATCAAGTAGTCTGATGCAGATTGACATTTCCACTAATACAACTTATTTTCAAACAACGTTTGTAATTATCGTGTTAGGTAATTTCAAGCCGCAAATACGTTAAAGACAATCTCCTGGGTATACAAAATTATGTTGCACAAGTTTTTGTTAAACAACTATCCCTGGATTCTCAAAACATTTGAATTTATCCATTATTAACCTAGGTTAATAATAGAAAAAATTATTAACCACTACTAGAGAAATTCAACTTCTCAGTTGGCTAGGAGACGCAATAAATAAATCATCACCTTAAGTAATTGTCAGTTTTATAAGAGTTTTATTAAGGTTGTGAGTTTATATTGGAGGTTTATAAGATTACTAAATGGTTGCGGAGCTATATCAGGGGTATATAAAATTACTAAAATATCCAAGAAGACTTTAAGTTACCAACTTAAAGTGGTAACAGAAACATTTCCATTACTAACTTATATCACTTATACGAGGATTGTTCGGTAACTACGTGGCCTAACACAGAGATGGCGCGAATTTGCAGGAATCTTCTTTATCATTCTGTAGAATCATCCTTTAATAGGTTAAATATGACAGTACAGAGCGATCTGCCAATTAGTCTGTTTTTGACAGTACGGCAAAGTGAACGTCTTGTGTAATTTTGTAAACAATGGAAAAAAACTGAGTTGAGAGCAGTGATAAAGTACTTTCATTTGAAAGGCAAACACCAACCGAAATCAAAGCAGAGCTGGATTCAACACTATTGGAATCCGCTCCTTCGTTTTCAATGGTTAAAAACTGGGTTGCCGAATTTAAGCGTGGTCGTAGGAGCACAAATAATAAACATCGTAGTGGACGTCCAAAAACTGCTACTGCCCCGGAAATAATTGAAAAAGTCCAACGTATCGTCTTGGATGACCGTCGAGTAAAAGTGCGCGAGATAGCAGACATAGTGGGTATCTCAAATGATAGTGTACACAGAATTTTAACTGAAGAATTGGAAATGAAAAAATACTCGGCGCGTTGGGTGCCGCGGTTGCTCACACCGGAGCTAAAACTGAACCGTTTGAGTGTTTCTCACGACCTTTTGGCACGTTTTCGCCGCAATCCAAAGGACTTTTTTTACGCCGTTTCATAACCGTCGATGAAACCTGGGTCCACCATTACACTTCCGAAAACAAAGAACAGTTCAAGCAATGGACACACAAAGGTTCTCCGCCACCAAAGAAGGCAACAACAGTTTTGTCAGCAGGAAAGGTTATGGCAACTGTGTTTTGGGATTCTCATGGAATTATTTTGGTCGACTACTTAGAAAAGGGGAAAACAATAAATGGCGAGTATTATGTCAATTTGTTGTTGCAACAATTAAGGGACAAAATCAAAGAGAAACGGTCTCATCTGGCAAAGAAGAAAGTACTTTTCCATCAGGATAACGCATCTGAGGCTGTTGGTGTTGAAAAACACTAATAAAACCAAAATCCATATTATTTCTAGGTTAGTTTTCAAACTTGTAACCACAGTTTGACCACTCTAAAATACCATTACCCTCCCAGGCTGTTGGCACAACACTTAACATGGGGAGCTTATGTCCCGGTTTATTTGTGTGTACTAAAAAAGGCATTTTTACAAAATTCATTTCTACTAACATTTGAAAATATGATAACCGGTGGAAACTTGCAAGGTATATAAGCAGCGTTGTAGTGGCGGCTCGTACTTTAGAAGATCATCATCACTCACAGTGAGGAGCGTTACCATAAGTTATATAAAGTCACTTTTGGTAACTGTGAACACCGTAAACCATTATATAACAACATCTTAACGCCTATTGATCCTTAGATTTATATAGAGGTTTAGGACTCCTAAACCTCTAAAAAGTATTTATAAGCACACTAAAAGTTACATAGTGTTTGTATAATGTCCTCTTGGCTCTTTTAGATATACCCGCCATATCTTTGATGCATTTATATGGACAGCATGCATATATGTGGAAACAAGCTAAAAAAATAATTTATTGAAATTTTTTAGAGGTACAAATGAAAATCGTGCAGTTCAAAAAGAATTGCAGTAAAATGTTGGGCATTTCAAATGTCCGTCTAAGAGCCTCAATAATATCAGTGTATTTTTCTATTAGGAATACATATTGTATGAGAAAGAAGAGACTTACCCTGTGGAGATGTTATATTCTATAATTAACTTAATTTCCCACCAAGTTGCAAAGAGAAATATAGAGGATAGTGATAAATGCAAGAGCAAGCAGGATAACCAATAAAGCGATACGGGTACCTAACCGTTGTGGTTACCATTTTAAAGAAGGTTTATAAAGGTTGCGAAAACATTCTCATTACTTGATTAAAGACGCATAAGGCCTATAAGGGGTCTATAAGAAATTTTATAACGGTAACAGTTATATTTCTATCACCGTTATTATGAAACTTAAAAGTCATATAGGGTTACCAAACTGTGGTAACGCCGTAACGGTAACCCTTATAGAGTCCGCCATTTAAGCTCTTTAAGGGTTATATAGAGGTAACTGAAACGTTGTCATCAACAATTTATATTAAAGGTTTTATAATTTGATGATGGTGATATTTCGAGGACCTTTATAAAACAAAAATTGTTTATTGGATGGCCATTTGAAAATCATTTATTGTATTGCTTAGCACACAACGGCGCTCATTTTGTGCATTTAATAAACTAACGAAGAATTTACAAAGGTTTTTTATTTAAAAGTGAACATATTTACTAAAACACAAAACTAGAATCTAGGTACATTTGTGCTTAGTTTATACCATATGTTTTTAAACAACTGAATAATAGACTTCCAATAAGTAACTGGTCGATTTACGCGCTGAAATAATCACAATAGTAACAATAAAAATAGTGTAGTACTTTTGAAAAATGTAAAGGTGAAACCTATTCGTAATTGTGACTGTAGGAAGAATACGTTAAAACATGAAATAAAAATAATACTAATTATTACTGTGTACATTTTTAAATAATAATAATAAATTCCTTGATAGATTTTAGGGACGGCAATAAGGAAACAAATAAAAAGCTTGTCAAAAAAATGCAAGGAAAGACTAACGTCTTTTCATAATATTAAAATTAATTTCTTTTTACTATACCTAATAAAGTTTTTACAATTTGTACCTTTTCCTTGACTCTGTAATATTCCATTTCTTAATAAATGTTCAATTTTTCGAGCAATAATAAATCCGGGCTGAATGCAAGGACACAAGTGTTTTTGTTTGCATTGGCCGTGTGCGCAGAGCTACAACTTATAACAAACAAGTACTCCACCTCCTCATCTATCTCTCTTCCAGTTAACTTAATGCGGTATTCATTCCGTACGATCTTATGAGATTCTGCATTCCCAGGACATCGCTTAACAAGGTATATAGTATTCTCAAAGAGACTACATTGATAAGCCAACGTTAATACTAGGAATTCTTCTCGGAGGAAGGGGGAGGCTACTATAAAAATTCCGAATCAAAATACTTAGATTTTCACATAACATAGATTTTGACATAAATGACCTAGACCATTAAAAATTTCTCGGGGGGGGTGGTTCCATCCCGTTAGCCCCCCCTAAATACACCATTGTTTGAAATAATAATTGATTTGTGTACTCGCACAAAATAGCGCTTTCTCATTAATTTCTAAATTTCTTTCAAACGAATCGGTGGATTTAATTTCTTCTTGTACTAGAAGATATCTCTTAAAATAAACTTTCATTTGATGTATTACTCGATACAGAGTGCCATTTGACATTCTCAAGTTGGGGTGTTGGGGGAAGAAACCGTTAACCATAGAAGTTCCCACTACGATTTCAAACAATATCTGTTGTGCTTCCTGATGTATTCAAGATAACACACTTTTCAAATGAACACGTTATATATACACTATATATACAGTGTGTCCCACATAGATTAACATCAACATTGGTATGTTTGTTATCATACGAGTTAGAAAGAACGTTAAATTAAGAAAGTTTTTTAGAATTTCATGAAGATTTTAAATTTTATTTATTTTGTTAAAATATTTGCGTTTATTTCTGACTGTACTCTAAATGGCCCACCAAGCCTAAAATTGGTAGATCGGGGTGGCAAAACCGCTTAAAAACCAAATCCTGCCACAATTGAGGTTGGATTCGATCGGGCAGTGGTCCCACTTTGCAACAGCGCAAAGCTGAGGAATAGTCCTATGCTGGACGAGGTACTTGACCCCGTATGAAAGAGGACGGGAGGGTGCCGGCGGGTGAGCAGCGTGTTAAGTCAACTGCTCGGTCACTAGTGAACGCTTAGTTAGTAGAGGGTGGATAGGCAACCTCGCTCCTACCAGTGAGTTAATCTGGGAGCAATTGCACGATTGCCGGTTGTGCAACTTGCGCGCTGATTGGGCGTATCCCAATCACTTCCTCATGGAAGGAACGTGGGGGTATGTTAGAACGGGTACCCCACGTAAAACAATCTTGGTTCTATGTACTCTAAATGGCGATGTTTACTTAAGATTTCTGCGTACTACCAAGTACTGCGTGATTTACGAGAAATCTTGACACCGTCAGAATCAAATAAAGTGTGGTTTCAACAAGATCGTTGCCCGGTTCATAATTCAGGGTTATATTTCAGGTTCAAATAATTTCAAGACACCACTTTGGCAATCGCGTAATAGCCAATAATAACTAATAGATTGCCCGATATTACCCCTTATGACTGTTATCTGGGTCATTTTACCAAATGCAAAAAACAAGTAATAATAAATAAGTTTTTACAAGATTCCGTTCCCACAATTCCTACATGCTCTTTTTTTATAATTATGAATAATAAAAAATTACATCTAGCAGAAAAGGTTGCATTTGCCGTTTTTAATTCGTTACTCAGATTTGCATCACTTCTGTGTATCTCAAAACTTCTGTGCCCAATTTTATGTAGTATACTTTAAGTATAATTTGAAATCTACCGGTAACATAACCAACATCTTTGCCCCTCCCTTGGCGATGCTTATATATTCGCTAGTTTTTGTTTTCGAGTTTAAAACGTTTAAATCAACAAAACTGAAAGCTGAACTTATCTGTGTCAGAATTGGCGCAGTCATTCCTGTCCCTGCAATATCAACTTACGTAATTACTTTAAAATACATTCAAGCCTTAATTCAAGCTAAATAAATTCAATACACATTTTGACGAATTTTTGGAACATTGGTTATCAGCAGGGGCAACCACATGGTTGCTGAATGGGTAGTTGAGTGCACAATTTCGTGTAGTCGAATGTATAGGTATAAAATTACGTAGGTTACGGTACGGTTAGGTATACATTCGACTACACGAAATTGTGCACTAACTACCCATTAAGCAACCATGTGGTTGCCTCTGGTTATCAGTAATCTAACCTCAAAGTGCATATGTAATAATCTAACCTCAAAGTGCATATGACTGTTTGTTTGTTTATTCTTTATAGACAAAACACCCGTTCCGGAAATTCTCTGTGCTGCTGTACTATAGTACAAAGTAGTCGTCTTTAATAACAGGACGATATTCGGGGAATCCCGGATATATCAACACAAAACCAATTGAAACAAACAAATATAATAAGTGTGAAATGTCATTTGTTATGTTATAAGATTTTCTTTTGATTGCTTTGTTCTTTAGCTTGAATAAAAGATCGTCTTATTATAAGTTTTATTTATTCAATTTAAAAAATAAATAAATATATAGTTCATCAACCTTAGAAATTTGATTTATATGATTTTTGTTTTAATTTTCACATCTAATAAAAAATACAAAAAAAACTCCTTTTAGGTACCTCTTATTTTTTGAGGGAGGGACTCTATGATTTTCTTAGTTTTTCTTACAAAGGGGGAGTGGGGGTTTAAGATCGACAAAATGATGCTTACGTAATACTTGAAGTTTCTCAATATAACAAATAAAAAAAATATTAAAATATTCAAAATCTCAAAAGTATAAAAAGAAACAAAAGAAAATTCAACAATTATATACATATATGTATACAAGTAATTATTACCGCAAAATGATTATTATTATTAAAAATAAACAAAGTTCAACATTTTAAATAATGCAGTACTTTACTTTGGTAACTTATTAGTCTTTACTGTTTCCAGCCTTACTTTGTGGAACTCCATAATCATAAAATATAATATAAATACAAAGATTAATCTTTGTATTTATATTATATTTCAAACTTATTAGTCGTTATTACATATATCATTAACGCAAAAAAATACCTAAGTATTACAATGTTGATTGAAAATGAAAATTTCCGTCGTTAGAAATTAATAAGGTAAAAGAATTCATGATAATATAATTTTTAAATACTTGTTACGTGTTAAGAAAAGTATCCAAAACCTATGTGGAATTTCCCCGCCCGCTTTATCCATTAGACAGTAGTCAGAATGCATACGGACAGCGAAAATTTTGGAACCTACAATATTTTGTTTAAAATAAATGTAGTACCCAAAAAAATAAATAAAAATATTCAAAATATAAAAAAACTTAATTTAATTCTAAATAATTGATTTAATTATGTAGAAATTTTTAATGGCAAATGTAATAATAAATAAATTTAAGTCGTGGCGTTTTGCAACACTGCACTTATAAATTACTGATAGGTACATGGCAATTTATAAATATTTTTAAAATTGTAATACGTACTTATAAACGATAAAATTAGCATAAAACAGTAAAAAAAAATCGAACACATCAGCCTTCTAGAAAGTGGTTGGGACTTACGAAGGTCTTAAAATGGCCCTGGAAATTTGGTAAAATTTTTAATTTACAAAATTCTATCTACACACCAAATAGAAACTATAGCATATGAAAAATTTTGCATTTTCCGAGAATAGAAATAGATTTATTTATATTTATACAAGGGGTTTTCCTACTACTGCAAGTAATTCTGTTTTAATTATTTCTGGTTCTCCAAACAGGATTGTTTTTTAAATCAACCACATAAAAACAAAACACATTGCATAAAAATGTAAATCAACACTCCAAATGTTTTTCCATCATTTTATTGCATTCTATTATCAGCAAATTAAATTAATAAATATAATAAATAAAGCTACATCATCCATTAAATTTTCGGATGAATAACTTGGTATACATTACTTTAATGCATAAATTGTATAAAATTATGTATAAATAAAAAATTATGTGTAAATGCGAAAAATGTGATTTTTTCATGTACAATTTTAACAGAGTGTGTAAAATTTTATAAGATTAAAAGTACTGCCAAATTCCAGGTGAATTGCAGCGCCTCTGAAGTATGAAGGTAGCGGTTAAAATAAATATATTTTAAATTAAAATTTGCATTTCTTAATTTTCTTTATTTATTTATGTACTAATTTTTTTAAGTAAAATATTGTAGACTAACCTAGGCACTGTGCCTACTCGCCCTAATGAATAAAGCGGCCCTGATTAAACACCCACATTAGAAGCAGGCAAGGTTAAGTTGATTCAACACTATCGGCCGGGCAATGTTCCGTTGAGTGAACAGGGCCTCGCAATTTTATCAGAAGAACCTCTGCATTTTATGTATTTATTTATGGTATCTCTTATTTTAATAAAAGCATTTGTTTTGCATTTGGAGTGTTTTAGTATGGACGTTTATAATCAGCATCTTAAAGTGCCCCCCCCCCCCAAGAATGAAGCCTCCAGCTTGCGCCTAATCGTAAATGCGACCCTGTTCAACAAAGATGCGGCAATTAAATTGGCCACTGCATGCGTGCCCCGGAATAAGCATGTACATGTTGTACAGCCGGATTCAAAAAAATAAACCACTCTTGCATCAAATATGATGTAATTAATATTAATTAATTTCGATTACTATCAATCTTAACAATGATTAATCATTAAGAGTGCTTTATTTACATATAACCTACAAATGTCGAAAAATATATGAAGTAATATTTTAATTCATAATTTATTTTGAAAGTACAAATGAAATGAAAATAATCAATTTACATACACACATGCACACACAGAGGCGGTAAAAAGTATGGAAACGGTTAAATATGTTGGAAACTGTCTACTGCAGCTTCTTGATGGGAAGGCTAACTTCTTTCTTCTAAATACGACAATCACATCCATAATTTGCATATTTTTGCAGAGCAGAAAAACTGTACATAAATTTTAAAATAAAAAAATAGTACTGGGAAATTAAGTTGGCCTTGAAAATTATTCCCTGGTGCTACCAGAATATTAAAAAGATCATTTGGTAGTAAAATAAAGATTACAATTATTTACATTTACAAATAGAGCAATTAGTGAGAGCTGTTGACATTGAAAAATTTTTTTGTAATGTTTAATTTCTAATAATCTAATAGCACTAAAAGTGATATTTTCAAAGTCAACTTGATTTGCAATACGCTTTCTATTTTTTATTTTTAAAATTAATGTAAAGAATAAATCTGATGTCGTTTTAGAAGAAACGTTTTAGTGATGTTAAATCAGATTAGCCTTGGATCTCAAAACCAATGAAGACAGAAACTGTTATATCTAACTATTTATATAAAGCAGTCTCCATATTTTTTAGCGACCCTGTATAGATCCATAAAAAACCCGCGCAAAATTTATGGAAAAGTGGTTTCGGTGAACTGGCTGGATTTTTAAAATGTTGTAGTTATTAAGCAGGCGCGGATCCATGAGAGGACGTCAAGAAGCCCCCCAAACTCTCCAAAAAACAACAAAAATATAGACTTACCATCACTGATTGCTCCGATAAACTTCACACGCGCGCGCGATAATTGTAATGAGATCTGAATAGTTGTTTTAATTCCGATACTCTAACACATTTTATTTTTCAATATTTTTATAATTTTTAATTATTTTTTCGTATATCTTACTGAACGGCTCGAGTAATAGTAGCCTACCATACTATACCCTAATGGGCCTTCATAGCCTGTGAAAGGGGACTATTATTATTTATTCGTGTCTTTTTATTTTAACCTATTTCTGTCGTTGTGATTTAATCATTTTATTATTTTTTCTATTTTTATTAATTTTTATTGACACTAGAGGAAAATAATAACAAACTACGTTTCAATGAATTTTTGTTTTTTATACAAGGGTCATTCTTTCTGAACTCAATCACCGGCTAGGTCCAAAAATTGGCGCAACTTAGAAAGGCCAGCGAGGGCTCATTTTAAAGCTTGAAACCTCTACTTTCCAATGTCACATGTCTCCTATATGAAAAAATTTATATTTGACCCCTAAAAATAGGGTAAACACGTATACGGTTCAAAAAAATTTTTTAAATTTTCTTAACGGTAGCGCATTCTTCGTCAAAGAATACATAAATGTTGTCCGCTGCGTTTCTTTCCTATAGTGCTTCCATTTCGAGCAAAATTGAGGTCAACAATTTGCCATTTTTGAAAGTTTATCATTTTTTTTCATCGAAAATTTTATTTTCGAGTTATTCAATAAATGAAAAATATGAAAAGTATAGCTTCTTTATTTTTCATTTTAAAGAGGTAATGAGCCTAGGCTTTTGTATTTACAATGTCGCTCTCCATCCATTTCTACAAAGATATACAGGGTGTCCCTTTTTTAAAAAATGTTACTTTTGAAAGTAACTCAAAAACGCGACGTTTAATTGTTTTTTATCTTCGCCATGTTAATCAGCAGCAAAGATAATATGATAATAACGGAGCTAGCAATAGTGCGCCGATAACTGCGAAACAGCCTGTATAAACTGATGCTTGGATATTTTATTCATATCTGGCGTATTCTAAAAACCAAAAGCTACTAATGCATGCATGTTGTACTTAGAGTCGAAGGATATACACGGGTGGTAAACTGGCTAGTTTTACGCATTATTATCCCAGTAAACCATTTCCAAGTACTCGTTTAAGGTGACCTTACATATTTTTATATAAGCTTATGTCATGGCAATCTAGGGGATGAAGCTCAGGAACTCGAGATTGGTAGTCAAGCTTGGTACCCGCTGAGCTACCAGCTAGATTTTCGAGATAATTGCTTTTAAAGTTTTAAAACAAAAATCGAATAACAATCGAGAGTTCCAAGCTTTAATAAAAAAATTTAAAAATTCTATGAAGAACTGTCATAATTTTAATGCTAATTCAATTGTTACATGACTACATGATTGTTTTATCAGGTTATGACATTTAGGCGAAGATGGCGCCTAAACAAATATATTTAAATTTGCCAATTTGAAATTTCACTGTTGATGTGTTTTCATGAAATTGCGATTTCAACTACTTCAAAATTAAGAATGACTGGATGTTGCATTACCGGATGTACAAACTCAAATCGAACATGGATTCATAATAGGCCTCAGGGTTCAGGACCGTAACGGAAATAGTTCCCCCCCCCACAAGAAATCTGAATAGGGCGATTGTTATAACGATGCATATGTATTATAGGTATGCACTGTCATTGATTGGCAGCCAAGTTTTCACCACCCCCCGCACCGCGGGATCTGCTGCTCTGCGGGGGTGACTGTTACGATCCTAGTGGCCGGTTTCACAAAGCTTGATTAAGTTTTAATTAACCTAATCATGATTAAATTTGAAATCCAGAAATATAATTGGATAAAATTTCAGTTCTCCTAAATCACATCCAATGAAACTTCTGGATTTCAAATTTAATCATGTTTAAGTTAATCAAGCTTTGTAAAACCGACCATAGGCATATTAATTCTGTTATAAGATGACTCGAAGTTTCGAAACTTCAAATCCCGAACGCTGTGTTGTAAAAAATCCGAAGATTGCAAGAAAATGAAGTTTCAAAGCTTCGTAATGAAATGATGACTTATAGATGGACTAAGCTTTTCCATCAACCCTTCAAAAATCCGTTTCCTTTGAAGACTTTGCACAATCGATAATTTAATAAATTTTCCCATTAATTGTGATGTTCCTGAAATAGAACTCCATCCACTACATAAATGCAAATACAAAAGTAGTTCAGACAATCCTAAAAAGATTACCTGAACGTGTTCGGACGCCCAAATAGTTATTTATGTTATAAGTCCTGGAAATGGAATTTTACAGTCAAGATGTCACGGACACAGCGACGAAGGAGCTGAGTGTAGGAAGACTGTAAGAACCTTGCCAGAACGTTTAGCGTAATGTGGTTTATTTCATTCTGCAATTATTGGATTATTGGTTTATTTAAAAAAATATACATATATATATATATATAAAATAAATTTTCGAATTCAAAATATGGACATTTATGAAGAACGAGTAACCATGGTAACTAAATACTAAATCATTGTTCAGCTGCATTATTTTATTTTTCACTACCTGTACAGGAACTTCGATTTCCTCTTGCAAAATAGCGATATTTTCCCTATCTAGAGAGGAAAATTGCAAAACAGCGAGGAAAATTATTTTTTCCTTGCTATAGAGGAAAGCTCTCGGCAATTAATTTTCGAGAAGCAGTTACATTCCGCAGTTACATTCTTAATGCAATTAATTTTATATTTGTAGAATTAAGTTTCTTTTTAAAGATGAAGATTAGTAAGTTTTATAGTTTGGAGACAATTCTTTTGGAACATATCGTAAAAAATTGGTGTGTCTAACATGAGAGGAAAGCGCTCACTCTCGCTCAAATGTCTTACTCGCTGACGCTCGAGAGACATATTTTGAGCTCGAGTGAAAAGAACCGTTTTCCTCTCTAGTTGGACAAATAACATTAAATCCGCTAAAAAATCTTTACAGCCATGCTAGACTGTAAAACCGCATTTTCCGGACTATAATCGGTAACGTAAACATGGATAATATGATACATTATGAAATACTGTACTTCTGAAAATCATCGGTCTAATAATTATTTAAAAAATGCTTAACAGTATAGGGGACGCAAACTAGATTTTGGCCAAAGATTTGTAGCTACGCCACTGGCAGTACTCTATTTTGTATGTATTTATTTTCTTTTATGTGCTATTTCAATAAAATCAATATAATTTTGCATTTTAGTGTTTTTATGTGGCTGTTGATGAGTAAGAGCTTAAAGCAACCCATTTATAGCTTGCGGCTAATGGTGAATGCGCGGCCCTGTTCAACACTGAGGCTTACAATGAGTTCGTTATTTCTAAAATGGGCAGCTAAGAAATATATACAAATCGTTTACATAATATAAATTAGCCGCTTTTGAAAATAAAATCCTATACATTGAAAATAAATTTGAAACCTCCGCCTCTGGTTTCATTACTAATAAAGATTTTATAATAAGACTTCTATTAGTTTATATAAGTATTAAAGCTCAAAGGTTCGAAAAATGCTAATTTCGTAAATATTTTTAGAATTAACACTTATTACATTATTGTAATTGGCATTTTTTAAAAATACTCTTGCTTTTACTACAATTAGTCATTTAAGTACTGTTCATTCCTAAAAGTATATTCGTCTATAGGATTTGTGTGGTTGACTGTAAGTCAAATGATAATTAGATAATGGTAATTTAACGGTAATAATTACTATATGAAAGTGTTATTTTATGGGCGTTTAGGCAATTCCGATTATAATACAAACATATTAGGAGCAAAAGTGCATAAACTGTATAAGAATTAAAATTTCATTAATTAAAATCCGAGCAAGCCTTGAAGGTCAAGATCATAAGCGGCGGGAAAATCAAATTTTTATTGTTATCTACAAGAGCTCTAGGTTAGTGATTTTAAAATCAATTCAACTACTCTGTTGCTGTGTGCGATTAAAACTTACCCGAGACCGTACACGCAAGACTACGATAAAAGCAGTCTCGTAGCGTATTTTGTGAGAGATTACATAAATTACTTATTTAATTTTACAGATAAGTCGATTCCCGATTTATTTTTGAAGATACTCCACATATTCAACACAGACCGTCACATTGACGTGCACCAATCACAGGCCCCCACGATTTGTGCCACGTTGTGAGTGGAATAAAGACGTGCGCCTTTCACTTAACGACTCACGTTTTTATTAATCAGTCAAACATTTGGTGACGGCGGTGGCGGCTGCAAATAAAATTATTGCTTGCATTATACACGATGAGTTTAATTTCGGCATTTTGTTTAATTTTTGTGGCAGTAATTGCGCCGGCCGTTATTTGCAATGAAGAAATTAAGAAGGACGAGGGTGTTTTAGTTCTAACCAAGGCAAATTTCCAAAGTGCCATTACCAGTAACGAATTCGTTCTTGTTGAATTTTGTAAGTATATGATTTATTAAAAAGAGCGATTTTAATTTACTATTAACATTTGATTTATGAGAGAATTGTCATTGCGACAATTTTAATAAAACGCCCGCAGTGCCGAATGCACACATCTGCTTACACGTCATAACCATTTAATTATAATCGGATTACACAAAAGGATTATCAATTCAAGAACTTTGATATCTATAAATTATTTTTTAGTGCTTAGTTAAATATCTTTTTTTGGGAAAAACGTGGTAAATGAAATAATTATGAGGGTGGAGGGTCAATAACCTGTACTTGATGCTTACTGCGTGAACAACGCCAGATATTGTACTTCAGACATGTCTTGTGGACAGTAGGGAAGGCGGAAATTAAAAAAATTAATGAGTTTCACACTCAAATTGCAATAAAGTGCAATCTTGACATTAACGAACCATACTTCTACCCATTTATGATCCTTGAAGCAGCTTGAAACATTAATGTGGGTATCTCACAAGGTCTAGCTTACACAAAAAAAAGTTCTCATGTCTTATAAATTATTATAATCAATCTTTTATCTCAGATGCACCATGGTGTGGACACTGCAAAGCCTTAGCACCAGAATACGTCAAAGCAGCCAAACTCTTGGAAGATAAACAATCAGCAATCAAATTGGGTAAAGTAGATGCCACCGAAGAAACAGATCTTGCTGAAGAACATGGAGTTCGAGGATATCCTACACTTAAATTCTTCAAGAATGGCACACCCATTGAATACAACGGTAAGATTTATTTATAGACTGTTTATTTTATGATTTATAAGATATCCAAGCAGGCCATGGCTTAATTTGTTTTTTTTTAATTGTCAACTTTGACAGATCGTGTTGTCACTTCCTACATTATTTTAGAAAATTTCTAATGAAAATAAAATTATTTCCTCATGCTTTCACATAATAAATTTAAGTTATTTGTAAAATTGAAAATATAGCCTAAAAATTAGTTTTAAACGTTAATATCAAATTCATTTTAAAGTTGCTATTTTGAGGTTAGAATGTTAGGTTATATTGTTTATGTCACCTGACGGGAAGATTTTATCATAGTTACTGTCAGAGCAATCGTCAGCCTGCAATAAATACATATTTATAAATAAAGAATTGTTTCTTTACTAAAATGATCAATTCTAATTAGGTGGCCGTACTGCTGAAGAAATGGTAGCTTGGTTAACCAAGAAGACAGGACCACCAGCCAAAGAATTGAAAACCGTCAAAGAAGCTAAAGAATTCATTGAATCTAACAACGTAGCCATTATCGGTTTCTTCAGTGATCAAACTTCAAGCGAAGCCAAAGCCTTCTTGACTGTTGCTAGCACTGTTGACGATCATCCATTCGGAATCACCTCTGATGAAGCCGTTTACAAAGAATATGAAGCCCAAAGTGGTTCAATTATCTTATTCAAGAAGGTAAGTAAACGACGTAAATTGATCATGAAAATTTCATAATTGTAAAATCTAAGATTTTCACAAGTTTATACATTTAAATAATTGTTTCATTGTATTATCGTGTAAAGTGGGAATGTTTCTCTTTAAATCATGATGTTTAACAAACGCCCACACATGTTGATTGCAATTCAGATGGTAAAGAAAGTGTTACGATAAGTAATAAAATGTAATTTGGCACAGTGTGTGTCTTGTTTAAATTGTATTAATATTAGTTGTATTGTTTGGAGCTTCATCGACCTTTACAAGCGGTAATTATTTTTCTTAGTTCATTTGTTTGTTTTTAATTATAAGAATGTTCTTATTAATTATCTTATTGTTGCGCACGTATTATTTTTATATTTCTTTCATTGCTACTTTTAAATGACATTGGGGATTTTAATAACAATTCCTAAAGTAAAAAACTTGAAGGGCAGTTATTGCCTGCATACATCTTTAAAATGTTTTCGTACATTAATATGAGGGGGTTAGCACACTTACCTCCTCTTGGTTTGCAATAGATGCTTTCAAGCATGCTCCAGAAGATTCACATATATCAGGTGTTTAAATGCATACAAAACTTCCACTGGATATCTCAGGGTACACTGAGAAAAGCATTTAGTTGGACCAATTAAATTTATTTAATTCAAATAAATATTTAGTTAAATCAAATAAAATTTTGTTTATTTAACTAAATATTTAGTTGAGTTAAATAAATGTAATTGGTCCTACTAAACGCTTTTCTCAGTGTAGCGACGTCATACAATTTGAACGACTATTTTGTTTTTTTGTGAAACTAAATTGCACGTATTTTAATTTTGCGGTTTACTGTCGTGAGCTTTATTTTGTGAAATTCTGTAATCATGAAATAAAATAAAAAAATTATTCAAAGTTTCACAATATTTATTACTCTAATGTTTATATGCCTGATTATTATTTCAATACCACGTATCATTATCACAAGTAATTCACTAGTGCATTCAAAATAACCAGTAACAGCTTTTCCCGAATCGAACAAATGAGGTTATGTTGCTTAGGTATAAATCTCAGAAACATAAATAAGTGGTACTAAAAGCATTAACGAGATTTAATAAAATACAATTATTTTTTCTACTTTAAAAGATGTTTTACTAAGACATACAGAGACAAACTTCATACCTCAGATAGGCAAAAATGATCTTAAGCAGTCTACGACTAATGAATTTTCAAATTTTGAATATGGAACCTGAAATATCCCCAAATTTATGATCTATGCAAATAATTCACATTTTAGTTATTATAGCTGCGGTATTGGATCAGCTTTTTTTGGTTTTTAAATGCTGACACCAAATTCGAAATCTGCAATCTCAAAAACCCCTCTGGTGCCAAGTTTGGTAACAGAAGTCTCGCAAAATGCAAGCGGTGTGTTAAAATTAAAAGGACGCATAGGAAAATATTTTTTTGCTATTTCTAGTTACACTGGTTCCTACCATCAACACAGGTGTTCTTTTGGACGTCCTTCATTCAACTTTGGACAGTGCCATTCGTTATATTTTCTCGTCTTTCTTTGCAAAATCTTCATTTCTTCAACTGTTTTAGTTGTTTTCTGAATTTTTATCAATTGTTTATTTATAAGTGCCCAATACCATTTGGTATACCGCAATTCTGGTACATAAGAAGGGTTAAGTACTTTCGGAACGAAATTTACATTGTTATCGTTGTACCAATCAACAAACAGCAACTTTTGAATAATGGGCAGGCACTAAATCTGGCCAAGAAATTGTGAAGCCTATGTAGTTGTTTAGAAAAAGTAAAAGTAGCTGGTTTAAACATTCTTTGACATAAATCTCACTGTTAATCTTCCTTGGTAAAAAAAAGCGTGTGATTCGTATCTCACATTGACAAATCGCTTGCCAAATTAATACTTTTTTGCTGAACTTCGTAAAAGCAATTGTCCTTTGAGATTTCTCTAGCTAGATGCTAGATCATAACCTGGTATTACTGAGTAATACTGTGGATCTGGTAGCGTGGCAAAAATGCTCAAAATATCAAGTTTTATGCGAATAAATCGAATTTTATTCATCATGGCATCCATATTGGATCAACCATTTTTAATTTTTAAATGACTACTTTAGATTTGAAATGAGAGACTTCAAAAACCCAAAATACCAAGTTGTATACAAATAAGTCGAATTTTAGTTATTAAGGCCGTCATATTGCATCATCAGCCATTTTGAATTTTTAAATGATTACATCAAATCTGAAATCAGAAACCTAAAATATCTCCAAATGTCAAGATTTATGCAAGTAAGTCGAATTTTAGTTATTATTGCTCGCATATTGGATCAACATTTTTTGGATTTACAAATGCTGACACTAAAATTGAAATCCGAGGTTTCAAAAAACCCCCCAGATGTCAAGTTTTATGCAAATTAGTCAACACGTACTCATTACGACTGCCATATTTGATCTGCCCTTATTACTTTTCAAATTTTGATGTCTTAAGTTTTATGCAAATAAATCGAATTGTAGTCATTATGGCCTATTGGATCAGCCATTTTTAATTTTCAAATGAGCAACTTCAAGAACCCCAAATACCAAGTTTTATACAAATAAGTCGAATTTTAGTTATTAAAGCAGCCATATTGCATCATCAGCCATTTTGAATTTTTAAATGTTTACATCAAATCTGAATTCAGCAACCTAAAATATCCCCAAATGTCAAGATTTATGCAAATAAGTCGAATTTTAGATATTATGGCATTGACATGTATTCCTTACAAGTGCCATATTTGATCCGCCCTTATGACTTTTCAAATTTTGACGTCGAATTCAAAGTCAGCGATCTTAAATGCCCTTAGATGTCAAGTTTTATGCAAATAAATCGAATCTTAGTCATTATGGCCGCCATATTGGATTTGCCATTTTTAATTTTCAAATGAAGACTTGCGACTTCAAAAACCCCAAATACCAAGTTGTATACAAATAAGTCGAATTTTAGTTATTAAGGCCGTCATATTGCATCAGCCATTTTGGATTTTTAAATGTTTACATCAAATCTGAAATCAGCAACTTAGAAAATATCCCCAAATGTGAAGATTTATGCAAATAAGTCGAATTTTAGTTATTATGGCTCCCATATTTGATCAGCTTTTTTTGAATTTTCAAATGCTTTCAGCCATTTTTAATTTTCAAATGACTACTTTAAATTTGAAATGAGCAACTTTAAAAACCCCAAATACCAAGTTGTATACAAATAAATCGAATTTTATTCATTATGGCCGCCATATTGTATCAGCCATTTTTAATTTTCAAATGGAGACTAAGTTTGAAATGAACAACCTCAAAAAACACAAATGCCAAGTTTCATGCAAATAAGTCTAATATTAGTCTCTAACCTATCCTAACATTTTTAAATTTTCACGTCTAATTTGATTCAGTGACCGTAGAAACCCTTTTCTAATATTTTATAATATTTTAAGCCTGAATCGGTTTGAAGGCATAACCTCGAAAAAAACAAAATGAGGTTGTGTTGATTAGAAATAGCCCAACATGATAGCGGAGTGTTTGTTTATCTTTTTTTTTTTATATATATATGTCTTTGATAATGACACTTAGTATTGAAACAATTGTCAGGTGCATAATTATTATTAATC
This sequence comes from Agrypnus murinus, assembly GCA_929113105.1. NCBI lineage: Eukaryota > Metazoa > Arthropoda > Insecta > Coleoptera > Elateridae > Agrypnus > Agrypnus murinus. Next base: position 70,244,500 of record OV816031.1, on the reverse strand, counting down.
AAGGGTCCTATAGACAAATAAAAGTTTTTTTTTTTGACATGATCTAGATTTCCACTCCATTGCCCAATTTACAACCAAATTAACAAATAACAGTTCTCTTATATCCTACATTAATTGTAAAATATCTTTTCATTAATCATTATTTCTACTTGTAAAAACAGAAGAAATTCTGGTGTTTGTTCGAGATTAACTATTTGTGGCGCCATCTGTTTTTCTAAGTTGGCTGTAATCAGAACTAACCTCGCCACTGTCGCATAATGCTGTTGGTGTTTGCATTATTTTGTTTGAATTGCAATGGAAACTTTTGAAAACGGTTCGTCTTTCACGAGGTCTTTCATTGATACATATGCAACATAACCTTAAATACAATCTCTAAGTGTCGGACTCTGTATTGTTGACATTTCTTTGTAAGAGTTGATCTATGACATGATGTATTCTTTGTTAATCCATAGCTAACTCTTTCGAACTTCATATTGAGATTATTATAACATGGTTTAAATTGATTTTTAAAATAAGACATTTTATCGTTGATGAAATCATAAATCATAAACAAGCAACAAAGCAACAGCCAAGTGGCAACATATGTGAAAAAGGGTGCCATAAAAGGTTGAGCAATCTGGTATATTTCTGCTGATTAACATATTCAGTACCAGGCATGTATGTATGGGTTTATTTATGAACCTGACAATTTGTAGATGATATGTGAAAACCGTGGCAATCAAATAAAAAGTCGAACCAAAAATGTAAATAGATTTCCTTTTCTCAATCATCTGACACATACAAGAGTCCACATAATCTCACTAATTACTATATGATTCGGTGCACTTGCAATTCAGAAAAGTTTCTAAACAGTTATTTTTTTTATTTTATTTTTTGTTAGATTTTACAGAAAAAATTATTGCTAATGCCATAATGGTTATTTATACAAGTTAAAAAAAGTGTTTTTGTTTCACTAGTCGTAGAAATTGTGCAAGGAGGCTTCCCGAGTGATATGATGTATTGAAAAAAAAAACTTAATTTTACAAGTCTCATACACACTTTTTTGCACTATTTTTTGAAAAGAGTGAAAAAATGTACTTGTTCCACATTTTAAAACAGTGGTAACAAGAAGATTGTTTTGACATTGAAAATGACAACTAAAAAAATTGGTATTTTAGTTGTAAAAGAACATTTTATGTAGTGCATGCAACCAAATGTAGCACTTATTCTAATTAACTACTACATGGCAAACTAGGCACTTCCCTAGAGGGCTTTTTGGATTTTTGAGGGGAGGGGTTAACTACAACAATCTTTTTTTTTTTAACAATAATAATCGGTAATAATGAAGCAGTTTACATTATTGTCAAACCGCACAAGTCATGCGAAGGAACACGTACCAAAATGACAATATATTCTAGCCCTGCAATGCCTACAAATGTTTTTAAAAGTGTACAGTTTTTGTAATTTTTGAAATATGTATTATAAAATTTAGGTATCGAAGTCATCAGCCATGACCCTAAGAACGAGTGGATTGACACTGAGCGCCAGAACAGTAAAATACAAAAAGATGTGAGAGAAATAGACACTGATCTGTAGATGGTGTAAATAAAAACCTGTTTTATTCTACAAATTCTAACAAAAACTTGGGAGTCTTAGAACAAAACTTCAAATATGAAATTAAATACAATTTAATTTATACTCTAGAAAGTGTGCTGATATAAAGCTTTAAGATAAAATTCAATTTTATTGATTTCCGTACATACTAATAATTTTTATAATTTAAATGCATATTTGGAAAAATCTTTGAACATAATAATTTAAAGTTTTTTTATATAACATAATAATAACATTGAACATAATAATTTAAAAAACTTTTTATTGAAAATTAGAGTAAGTCTAGAGCAATCTGATTCGAATTTTTAAAATTTTAATTTTTTAAAAACATGAAAGATATATAATTTCAAAATTTGATTATTTTTATATTTAAATTTTATATTCTTAGTTTAAAAATATTTAAACTTTATGAAAATCTTATTTCAACAACAATTTCAGGTAAATGTTTAAAAATTGTGTAATAATTGTACAATTATAAATCTGAAATTTAGATTTTCAAAATTTAAAACAATTTTTAAAAAATAAATTAAAAATTTAGGAAACCAAGAAAAATTTATAGAAATCAAAAATTTTAAAATGAGGTTTCCAGTCAAAAAAAATGTAAAGTTTTGCATAAAATTCGAAACTTAAAATCTTTTATTTTAAATTAAAAATTTAAGGTGGGCAATAAAAATTTTGTGTAAATTTATAATTTGGCTACCACACTGCAACCTTTTAAAATTTCATAAAAAATCTGTAATGTAACGAAAAACATTAAAACTGTAATTAATATTAAAATATTGTATCTAGCCAAAACTTTCAATTTTTTATATTCTTAATTATAAACTTGAAATTCAATATATATAAAAAATATAAGTTTCATAAAAATAAATTAAATAAATTTTTAAATTTATAGCGAAACTCTGAACAAGTACTTCAATAATATCCAACATTCTAAAATAAAAATTGAAACTCCTTTTGAATTTGTATAATAAACAGGGATCTTATGAGATTATTTAAACAGTATTAATTTATAAATAATAAATGTACAACTTTATAGCATTAGTATTAGATAGCAATATAATAAATATAAATGTAATTGTAACAGTATGTTCTGCCTATGATGCAGTGTTCATTCAAATATTTGAGGAAGTAGATGTAAATTTGCAAATAATTTCCAATTTTCATTAAAATAATGCAATCACAATACAAAATTTATACAATATAGATTCAAGGTTCTAGAGTATTTATAACTAAAAAAAATCACAAAATTTTTAATTTTATAATTTCTGAAATTAAATTGTAAGAATTTAGTTAGGGTGAACAAAACTATATAGTAAGTACTACTTCATAACGACAAATGTTTTGAAATCAATTTTTTAATATCTAATTTTAATTCTGTACGTACCATAATCTTAATATTTTTAAACTGTTTAAGATTATTTTGTTTTAATTTAAAATAATTCAGCAAAATTCAAATTTTAAAAATAACAAATCAAGAATTTTAAATTGGTTTCTTGAATTCTCAAATTATGTTTGTAAAAAATTATAATATTATTATAAATATAATGATTTTATAATTATACCACAATATTATAGATAGAAAAAAGAAAATTTAATTTAAATAGAAAAATAATGGAAATTGTAAAATATTTGAATCTAATGAATTTAGTAAAATGTGTGATTTTATTTTTAAATTTTCAGAAATTCAAAATTTAGGAAATACTATAGAGCAAATATGATGATTTTAACGAAATTCTCAAATTTAATTTAGAATTAGTACCTATTGTAAATTTTAAAATGAATTTCTAAACCTTTAAAGCACCAATATTTAAGAAAATCAAATTTTACTATTGACATTTGGAATATAAAAATTGCATAATATTGTAATGTGAAATGCAAAGTTTTTATTTAAAAAAATGGTTATTAAAAATTTAAATGTTTGCCTGAAAATTAAAAATATACAAAAAGCATTAAAGCTCTAATAAATATAAAAATATAAATACCTGAATTCAATGACAAATGTAATTTTTTAAATATAATTCAAAACTTGAAATTGATAAAGCTGAAATATTATAACTTATGGCTCAATATGAATTTCATTTGATTAAATCAGTGGTTCTTAACCATGGACACCTCTACATCAGGGTGTACTCTCAAGTCTTGATGTATAGTATGATCAAAAAGTCTTTGGACAGGGTTGCCATGAAATTAACAAGCTATCTATGAAATTATTTATTTCTATTATTTTTTATATTTACTTCACAACTGTCATGTCAATAGATAATACGAATTCAAATAAATTCCATTCTGTGTTCTTTTTATAAATGTTATTAAGTAATACTTAAAATAACTGCATGCACAAGAAATAATAATAGCGTACGCTAACCTAACATTTTCTGTGTACTATGGGGCTCTGATTAGTGCTACTCAAGATACATTGGCGCTACTCTGTACAGTTCACAAGAACTAAGGGCAGTAGAAGTAAATCATTCTATAGATGGCTTTTACATTCCATGGCTATTGCGATCCAAAGACTTTTTGATCATACAATATCAATAGTGCAAGATATTTCTTCTAATTAACCCAGGTGTCAACTTATATACCATTCAATAAGCATGGACAAAGATATTTTTAGGGGTACATAATTATTGATGTTAAACTTGACATGGGGTTTATAAGTTGAAGAACCCAGGATGGAATTGATATTGAGGTTATGTATCTACTGAAGTTCTCTAAAACTACACAAATTTAAAATTCTACCGTTTCATAATTGCTAGCCACTAAATTATCAAATCAAATTCGAAAATAAAAACAATTTCTTTCTTGTTTCAGTTCGATGAAGGCAAATCCGTCTTTGAAGGTGAAACCACTGAAAAGAACATCAAAGTATTCGTTGCTACCCAAGCCTTGCCACTCATTGTTGAGTTCAACCACGAAACAGCACAGAAAATCTTCGGCGGTGAGATGAAGAGCCACTTGCTCCTCTTCTTGCCTAAAGGTGACGACAAGACCCCAGCTGTTGTAGAAGCCGCCCGATCCATCGCCAAACCATTCAGAGATCAAGTACTCTTTGTAACTATCGACACAGATGAAGAAGACCACCAAAGAATCTTGGAATTCTTCGGAATGAGAAAGGAAGAAACACCTGCAGCTCGTTTGATCAAACTTGAAGAAGATATGGCGAAATACAAGCCACAATCTGAAGAATTAAATGCCGAAACACTGAAAAGCTTTGTACAAGACTTCCTCGATGGCAAGCTTAAACAACACTTGCTCAGCCAAGAGTTGCCCGAAGACTGGAACAAACAAGGTGTTCATGTCCTTGTCGCCAGCAACTTCGATAGCATTGTCTTTGATACCAACAAAGATGTTCTTGTTGAATTCTATGCACCATGGTGTGGACACTGCAAACAATTGTCTCCTATTTACGACAAAGTCGGTGAACACTTTAAAGATAATGATGATATCGTCATTGCCAAAATGGATGCCACAGCAAACGAACTTGAACACACACGCATTGCAAGCTTCCCAACTATTAAATTGTACGCTAAGGGAGAAAACAAAGTTATTGAATATAATGGTCCCAGAACTTTTGAAGGATTAACTAAATTTGTAGAAACTGGTGGTGTTGAGGGTGCTGGTGTTGAAGAACCAGTAGAAGAAGAGACTGAAGATGATGATTCACCACGAAAGGATGAATTGTAATTTAAGTACTTAGAAATTATTATTATTACAATTTTTTGTTTTGTTAGTTCTGGAAAAAATGTTAAAATTGAATTTTGTACTTTTTTTTGTAACTTTTGTACTTTTTTTTAAAAAACGAATTTAAATTTCATATTTATGCTTCCAAACTCTGTAAAGAGACTCTTTTCATCGTAATGTTGCCTCCTTTTGGAGGATTTGTGAGACTGGTTGTGCGTATCTGTATTTCTGCCATATCTATAGATATTGAATAATAATGTACTCTTAATTGTGTTAAAATAACGTTTTTTAGTTAAACATTCCTTGAGTGAGCCAGGAAATTGTATTTTTTTATATGTACTTCTTGCTAAAAGGAGATTAATTTATCGTTTTATATAGTAAAGCAGAATTAAGACTAGTTTTTTTTTTTTTTGTTAAGAAAGGACAGCATTCCGGTCTTTTTTACATATGTATAAAAATTGTATTTGTAATTATGCACAAAGAGGCAGATGTTTCAAGGATTCGCTGTATGAGTGTGTGTTTGTACACATAATATTAAGGTAGTTACTGTAAAGAAGAAACAAAAAGTATTTTTTCTGTCAAATCTGATCGTGTGGTTTTCACATAGTATGTGAAACTAATCCAAAATATAATAAAAATCAGTAAAAATCGAATCTTTTTTTTAATTGGTTATCATCTCCTTAAGATTGTACCTCTATGAAAATTATCCTTAAAATAGTTTTCTTATTCCTGATACAGTTTATACTTATATAAAAAAAGATATGACTGATTATTTTTGGCCTACTTATTTTGAGTTTGAGAAAAAAAAAGAAATTCAAGTTTCGATCCTTGGATCCTGAGATATTAAACTTTTTGTGTAAGTATGCACTACTCGTATCTTGTTTTTAACATATTGAAATGAATCAAAATCGTGTGAACATTGTAGAATAAGTATGCAATTGCCCAAGATTATTAGTTGCATATTTCTAATAGAAATTATTACAATAGAGCGAGACGCGCGCTCGAAAATCGAACAATCTCCTACTTAGTCTTATGCACCCGATGGAATATTTCATAAATGACCACGTCTACGTACTGAAAAACTAATTATAAACGTAAAAAACTGAGCAGGTGTAAAACGCCATCAAAATTGCAAAAATGAACACAATTGAATTTTAACACAACGGTGTCGAACAAACATTCAAGATGGCTGCTTTTGCGGTACTTGTATTAACTTCCCTAAGTTAAATAGGCGCCATATTGGATTTTTAGATTACTGAATAGAATTTTTTTACTCTCTTTTCAAATATGTAAGATAACATATGATTGAATAAAAAATACAAAGTAAAATTTTTTTTTACTGGTAAGTTTTTACATTTGAATCAAGTAGGCTTCCATGGATCCAAACAAAATTTATTTAAAAAACAAAACTTAATCCTAATAATCACATGAAATGTTCAAAATGCTGGCCATTTTTAGCTAAAGATATAGTACTACCAAGATACATATATCTTGAGTACAACCAAAAAATGAAGAAAATAAACCGGAGTGAATCTAGTAGCCACAGATTAGCAGTCGGAGTTCATTGTGAACGAGCCTAGCTTCCAAATTGTCAAATTTAGAAAAAAAATAGTCATTGCAATCTGTTGAAGCTTTTTAAAACTTTAACATTGTTAATTATTAAACTACTATTAATTAATAACTAACATTCTGATTGCAAAAGTGTGCAAGACATTAGTTGCTGCTTAAAAGATTTTTCACAACTCCAATTAATATTTATTTATTTTTGGGCGAGGAATCAGGATGGCGGAGCATCCCTTGTACCTCATGGAACCGATTACTATGATCATTTGGCCGACCCTACTAGAATTTAGCCGAATCTGGGGAATTCCACCTCCAGTAGAGATATTTATCGTGCCAAACATCGCATTGACATGGGTCCTACAGTTTTACTTCCTATCCGAAATTTTTCTCCGCTATGAAAATTAACCAACTCGGCCGGGGATCGAACTTGCGATCTTTGGATTATGAAGCAAACATGCAAACCACTAATCCACCGAGACTGGCAATTAATATTTATTACTTGTAGTTTAATAATTTTTCATTCTCCCCTTTACGAAAGTGTAACTTTCTATCTTGATAAGGCAACAGAAAGTAAAAGTAAAACATGCGAGGTGGTTGCTAGGTATGAAAAACTTTCGGTCCCTGGAGAGCAAAGTAAAACTGTCAATTTTTTAAAATTGACTGGCTGTTGGCTGTTGTCAACATTACCTTGGTAACAATACCGTTGTATATACCGTGATATCAAAAATTATCTTGGTCAAGGGTGGTTATGGAATATAAAACGGTTGTCTTAGTTTGAGTTCTTGCATCTTTATTAGTCAATTATCATTATTATTAAGTCAAACTAAGACAACCGTTTTATATTCCATAACCACCCTTGACCAAGATAATTTTTGATATCACGATACAAACATTATTTTATTATAATCACTGAATCATCATTTTATTTATTTATTGACGGTGGTTGATAAATCTCAAGGGGAGAATGAAAAGTGTAATACTTTACACGCTACGAAAGCCCTTTCAGGTGCTCGTTGTTTTTAACTAACCTCGGCTACGCTTACGCTTTGCCAAGGCCAATCAAAAACACCTTGCACTTAAAAGTAAACTTTCGCAGCTTGTAATGTAAATAACGTATTATTAATAATTGGTGTGGTGCAAAACTTTTTAAATATGACAATTTGGAAGAAAGGCTTATTCACAATCTCCAACTGCTAGTCTGCGGCTGCTAGATTCACTCCGGTTTATTTTATTCATTTTTTGATTGTACTATAGTTGACACCGTTTGCAACACTTCGGGTTACTTTTCTACACTACTATACACAGTGTCCCATTGCACATAGTCAGATTTGGCCAGTGGTTAGATAACCATTAAAGAAAAAAATTCCTATATACCATTTTTCTCGTACTTCTATACTTTTGGAGAAAAACGGCATCGAACTTCATCCTAATGTTTTCAGATTTAATAGTATGAATGCACATGACACATTTCAAAGTTCAAGGTGATAAACAATACTACTCGTTTTTTAGAATGTGCAAGGGTAGCGTAATAAAGTAATAACCCGTCTGTATTTTGGCCAAGTGTTTCGTGGAATAAGAACAGATAAATAAATAAGAAACGACCTCTCGTTTGATATCATGTTTCAAAAACGGTATTTTTGTTTTGTGATTTCTGATTTGTAAGATAATTTCATATTCTTTTAATACTGGTGAAAACAGGCTTAAATAACTAGTATAAGATATAAGAATAACTTACCGCCCTGCACATCATTTTGCAAGTTCTTACTCTGAACATTAACTTTTCACAAATTAAATAGTGCAACGGTTTCCTAGCAATTCATTCTATCTTGCATAATGTAGCCGTTGAGCATAAATAACTAGCAAGATAGGATTATTACAATCTGAAATTAAAGCATTAATAAAGAAGTGTGGAAAATGCTGTATCATGAAAAACCTGCACCTTTAATTGTATCCTGAATCGGATTGACTTTGATCACATTTCAAAGTACTTGTAAATTCACTTTTCCCTTAAATAAAGTTTTTCTATTACTGCAAACTCTAACTTCACTACTCAAAACGGTAAAGATTGCCGTTTCTTAAAACCGAACTTTATTTAACAGGTTAACTGTACAAAACTTTGCTACTACTAGTTGCAAGCCCCCTAAAAGGTTTAGAATTAGTCTGCTATAACTTTTTTTAAGCTTTCTTACGGAAACAATTTAGCTGCCGTAAATTTTTTAAAGCTCAAAGGCATTATAAGGGTTACTTACATAATACCTTTTGTAGTAAAACCTGTTAACGTGATGAATGCACTTGCTCAACAATAAGTTGTAATGTTGTTTTATTGTGTATCAGTTTTATTATTAAGTACCTTGACATTAAATATCAATTGCAAACGAATAAAAACGATTAACCATTAAATAAAAACAAATGGAATAAAACATTTGGCGTGGGTTAATATCCATCAAAAGTGAAGGTCTGAAGTAATTTTCAGTAACGAATTTCAATATATAGACGCAAAATTAGATTTTGAAAACTGCCCAACATGCCATAATTTCCTCTACTTATAACCTTGATGCTACCCATCAAGCAGGTTTACCTACATTTATGTATTTCAAGATTTCTAAATATGTCCCTGGACTTAACAATTAAAAAATATTGGTTTTAATGAGTGGCCAATTACATACACTTACTGCTCCTGCATGTTCATGAAATCATAAGAATATTTTTCTTTCTCTTGAGGTGTTTCCAATTTGTATCGTGTTACACCTATTCGGGCTATCAAATAACATCCTAGGTTGTAATTTCTTAACTATACCCAAGTTATTAAAGTTTATGATATTTGTGTTACAAAATCTTTTTAATTGTTATTTTTAAAGTTTCTCATCTTGTATTTCTAAAGCACTTTTTGATACTGTACTGTTAAGTGTTATGCAATGCCAGCACATTCATCAGCCTCTCAAGTTAATGGATTTTCTTCAAAATCTACCCAGTGTGTTTTTGAACATAAATTCTCGTTCACCAAGATATAGGCAATTGTACTAAATACTTTAAATCTATTTGCAGTTTTCTATTATAGGCCAGTAAAATAGAATCCGTTGGTGGAAATAAATGTTGGAAAGCGGGAGATCGTTTATATCGCTTCATTTGACGTCAAATATAAGTATCCTAGGTTTGCACGGTCCCTCGACGCGAGCTTACCTGAGGGCATCAAAAGAACCACGAAATCTTCGGAGCTTTTTTAGTTTTTCGCTTATAACTTTAAAGCAGTGCTTTCCAACGAAAACTTCACTATTATTACAAGAATTAAAGAGCATTAAATTCTGCGTCGAATGAGTATCTAACACTTTAAAATTCGGTCCAGTGGTATGGTCCAAATCGACGGTCGAAAAACGACAATTTTACAAATTTTCGATTTTTCGTCAGACCGGACGCCCAGAGGCTTTCCGTATAGAAAAACCCGTTGGACTCATTCTGATTGTTAATATGAGTCGAAAAATACTTAAGCTTTGATATTGTAGAGGTTGCCGGATTAAACTCATGATCATTTCTTTGTCATCCCCCATCACAGCAATTGGGATCAATTCATATGAAATGCTGCAGTACTGATCGATCGATCATTTCGAAAAAAGTTTTTTTGTGTGTTATCACAACTAAGAATTGGTAGATCAAAACCACTGTTATTTTGTTTTTTATTCCTTTTGATTGAAATATGGCAGCCATATTTGTTTCGTGGTGTACGCAGTTTTTTGATGTAAACGTAAATCTTGATATTACGTATCATAACGAGAAATTAAAAAGCCCATAAATACCAAAATAGTACAGTTTCAGAGTTAAAATATTTTATATATAAACTACCTCTAACTGTGTACTTTTAAAAAGAAAATCAGCCCTAAGACTTCATCTTCGTCTGGATATATGAAATATGCTCCCCTAAAAAGCGGAAATTTTTGTAAAAACGTTGTTAAACTTCGGAGTTAAATTGCACCCATAAGTAAGCATCCTACGAAAATTATGTTCAGATTAAAAGATGTAATCCGACATGTGAGCAATACAATGGTTTCTACTGCTTGTGTCTAGGACCATCCCTTCTTGAGATATCAAGATTTACGTTTACATCAAAAAACTGCAAGAAACGTCGTGCACCACGAAAAAAATATGGCTGCCATATTTCAATCAAAAGGAATAAAAATAAAATAACAGCGATTTTGATCTGCCAATACTTGGATGTAATAAAACAAAAAATTTTTTTTTTTCGAAATGGAGCGACCAGTACTGCAGCACTTCATACGGATTGATCCCAATTGCTGTGATGGAGGATGACGAAGTAATGGCCATTAGCTTAATCCGGCAACCTATACAATATCAAAGCTTAGGTATTTCTCGACTTATATTAACAATCAAAATGAGTCCAACGGGTTCTTTTTATACGGAAAGACTCTGGGTGTCCGGTCTGACGGAAAGTCGGGAATTAGACCGTCGATTTCGACCATACCACTAGACCCAATTTAAAGTGTTGGATACTCAGCCGACGCAGAATTTAATGCTCTTTAATTCTTGTAATAGTCAAGTTTTCGTTCGAAAACACCGCTTTGAAGTTATAAGCGAAAAACTAAAAAGAGTCCGAAGATTTCGTATTTCTTTTGATGCTCTCAGGTAAGCTCGCGTCGAGGGACCGTGCACACCTAGGATACTTATATTTGACATCAACTGAAGCGATCGAAGCGATCTCCCGCTTTCCAACATTTATTTCCACCAACGGTCCCAATCGGGTCTAATTTTACTGGCCTATTAACATATGAGACTATTTTTTTAGTTAGAGACTAATTTAATTTAGTCATGAGTCATGATGACGCTGCGAATCAAAAATACATTAAAAAGTTTCCAATACTTGTTAAATTTTACAGGGTGTTCTAGTGGGCTTTAGCATCAATTTAATGTGTGATAGTACTCGTCATATTTTTGATTTTACGCACATCGGAAAAATTGCTAAAAAGATAACTTTTGGGGGACTGCTGGAACGTGTCACGATCTACCACACAAACAAGATCAAATGTCTTATTTGTCAAACTAAAGAGTATTAGATTTAAAAACAATATTTGGGCAATTATACGCATTGGCGGTATCACATTTCATTTTGTTTGTGTATTGCGAATGAGTGATGACTGATGAGATGACAGAAAGAAATGGAATTTTTATATTCATACAATTCTTTATTATTGCATTAGGAACAAGTTTCCTTAGCTGTAACGTAACCTTGACCTTTATTACGAAAATCTAAATACTAATGATAAACAACAAAATTGGATCAATTTCCCTTTAGTTCGAGTAGGTATATCCACTATGTTTAACAGCTTCATTTTCTGGAAGGAAGATTTCTAATTTATTTCTAAATAAAACTAATTATCGAGTAATTAATACTGCATCAATAAATTACAATATCAATTCATTTTTTTGAAACATAATATCAAATATGTTGTATGTGATAACTTACTTTTATCATATACAAATACTAAATTTTTTTATTTCGCGCCTACACTATACATACACACACTACACAATAGACATACCCATAGCTGAAATGGCGAAATTTCCCAATTAGAAAAATTCCGTCGCCCCAGTGTGACTGGAACCCACGACTCTTGGAACACGAGTGATGCACTGACACCACTTGTCCTGCTCCGGCCCCGAAAAACTACATTTATTTAAAACGTAACTAAATGAATGATTTCCATTTTAAATTATTTAATACATGGAAAATTAGTTACTGAACCTGTGTAAGAATAAATTTTCATCGATATGATATTACAAACTCCCGATGGCGGGCAAAATTGAAAGGTAGTGGTTGAGTTTTGGCTAAACATACACAAACACAGAACGTAGGCACTCAATATCTTTTACCAAATAAACATCTTAACTACTACTTTTATTTCTATGTAAAACTACCTGATTTCTCAAGATAATTTGAAGGTTGAATGTTATTAGCTAGCTACCAACATCTCTTTTTAATGTTTACAAAATTTAAAAAGATGCTTCTTTCTAAAGGAAACATCTTCAGTTTCGGCAAATAAATAAACTTCTTAAAATATTATAAAAGAGACGTTGTGTTGGAAGTAGTTTTATTATTATTGGTAATTATATTTCTTGGAATAAGGTCGAACAAAAATTTTAATTTTCTAAATAACTGTTAATTATCTCTTGTGCTAGGCAGTATAATACTCTAAACATAAAAAATAATTAATAAATCATACACAACCGTAGTGACATTGTTTGCTACAACTGTGCCATCATCTACCAATAGCTAATGCATCAATGTATTACCATGTTAAAAATGCAGTTAGGAATATTCAGCTGCAACTGTAATTCTTAAACCAATGACCAACACATTTTTCTTGGTTATTATGAAAAATAGGCAGTAGACGCTCATATCCTACGTTCTCCGTTAAACACGTCTCAAGTGCGTCTGAAATAAGCTGTCGCAAGGCATAAATAAACTTGAAATTAGCTGATCCTTGAAGCTTCATTTACGATGATGCGAGTTTACGTACCGAGTGCGCTTAACTCGCACTTACGGTTTCAGCGTAATATGGAATGAAAAATGATACTGATGAAAATTAAATACACCTCAATTAAATCAGACTCGTCACTCGCTATTTAAACATAACAAAGCTTAGTTTAAAAGAGGTATTTGCCCTAAAAAGGGCAATTACAAAATAAATTTAACAAAATAAATAAACGTTAACGAGAACTGATTGCATATACGTGTTTCCGCATGTAGGTAAACGTGCGCGCCGACCAATAGCATCGATTATGGTTGTTTACGTCCTTGCGACAGCTTATTTCAGACGCATTTTAGGTATGTTAGCAGTTTATTATTTTCAGTCATTGTACCTCAAATCCCAGATGAAAGACATGAGGATATGAGGATCATTCAAATGTCTTCACTTCTATGTTTTCAGGGTCATACAACTACGAGCCAATGGACATGATTGTTTTGAGCTTCCTTTCAAGATTAAATCTGGGTAAATTTACGGAAATCGTCAGGAAAAGATCTAATATACGTATTACTCTTTTTGCATCGCTAAAGACGCTTTGTTTATGTAAATCTTATTTTCATTTTTGTCGAAAAGACGAACAACATGGTGGCAGCGATGCTCTACATGACTTCTTATGTAATTACACGAGATACCTATATATATTATTATATTTCGTTTGTAAAACTAGTGAAAACACTGTTGAAACTTGTTGGTAATATACCTGATGGTATTAGGTATACTATAGTTTAGGAAATACCTTTTGAGAATAATGTCAGTGGTTCAATTTTTTTTTAGTTACCGTTCATACATGTACTCTAATTATGTTATTAGCTTAGTTATTATGATATTTTAAGTGACACCTGTTAAATTATGCCTTAGTTAAAATATTCAAGATTTTTAGTGATTTTAGTTTTGGTCACTTAGTCTATGATAAAAAATTATAGCATTTTTGCATGGGGTATTTCCTGAGCTATATGTACTCCAGTAATATTGGATCAATACAGGACAGTTACTGGTATTTAGTACTTGAATAGTACTATGCTTTATAAATAATATGCCAGTATTGGTCAAGTAAATATTTTTTGTAATGGCAACATAATGGCTGTATGCTGGCCAAAAACTAAAACCTGCACCGTACCATATTCAGCCCTGCTTAAGGCCGGTGTCTCCTATATGTTCATGCCCTATAGGCTTATACTATTTGCCATTGCTTCTGGCAGTACAGGATCATGCCAGCATCTAGCCAGTATTAAAATGTTTGTAGGGGAACTTGTACATTCTAGGGTGAAGCGACAATTTTCTTTGGAAATTAAAAATTCCTGCGCTCAGGAATGTTGAGTCTAGTTTTTAGCATTAAAATTTCTGTTTGGAAAAAATATTTTTCACTGCCACAAATATTTTAATTGTAGCCGTGTAAAAATGATTAATTATTGACCTTCTTTTCTATTATTGTAATTTATAAATAATCTATTTAATATTATATAATAATTTTAAATTTCTTTCAGTAATGTTTTATAGAGTTTTCCCGGTCACAATGTCAAGTCAAATTATCTCTTATTTTAGATTTACCAATCTACTTAATTCTGAATTTGAATATTATGTACGAATATTTTTATTATTAATATCGAAATCCCTTTTTTTTTTTTTTTTTTCCTTTTTGTCTGCCAGATCAGCACAAACTGCTATTCACGGCACTTTTCACTATTATTGTTTTTCACGTTTTATTAACATATGAGTCAATAGCACTCTAACATGTATTTAAATATTGTTTTATAACACTATAGCACTGGGTGTTTATTTATTGCGAACACTATTCAACAATATCTTGAGCTAGTCGCTTCCTTAATCGTCGATTTGCCGTTGGAATTCCTAGTTGAAAGTGAACAGCTCCTGGACAGTTGGGTAAGTTTGAAATAAAGTTAATTGTTGATTTCATAATGAATTCATGTATTGTTGGAAGCGCCAGTTCTAATATACCATTCAGCATTGCAGATAGTTCTAGTGACTTTGTTTTGAAAAATTTGAATTTTATTTAAATGCGTGTTGCTGGCAGATCCCCAGATAGGACAAGCATAGGTTAATATAGGCCGGAGAATGGACTTGTAAATTAGTAGACCACAATCAAGTTTTAAAGGAGTGTTTTTATTAATGATGGGGTAAAGCAGGTTTAATCGGGCATAAGCTTCGTTTAACTTTTTATTTATGTGATAACCCCAGTTTAGTCGCTTATCTAGATATAGACCTAAATATTTTATAGCGCTATTAGATGGATTCCATGGAATTTGTATATTGTTTAAAGAAATATTATTAGGTTCGACAGTCCTTTTTAAGGTAAATAGTTTTGCTTGGCATTTATCTGGATTAATAGTCAACTTCCATTTTTCGCACCAATTTGACAAAGCATTCAAGTATTGTTGGACTTGAGTTAGTGCTACGTTTACATCTATATGTTGACAAAATAAAGCTGTATCGTCTGCAAACAGTAAGGTTTCAATTTGGTTCTTTGTAGGAATGTCATGTATATAAATACTATAAAGTAAAGGTCCCAATATAGAACCCTGTGGGACACCGGCTTTAATATTTTTGAGATCTGAATACTGATTATTTATTCTAACTTTAAATTTTCTTTCGGAAAGAAAGGATATTAAGATCTTCAAAAGATATGCTGGAAGTTGAAGATGCAATAACTTATATATTAATCCATCTATCCAAACCTTATCGAAAGCTTGCGATATATCCAACAAAATACCAATCGTGTGCGATTTGTGTTCAAATCCCTTAATTAAAATCTCATTAACACGTTGTAACTGTTGCAGTGTCGAGTGTCTTGTTCTGAACCCAAACTGAAATGGTGGTAGTACGTTTTTAGTGTCGACAAGAGGTTGAAGCCGTAATAGTATTATCTTCTCTAACAGTTTGCTTAAGGTTGGTAGAAGACTGATTGGACGATAACTACTTGGTTCAGAAGCTTTTTTCCCTGGTTTATGGATCAATATTATTTCGGCTATTTTCCAAGTAGTAGGAAAATATCCTAAACGGAAACATGCATTCAAAATAGTACTCAAATAAGCAAGCGCCTTGCTGGTTAGGTTTTTTAAGATTAAGTTTGTAATAAGGTCATGACCAGGCGATTTCTTATTTTTTAGGTGATTTATGTAGGTCCGTATTTCTCCTGGGGATGTTGGATCACTAAAGTCATTAATAGTTGGCATATTGTCTTTGACAAAGTTTCTTATTTGTGCTTGATGGTCTTCCTGTTGAACTTTATCTGCAATTGGCTGAAATACTTTTTCCAAATGCTCCGCCATGGCACAGCATTTATCATCGTCACTAAGATATTTTTTGTTATTAATTATAATTGTTGCCATTGTCTGGGGTTGCTTCAAGATTTGTTTTGTTGTTCGCCATATATTCGGGTCAGATGGATTAATTTGCTTTATGTAATTCCGATAAGTAGTTATTCGATAGTTATCTAATTCATACTTAACGAGACGAATCATTTGGTTTAGTTCTTGTTTAAGATGAGGTAACCTACTTCGTTGCCAAGCACGTCTAACAGCATGTTTTTGTTTGATAAGTTTTAAAATGTATTGAGGAGGGCGTCTATAGTTATTGGGCGCCATTGTTATATGTTTAGAAGCTGCCTTTGCAGATCTGCATATGGCTGCAGTAAATGATTCCACCGCCGTGTCAATATCATCGGGAGTATTGATGTTCATAGGGCACGAGAGATTTTTATCCAAGTCTTCTTTAAATATGTTCCAATCTATTTTTCCCTGAGTTAACCGTGGCAATGGAGGAATATTCATAGGTGAAGAATCGAAGTGTATTAATACTGGCAGATGATCGGAATCAAGTTCCGGCAGAACCGCTTGATGAAAAGGTAATATGAATTTTTTTGCTACTACAATATCTAATATGTCAGGTTGCGCATTGTTTCTAGGGGGATAATAAGTTGGTTCGGGTGGAGGAATTAAATGTAAGTTTAACTTGTTTATTGCATTGTAAAGTCGAACTCCGTTGGGATTATTTACTCTGCAACTCCAGGTTGTATTTTTACTGTTCAGATCACCAAGCAATAGCGTAGGAATGTCGTCTTCAAATAATAGTTGCATGTCTTCTTCAACTAATTTTAAGCGTGGGCTCTTATATCCGGCAATCACCTTGAGTTTACGATTATTTTTTATGAAATAAATAAAGATTATTAAAAGTTCCACAGTTTTATTAAAATATACCTGACAATATTGTTTCGACAGCTATGCTGTCATTATCAAAGGTAATATAATTATAAACAAACACATCTATACCATATTTTGGCAAAATATCAGAAAAAATTGCACATATACTAAGAAAAACCAACAATTATAAAATAACATTTAAAACCAACACTAACACTTTTTCATTCTTATTTAATGCTAAAGACAGAACACATGATATCATGAAATCGGGCATTTACCGTTTAAATTGTTCTTTTTGTAGTTCGGTATATATTGGACAAACACTTCGAAATTTTGACATAAGATATAAAGAACACGTACGTCATTACAAAAATAAACATCCTGAAAAATCGAATTACGCCAAACACCTTTTAGAACAAAATCACACAATGACTCCTCAAAATAATATTAAATTCCTACATTTTTGTAATAACAAACGCAAATTAGACATTTTAGAAGCCTTTGAGATATACAAACACAAACTCAGGGTACCTTTAATGAATGAACAACTTGAGCTCAGTAATTCTCCGTTACTGGAAGTATTAGATGTTTAATTATGATTTTTATTATTAATTTTTATTATTATTATTATTATTTTATCTAGTTACCTATTTTGTATCTACCTTAGCGACGTGTTTGTTTATAATTATATTACCTTTGATAATGACAGCATAGCTGTCGAAACAATATTGTCAGGTATATTTTAATAAAACTGTGGAACTTTTAATAATCTTTATTTATTTCATGATTATGGAGTTCCACAAAATAAGGCTGGAAACAATAAACAAGATTATTTTTTAAGTTAATAACTACTGCTACTGCTTCAACGGATTCCAAATTTGGTAAGTCGATCATGTATTGGGAGATATTTCGTTTGACAAGGATTGCTACACCGCCAAATCCGTCCTCTTGGATACGGTCTCTTCTATACATGTTGTATCCGGGAATTTTTACTGTTACGTTGGGCAGAAAATGGGTTTCGCTGATGCACACTAAGTCGGGGTCGTGTCTTTCTAGGAACGCAATAAACAATTGTCTTTGACGTTTAAGTCCGTTTGAATTAAAATTAACTAGTTTTAGCGTTTGAAGTACAGGAAAATAATTATGGGCCATTATTAAAAATTGTGTTCAAAACAAAACTTTTGATTTGCTCTAGGTATGGCGATAAAAAATTTAAGATAAGATTAAGTAATTGGGTAACAATCGATGAATTATTGTTGGATGTATTTTGAGAGTCAATAGGTGGAATAGCATGTGGTTGTTTATTTCTAGTTACATTAGCGTATGATCTTTCTTGATTTGAGTGAGAAGATAAATTTGTATTGGGATGAATGATTTCTGTTGTCATCCTTCGCGGTAGGAAAGTTTTTGGAGTTTGTTGATTGCGATATATTTGATTTTTAATTCCCTGAAAGTATTTGCACCCTCTAAAGTTGGCAGGATGATTTTCACCGCAATTGACACATATAGGAGGATCTTCCTTTTTCTTAGAACATTCGTTGTACAAATGATTGCCCCTGCATTTTACGCATCGCGGAGTAAGATTGCAATAATTTTTTGTATGCCCATACATTTGACACCTTGTACACTGAGGGATGTCGCTAGAACGTCTTCTCATTTCTACGCTAATTACGCAGTAGTATAGTGTTTGCAATTTAAAGATATTTTTAGCTGCATCGTTATCCGTTAAGTCCACTGCACATATTCTAGAAGCGGTTTTTTGTCTGCTTAAAAGTCGCGTTATTTTTATGATTGGTAGTTCTGAATTGAAGGATAAAAGTTCAGAACGAATTTCTTCTTCTTTTAATGATTCGGGAACCCCCTTTATCACAACAGACAGTGTCTTTTTTTCAGGATCTCGAAAGGAGTGAAATTTTATATCTTTGTCTTTATAAAATTTAGTTAAGGCTCTGTAGTCTTCTACGGAATCTAGATTTACTCGTAGGAATGTAGAGTTATATGTAGTGGTAAATGCAAATTTCACTGTCTTTTTGATATCATCGATAATGGCTACATGATCATTCGCATCTTTTAAGAATATTGGTGGCACTTTAATTTTCGTTTGTTTTATTGGAACACTTTGTTCCTTGTTTTCTGGGTTGACCTGTTTTTCTAAGTCGTGAGGAAGGTAATATTTGTTTTGAGTTAATAATTGTTGAGTATTAAATCTATATCGTTTTTGTGTATCAGTAATTTCTGGCGACAACATATTCATAGTTCGTTTAGTAGAAGTATTTTCATCGGAGATTTCCATTATAAGATCTTCATCGTTAATATCGGGATTTTTCTGAGATAATTTACCATGATAATTTATTTTAACGACCGGTTCAATATGATGCATTGTATTTATTGTATTCCCTTGCTTTTTAGCCGAAGCATTGAGAGTTTGCTGATAAAATGACATGAGTGTATAAGATTTAAATTGTATACGTACTTATCTACGGGACCGACCCGCAGATGTTTCAAAATTCTGTTTCAACACACTAGGAATGTTTATAGTATTTAAATCTTGATGAACGGAAGAATATTAATTATATTAAAGCCTGGTTACGATAGCAATTTTTTCTAGCAATTTTTTTTCGGTTACCGTAGCAATTTTTTTAGCAATTTCTTTACGATAGCAATTTCGTTAGCAATTTTTTGCACTTTCTCTTAAATCTAATTTAAAGAAAATTGTGCATCGATGATCCTTGTGCAAGGATCTTGAGGACACATCTACAGATGATCCTTAATGGTCAAAATCGTTTCTTCTATTGTCATTCTTTTACAAATCGTATAATACCTATAAAATATGGAAAAGTGCCAATCAGCAAGCTTAATTTAAATGAGAAATTGAGCTTGTGCATCGATAATCCTTGCGTAAGGACCTTGAGTACCCATCTCCAGATGAGCCTTAATGGCTAAAATCGTTTGTTCTATCGTCATTTCTTACAAATCGTATACACATAATATATGGAAAAATACCAATAAGAAAGCTTAATTTAAATAACAACTAGAGCTTGTGCATCGATGATTTTTGTGCAATAACCATGAGAACGCATCTCCAGATGAGCCTTAATGGTCAAAATCGTTTGTTCTATCGTCATTTTTTACAAATCGTGTAATGCCTATAAAATATGGAAAAGTGCCAATCAGCAAGTTTAATTTAAATGTGAAATTGAGCTTGTGCATCGATGATCCTTGTGAAAGGACCTTCAGAACCCATCTCCAGATGAGCCTTAATGGTCAAAATCGTTTGTTCTATCGTCATTTCTTACAAATCGTATAATACATTTAAAATGTGGTAAAGCGCCAATCAGCAAGTTTAATTTAAATGAGAAATTGAGCTTGTGCATCAATGATCCTTGCACAAGTACCTTGAGAACGCATCTCCAGATGAGCCTTAATGGTCAAAATTGTTTGTTCTAACGCCATTTCTTACAAATCGTATAATGCCTATAAAATATGGAAAAGGGCCAATCAGCAAGATTAATTTAAATGAGAAATTGAGCTTGTGCATCGATGATCGTTGTGCAAGGACCTTGAGAACTCATCTCTAGCTGAGCCTTAATGGTTAAAATCGTTTGTTCTATCATCATTGTTTTACCAAACGTATTATACATATAAAATATGGAAAAGTGCCAATCAGCAAGTTTAATTTAAATGAGAGATTGAGCTTGTGCATCGATGATCTTTGTGCAAAGACCCTGAGAACCCATCTTCAGATAAGCTTTAATGCTCAAAATTGCATGTTCTATCGTCATTTTCTGCAAATCTTATAATACATATAAAATATGGAAAAGTACCAATAACCAAGCTTAATTTAAATGACAACTAGAGCTTGTGCATCGATGATCTTTGTGCATTGACCTTGAGAACGCATCTCCAGATGAGCCTTAATGGTCAAAATCGTTTGTTCTATCGTCATTTTTTACAAAACGTATAATACATATAAAATATGGAAAAGTGCCAATCAGCAAGTTTAATTTAAATGAGAAATTGAGCTTGTGCATCAATGATCCTTGTGCAAGGACCTTGAGAACCTATCTCCAGCTGAGCCTTAATAGTTAAAATCTTTTGTTCTATCGTCATTCTTTTATAAATCGTATAATACATATAAAATATGGAAAAGTACCAATAATCAAGCTTAATTTAAATAATAACTAGAGCTTGTGCATCGATGATCCTTGTGCAATAACCTTGAGAACCTATCTCCAGATGAGCCTTAATGGTCAAAATCGCTTGTTCTATCGTCGTTTTTTACAAAACGTATAACACATATAAAATATGGAAAAGTACCAATAAGCAAGCTTAATTCAAATAACATCTAGAGCTTGTGCATCGATGATCCTTGTGCAAGGACCTTGAGAACTCACCTCCAGCTGAGCCTTAATGGTCAAAATCGTTTGTTCTATCGTCATTCTTTTACAAATCGTATAATACATATAAAATATGGAAAAGTACCAATAAGCAAGCTTAATTCAAATAACAACTAGAGCTTGTGCATCGATGATCCTTGTGCAAGGACCTTGAGAACCCACCTCCAGATGAGCCTTAATGGTCAAAATCGTTTGTTCTATCGTCATTCTTTTACAAATCGTATAATACATATAAAATATGGAAATGTACCAATAAGCAAGCTTAATTCAAATAACAACTAGAGCTTGTGCATCGATGATCTTTGAGCATGGACCTTGAGAACCCACCTCCAGCTGAGCCTTAATGGTCAAAATCGTTTGTTCTATCGTCATTCTTTTACAAATCGTATAATACATATAAAATATGGAAATGTACCAATATGTGTACTTCTGTATAAAAAGGGCTCAGATCTTCGATTCTACTTTTTAAGATATAAACGATTTTATGTAGGAAGGTCGAAAGGTTTATAAATTGACTGGCAGTTCTCACTGCTCCAATAAATTATTTTATAAATTTCGATTATTTTTTCGGATTGTACCAATATATATTTAATAATTGTGTATCCATCTCTCTAAATGGAGTTAAATTTTAAAGAAAAGTTTAAACACAGAGTCTTCTCCATAAATTTAATAATCATACAATAAATTCGTTACATATATAGTGATATATTGATACCATAATATCAATAACATTAATAAGCTCAATTTCTCATTTAAATTAAACTTACTGATGGGCACTTTTCCACATTTTATATGTATTATACGATTTGTAAGAAATGACGATAGAACAAATGATTTTGACCATTAAGGCTCATCTGGAAATGGCTTCTCAAGGCCCATGCACAAGGATACTCGATGCACAAGCTCAATCTCTCATTTACATTAAACTTACTGATGGGCACTTTTCCATATTTTATATGTATTATACGACTTGTAAAAGGATGACGATAGAACAAACGATTTTGACCATTAAGGCTCATTTGTAAATGGTTTCTCAAGGTACTTGCGCAAGGATCATTGATGCACAAGCTCAATTTATCATTTAAATTAAACTTGCTGATTGGCACTTTTCCATATTTTATAGGCATTATACGATTTGTAAAAAATGACGATAGAACAAACGATTTTGACCATTAAGGCTCATCTGGAAATGGCTTCTCAAGGCCCATGCACAAGGATACTCGATGCACAAGCTCAATTTCTCATTTACATTAAACTTACTGATGGGCACTTTTCCATATTTTATATGTATTATACGATTTGTAAGAAATGACGTTAGAACAAACGATTTTGACCATTAAGGCTCATCTGGAGATGGGTTCTGAAGGTCCTTGCACAAGGATCATCGATGCACAAGCTCAATTTCACATTTAAATTAAACTTGCTGTTTGGCACTTTTCCATATTTTATAGGTATTATACGATTTGTAAAGGAAGAACAATTTTGACCATTAAGGTTCAGCTAGAGATGGGTTCGCAAAGTCCTTGCACAAGGATCATCGATGCACAAGTTCAATTTCTCAATTAAGTTAAACTTGCTGATTGGCACTTTTCCATATTTTATAGGTATTATACGATTTGTAAAAGAATAACGATAAAACAAACGATTTTGACCATTAAGGATCATCTGTAGATGCGTCCTCTAGGTCCTTGCACAAGGATCATCGATGCATAATTTTCTTTAAACTAGATTTAAGAGAAAGTGCAAATAATTGCTAACAAAATTGCTATCGTAAAAAAATTGCTAAAAAAATTGCTAAGGTAACCGAAAAAGAATTGCTAAAAAAAATTGCTATCGTAACCAGGCTTTATATTAAATAGTATAATTATGAGGTAAGAAACAACACGCTCGGAATACGTTCACTCGTAAAGAAAGCACGATCCGAACTCCCTCGAAATCCCTAAGTGTTTTTAAAAGTGAGAGTGTTATGTGTGAGAGTATGTTAAAAAAAGTTAAATCAATATATTTTTTTACCGCTACAATAAGATCGTAAGGACAAAATGAATAAAGCCATTGTAGCAGTAGAAAACTATTTTTTCTAAACAAAAATTATAATCAAACATTTAGTATCAAAATCTATTTTTTAATTAGACATGCACAAGAACTTCAAATTTCTGAGAAACAAAATTGTTGCTACACCTGCCTCGAACTTTTAGCCTTTCGTTTACCAACCATTATAAGATTTTTAAAACTGCATAGATATTCGAGTTACATAATCTCCGACTTGAAGAATTACACAGTTAAAAATCTTTCCTGAAATTTTCCCTAGTTAAAAATTATGAAATTTGGAAAAAAAATTGCATTTGAGATAAGAAGTGCGATTTCTAATCAGAAATCCTTTTTACCAATAGTTTCCCGAAAATCTTCAAAATAATCTCCAACTATCCCATACCTCAATTCACATTACCAAATCACTGGAAATATCTTCATGACTTAAAGCTTTGCTGGCTTTCAGATAATTAATTAATTAGAAGTATTATTCATCGAAGACAAAACAACAAAATACAGCAGTAAACTAGGTCTGTCAACTATCTCGAGTATTTAAAATTTGATAGCTCATTAAATATTATGTGATGCTTTTTACAAAGCACCAACCCCTTTTTTATTTTACTAAAACCAAATGTTTGCTAATTTATTATTAATTCAATAGAATAAACATAGTTCAGTGGAATAAACTGAAAAATAAAATTACTAATTTTAATAAATGATAACACCTACATTTAGCCAAATTGCTACAAAAATAAGATCCAGTTTAATCATGGAATATAAAATTAAATAAAAGAAAAAGACAGTATTATAAAGAAAATAAATTTTACATGTGATCATAATTCTCTCAGTTTCAATTTTATTTACAATTCTTATCAAATGTACTGATAACTGTTGACGATAATAAACAATTTATACAGACTCATCTCTCCAAAATAATCATTAATCATGTTTTGCTCTGCAGCAGTCTGTCTTTGATGTTTATGAATGAAAGTGCAAATATTTCTTGTTCATTATTATACAACAAATAAAAATCTTACTTAATCATTGTTCGCAACTAAATTGTCTGTTAATAAAACAAAAATAAAAAGATTAATAAATTCTTTACAGTAAATAGATGAAATTTTTAGTTCCAAAAGTCAAAAAATGATCCATTTTAGATCTATTTTGTGTCGAACTTCATTTATTCAAAGTAATTTATGTTATTATAGTACCAATAATAATCATAAGTATGTAAATACAGCAGTAGATAATCAAACAAACATCATCACATTAACTTTAAATCGACCTCCTGTAAATAGTTTAAATTTAGATTTTACGAAGCAATTATGTGAGGTATTAAGCAGTTTAGATAAGTATAAACCTAAATGCTTGATCTTAGAATCGGTGTGTATGACCTAGAAAAATTTTATTATCAAGAGAAATGCCTAATTCTAATTTCAGTTTTCAGATAAAGTCTTCTCGGCAGGTCTAGATTTTTCAGAAATCTATAAACCAGAGGAGAAACGATTAAGAATCTTTTGGAGATCTGTTCAGGATGTAATGATAAATTTGTATGGATTTTCTTATCCAACAATAGCAGTTGTCAATGTAAATTATATTTTAAGTTAGTCGTTTTAAAGCAGAGCTAGAGAAAGTATCAAGGGTGTTATCCATAAGTCTTGTTATGATTAAGATGTAATTTATATTTGACAAAATACTTTCAAACTTTGTCGTCCATTCAGCCAGTGCATTTTTCTAAAATACACTTAATACACTTAAACCAGCCATTGAACCATTCCTGTTCGGTTGCTTTTCATTTGGCATAAAACTGCATGCATTTTTAAATCCAAGTTATAACTCCTGATCACTCTTGAAGTTATGAGAGTCTTTTCCTACATTTTAATGTAAATATTAAGTATGCAAAGTGACATGGGGCAAGATTGAGACTGTATAATATGAATGTTCTAAAAGTTTTATTTCCTTTCGGTACAAAATAGTCTGCAGTAGCTGCAGCTTTATGTGCAGGTGCATTGGTGTGGTAAAGAAACCTCAAATTTGGTTACATGTTAGTAAGGGTGTCATTTTCTGATTTTTCTACAACTTTGCAGGTGAGTAGTAGGTCCCAGGTGATATAAAAAGCATAATAGTTTTTTCTTGCGGAAATTCACATTTAGCAGTTGAAACCAAGCAGTTATTTTTGACACTTTTGTTGTTTTAAGAGTTGAAAGAATTTTTTCTTATTCTATTCTGCACAAACTTGTTCCAATTGATGTATGTTACAATATGAGAAGGGGCGATAAAATACTTACCCTTTGTAGCACAATAATTATCAAAAACTAACCTTTCTATATGCCCTTATAATATGCAATATAAGTTGCAAATCTTCTTATATCACTACAGTTTCCATTTGTATAAAACAACTCATAAATTATGTATTAACCACCCTTTCATTATAATCAGAGGAAGGGTGGCAAAAAAATTACATGCCTTCACAAAAATTAATTGCAAGTTTTTTTCATGATAATAATAGGTACCGGTTTTTCTTTTATCGCGTGACACTCTTGCATGGACCCTTATGATACAATAACTATCCTAAAAAAAGTATTAGTCCTATTTAGCTAAAAATCGTGAAAAATCTTTTAAAACTACAAAAGTGTCAAAAATAAAGAGTATTCTTTCAACCTCTAAACGTGAATTTCTGCGAAAAAATATATATGCATTTTTTATCACCTGGGACCTACTACTCATCTGCAAAATTGTAGAAAAATCAGAGACGGACACCAACCTAACATCCTTTGTTAATAGTCACTATCTTTTGCTTTTCAGTAAAGTCTCTGCTTAAGTACTTCAATTGGATTTTTCAATTTTCTTATTTTCCTAGCTTTGCTTTAAAACAGCCTGCAGTATCTAAAATACTTAACAGATAAAAACAAATTGTAGGGGCATGCACCAGCAGGAGGCTGTTTGTTGGCTTTGTGTTGTGATTACCGTATAATGGTAAATAACTTTACTATAGGGTTAAATGAAGTTCCGGTTGGACTAGCTGTGCCACCATGGTTAGCTTTAGCTATGAGAAACACCATCAACAAACGGCAGGCAGAGCTGGCATTAACAGTAGGAAGACTATTTAAAACTGATGAAGCATTAGAAATTGGTTTAATTGATGAAGTTACCACAAACAAATCTGATGCTATAGACAAAGCTATGAAGTTTATTGAGCAACACAAAGCTGTCAATTCTGAAGCACGTGCGAATACCAAAAGGAGTTTACGAAAAGCTGATGTTGAGGTAATCTGTTTAGTAATAAATGTTTTGTGTATTATTATTAAATTTTGTTTTTAAAGTTTATGAAAAAAATTCAAGAGGAAGATGTGGAAACTAATGTAGCGTTCATTATGAAACCTGAGGTTCAACGCAATATAGAGGACTATTTTAGAAAGTTTAAAAAATAAATTAAATTAATGTTTTGCAATGGTATTATTCTGATAAGTGTATATAATCTTTTTCTGTTACATAATATTGTTATTTATGTCACCTTTTTGTATTCGTAAACAGCACTTATATAGTACACCAAGGTTGAGAATATATTTTTTTATAGTCAAGTTGTAGTATTTTCCAAAATGTGTATAAAAGAAAACAAATTAAGTACTATTAGAAGGGAAAAATTGGATAATTAATCTTAAAGACGAAAGATCAAAAAAAATCTTGGAAGAGAAAAAATAATAAACCGATTATTGCAACTGATTATTTCAAAGAGATGTATAAAAGCACACAATCATCTAACCAAGAGCAAGATACATTATCAACTTTAGCCAGTATCTAACCTATTGCAGAAATGAAAAACACAGACATTTGCAGAGCTGTAAAAAAACTACAAAAGGAGAAGATCAGTGGATCATCACTAGATGCCCTACAAATTGTATGTAACAAAATCATTACGGAAGAAAAACTACTTAAGCAATGGACAGCTAAAATAATTTTGATGCACAGGAAGGGAGATAAAAGCACTTTTTAATTTTTTAAAATTTGTGACTTATTATGTCATGTATATCAGCGTGATTTGATTTTTACGTGCTAAGTTGTTTAGCAACCAGTCTCTAAAATATTAATAACTCATTTATCTAAGATCATATAGAAAGTGACTACTTTTTACACTGATTTTCGTGTATAAAGTTAACGTTTATTGAGCTAGTGTTATAAAATTTTTATTGCACACTAATGTCGACAAGAGATGTATGATAAATTCTGAATATTTTACAAATTGGTTGCTAAACATCTAGCACATAAAAATCTAAGCACGCTAATATATTTATTTGTTTGTTTTTTGGGCGAGGAATCAGGATGGCGGAGCATCCTTCGTACCTTATGGCACCGATTGCTATGATCATTTGGACAACCCTACTAGAATTTAGCCGAATCTGGGGGAATTCCACACCCCAGTAGGGATCTTTATCGTGCCAGTGATCCTAAAAATACATGACATAAGTCACAAATTAAAAAAATATATCAAATACAATGAATACTTTAGTAAAGCGTTATGATTGTAGATAAAACGTTGTAAGATACACGTGTAAAAAGTCTCTTCATTGCACTCACATCTTTTAAGACACTTGCTCGTACCTCGCTCGTGTGTTAAACCGTTCGTGCAATAAAGAATGGCTTCTTACACTTGTATCTAAAATAGCTATTATCATACATCTTTTGTTGACATTAGTCTGCAATAAAAATTTATATTTAAAAAATCATCATCACAAAAATTCAGATTTTTAACAATCACAGAGGGGTAAATATACATATCCGAAATGCTCATCCTGAACATTACAGAAAAGAAATAGCAAACGGCAAAAGCAAAAGAGGTGTACCAACACAGGAAACAACAAATGCATATGAAGCAACAGAAAACACTTCAAATACAATAATACAAGGAAAAATTAAAAAGTTGAATAATTCCCTTGAACTTTGGTATAGTAAGTTTTTAAATTTTAATTATGAAAAAGAAGAATATTTTAGTAATGATGTTAAAGAATTTACCACTCTTCTATCAAAATGCATCCATATTCTTCCAGGACTGAAACACCTTCCTCGTAAGTATTATGAAGTCCGAAAAAGAGAAGCATTTGCTAGAAAAAATGAAACTTATAAAGTTAGTACAAATCCTCAACATTTATCTAAACGAAAAGCAGAGATTCGAAAAGCAAACTACGACTACTAACTAACCCAGTACTATTATTATAACCAGAGAAGAAAAGCAGTTAAGAAAGTATTCGAAAACAATAAAGACTCTAATAAAATTAACATTGATGAAACTTACTATCATTTTGGAAAGATTTTTCAATACAAAAATTCTAATATACAAACGTTTTATCAATCAAAGCTAACATAACTATTTGAATAATAATGTGCCTCAAATTACAGTCAACGAAATAAAATTAGCTATCAAAGGAATTGCTGTTGACTCGTCAGCAGGGCCAGACAGGGTAATCAGAAGGGCTATTAAATGCAATAAAAACATTCCATCTGTTTTTAGTAAATATCTTGCTCAGTTCCAGGAGTCTTTCATAGATTGGTTGAATGTTGGTGGTTTCGTACAATAAGGTGTTAGAAGGATTGTGCAAAGGATTACGAGGATGTCTCATCTTGGTGATGGTTCGCAGTGCTGAGATTTCGGCAGTTTGTAGTTGTTTCTGAGCTGGTCTCTTGAGATTGAGCATAACTGAATGGCCATATTCTAATAACGGTCTGCAGATGGCTTTGTATATTCGTGCAGCAACTTCTGTAGATATGCCGTTATTTGTATATGTCAGGTTATGAAAATGTTTAACTCTTGTAATTACTGTATTATGTTTTGTAATTAGGAAATTTTTGGAACAGAGAACAACAAGAATTAAAATAAATCAGAATTTATTAAATCCCATAGCTCTGGGGCAGGGCCTCCCTCAAGGTTCACCATTATCTACCCTGTTATACAAAATTTACTGCTACGATATCTATAATTTCCACAGAGCAGATAAAGCAGAAATAGAGCCCAAAGCACAGGTACATACTACAATTTGCTGATGACACAGTCTTAGTCTCACATGACCAAGATTTAAAGAAAACAACTGAACAGCTACAAATTCTAACGAACAAAACTTCAAATAGTTTAAGCTATGGAGATTAAAACAAAATCCTGAAAAGACCCAATTTATAATATTTAACCACAGACTTAAAAGCAGCATCGCCTAGAATGATAATTGACGGCCAACAAATTCTACCCAAGCAATCAATTAAATATCTTGGAATGACAGTAGATAATAAGTTAAATTTCAACGAACACACCAAAACAATAAATAAATAATAAATATATTTAGGAAAATAACTTATGTGTTTATTACATATTTGTTTGAGCATATATACTACTTTTTTATGTAAATTGTACAATAAACTTTTGTTTGTACTTTTTATTAAATCATTTCTAATTTATTTACCTGGTTGTTTAAATTATATTTCATCAAAACCACTTTAGAGAAAAAGGATATAAATTAGCTATTTATTAAACGTGATCAATTAAAAACCACATTTAATGTAAAAACTGTATCATAAATATGTTAAATTACATAATCACTCGTCATTGTAACGTAAATGTAAAAGTAACGTTTGAATATTTTATTACAAATTAAAATGTCTAGACCTGAAATTCTCAAAACTGCATTTTGTCGAAAAAGGCCCTTCTTCCAGAAATGGCCTCAATTCATTGTATATTTGTAGAATCGACTTTGTTTTTAAAGTTGAAGATTAGAAAATTCATAGTGTGGAGACAATTCTTTTGGGACATATTGTGAAAAAAAATGTGTCTAACATGAGAAGAAAGTGCTTTTCACTCACTGATGCTCGAGAGGCACACTTTGAGCTCGAGTGAAAAAAACTGCTTTCCTCTATATTTGGACAAATAACTATAGAATCTTAGTTATGAAAGAAACACTGCAACAAAAACATAAAATCTCCACTACAATTCATATTTTTTATTTTCATCTTCATATTGGGTCAGTCAAATTTACGGCTTTCAAAATTAAAAAATTCAGAGTTCAAAGTATCCAGAATTTATTGTATATCCAAAGTTTTAAAATTCTATTAGATTTCAGTCTTTCGAATTTAAAACTTTACAGCTGCAATATTTAAAAGTATCAAAAACTAAAAGATTTCTCAAAACAAAGAAATTATAAGAGATAATAATCATCTAGCTTTCGAGGCTTCTCTCCATTCCAATTTTATGAATAGGTATATGTGGAACAATTACTGATTGTTGTTACATTCTACATCAGCGGTTACATCTGAATGTCGTGTCAGATTAATACAAATTTATTAATAAAAATGATGAATCAATATTTTATTTCTTTTATTTTGTTTGAAAAATCGTGTAGAGTAAGAAAAATGTCTCATTGCCTTCGGTGAGAAAAATTAATTTATTAGATTAAATACAAGATAAATAATGGTATAGGCTCTAAAGTTAGTAGTGAAAAAAAAAATTATTAATTATAAAAAGTATCTTCTGTATTATTTGGATATTTAAAAGTCCCGCCATAGATTCTAACCTTACATGCTTTTATTAACATTTTTTTTATATTTTATACTTATTAAAAAAATATTTAAAACTTATTTTTCTTGATTAAAACAAGTACATTTTATGCAAATCACCTTAAGATATAACAACTTATATTTTTAAAATCCTGCAAATAAATAGGTGGGGAGGAATGCTGTAGTTTGGACATTGTACCCTAAAAAGTGCATAATTTAAAAGTGGTATTCTTAAATAATTCTGCAATAAATGTAGTGGTCTATATAAAGAGAAGACTGCGTAAATATTAATAGTAATTCGTCTTCAAACACATAAGTATGGCTTTAAGAAATATTCTTCGTACTCGAAACCTTTTGGGGTGTTCTTGTTATACTCGATATTATAGTAGCGGAACAAAATTTCTAGATGTAGCTGTAAATGATGACAATGGTATTGCTACAGTAACAATGAAAAGACCACCAGTAAATAGTTTAGATCTAAAATTTCTGACTGATTTCTGTAATGTCCTAACGGACTTGGAGAAAAACAAGTCTAGGGGTATGATACTAACATCTGTGAGTATTGGCACCTTTATGCAGGGTGTCTTTAAATTAATTAAGGTCTGCACAAGATGTTACCACATATTCCTGAGACCAAAATAGAACAATTTAACCCAGCTTACCTCTATCCAAAAATGCTTCGTAAAGGTGCTATTGAACGTCAAAGATCCTCAAAAAATTTCTTTTTTTCCAAATAATAAAATATTGCTTTTAGTGATGGAGATGAAATTTGGAAAGTTTTTTTAAATAGATAGGTATTTTAATTTCTAACATTTTTGTTTGTTATTCGATTTTGCTATCTGCCATAGTTTAGGCAAAAAAGATTAATTTGACTTGCATGCTATGCACTGCAGTCATAATGTATCTAATGTAAAGTGTGTTGATGCTCAAAGAAAGTTAATAAAACAAAAGCTAACTTAATGATAATAATATACTTTATGGCATATAACTAGACAAATTCCATACAGAACATAATGCTTGTTACAGAAGATTTTGCAAGGTTTTTGAGCTAAGCTAAAAATGCATAGAGAAGGTTAATACATTATAATGAATTTAGTTTTCGTTTATCAATGGTTTTCTACTAAACAACGTTTTTCCCACGTTTTTGCTGCTGCTATCCTGTTTCAGAACGAATTTTGAAGAGATTTGGTTACAGTTCTGTTCTCCCTTAATATATTTTTTATTAGGGCCCAGTATCTCTCTATTGAGCAAAATACTGGTGTGGTGGCCGGGTTCTTTTTTTTGGACGTAATGGATATTATGGTATATTAACAACCTTGTAGTGCTTTTGTCATAATGCACCATTGCCAAAACAAAATTACTTTAGTATGACTTGATACAAATGGTGGTAATTCTTCTTGCACTTAGTGACAGCAACGTTTCAAATATTTAAAGACAAGTTTTGCAATTGATTGTGCCTTCTGCAAACAGTGGTTTACTGCCAAGACCACACACATAGAAGTAACCTGCCAAACGAGTAGTTTTAAAAAATTCAAAATTTGGTCAAAATTTCTCTCTCGCAATTTGTCTCAGATTATCTGATACATTCTCCTTGTTGACTACTGTATCGAATCGTGGACTTAGTATTGATAGCAAAGTCAAATTTAAAATAGATTCATCATCCAATATTAAGAATGTTTAGCGTAATCACACCTATATTTTAAAAAAATGATTGTAGTTATTTTAAATATGCATTCATATGCACAAAAACTGTGCAAAACTTTCTGGGACAAGCCTTAGGTAAATTTAATACAACAAAAACACAGCAAATGTTCAGAATGGCTACTATTTACACGCATACAAAAATTAATACGACATAAAAAATTAAACTGTACTCTTTCATCATTGTCTTCTAGTGTGTCCGTTGTATTTTGAATTTGTCTCCACAATTCCTATTCTGTATTTACAAGTCTGGAGTACACCATGGCTTTTAAAGCTCGCCATAAAAAATAATCCATCAGTATCACATCAGGAGAGTGAGATGGTCAGTTTACGGGAACATAATTTTCTTTACCGATCCATCTATTCGGGCATTGCTGATTTAAATGGTTGCAGACAATAAAAGTGAAATGAAGGGGTGCCCCATCATGCATGAAAACCATAATGTATGGCTGCAGGGCTTG
Source organism: Agrypnus murinus (assembly GCA_929113105.1). Classification (NCBI taxonomy): domain Eukaryota; kingdom Metazoa; phylum Arthropoda; class Insecta; order Coleoptera; family Elateridae; genus Agrypnus; species Agrypnus murinus. The sequence goes on along the minus strand of OV816031.1, from coordinate 70,210,847 downwards.
GCATGGAAATTAAATTAATTTTTTTTTCCAAACTGTTTTCAAATTTTGCCCACTTACGTAAAACATCCACTATTAAAAAAATGTTTCCAAAAAAATATTTTTTCAGTACAGACTCACATCCCCATTGCTAAAAGCAATCTTTTGTTATTTAGAAAATAGGAATTTTTTGAAGATCATTTGATAGCCTTCGATATGTCTGACCATTTTGTACAGATCTTTTAGAGACCCTCTGTATATCCGTAGTCTTAAATATTAAGCAGTACAATTAAATTATATTTTTAGTTTTCCGATAAAGTATTTTCAGCAGGATTCGACATTTTAGAACTTTATAAACCAGAACCTGAACGTCTTAAAGAATCTTGGACTAGTTTGCAAGAAGTGTGGTTGAAAATTTATGGATCCTCATTTCCTACAGTAGCTGTTATTAATGTAAGTAAATAATTGAAATTATGTTCTCAGACATTTATTTTTCTTATAAACAATTTTTTTTATTAGGGTCATGCTCCTGCTGGAGGTTGTCTGCTTGCAATTAGTTGTGAATATCGAGTCATGCTCAATAATTTTACAATTGGCTTAAATGAAGTTCAACTAGGATTTGTAGCACCACCATGGCTTATTAGAACAATGTTAAGTACAATTAGTAAAAGAGATGCTGAACTTGCTTTAACTACAGGTCGCATGTTCAAGACAGAAGAAGCTTTAAAAGTTGGTCTGATTGATGAAATTGCTTCTGATAAAGCTCAAGCCCTTGGTAAAGCTGAAGCATTTTTAAGTCGATTTGAAATGATTCCACCACTTGCAAGATCTTATACTAAAAACTTTGTACGAGGAGCTGATATTGAAGTATTTAGTTATATATATATTTTGCTTAATGAAGCTGAATGAATGATTTTTAGGAATTCAGAAAAACTCGAGAAAAGGAGGTGCAAACTACTGTAGCTCTTATTTTGCAACCTGAAGTTCAGCAAGTGATTGAACTTTATCTTTCCAAGCTCAAAAATAAGAAGAAAGCAAGTTGAGATGACTTGCATTTATTGGTTTGATAAAGAGTGGTATTGTTCATTATATGTGCTGAATTCAGCCCCTTCTATCAGCCTCAGCTCCTCTAGTAGCTACCCTTCCCACTGTAAGCAGTAACATCTCTGCAGTAATAGTCTCTGTAACGAAAAAGGTTCTGCGTTCAACACTATGCAGCCTTAAAGTGCTCCTATTTTAATAATTTTTATTCTATGAAATAAACAATTTTAAATAAAGTTTTATTAATTATTACATTAATTAAGAGGTGATCTGACATCAGTATCTACCATTGGTGTATAGAAAGTGATTTATTTCTAATACTTTTCCACAATTTTATCATCAATTAACTGGCAAAGAATTAGTACCTAATGAATGATTTTGAATGTCTGTATTTTCTTTATTTAGTATTGCCAATAAAAAAACTAGTATATTGAATATTGTAGAGGTTCCTTATCACAATCAAAATTTAATTTTATGGTGGAGAGTGTCGTCATTTGACATAATTGGACCATACATCCATACTTTTTCATTGCAATGTTGAGATGTTAAATACATTTGTGAATGTAGAGGTCAACAAATGAGACAGAACAATACATAGTTTCAGTAAGATGGTGCCACTGCTTATACTGCAGAATGTTTTACATTGCATGTTTCCTCACAGCCTAGTTTCAAAGTGTAACGACATTGTGAAACAAAATGTAATAATTTCCTATTTATTTTTCTCCTATGTTTTGTTTTTGCTATTTTTCCTTTGGTCACACATAACAATTTAAACCCAAAGCCAAGTCTTACCAACACTGTATATACATTCATTTTGGGGGATTTCTGTATTATCAGTTTAGGTAGGTCAGCTGCATAAAACAGTAAAAACTATAAGCATTTTAAAACAAGATAGTACACAGAGTATACATCATAAATGTAGCTCTTGCCAGGTAATACACAGCCAGGGGGGGTTGCGGGGCTGAAGCTCCCCCACAAAGCATATATGCGACTTCGAAGGTTTTCACTTTAAAATTTATTTTATTGTATAAAAGATTTTTTTGTAATAATTTTATTTGATTTAATATGTTAACCCCCCCCCCAAATTCAGGTTACAGGCCTGGCTCTTGCCGATAAAATTTGATTGCATTCTATATAATTAAGGACGAATGTACCTGTTGAAGTTTATTTTATGTTTATTTGTTCAATCACTGCTTTTTGTTAGAAAGGGCATGATGGATATGGTAAAAATGGTCGATGACTCTGCAGGCAACCAATGAGACGCATGCTTTAGTTGTAACATAACCTTCCATTTAATCAGTTTTTGGTGCATCCCAATTGCTTCAGTGGTTTTTTAAATCTAATACGGCTGTGAAAGAAAGCTGCTGCAGTGCTGTATTTTCAGCAATGTGTTGGATGCACCCATCGAAAGATTTAAGATGCTAAACCCAATATTTCAAATGTCAGATTATCATCAATTTTATAAGATTAGTTTTTAAAAATTTTTAGAATTCGATTTTTTTCTGTTTGAGCTTGTAAACACTTTAAATTTCCAGAAATTCAAAACTTTGAAAGTTTCAAAAGTTTAGTCATTTGAATTTCTATAATTTCAGGAGCAAAATGCTAAAGATTTGACTTAGAATTTCAGATTTAGGGTAACTAAATTATTGATGTATACCAAAACAATATACTGGTCCAAGTATTGTACCCTGCGGAACTCCAGATTTTACTGTTTTTTTCATTGCTGATTATATTAACGATTCTTACTATCATCCTACAATCATTTAGCTAACTTCGGAATGCGTCTAATGTTATTCTTGATTTCTGTATCTTCTATTACCTAATTAATAATTTTTCATAATTTACAGTATCGAAGGCCTTTACTAGGTCTAGAAAGACCTTGATTTGAGTCAAGAGTTTTATATATTTCACTAACTAAAGTCACTTTATTTTCTTTGAAACCAAACTGATACGTCTAAATAGTATTATACTCATTGAAATATTTATTTAACCTAATTTTTAGACATTAATCAAATTTTTTTGTAATACTACTAATAGTCAATAGTCCTCTTTCCTACTTCTGTTTTAAAAATTTGTATGACTACTTTTTACCCTTTTTTATTTTACCAAAAACAAATGTTTCCTAATTAGACCAGTTAATGAATGATCAAAGGGGGGTATAAACGAAAATGTCGGGATGGCCACAATTGATTTTAGGACATTTGCTTTATTTGGACTAGTTAAGAGGTAAACCGAGAGGTAAACATACTAAAAGTTCTGGAATCTAGAAGTAGAGGCAAAGAGAGGAGGAATGTTCGTTTTTTGCTTATACCTCGAAAACGGTTAGCCGTAGTTTCAAAAGTACTACAAGTTACAAAATTGAAGAGCATTAAATTTCCTACAAGAATATCCCTGTTCAATTTTTTCGTATCTGTTATAGTTTAAGAGATATATACTCGTCAAAATTGCAAATTTTAAAAAAATTGCATTTACATATTTCATTTCATTTGAGACGAAAGGTTTCATAGAAGAAGTTTTAGAGAATTAAATTTCATTTAAAATGAGTATAATCTTTAATATTTTATCTTCAACTGTTCAAAAGTTAAAGCAATTTGAATATTTTGTGAAAATTCTCAGATAATGGGTGCCACAAAAGTAAATCACCGATCTATACTGCCATGAAGCAAACAAATACAAATGTCAGATACCTATCCTTACTTATTACATATGTGCATTAATGCAGATGAGTTTCTTCTTGATTTTTAATACAATTCTACAGTATAGGAGGCAAGATGAAAGTACAATATCGTGGTTGTACGTCGAAGGGCATACAATGTTCTCTAACACATGCATACTAAAAAAGTTTACTAAACCATTTTGTTAATGACAATTATAAGAGAAATACCGTTTACAACATCATAAGACGTTACAACAGGGGTCAGCCTGCAGAAAGTGCTAATACAAAAACGGAAGACCACCCAAGCTAAATAAAATCAAAGTAAGAAATTGGTTAAGATAGAGAAAAACACGGTTGGCATATCTTTACGGAAGCTGAGTAAAAAATTTAAAGTATGTAAGGTTTAACTGTGGAGGTTGGAATGTACGCTAAGCAACTAGCTCGCTTCTGTACAAATGGAAGACTTTGCGGCACCAGATGACATTTTAAAAATGATTTTCTGCCGGTGCAGCAAAGACTGCGGCAGTGGCAAATGTGGGTGCAGTAAGACATCCCTGAAGTGCTCTCCCGTTTGTCAAAAGTGTCATGGGGATTGTCTAAACGGCATCTCTGTACTAGAAAACGAGGATAACGATGACGAAGAGCTTGAGCTGCCTCCCACATGGTAGAAGAACTGGACGATGAAATGGAAGAGAATTCCGACGACGAGGAGTACAAGCCACAAGCTGGACCCTCCACGAAGAGAAGCAAATTGATGTAATTTCTCCATTATTATTATTATTAAACAATCAATTATTATTCTTGATTAATATTATTATTATTATTAATAATCTTCCTATTATTATTACATTTATTAATTACAATTCACTTTTATGCACTTGCATCCTTAATGTGCCTTAATGTAATTCAATATTTTCAAATTACATTTAATTTCATTGAATAATTGTTTTTATTATATAAATACCTTTTCCCCAGATATTACAGTGTATGTACACCATATAAAGCATTTTTTTAACGGAATAACCATTATATAACAAGAAATTGCAATGCATGGTTTTGTATCATATATCTGGGAATTTTCACAAAATTTTCAAATTGCTCTAACTTTTGATACATTGAAAATACAATATAGAAGTTTATACGAATTTTAAAAGAAATTTAATTCTCTAAAACATCTTCTTGGAAACCTTTCGTCTCAAATGAACGGCAAAGAAGATGAAAGAAAAAGTTAATGAAAAAACGTGAGGCAAAAATTTTTTTGGAAACTGACGACTTTGACTAGCGTATATCTCTTAAACTATAACAGATACAAAAAAATGAATCAGGACATTCTTGTAATAAACTTAATGATCTTCATTTTATAAGCAAAAAACCAAAAAACGGAACCTTCTCTTCCACCTCCTCCCTTTGTCGCAGCGCCTAGATCTCAGGACTTTTACTATGTTTTACTCTTAATTAGTCCAAACAAAGCCCTGAAGTCAATTCTTGCTGTTCCAACATTTCCTCCTCATTGACTGACCTATAATTGATTATTAATTCAGTAGAACTAACTGAAAAAGTAGGTTAATTAATTTTAAAAGATGAATGATCACACACTTACATTTAGCTACATTTCTAAAAACAAATAAGATCCAGCTTAATAATGTTGTAATATAAAATTAAATTGAAGAAAAAGACAGTACTAAAAAGGAAATAAAGTTTTCATGCGATCAAAATCCTCTTAGTTTTTATTTTGTTTACAATGCTTATCAAATGTACTGATAACTGTTGACGATTATAGACAATTTATAGAGACTCATCCCTCCAAAATAGTCATGTTTTTTCTGCAGCAGTCTGTATTTGTTGTTTAATCACAATAATGAAATTGTATTGAACAAATATTTTTACTTATTTAAACTACAGATAAGAATCTTACTTAATCATTGTTTACAACTAAATTGTTGTCGGTTAACAAAAGCAAATGTAAAGAGATCAGCAAATTCTGTATATTGTAAATAGATGAAATTTTTTAGTTCCAAAAATCAGAAAATAATACATTTTAGATCTATTTTGTGTCGAACCTCATTTATTCAAGATAATTTATATTATTAGTACCGATAACAATTATAAGTATGATGCAGCAATAAAGTGCCTATTTCTATTTCAGTTTTCATGTAAAACTTTCTCGTTAGTCCTAGATCTTTCAGCAATCTATAAACCAGATGAGAAATGATTAAGAATCATTGGGAGATCTGTTCAGAATGAATTTATATGGTTTTTCTTACCAAGATCTGGTTAAGGTTTTCTGCAGTTTCCCTTAGCTGTAACACAAATGTGGAATTTGCGCTGTTCCATCTATAAGTCGGCTGCAGCCGCACATTGGGCCTACATAATAATAATAATCGCCCCCTCCCTCCCGCACAAGCTTATAGCTTCTGGGGCCTTGGTTATGGTTATGGGTTGTAGTAATTATTATTGTTATATTATTATTATTATAATAGTAGGCAGTTGTCAATGTAAACTATATTTTGAGTTAATTGTTTTTATTTCATTTTGTATTTCAAACAATTCTTTATATACTAGAATTAATAAAATAAAGTATATCTTGATCTCCGATGTCAATGACACCGGAGTTCAAGACGTTCCTGATCTCCGTTGTTGTTGGCAACATAAATCATTTGATGTTACATAACAGCCACACGTGACATGCTGCTTTTTATCTCCTTGGTTACGCGTATGATGACACAGATAAGGCAACTTGCTTCTTTATACAATAAATTCGGATGAATTTTAAAAGGAAGAAATTAGGATTGAAATACGAAATAAAATAAAACAACTTATGCAATACGGAGATCAAGCTTTTTTAAATCCTCGAAGATGTTATAACGCCTCGGCGTTATAATACATCTTCTCGAAATTAAAGTATCTCTTGATCTCCTAATTACATAATATATTGTGAAGTTTTATTCTTGTCTCTTGCAAATTGTTAGCAAATCTAATTTATCTCAGGGTCTAATTATTTGATGTGCAATCGTATAAGTTACCTATAAACTTTCTTTATTATACCTTTAATATGAGACTCAATTATAATCCTTCAATATGGGCTTCTGTTATTGAAAGATTAAATATTACCAACAAAGAATTAAATCTTGTTATACACATGCACTGGTTATTAATTTTCAACACATAAAGTTTGGTTATTAATCATAACCATTGACACATATCTGAAATGTCAAACATGACATTCATCAATCAAAATATTTTCAAGAAAGAATAAGTAAGTATAGCATGTATAGTTTATTAGCTTTTTATTTTATATAAATCTTTATTTTAGGATTTGAAATGGAAAGAAATCTTACCCTTTGTCAACTTACATGTATTATCTTTCCTCAGGTAAGTATTCATTGTATGGTCATCTAATAGTTTATTACAATTTTGACACCTGTAATCTTCTTCCTGTTCCAACAACCACCTCCACAATCACAACCTACAAATTCTACAATCAACACTATCTGCCAAAAACCGCGATCAACAGCCGTTGACTCAGCAGACACCACCTCTCCTGACTACTGGACTGCCTCATAAACCGCCTTCCGGACTTCCCTCTCATCCAGGGCTCGATCGATGGTGGCCAGCTCCCCAACACCTCAGTAAGTATCTTCTAAGCTAATTCTTGTTATTCTATTACCTTAATAATTATTTTCTTTCTCAGGTATATTACGACGACTTCAAATCTTCCACACCTCGATGATCAACCAACCCAGCTCAAAGACAGTTCTTAATATTATTTTCCTTTATCCAATATGCTTACCATATCATAATACACCTTTAATTTTGTTTTCTGTATTAATGCTCTTTCTCTTCCTTCATTCAATAAAACACCAGACCTTTTTTTATATGTTTTAATTTAACAAATTTTCTTCTTGGTTCTTTATAAATTTACATTTATTAGATACACATTTAGTATTAATTATCTTTTATATAAACATATTTCTTCTTCTTGTAAAATTTTATTTATTTATTCAACTCATTCAAAAACCCCTTTATATTTTTCAAGTTTTTTCTCTTATTATTATTACGTCCCTGAGATCTTTGGTCATTCTTTTAGTTTTTTAATATATAATGTCTATAACCATAGTAGTGAATGTGATCTTATTATTGAAGTACAGGGAGGATTTTAATTATGCAAGAGAAAATCAATATACCTTTAAATTATTACATGATTTTTATTTTCAGGTTGACTTATGGCTAAGATATCCTTTCCTTTTATTATCCTTGTTAAATTTTAATACTGTATCAAAATCCTATAATAAATATATGCTATTACGTTCTATTTCCTTGTATTATGATTATATACCAAATTTTTATATTCATGGGATATCATTATGACTTTGTATGTAAGTTTATTTGTTGATCCTTAATAACCACATCCGTGTAACAATGATTCTCTAAAATTTTCTATTCTTATGAATATCTCATATTAGATTTTCTACCTCTCATAAACGTGAACATCACAATATATTAAACCAGAGCTGGGGAAAGTACACATACAATTTTTTATTTAAATACAAAATACCAAGGTTGTTATCCATATAAGCCTTATCATAAGTCAAATATGTAGTTTATCCTTCACAAACTACGTTTCCAACTTTGTCAATACACTTAAATAGTCATTAGACCATTTCTGTTCACCTGCTTTTCATCGATATAAAACTGCATGCATCTCAAAACTATGATAATAACTTTTGGTCACTCTTGAAGTTGCACCTTTTCCAGTATTTTAATGTAAGTAAGTAGGTAATGCAAAATCTCATGGAGCAAGATTAAGGCTGTAGAACAGACGATCTAAATGTTTTATTCCCATTGGTTCAAACAGTCTGTAGTAGCTACAACTTTACGTGCATGTACATTGTCATAGTGAAGAAATTTCAAATTTGGGCACAATAAGGCTTTCAAGAACCTGAAGCAGACAAATCTCTGTATACAACTTAGCATTAGCATGTCTTTTAATTAAAGCATTTACTTAAGTAAAGTATTTAAATTGCATCTTTTAGGTTTTCTTAATTCCCTAGCTTTGCTTTAAAACAGTCTGCAATATACCAAGGTTGAGAAGACATTTTTTATTAAGTTGTATTTAGCTTGTAAAGGGTTTTTGCCTGTATTTTTAATTTTTAAAATTTATAAAAAATTTAAAAAAATCGTTTTTGTTTTGCTTGTTTAGTATTTTTAATGTAATGTGAGTATAATGGGCATACTTAAAATTTTAAATGTGATTTTCTTGAAAACTAGCAGAAAGTGACCACATGTTGATAAGGAAAATATGTTCGAAATCATTGCAGCTATCTCCCATTATAAGGTTTGTACTTATAATAGTTACACATCATACATACCAGAATTATATATACCAGTGTTAATAATTTTAGCACTAGTAATTAAATGTTCTACTTATTATCATGGAGCTGTAGCATCAGTGACTGAGCCTGCACAGGAAAAGTTTCTTCACTTTAATTTAATGGAGCATGCTGAAAATCAAGACATAATAATATGCTGCCTAAAAGAATTGTATTTATTAGTTAAGAACAAAAAAAATATTTTAATGTAACATTGTTATAGAATTTATTCAAAATTGATGAGCTGCAAACCTACTAACGTATCAAAACAATATTGTTTTTGATTGAAAATTAGCTAATATTCTGATGGGCTTTATGTCACATATTTCTAATAGGCCTAGTATCAGGTTCAAAGCCAACAAACAAAGAGTAGGGTAAAACAAGATCTGAAAAGAAAACTTCAAAGTTTTCAAAACACACCAGAATTTCTCGAGATAGGTGGCAGGCAAATGGAAGTGATCAAAAAAAATTCGTATACCTAAGTATTTTATATTTTGTAACTGTATTCATGGTGCAATTGCACAAGAAGAACTGTACTTTATGTACATCTTATCTAATACTATTTATAAAATGATTTAAAAAATGCAGGAACTATTTACTTAAAGATAGAGTTAACACTATTTATATAAGCCTTTTGAAAAAAGCTCCGGAAATCTACAGCTAATAGACAAGCAATTGTCATGCAGAACAAGAAGCAATGCTGAAATACTGAAAACTTTTGCACAAAATTGCTACATCGCATTATTTTTAAAAGAGAAGTTACCATTACACTATAGCTAAGTCACATAAAATGCTTAAAAGCTTTTGCTCTGTTAACTTAACCAATACCAATGTATTAAAGAAAAAAGAATGTTATAAGGATATGGTTTTGGTAATAGAAATAATGTTCTGTTGTTTCTTCTATGTACGTTCAAGCCAATTATGATATTCAGAGTGTTTCATAACCTTCAATTTGATTTCATTACAAATCACTTGCCATAAAATAAAAACACCTCTAAATAGAAAGGCCTCTATCTTGAAGCATTTAAGCAATTAAAGTTAAGGTTCACTAACTTAGTGAACAGACATAGCTTTTTGTTCATTGTAGAATGGTAACTGGCTGCTATTTTAGGTAGCAACCAATCGTCAGCTTATATTGCACAATATTATTAAAATACAGTTATCAGGTTAGTGCCAAATTTATTACCGTGAAAAACTACAGACTAAACTATACGTTTCAAATTCAATGTTTGAACTTAAATAAAAAGGTGTTCGATAAAACGTTGTATGACACACTTGAGTTATAATGATATTATCCACTCTGAGAAATTAACTTCATGGAACAGTTTTCATTTGTAGATATAATATCAATACATACATAATTTTTAACCCCTTATACCATACGGTATCGAGGGTAATATCAATACAGTACCATAAATAACTATTGTTCGACGTTTGATCATATATACTTATTTTAGTGTTTTAATTGTTAGTCATTTAATGTAAGACAGTATAATTGCATAGTTTTTAAATTGCCAAACTTTAACAGGTCTTATCAAGATTCACGTTCGGTCATTTGTTACTGTTGTTTTAATAAAGTGACTAACAGGATTAAGATCAGTGGCGCAGTCCAAACTTTAATTAAAGAGTTATTGTCGTGTTTGTAAATGATAAGTTTATGTTAAATTTTAATATTGGACACCTAGATAAATCACACGATAGATAAGATTAGAACTTTTTTGAGGTAAATAAGAGCTCGAAAAGTAAATTATTAGCTTTTCTATGTCAATTTGAATATTGACTGTTTACAGAAGATAATAACACGTAAGTGCGATATCAAACCGAAAAAGCCCATGTATCTATCGTATGATCAAAAAGTCTTTGGATCACAATAGCCATGGAATGTAAACGCCATCTATAGAATTATTTACTTCTACTGCCCGTAGTTTTTGTGAATTGTACAGAGTAGCGCCAATGTATCCTGAGTAGCGCTAATGGAGACACAGCCACCTGTGTCAAGAAAATACGACGCGCTGACACCGCTAAACAGAACCTCATAGTACACAGAAAATGTTAGGTTAGCGTACGCTATTATTATTTCTTGTGGTTGTAGTTATTTTAAGTATTACTTAATAACATTTATAAAAAGAACACAGAATGGAATTGATTTGAACTATTATCTATTGACATGACAGTTGTGAAGTAAATGTCAAAAATAATAGAAATAAATAATTTCATAGATAGCTTGTTAATTTCATGGCAACCCTGATCCAAAGCAGTGGCGGCTCCTCATAAAGAGCCAAGGGGCCATGGCCCTACCATTACAAATTATGGCAACGATATCACAAATTAATCATTGACAAGTCTTAGTTTTTCAAAAAACAAAACGAACAAAAATTTAGTAGAATGTTCCTCATTTATTGCTAAAACTACAGTGAAAATTTCAATCCGATTGACTAAAAGTCGTTTAAAAGTTATTGCAATTTAAAGTAACTGTAATTTTACATGTTATCTTATGGAGATTCGCTCACATAATAGAATAAAATCACTTCAATTACAGGAAAAAAGCTACCAAGCGTCCCAAATTTTCCAATTACGTAACTTGAACTCCATAGAACCGATTTTGCATAGTTTTATAAACATTCACTAAACGGTTGTTGGGAAAAGAAATATAAACAAACCGAAAATCTGGTTTTTACTTAGGATTTTTCCATATTATTTGTATATTTGTTATTTTCTATTTCTGTCAAAATTATTAGTAAAAATTCCTCTTTTTTTTAAATAATATTTTCTTTTTTAGAGTTGTAACTATTAATTTACTTCGTAAAACGAAGATATTACATCCGAGTGCCTGGCCAGTTTTATCTGGCCCGGTACAATGCAGACGGTGTGTTGGTCTTTGCGGGTGCCTGGAAGCAAGCGGAAACGATCAGAAAACGCGCGATTTCCAACACGTTCGGGCCAAGCATGTGAAGGCACTGCGTTCGTATTTCTTGCCAGTGTTATTACTGTTATTAGTTTTGCGGAGTGCGTGCGTTTACGTTTCGTTGGCAGTTTGAGTGTATTTTTTTTGTTACAAAAAATGAACAGCATCAGACCAGATGGAATTTTTATTCTCGATGAAGTTAACACTGTTTATGAATACAGAAAAGAACTGATAGATGTCATGGAAATATTAGAAAACAGTGAACATATTAAGTTTGATTCCACAATTGAACAAGCTGGTGCCTACAAACTTCGACTGCAGAACAATGACTTTATTTTTTGGTTAACAGTTTTTCATAAAATAATGCCACATGTGGAAATAATTTTTAAACAATTGCAGAAAAAAAATACCGACTCAGTTAAAGTTAAACAAGATTTACAACATTTTGAAAATGAAATTTAAAAAATACGAGATCAAATGGACCAGACCATTGAAAATATTGATTTAGAGTTTTCAGTCAATGAAACATTTCCCCGAAAGATATCTCGCACTCTTGTACCGTTTTCATTAGAGAAAAAAAGAGAAGCAATTCAGGGACTCTTTCTCTTTTATCATTGAGTATGCAAGAAGAAATGCGTGATACTTTTCAAGAAACGCGTAAACTTTTGGAAGTATTAATAACAACGCCAATGTCAACGGCCGAAGCAGAAAGATGTTTCTCGATGTTAAAGCGAATCAAGACATTTCTACGAAATTCGATGAAAGAAGAGTGATTAAGTGCATTAGGAATGCTATCGGCAGAAAAAGCTTTCATAAATAATATTGAAAATTTCAATCAACAAGTTATTGGCCGATTTGCAAATCGAAAAGAACGGAGAATGGACTTTAATTATAGTGCCACGTAACTTTTTATTTAAAACTTTAGGTATTTGATACACGTAACAGTTTTAGTTTATAAGTTTTTAATACTTTAACATTCGTGTTTTTGTGTGCGTGCTATTTAAAACTGAATTTGTGCAATTCCGACAAAAATGCAAAACTACCTGCCACCTAACTTCAGACTTGGGTGAGTTTAATGAGATTTTTACTTTTAATTGAAAAGGGGTGGGGAATATTAGGACGTTGGGTCGAGGTTGGCCCTACCACTCAACATTGGAACGAGCCGCCACTGATCCAAAGACTTTTTGATCATAATATAGTATAGTTAACAGTTGTCTTCAATCGCGCTCTTCAATCTTGCTACTGGGGTTATAATATAAATATAATTGAATAAAGAATTGAATAATCAATTAAATACTTGAATGAAGAAGAATATAATTGAAACTACCTCTAAAATCCATGTGTTCCCCACACAATATTTCTTTAATATTTAAAAAATATAACATTATATGTTTTTTAAATATTTAAAAGATTAGAAAAATATTTATAAAATATTGAAAATGAAATATTTAAGAAATATATTGATATATACATATTAAATAAATATGTTATTTGTGCGTAGTTTTTAATATTTTGAAACGAATATTAAACAAATATTTTATTATTATTATGTAATATGTAAACATGAGCCTCATAGATAAATATATAGATAAATATTATCAAAATAATATTAAACAAATATTTTAAATAATATATTAGCTAAGTATTTGGGTGGATGTCGAAAACAAATATTTATATAATATATTATACTGTGATGTTCACGTTTATGTGAAGTGGAAAAAATAATATGAGCATGTATATAAGATAAAGAAAAATTTAAAGAATCATTATTGCATAGATGTGGTTATTAAGGATCAATAAATAAAAACATATAAACTTACATACAAAGTCATAATGATATCCCAAGAATACAAAAATGTAGTATATAATTATAAAATAATAAAACAGAATGTAATAGCATATATATTTATTATAGTATTTTGATACAATATTAAAATTAACAAGGATAATAAAAGGAAAGGATATCCTAGCCATAGGTCAACCTGAGAATTAAAAATCATGTAGATTAGGTAAAGATATCATGCCATCAATCAAGAAAAAATAATTTAAAGGTATATTGATTTTCTATAGCATATTTAAAATTCTATCTGTACTTCAATAATAATGTATAAATCACTTCTATGGTTATAGACATTGTTAGTAAGGAAACAGAAAGAATTACCAAAGATAGGGAGTATTTTGATAAAAGGAAAAACATAACATACAAAATAGTTGAAAAGAGGGGTATCTCGGGGAGATGAAAATTATAAGAGAATTTTATTTTGAATTAGTTGAGAAAATATAAAGAAATTTTTACTAAAAGAAGAAATTTGTATAAATAAGAGAAAATAAAATAAATGTGTAAATAGAATATGTAAAATGATAAAGCTCAAGAAGTAAAATTGTTAAATTAATAAACATAAAAAGAAAGTCCAGCGTTTTATTGAATAAAGGAAGAGTTTCAGTGTATTAATTACAGAAAGCAAAATTAAAGGGTATTATGATACAGTAAGTGTAATGGAGGGAAGAAAATAAAATTAAAAAACTGTCTTTGAACTGGGTTTGTTACTCATCAAGGTGTGGAAGATTCGAATTCTTCATTATATTCCTGCAAAAGAAAATAATTATTAAGGTAACTTAATCATAAGAAAAAGATTTTGAAGATACTTACTGAGGTGTTGGGGAGCTGGCAGTCATCATTCGAGCCATAGATAAGAAGAAAACCATGAAAGCAGTTTTGAGGCAGTCCAGTAGTCCGGTGGTGTGAGGTCTGCAGAATCGACAGCTGTGATCACGGTTCCTGGCGGAAAGTGCATATTGTGGATATTGTAGGTTGTGAAAGTGGAGGTAATTGTTGAAAAAGGAGTAAAAGATACATATGTCAAAATTCTAAGAAATTATTGGAAAGACATACCTACAAGGAAGACTTACCTGAAGGAGCAATTAATATGTAAGTTGACAAGGGTAAGATTTCTTTCCATTTTAAAATCCTAAAATAAAGATCTATAAAATAAAGAACTAATAAAAAAATATATGCTATACTTACTTATTCATTCTTGGGAAATATTTTAATTGATAACTGTCATATTTGACATTCCAGATATATGTGTCAATAATTATTAGTAATAACCAAACTTTATTTATTGAGAAATACTAACCACTGTGTGAGTGTAGAAAATTTTAAATTTGTTTTATTTATAAAGTTTAATCTTTCAATAATTGAATCCAATATTGAAAGATTATCATTAGAGTCTCATATTAAGGTAAATAATAAAAAAATTTTTATAGGTAACCTTTACTATTGAATATCGAGTATTAATTCGACCCTGAGATATATAAGATTTATTGACAATTTGCAATACACAAAAATACTTCACAATACATATGTGCTACTTGGGGTTATTTAAATGGAAATAAATGGATGTGTGCAGATACCACTTCTAATGTAAGACCCTGTAAGGTCCACACTAATATAGTCTGCTTATAGTAGACATGCGGAAAAAATCCAGGGGGTTATTCCTTGGGTTATTTTTTGTCCTTGGATGATTTTCTGAAAGACGCTTTGTCTCGAAGATACATATGAGTGATAAAAGTAAAAGCAAATTTCTCAAGAAATGCAGTTAGGAACCTCCATAATAACTATGTGTGGGCTGATGAAGACCCACATGCGGTATTTGAAGATCGTTTCAAAATTAATTTTTATTAAACATTTGGGTTGGAATTGTCGGTGACTGGCTAATTGGACTGCTATTTCTACAAGAGCGACTTACTGGTGAGATGTATCGAAATTTATTGGAAGAATCATCTACCTGGGATTCTAGAGGATGTATCATTCGCAACGAGAAATGTAATGTGGTTTATGCACCAGCACATTTTAGTGTGATTGCTCATAAATTTTAAAAAGTAACATATAAAGATTGTTGGATTGGTTGAGGTGGACCTCACTTATGGCCTGCTCGATCCCCTGCACTTAAATCCCTTGAATTTTTCTTTTATGGGGCCATTTGAAGACATGAGTAGTTGTACACTACTCCAGTGGAAAATGAAGAAGATTTGAGAAATCGGATAATTGATGGGCGTAATGCAATAAGAAATAACCCTGATGTTTTCGAAAGAGTTTGGCAGTCAATGAGGAGAAGCTTGGATGCACGCATGCTAGCTGGTGGTAGTCATTTTTAGAAATTCTTGTAGACCAAGGATCTCATTGTTGTTTTTCGAAGAGCCTTTATTGCCCTGTATCTTCGAAACAAGCATCTCTCTGAAAATTATCCAAGAACAAAAAATTTTAAAATAACCTAAGGAATAGCCTCCTGAATCTTTGCTGCATATTTAGTAAACACCTTGTAATGCACATATTTTGTATGTACATACATTACAAGAAAAGATTAGTTATTTCTATTTAAATCTCCCCCTTGTAAGTAACAACACCCTATATATTTCGCATTTTCAAATGTTTTTATGCGTTTAATTGTCTTCTAATTTTGTATTAAATACTAACTTAAATAATAAACTATATACATTATAAGTCAAAGAAAACAGCATTTCCATTTAAACCTACTCCCTGGAGGCAATAAAACACTCATCAGTATCCCCAGTAGCACACAATATTTCTTTAATATTTAAAAAATATAAATATAATATTATATGTGTTTTAAATATTTAAAAGATTAGGAAGATATTTATAAAATATTGAAAATGAAATATTTAGAAATATATTGATATACATATTAAATAAACATCTTATTTGTGTCTAATTTTTAATATTTTGAAACGAATATCAAACAAATATTTTATTATTATTATGTCGACAGAATGTCGTAGACAAATATAAATATTATATATAAATAATATTAAAATGATATTAAAGAAATATTTTAAATAATATATTAACTAAATATTTAGGCGGATGTCGAAACGTATATTTATATAATATATGTGTGCTACTAGGGATATTATAATTTGCTTGGACGTACAAAGATTTTAAATTTGATTTTATTTCAAAGAGAACATTGTTTCTATTACAAAACCCATATCTTTAAAAAGTTTTTTTTTCCTGAACACATTGGTTAAGTTATTGTCTATGGTTAAGTTAACAGTGTTTGACAAAAGTATAAAAACCATAGTCAAACTTGTCATTTAGATGGTGATCTGATTACGAATGAAAACTAGGAGCTTTTAAATTTGAATACTTAAAATTGTCTGACAATAACCCCAACAATACATGTATTTTTTTTCATGTTTAAGAATTTTGCAGAATGGCAGTGAACAAGCTTTCGAGGCTTTTCTCCATTCCAATTCTATGAGTATATGTGGAACAATTTAATCTTCTGCATTATTTGGATATTTAAAAATCCCGCCATAGATTCTAACCTTACATGCTTTTATTAACATTTTTTTAGATTTTCTACTTATTAAAGTAATATTTAACACTTATTTTTCTTGATTAACAAATAAATTTTATGCAAATCACCTTAAGATGATAAAACAACTTATATTTTTAAAATCGTGCAAATAAATAGGTGGGGAGGAATGCTGTAGTTTGGACATTGTACCCTAAAAACTGCATAATTTAAAAGTGATATTCTTAAATAAGTCGGCAATAAGCGAAGTGGTTTATATAAAGAGAAAGCTGCGTAAACATTAATAGTAACTCGATAATCTTCAAACATAAGAATGGCATTAAGAAATATTCTTCGTACTCGAAACCTTCTGGGTTGTTATACTCGATATTATAGTAGCGGAACTAAATTTTTAGATGTAGCAGTAAATGATGATAATGGTGTTGCTACAGTAACAATGAAAAGACCACCAGTAAACAGTTTAAATCTAGAATTTCTGACTGATTTCTGCAATGTCCTTACAGAATTGGAGAAAAACAAGTCTAGGGGTTTGATACTAACATCTGTGAGTATTATTGATTGGCACCCATATTTATCTCTTAATCTTAAATATTGAAAAAGTACTAATAAATTATATTTTTAGTTTTCCGATAAAGTATTTTCAGCAGGATTAGACATTTTAGAAATGTATAAGCCAGAACCTGAACGTTTTAAAGCATTTTGGACTAGTCTACAAGAAGCGTGGATCAAACTTTATGGATCCCCATTTCCTACAGTAGCTGTTATAAATGTAAGTAAATAATTGTATGTTCTTTCAGACATTTTTTTCTTATAACCAATTTTGTTATTAGGGTCATTCTCCTGCTGGTGGCTGCCTTCTTTCAATGAGTTGTGAATATCGAATCATGCTCAATAATTTTACAATTGGCTTAAATGAAACTCAACTAGGAATTGTAGCACCACCATGGTTTATTAAAACAATGTTAAATACAATTAGTAAAAGAGATACTGAACTTGCTTTAACTACAGGTCGCTTGTTCAAGACGGAAGCAGCTTTAAAAGTTGGTTTAATTGATGAAATTGCTTCCGATAAAGCTCAAGCCATTGGTAAAGCTGAAGCATTTTTAAGTCGATTTGAAATGATTCCACCAATGGCAAGAACTTACACTAAAAACTTCTTACGAGGAGCTGATATTGAAGTAAGTATTTAGTTATACACATTTGGCTTAATGAAACTGAATGGTTGATTTTTAGGAATTAAAGAAAACTCGAGAGAAGGAGGTGCAAACTACTCTAGCTCTTGTCTCGCAACCTAAGGTTCAACAAGGACTTGAATTTTATCTTGCCATGCTCAAAAATAAGAAGGAAGCAAGTTGAGATGACTTGCATTTATTGGTTTGATTAAGAGTGATATTGCACATTTGTATGTGCTCAGTGTTGAATTCAGGGCCTACTGTCAGTCTCAGCTCCTTTAGTAGCTATCCTTTCCACTGGCGAAAAGGTTCTCCATTCAACACTGTGCAGTTTTAAAGTGCTTTTATTTTAATAATTTGTATTCTATGAAATAAACAATTTTAAATAAAAAAGTTTTATTAATTATTACATTAATTAAGAGCTGCACTGACATCAGGATCTATCATTGGTGTTCGATCATTAAGTACATGTAAATCATCATATTCTTCTCTTTGGATATCAAGAAAATGATTTATTTCCAATACTTTTCCACGATTTCGTGCTATTTCATCTCTAAAAAAAACATTAATAAGTTAACTGACAAAGAGTTGGTACCTAATGAATGATTGTAAATGTCTGTATCTTGTTTATTTAGTGTTGCCAATAAAAGAACTGGTATGTTGAACATTCTAGTGGTTCGCTACTGTTAAGTTTTTTGGAAACCTCTGCCTAATTGGTTATACTGGAATGATTATTGATTAGAAAAATGTTATGAAATGTTCATAACATTGATGTCAAAAATATTCATGGACTTAATTCGAGAATATTATCAAGTCGAAGAAAATAAAAGTTTAGTGTGACACCAAGATGTAAACTGCTTGGGCCTTAGTAATAAGTATTGACTGTCCCACCGCTAGGTACTGATAAACTAGTTGGCAATGATGGGGTAAAAATAAAGGAAGTAAAAAACAATTATAAAAAATTATTATTTGTTTTTACTTTAGCGACGTGTTTGTTTATATTTATATTACTTATGATAATCACAGCTTAGCTGTCGAAACAATTGTCAGGTAGATTATAATAAACTTGTGAAACTTTTACTAATTTTTCATTTATTCTATAATTATAAAAGAGCTTATAGAACTTGAATTTTTTAGATTGAGGCATTGGTACAATTAGTTACCATCAACCGGGGCTACGTTGACACCTTTTTGTGGCATTTTTAATATTACGCCACTAATTACTTACATAAAGAAATGAAATAAAAGCTATTATACCAAATTTAAGCTGCTAGATCGATTGGTTTGTGCAGAATTGTTCTGAAGTGAATTATTTTGGAAAGAAAAAATAAAAATGAGTGTCAATGTTACCCCGTGTTTGGGGCTACTTTGACACGCAACAAAAGATCAACGAAAAAAGCATGTTTAACTGTTCTAGTGTCAAAGTATGTCTGCTATTAGAAACAGAAATTATGTCATCTTTGTCTAAGGAAGATCGGGATTTCTTAACATTTGTTGCAATTCGAGTAGAAAGATTTTTTTTTGATAGAGTTTTCAACAAAATCAAGTCCGTGGTAGTTATCTTTAAAAATACCCACTGTTTTGCCTTGCTTGTCTAGAAATCTTTTCACTACCGCACGAATATCACAGTTGGTTAGTGGAAAACCCCACTTTGCAACTTAACGTAAAGTGTTTTCACTCGTTCAATGTCCGAAAGAACACTAGGGTGGTTGCGCCTCTCAAGTGACTTATTTATAAGCGTCGCCTGGAATTTTATACACAATGGCTGCCTGTTTTTTTGGCATGCCATTTTGAATGGCTTCAAGCACTTGCCTTAAACTTGCTTCAGAATAGTTTCGGTAATTTGGATACTTTCGGACCATAGCTAGTTACTTAACATCTAAAACAATAGAAAAAGTAGTTGAAATGGCAAAAATTATAAAAAAGGCAAAAAACAAAAATTAAAAAATGTATTGTGCAGCAGTGTCAAAGTATCCCCTGGGTGTCAAAGTAGCTGAGCTTTACTAGCGCTGGTTGACGGTGCTTAATGTTAATAAGTGCCTATATGTGATGCAGAAGGGACAGTGGAAGTCTTTATGATAACAAAAGTAGAAAAGTACAAATATGTAGTGCCTACTTTGATACAATTAGGATACTTATATCTTTTTTTTTAAGATTTGATACTTGTAAATTGAGGGGTTTCTGGAAAAAACAACACTTGTCAAAAAAGTTGAAAGTGTAGTTTTTAAGTTGTAGCCTGCATAATGAGTTTTTTTATGGAACTCTAGATATTGTTATGGTCTGGGTAAAAATGATAATTATAATAATGATGTTATTATATCTCCCAGCTGCTTTATTTAATCTCGGGTTATTGAGCCCTTAACTAGTAAACCTTTTTATTCTTTATTTATTTGAAGCACTCTTATAATGCAAACCTGATTAACTTAATTATGTAGTTTTCTTCTTTTAGTTTTTTTATCAGGTGCTGTCGGTGATGGTTGCTGCGGCTGGGTCCCCTTTCTGCTGTTGCTGCTGAATACACTGCACTCAACCTCCGACCCCATTCTCTGGAAGTAGCTGAAAGGTGTAGGTAATTTCGTCGACAAGATTATTTTACCTTCCGATGTCAATTTATATAGCTGAGTTTGAAACTTCTTCTTCTCCGTTCCAATATACTGGTATATGCCCCAAAATGATGTCTTTACTATCAGCTTGCCTAGATGTCTCATCCTGCACACTCGGGAATATTGGTGGTTTTGAAATATTAAGTAGATTTTTCCTTTTGATTTTCATTTCTTCTTATAGTATTAATAATTGAAACTAGTTTTACATGTAACATTCTTTTTGCAATTTTTCATAATTTTTGTTTTACCTTAGAGACCAATAGGATCTAATTCTCTATTATATTCTCAATATAGGTCAGCCAGGTCATTATTTGGGTGATAACCATTGTGTTTATCTTAGCCGCGTTCGGTATTCCAGATCTGTCTAGTCGAAGAGCTCGGTTTCTATGCAGTCCATTATTGTAAATATGCTGTAGTTATAGCAATAGAGTTTTCAGAGCAAAAAGGGTTAAAATACTGAACCCAGTACTTAACCCCATGGACTCACATTAATTTTGTCTATTATTTTACTCATTACAATTACTGATGAAATATTATCATGGTAACCGTGGTTTATTGAGATATTGAGTTTGCGTTGTTGAATGAACTAGATTTTATTTATTGTTATTAAATCGCATGTTCATTGTCATTTTCTTCTTAATGCTAATTACAGTTTCTTTTCCTGAACTGCAAGTGAACTTCTATTAGCTCTATTAGTTTTTTTACTTGACTTATAATCTTGTACAAATACCAAAATCAATAAACCTTTACTTATCCTGAATCGTTTTGTGTTTAAACAATGAGCTTTCTCATAAACTTTGAAAAATATCCCTGAACTCATCTATATACGTATACAACTTCATGAATAACATTTTAAAGCTTAACAATCTTTGTAACAATTAATCAAAGAAAAATGAATTAAAGCAAAAACCATGGTGGTAAAGGAACGCTTCAATATGTTATCCACTTTTAGAAAAGACGTGTACTTCCATAAAAAAAAATTAATGTGAGTAAAAGTAAAAGGCCATCAGTGTTGTCAAAGCAAGTTCAAGAAATGGTAACAAGTGTTGCTTTTCCCACAAACTCCTGAAGACTGTCATAACTAAGTTTGCTAGATGTATTTAATATGAGAGTCATATACTGCTTCTGGCAACAAGATTGAACTATTTTTGTTAGGTTTCTGTGGAGAAATCATTAATGTGATGCAGTGTCACAAACTTATGTATTTATACACTGATACATATAATTGCCTGTTAATCAAGTCTTTGCCATAAAGTTGTACCTGAATGAATCTGTCGTACAGATATAGCGATATTTTCATCATGAACTTAATATGCCAGTACATGGGCAGATTCTGATAAGAAAATACCATGGTTTTTATACCATAAAATACCATTTTAACATGGGTAAGAGATTTTATCGAGGCAATGTAACATCAAGACCGAATGGTGATAGGTACTGGTACAGTTATTTACACACCAGAACATTTTGAATGAATCTGCGAGTAGTAATTCAGCAAAGTTCACAACATTTTGCAATTCGAAACTTGTTGCATTGCATATTTCAGAGTGAAGTTTGTGACGCTTTTTACATCAGAACTAGAAATTTCACCTGTATAAAACATAGATTGTCCAGCAGCTAAAGGGTGACAAAATTGATTGTTTTAATTTTTGCAGCAGTTTTCAATAAATTGCTCATGTCAGATGAAGCCTACTCTCACCTAATTGTCATACCTATAGGGTAGTACATAAACAAATAGAATTTTTATTACTGGACAATCATAATCCAAAAGAGCTCCTCTAAAGACTTTATCATAATCCAAAGTTGATGCATGGTGTGGAGTGTCATCGTTTGACATAATTTGGCCATACTTTCTTGAGGAAAATGACTTAAGATGTTAAAAACATTTGTGCAACGAATGAGACCAAATAATGCATGATTTCAACAAGATGACGCCATTGTGCTTATACAGCAGAATGTATTGTGCACAAACAAATTTGTAATAATTTATATTTTCCAAAACATATTTTTAGCTTCATTGAAAATTAGTTCAATATTATTTGTTCTTTACTTTACTGAAACCTCGCACATCAAATTAAACTATCAATCATTGAATCTCATTCAGTGTTAGTGAAACCTGGCTTTGGGTTCGAATTTTCAAAGTGAATAGCAATACATCTGCGAAAAATAGATATATCAACTCATACTTGCTAAGCTTTACATGTCGGCGCAGCAAACGCCAATTAGTTATTCACTACCTATCAAAAAGATTACTATGGCAAGTGTTTGTGCTTTCTCAGATGTATTGCTATTCGCAATTTCTCCTTTGCTCACACATGACAATTCAAAGCCAAATTTTACCAACACACTGTATACATTCATTTTGAGAAATTGCTTCATCTATCAATATGTCATCAGCATCATAAAAAATAAAAATTATAAGCATTATCAACCAAGACAGTACACACAAGGTACAATCACAAATGTAGCCCTTGTCGATGGATTTCAATTGCGGATTCTAATTAGGGAGCAATGCACCTGCTGAAGTTTATTTTATGTATATTTGTTCAATTACTGTTTTTTACTAGAAATGGCATGATGGCTCTCACAGGTCAGATAATATGATAAATTATAGAACGATTATTCCGGATTATTCCAAACATACTAAATAAAAATACAATTACAGACATTTACTATCATGTTAATTTTACGTTCCAACGGATACATCAGCTAAGTTGTTTGTTAACAGTAACTACCCAAGTAGCACTGGAATATAAGTTCATCATATGAAAATTACGTGTCTCTAATTCTTTTTTCATGCCACAATTAATATTTCAGAGTGATGATCAATGGCGTGTAATAATTACGCATCCCGCGGTATATTTTTGGCATGTTAAAATTAATACCTGAAAAATACAGCCTTGTCATGTCCTCGTCATTACCAAAAAAAAACAAACAAATTACTCATAATGTCACCAACAAAACGTTTAGTCTCATTTTTAGTGCAATGGAAAGAGGTAGAAAAATTTATACCTTTCATCATTTAAGACGAATTCAGAAAAATTAACCTTGATAAATTCTATAGTGGTCCAGTCCAGTTCAGGGTTTTTGTCAGTGACAGTTCGTTGATTTTTAGAAGTAAGAACTGATGAGATTAGATACTTTGGTCAAATAATTTAGATCCAGAATCAAAGATCTATTGGGATCCATGCTTAGATCTTCAAGGATAGATGTACGGTTAGTTTTGCTGTGCACTGCTTTTAACTCCAAAACAAAAAAACATATAACGTTATCGGTACATGGCACGTGGATTTCACGTAATAAGTGGCATGTGATAAATACATCCTTTTTTTGATCATCTTTGTACATCACTTTGGAATGTAATATATATTATGTAATTAGGAGATCAAGCGATACTTTAAATCCGAGAAGATTTATTATAACGCCGAGGCATTATAACATCTTCGAGGATTTAAAGAAGCTTGATCTCCGTATTGCATAAGTTGTTTCATTTTATTTCGTATTTCAATCCTAATTTCTCCCTTTTAAAATTCATCCGAATTTATTGTATAATGAAGCAAATTGCCTTGTCTGTGTCATCATACGCGTAACCAAGGAGATAAAAAGCAGCATGTCACGTGTGGCTGTTATGCAACATCAAATGATTTTTACGTTGCCAACAACAACGGAGATCAAGAACTTCTTGAACTCCGGTGTCATTGACAATGGAGATAAAGATATACGTTATTTTACTAATTGTGGTATATAAACAATTGTTTGAAATACGAAATGAAATAAAATGAATTAATAAACAGACGAAAATTTCATCTGTATGGCATATGAATATTAATTTTTTTTCAGGTACCTTTTTTTCTTGCATGCGAAAATTACGTAATTTTCATATAATATCATCTACTTGGGTAACTACTACGTTGCAATCATAACTAGAACGTAAGAAATGCTCTGCGGATTTCCGCACAATAAAATGTTTGTTAAAACTAGGATGTTCGGTAAAATCGTTTCTGTACTATACATGATTCTGTACCTTTTACTTAAATTTTATTCATAGACCGCTAAAGCAAGACATTACGAGCACTTCCACCTACCATCAGTTGCTTCACAACAACTCGAGAATATATGTAGACAGGAGCATTTTAATTAGTAGCCTAGTACATTTTAATTGTGTACCTTGGTTGTAATATTAAACTAAATTAGGCACACATATTGCTTTTTAAATTAATTCTGTCGACAAAACTCACATAAGCAGCTGTATCC
Source organism: Agrypnus murinus (assembly GCA_929113105.1). Classification (NCBI taxonomy): domain Eukaryota; kingdom Metazoa; phylum Arthropoda; class Insecta; order Coleoptera; family Elateridae; genus Agrypnus; species Agrypnus murinus. The sequence continues at coordinate 70,185,532 of OV816031.1, read as the reverse complement.
GCAGAACGTAGTAACATATTGTTAATTAATATGGTTTGCGAAAGACAAAAGTTTTCTTAACCACTTTAAAATCAAACGTACTTTTGTAGGTTAGTAATAAGATTATTTAACCAAAAACGCGCTCGACTTACTAATCTATCTTCTCGACCATCAATCAACTGTAAATGGATATCATGTGATGCACCCAAGGCATTATTAAGTATTTCTTTATCCGACATAATCTAAAAAAGAATACATGGTTATACATGATAAATATCAATCGTTACAGTTCTTAACCTGAGAATTACTTTTCTAGATTTATTTTCGTACTAGAACATTTTTTTATCATAAATTGGAATAATCCCCATGCGAAGAAATCTTTAGGTTAGAAATTCACTACGAATAGAAGGAAGAGAGATAGATGGTTGGATTTTAATGGTTTAGTTCTAGTTGGTTGTAGTTAAAGCGCAGTCTAATATCCTAATGTTTTTTTTGAACTGTAAGCAATACCTACATTATTTTACAACAAGACTCAGTGCACATTTTGTCATATAGAATAATTCGATTTGAACTGTGTCATGTAGAGAACACACACACAAATGCAGCTTCTTCTAGGAGAAACGAAGAAAACGCCTAAGATGTCCGCAGAAAAAAGACGTAAAGACTGCAAAAGTACTTTGTAAAAGGTTGTACATGTGCCAGAAAGTACAGAAAAATAAAAGTTAAACGTAATGATGGGGACTTTTCTACGTCAGAGTGCGATACCTATGAATAAATCATCCATACGTTTAAATGTGTCAGAAACATAATAATGGCAATAGATTATGTTAAAATAGTAGCAGTATTCCCTCAGTGTGTTGAATGCCTCTGAACTGAACGATCCGGGTTTAAATCCTAAATTTTAAAAAAATTGGTATAGAGCCCACCAAACTTCGACCACCATTGTGGGTTTATAATCGGGCCCGAGTAGTTCTGAGAGCCTCTAGACTCAGTTCCAAAGAGGAAAACCACAGTCCCTGTCATAATAGAAACCAACGCCAGAGAAAACGCTAAAAAAATTGTAGAAAACCAAGAATTAACTCAAGCACTAGTGTGAAAACCCCTAGAAAAGAAAATCGCTTAGAATTCCGTACGAGGTATCGGCATCTACACCAGAAGCCCAGTTCAAATATTTACGCACAAAACTCCGAACAAAAAACACCGATGTCATGCTGCGAAGTAAAACAGACAAACAGTCTACCAAGTAAGTGGGAAATTAAGAAAATTAATAATGACGCAAGGAGAGATTTTACATCAGATTCCCATTGTAAACGCCAAAGACGACCTGATAGTGTCAAGGTGCTCAGATGTTAAGACCTAGGGCATATTGTCAGGCAATGCAAGCAAAAGGAATACTCAGGAGTACTAAGGCGGGGCTGTACTCATTGGCAGAATGCCAAAAAGTAAATCAGTCGGCTATATACCGCGTGGGGTCAATAGTGTGGGGAAGTCCGATAGCTCCTAAACGGTAACAGCTAGAAAAATCGTTCTAGTTAATATGGATGTAAACAGTGGATAGAGGCGCATCTAGAGAAATTATTTTTAAATATTGCAGAAAAGTGTGGCACGCTAAAGGTAATTTTTTTTTAAATAGAATGCCCCAAATATTTCTGCATATTTAACACCTTTCTTGGCAGGTTTATTAATATCTAAAATTTTAGCGCCATCTAATGACCGGTTTAGAAGTTATAATTATTTTTCAAAAAAACTGATTTTTACATTATCCCATTTAACAGTTTACCGCTTTCACGGCCGCAACTGTGAAGACGAATTTAAGTAGGGATTTTGATTCAGGGGCTTGTAGGGTGCTCTTCTTCAAAAGAAAATGGACCCACCATGTACAGGGTGTTCAAAATTAATTTTTAAATTTAGAGAACTTCAAAGCTAAAATTCACAACTTTTTCAAATGGAACACCCTGTATATTTTGTACCTTTGTGATGCAGAATTAAATAACGAACATTTTTGGTATGTACGTCCCTATAGCTGTCTGTAACCACTTTTGATTTATTGAGAAAAAACTGCAAGAAGTACACAATTAAAAACAATTATTTATTTAAAAAATCAAGGTTTTTCAAATAAAACAAAAGAAAAAAACTATAACAAATGCTCCATATGTTGCCCATTTGCATGGACACACATTTCGATGCGCCTTTGGAACGATCTTTGTACGTTTCTTAACATTGCCGGCGTGATACTTTTAAAAGTATGTATTATTCTATCCTTCATATTTTGGATTGTGGTTGGTGTCTCTGTATAAACAATTTCTTCCACATATCCCCATAGAAAGAAATCCATTTTTGTAAGATCAGGAGATCTCGCAGGCCATTTAGTGGGTCCATTCCTTCCAATCCATTGATGTGGGTAGATATTATTTAGGTGGTTTCTTACTGCATGTAAATAATGCGGTGGAGCACCGTCTTGCTGAAGCCACATCCCATTTCGGATCCTTTGAGGAAGGTTCGCCAATAATTGTGGCAGATAGTTTTCCAAGAAATGAAGATAAATAGCTCCAGTTAATGTACCATCAAAAAATGTGGCCCTATTACATGTTCTCCAATAATTCCCCCCCCAAACGTTTATGGGCCATCTGTGCTGGTTATCAAGTTGTCTGAAAAAGTGGGGATTTTCTGTAGCATAATAATGGAAATGGTGCCTGTTAACAAATCCATTTTTATTAAACGTTGCCTCATCAGTGAACAAAACATTGTTGAAGAATGTAGCATCGTCTTGCATTTTACCTATGGCCCAATTACAAAACTGTAAACGTCTTAGAAAATCGTCATCAGTTAATTCCTGGTGCATTTGAATGTGATATGCATGAAACTTATTTTTCTTTAAGATTCGACCCACAGAACGTCTACTTATTCCTACAGATGAGCTCACTTCTCTCTGACTAACATGGAGATTCTCAATTGTTGCCAGCACAACGGATAACTCATTTTTTTCGTTCACAACATTGTTAATTCGTTCACTTTTTTCATACTGTACATTGCCGGTCCTCACAAATCTATCGAGCAGGTTTTGAAAGCTGTGAACTTTGGGATACCGTTGGTGGTAAATTCTGCGGGCAAGCAAACAATTTCTTTCCGATTCGCCCAAAACAAAAGTCATGTCTACAAGTTCTTCATTACTAAAATTCATTTTTAAAAACTAAAACACCTACTAGAACTAAACACAAACATGGTCGATAACTGCGAGAAATGTACGTTTTGCATACGTGCACACCAATTGCTAAATGCTTTAATGTTTTGTTAAACAAAAACAACCAACACACTTGACAACTAAATAAATAATTGTTTTTATTTCATTTCGTATTTCAAACAATTGTTTATATATACTAAAATTAGTAAAATAAAGTATAACTTGATCTCCGTTGTCAATGACACCGGAGTTCAGACGGCGACGTTCTTGATCTCCGTTGTTGTTGGCAACGTAAAAATCATTTGATGTTGCATAACAGCCACACGTGACATACTGCTTTTTATCTCCTTGGTTACGCGTATGATGACACAGACAAGGCAACTTGCTTCATTATACAATAAATTCGGATGAATTTTAAAAGGCAGAAATTAGGATTGAAATACGAAATAAAATAAAACAACTTATGCAATACGGAGATCAAGCGATACTTTAAATCCGAGAAAATGTATTATAACGCCGAGGCGCCAGCCGAGGCGTTATAACATCTTCGAGGATTAAAATTACAATAATTACATAATATTACATAATAATAATTACATAATATATATTAATTGTGTACTTCTTGCAGTTTTTTCTCAATAAATCAAAAGTGGTTACAGATAGCTATAGGGACGTAACTACAAAAAATGTTCGTTATTTAATTCTGCATCACAAAGGTACAAAATATACAGGGTATTCTATTTGAAAAGTTGTGAATTCTAGCTTTGAAGTTCTCTAAATTTAAAAATAAATTTTGAACACCCTGTTCATGGTGGGTCCATTTTCTTTTAAAGAGGAGCATCCTACAAGCCCCTGCAACAAAATCCCTACTTAAATTTATCTTCATAGTTGCGGCCGTGAAAGCGGGAAACCGTTAAGTGGGATCATCTAAAACTCAATTTTTTTGAAAAAAGTGTATAACTTCTAAACCGGTCATTAGATGGCGCTAAAATTTTAGATATGAATAAACCTGCCAAGAGAGGTATTAAATATGCAAAAATATTTGGGGCATTCTATTTAAAAGAAAATTACCTTAACCGTACCGCACTTCTCTGCAACACCCTGTATATTTGAAAATAATTTCTCTAGATGCACCTCTATCCACTGTTTACATCCGTATTAAAACGATTTTTCTAGCTGTTACCGTTTAGGAGCTATCGGACATCCCCACACTATTGCCCCACCCGGTATGTCCCATGATTATAAAGAAAGAAGAAATGTCGACACAAACACGCCTAGTAATAGACCGTGCTGGTACCAAACCGCATGAAACACTGCAAATGGACGAACCAAAGAATAACAAAAATAAAACCAAAAAAAATCTGGAAGCTATTTCAAAAGAAAAACAGAAAGAACGTGGAAGATAAGTTACTGGCAGAGATAAGTGGACACAAAGTGGCCATCGAGGAGCACCACAGAGGAAGCTAATCTCAGCCAAAAAACAACACATTCAGTCTGATCAAAATCATCCAAAGATCATTAGTATAGGGGCTTGGTTTCCAGGTGATGAGTTGTAGCAATTATTATTATATTATATAGAGTTTAGTATGAATCTGAGCAGATTGGAAAAACTTGCGACACTCACTCTGGTTCTAAGGCATTTAGTCCGAAAGCTGCGCCCAAAAGGTAAGTATATACCAGGAAAAACAAAAAACTAAACCTAGAAAAACTTTAATGCGACTCCATTATGACCCACGGTGAAGCCATGACCAGCCGATGAATATGCTTAAAACCTGCTTTGCATAAGAAATGGGAAACTGCTGGACATGCCTGTCACATGACTGTCCTGTGGATGCCATCGTAGTTTTTAGTGAAAAGATAAACAACAATAATACAGCAGTTTAGCAGGGTGGAGGTGACTACATATGTGGAGAGGTGAATTGTGCGTAGCTTTTATTATTTATACAGACATTTATACATATTTAATTATACAGACGGCATCAACCATACTTACCAACAATACGAAACGTAGCTTTTCAATGAAGTGATGTACTAACATTCATTGTCATGGATGCGAACGCAAAGTCCCTTGTTGGTATACCGGAGTAACGTACGATAAAGGCGAATTATTGAAGGAGGTGATAAATGAGATGCTACTACGAGTTAAAAACCAGCTAAATAATCCCGCAGCCTTTTATGGTTACAGCGTGGAAACGGGCAATATAAATGTGACACGATGATCAAGAACTGGGAAAAGTTCGTCTAGACGCTAAAAACAACACTTATTCCAAACGATAACTAAAAATAGCAACTTCCAGCAAACCGAAATAAGGCAAGATCTGATAAACTATCACGGTGAGAACGAAGAGGTGACGCCGTTTATGGAGGATGAAGTCAGCGAAGCAATTACAGCTGTGAAGAAGAAAAGGTCTTGGCCCTAATGCTATCCCGTCAGAGGTATTACAGGCGCTTCTAGAACAAGTAAGATTAGTACTGTGCAGCTTTTATGATGAGTGCTTGCGACAGGGCAAGATACCATCAATCTGGAAACAGGAGGAAGTCGTGTCATCAAAAAATCATGTAGGGCAAAAGATAAAGCTGTCTCCTCAACACTATGGGGAAAGTGAAAAACAAGTATTTATGTAAACCGGTAGTCACTAGCGTCTACAGAAATGAATCACGGTAGATAATCGGATTATTTGTCGACATAAGTGGAGCGTTCGACAACTTATGATGCGATATTCTTAGGCACTATACAAGAGCCTTAGGAACTAGTAACAAGGCAGGCTATTCCAATATAACAGCCATTGGAACCACCATCTCTAATCAGTTGGTCTGTTTGACAAGACGTTGTCCACAACACTCAATCTGCGGTCCAATCTTCTGACACGTGGTCCTAGAAGAATTACTAGATGAACTGGATACACATCCTGAAATAGTAACAACTACATTAGCCCATGCTAATAACCTTTTGTTACTTGTTGAGACAGATGACAGAAGATAGTTAGAAAAAAGGTGCGCAGCGTCATGGAGGTCTTGAAAGCATGATACGATTTTGCCTAGTCTGTCTCTCTCGTCCGAGAAAACGACCTAACTTCTGTTAAAAGGAGAACTACAAGGCAACCCGAAAATAAAAGTGAATGATTACTACTTATAAAAATATCAAATAACACGAGATATGCAAATACAGCTTGGTAAAAAACAAAATTTCCACGGTCATATAGTTGCACTTGCAGGGCAACTCAGATTATGCACAAACCAACTTGGCAAAGCAAGATCAGAATCTCGCTTCTTTGTGTAAGATTGCACTTAAACAATATAAACAGCGGTATATTCAACCGGCGACGGATGGACCTACATATTCTTAGGTATGTCAAACTGAAAAACAAAATAAGCATAGCTCAGAAAAGGGTTCTAATACGTATGTCAAGAGCTTTCAGAACGACATCTACAGAAGCCTTGTTGATAGCCAGGGGCATATGTCCTTTAGACTTAGAAATTAAAGAATTTACAATACAAGCAATTAAGCAAGTCCTGGGGAGAATTTAACATTCAACACGTCATTAGGCAGTAGGCCTAGTCCACATCCTAACAGCCACGGGTCTTATTCAGTATACTTATACCGAATCGAACAGATGTGGCAAAATTGGGATACCTGAACATGTGCACTACACAGACAAGGAGAATACAAACTGGTGAGGGTGAAGAGACATTAAAATACTATAAGCGAAGTTACATGTATGTCGTTGCTGACACTCGCCAACAACTAACAATACAACAATTTATTGAGGTTCGAGAAACGTGTATAAAAAGTCTACCGGTCTAGGTTGGGTCTCTTCTCCCAACGGAGGTAGCAAGATAGGTAGCAAGGACAAAATAGTTTTTGCAAATAACTAGAAATCTTTAAAAAATATCAAAACATTTTTTGAATAAAAACTAATGCTAGTAAAATTATCTTTTATTTTGTTTTTCTTTTAATTGTTATATGTACGATAAAAATTGACTGAGATATCATTTTTAAAATTAAAGAGTATTCGTGTAAAAATGATAAAGTGAATATACGGCTGTAAAGGGTTAGAGTATTTTAGTTTTTTTTTAAGCAAGGCGGTGGTTATCAAAAAGAAGAAATAAGTCTTATAGTTACAACTAGGTTCTAGGACTTAACACTTTTTCAGAAAAAAAAAAAAGTTGGAAACTAACCTCAAGCACAACTTAACCTAACCTAACTTAAGTAAACTTAATTTTTAAAGATAAGAAAAATCCGATTTTAGGAGTAAACGATTGATCATACGAAGAAACTCTAGATGAGATTCATCTTCTGACAAAGTCCCATAGCTGAATTGCCATTATTAACATAGTAAAACGAGGTTAAAGTTTCCAACACTATTATTCTTTTCTGAAAAAGGTTGTATAAAACTTTTTTTGTTCCTTTTGATGACCGCTACCCCCACTTAATGAATGTATTTTAACCCTTTGTCAATTCTTATCGTATAACAATTAAAAACCACAGGTAGGCTCAGTTATGATTGAGCCGTCAGTTTAGAGCGTAAGACTACGACTTGCACATATTGGAGAGTTGAAATGAAATAGTCGAGTGTGGTATCAATACGGCTTCAATTTTAACGATACTATGCACAGTTGTTTTGCACTCACGATTGTCCAGCTAAACCGTATAATATTGTCAAAAATGTTCATCGGTTCACAAGAAAACGAGTTTTAAAATGTATAGTTCAAAACACCGCAAAATGTTCTTCGTATATTTCAGTAGATCTCATCAAGAGCGTTAAAACAATAATAAGCACAGTCATTTTGCGCTCACAATTGCCGAGATAGACTAAGTTAAACGCTGCGGCACATTCAGAAACATTCCATTCGAGTTTCACGCATAAGGATCGGGAAGGGCGTCGCGTGCACGATGTATTGCGCAGAAAACGAAGTTGACTCCATGCTGTTTACTAATATGCTAACACGATTACTGGTCGGCACGTATTCTTAACGATGTGATTTCAGTTGGGACTTAATCTTTGTTACAGACGGTCGACCGTATGTTGTCCCATACTATCCGCGTAGTTAAACGTAGTCCTACATCTCAAAACCAAATTAAAGATAATTTTACCAACTTTAACTTTTATTTAAAAACTTTTTCATTTTTTATAGATTTTTTAGTTAATTAAAGAAAAACTGTTTTGATCTATTTTTCCCCGCCACAGGGGAGAAGTGGACAGACCCGTAGATTTGTTATATATATGTTTCTTAAACCTCAATAAACTTTTTTGAGAAAAAGGAACAGAACGAATGATACGTGATCTTTTACATAATGTAAGTATACTTTTAGTGTTTAATACTGATTGTTACTTATTTACCTGAACAAGTGCCTCAGGAACCGGATAGTCTGACTGTACATTACACATGGTTTGAAAAGCATAAGCTTCTAATGAAACGTTCTCTGCATAAGTTTGTTCCAAACCTCTCAATTCGGTAAAATATCCTTGTGCCGCCTCAATAAATACGTTAATCATTTCTGTTAAGGTTTGTTCAAATGTTTGAATCACTTCATCCATTTGTTCATATAAAGTTAACTCGAGAGCCATCAGTTCTTTCCATATCTTATGCAGCATCTCAAAATACGAGTCAGAATACAGATTGATCTTTTCATTGAATTCATCAAGTACAAGCTCATCGTTCTCGAAAGATTCTTCTAATTTTTTTAATGTATAAAATACTTCAGTTTTTTGCATTAGGAATTTTTCCATTTTTTCCTAGAAGTATCCGGTTTTATAGTATAAATAATTGCATTAGGTTAGCCAGATATTCATCAATTCATCACAGGCCCAAATATATCTAACAAAGTTTACATTTTTAATAACTATTTTAAAATGCTTAATAATATCTATACAAAACTATAAAAAAGTTGCTTTTTGTATATTAAAAGATCGGTAGTTAAGATCTAATTAAGAAAATTATTCCAGTAAACTTTATTTTTTCTTTAAAATCTATGAGCTTAAGAAACCACTACCTAACCCTGAATGATAATTTGTCAACAAAAAAGAGATCTTCGTCGGTGCATAAGTAAGTACAGTAAGTATCGTTCTTTGGTTTTCAGAAAGTAACGTTTAAATATTTTTGTGTTTGGTATTTTCAGTAGAGTAAGTAAACAACTCCACCCACCATATGCTGGATATCTTCAGCATTTACGATAAATTGTGCTTCAGATACAGTATATACAGTATAAAATGTACAGTACCAAACTACAACAAAATATCCTTTCTTGTCTATTCCGACTAACATCGCTCCAAACTAGTACACGATGTCATTCGAAGCGCCTCAACGACTGCTGCACCATGGTATATGTTGTTTTTAACCTTTGGCATGATATGGCAACTAGTGATGACAAATGTGTTTTTTGGTACATGACGGGTAACTATACATTTGTAGAATCCACTCGCCTAGGAGAATCGCTTTTCTCTTATGTATCACCTTAATCCTAGCACTCATAATTTAGATAATCAGGTAGTTTCGAATCAATTGAAAAGAAAAGAAGTCTATTACATATATTTATCTACTAGGTGCAAAACACCATTAGACGAATAGCTGAACAGTCAATGCTCTTCGGAGATCAGATTTTTTCCGCTTTTCTCAATTTCTACTCAACATTCTTACGGATTTAATCCGGATTTTCAAGATTGGTGCAAGTCTCTTTGTCAAATTTGAATTCGTTTTGGTTGTTCTTGTTTTTAGCTGTCATTTGAGTATATTTGAGTCGAATTCATCATTCCCCAGCCAGCACACTGACGTCATAATGTCGCCATTTTTTCGGCAGTAGCGACGTCAAATGACGTATTAAAATGACGTCAGTTTGTCGTAAAACTGACAGCATTTTGTCACAGCCCAAGGACGTCAATTTAAGACGTCATTAAAACGTAGTTCAATGACGCCATTAAAACGTCCTATACTAGGACTAGGGCAGGAATTATAAATAAATAGTTGAATATTGGAACTAATATTTATTATATACTATTTCATACATAATTATTAAACAAAAGTAAACATTTACTAACTGAAAAGCTGCTAAAGCAATATGAAGAATAATTGATGATACTAAAATAATATTAGTAAGTACTAAGAAACCATTGCATTAGTATTAATTTATTAACAAAAGTAATCTCACAAAATCGTCGAACGGGTAAAATTGTATAGGTTATGTAGTATTGATTCGGAACAAGTAATTATTAATACTCACCCTTTGTGACAAAACACACAATTATTATGCTGTAGTTGCACCTACGCATACACTATAAATGTAGGTGCGTCTATAACTTGAATAATAAGTAGAAACATTACTAATTAAACAACAAACAGTACTTCGACCGGCATGTGGTCACGTGCGGTTCAGTAAAAGAAATAAAATGAAACAGTATTGCCAGATCTATCTCTCGTACATCAATGGATCTGACAAATACAAAAATAGTATAATTGAATATTGAAAACAGTAAAATAATATATTCTATTTACATTCTGCAAATGTAAAAATAAAAAATATTTTATGGAATATAACTTTTTGGTTACCTAGATAGATCATAATAATATTAGAAGTCTAAAAACAACCGTATTGTACGTCTGAAAGACGTCGTTTTGAAGACGTCTACGTACCTCCCATAACATGACGTCTTATGGACATTATATATTAGTCATATGATATCGCCGACCAATAATCACTTAAAAATAACGTTATTATAACGTCAGTATGCTGGCTGGGTCGCTCCTAGAAAACACATTCATTGTGCTCATTTTTCAATATCGTCGATTCACTTCCTTCGAAATCTCCGACATTATTGGTGAACAAACTAAAGAAAGAGATCATCCGTTTCTCCAATGGGTTGAGTTGGGGTTTTTAAACTAGGAGATCGTTGGGAAGTTTGGCAATCGACAAACGAGATTTTGCGAGATCAGTTCATCGTGAAAGAAGGCGACGATCCTTCGAGAAAGGTCGATGCTGGTGAAGTAGTCAAGATAATGCGCTTATTACAGCACAATAACTATCTGGTTTCTAGATGTGCATGCTCTTGAGTAGTTTTCTTCGAACATTTTTTTTCCTCGTCGCCAATTGATATTGGTTGTTATAGCTTTATAATATGAAAACCAGTTATTTTAATAAATCATTTTAATTTAAATACAGATTACACAATTTCCTATTGACAGCTGAACTACTCAAAACAAAACTTGTTTTTATCACTAACTTGATTAATACCAAATACTTTAATATTATTAATACCGGAAACTTATTTTGAAAAATGGGAGACAAAATTTAATAGCGCCCCTTGCGGTGTGATGTGCAAATAACCCTGACAGTTCTCAAATATTGGGAAAGTAATTAAGAAATCGTCATTGTAATGAAAGTTTGAATAGTTTCAATAAATTGTAAAATTTTATATATTTTAGCATAACAGTAATAAACCATCGTTTAACATAACTAGTGCTATTTTTTAATTAGATGCAGGATTCTCACCAAAAAAACATTTGTTAGTTGCACACCCATCTGCGAAGATGGCGCCACAAAAATGTCGCCTATTTTCATATGGTAAAGTATATGGAGTTTCCGGTATCAATAATATTAAAGTATTTGTTACTACTGAACATATCAGAAAATACCTTAGGCGACAGTTTCCGGTATTAATAATATTAAAGTATTTGTTAATACTGAACATATCAGAAAATACCTGAATACGGCTCAAATTAATAAAAGCGGCATTTTCTGAAATGGCAGTTAAAAATTAAAAAATCTGAACGAATTCAAATTTAACAACGAAAAATGCGTGGATTTTGGAAAATCGGATGAAATCCGCCCAATCTATTACTTTATAATCTTCTAACAAAAACCTAAATCCAATTTTAACCTAAAGTTCCTACTGTAAAGGAAGATCACACTTAACCTAACTTTTCAGGAAGTGCTTGGATTAAGGTGGAGTACAAAATAAAGTCATTCTCCAAGGCTAGTAGGTTCTGAAAATGTAAAATATGTTATGCTTCCCTTAAGGATTAAGATAGTTAACGGTCATTTAACAAAAAACACATTTATTGCCACTAGTTGCCATATTATGTCAAAAACCACAAATAAGATGGTGTAGCCCTCGTTGGGACGCTCCGAATTGCATAACACTGCATAGTTTAAAACCGTTAGGAGGTTTTATTTTTTAGTAGTTTCTTAACGTCACTTTGCGCACAGTGGGAATCATTGGATGCACCAATCACCAAAGGCAAAGTTGTTCTACTCGCAGAGCCCGTCAAAATGAACTATATCATGTAAGTATACGATGTATTTTTAACAGATCAATAAATATGTCTTTTATGCAGAGTATATTGAAATCTAGAAGATACTGGGTGGATAACCCATACCTGTACACCATGTCACGACGTCTAAGATAGAAAATTCTGGCCTGCGATGAATAAGTTATACCTTTGCATTCATACTTACAATACTTTCGTTTTGACTTTTTCTTTTTGCACTATTTATGCTTTCAAAGAATTGGTCCACTTCTATCTTGCGAATTCGATATTGTTCTTGACCCATTTCGAATATCTGCTTTGTTATAGCGTTGAACTGCTCTTCAAACTCAGCATAAGAATCTCGAACTTCATCGTTTAGAGTTAACAATGCTAAGCCATCTTCATCATCTTCAAACATCGACTGGAATAAATGACTGGTGCCTAGAAATTCTACAAAACTTTCTGCATGCATTTCAGCTTCTGCTCGATCCGCCTCAATCTTATCTTGAATTTCTTTCTTCTTTGCTTCTTCTTCTGTAATCGATCTCAATAAGTCACTAAAATTTTTCAATATAAGTTAGAACCTATGTATTTAGGAAGTTAGAGAAGATTTAATAAAAACCTGTATAGTTCTTGTCCAATTTCTCTTTCTTCTGGTAGTACTAATTTATATTGGTAATATAACATTTGAGGTAAGAATGTAGCTACAAAGGTTAGAAAATCTTCTTCTTCTGCGCATGGATTTCCAGTCATATTTAATGATCGTAATTCAGAAAACTGGCGTAAGTAAATGATCTAAAATGTAAGAAACTACTTTTTTTCACTCTATGCCCAGAAACTCCGATTTTACTCTTGCAAAATAGCGAGGAAAATTCATTTTTCCTCTCTAGTGAAGAAAAGTGCAAAATAGTGAGGGAGAGATTCATTTTCCCTATCTAGAAAGGTGCAGTTCTCGGAAGTAAATTTATCGAGTAGCAAATTTTCGTAATTTATTTCGTAATGCAATTCATTGTATATTTGTAGAATAAAGTTTGTTTTTAAAGTTGAAGATTAGCAAATTTTATAGTTTGGGAGCAATTCTTTTGGGACATATCGTGGAAAAAATGTTGTGTCTAACACGAGAGGAAAGCGCTTTCTCACTCTCGCTCAAATGCCTTTTGGGAGTTAGCAAGTGAAAAGAACGGCTTTTCGCTCTAGTTGGACAAATAACTATTGTATAATAATTTTATTAAAACACATTGGCACTTACATTGTTTTTATCTTCAATGATGTTATTACCAATAGTAAATATTACCAATTTCTTTAAGGCATCCATATTTTCTAATGTGCTGATTTGATTTTCAAACAAACTTAATATTTCCAAATTAACGAGTTCATTTAAATTCTCAATCTTGCGTATTTTATTGAAAGACAAATTCAATTCTTTCAAATTAACTAGAGCATCTAAATTTTCGATACGTTCTATTATATTACTGCTTAGACTCAATTTTGTTAATGATGTTAACATCCAGAGATGATCGATTCTTACAATTTCTGCAAATAATTGGCAATAGCACAAGTTTGTATCAGCAAACGAGACTTACTTAAAAATTCAAGACGAATCTGTTCGACTTCATCAAGAGGAATTCCTTCTTCTCGCGCTAAACGACCAGCTTCTCCGCGTGGACCTTGTTCTTCTATACATTTATCTAACATTGCATTGTCGATGACTTTTGGTTCTTCTTGTCTGCAACGATCCATTTTTACTTATATAACTTTTCACTCAGTTTAACATGACATTTATAGACAAAATTTATAACCCAATTCTGGGCAGGTATTACATCAATAAACAGTCGTTGCAAAGCAACATGAGTTATATTTAATCGATAAATGACAGACTTTTTATAATAAGCTAACTTTTATTAGCCCAGGTAATCCTTAATAACCCTTAATAACCCTTAATACATAAATAACTATTATGTATTAAGGGCATAAAGAAGCTTTTATGGCCAGAAGCGTTATTTCTAGTCCGAGGCGTCAGCCGAGGGCTAGGAAAAGGCTGTAGGGCCATAAAAGCAAGTTATGCCCGAAATGCATACACTATTTTATGCACAGATTGTTTTTATCTCAAATCTATTATTGTGTAAAAAATATAATTAAATGAGTACGTAGGTTACATCAAGCCGCTGTACGTATACTTATGTGCATATATACCAAGTACGTTACTATAGTTACTATCTAAAATACTTAATTTCAGCTTATTTTCATTGGTGATAAGTTTACAAATTATATTAAGACCAATCAAGTTCTACAAATACAGCTCTGACATTTAATTGACGTTTCATTATTGCCCGTCGGATCATAAAGAGGCCCTTGGGGCATAGACAGTTATGTTTAGATAGATTTATCAATAATAGTCTAATTATAATGCTTCTGTGCATAATAGTTATTTATGGTACATGTGTGTTATAAGGGAAATAAGTCACGAGAAAAAACGGGTAAGCCACGAGCACTTTGTGCGAGTGGCTTTGTTTTTTAGAGTGACTTAGGACCGATAACACACGAGTTCCATACATAATTTTATCCAACACCGTCAGAATTTCGTTAAAACGCATTCTTTTTCTGATGACAGTTGTGACATTTTTATTTGACAAATTATTTGGTTCATGAGAAAGAATTAGTTCAATTTATGGGAAGGCTGTGACGCGATCACCATGGCACATAAAATTTTTGTTTACATTGAAACAAAAATCGTGTTTGGTTCCAAAAATGCTTCATCACGCGAAAACGACGCCGAATAATGGAAGAAAAAGTGTTTGTTCCGGCTGAAATTCAAAACGATGCTAAACTAGCATTATCGAAAATAATACCCAAGAAATCGAAGGATATTTATGAAAAAGAGTTTATCCTATTCAAGTCCTGGAGAGAAGACAAAGGAGTTAGTGGTATAAACGAAGAAATATTGTTGGCGTATTTTGTTGACATTGGAAAGAAAAATGTAGGTTCGTCAATGTGGACAAAACACTCCATGTTGAAAGCAACGTTAAAATTTCATAAAAATGTTGACATCTCGAAATATGGTAGACTTATATATTTCTTGAAAAGTGAGTCAAGAGCTCATAAACCCAAGAAAGCCAAGATTTTGGAAAAAGAACATATTGAGCAGTTTTTACAAAGTGCTCCGGACAGTGAATATCTGATGGAGAAGGTGAGATAGTGTCTATTTAATTTTCGGAATTCCTATTTAAATATATGTTTATAGGTTGCACTAATAATGGGTATTGCGGGGGCATGCCGTTGTAACGAGCTGAGAAATTTGAGTGTTGAGCACATCGAAGACAAGGGAGCGTAATCTGTATATTTCCATTCCTGACACAAAAACCAACAAACCTCGAAGTTTTACCATCATAAACGAGGGATATCCTGTCAGTCCTATTGATCTCTATAGAAAGTATGTTTCATTACGACCTGCCAAGGTACCACACCGCAGATTTTTTTTGAATTACAAACATCAAAAATGCACGATTCAACCAGTTGGAATAAACATATTGTCTAAGGTGCCATTTCGAATCGCATCTTACTTGAAATTACCACAAGCAGAGGCTTACACTGGTCACAGTTTGAGACGGTCTTCTGCCACACTCTTGGTTAATGGTGGAGGCGACATAACAGCACTTAAACGCCACGGTGGATGGAAATCATCTACTGTGGCAGAGGGGTACATTGAAGAGTCGTTGGGAGAAAAAATTAACACGGCAAGAAAAATTCAAGGAAAATCTGAGTTCACCATCGCCACTGTTCCAAGTGCTGTAGTGAATAGCGCAGAATCAAGTAATGAAATTTCCAATAACAAAATAAATTGTCAAATGACCAGAAGTAATAACGGTACAATTGACATTAATATAAATATCAATATTAATAAGTGATGTTCTGAAATGTATTATATTGAGTATGTAATATTTTGTGTTATGAATGTAATATGTTCTGAATAAATAATTTTATCCAACACCGTCAGAATTTCGTTAAAACGCATTCTTTTTCTGATGACAGTTGTGACATTTTTATTTGACAAATTATTTGAGAAAAAATTAGTTCAATTTATGGGAAGGCTGTGACGCGATCACCATGGCAAGAGTGACTTATGGTTTATAACTCACTAGTGACTTATAGGTCACTTTAAATTGCTAAAATCACTATAGTTATGGGCTTAATAACTCACGGTGTTGGATAATAGTTATTTATGGTACAAGTGAGTTAAGTAAGATATTATCCACGAACGAAAAATTTACCCTCGAGGGCCGGCAGGCCCGAGAGGGTTAATTTTTCTGAGTGGATAATATCCTTAACTCACGCGTGCCATACAAAATTTTATCCAACACCTCTTTATTTAAGTTTAAACATCGAATTTGCAATGTATAGTTAGTCTGTAGTTTTGACGGTAATACTCTAGCACGATGACTGGATTTTAATAATATTAAGTAACCTAAGCTGGTGATTGGTTGTTATCTTTGAAGGAGTGAGTTTTTTAAAAATAACCCACGTCGCTAGGGGCAACGTAGGTTATAATGTAACATAAGAGTAAACAATCACTTTCCTTATTTAAAATGACCATAGTAAACATGGTATTTATATAGAGGTGTTGGATCAATAAAGTTTTGAAAAGCAAAAAATTGGTAAAAGCTGAAAATTAGTGTATAGGCTTAAAATGTGGTACTGTAAAACATATCAAGTCTCCCCATGCGTGAGTGATGAGCCGGCTACGCCATCTTGGAATATGGCGAACAAAATTGCTTTTTTGTTAATATTTCAAACTTATTAATTTTACGGGCATCAACGTTCAGAATGCATTTTGTACATAGGAGCAGCCGGATTTGACATATTTACGAAAAACGCGCAAAGAAACAGCACTTTTTTGAAATGTCGAAAAACGACAGGTGCTGAGGAAATCTCAGAGACTATTGGACGTACGAGGTTCGATAAAATTGTGAAGAATCTTGTCAGCTACATTTTTATTCTGAACGTTAATTTACCTGGGCTATATTAAATCTACAGAAGCCGAGGTAGCTCAGTGGGCATGGCACTTGACTACCAAGCTTAAGGTCCTGGGTTCGAATCCCAGGGTAATACATTGGCATTTTTAAATTATCTAAGGCTTCCAGGTCGACTCAGCCTGTGAAAATGAGTGCCTGGGAAATCATTTCCCGGGGTAATAATAGGCGGTCGGTGCGTAGAGCTAGCCACTTTGCCACCCTTGAGTGCCGTACGGCTCGAGAGATAACGGCCTGCCCTGCTATGAACCCCAATGGACCTTCGTGGCCTGCGAAAGGGGACTATTATTATATTAATCTACAGGGTTTCAGTATTACAATGGAGTACAGTTGCGATCATTCGCTAAGGAACGATGAAGCAATAGTGATCTCCATTTTTTGTACAATGTTCAATGTAATTCGAACTGATTTATGGACTAGGAATTTATAATGTTAATATATATTATGTAATTAGGAGATCAAGCGATACTTTAAATCCAAGAAGATGTATAACCCCGAGGCGCCAGCCGAGCCGTTATAACATCTTCGAGGATTTAAAGAAGCTTGATCTCCGTATTGCATAAGTTGTTTTATTTTATTTCGTATTTCAATCCTAATTTCTTTCTTTTAAAATCCATCCGAATTTATTGTATAAAGAAGCAAGTTGCCTTGTCTGTGTCATCATACGCGTAACTAAGGAGATAAAAAGCAGCATGCATGCATGCATGTGGCTATAATAATACATCAAATTATTTACGTTGCCAACAACAACGGAGATCTAGAACGTCTTGAACTCCGGTATCATTGACAACGGAGATCAAGATATACTTTATATTACTAATTGTGGTATATAAAGAATTGTTTGAAATACGAAATGAAATAAAAAATTAAATGTTTTTCAATAACATAATATGTTATTATATTATAATAAACTTAGGCTGCAGTCTCACTGAGCCACCGTCAACCACCCACCGCCACCAACTAAAATTTAAACATACATTAATCAATGGCGCTGGTCCCACTAAGCCACTGTTAGCCACCTACTACCATCAAACGGTGACCACCAGTTTGAAATTTCCGACGTGTTCGAAGTTTGGTGGTTGGTGGTCAGCGGTGGTTAACAATGCGCACGCGCTAGTGCACATGATGAAAATAGACACTAAAATTTGAATTTTCTGTTTATATTTAGGTTTCTTGTTTTTGGTAATTGGTAGTGAAAACTTTTCAGAACAAAGTTTCTCTTCGTTTGTTTATAAGCTGGGATACTAATTATTATTTATTGATAAAATTCTCCCAACTGCTCCTTATGAAAATAGTAGTTTGTGCAACAAGGGTGGATATGATGCCTATATCGCACCAGGACGAAGTTTGAGGCACGACGCCGAAGGCGGAGTGCCTCAGTCGTCCGAGAGCGATATAGGCATTCCACCCAAGTTGTACAGTATCTTTTTTCTTCGACTAAGCAAAACAATTAAAAAATATAAAAATACTTAAATACTGTGAGGTTAGATTTTTGACGTTTTAAGATTTTTAGTTCAATTTAAGGTCCAAGTGTACGGGTCCAAAAACGTGTGTTATTTGTTTCATAAATAATATAATAATGTGATAACTTTGGTTTTAAGTTAATAGTCTAGGAATGTTAAAAACTTGCTTACCTAACATGTTTTGGAAAAAAAAATTTTATTTAAATTATTTCACATGTTATACGTGAAAAATTAATTTTAGAAAAACTGTACATTCAAAATTAACCAAAATAATACCACTTATATTTCATAGTATTTGAACTATTTTCCCAGAATTTTAAGAAAATCGTATGTCTAGCGACTAAATTATTGCCAAAAAACCTGCTTTTTGCAAAAAAAACTGCTTTTTTTTGGCAAAAAGGAGGTAATAGTTTAGTCCCTAGACATACGAATTTCTTAAAATTTTGCGAAAATAGTTCAAATACTATGAAATATAAGTGGTATTATTTTGATTAATTTTGAATGTACAGTTTCTCCAAAATTAATTTTTCACGTATAACCCGTGAAATAATTTAATTAAAAAACTTTTTTTTCCAAAACAAGTTAGGTAAGTAAGTTTTTAACATTCCTCGACTATTAACTTAAAACCAAAGTTATCACATTATTATATTATTTATTAAACAAACAACACACGTTTTTTGGGTACACTTGGACCTCTAATGCCTATTAAAAATGGCAAAAATTTCATTTAGTATTTATTTATGTATATTAAGAAATTAAGAATATCGACAAAAAAGTTTTAACATTTATTTTTTAACTATAAAGGTACAATTTGTAAAGGTACAATTCCTGTATGTAACGTCTGAATTGTTTGTTGCTTGTTCTAAGTCTGAATTATTTTGTATATAATTGGTATATTCAGAAGTCAATGGAATATTTTCAGCCTCTATTTCAAGTGCTTGATTGTGATTCTGAATTGACCGAACAATTGTATTAGGTACCAATTCTTTCTTTTGTATTTAGAGAATTTTCAATGTAGCTTTCCATTACTGGAGTTGATTTCTAACCAAAAAGATTTTAACTGTCAAAGTATCACCACCCGCATCGGCAAGTATAGTGGCTCCTGATCGGCGAAAACAATGTCCAGTAAACAATTCTGGGTTGGGTAATTTTAGATATCGGGCAATTACTTTCGGCTGACTACCAATTTTATTAACGCCGACAACTTGTTTAAAACATTTTCCATTTTGATAATTGACGAAGAACTATCCATGTCTGGAGGACGAAGTTGTATATATTTTTTTGAAATTTCATGAAAATTCCAGGGATTATTTCATTCTACTTCGTTTTTGACCAATCGCAAGGCTTTATTTTTTGGATTACAGCGATAATTCGATAATTTTTTATTGTCCTTTTTGACTGTTTTTATCTTCGTAACAACGCTGAAAACTAGTGTCACATGTGTCCCATTTTTTACTTTCATGTCAAATACTAATCTTTATGTTAATAAGTAGATGCTTAAATAAACAACTGTATCATGAAATAATCTTACCGAATTACATGCTCGTGCTTCTGAAATTATCTGTTGTAATACTCAAGTTGATTAAAACGCAACACTCGTGTCATTTTTTGACAAATTTCCCTCCGTTGCACGTCGGGAAATTAAAACGTCAAAAAATGACACTCGTGGTTGCTAATCAACGTTCGTATTACAAATCGATAATTTCGAAGCACTCGTGTAATTACAAGTGATAATAAACGTACGATCGGTTTTGGTTTTTGTATCCAAAAGTTTAACTTGAAGTTCGTTTCCCAAATCACGAACATGGTTTATATTTAGGTTTTTAAGTTCTTGTCTGCGACATCCACCAGAAATTCTCAAAATTAATATAACCTACAATTAAAGGATTGACTAATTATCACATCAAAAGCTCAACGCTCTTCATGTAAAAGTTTTTCCTGAACTCGGGTTAAAATTTTATAAAGTTAAACATTAAATTGTATGTGGTTAATACTGATAGAACTTACCTTTGTCAACAAAAATTCTTTATCAGGTGCTTCGTTTAAGAACTGTTTAATTTCATTTGATGTAAAAATCTTAGACTTTTTAGTTTTACATCCATTTGATTGTATTTTGAGAAATGTTCGAAGTTTACAGTATTTCGAAATGTCAATGTTATTTTTAATATTCAGTGTTGTTTTCAACATGGAATAAATGCTCCATATAGAGTAGTTGGTTTTATTTCTTTTGATAGATGCTTCATATAGGCCGTCACAACATTTTCTGAGATTATTTTTACTTCATTGTTAAGTGTCCATTCTATGAATTTCTTATGTGTCGATTCGTATTTATGTCGGGATTTTTCAGGTAGTAACGTTTCGTACGTTTTGTTTGCAGATTCTCGGATATGTGGGGGCGTACAAATGAATTCGTGAATGACACAGACAAGGCAACTTGCTTCATTATACAATAAATTCGGATGAATTTTAAAAGGGAGAAATTAGGATTGAAATACGAAATAAAATAAAACAACTTATGCAATACGGAGATCAAGCTTCTTTAAATCCTCGAAGATGTTATAACGACTCGGCTGGCGCCTCGGCGTTATAATACATCTTCTCGGATTTAAAGTATCGCTTGATCTCCTAATTACATAATATATATTATTATCAACTATAATAATGTAAAAGCTACTGATGCTATACTTGCTACTATCTATTTTGACTTTTGTTTTTTGTGATAGTAGTTAACTATGATGAAGTTAACAAATAAAGAAAACTTAAACTCTGATTGGTGGATTTCATACCCGTTCACTGTACGGAAATGAAATTATATCCGTACACCTTGCTGGAATTGCATACATTTCCATTGCGCAAAATGTGAAGAAAACGGGTGATTTACAGGTAGGAGTAAAAAATTAGTTTGTGCAACAAGGGTGGATATAATGCCTATATCGCACGAGAACGAAGTTTGAGACACGACGCCGAAGGCGAAGTGCCTCAATCGTTCGAAGGCGATATAGGCATTCCACCCAAGTTGTACAGTATCTTTTTCTTCGACTAAGTAAAACAATTACAAAATAAATTGCATGTCTCCTTGAGAAATCGAATATATGGATTAACCTATGCTTTTATCCATGCTAAAATATGGTTTGTAAAATCCCCCTGTTATTGTAGAATTTTTAAGAGAATTGTTAAAACTTTGCAGAAATTAGCATTTTCGAAGAAAAACTATTATTTTAAATTTTGTTTTATAAAAAAAATTAAAAAAGAATTATTCTCCCAGCTGGAATTGTACCTACGTTGGTCAGCTTCAGTCTATTTATACCTATCTTCTGCAGACTGAGCTACCAAACTCCGTCAAAACCTACGAGCAAATAGAACCACGTTGAGCAGGTCGGGGTTGTTGACGTACGACGTTCGATATTGTCCGTGTCAGGTCGGGGTTGTTGACGTATACAATCGATCGATATTCATCGGGTGCCGGTACCCTCTCTCACTCACTCGTACCCTCTCTCACTCACTCTTATAAACCACTTTTTCTAGCAGTTCCGTCGCGTGGAATATAATGCAATGTTCTCTCCTGTTTCTATTTGCTCGTAGGTCAAAACTCCGTCTACTATACTTATTATAAAAGTAGGTTGTACTTATTTAAATGATTTAATATTTATGTTTTTTTAATTATAAAAGTATTATTGTTAAAGCTATAATTTCACAAACCACGTTATTTTCAAATGCTTTAAGTGTTATTGAAGGAAGGAAACATTGATTTAACTTACTTTTACTTCTATATTTATGACAGGAGTTGTCAATAAATTAATTATAAATAAAGAAGTGTCAAATTGGACTGCTTTGATTAGCTGTTTTCATATCCGTACACTGTACGGATATGAAATTATATCCGTACACTTTACTGGAATTGCATACATTTCCATTGCGCGAAGCGTGAAGAAAACGGGTGATTTACAGGTAGGAGTAGAAAATAGTATATTGTGTTACAAGTGCAGAAAAGTGCCAATTTCTCACGAGTGTGAAGATTTTGCGACATGAGACGTAGTCGAATGCCGCAATCACACGAGTAAGAAATTGGTGTTTTTGCACGCGTTACACACTATACTTTATCTACGACAACAAAAAAAGTAATAAAGCACCAACAGCTAAGAAAGTTTTTTAACCTAGAATTTATACTCGCATTCATATTTTTTACGTGAAATATTTGGCAATAAATTAAGAGGTGTAATGTGAGCCGCTTCCACGATGTTTGGAGGTGTACGAGTATACACCCCAATTTTCCTTCATCGGATTCACTCATGGTACATCTAGAATTTTAAAAACGACAAAAGTAAACATTAAATTTGTAAAGGCAATAGTAATAATACGTTTACAATTTGTATAATCTCAGTCAATCTACTATTTAGTACTTACAGCTAAATAATCATACGTATGTACTCGTTTTCAAAAAATAATTTATATGCACAAAAATCACAATTCAATTGTCAAGGTTATTAACCTCTGCGCAAAATGTCAAATATTCTGGCATTATGTAGCAAATTATAAATGTTTTCAATGTTTTTATTGTAATTTAGCAATAATAATAAATAAAATTACATTAAAAATTATATAATAATGAAAATCATTAATTAATTTTACGTTTTAATTAAATAACAATCATTGTAACTTTATATAATGAGAAAAAAACATCATTGAAAGGCGTCTCGGTTACGCTGTAGCTACTAACCGAGCGATCCGGGTTCAATTCCCCGGGCCTGACCTTAGTTTCTTTTCTAGACGGATTTCCATTCGAAATATAATTTAATGTAAAATATTAATTAAACAAAATAAATTAACCTTTATCTAAAATTTATAACATTT
This sequence comes from Agrypnus murinus, assembly GCA_929113105.1. Taxonomy (NCBI): domain Eukaryota; kingdom Metazoa; phylum Arthropoda; class Insecta; order Coleoptera; family Elateridae; genus Agrypnus; species Agrypnus murinus. Next base: position 70,161,788 of record OV816031.1, on the reverse strand, counting down.
TATATTTCAAATAATTAATAATATTATAAATATTGCAAGTGGTGACATCTATGGCGTTTTAATAGAACTACAGATTATTGAGAACTCTTTCCTCACATACTTTACCGTTGAGTTTGGAGATTGTTTGCAATTGGTCGTTTTCACGGTTACTAGATTGTGCGGAATATGTAACTTTCTATCGTTGTCGTAGATAAAAGATTTTTCGTACCCACACATTTCGTGTTTATATCTTTTATATTTTATTCCACATGTACCATAGCAGCACATGGTTATAACTTTCTAGCTATCTGATTCATTTGACAACATCGTATTTTTGCAATAATTTGGTTTATTATTTCTTTAAAAACAACGCGAAAATAGTAAACAAATAATGCACATAACCTCATTTAATAGGAAATAATAATAACAGTGCTTGCTAAGTTGGCAATATGTCTATTTCAGAGATAAACATAAAACAAGCGCGAAATTTAAAATTTTACATGATATTGGTAGCCACTACTTGATTCAGTGGGACCGCACGGGATTATTTTAATTGGTGGTGGTGGGTGGTAGTGGCTGCAGTGAGACTGCGGCCTTATAGTCCGAGAGCTGGCGACCAAAATGTGTAAGAGTTTTGTAAAGGCTAATATTTTAATATTAGCTTATATTTTCACCTATATACAGTGTGTTTTTTGTAAACTATAATATAGGAAATCCAATGGAATTTTATCATTTTCCTCGTAAGTTTGTACCCTTGCAAATGTAAGTAGAAATTTTGGTATCAATCGAAAGAAGAATTCAGTTTACGTCAAAAAAATATTAAACTTTATGAAGAAAACTAAAATCGATTTAGAAAAAGACTTAAAAAGTTTATTGATTTATTGCTTTTGGTAATAAGTTATTAAAAAAAAGCTAGAAGCTGAACGCCGATTGGTGTAGCAGTTAACGCTTCAGATTCCTAATCAAGAATCGCGAGTTCAAACCCCATCATCTTATACTTTTTTTTTAAATTGTATTGCTTACTAATTATTATTTTTTAGAACTTTATTGCAACGATCATTAATTTTTTTTATTGTTAGATATTTTTGCTACGGGGGTTTACCGTTATTTTTTGTACAATTTTAACTATCCATCAAAAAGGCAAATGAAAAAAGGGCATAAAATTAATAATCGTTGTAATAAAGTACTAAAAATAATAATTAGTAAGCAATACAATTAAAAAAAAAAGTATACGATGCTGGGGTTTGAACTCGCGATTTTTGATTAGAAATCTGAAGCGTTAACCGCTACACCAATCCGCGTTCAGCTTCCAGCTTTTTTATAATCGCTTATTACAAAAAGCAATAAATCCATAAGCTTTTTAAGTCTTTTTCTAAATCTATTTTGGTTTTCTTCATAAAGTTTAATATTTTTTTGAAGTAAAATAAATTCTTCTTTCGATTGATACCAAATTTTCTACTTACATTTGCAAGGGTACAAACTTACCAGGAAAATGATAAAATTCCATTGGATTTCCTATATTATCGTTTACAAAAAACACACTGTATACCCAGCCTTGGTAGTGTAATGTCTGGCGTGCCGGACTTTCACCCAAGCGGCCCGCGATCGACTCCCGGCGCCGGCAGATCTGGTTAAGGCTTTCTGCAGTTTTCCTTAACTGTGACACAAATGTGGGATTTGCGCTGTTCCATCTGGTCACCAATGTCGTGAAAATGAGGTCAATGTAAAGAAGTGATTTGAAAAAGCTGAAATTTGGTACAGTGTTAATTTATTGAATATAGTTTCTCAAAAAAACAGTCAGGCTTCATTTTGATAGAACCGAGCTAGTCAGCAGCAAGGTCCGTTGATGCATGCATAATTATATCCAAAGTAAAGGTTATCTCACCCATTTCCACTATTGGCTTTTGAAATGGGCTCAAAAATGGCGTCTTTTTGGCGGCAATTTTAATTTGTCATGAATTTGTCAAATCAAATATTTACATAACATACGGAAAAGGTTACGAATATTTTAATTAAAACAAATCAATAATACTATGTATTAACTTATTAACAAATAATATTTTTAGGCATTCGAATTATCTTCTGTTATTGAGTAATATTAACTACTACTACTGAATAAAACCACGAAAACATTAACACATTAAAAAATGATGGTCTAAAATGGCGACGATTTATTAGTTATAGGAACAAAAGTTATATGAACAAAACAACAATAACAACTAAAGCGAATATTTTAACTGTGATACAACTAATTTATTAATGGTATCCCCCTCAAGAGTATTTGAGTTTCTCTTTTTTGTTACCCAAATATGGCAGAAAGCCATATAAAAGCCGTGGACGGAAATCTAACTTCTGTAAATGTCTGTACAGAATGGAGTATGATGGAAGTGGATGCTGCAACTATTTTTTAAGCTTTTGTAACCTTTCCAACCAGCTAAAAATTAAGAATATATTAAGTAGGTCATTGAAAATTATCCTGCTAATCGTATTTGTACTGCCATTTTCAAGATTTCCAGTGGCCACATCGGTATTTTTAAAACCCGAAGTGAATAGTGTCTCTGTTCCTTTTAGTAGCTGCATGAGAATTTGCTGTAGTATTATCTTGTAAAGTATATCGAGGTTCTCTCTTTCAATCCTTCCACACTCTTCAATTATTTTAGGCTTTTCTTTAACATATCCAGTATTATTTGATGATTGTTTTTGGCAATTAGATGGCCTGTTTCCTTTATTGCCTTTAAAAGTTTTAATTTTTTTATTAATTGCAACTACATTTATCTCTTCATTTAATCTTTTACGTTTCTTATTAACTGTAACTATATTAGAAACGTTAAATAACGTAGGAATTGCGTTTCATTTCAATATTTACCGCTCATCTTTTCTTCTTGTTTCAAATTGCGTTTCTTCAAAATGGAACTAGGGGAAATGTAAAACGGTAATAAAAGAGGGTGTAATCTACAGACTATACTTTCTCTATGCTTAAATAATTTATATTATTTCTACATGTAATTTTATTAAGACTCAAACTTGCTTACTTTACATAATCTTGAGTATTCAGTAATTCCCAATTCTGACTTATTTTCCTATCTTTTGGAAAAAGAAACAAACGCGCACCATTCCGGGAATTGCTAGAACAGTTTGGTGCACTACAACCAGTCATTTTTTGGGGAACAGACTTCGGCATTTCACTTATGTCAGAAACTGACAGATCGAACTTGGGCTCAAATATGGCCGTCTCAACTTTGATGAGATGACCTATGTATGTGTACTAGGTATACATACACATGAAGGGACCTTGGTCAGCAGTCGCTAGAAGCAGTTGTTACTTCTTTTTAGAAGTTTCTTTTGCTTTTTAGAAAACACTTAGATGACACTACTTCTTGTTACAACTTTCAAACTGCGCTGACGCCGAGTGTCCCCATATCCGAGATTTTTTTTTGTGTAGGATATTTATTTACACTCTAAATATAAGCTAATATTAAAATATTAGCCTTTACAAAACTCTTACTGCTCTTACTAGAGTCACTACATCTAGTCATCTAGGCCATGCTGGTCGATCAGAGTATCGCAAAACGCCGCCATATTGGGACAAAAGAAGCACGAAATTGTTCATTTTTGTATCTGTAGTGCATTTAATCAAATCCACGTTTACTTTAAAAGGTTTTTCTTATTCTGATAGATTGTTACATATGGATCTAGTTATATGAATTGTTGATATATATGTTGTTATGTACAAGATTCAGTTGTTAAATACGTTAATACAACAAATGTCTATTAAATGTAAAATACTTAGGGCCGGTATTATAAAACTTTTTACTTCCTAGATAAAATTTACTTTGAGAGTAAATTCATTTGTTCTGTCAATTTCATATGCAAATTTACAGAACAAATGAATTTACTCTCAAAGTAAATTTTATCTAGGAAGTAAAAAGTTTTATAATACCGGCCCTTACTTAATAATAAATATTGCAGTTATATACGTCTTACTCCTCAAGTATCTTATTTCAAATACATAACAAATTGGCGACGAGAAAATTTTTTTAGGTACTTGTGAGAAATTTCAATAAAAATAATGACTGAAGAAAGCATTAGTGTAACAGCGCTACTACAATTATTACAAAAGGAAACTTCAAGTTCATCATCTATAAACATAAATTTGGAACCTTTTGATGAAAATCAAGAATCTTTTACAACATACGTTGAATGATTGGATAACTATTTGGAATTCAAGGGTCTAAGTAAAGATGACACTAAGAAAATACAAGTTTTAATAAACTTCATTGGAACTAAAACATACCAGTTATTGTCAAGTCTGACAGCTCCTGAAATTCCAAAGAAAAAATCGTATGATGAATTGATTCAATTACTAAGAACTCACCTCAGTCCTACACCAAATGAAATCACTGAACAGTATAAATTCCTTTTACGGATGCAACATGAAGGAGAAAGTATAGTTACATACATATCTGAATTAAAGAAGTTAACCACACATTGTAATTTTACATGTCCTGAATGCCAAAAGCCTACAGTTACAGTTCATCTACGATCACAATTCATTCGTGGATTACGAAATGCAGACGTTCGGGAACGACTTCTTCAGGAACGAAGTATTACATTCGAAAAAGCTGTTGAAATTGCACTAGCTGCAGAAGCTTCCAAAAATTATTTCGAACAGAACAGTAAAGTAAAATAGGAAATTCTTCCCTGAGCTTGCTCAAATGTGTTAATTAGTCATTAATAACCTGACATAGGGCTATAACAGTTCTCCATTTGAGCAAACTGACATCAATCAATGATATTAATTAAAAATATTTACAAATGTTCCCGACACTGCAAAATGCCGTAAAAGGGGAATGGATTATGTATGTATGTATTTACAAATGTTAAAATAAATTTTACTTATGATAATTAAATTTTAATAAAGAAATTTAAATTGTTTTATTCGTAAGAATTTTATTAATTAAAACTTTTAAAGTGGAGAAAAAAACCTTTTATTTTGACCAACCTTGTATATAAAGTACGTCGAAATCCACTTCAATCTTATTTTAAATTGGTAGTACTGCTTTTAAATCTGTCAGATGATTTTATGTTGTAAACACGTCGAATATCCAAATCAATAATGGAAATAAAATCTTCTTGATTTAGTTCAATAAATAACTCATTCACAATTCCATACAATTGTTGATTAACGAAATAAATCTTCTTTAATTTTTAAAATATCCAGGTAAGTATTCATTATACTTCAATCTATCTTGTCGCATCGTCGTCCTCAGAGGATTTTTTATCCTTTTTAACTGTGGAAAAGATCGCTCTCAAGAACAGCTTGTTGTCATCAATGTTAAAAACATTCTAAGGCAAATTTCTAAGTTCGGAAAAACTGTCTGGAGTTTATCATTGATAATGATTTTATAGAAATCAATGTAATTTACATCTTCATCTTCGTTCATTTTCAAAAGTATGTAATGATGAAATTGTGTATTGTTTCGTCATGTTATCGTTTCAAGTTTAAACATGAAATTCGGAGAATACCGACAGCAGCACCGTAACCCAATAATGAACTTGAACTTAAACTAAAGGGCGGTTGGTTTGCATAATCGTACTCTTGGATAGAAAAATTTTATGCCCCAAAGTTTGAAAGATTGAAAAATTGACATTTTTTAACTCATAAATATTAATGATATTATTAAGTATACAGGGTGGGATTAAAGTATGGAATATTTAAAAACAAGCAAACTCAACCGTTTTTTTTAAAAACGCTAAAACACGTCGATTTTGTTTTTTAAAGATACACATTAATATGTGCGATTCACCTTCCGACTTTCATTTGTTTCTAAGTTATGACGTCATCACAAAAATTTTTAAATGACAATATAGATTTTTAGTAGTGAAATCCGATAGTGATTTATCTTCCCTTTATGGTCATGCAAATAGATCATAAGGTTGCATAACAAAGATTCTGAGAAAAATCGATCTGATATATTGATACCATAATATCAATAACATTAAATATTCAGATCGATTTTTCTCAGAACTTCTGTCTGCAACCTTATGATTTATTTGCATGATCATAAAGGGAAGGAAAATCACTATCGGATTCCACTATAAAAAACCTATATTGTCATTTAAATCTTTTTGTGATGACGTCATAACTTAGAAACAAATGACAGTCGAAAGGCAAATCGCACATATTAATGTGTATTTTTAAAAAACAAAATCGACGTGTTTTAGCGTTAAAAAAAACCCGGTTGAGTTCGCTTTTTTTTAAATATTCCATACTTTAATCCCACCCTGTATAAGCAACCTGATATATACTTAGAAATATTTTCAAATTTAATTAGTTAGATAATATTGCTAATTTTTTTTTAAATATTAACAAACATAAATAAATTTTGTCTTTTGAATGGGCCCCAATTTGACGGGGGCCCTAAGCAATTGCTTAGTCTGCTTATGCGGTAATACGGCACTGAGTTAAATGCTTGTCAAAAACCGCAGTGGATTATGCTGGTTCATTCAAATTAACAATGTCTCGACACCGTGACGCTAAGACTTATAAGGCATACATTTGTCTTTTTTATGTATGGTCACAAAGGCTTTACATATTGAGCTTGCTTCTGACCTTACTCCGGACGCTTTCTTAATCGTTTTACGCTTTCTAGCACTTCGAGGACGCTGTACTTCTATATATTCAGATAGCGGCACAAATTTTGTTGGCGCAGAAGATTAATGTCGGAAGTCGCAGAAAACGAAAAAATTGAATACATTCGAAATGTTCCCGCGGTTTTACACATTTCAGAGGAGTGTATTGCGTTCCCAAAGAGATTACTAGATGGCACTGTGGTAAAATACATCTTTCTCGCTATTAATGTATATTGAGCTTCGTTATATAATAACTCAATTGATTAATAAATAAATAAATAATTTAACATAATTTTTGAACTCCAGTATCTGTGCTACGCACAGGCGACATGCTGGATAATATTTTCAGTTAATAAAAGTTCTTATTCCAGGAGACTTTTGCTCATACTTTATTATTCTATTACACACTTGGGAACTGTGAAGTTCTATTACCCGCCCTCGAATGGGATTGTGACAAATAGACAAATTTTTTATGATCGATTATCATATTTCAAGCCCCGGCCCATAATAGTTCGAACAAGGTCAAAAAATGTACTTCCTGTTCAACATACATTTAAAACTTATTTTAGCTTCAATGCAAAATAAATTACATTTATTAAAGAAAACACTCAAATTGATTTGTAAAAAAAATTGTCATTTGTAAAATTGACGAATTTTACTCTTTATATTGTAAATAACAAAAACATAAAAATGAACATAATGATGAATTTCTTCTTTAAAATGCGGAAAAAGCATAATTAAATAATAAGTAACTATGTATAGAAAATATTCCACCACATTTCATATTAATTTTTGATTTTATCCTTGAAAATGAGTTTTGTTTGTTAAAGTCGAAACTGCAGTTGGCCGTTATATATTTGTTTTAATTTTAATAAACGTTGAGAAGACAGAGTTTTTCATTTAATTTTCTATAAATACTGTTAAAAATCAATTATTGAACTCAATTTCGTTAGACGCTTAAAAAATAATTAGAAGAAAAGAATTGCAAGCATCTAAGAAAACAAAATGTGAGAAATTATATGTAGTGTTCTGGAACTATTACGTTCTCAAAGAGATTACTAGATGGTACTCTGGTAAAATACACGTTTCTCGCTATTAATGTATATTGAGCTTTGGTATATAACTCGAGCATGCTTCGATTCTACCCATTAACTACTATAATTTTTGAACTCCAGTATCTGTGCTACGCACGGAACACATGCTGGATAATATTTTCATTTAATAAAAGTTATTTTTCCAGCAGACTTCGCTACGCTACAACACACTTGGGAACTGAGAAGTTGCTATTACCAGCCCTCGTATAACATTGTTACGAATAGACAAATTCTTCATGCTCGGTTTTCATGATCCTTCGAGCCCCCGCTCATAATAGTTCGATTAATTAAAAAACTTAACTTCTGTTCAATACAAATTTAGCTTTAATTACAAAACAATTGCATTTATTATCGAAAACTGTCTATCTTTAATAATTCCTTAATGTTAGCTGTGATGTTAGGCAATATAGGAGGTCTAATATAATAAAAAGATAGGGTGGTCCTAAAAAATGATCATTTAATAATGATGCTCTCTAACCCTCCATTGTGTCATGTCAGCTACAGAGAGACCTTGTGTAAATTTTGAACAAGAAATCTTGGACTTGACCAATTTATTACCATTTTAGCGGACCAGCAACGATCTTTTGCTAGGACAACAAATTGCTGAAAAACAAATACTTGAAAAGAAGTAAGTTGCTTTGCAATAGTGAAAGTCGGTTAGAAATATAAAACAAACCACTAAATCTAACAATGCATTGTATTTATTCCTGATTATTGATATAGGTTTTTTTTGTTTATTGTTTCCAGCCTTATTTTGTGGAACTCCATAATCATGAAATAAATAAAGATTATTAAAAGTTTCACAGTTTTATTAAAATATACCTGACAATATTGTTTCGACAGCTATGCTGTCATTATCAAAGGTAATATAATTATAAACAAACACGTCGCTAAGGTAGATACAAAATAGGTAACTAGATAAAATAATAATAATAATAAAAATTAATAATAAAAATCATAATTAAACATCTAATACTTCCAGTAACGGAGAATTACTGAGCTCAAGTTGTTCATTAATTAAAGGTACCCTGAGTTTGTGTTTGTATATCTCAAAGGCTTCTAAAATGTCTAATTTGCGTTTGTTATTACAAAAATGTAGGAATTTAATATTATTTTGAGGAGTCATTGTGTGATTTTGTTCTAAAAGGTGTTTGGCGTAATTCGATTTTTCAGGATGTTTATTTTTGTAAAGACGTACGTGTTCTTTATATCTTATGTCAAAATTTCGAAGTGTTTGTCCAATATATACCGAACTACAAAAAGAACAATTTAAACGGTAAATGCCCGATTTCATGATATCATGTGTTCTGTCTTTAGCATTAAATAAAAATGAAAAAGTGTTAGTGTTGGTTTTAAATGTTATTTTATAATTGTTGGTTTTTCTTAGTATATGTGCAATTTTTTCTGATATTTTGCCAAAATATGGTATAGATATGTAATTTGTGTCTTCTGTTTGATTGTCAATGGGATATATTCTTTTGATAGCTAACCTATAATCTTTTTGTTTAATTAAAGTGTCAATCATGTTAGGATTATAATGATTTGCATGTGCTAGTTGTTTAATGGTTGATATCTCTTTGCTAAAATCTGATTTTGTTAGTGGAATAGTTAAAGCTCTGTGTACTAATGATCTGTATGCTGCTATTTTATGTGTATTGTGGTGACAAGATTCATTTGGTATTGTTATGTCTGTTTGTGTTGGTTTTCTGTATATGGAAAATTCAAAAAGATTGTCTGCGTTAATCTTGATATTTAAGTCTAGAAAGTTTATAGCCCTGTTTTGTTCTGTTTCTAGTGTAAATTTTATATTAGGATGGATATTGTTTATAAGAATTAAAAATTCATTGATAACCTCAAAAGAACTGTCAAAACAAGCTAAAATGTCATCAACATAACGAAACCAGAAGATAATGTGTTTAGAGAGGTTAAATTCAAATATTCGATCTTCAAACTTGTCCATATATATGTTAGCTAATAGAGGACTTAGAGAATTACCCATAGGTAAACCATCCTTTTGTAAATAAATTATGTTATTAAAAGTGAAATAATTTTGACTTATACAAAGGTCAAATAATTGAATTAACTCTAACCTTTTAACTAATTCTATATTACTATTGATCAAGAAACTATCTAATAAAGGAATACATTCTTGTGGTGGTATTCTGGAGAACATGTTGCAAATATCAAAACTAACAAGTTTTGAATGTGGTGGAAGATGTATGTTTTGCAGCTTATCTACTAATTCTAATGAATTTCTAACAGAGTATTTCGATTTTGTTAAAAGAGATGTCTTTGAAACAGGACAAAATGTACAACACATCTAACATATCACTTCTTCAATCTATAAAACAGAAAATCACAGAGAACAATCTAATTTCTGTTAAAGCAGATAAGGGTAGCACTTTGGTAATTCTTTCTAAAGATATTTACATACAAAAAGTTAATGAATTTATTAATAAAGAAAATTTTGAAACGTTAAACAAAAACCCAACCACAAAATTCCAAAAAGAAATAAAACAAGGTTTAGAAAACTGCAATATCTGCTTTTCAGAATTAGAAAAGCAACAAATCATTAATAAAAACCCACAAATACCTAAACTGTATGGATTAGTGAAGACCCACAAACAGAATATGCCAATAAGACCAGTTGTATCATACATCAATGCACCTAATCACATTTTATCCAAAAAACTAAACCAGATTATTAACACGATAGGTTACAAATCGAAATACTCTGTTAGAAATTCATTAGAATTAGTAGATAAGCTGCAAAACATACATCTTCCACCACATTCAAAACTTGTTAGTTTTGATATTTGCAACATGTTCTCCAGAATACCACCACAAGAATGTATTCCTTTATTAGATAGTTTCTTGATCAATAGTAATATAGAATTAGTTAAAAGGTTAGAGTTAATTCAATTATTTGACCTTTGTATAAGTCAAAATTATTTCACTTTTAATAACATAATTTATTTACAAAAGGATGGTTTACCTATGGGTAATTCTCTAAGTCCTCTATTAGCTAACATATTTATGGACAAGTTTGAAGATCGAATATTTGAATTTAACCTCTCTAAACACATTATCTTCTGGTTTCGTTATGTTGATGACATTTTAGCTTGTTTTGACAGTTCTTTTGAGGTTATCAATGAATTTTTAATTCTTATAAACAATATCCATCCCACGACCTTCTAGATTTCACGAGACGACGTCTCTTATCCGGCCTGGGCACTTTTACGATTTCCCATATAAACTTTGTTTCTGAGAAAACGCAAAATTTCGCCGTTTTGGCGCTAGCTGACACGCTGATGTTTATTTGTCACTTGATGATGTATAGGTTAGGTAGCCCTTACAAATGTCAAGCGTTGCATGTTTACGTAAATATTTTGGGAATTAATTAAATAAATTTATATAATTAAATTAATTATGTTATTAAAATTAATTTACAAGTTGGTAAGTGGTTTAATAACATTATTGAAATTACAATTTTATAACTTTCCGTGAGCTTGGGTTTAGGATATAGAGAAAGTGAGCAGTAAGTACATTATCTGTTCACGTTTTTGCAATGTTTCTGTTTGCCAAACAAGGTTTTAGCAATTTTTAAAGAATTATATTACTAAGTTCCTCCTTGTGGTCGTGGCAAACAAAGAACTGTGAAGAAGCAATTGGAGTTAGAAGTACCTAGTGATGTTAGAATATTAGACGGATTGCATTCTCCAGGTAAATGTTCTACAATCTGTATTACAAGTTCGATTATTTGGTTGAATAAAAGTGTAAATCTTCTAGTGGAGTATTTTAATGCACCTCTGTCTTGAAGATTTACAAATCCTATCAGTGAATTTGAACAGGAGGCAGCTAACAGAGAATCTAACAGGCTATTGACATTCAATCCTTTCTTCAGTTTTTTTGTAATGAATCCTGCCAGAAGGGCTACAGATGCTGAAAGAATTCCGTAATCGAGATGCATAGATAAGGTTTACAGTTCTTTTATTAATTTTGTTATATTTTTAGGAAGTTCCATGTTGAAATTTATTCTTTCAGGTATCTGTAATTGTTGATCTGTCGAAATAAGGAAGTATAATTTTGCTGTTGAGTGTTGGTGTCCATAACCCCAACGTAAGATTTTAAACCATTTTTATCGTAAGTTAAAATTTGAAGAAAATTCATGAAATGATATTGTAGGATCACTTCCTACTATTACACATTGCAATGCTGCATTTATACTTTTTTCTGCTAGTGCTTGCCATTACTAAAGTGAACGAAAAAACAGCAACAAAACTACGAAAATGTAAACAAATAACAAGGAAATAACGTAATTATATAAAAAAGTAAAGAAAACTGCCGTAGAAGATTAGGAAAATATAATTTATTGACGATACGCGCAAAACCGACAAAAATATAAAAGCGCGCGAAGTTAGCGTAGTTTGAAATTGGCGTTTACGTGTTATATATCCGTTTCCGCCTTTTGCGTGTTTGGTGGCGCCAGCGGAGAAACACTTGAACTAATAGAGTGCGCAGGCCGGATAAGAGACTTCGTCTCGTGAAATCTAGAAGGTCGTGATCCATCCTAATATAAAATTTACACTAGAAACAGAACAAAACAGGGCTATAAACTTTCTAGACTTAAATATCAAGATTAACGCAGACAATCTTTTTGAATTTTCCATATACAGAAAACCAACACAAACAGACATAACAATACCAAATGAATCTTGTCACCACAATACACATAAAATAGCAGCATACAGATCATTAGTACACAGAGCTTTAACTATTCCACTAACAAAATCAGATTTTAGCAAAGAGATATCAACCATTAAACAACTAGCACATGCAAATCATTATAATCCGAACATGATTGACACTTTAATTAAACAAAAAGATTATAGGTTAGCTATCAAAAGAATATATCCCATTGACAATCAAACAGAAGACACAAATTACATATCTATACCATATTTTGGCAAAATATCAGAAAAAATTGCACATATACTAAGAAAAACCAACAATTATAAAATAACATTTAAAACCAACACTAACACTTTTTCATTTTTATTTAATGCTAAAGACAGAACACATGATATCATGAAATCGGGCATTTACCGTTTAAATTGTTCTTTTTGTAGTTCGGTATATATTGGACAAACACTTCGAAATTTTGACATAAGATATAAAGAACACGTACGTCTTTACAAAAATAAACATCCTGAAAAATCGAATTACGCCAAACACCTTTTAGAACAAAATCACACAATGACTCCTCAAAATAATATTAAATTCCTACATTTTTGTAATAACAAACGCAAATTAGACATTTTAGAAGCATTTGAGATATACAAACACAAACTCAGGGTACCTTTAATTAATGAACAACTTGAGCTCAGTAATTCTCCGTTACTGGAAGTATTAGATGTTTAATTATGATTTTTATTATTAATTTTTATTATTATTATTATTTTATCTAGTTACCTATTTTGTATCTACCTTAGCGACGTGTTTGTTTATAATTATATTACCTTTGATAATGACAGCATAGCTGTCGAAACAATATTGTCAGGTATATTTTAATAAAACTGTGAAACTTTTAATAATCTTTATTTATTTCATGATATAGGTTTTATTCAAATCACAAAGTCATAACGGCAGTTGTTGGGATTATTAGCAATGCTACCAGTCATTGTGTCTGGCTTAATTCATTCATTGTAAATGTTTTAAGTTGCTGTGGCTGTGTACTATTTGACAGGCGCAGCCTTTGTTGATTCTGCCTTGTAGCAAGTACTGCTTTTGCTTTTGTAGTTTTCATTTGTTTGGAACATTTTGTAAAAAGCCGTTTCTCGCGATTACTATACGAGGCGTGACAATTTAATTCCGCGTAGTGTCGCCCGTGGGGTGATTTAGTTAGAGTCACTGTATAGCGTGACTCTAGATTTAGTTAGAGATCCTTGATAATAATTAAGATGAGACATGATGAACCAGAGACCAAGGCCCACCTGACTTGTCAATTTATTTATTTATTATTTTGACAGCGTGCTAGCTTGGTGTCATGTTACAATTTTGTTATTATTCAATTCAAAATTTAATAATTATTAAAATGTTGAAAGAAAAAGAATAACCAAAACTTTATTCCACTACATTAGCATTATGCATATAATCATTTAATATAAATCAATATATGAAATATTTAACCTAAATAGGAAAGAGTGGTGCACGTTCAGTTCAGACATTTATCTTTGCACATGAGTTATATACTCATTTAATAGGATCTGTCAACTTTCTAATATACAATTTATAACACGTTCATTTGTGTACGAGATGGCATGTAGAAATTAAGATAAAGTTACATACGTTTTTTTCAAAACATTGTTTCAGAAGTTGCATTTTTTGAACTTTGAACAACACACGGGGCACATTCGTACATAATTAATTAAAACCAACAATAATGTCAAATAATTATTTTAATGACTATTTACTTATTTTTTCAATAAATACAAGAAGTTAAACCCTACTCTATTGAATGTTAAGATTATGGAAGTTAACAGCAAATTTCGGAAATCCTGACTGATGATGATTTCCTCCCGTTTCATAAGTAAAAAATCGTCTGTTAAGGGAAGACAAATCCTTCATGCCCTTTCTTCCTCATGAATTTGACATAGTAGGCTGGCACCATATCCTCAGTAATCACCTTTTGAACTACCCCCACAACGTATTTACAGGTTTTCTTCGTTGCAAATTTTACAAGGATGTAATTTCCTATGGCTAAGCTTTCATCATCTAGTATATCCTGTAAGGGGTCACTTTTTTCATTAGTCTTTATCAAAAAATCTTCCATATCAGAATCGTCAGAAATGACGAACTTACTTTTCTTTTGTGTGATAGGTTCTTCTAAATCAGAGCAATCAGTCAATGATTCATTCATTGAATCCACTTTAATCCTCAGAAAGTCGAATATTTCATACAGAATGCCACTTTAGATTTTGCATTCTTCTGTCCAACGTGCTAATTGAAGGAAAGGGTAAATATAGCTGGAGTAAAATGTTATAAGCACTTGCTCCACAAGTAAATCTAAGTTGTAATGCAGCAGAAACTGTTTTATTTGACCAGGGTACAAAGCGATTACTATCACGTTGCATTCCATCAATTTGGTCTGCACTAAGAATCATAGGTTAAATTGACTAATTAGCGACAACTGTCAAAATTGAAGTTTAAACAAAGAATTCAGTTTGTTTTCGAGTTAAATCAGAAAGTCCATGGATTCTGGTTCCAACCAATCAGAACGGGCGTCCAACATGTCTCATCTTTAGATTTAGTTAGAGTCACTGCATCTAGTCACCTAGGCCAGCTGGTCGATCAGAATAACGCAAACCGCCGCCATATTGGGGCAGAGAAGGGTGATTTTTAATAATGGGCAAATTAAAACCACGTTTTACGTGTTCGACATATTAGAGGTTTGATCTTTCAGAATAAGAAAAACCTTTTAAAGTAAATCAAAGTAAACCAAAGGTGTTAATTCCTACATTTTGGCGGCTACACCTGCCCTTTTGATAATGCAAAAAAAAACTTAGAAGTGAGTTTGTAGGGCGGAAAGCAACATAACGCCGATACAGGTCGATGGTGTTCACTCCAAAACCTTCATTAGTTATACAGAACCTTCTTTCTTTATATGTTTTAGTATCAGAAATAATAACATTCAGTTTATCACCACAATCCTGTATATCATCAAATTTCAAAGCGCACAATTCAGCTTTTCTGCAGGCCCCAGCAATTCCGAAGATCAACGCAACCTATACAAAGGCATACACTGTATATAAGAATAGTACAATTATTATTACTTACCTTCATAAATAAATATTCTCCGTCTTCCGCTTGTTTTAAAAATGTTTCGATTTGTTCTCATGTCAAGACGTTAGATTTTTTAGCACGATAACCAACATTTAATTTTTTAAAATAAGTAATAACAGCACCAAACTTTTCAATATCTGTGTTTTAATAAAAGACAACACGAGTTTTATAGGTAAAAAATCTCGGTCTATTAAATTCTCGCTTCCTGCGGTCGCTCGAATTTAAACTACAACCTCGATTTTTAAACTGTCTATAAAACTCTTGTTGTCTTAATAGCTATTATCCAACACCTCTATATAAATATCATGTTTACTATGGTCATTTTAAATAAGGAAAGTGATTGTTTACTCTTATTTACATTATAACCTACGTTGCCCCTAGCAACGTGGGTTATTTTTAAAAAACTCACTCCTTCAAAGATAACAACCAATCACCAGCTTACGTTACTTAATATTATTAAAATCCAGTTATCGTGCTAGAGTATTACCGTCAAAACTACAGACTAACTATACATTGCAAATACGATGTTTAAACTTAAATAAAGAGGTGTTGGATAAAATTTTGTATGGCACGCGTGAGTTAAGGATATTATCCACTCAGAAAAATTAACCCTTTCGGGCCTGCCGGCCCTCGAGGGTAAATTTTTCGTTCGTGGATAATATCTTACTTAACTCACTTGTACCATAAATAACTATTATCCAACACCTCTATATAAGTAAATACCATGTTTACTATGGTCATTTTAAATAAGGAAAGTGATTGTTCATTCTTATGTTACATTATAACCTACGTTGCCACTAGCAACGTGGGTTATTTTAAAAAAACTCACTCCTTCAAAGATAACAACCAATCACCAGCTTACGTTACTTAATATTATTAAAATCCAGTCAGCGTGCTGGAGTATTATAATTTATTACCGTCAAAACTACAGACTAACTATACATTGCAAATTCGATGTTTAAACTTAAATGAAGACGTGTTGGATAAAATTTTGTATGACACACGTGAGTTAAGGATATTATCCACTCAGAAAAATTAACCCTAAATTTTGCGTTCGTGAATAATATCTTACTTAACTCACTTGTACCATAAATAACTATAATATAATAAATGTCTATTAAATGTAAAATACTTACTTAATAATAAATATTGCAGTTATATACGTGTTACTCCTCAAGTATCTTATTCAAATACATAACATAGATCAAACCTCTAATATGTCAAATACGTAAAACGTGGTTTTAATTTGTCTATTATTAAAAACCACCCTTCTCTGCCCCAATATAGCGGCGTTTTGCGGTACTCTGATCGACCAGCTCGGCCTAGGTGACTAGATGTAGTGACTCTAACTCTAACTAACACGTTCCAAATAATAAAAATTCTGGCCTTACATTAGTTTTTCGTTCTCCTAAGGGTTATAGTTTTTTGACAAATGCAGTGTTTGATATCAACCCTTCAATCGCAATTTATATTTCTTACAAACTTGAAGAGAAATACATAAAAACTCTTCGATTTACTAATCATCAAATTAAGGGCGATCTTTTCACCACCTTGTAATTTTATTTGGCAGTTAATTGTAATGGATAAAATTTATTTATTCTATGGATACAATTGTAGAAACAGTTGTAACCATAGCAATTAACTTCCACATAAATTTATGAGGAAGTGAAAAGACCTGTCCGATTATTACATAATTTTTTCAAACTTCGTGTTTTTAAATTGGCATTAGTGCAAATGGATCCAACCAATCAGCGTCGATTTCCGCGTTGGCCGAACTCTAATATAGACTGACTCTAACTAAATCTAGAGTCACTGCATCTAGTTAACTAGGCAAGCTGGTCGACCAGAGTACCGCAAACCGCCGCCATATTGGGGCAGACGAAGCACGAAATTGTTCATTATTTGTTCTGTATTGAATTTAATCAAATCCACGTTTACTTTAAAAGGTTTTTCTTATTCTGAAAGATCAAACCTCTAATATGTCAAACACGTAAAACGTGGTTTTAATTTGCCCATTATTAAAAATCACCCTTCTCTGCCCCAATATGGCGGCGGTTTGCGTTATTCTGATAGACCAGCTGGCCTAGGTGACTAGATGCAGTGACTCTAACTAAATCTAAAGATGAGACATGTTGGACGCCCGTTCTGATTGGTTGGAACCAGAATCCATGGACTTTCTGATTTAACTCGAAAACAAACTGAATTCTTTGTTTAAACTTCAATTTTGACAGTTGTCGCTAATTAGTCAATTTAACCTATGATTCTTAGTGCAGACCAAATTGATGGAATGCAACGTGATAGTAATCGCTTTGTACCCTGGTCAAATAAAACAGTATCTGCTGCATTACAACTTAGATTTACTTGTGGAGCAAGTGCTTATAACATTTTACTCCAGCTATATTTACCCTTTCCTTCAATTAGCACGTTGGACAGAAGAATGCAAAATCTAAAGTGGCATTCTGTATGAAATATTCGACTTTCTGAGGATTAAAGTGGATTCAATGAATGAATCATTGACTGATTGCTCTGATTTAGAAGAACCTATCACACAAAAGAAAAGTAAGTTCGTCATTTCTGACGATTCTGATATGGAAGATTTTTTGATAAAGACTAATGAAAAAAGTGACCCCTTACAGGGTATACTAGATGATGAAAGCTTAGCCATAGGAAATTACATCCTTGTAAAATTTGCAACGAAGAAAACCTGTAAATACCTTGTGGGGGTAGTTCAAAAGGTGATTACTGAGGATATGGTGCCAGCCTACTATGTCAAATTCATGAGGAAGAAAGGGCATGAAGGATTTGTCTTCCCTTAACAGACGATTTTTTACTTGTGAAACGGGAGGAAATTGTTATCAGTCAGCATTCAGGATTTCCGAAATTTGTTGTTAACTTCCATAATCTTAACATTCAATAGAGTAGGGTATAACTTCTTGTATTTATTGAAAAAATAAGTAAATAGTCATTAAAATAATTATTTGACATTATTGTTGGTTTTAATTAATTATGTACGAATGTGTCCCGTGTGTTGTTCAAAGTTCAAAAAAATTCAACTTCTGAAACAATGTTTTGCAAAAAACGTATGTAACTTTATCTTAATTTCTACATGCCATCTCGTACACAAATGAACGTGTTATAAATTGTATATTAGAAAGTTGACAGATCCTATTAAATGAGTATATAACTCATGTGCAAAGATAAATGTCTGAACGTGCACCACTCTTTTCTATTTAGGTTAAATATTTCATATATTGATTTATGTTAAATGATTATATGCATAATGCTAATGTAGTGGAATAAAGTTTTGGTTATTCTTTTTCTTTCAACATTTTAATAATTATTAAATTTTGAATTGAATAATAACAAAATTGTAACATGACACCAAGCTAGCACGCTGTCAAAATAATAAATAAATAAATTGACAAGTCAGGTGGGCCTTGGTCTCTGGTTCATCATGTCTCATCTTAATTATTATCAAGGATCTCTAACTAAATCTAGAGTCACTCTATACAGTGACTCTAACTAAATCACCCCACGGGCGACACTACGCGGAATTAAATTGTCACGCCTCGTATAGTAATCGCGAGAAACGGCTTTTTACAAAATGTTCCAAACAAATGAAAACTACAAAAGCAAAAGCAGTACTTGCTACAAGGCAGAATTAACAAAGGCTGCGCCTGTCAAATAGTACACAGCCACAGCAACTTAAAACATTTACAATGAATGAATTAAGCCAGACACAATGACTGGTAGCATTGCTAATAATCCCAACAACTGCCGTTATGACTTTGTGATTTGAATAAAACCTATATCAATAATCAGGAATAAATACAATGCATTGTTAGATTTAGTGGTTTGTTTTATATTTCTAACCGACTTTCACTATTGCAAAGCAACTTACTTCTTTTCAAGTATTTGTTTTTCAGCAATTTGTTGTCCTAGCAAAAGATCGTTGCTGGTCCGCTAAAATGGTAATAAATTGGTCAAGTCCAAGATTTCTTGTTCAAAATTTACACAAGGTCTCTCTGTAGCTGACATGACACAATGGAGGGTTAGAGAGCATCATTATTAAATGATCATTTTTTAGGACCACCCTATCTTTTTATTATATTAGACCTCCTATATTGCCTAACATCACAGCTAACATTAAGGAATTATTAAAGATAGACAGTTTTCGATAATAAATGCAATTGTTTTGTAATTAAAGCTAAATTTGTATTGAACAGAAGTTAAGTTTTTTAATTAATCGAACTATTATGAGCGGGGGCTCGAAGGATCATGAAAACCGAGCATGAAGAATTTGTCTATTCGTAACAATGTTATACGAGGGCTGGTAATAGCAACTTCTCAGTTCCCAAGTGTGTTGTAGCGTAGCGAAGTCTGCTGGAAAAATAACTTTTATTAAATGAAAATATTATCCAGTATGTGTCCCGTGCGTAGCACAGATAATGGAGTTCAAAAATTATAGTAGTTACTGGGTAGAATCGAAGCATGCTCGAGTTATATACCAAAGCTCAATATACATTAATAGCGAGAAACGTGTATTTTACCAGAGTGCCATCTAGTAATCTCTTTGAGAACGTAATACAGAATATTCTCCAGAACACTACATATAATTTCTCACATTTTGTTTTCTTAGATGCTTGTAATTCTTTTCTTCTAATTATTTTTTAAGCTTCTAACGGAATTGAGTTCAATAATTGATTTTTAACAGTATTTATAGAAAATTAAATGAAAAACTCTGTCTTCTCAACGTTTATTAAAATTAAAACAAATATATAACGGCCAACTGCAGTTTCGACTTTAACAAACAAAACTCATTTTCAAGGATAAAATCAAAAATTAATATGAAACGTCGTGGAATATTTTCTATACATAGTTACTTATTTAATTATGCTTTTTCCGCATTTTAAAGAAGAAATTCATCATTATGTTCATTTTTATGTTTTTGTTATTTACAATATAAAGAGTAAAATTCGTCAATTTTACAAATGACAATTTTTTTTACAAATCAATTTGAGTGTTTTCTTTAATAAATGTAATTTATTTTGCATTGAAGCTAAAATAAGTTTTAAATGTATGTTGAAGAGAAAGTAAATTTTTTGACCTTGTTCGAACTATTATGGGCCGGGGCTTGAAATATGATAATCGATCATAAAAAATTTGTCTATTTGTCACAATCCCATTCGAGGGCGGGTAATAGAACTTCACAGTTCCCAAGTGTGTAATAGAATAATAAAGTATGAGCAAAAGTCTCCTGGAATAAGAACTTTTATTAACTGAAAATATTATCCAGCATGTCGCCTGTGCGTAGCACAGATACTGGAGTTCAAAAATTATGTTAAATTATTTATTTATTTATTAATCAATTGAGTTATTATATAACGAAGCTCAATATACATTAATAGCGAGAAAGATGTATTTTACCAGTGCCATCTAGTAATCGTTTTGGGAACGCAATACACTCCTCTGAAATGTGTAAAACCGCGGGAACATTTCGAATGTATTCAATTTTTTCGTTTTCTGCGACTTCCGACATTAATCTTCTGCGCCAACAAAATTTGTGCCGCTATCTGAATATATAGAAGTACAGCGTCCTCGAAGAGCTAGAAAGCGTAAAACGATTAAGAAAGCGTCCGGACTAAGGTCAGAAGCAAGCTCAATATGTAAAGCCTTTGTGACCATACATAAAAAAGACAAATGTATGCCTTATAAGTCTTAGCGTCACGGTGTCGAGACATTGTTAATTTGAATGAACCAGCATAATCCACTGCGGTTTTTGACAAGCATTTAACTCAGTGCCGTATTACCGCATAAGCAGACTAAGCAATTGCTTAGGGCCCCCGTCAAATTGGGGCCCCTTCAAAAGACAAAATTTATTTATGTTTGTTAATATTTAAAAAAAATTAGCAATATTATCTAACTAATTAAATTTGAAAATATTTCTAAGTATATATCAGGTTGCTTATACAGGGTGGGATTAAAGTATGGAATATTTAAAAAAAAGCGAACTCAACCGGGTTTTTTTTAACGCTAAAACAAGTCGATTTTGTTTTTTAAAAATACACATTAATATGTGCGATTTGCCTTCCGACTGTCATTTGTTTCTAAGTTATGACGTCATCACAAAAAGATTTAAATGACAATATAGATTTTTTATAGTGGAATCCGATAGTGATTTTTCTTCCCTTTATGATCATGCAAATAAATCATAAGGTTGCAGACAGAAATTCTGAGAAAAATCGATCTGAACATTTAATGTTATTGATATTATGGTATCAATATATCAATATATCAGATCGATTTTTCTCAGAATTTTTGTTATTCAACCTTATGATTTATTTGCATGATCATAAAGGGAAGATAAATCACTATCGGATTTCACTACTAAAATCTATATTGTCATTTAAAAATTTTTGTGATGACGTCATAACTTAGAAACAAATGAAAGTCGGAAGGTGAATCGCACATATTAATGTGTATCTTTAAAAAACAAAATCGACGTGTTTTAGCGTTTTTAAAAAAAACGGTTGAGTTCGCTTTTTTTTAAATATTCCATACTTTAATCCCACCCTGTATACTTAATAATATTATTAATATTTATGAGTTAAAAAATGTCAATTTTTCAATCTTTCAAACTTTGGGGCATAAAATTTTTCTATCCAAGAGTACGATTATGCAAACCAACCGCCCTTTTGTTTAAGTTCAAGTTCATTATTGGGTTACGGTGCTGCTGTCGGTATTCTCCGAATTTCATGTTTAAACTTGAAACGATAACATGACGAAACAATACACAATTTCATCATTACATACTTTTGAAAATGAACGAAGATGAAGATGTCAATTACATTGATTTCTATAAAATCATTATCAATGATAAACTCCAGACAGTTTTTCCGAACTTAGAAATTTGCCTTAGAATGTTTTTAACATTGATGACAACAAGCTGTTCTTGAGAGCGATCTTTTCCACAGTTAAAAAGGATAAAAAATCCTCTGAGGACGACGATGCGACAAGATAGATTGAAGTATAATGAATACTTACCTGGATATTTTAAAAATTAAAGAAGATTTATTTCGTTAATCAACAATTGTATGGAATTGTGAATGAGTTATTTATTGAACTAATTCAAGAAGATTTTATTTCCATTATTGATTTGGATATTCGACGTGTTTACAACATAAAATCATCTGACAGATTTAAAAGCAGTACTACCAATTTAAAATAAGATTGAAGTGGATTTCGACGTACTTTATATACAAGGTTGGTCAAAATAAAAGGTTTTTTCTCCACTTTAAAAGTTTTAATTAATAAAATTCTTAGGAATAAAACAATTTAAATTTCTTTATTAAAATTTAATTATCATAAGTAAAATTTATTTTAACATTTGTAAATACATACATACATAATCCATTCCCCTTTTACGGCATTTTGCAGTGTCGGGAACATTTGTAAATATTTTTAATTAATATTATTGATTGATGTCAGTTTGCTCAAATGGAGAACTGTTATAGCCCTATGTCAGGTTATTAATGACTAATTAACACATTTGAGCAAGCTCAGGGAAGAATTTTCTATTTTACTTTACTGTTCTGTTCTAAATAATTTTTCTTTTATTTTTCTTTGAATTAGATTTTCTTTTATTCTCATTAATAAAAATAAAGACTGTGTTTTCAATTTATATATGTGTTTATATATGTTGTATACAAGCATCCATTTCTTTTTCTTTTCGCATATAGAGTTTAGCTTGCTGTTGTCCAGTTGCGGAAGTCCAAGTGTCTTGGTAGTAAGTTCTTTTGTTCCAGGTATAACAATCAATAAGATTTTATTATTTCTTTTATTTCATGCTCTATCGAATTAAACCTGAGTTAGCCCATTGGGGAAAAAATATTGGGGTTTTATTTTATTTTATTAGATTTCACCGCAGATATTTTATGAAGCTGTCAACGTGAGGCACAAGTTTTTATATTTTATAATTATATCACCTCAATATATGACAATTGCTCACTCGGACAATTTTCTTTGGGGGCCCCCAAGAAAGTGGGGGCCCTAAGCTATAGCTTGTGTAGCTTATACGTAAATCCTGCACTGAAAACGTCCCTCAGTATCCCTAAGAATAGACTCATTGAAAAAAGTTTCACAATAAACATCGTCTGGATGTAAGGAAGTAGTTTCGTGAACAGGTTCAATTCAGCAAACCTCCATTATCAGAAGGCAGGAAAAAGGAATTGCTATATGAATTACTTTGCGTAAGCGTAACAGAAGAGATTGCACGCGGTGAACTGACAGTTACATCTCGGTGAATAAGCGTGTGAACATCTTCTACAAGTCATAGTAGAACGGCCGGAACTTCTTGTACAAGTCACAGCAGAACGGCATAAGCGTAGAGTTATCATGACAGTTACTCAAACAGTTGAAACATAGGCTTGAATTTTTGCAAAATGTCATCTTTCATCAGGTGTTTTGCGCTTACAGTCATTACAGTAATACAGAGGATGCATGGAATAATGGGCAATTATGCGATTTACCAGGCGTTGCTTTTGAGAAAAATGAATTTTTAACATTTTTCCTTGCAGGTTTCTTCGAACGCCAAGATGTACTGGCCTGAGCGTTGTCATGAGCGTTACAACATGTTTCTAAAAATTCATCCAGATCATTAAAGGACGGCACATTTTAGATTTATAATGTAATTCCAAACTGGTAACTGTAGATTTATCTAAACGTTTAAGTAATATCATTGTGAAGACAAAATCCCAATTATATGTAGGCGGGTATCCCATATTTTTAAGAGCGGACATATTCTCTTTAAAGGACTCTAGTAAATGCGATAAAGCATTCGGATTTTCGGAATTCATTCATTCATTCATATTTTTTGAGCTATTCCAATGACTGGAAGCGAGGCGTCTCTTGTTAGTATACTTATCAACTAAAGTTGGATATACGATAGAATAATTTGCGTCGGTAGGTTGAATACGGTAGATCAGGACTAATGGAAGACCATACAGAGTGAATTGGAGCTAAGAAGATTTTTCTACAGGTGAGATTGAGTTATTATTGTGAACTAAAGCATTGTAAAGATTGATAAATGGTGTAAAGGCTTTTATGACTCATAAAAAAGTAAATGCAATTCTATTTCGGCAGTCCAGTCAACTTAGAAAAAATAGCGGAAGGTTGAAGTAAGTTCGTGGATTTTTGCATAGAATTTTCTTGTGGATTGTTAAACAACCCCATAAAAGTCGACACCTGTAGGTGATGAGCTCGAAGA
This sequence comes from Agrypnus murinus, assembly GCA_929113105.1. Classification (NCBI taxonomy): domain Eukaryota; kingdom Metazoa; phylum Arthropoda; class Insecta; order Coleoptera; family Elateridae; genus Agrypnus; species Agrypnus murinus. The sequence continues at coordinate 70,136,975 of OV816031.1, read as the reverse complement.
AATAATAAGGGTAAACCCTAACGGTTTTTGTCTTTTTTCTGGGAAACTATTAGGTTTATCAAGATGAAGGAGAATAGGTAAAATAAAGATTATTTAAATCCCTGCCAAGAATGGCCAAATGCTTTTTCGTACCTTGCATACTTTTTGGGTTATCGAAGAAAGAAAATATGTCATACACGGATCAGCAATTCGCACCAGTAAATTTGCTTAAGGAACTTTTAGGCGTAACTTTTTTTGGTCTCATATTCGTCATGAAGTAGCTAAGGAAAATCTGTTGAGAGCCGCACGCGATCGTGGTCCAGTCGGGTTTACTTTAGCATCTCTTCGGTAAAATCCATCAGGCGATATTATCGGTATTCTTGGTGCCAGTCGACTGAAAATTTCTTAGTGGTAAGTTAATTCTTTTATGGAATCAGAATATTTAGAAATTTTCCCATATGGATCTAACTTTATGGACACATGTATAAAAGTCGATTGTATTTTGTAATATGCAAATTTGGAATTTTGTCTAAATTAAGTGTATACTTTGTGGGTACGTAGCATAAATTCCAAAAGTATGTAGAGACACATTCTGTAAGAAAGCTGTTCATTTTAACAGCCATGTTAAAACACAAACAGTGTGTTAGATTAAATTGCTATTTTATAAAAATAGTTTTATGTTAATATTTAACGTGGTCTATTAGTTTGAGTTTAAAATTGTGGAAACTTCAATGAAAACTCCGATAAATTCCATGGATATATCATGAAAATGTTTTCATATTTTAGTAATAATTATTACTATAATTGTTACAGGTAAGTGCATATTTTTGAAATCAATGTAAAGTTCTTTGTTTATAACAATAATGGTCACATAATCCTACTTTTATTTATAATGAATCCGGAGCTAACGGAACTAAGGTGATCACACGTTTGCTAGAATATGTTAATTGACTTGTTTTTAGTTGCAGGCCTTTATATACCCTTTTTAAAAACATTTGAAAAATAGCAAAATTCGAGGCGTGTGACGTTAAAACAATTTTTCAATAATAAAAATTATCAAATTTCTTAATTCTAATTACATAAGAATGTAGCACATAAAACTACAAACAAAATATATACTTTTATCTTAAATTGGCTAATAAGCTTGTAATTGAACGTCAACGATAGCTACACTACACCAATCTAGAACTTTCCTGAATAAATCTACATTATCTACAATTTCACACATAAAGGAAAAAACTTAAAAATAAGTTTGCTAATCAACATCTTGACGAAATAACTTTGGATCAATATTTTGATGCCTTTAAACAACTTAAACTAGGAAAGCTTTAAACAGTTCTTGTACTTTGTACAATAACCCAGCCAAATGTAACGAAACATTGGACAAAATGCCTAAAATAAAACATAGTTTTAACTAACGAAGAGACCGTTTACACAAAGGGGAAAAACTTAACTAATCAAACAATCCAATCAACTTAAACAAATTTATCAACTTTTAAAATCAAGTAACTTAATTCCATCGGTATAAATCTTTCAATAGTAACTTATTGTATTCCATTTCAGATGAAACGCAGCTTGTAACCGAGTTAATTCATTGAAAACTTCATAATTCCTACTACGGTAGCCCACATATATTTGAAATGGAAAACCTGTCCACCTAAACAGCGGATAAAATATTTTATAATTTTGTTCAATTAGCGATTAATTAGTGCATGTTTGATCCTTTAAGCCTAAAATGTATAATTTAAGAATTACATGTTGAAATATTAATACAGAAAGTTAGGTTATGTTTGCATGATAAATCATAAACCTTCTATTCTGTTTTAATTTGTTATATTTAGCTAAGTTTAAGAAAATGTTTAACATGAATAAATTAACTTCTTTGACATGTTTTCCTACTAATGTTTATTGTAATAGTCAACAGAATTATCTTAAACAAAAATCATTTCTTTGCGCACACTAATAAATTTCTTGTATAAAAAATATACATCAGTTAATAATTTCATTTCATGAAACAAAGCACAAGCAAACAGTGTGTTTATCTTGATCCAAACCCTTGAGATATTAAATGTTTATAAAATAATATATTTCTTTCGAAACCATATTTTATATTTTACGAGGCATAATTAGACTAAGGATTGGGTTTTATTTGGATAAACTTAGTCTTTCCAACGTACTCTGCACCTGCCTGCGTTTTTTTGAAAAAGAAGAGAGAATTTAGTTCAATTTGTTATTGGTTTATAATAGTGTGATTAGCTAGAACTTTATGGAATAAGACCACTCTTTAAATTTTGAAGATACAAACACCTTCAGTGTGGACAGCGAACGACTCACGACTTCAGCGGTTGAAAGATTCCGGTAACGCCAACAGACTACTCGGTGTCCATATAATATAGTTTTGTAACCTTATCGTATAGTTGAGATTACGGATTCGCCCTTTAAGTGGAGATTAAGCATTCCTGTATTCAGTCTGAAAGATGCACGTCAATTATTCTAGCTACTTTAATGCCTATGCTGCAAGCAATTAAAAAATCTAGTGGAGGAATCTGGCTCTTTGGATAGTGAAAGAACCTTAAATTCGTTTAAGAGAGTATTTAGACTTCTGTTATGATTCAGTAAACATGAGTATTTTGTGGCTTTTCTGCATTAAGAATTTATAATAAACGCTAAATTTTGATAATTTTCAAGATTAAAAAGAACGCAAATAAAAGTCTTATCTTTATTTCGAAAATCACATAACTAACAGTAATTTGAGTTTATTTCAGCAATAGATCAGTCATAAGTCATAAAAAAAACTAGTAATTTAAAAAGTGGAAATGATTGTGAACCTTAAAGGGTTAACTAATGAAGAAAAATAACGAGTTTGTGCACCAACATAGTTCAGAGTTTAAATTAACTGTCTTTTGGTTTTCAAGCTTGTGTTATCTTGTGCATGATCTTCTACCAATAATGTACTACCATTTCTAGTGTTCTACTATTTGAGACCATTTTATTTAATAACGAGAAATAACCATCATTATTCACCTGCTGAAGATTGGCATAAAAAATTGTTTGTAGTCAATCTTTCAAAACTACAAACGAGATGGATTCCTTTTTTTTTCTTTTTGTCTTTTCGCAAATTATAGATTCCCGTCGGAATTTTTTTAAAACAATAACAACAAACAATTTGGGTGGCGCTTTCTATAATGTTGTTTATTTATTCCTATGTTTAATCTGAAACTAGTGAGCTTTTGTGATTAACACCTACTACATCTGAAAGTAATTTGATAGCAAGTAAGTAGTATCATACTGTGCTTTTGTGTTTAAATTTTTAATGCTACAACATGGCTTCGCTTGTTTATAAGTTGCTGTAGTAGTTACGAACCCAGGGCCCATAATAGTTCGTACGTGTTTGTTAAAGGACATAACTTGATTAGGTATTGATGATGATCAAAACTACCAAAACTTTGAAGAGCTGTATCTCGGGAATTATTAGGTTCAGAAAAGTGGTTCTGCAATCGAAATGTAGCAAATTTAGTCTATTATCAAATTAAACTAACATCGTTCGCTGTAAAAAAATCCTTTATGAGATATTCAGCGAAAACAGAAGAAAGGTCGGGATTTTCATCGTTTTTCAATATGGTGGCCAGCGCGGCGACATGCCAAGGTCGGAAACTAAACTAAACTAAAAATAAGGACCCCAACTTAAAAACATCCAAAAATCAAAACTACTCGACATTTTGTAAGGTAAAATGTATACAGTTTGTTTGATTTAAAGCGCCCCACTTTGTAGAAACTTTATTTTCAGTCAGAAATGGTATAAACATATATTATTAAATGGCATAAAATTTTCTATGTTCTGGTTCAGAAAGTCTTGTATTTACTAAATCGGCGTGAGCCTGATGACGTCATCAATCTTTTTTTTAAATTACACGGTAGTTATTTTTTTACTGAAACCAATAGAGTATTGTGTTCTATTTTCAGCCATAATAAATACTCATACTGTTACACAAGAAGATTTTCAAGAAAAACGTGAAAAATGATTTACGACTGGTAGGCTTTGATTTCTGGTTCTCCAATTAATAAAACAGAAATATCTAGCAAGCTTAGATAAATAACAAAATTTTAGTTGTTCCAGTTGCGTATTACAAGTTTTTCTCGGGCTGGAGGAAGGGGAGAGTACTTTATAAAAATTCCGAATCAAAATACTTATAGGCCAGTAAAATAGAATACGTTGGTGGAAATAAATGTTGGAAAGCGGGAGATCGTTTCGATCGCTTCGTTTAAAGTCAAATATAAGTTATCCTAGCACGGTCTCTCGATTCGAGCTTACCTGAGGGCATCAAAAGAACCACGAAACCTTCGGATCTTTTTTAGTTTTTCGCTTATAACTTCAAAAAGGTGCTTTCCAACGAAAACTTTACTAGTACAAGAATTAAAGAGCATTAAATTCTGCGTCGGATGAGTATCCAACACTTTAAAATTGGTCCAGTGGTTTGGTCGAAATCGACGGTCGAGAAACGACAATTTTACAAATTTTCGTTTTTCCGTCAGACCGGACGCCCAGAGGCTTTCCGTATAAAAAACCCCGTTGGACTCATTCTGATTGTTAATATAAGTCGAGAAATATCTAAGCTTTGATATTATAGAGGTTGTCGGATTAGATTAATGGCCATTTTTCCATCATTCCCCATCCTAGCAATTAGGATCAATCCATATGAAGTAGTGCAGTACTGGTCGCTCGATCATTTCGAAAAAAGATAATTTTTTTGTGTGTTATCACCCCTAAGTATTGGTAAATCAAAACCACTGTCATTTTATTTTTATTCCATTTAATTGAAATATGGCAGCCATATTTGTTTCGTGGTGCACGACGTTGCTTGCAGTTTTTGATGTAAACGTAACTCTTGATATCTCAAGAACGGTTGATCCTAGAGACCTGTGGTAAAAGTGATTGTATTGCTCACATGTCGTACTACATTTTTAAATCTATACATAATTTTTGTAGGACGCTTACTTATGGGTGTGATTTAATCCAGAAGATTAAAGTTTTAACAAAAATTTCCGCTTTTATGGGGGCATATTTCATATATCCAGATAAAAATGAAGTCTTAGTGAGGATTTTCTATTTAAACGTACACGGTTAGAGGTAGTTTATGTATAAAATATTTTAAATCTGAAATTTTACTATTTTGGTATTTACGGGCTTTGAAGTTCTCGTTATGATACGTCATATCAATATTATGTTTATGATTAAAAAAATGTAGTCCGACATGTGAACAATACAATCATTTTTACCGCAGGTCTCTAGGATCAACTGTTTTTCAGATATCAAGAGTTACGTTTACATCCAAAAACTGCAAGCAACCTCGTGCACCACGAAACAAATATGGCTGCCATATTTCAATTAAATGGAATAAAAATAAAATGAGAGTGGTTTTGATCTACCGATGCTTAGGGGTGGGTGATAACACACAAAAAATTATCTTTTTTTCGAAATGATCGAGTGACCAATACTGCACTACTTCATATGAATTGATTCTAATTGCTATGATGGGGGATGACAAAAAATGGCCATTAAGTTAATCCGGTAACCTCTATAATATCAAAGCGTAGGTATTTCTCGACTTATATTAACAATCACAATGAGTCCGAGTTTTTTATACGGAAAGCATCTGGGCGTCCGGTATGACGAAAAATCGAAAATTTGTAAAATTGTCGTTTCTCGGCCGTCGATTTCGACCATACCACTAGACCGACTTTAAAGTGTTGGATATTCATCCGACGCAGAATTTAATGCTCTTTAATTCTTGTAATAGTGAAGTTTTCGTTGGAAAGCACCGCTTTGGAGTTATAAGCGAAAAACTAAAAAAGGTCCGAAGATTTCGTGGTTCTTTTGATGCCCTCAGGTAAGCTCGAGTCGAGGGACCGTGCAAACCTAGGATACTTATATTTGACCTCAAACGAAGCGATCGAAACGATCTCCCGCTTTCCAACATTTATTTTCACCAACGGTGCAAAACGGGTCTTATTTTACTGGCCTATTAGATTTTGACATATTAAATGACCTGGACTATTAAAAAAATCGGAGGTGGCTACCCCCCCCCCCCAAATATGCCACTGAGGTTTTCTGATGGTCTTTAACCTTTAACAAAACAGTAGAAAAATAAATAATAGAATAAATTTAAAAACTTATTTTAGAATTCCTCTAATAGATAGAGAGCCGCAATAGGAAATTATTGATATGTATTGATGCACTGCATTAGTGGATGGGTCACATGATATACTTTTTACCACTCGATTATTTTTTCTAATAACTTCTTGTATCATAAGGAATACCAAACCATGATTGCCAGAAACATTGGAAAGTTGCGCGTGGGTGCTAGACGGCCCGAAAGACTTTAAACGAGCGTCCTCGACAGGGCGACTGAAATCAAATTTCTTATGGTCATATTTTTGTTCCTCGTTTTCGATATGATAAGTTAAACCAGTGAAATAAAACTTTATCATCTCATGTATTATGAAGGATTTAAGCTTTGCTTTGGCAACGAGAGCTACTGTGTAAGTGCTGCTATTTATTTTTGAAGTGTATTATTTAATATACATGAATAAAAAATATCAAGGATAGCAAAGAATACCTAACCATAATTGCGCGTGGTGCCAGATCACCTGAAAGATTTTAAACGAGCGCCGTCTGCAGGGCGACTGAGATGCAATTTCTTATGGCCATATTCTTGTTCTTCGTGTTCGATATGATACGATTAATACTTTCTGGCATGTTAAAAAATAAATCAATAATTTCCTATTGCGGTTCTTTGGAGGGGGGTTAACGGAATGGAGCCACTCCGATTTTCTTTTAATAGTCTGGGCCATTTATGTCAAAATCTATGTTATGTGAAAGGTATTTTGAATCGGGATTTTTGAGTATCCCCCCCCCCTAGAGAGAAATTTGCAAATACGCTACTAGAACAACTAAATGCGTTATTTTTTCGTTATTTACCTAAGCTTGCTAGATAATTCTGTTTTATTAATTAGAGAACATAGATCAAAGCCTACTAGTCGTAAATCATTTTTCACGCTTTTCTTGAAATCTTTCTCATGTAAAAGTATGAATATTTATAATGGTTAAAAAGAGAACTTAATGCTCATCTATTTCAGTAAGAAAATACCTATCATGTAATTTAAAAAAAAAGGTCGATGATGTCATACGCTCACGCCGATTTAGTAAATACAAAACTTTCTGAACCAGAACATAGAGAATTTTAAGCCATTTAATACTATACATATATAGTTTATACCACTTCTGACAAAAAATAAAGTTGCTACAAAGCGGGGCGCTTTAAATCAAACTGACTGTATAGATGAAGCAATCCTATATAACCGTACTATAAACATGTTATAGTCGGCTCAAATTATAATGTAAACGTACTCAGTCAATTGATGTATAATGTTCATAATTCTCAACAATATTTTTAGGAGATTATTATTATAAAACGCTATAACTAACTATTTAATAGAGTACCGCGACTCTCTTTTTATCATAGAACGTTAACGTCATTGTTATAACATTTTTAATAAAAATATTAAATGACAGATTATAAGCTATTCAGTAGTTGAAATGATTAGTGTAGTTCTACTGTGAGTAAATAATTTTGACAAGTCAAGTGAAGTGACAACAACGAGTCATCGAGAGAGATTAATAAAGTGTGTGTGAGTGTAGTGAAAAGTTAAGAAAGGAATTATTTAATCATGTCGTTTTTCGGAAATGCGCTTGGCGGAAACCCTTTTGCTACGCCTGTCGGTAGTAGAATAGGTAATTACTTTTAACCATAAGATGTAACAAAACGATTAATTTGTGGTGTTTCGAAAATCGATTACATTAAAACGTAGAATTGTCAACCCGGTGCTGACAATAATAGTATACACGAACCTAATAATAATTCTAATTAACAGGTATCGTTTATTAACAAAAGGCGTGACAAATTTTTACGCAACATTCTATTTAAAGTTGTTTTTTTGCTAACAATTATAAACAATTAACAAAGGGAAAAAAGGTTATTTAGTACGTAGGTTGTAAATATCCTTTAATGGATGTTTATTTATTATAAATGAGTCACTTTTTAAGTACATGCAGATTTATCATGTGGAACTAAAACTAATAAGTGGAAAAGAACTATTGGCTTTCACCTTGCTATTGAAAAAATATCTTGATAGATAGAAAGTTATTATGTTCTTTCGGTTAGAAACCAGTTCAAAATAAGAAACTTGAACTTTTATGAGGATAAATGTTAGGGTCGCACATTTTTTAATGTAATAAGGAAATAAAATTGATATTTTATGCAATCAGGTCTTCTCGTTAATTGTTTAACAGATCGTGAAGATTACTTTAGTTATTATGGTTTGTTAATTTTGATAATTACATTTCATGTAGTTTACATTTCCTTCATGAATAGAAAAATTAATCCAATTTGTACGTAGTTAAAATTATAATGATGTCATAGTACAGTTATTAATGTCATTGTCATTTTTATTATTATTTGCATTTCTCGAATTCCAGAACAAGCAACAGATGGAACGCTCGCTTCAGAAAATTGGGCACTCAATATGGAAATATGTGACTTAGTAAACGAAACAGAGGATGGTCCAAAAGATGCTGTTAAAGCCATAAGAAAACGTCTAGCTCAGAATGCAGGAAAAAATTATACAGTCGTCATGTATACTTTAACTGTACTTGAAACTTGCGTCAAGAATTGTGGAAAAAGATTTCATATTTTAGCTTGCAGTAAAGATTTTGTACAGGAATTGGTAAGCGAAAAAACCTAACCATTGTTAGGTTTAAAGCTAATTGCACTTAAGTTTATCTTATCAGTATTTACTTGGTATTGTTTCAATAGAATTTTATCTTTTCTTTTAAATGAGGGCATTGATCTTTATCTTTATTTTCATTTTTTTATGTAATAACAATAATTGGAAATGTAGTTTCAAGTTTGCAAGCCACTCACATCATCAATAATATCATAGTACATGTAGAATCTTGGCTAAAAAATTGAAAACATCAGCAGTAATCAAGTTAATGCTTTTTTATAATTTTATACACTATAAGTGGGGTTTAGTGCTATAAATTATTTAAAGGTTAATTTAGAAACAACTGACAAATATATTAAAAAATAATGGTACATCAGTAATTCTAATTTAACAGCAAAAAGTTGCTGTTTCCGTTTTTTTGACCATAGTAGTACAATACAGATGAAAATAGCTCCTCTTCTTACCCCTGACTTTAGAACCTTAGGACGAGATAGAAACAATTGAAAAAAAAACTGAAGCATGAATATTCAAAGATGGTGTTGGGGGCACTATCAACTTTTCTGAATAAATTGTTTCACCCTTGTATTTAAAATAATTTAAAAAAAAGCTCTTTGTAAATACAGTGTGGAAATAAAGTAGCAGATAAATTCGATAACTTCATTAAAATTAATTTTTTGGAGAAAATCTCGAAGGGGTATAGCGATTTTAATTACTTGTAGCTATACTGTACCATTTTAAGCCTTGGTAGTGTAATGTCTGGCGTGCCGGACTTTCACCCAAGCGGCCCGGGTTCGACTCCCAGCGCTGGCAGATCTGGTTAAGGTTTTCTGCAGTTTCCCTTAGCTGTAACACAAATGTGGGATTTGCGCTGTTACATCTATAAGTCGGCTGCAGCCGCACATTGGGCCTACATAATAATAATAATCGCCCCCTCCCTCCCGCACAAGCTTATAGCTTCTGGGGCCTTGGTTAAGGTTATGGGTTGTAGTAATTATTATTATTATTATATTATTATTTTCAACTTGTTACGTCATTTGTTTTTAAAGTAATGACGTCATCGATATTTTCTTAAATGACAACCCATATTTTTTATTGTCGATTTCAGTAGTACTTTTTATTCTGTTTTCAACTGTATACAATTTTCAATATGTTACATTTGAAAAAAAATATAAGAAAAACTGCCCTATAGTTCGAATATTAAAAATTCTTTAAATTTGCAAAATGAATCTAGTCACCGTATAAAAAACGTTACATTTAAAGAAAGTTGAGAAAAACAGTCTAAAATTTTAATTAGACTAAAAAGAAACTAAATTGATTAACAAGAAAAAAGACTAATAACAATTAACATAAATTACAAAAATAAGCACAGAAATAACAGTTTTTATTACACTAGATGTTCAAAGTGACGACCCTGTACCATTTGACAATACCCAAGGCGATTATGAAATTCATTTGTCACATTCTGAAGAGTTTCAGGTAATATTAATCTAATCTCATGTTGAATTCTTTACTTGAGATCTTCTAAATTATTGGGTCGAGTTTTATACACTTTACTTTTGAAGTACCCCCATAGAAAGAAGTCTAATGGCGTTAAATCAGGGGATCTAGCCGGCCATTCCATCGGACCTCTTCATCCTATCCACCTTCCTTGGAGAACTTGGTGCAAATAGCTTTGTACATTAATTGCATAATGAGGTGGAGCACCATCATGTTGTAACCAAACGCTATTGTTTGATAGCTCGGGATTGTTTGCATTGGGAAATAATGCAGGCATCAGTTCCAACTAAAAATTGCAGGTATCTTTCTCCAGTTAAATTATTTGCGGAAAAAATGGCCCTATGATTTGGTCATCAATAATCCCTGCCCATACATTAAGCTTCTGGGGATGTTGTGTATGAGTTTCCTACATCCAATAAGGATTTTTTCTAGCCCAATATCTACAATTCTGTTTATTAACCATACCGTTTAAACAAAATGTTGCTTCATCCGAAAATAAAAACTTTCAAAAATTTTAAAACTGAAGTGTGGCTTACGTCCTGGTCCAAAGCAATGTTTCTACTAGTTCCATGTGGATTGTTTTCAATTTCTAGTAGCACCTCAAGTTGTACATCTTCATTTAATGTCACCGGACATTCACTTTTTGGGAGATTCTTTACAACGCCAAGTTTTCGAAATTTCTTTTCAATCCTACCAACCATTGATTGACTTATGGGTTGATCCGGGTATGTTTCTCAAAAAAGTTGACACTTCTTGATGTGTTCGAATTTTGTCACCACAACCAATCATCATTAACACTTCAATTCGCTGTTTCTCGCTCAATTGTGCCATTATTATTAATAAAATGGTTTACTAAAGGTAAATTCTACTTTAGAACAAGAAAATAACATTTATTTTATTGTTTACTCCTGACAGCCATAACTAAGGTTTTTGTTTTATATGGTGACTAGATTCATTTTACAAATTTAAAGAATTTTTAATATTCAAACTTTAGGGCAGTTTTTCCCAATTTTTTTCAAATGTAACATATTGAAAATTGTATACTGTTGAAAAGAGAATAAAAAGTACTACCGAAATAGACAATAAAAAATATAGGTTGTCATTTAAAAAAAATATCGATGACGTCATTACTTTAAAAACAAATGACGTAACAAGTTGAAATGGTACAGTATAGCGTCGAGTAATTAAAATCGCTATACCCCTTCGAGATTTTTTCCAAAAAATTAATTTTAACAAAGTTATCGAATTTATCCGCTACTTTATTTCCACCCTGTATATTCCAATTGAATTTTAGTAAGTTAATAAGAATAAATAAATCATAACCTTCACTGAAACTTATTAATCAAAGAAATGGAAATAAATGTAGTCACCTCAACACATTTAGAAAATGTTTTTCTTGCAACTCTTGCCAAGAGAACAGTATTTTTAAACTCCATGCGCAAATTGTCAAATATTTCTGGAATAATGTTGCACACACCCATGTGATTCTGCTTTTCAGGTCTTCCAATTATTATTCAGGTTCGGTAATGTATATAAAATCCTGTGATTTTAAATATCCCCACAAGAAAAAAAAATGACCACAGTTAAATCTGGCAATTTGGTTGTACACGTCCACCAATAGATCTATTTGAAAATATTTGATCTAGGTAATCTTGTATACGCTTAAAATAGTATGGGGAGCTCCATCCTGTTAAGAAATAATTGCGTTGAAAAATAATTGCTGCCACTATACTTTCGATGAGGAGATTTTATATTGTTACCTGAGAAATAGCCAGGAATACTTGGGAATGTATGGGAATACACAGCAATACTTGAGGAATAACTACTCGGGAATATTTCAGAAATCAATTCAGGAATACGGAAATAACCACAGATATTTCGGTATTCCCAGGAATAGGTGTACAAAATTTTTTTAGCAAGATGTCCCGAGGGGCCTCTTACTACTAGAATAGGTGTACAAATTTTTGGAAATATATTGGAATACATGGGAATGTACAGAGAATATTTGAGATGAATATTGAGAATGCACGGGAATATACAGAGAATAATCGGGAATATTTGAGGAATATACGGGAATGCCGGCAATACTTGAGGAATACTCGGGAATATTACGAAAATATATGAAATTTGGGAGTGGGTTACAACGAACTCTGATGCTTTTTCATTAAGTTTTGATTAGATAGTACTGGAAAACACTCGGAAATACCGGAAATTAATTCAGGAATACGGAAATAAACGTAGATATTTCGGTATTCCCGGGAATAGTTGCACAAGATTTGTTTAGTTAGATGCCCGAGGGGCGTATTACTATTCGAATAGGTTTATAAATTTTCGGAAATATATTTAGAATACACGGGAATATACAGAGAATAATCGGGAATATTCGGGGAATATACGGGAATGCCGGTAATACTCGGGGATATTACGAAAATATATATATGAAAGTTTGGGAGTGGGGTACAACAAGCTCTGACGCTATTTTATTAAGTTTTGGTTAGAAAATACGAAAATACATTTGGGAATGAATTCAGGGATACGGAAATAACCGCAAATTTGTTTAGTGAGATACCCGAGGGGCGTTTTGCTACTGGAATATAGGTGTCCGGAATATATAGGGAATAGTCGGAAATATGCAGAGAATAATAATAGAATAGATAAAGAATAGCTATGTAGCTAATCTTCGCCTTTTCAGGACAAATGTCTGTAATAGGTACATTTGTTAAATAAAGACGGTTTATTATTATTATTATTAATAATCGGGAATATTTGGGTTTTCAAGGTGTTTCACTTAAGATTCGCATGATAGGCTGAGGTGATAGTACTCGTCAATAGAAACAAAAAATCCTAATGCTATTTTTGATTTTACGCACATCGAAAAACATTTGCTGAAAAGGTCAACTTTTGGGAACTGCTGGAAATAATAATGAAAACAAGCTGTGACATCACCTAGCATCAGTTGAAAATGCAGTTAGGTACATCCAGAATAACACGGAAATCCAATTCAGAAATATCCGCAGATATTTTATATTATTCCCGGGTGTACAAAATTTGTTTAGTGAGATGTCCCTCTATATAGATCAAATGTAACAGCAACATACTCCTATAAGATGCAATGGACTGATCATCCACTCATCTCAAACCATCTGATTATCTAAAACTCAACAATAGATATCCAAAACAACTCAGTAAAGACAATTATGAAGATGTAAAGCTACAATATAGCATACAACAAACTTTTATATTCTGTTATTTAAAGTTAATTTACTGGGCAAAAAGGAAATTTGCTGCTTTGGCCAATTTCCAAAAAAACATTGTATGCTACTTTAACACTAAATCTGGAATATGATCACTAGGGTGACCGTTAAAAACTTTTTTTTGTGCACCCCGTAAAACGTTAGAAAACGATACAAAAATAAGTAGAAAAATATTTTTTTTGAATTTAAACCGTGTCTAAAACTGTTAGAAGTTTTAAGAAAATAGGTATTTTTATTTAATTTTATTGTTTGGTGTCTTTCCAGAGTTTTCTCGGCGCAACTTTATTGTTTTTTAATGTTTTTGGTTCAAAAAATGTGTATCTTTATGTTTTTGGGACCACTGAATACGAATCTGAGTACCAAAATTTTTTGACAGTTGTCTTCAAACTACAACAAGCATTTTCGAGGAAATTTACAGCATTGTAAGGGTTTTTTGAGTCGCTAAGTTCAAATTTGGTGTCAAGATAAAATTTGGACAGTTGACAGCTGTCAATTGCATGAAAAATAAATAGATTCAAGGTAATTATTTTTTATAAGGGTTTTTCAGGCTGCCGAGTTAAAATCTGAAGTTTTAATAGAATCGTGACCAGTGCCGGAGCTATGGTCTTTGCCGCCCGCATGCAATTTCTAAAAACCCGAATATTAAAAAAAAAACTGAAAAGTTAAAGAAAATTTTGATAATGCCACTTCACTTTAATCATAGAATATAGTGATACAGGGATTATAGCCTTCTCACTGACCCAAATCGCTAACAAAATTAAAATGAATTTTAATTAAAGCTAAAATTAATTTGAACTAGAGTTTAAAAATGCTTTCTTTTTTTTTTTTAAATTAAGATATTAAAATAATTTAAAATTTTCTCTACGCAGGTTAATCACGATACACGAGAGGTTGTTTTGAACCAAAACAATCAAAGTAGAAATTTCAAAAAAATAATTAAGTAACACTTAAAATTCTGAATACGGCCCTGTCCATAATTAAACAAAATATATTGGCTAATGAGTTCAGCAAATGAGATATCTCAGCGTAAATTCGTTTACTGAAATCCTCAAGAACACTCCCATAGGAATAATCTCAGTACATAATTTCGGCGAAGTTTTATTAGCTGTTGATTATAATGATGAATCGTAGAAATGCAAATGATAGCAGCAATATTAAATTTCTATTAAAATAATTTTTCTTCACCTTATGCAGCTACTTATTTATCATGCAATATAAATAAATAATATAAATATATAAATAAATATTCATAAATATTTTCTTAATCTTCAAATTTATTTATTTTAAGGGCACAAAACTTAATTTTTATAGAATATTAAGAAATTGGTTGAAATTGAATAAATGAAAAAATCCAAAAATACGAAAACTCTAAAACACATATTAAAAATAAAATACGATTTGTTTTATTTGGCAAATAGTCATAAACATTTTGGGGATGCAGCACGCCCAAAAATGTTTGGCTCGGGCCGCCACTACTGGTTACGTAGCAATAAATGTTTTGTACGAAATTTCGTTTCTGCGGATAAGAACCGTTCACCGTTTCACTTTAGATAGACTGCAGTAAACACAACATTCTGCAGGTAAGCATTTAGCCTGCTCTCGTTGCAAAATCCTAAAGAGCTGGGTTATCAAAGCGAAGGCAATAAAAATATTTAAAAATTTTTAATCAGTGTATCCGACTTTATTCTAAGGTTGATCATTCTAAGAATTTTTTGTTTTTATGATAAAAATTTAGTTTCTTTAAAAATGTACTTATGAATCTCGCCTTGTTATTACGAGTAACTTATTATTACTTTTTTTGTGGTTGTAGATAAAGTATAGTGTATAAACATGTGTAAGTATAGTGTGTAGTGTCGCTGTGTTAGAATCTGACGTTTTAATAAAATCGTGATTCTTGATAACTGTCAAGTGTCACGATAAGGCCGGCCTGAAGAGGGTGCAGTTCGAAATTTCTACTTTGATTGACAACACTTTGGCTGTTTCGGTTCAAAACAACCTCTTGCATATCATGATTAACCTACGTAGAGAAAATTTTAAACTATTTTAATATTTTAATTTAAAAAAATGAATGCAAGCATTTTTAAACTTTAGTTCAAATAAATTTTAACTTTAATTAAAATTCATTTTAATTTTGTTAGCGATTCGGGTCAGTGAGAAGCTCGTAATTCCTGTATCATTATATTCTTCTTAAAATTTGGTTTATCTTTTGAGATTTTTTTGAATATTCGGGTTTTTAGAAGTTGGCGGCAAAGGCCCTAGCACCGGCACTGGTCACGATTCCATTAAAACGTCAGATTTTAACTCGGCAGCCTGAAAACACTTATAAAAAATAATTTCCTTTAATAATCTCATTTGCTGAACTCATTAGCCAATATATTTTGTTTAATTATGGACCTGGCCGTATTCAGAATTTTAAGTGTTACTTAATTATTTTTTTGAAATTTCTACTTTGATTGTTTCGGTTCAAAACAACGTCTCGTGTATCGTGATTAACCTGCGTGGAGAAGATTTTAAATTATTTTAATATTCTAATTTAAAAAAAGAAAGAAAGCATTTTTAAACTCTAGTTCAAATTAATTTTAGCTTTAATTAAAATTCATTTTAATTTTGTTAGCGATTCGAGTCAGTGAGAAGGCTATAATCCCTGTATCACTATATTCTACGATTAAAGTGAAGTGGCATTATCAAAATTTTCTTTAACTTTTCAGTTTTTTTTTAATATTCGGGTTTTTAGAAATTGCATGCGGGTGTCAAAGAGCCTAGCTCCGGCACTGGTAACGATTCTATTAAAACGTCAGATTTTAACTCGGCAGCCTGAAAAACCCTTATAAAAAATAATTTCCTTGAATCTATTTATTTTTCATGCAATTGACAGCTGTCAACTGTCCAAATTTTATCTTGACACCAAATTTGAACTCAGCAACTCAAAAAACCCTTACAATGCTGTAAATTTCCTCGAAAATGCTCGTTGTAGTTTGAAGACTTACTGTCAAAAGATTTTGGTATTCAGATTCATATTCAGCGACCCTAGAAACATAAAGGTACACATTTTTGAACCAAAAACATTGAAAAACAATAAAGTTGTGCCGAGAAAACTCTGGAAAGACACCAAACAATAAAATTAAATAAAAATACTTATTTTTTTAAAAAAACTTCTAACAGTTTTAGGCAAGGTTTATTTAAATTCAAAAAAATATTTTTCCACTTGCTTTTGCATCATTTTATAACGTTTTAGGGAGTTCACGAAAAAAGAAATTTTTAGCAGTGATTAATGATTAATTAATTAATGATCACAAAAATGAAAATTCTTTGTGTCAAAGAATTGTACACAGGTACTTACTATTTTACTGCTCATATTTTAAAGTTACTAATGTGGGTTAAATAAATTAATGTGAAAGTGTGGCACTACTGTGATAACTGGTAACGTGCAATAAGAATTCTATATGCAGATAAGGAACTTGAGATTAAGATATCTGTCAGTTATTGACATTGAGATTATAAATTAATAAAAAAAAAATCTAAATAGCACTTAATTTTATATAAAATAATTTTAAGAAATATACGCTGATGAAAGCTAATTATTTAACATGTTAACTGCTATGTTAAACTTTCTTAGATTGTCGCAGGTGTGGTGTGCGATTTATATGTCCTATTTGTAGCTTCTTTTAGGTATGATACGGGACATATTTACCCTGTAAACATGTGCCATATTATCGTTTTTTTTTTTTTAAATTAAAACTTAATATACAGTATTGTATGGTTAATCCGCACAGAAAGTTGCCAAGACCTGTTTGGATCAATGAAATGTTCGGATAACAGCATTCACATAAATGCTATCTGTAATTCGAACTAAGTTTGGATTATAGATCACATCTCATGTTGATCAAAATGAATCAATCAAAATTAGTAGACATTTTAATAACATACTAACTACATGATAACACAAAACAAACAAGGAAAGAATATAAAGGGAAAATGCTTAGGGTAATCTTAGAATTCAACAACACAACACTTCATATTTTGTTTTCTGCACAGTATTTACATAAAGTTCGGATTACAAATATCAAATTTCGGACTATGGAAATCAATTTACACAACTAGGACTGCTAAGACTATAGATGTGTTCGGATTATTCACATTACTGTATTTGGAAAATGTATTGATAAAGGTGATCAACATGAATTGCGATATACTTTATATGAGTGATGTAGATTTTACGGGAATTTTATATGTATTGTTTATTGTTTCAACTCTTATTTGGTAAAACTCCATAATTATGAAATGAATCAAAATGATTAGTAAAAAGTTTTATTATAATCTAGCTGACCATTGTTTCGAAAGCTAAGCTGCCATTATGAACGATAATATAAATATAAACAAATATGCCGCCAAGGTAAATACAAAAAATTGATAACCAGATAAAAATATTAAAAAATTAAATGTCTAACACTTCCAGTTACGGAGAATTACTGAGCTCAATCTATTCATTCATTAAAGATACTCTAAGTTTGTGTTTGTATATCTCAAAAGCTCCAAAAATGTCTAATTTGCGTTGTTATTACAAAAATGTAGGAATTTATTATTTTGAGGAGTCATTGTGTGATTTTGTTCTAAAAGGTGTTTGGCATAATTAGATTTTTCTGGATGTTTATTTCGGTAACAATGCACGTACTCTTTATATCTTATGCCAAAATCTCAAAATGTTTGCCTAATATACAGGGTGATTCAGAAATAACTGATATCCTTTAAATGGTAGGTAGAGGGAGGCAGTAGAGCTAATTTACCTTGACAAGTATAGGTCAAAAACGAAGTTTTCCAGAAAATTAATTTTAAAATTTTATTGAATTTTTGGATCCGGTCCTGACCTTGGATCCTTTTGGATCCAAAATTCATTAAACTTTAAAATTCATTTTCTTGGAAACTAGTCGTTTTTGACCTATATTTGTCAAGGTAAATTAGCTCTACTGCCTCCCCTTTACCTACCATTTAAAGGATATCAGATATTTCTGAATCACCCTGTATATCGAACTACAAAAAGAACAATTCAAACAGTAAATACCCGATTTCATGATATCGTCTAGTCTGTCTTTAGGGATAAAAATGAAAAGGTGTTAGTGTTGGTTTTACATGTAATATATTGCGGTGATATTTGAATAAAATATATATGCCCACCAAATAAAACATAAATTATATACGGTGGATTAAAATAAAAATACACCACAGATATTTTTCTTTATTCCAATCAGCCAGCTCAGGGTTATTCGGTAAAGCATAAATTATTTGAATTATGAGACTCTTATTAACTCTTAGAATGCCTGAAAAAGAAGAAAAACTTAAATTGCAAGCACTAGGGCTACTGAACAACCACTGCTAAACTCTAAATTCAAAAAGAAAGAAAACTGAATGCTTGTATATGCATCAATTAAACACATAAGTAAATTTAAAAACACATAAACTTTATTTAATGAACAAATAAAAATTCAAATGAAAAGTAAATGGCAAGAAATGTTGTTCAAATTAATACAATTAACAATTGGGAAATAAATTCCCAGGCTTGCTCAAATGTGATTAAAAGTTGTAATAGCCTGACATAGGGCCATTACGGTCATTCACACAAAATGGTCAGAATTTTTATAACAAAGTTTAAAAACTAATTGTACTATATAAGTCATAACAAGATTGACCTAAATTATCTGTTTTCAGTTTACTGACAGCGCGAAACTAAGTTGGTCTCTTGGAACATAGAAAAATTCACCCTACCTTAATAGATCGTAGCCTCTAAATTTAAATAAGAAGATTACTTCTTCTTTACAAGTGGAAAACCCATCCCAATATGTAACTTGGGTTGCATAAACGTGTATTATGATAAAATAATCTAACTGATTGATATCCTTTTTAAAAATATGAAACCTTTTTATATGCATAAGAAACTTAGGTTATGTTTGCATGAAATTTTTATTCTTGATTCCTAATTTAAATATTGATGAGCCTAACTGTGACCCTATGTGTAACCTTTATATTAATTATGCCTATCACTTAGCATGTCCCTCTTTTAATTTAAATCTGATATGTGAAATATTTGTTTTCACGTTTCCGATCTATTGTTAATAAAATTTTCAATGAGGTGATCTGATATCACCGCAATATAATAATTGTAATAGAATGTCAGAATCCTGTGATATTAATTATTGTACTTTAACAAATCTAAAAAGAGTGTAGTAAACTATTTTTCATTCTCCCCTTTGCGAAAGTGTAACTTTCTATCTTGATAAGGCAACCGAATGCGAAAGTAAAACATTCGAGATGGTTGCTAGGTATGAAAAACTTTCGGTCCCTGGACAATGAAGTAAAACTGTCAATCTTTTTAAAATATAATATTATAAGGTGGCTGTTGTCAACATTACCTTGGTAACAATACTGTTGTATATACAAACATTATTTGAATATAATCACTGAATCATCATTTTATTTATTTATTTACGGTAGTTAATAAATGTCAAGGGGAGAATGAAAAGTTTAATACATTACACGCTGCGAAAGCCCTTTCAGGTGCTCGGTGTTTTTAACTAACCTCGGCTACGCTTACGCTTTGCCTCGGCCAATCAATAACACCTTACACCTAAAAGTAAACTTTCGCAGCTTGTAATGGAAATAACTATTTAAGGTTTCTCGTAGTACTACGTAACAGGTGTAAAACGATTTGTTTTCATGCATAGTGTCATGCTGTTATTTAATTCTGTGTTTGACATAATGATTAATCTATTTTCTTTAAATTAATAAAATTTCTATTAATTGGAAATTGTCCTGTACGTGGAATTTTCTTTCTGTTGGGCAATGAAGTATTATTATTATTAATAATAAAAACTTCTGTAGCTGTACTGTTTAAAACCAGAAGGCCATTTTGTTTTCTTTACCATTCCAATTCTACAACAGTTTAAAGAAGAAAGAAACTTAATTTCCGAGTAGTAGCTTTATATAAGCGTTTGAAAAAATTTCTTAAATACATTTCTAATTTCTATTGCCTCAATTAAAAGCTTAAAATTAATGCTTTAAAATGTGACCCAGTAGACTTGTGTGTTTTTATTACTTTTTAGTTACTGTAAAAACCGCAATTTGCTAAGCCGCGTCCATTTCGGTTTCTAGTGTCAATATGGTTTGAGATAAATCATAAAATAAAATATGTTTTGGACTCTCCAGAAATGACTTAATTATTATTAGACAAAACCTGATTTTTTCCAAGATCGGTCAGCAACCACTGTTTTTTATGTAATTGGGTAATTTTTTTGTAGAATGACCCATTTGACCTTTTCCGAATAATCTTGGCAAGTTTGTGGCTCATCTTCAATATGATACACTACATAATAGTTAGTTTCCATTAATGTGTATTTTTTAGATTATGAACTACTATTTAGAATTTTCTTTGTTAATTGTAATAAGCTGAATGTCAATAGCTGACAGATCACCTAAATCTAGAGCTTTCTACTTGCATATAGAATTCTCTTTTTTTATGTTATTACAACAGCACCTCCAGTTCACAGATCCAATATTTTACATTGGAATGGGGTGGAGTGCACACTATGGTAGAAACATTTTTGCATCTTCTGTCCGTCTGCTAGCTGCACACTTTCACTGTTTTATACACTATGCTAATAATATTAAAGCAGTACATTTTAAGTATGAGCAGTTAAATAGTGGGTGTTGTGATCAATCAATTAAATTGATTAATCAATCAAACAATGAAATCGATCAAACGATTACATTGATTAATTGAACAATCTATTAAATCGATTATTCGATCAATGGATTAATCAATCAGGCGATTTAATTTTTTAATCGATTTTTATTATTGATGTTCATAATTGCACTCTAGTTGCTTCTCAAACTTTGGTTGAAGGTTGAACAACGACCACGAATTGCACAAATTGTTTCTCCACTAAAGCACAACATTGGTGATGTGTGATATCGTATTACTCGTATTCATACTATGTATAAGTGCAAGGTATGATCAGAGCACCAAACTGGGACCAAACAGAACATACACTGCATTATTGCACACAAATTGAAGTGGATTTTAAAAATATAATTATATAAAAATATACTTTAGCACAATTGCAGAAGACGTTACTATTTACGTTAATTCAGAAAATGCTTTATACTATAATATAGAAGACACGAATTATCAAAACAAGTGATTAATCGGACCTTCGATTATATTTTTAAATAATCGATTAATCAGATAAATCGCTGAATTCATCATCATTGATCAATCGATTTAATCGATTTTTTTTCTAATCGATTTTTTTTCTAATCGATTTCTGATTATTGATTTCTATAATCGCACAGCCCTAGTGTTGTGTACTAGTTTTTGCTAGAATTCTTATTTTTGTGGTCAGATTCTATCTTTAGTGTCAAGCTGGCATACGTTTTTCTAGAAAATGGCTGAAGCAGTAAATTTTTTTGTTCTAAAATAGCTGTTGTGTGCTACATTTGATGGAGTTTTAATGTCCAGTTATAGGCCAGTCAATGAGGGGGGTGGTAGATGCAAATGTTGGAACAGCAAGAATTGACTTCAGGGCTTTGTTTGGACTAGTTACGAGGATCTAGGAGCAGAGGCAAAGGGCAGGAGGGTGGAGAGAAGATCTGGTTTTTTGGTTTTTCGCTTATATCTCGAAAACGGTTAGCCGTAGCTTGAAAATGACTCTGTACAAAATTGAAGAGCATTATATTTCCTACAAGAATGTCCCTATTCATCTTTTTCATATCTGTTGTAGTTTAAGAGATGCCTCACGTTTTTTCATTTACTTTTCCTTTTATCTTCTTTGCCATACATTTGAGACAAAAGGTTTCACAGAAGAAGCTGCTTGTGAAACGCTTTTGAAGCTGCGGCTCACCATTTTTGAGATATAAGCGAGAAAGGGCATCTTCTCTCCCCCCTCCTCCTTTTGCCACTGCTTCTAGATCCCAGGACTTGTAGTATGTTTACTTCTTAACTACACCTTTTCCAACTGTATTTCAGAAATCGTCAATTGTATTTCAGATTGGTCAAATAAATTTCGAAAATAATCATTTGTATTTCAGTTTTGTCAATTTGATTTCTGAAAGCATTATTTGTATTTCAAAATGGTCAGTTTGATTTCAGAAAACGTCAACTGTATTTCAGTTTAATCATTTATAAATAAGAATTTGTCAAAATAATTTCAGAAATCATCATTTGTATTTCAGAAATTGTCAAATGTATTTCAGAAAATGTGAAATATATTTCAGATAATTCAATAAAATTTTAAAACAATCCATAACACAAGCTGGTATATTTGATTGTCATGGAAATGATTTTGTTATATTATTGAGAGTTTATATTTTGTAAAACTTTTTTTAATGTGTGAATTTCGTGCCCATTCCAATATCTTATATGTGTATATAGTCAAATGGAACTTGACACTTTCTGATAAAATTGACGTGTTCTAAAAATATACATATACATAGATATCCTCTGAAATACAATTGACCTTCTCTGAAATACAAATGACGCTTTCTGAAGTTAAAAATGATAAATTTGAAATACAAATGATGCTTTCTGAAATTGAATTGAACAATCTGAAACATAAATGACACTTTCTGAAATTAAACTGACTAATATGAAATACAAATGACGCTTTCTGAATCTAAATTCACTAAAATGAAATACAAATGACACATTCTGAAATTAGATTTACAAGTTCTGAAATACCACTGGAAAAGGTGTAGTCCACACAAAGCTCTGAAGACAATTCCTGCTGTGCCGACATTTTGCCTACATCCCCCTTTTGAGCATTAATGGACTGGCCTACTATATAGCATACGTTTTTTAAAAAACGGCTGAAGCAACAAATTTTATTTTTGCATAGTAAAATAGCAGTAAATTAACTTTAAATAATTGCATATAAGATTTTGTTGTGTGCTACATTTGTATTGCAGCTTTATAGACTTGTTTTAATCATAAGGCATCCATATTATCAGCTTTGTACTACATAGCTTCATTGTGAAACTCCCAACTAAAAATTATTTTTTGGTAAAGGACCCCACACGTTTCTTACGGAAATTGGATCTTGGTCAAATTAGCTGAAATTGTGATATGTTGTAGATTATATTACGC
Source organism: Agrypnus murinus (assembly GCA_929113105.1). NCBI lineage: Eukaryota > Metazoa > Arthropoda > Insecta > Coleoptera > Elateridae > Agrypnus > Agrypnus murinus. Next base: position 70,113,329 of record OV816031.1, on the reverse strand, counting down.
TGATTGAAAGTCTCCCCGGTCACGAAGCTCTAAAATTAATAGTTTTGGAGTTCCTTTTCGGGGTCTTTTTCAATTAAATTTTTATTAAATTCTAGGAACCCTTATGAAAACTCCCATAGGCGCAAATCCAGTTGACATTTTTAAAAATGGTTTTGGTATATTGTGAAGTAAGCTTCAAACATCTTTTGTTGTGAATTTGAAGCGAATCGATTTTCTTGTATTTGACTTTGTATGGAGCCTGCGTCATTTTCTCAGATTCTGAATGGCCAGCGAACCTTGAAAACCGGTAAAAACCGGGATTTTGCACAATCGGGAAAAAACCGGGAAAGAACCTCGAATTAGTGATCAAAGTCGGGAATCTTCTCAGGAAAAATTTCAAAAATACAATAATTTTAATAGTATGTACTTTCAAAAATAATTAATATTTTACTTTATCTTTTTTTTTCTATTTGCGTGTCCAAAAGAGATTTAGTAGTAGAATACTGGAAACCATAACATTTTATTTTTTAAAGTTGATATCATTGTCGAACAGCTGTTCTTCAAATGTCAAACTTATTTATACAAATTTAAAAACCCAACTATCAAACCTGTTAACAAAGTATCCCTAACAAATTTTGTTTACAATTAAGTTTTTTTTTTTTTAAACGATTACAAATTAACGCCAGTAATAGGAAAAATGGTATAAAGTATTCGTAGACACGTTTTTAGCGCACGCATCCAAGTTTAGAAAACGACTCGCATAGCGGAAGTTTTCTAAAGGACAAATAGAAAAAATAATAGAAAGTATTCGTTTCATAAGATGTTTTAGCATCTCTAATTCTTCTAAACTTGAACACGTGCGCTAAAAATATGTCTTATGAAAATATACCGTTTTCTATTTGCGTGTCTAAATGAAGTCATATTAGGACACGAATTTTGCATGTCCAAAAGAATTTTGGAAACGGTAATATTTTATTTTTTAAAGTTGATAGCAATGTTGAACAGCTGTTTTAAAAATGTCGAACTTATGTTGAGTTTGACTGGCTGCACCGAAGCTCCGAATTGGTTTAATCAGCGCTAGTGCAGTCACATGATCGCATTACCGACCGCCAATTTTACAATATTCCTTTGAGCATTATCACGTGGGTGTAACAATAAGAACAATCCTAACCTCACTTTTGACTATGAAAATCAAATGTAATTGTTTTAAATTGAAAATTAAATGTACCTAAGAATATTCTTTAACAATATCAAAATAATTGTTTTTTTTCTGGTCTTTTTTCACCTCTACCTATTATTAGTGCCACTTCATCGCTACTACTGCAAGTTTCTGGAACATCAAATAAACAAAAATTTAATAAAGCATTCTTTGCTTTATCATCCATTACGACAACGACTTGAGGTTATACATTTTTTTAATAATAAACAAAGCACGCTTTTGACGTTTTTTCTGTTGCACCGTCAAAACTCACGGTGCAAATTAATGTGAACTGGAAGCTAGTTTCTTAACCAGTCAAATGTATTGTTGAAAATGCACCGTTAATAGTCGAACCAAACGAATTTACTAACCCCGTTCGGTGCGCACCAGGACAACCAGTCGAATTCGATATTATTTACGATGCAAATTTGAAAAACAAATGCAGAATTAGAATTTTCAGTGTTGCTAACTCTCAAAAAAACTTAACAAAGATTTGTTAGAAAATCTTATTTAAAAACTAACTAATAAGTTATTTTTTAAATGATTACAAAATAACCAAATAGAAAAAAATAGTATAAAGTAAAATGTGTCTTATGAAAGTAATACTTTAATATACTACACTTTCCCGTGTTCAAAAAAGATTTATTTGAATACTGGAAACGGTAAGATTTTATATTTTAAAGTTGATATCACTATTGAACAACTGTGCAAATGTCAAACTTATTTATGCGTACTTTTGAAAAACAAAAGCAGAATCTGGATTTTCCCAATTAACAAAAAACAACAAATTTTATTTAAAATAAAATACAAGTTATTTTTTTAAATAATTAAAGAATAACGCAAATAGAAAAAATAGTATAAAGTATTCATTTCATAAGATGTTTTTTACATTTTACATTTGCGTGTCCTAATGAGATTTATTAGAATACTGGAAACAGTAACATTTTAAAGTTGATATCACTGTTAGACAGCTGTTCTTAGAATGTCAAACTTATCTTATTTACGCAGTGAACTCTTATAACTGGAAAGCGACGCTCGCTAAACTAACATTGCAAGGGGCAACGCGCCGTCGACCGTAGCCCCGTTACGGGCATAGCAATTTTTACTATATTATTAACGAAATTGTAAATTTTGTTACTGTCATCATGGGATGCATCATGTTGTGTATTAAATGCAATATGCTAACGATAAATTTAACGTAATAAAGTTCAGTTTCATAAAATTTTATATCTTTACCTTATAATATCCAAATGATCCAATGACTAATTAGTAATTATTATTATTTTTGTTAACCAAAATCATTCTTTGCTGAAAATACTATTGCATCTTCTTATCTATCTCGTCAATTTCTTTAACAAATAAGGTATATATTCTATGAAATGAAATATAATTATTCTTATTTTATCCAATTTTTTAATTCATTAAGTAGCAATTATCATTTATGTCACAAACATATTGGCATACATTCTACTTTGAATTTATAATAAGTTTCAACAGTATGTAAGTTCGATTACGTAAGTAAGAGTTCAATTAAACTGATCTATTTTTGATCGTTATTTGGATATTTAGGCTTTTCCGCCAATAAAAAACGGCTTCAAGTGAAGTTTTATGTTCTGTTAAGATTAATTCTAAAGTTTAAAGTACATAATAATTTGATCATCAATATGGGTATGCGTAAATTATTGAAGGAAAAAAAACAGGAAAAATGATATTTTACGATCTGGAAAACCAGGAAAAAACCTTAAAAATACCAATACCACTCTTGCTGGCCACCCTGTTGTCAGTGATAAGTTAGGTTATGTTTGAGTTAAAAAGTTTATGTTATTTTTGATCATCATGTATAGTAGATGTGAATACAAGCTAATAATAGTAAACAAACATTAAAAGAACTTATTAAAATTAATTAATGCAATTTCTTGCTCAATCTTTGTTATTGTAACTTTTGTAATATATAAAACAATTGGATTATGCATAAATTTAATGATGTTTACACATAAACATTATATAATGTGAAAACATGCACAGAGTGTTGTTAAAGTTCATTTTTTCCTGCTGTATGGTTGCGCGCGCAACATATTTTAAATTTTGAATCAAAATTTAAAATGCAGTGATTTCATTGGGGGGACTGGAAGTCCAGCGTACACCGCGTACACGATGGCAACGGCAGCAGGTACCCTGCTGCCGTGCGCGCGTGAGCCAGTGTCAAATGGCTGTCTGTAATTGGTCTGTACTCTGTAATGTCACATTTCACATTCTTTCTGAAAATGCGGCAGTGCACATGAGGCTTTTGTAATGCGCGCGCAACCATACAGCAGGAAAAAATAAACTATAGGAATTAATTATCTATTTGCCACTGATTTACAGAACACCCTGTAGCAACCAACGCAGTTTTAATCTTTTAATACATGTTCAATTGCCGAAGATTGACATAAAATCTCGAGCATTTGTTAGACTTTTGTACATACTGTATGTATAATTTTTTTTAACGTCCTACACCTTGTTTATTTAATAATAATAATAATACAAAAAAATTTAAAAATGCTAAGTGTGAATAATTGTTCTTTATTTATGCAGTGGTATTGTAGTAAATTGTAAACTTTCCCCATTTAATTTAAAGCAAATCGAGAATTTCACCTAAAATACATAAACAATAGTTATTTAACGATTCAATTTAACTTTTATAATGTTTTAAAACTACACGCAACAATAACAGTAATTATCTACAGGTGAAGTTAATTGGGCCAAAGAACGACCCACCAACAGCTGTTCAAGAGAAAGTATTAAGTTTAATACAGTCATGGGCTGATGCATTTAGACAGCAACCTGAGCTATCTGGTGTTGTTTCTGTTTATCAGGATTTACTCAATAAAGGTATAGAATTCCCAGCAACAGATTTAGACGCAATGGCTCCAATCTTCACACCACAAAGGGTAAATAATCTTAATAGATTTATTTATTATTATCTTATTTCTATAATTCAAATTTTATAGAGCGTTGATGCAAGTGTACCACCACCAGCTGAACCTCAAATAATACAAAATCCACCTGCACCTCACGTGCCTAGTCCCACTGGTGGAATTCTATCGACAGAGCAACGTGCTAAATTGCAATCCGAATTGGATGTTGTACAATCGAATATGGCTGTGTTTGGCGAAATGCTAAATGAGATGAAACCTGGTAACGAGCAACCAGATGAATTGGAATTATTACAGGTAAATATTAAAAAAAAAAATTAGAAATAAAAATATAAATACAAATTTTGTTTTTTAAGGAATTAAATATGGCTTGCCATGGAATGCAGGAAAGGCTAGTGGAGTTAATCAGCAAGCTATCAAATGATGAACTTACTGCAGAGTTATTAAGAATCAATGACGATCTCAACAATTTATTCTTGCGGTATAGCCGGTGGGAGAAGAACCGAGAAGCTGGCGGTCAGTCAGCATCAGCTGTGTTAGCAAAAGCAATTGGACCCAGTCCAAAAAATGTCACTGATGTACAGGCTGATGATAGTCTAATCGATTTAGGACCACCTGATGTTTCCGATCAGCTTAGCAAATTAAGTATGTAATTGAATAATTAATGAAGTTCCTCGTATAGATTTTTAGTATAATTGAATAAGGCCAATCGTTTGTAATCGAGAACTTGCATCAATTTTTAATTATTAGAAATTGAGGGTACTTAGTATATTGTTGAAATGACTAAGAATTTTAAAAATGTGTTTGAAAGTCACTTTCCAATGTGGCAAATGTTGACAACTCTTATGAGTAGACAGGGCCGGCGTAAGCTTTTGCGGGGCCGGGTTCAAAAATGTGCTTGGCCTAAAAAAACTTCTGAATAAATTATTTATTATAAACACATTATTACATATTACAATAGGATCATAGAGTATCGTTATAGTTATTTACGAAGTACGTGACGTCTTATAGAGTATGAGCACATTTTTCTAAAGCACGAGCGACGAAGTAGCGAGTTATTCATTTGCGTGAATGCTTCGAAGATGGCTTTGCACAAAATTTTTTAATTAACCAAAATCTGTAATACTGTTTCGAATATAAACATAAATCCAAGTAGGCAATGTCATTCTCTTGTTGCCAATAGATGGCATTCGCACATTTATCAGTGGAATTATTAGCGATTACTATAATAATTAGAGAGATAAGTGCAATTTTAATACCACTGTTTGACACGGGTGAATGATGATTTCTTGGAAAGCTTACAACCTTCTCTACAAATTATTCTTGTAAGTGAAAGGGCCCTGATTATCAGGAATGGCGCTGGAGAGCGTCAGAAAATAAAATTAAAAAAAAAAAGAAAAAAATGTGTCTGACATGACAGAAAATAGTAAGATAAAATTTGGGGTGGGGCCTAAAAGTGACCAAAAACCAATTTTCTGCCAATTTGGTCCTCTAGGCAATTTTTAACAGAATTTCAAAAATAAAACAAAATTTAAACCAGTTGAGAATGCGCAGAGCTAGCATTGCCATGACGAACAAAAACAACTGTATACTTAATAAACTAATTTATTTTTGAAAACTAATGTTGACATAACACATTAGTTGTCATAAAAACTAAAATTCTAAGTCCTAAAATTTTTCGTTTAAAAAAAAAAGTTGCTAAAAATGTTTATTTTTTCGTAAATTTAAAAAAAATACAAAATTTTTCAAAAAAATATTTTAACCAAAAGTTTCTTAGAATTTGATGTACTATAAGATTCCAAAAAGAAAAATTCAAAAAAGTCAACAGGGAAAAAGGCGACAGACCGACAGACAGACAGACTTCACGAATTCAGAGACGAACTTTTGGTTTGTCAAAAATGAAAAAAAAGAAAAAAATTAGAATTGTAAGGCGAAAATTGGGAAAATGATCAGTTACATGCCCAAGATTAATGTAAAAATACTTTTGTGTCTCCAAGGTCACCCATTTTGTTATTACAATTTTATCAAAATGCAAAACAAAAAATTTCCAAACATGTCAGCGACTTGGCAGAAAATTGTACCACTGTCTCACAGGTCATGGAAAACCAATTTTCTGCGAAATTGACCAACCGTAGCGCTAGATCTGCCAATCTTAAATTGACGGAATTTTTTAATAATTATTTTGGACAATGATAGTTTCGTTGCTTTTAAGGGAACATACTTTGGCACCAAAATTCTCCCCTCCCCCCATACCACCCTTTACAATTTGGTGAATTAATAATAATTTACCAGCTTCTGAAATATTTTTGTGCTGTTTTTAAAGGAAAATAATAGTACATTGGGTAATTGTTTTCAATAAATCTAAAATAACTGTCGCTTCAAATTAAAAATTATGTTGGTATACTTGATTTATAATCAAATTGAAGCTTTAATAAATTATTTCATTTATTCATCAATATAAAAGTAATTTTTAAGGCCTCCTGGAACCCGAAATCCCTAGCTGTAGTTTATTTAACTTAATGATAAATCCGCCCCTGTAGAAAAAAGAGGAAGAAACGAATGAACCGCTGCATACACAACAAAATACCCAAAATATTCTAGAAGCACGTGAAATATAATCACTAGTACTTCAATGGAGGGCCACATTGACATTTAGACACCGGGATTCCCCATCTACAAACAGTAGCTACATCATACCTCCACCATCAGGACACATGGTTTTCGGAGTCTTAAGATTTGAGCCGTCATCAACAGCCATAATATGACGCACTTAAGTTGGCTGGGGCGCGTCCTTTGTAGGTCAATTTCACTTCTTCCCGTAGATCGATTTTGGTAGAAAACTATATTATCACATTCTCCACATCAAGACGAATGATTTGAGCCCAAAATCATCCATTACGCTTAGTTTGTGCGAAATCTTTTTTGTTTTATTTTTAAATTCTGTAAAAAATTGCCCGGAGGACCAATTTGGCAGAAAATTGGTTTTTGGTTACTTTTAGGCCCCCCAAATGTTATCTTACCAATTTCTGCCATGCCAGACACATTTTTTCGTTTTCTCAAATTTTATTTTCTCCCGCCTTTCAGCTCCCTTCCTGATGATCAGGAATAATTTGTAGAGACGGATGTAAGGTTTCCAAAAAATCATCATTCACCAGTGTCAAACATTGGTACTAAAATTGCATTCATCTCTCTAACTATAATCTTTTTTTGTTTTCTAATACCCAAATGGGAAAATGGCATTTTCTAAATGAAATTTTAGGTATAATTAAATAATTTCTTCAATAAATATTTTTTTCCAAACTGGTGTCATTTCAACGAAAATTGTATGCCGATTCTGTATATGAAAATCATTTTTGGGGCTAACGTCCAAAGCCCCCTTTGGCGATCAAAAGTAAATAAATGCTTAATCTCCATGGCAATGATAATTATTATATTTATTAAGTTTCTATGATTGCCAAATTGTATAATTTACAATTACATAATTTAGTTAGGTTAGGTTTAGGTCAAGTTAGGTTAGGTTGAAAAAAATTCGAATTTGCTTTACATAGAGTTTTGGTTAGGTTTTTGTAGAAGTTATTGTAGAAGGTTGGTAGCTATCAATTTTAGAGGCTTAGGGGCATTTGATCCAAAAATGATTTACATATTTGGAATCAGCATAAAATTACCGTTAAAATGACACCAATTTGGTCAAAAGAATTTTTGGTGGGGGAATTCTTTAATCCAAATTTTATTATTAAGACAAATTATTTTTGGAGAGCCTAAAAGAGCCAATGTTTTGTGTGTTTGCATCTTTTTGAAGCACGAGTGTGCTTATAATACGTTTGCGTTATTTACATTCGCAACATGTCATTTTTAAAGTGGTGAGTTTGAAAAATTATTTCTCTGGTCTTTTTCGTTGCAAAGTTGTTAATTACGTCATCAAAATTTACGTAGTTGAATGGTGGGAGTTTGCTTTCCCAGTCGTTAATTGACATGGAAACATCGGTTTGACTACAGCAGCAGAGAAAACGCCCGTATTTGTAAGTTGTAACGCGGCGCCTTATAAAGCGCGGGGCCGGGTTGCCGGGAGCTGAACCCGCCTCGCGCCGGCCCTGTGGGTAAATTTATCATTCCATTATTTTTTTTGTTGACAAACAAAACAGGTTGATGTTCAGCTTCAAAATTAAAACAAATTCTATTTTTAAAGAGAACATTTGATATCCTAAGAAGGTAAGTTAATTAGACTAAAGGGCGAATTTTATTAGTGTGAACGACTTTGAATTTAGTTTAAAAACAAAAACCATTCGGCTTTATAAGAAAATTACATTACGAGTTCTAATCTGCTAATCATGGAATAAGAAATAATAAACTTTTAAAATCTCACAAAATGCCGATTCAACTTTGGAACCAAACTTTTTCGATGAATGTAAGTAGTAAGTGTCTATAACCAAAAAAGACTAGGTACGGTTTATGATGTAATAACGGCAATTTGTATTAAATATCCCCCTTTGCAAATTCTGTCCTTAGATAATCTTTTTTTCATACTTTGTGCTTGCAAATAAACTATTTCATTCTGGCATTGTTTACAAAGACTTGACCTTGACCAATATTCTGCTTAATTCGACGTTCATGGAATTCCTTTCCAACTCGGCAGGCTATTACATATCAATTTACAATGTTTTGTCTACCTTGACTTGATGACTTTTTTTAACTACTAAATTGATGCAAAATATAACTCTATTAACAAAAAGTATTGCAAACAACTTTTTACAAATTAAAAAGAATTTTCAGGTTAGGGTTTATTTTTCTTCAGTTTTAGATTCTATCCTTGTGTTCTTTAACCCTGTATGTTATTGCTCATTTATTTTGAAATACTCTGTATATAATAAGAGGAAATGCTTATGTATTTGTCGTGCTTTTTGGTGTACTTTTAAGAATGTACAAAATTTGTACAGGCTAGCTCATGTAAAATGACTCCTGTACCTTGGAAACTATAAGAGTTACGAAAAAAGTTAAATACCAAAGTTGGTTAGTGTAAAACAATTTAAATTTTGTTATATTTTTTTTATAGTATAAAGGGTGAGTTTCTTTGGCATGGCTACTATCATCATTTTTTTTTAAAGAATACATTTATATATTTTTATGATTTTTGAATCTACAATTTATTATAGGTATTTTTTGGTAATGTATGAAGATTTTGAGTAAATTTAATTTCTTTAAATTTTTTTAAGAATGCAACATTAAAAAAAACAAATTTACCTAATGTAACTTATATTTAACTAATAGGCGAGTGGACACCGTCCATCAATTCATTTAAAACAGTACACATTCAATTTTAGACCTCTAAAATAATACAAAGTTTCAGTAAATAGTTTATATAAAGAATTACATAATGAAAAAAGTTAAATTAATAACTTAAAATTTTTGATAGCTTTTGAAAAATGCGGTATCGCATACGTCATAGCTGCTTCTCCGCAGTATCAAAATGTAAAGACATACGCGATTAAATCTTTCAGGTAATTGGCATTGAGCTAGTATAAGATGGTTGCTAAAAACGTAATGTATGGTTTGATGCGTTCTTTGTTTGCAGCGTTTCCACATGTGATTCAACTTAACCTTAAAATAAAAAAAAATTAATTTTAAAAATCTCTTAAAGCAGTGATAAGTCGTTTTGATTTTGAAATACACAGTGTTGTTAACAATAAATATCTACTAGTTTATTTATAAAACTCATTTTTACTGTGAACAGATTTTTCAAATGCAACGTTGATCTGGTTATTTTTAAAGAAAAGTACAAATAATTTCGTGCCCAAGCCTTGAAGTGTGTGTTAGTATGTGTGTTAGCAAGGGTCGAAGATAATAAGCTACGAATTCAAATAACAAATCAACAACAATCGGATTTATTATTCTACACACAGCAATATATTGTATTCATAACAAACAATTAACTCTGTAAGGCTGGGTTTATATCAATCAAACAAAAACGTTTTTATACAAAAGATTTTTGTATGATTTTGTTCGACGTTGTTTTCTTAATAATTGGTATATGAGGTGGTTCACACTGTTCAAACAAAACACAAAAACATAAAAAGTTTAAGCACCTTCAGACGAAATGTTTTGTTTAAAACCGTTTTTGTTTGATAGGTATAAATTGCATGACAAAAAACGTTTTCGCATTCTGCATAATCGTTTTTGTTTAAAAGCGTTTTCGTCTTTTCAATGTGCTTACAGCTTCAAACACTATCATACAATTCCAACCGCGTTGCAACGTGTCGGATGTGCAAACATGATCCCTTGTTTGAAGGTGAAACAAAATGTGAAATCCGCGAAACTATGCAGTTGCAAATTTATTTTGGACATATTCACATCTATTTTATTTGTTAACTATTAATATAATGTAATTATCTGTGTAAAATGCATATAACGGGTTACAACTAAAAATTTGTACTAACTTTGTGTTAGTGACTAATTAGTCACTGATCATGATTTTTAATTTTCAAATAATATCTTAAAATATAGTGTGCTATTCGCTATGTGCGTCGGCTTGGAGGGGATGTGATAATCGCCCGAAGCGCGCTAGGTGGAGCAATAGAGCAATAACGACGGACGATTTCAGTAAACTTTGCAAATATAATGGGTGGGAATATTTGTTGCGTAGTGAATTGTAAAAATAATGGTTCAAATAGCAAGTGCAAGTTTATATTATTTTTACCATTTATTGAATTTTCAAATGTGCATATATGGATATAACCTCAAAAAGTCAAATAATAACATGAAAATATGTATATTAAATACAATTTACTTACATGCTTATTCTTCTCAATCGCATAAAAATAAATACTGTACGCGCTCATGTAGAAAGTAAATAAAAAATAGTCTTTATATTTGATTTATTTCACATTTTCGATATCCGTTCATAAACGCCAATGTTATGGTTTCCGTCCTTATTTCTCAGTCTACGACCAGAGGTCGCCACGAGGCGCCATGCACATAGCGAATACTTAATTACTGCAAACAAAAATAATGATCTTTCAAATTTATGTTGTTGTCAGAAGGATTGTCAAGAAGAACAATCTACATATTAATCATGAGAGGTAGAGTAATTAAGAAAAGTGAGTGATCTGGTCGCAAGGCAAAAATAATGAGGAAATAGAACAAAAGCATTCGAAGATCTATTTATTACTGTACACTTTCGCACTCTTTCTTGTTCGAATGGCATTATTACTTACTATAATACATTTGAGAGATCAGTTATTTTCGTTTTGCAGTAATTAACCACATCATACTCTTTTAAATTATTATTTGAAAATTAAAAACTATAATCTGTGGTATGATCTATGATAAAAAGGATTAATTAAACTTTTTATGTTTGGTCATTCTTATCAGAAGACCTGTTTAAAATGAAAAAGTATCCCCAATCAACAATCCTAAATGATACTGACATTTTTAAAAACACAAAACAGCATTGATACTGTTTTGTATAACAACAAACCGTTTTTCATTCAGTCGTTTAGATTGAACAGTGTGTGCTAAATTGCAACAAAACGATTTTGTTTTAATGAAAAACGATTTGACTGCCAACGTTTTTGATGTTCAAGTGTGTGACTCACTGTTTTGTCGAACTGCAAAACGTTTTGCATAAAAACGTTTTTGTTTGATTGATATAAACCCAGCCTAACGTTTCTCCTCTCGTGTGCGCCGCTCGCAAGTTATCGGCCGCTCTTATTAGCCCCGCGTGTCAGTGTCTCTTGTACGAGTCACCTCCTGGCTTATCGAGATACCGCTAAAATGTGTATTACAAAATCTACCTGCAAACAACATCCCAAATTCTTCAGCAATTTACAATTAAAAAATATTATTAAAAACACCTGATTTATTTACACAAAATTTACAAAAAACAAAAACAATGAAAATATAACCTAACAAACACGTGCGTAGACAGACAGATCAATGACAACGTCAAGTAAACAACAAGCCAATGCCACAACGCTGGTCGCATCTGGCAAATGCGCATTTTCAGCTAATCGCGTACAAGCTAGCAGTTATGACGTATACAGAGCGGGAAAATTACTCATTTAAATTTAAAGCAATTTTTAGGAATTATTTTATACCCACAATAAAGTGTAAAATCGAAAATCTCAAAAAATATACAGGGCATTCCATTTAAAATAAAAAAGTTAATAGTAGCCATAGCAAAACAACCCACCCTGTATATTCAAAAATATTATTAAATTTAAATTTGATTTATACCAACCAACTTTGGTATTTAGCTTTTTTCGTAACTTACAATTTTCAAGATAACGTACAGGGTCATCTTACATGATGAACACAAAGAAATGTCCATGTGACATTTATGTAACATGTTGCTCTTTGTTTTCATTTTATATGCAGTGTCTGCCATAAAGTTGGATCCATATGGGAAAATTTTTTAATATTCTGATTGGAAAAAAACTTTGTGGAGCAATCACTTCTGCTATCAAAAATACTAAATACGCCATGTCAAAGTTGACGGGTAACATTAGGTCTCTGTCAAATTTTACTATTTTTTAAAAACAATCTCCAAAAACTGGCCTTATTTGTTGCTTTTCTGTCAAGCAGTTAAATCTAACCTGCATAACTGATTTTTGCATAAAAGAAAGTTTTATTTTCTTTATTCTTTCCGGTTACAATCAAACACAATCCAAAACCAAAGGTATCATTCGCTTCATATTTTTTTTCTTTATAGAGTTTCTTAATATCTGTATTGTAAAATAATTAGGGGAGATAGTATTTAGGTTTGAAAATAAATGCACGTAAAACTGTATGGTGCGTGAAGCGATTCGACACCCTGTATAATGTTTATGCTGCTCAACTAACTAAACTTTAAAGAAAAATAAAAATAATTCGAAATATAGGTTAAAAAATAAATAAATAATTAAACCATTATAGTTATTGATTACCATACACAATTGAAAGAAAAATAATTAAGAATAATCAGTAAAGAACAAATAAAAAATTATTACATTAATAAATTAATTATAATTGTTTGTAATAATTATAAATTCACATACAAAAATTAAGTTAATGACATTACATTCATTTTTTTAAAGGTGGAATAATGGATGAATCAGAAGCAGAAAAACTGCTTATATGCAAAAACATAGTATTGTCTATAAAATCTAAGATTGCATGTATATCAATTAATAAACGACAACTGAAAATGTATTTTTCACTCTTGAATAATTCATAAGCAAATGAAAACATTTATTAACGTATGTTATCTGCATACTGTTCTAGCTAAGCAACATCCCGTTAGACTGTTGATAAACACTGACAGAGATAAACATCGTCAAGTATGTGTGCATTAGAATCAGCGTACAAACGTGATTTGCAGATTTTAATTTTTGACAAGCTAACTAAAAGCCAACCTGTTGTAAAAATGTGGTACAGAATTTCTGAAGAAGCAATTGAATAAATATTATAGAAAGAAAATATTGAAGATAAATTCATGAGTATAAATATAAACGAAAGGCGACACCAGAAATAATACTTTTGAAGGTTATGTTACTTCAAACGTAAAAATTTAAAGATAAATTTTGTGGTACAATTTCGCAAATATTAATTACTTTTACAATTTATTTTGTGTTCTGTATCTTAGTTATTATAGTATTTGATTTGACTACTGCGTTTTTAAATTAATTGATACAACTTCTGTTTGTGACGCACATGCAATCTTAAATTTTATAGACAATAGTGATGCACCGAAGTGGCTTTTGGCCGAATCAGAATACCAAATATTCGGCCATTAAAATTTGCTGAAGCGCCAAATATTCGGTCGAAACAAAATAGACATTTGAGTTTTGATTAGTTTTGATTGAATATAAAATTATGTCACAAAAAGACAATATTGGTGTCCAAAAAATACGTTTCCTACTACGCATTTTACTGTAATAAAATAATACAAAATATAACTAAACAAAATTAATAAAAAATAAACAGTATCGGATTATAAAAAAACACGATGTCTAAAAATTAAAAAAAAATTTCAGTATTTAAAATTTAATTTAAGAAGATTTTGGTCTATAAAAAGTAGGTTTTTGGCATTTTGCGGGAGCAATCTGAGTCGAGCACGTCATCGCCGCGTGATTCGCGATGCATTTTCGCCCACGTGTTTTCTTTGACCAAGATTCTTCAATTTATTGTTGAACTGCTAGTCGGAACAATATATGTACGCTTCCTTTGTGTCATCGTCTAGACAGTACTTGACAATAAATGCTTGAAATGTTAAAAATTAAATAAATCCTGATACACATTTTAAAAATTAAATTTCTTTTTTTACACACTTTTTACAAACTATGTACACATTAGTTACAAATGATTTGTAATGAACGAATATGGTAACTAAAAAAGAATTGTTAAATTCCTAAAATTTTTAAATAGATATTGATATTTTTTACAAAACTTAGAAACTTTGATAAAATCAACACTACTTAATTTTGAATTTTATTTTTATATTTTAGGTTTATCATCAACTTCTGCTTCTGCACAGTTGGCCCAGTTGGGTACTGTGACTGCTAGAAATGGTCCACAGGACGAAGATGAATTTGGAATGTTTGCCCAATCGAGAAAGGCGGCTAATTTAGATACTTCTAAAACGAGGTAAGCAGGCATTATTGCTTTGTACAATACTTTTTATACAGTCTGATTTATATATCTTAAACTAATATTTCTATTTGTATATAAAAAAGAGAAAAGTTTTTAAAAGCCTCAATATTTTTATAAATTGTTATATTTTTCCAAAAGTGTGGTTGTAGGGTGTCTCAAAATTATAAGCAATACTTTGATATGTGATAGTTGATTATGTGTAGATAAAACTTATCTTTCTCTATTCTATCTTATAACTTTCTTTATTGAATCTTACTTTGCATATATGCTGGGTGTTCTTGCCTATGATACATAATGCTGACTACAGCAGTTTGTTGATCTTGAAATAAATTTGTAAATAAATCACAATTTATCCTTGCTTATGCTTGCAGTTTCTTGATTTTTAAATAAGTTCATGGTCACTGTTGGCCTACATAAAAATTCTTTACTACAAAGTTGTGACATGAGATTAGCTTTGGTGTGCGCTTGCATGTATGCAAGCTGATGCCTTTGTATATGTACTCGGATAAGGAAAGAGCAAGGAAACCCACTTGCAACCTGCAGTACCAGCTACTGGGGTAGTAATGACATGCAGGTTTGTTGAATGCTAAAAATTCATCATTTTGTTTTATTATTCTTACATACCGGGTGGGGTAATAGTGTGGAGAAGTCCCATAGCTCCTAAACGGTAACAGCTAGAAAGATCGTTCTAATACGGATGTGAACAGTGGATAGAGGCGCATCTATACCATTTACAGTATGATTTCACACATATGAAATATGATTTCATATTCACGAAAACTGATTTTACATAAATGAAAACATAATTCATAATAATGAAAACAGAATTTGCAATTTTGAAAACTAATTTCAATTAAATGAAAATAGATTTTGCATAATAGGCAATAAGTTGTAAAATTTTATTATAAAGAAAAATCTTATTTTCTATAACTGTACTAGAAATGCCTCTTGATTAATACAATAAAATTTTACCGAATAGCAGAGGTGGATTGTTCAAGAATATATGATGAAGACAAAGATTGGAGAAGAACAGCAAAGCTTTAGGTGTCAACGTACATACAGCGTATGCTGTCCGAAGAGGTTGTCCTTTTTCAACCATTATAACCAAACACCAGCCATTTCGGGTCATTCCATGCGAAATCAATCGCTAAAATGGGTCGATCTCACGGATTTCAATGAAAATCACTTATGTGGTAGCAATTAACTAAAGAGCATACCTTACATTCATCAATTTGGTAAATTACGCTGAACTTCGAAAATATTCATACTGAAAAAAATATCAAAACTGCTTTTACATTTAAATTTAGAAATATTCAAAGAATCTGTACAATTTTTTTCAGATTTTTAAAAATGTGACCACACCGATTTTTCTACATTTTTAAAATATCTCGGTTAGAAAAAAATAAAGATACGTTTGGTAACAAAAAATTATTATTATTATTATTATTATTAAAGTTATTATTAGGCTAGGCTAAAATATTTGTTCTAGGGTAAATACTTTTCGAGATATTTATATTTCTTTAAAGAGGTGCAAGCAGCTTTGATATTTTTTTCAGTTTGAATATTTGCAAAGTTATGCGTAATCTACCAAATTGATGAATGAAAATTATGTTCTTTAGTTGATTGCTACCTCATCAGTGATTTTCATTGAAATCCGTGAGATCGACCCATTTTAGTGTTCGATTTCGCATGGAATGACCCTTTCCGGGTTTAGAATGCATATTTTGGAAGATATTGTCAATGTAGCAATTTAAGAGATGTCACATCTCTTGGATATACAAACCATGTCGAACGGTATTATGTTGCATCCTGCATCATTGTGGGAGGAAGCCATTTTTTAGACATAATTTTAAACATTTTTGTTTATAAAATCTTGTTAAATCAAGATTATTTTTAAATGTATTTACTTAAAAAATATTGTAACATTATAGGGAATAAATGCAAGTTAAAATCTGTTGTCATTTAGATGAAATTGGTTTTCAAAAGTGCGAATTCTGTCTTTATTATTGCAAAATCTGAATTCATGAGTGATAAATTAGTTTTCGTTACTATGAATTCTGTTTTCATTTGTGTGAAATCAGTTTTCGTTAATGTGGAATCATATTTCACATGTGTCAAATCATATTGTAAAAGGTATAGAAAAATTATTTTCAAATATATTCAAATAGGGTGTTGCAGAAAACTGTGGTACGCTTAAGGTAATTTTTTTTTAAATAGAATGCCCCAAATATTTTTGTATATTTAACACCTCTCTTGGCAGGTTTATTCATATCTAAAATTTTAGCGCCATCTAATGACCGGTTTAGAAGTTATACATTTTTTTCTAACTAACCGGTCATTAGATGGCGCTAAAATTTTAGATATGAATAAACCTGCCAAGAGAGGTGTGAAATATGCAAAAATATTTGGGGCATTCTATTTAAAAAAAAATTACCTTAAGCGTGCCACACTTTTCTGCAAAACCCCGTATATTTGAAAATAATTTCTCTAGATGCGCCTCTATCCACTGTTTACATCCGTATTAGAACGATTTTTCTAGCTGTTACCGTTTAGGAGTTATCAGACTTCCCCACACTATTGCCGCACCCGGTATATAAATTATTCTTAAGAGATTTATTTTGTGATGCTAATAGGTGTATTTATTTAGCTATACATGAGAAATTGCACAGAAAACTGTAAATCACAGTTTAATGTTTCTTCTTCATTAACAATTTTAAAACGTTCCAACTATAACTATTATTCAGACTTAAAATTAGTTATTAGCAGGAGCGATCATGACCTTGCTTGTATTATAATTGATTGCGCTATTGTTCAAGTAGTCCCTCGTGAATCATATTTCTTTTTACCGGGTTGTTTTAATATTATATCTACCTTGGATGACGGAAAAGAATTTTTGCATAAACATTTGATATTGTAGTATTGACTGATATAACTGATTAGGTAAATTTATTTTTCTTTACAAGTCATTAGAAATTTTCATTTTGTACTAAAAAAGTACAAGATATTCTTGGAAAATAAAAAATGTTTGCAACGATGTTCACAGTATATTTTTAATATTTTATATTGTAGATATTTCTAAAAGTAATTTATTTATGTCCTTAGTTTTACATTCTCAACATTTATACCAACACTGCAGTATTTGTATATTGTTTTGTAATGAGCCGGGGACCCTACTCACTAGACGATCACGGCCTAAATTACTCTACCCATGTAAAATTCAAATATTTAACGAAACGGAAATTGACACAGTACTACCAATCTTACGAATGACAAATTTTATAATGGTAAATATAACAAAAAGAACAAACTGGATCCTATGTTGTGATTACTTTTTATAACATGTGACCAAGGTTGATAACGATTGACTTACTTCATAAGGGCGGAGAAAGAAAAAAAACAAATAAAAGAACAGTTAAATATGATTGTAATATTTTATTAATTTATTCATAATCTTGAGCGAGGGGGGATGGATTTAAACTGATACAAATTAAAAGTAGGCTAGTTCTGTAAAAACACCCTTGAAAATATGCTAGCCCAACTTAAATATGTCAACGCTTCACGTTTAATAAGTGATCAAATGATTATTTAGTTCGGTTACAATGAGTTTTAAATTACAATGAACAATACAGATCAATAAATCAATTTATCAAGTTGATACAATTGTGCGTTTATACAAGGTATTTAGAAATAGTCAAGCGCAAATCTCTCAATGACATAAAACATCAAAAGTAATTGTTTAAGGTAAGCGTGCCAGATTAAAATTAATACACAAAAACTACTGAACAAAAATTATATCATATTTGACATAACAGTTACCGTTGTGACCAAACCATATATATGAAAATATCAGAACACATCTTTTGCAAGACATAGTTTTACTGTCAGCAACAGGGAAAGCTCAA
Source organism: Agrypnus murinus (assembly GCA_929113105.1). Taxonomy (NCBI): domain Eukaryota; kingdom Metazoa; phylum Arthropoda; class Insecta; order Coleoptera; family Elateridae; genus Agrypnus; species Agrypnus murinus. The sequence goes on along the minus strand of OV816031.1, from coordinate 70,094,712 downwards.
TTCTAGATACCTAGACAAGCGAGAGTGTGTTATAAGCACTGAAAAAGAATAACCAAGCACATATAAGTAACATAAACAAGCAAGTGTACACAAATAATGGTTTGAACGTTCTACAACACGGCCTATCAAATGGACTTAAGCCATCGTGGAGCCTCATCACATGCAAGAGTAAACAAATTAATGGTTTGACGGTTCTACAACACAGCCTATCAATGGACTTACGCCACCGTGGAGCCAACTCACATGCAAATAAATAAATAAATGTTTTAGAAATTTCTCACACGGCCGATCATGGGTTTTATTACCACCGATGAGATTAATAAACTCTTAAATAATAAATCAGTCTAACCCCAGGGTAAAATAAGCTCTTGTTCTGGACCAAAAGATTATCCTTTCATTTTTAGCCACAAAGTAAAACATTTTGCTAGGTTATAAAAATTAACCTAAAAATCAATAAATACTGCCAATAAAACACATAATAACAGTAGTCATATTTAAATGCACGAATAACCTGTACAGTTAGCAATAATTAGCTGTAATGATACTACAAACGTTAAAAAAAACATTAATTTCTAGTAATATTTACACAGCAAAAGGACAAATTTATGAATTATTGAAAATTATCAAAGGCTAGGGACCGACGCTCCCCTGCCTAAATACAGTCTTGAAAGCTAAAAGAAGCAGACCATATCCTCAAGAGAGGACAAAAAGAAAGTCAACCAAAGAAGAAGAAGAAGAAAAATTATCAAACCAATCTTTTTAAAAATTACCATTTATATTTTGACTTATCTATAGAGTCAAACCGAGAGATTTGGATTTTAGATTAATTAAATAATATAAAAATCACATCACACAACTAGAATCAACATAAATAAAACAAATAAAAAATGAACTTACATGAATAAAATTACTTTAAAAACAAAAAACCAAAAATGGCTACCTACTTCTTGTTACCTCTCATCATCTATTCCAAACAAAACAAAAAAGCATCGTCCCTTAACTACCCCCTAGCAACACAAACCAAACTACCAACTTTAAAGAGCCTGTAATAAACATCCCTAATAACACAAATCAAGTTACCAACCTTAAATAAACTGTAATAAACATCCCTAAACATTTTATATTTAATCAAATAGTTGTTATTTTAAAAATTCAATTATATCTTTTGCCTAAACCTGTATGTGATAATACAACTAGGTAAATTGATTATTATGCAATTTGTTTTGTGAATAAATGACTTGCTACAGCTACTTTGATAATTTTGGTTGACTGTAGGTCTGACCACTACAGTTTTAACAATGTTTTGGCTACCCCAACTCCCAGCAATATCTGACTAACTAATTAGTGTAAAATAGAACAGGACTATTCATTAATTTTGAGACACTTTGTAGAAGATCTATAGTTCATTTATTTTTAATATGATTCAGAATAGGCCATGTAGATACATTTGGAAGAGTGTACTAGAAGTTTTATTATTTAACTCAAAAACTGCTCGGTCAAATATGCGCTAAATATATATACAGGGTGATTCAGAAATAACTGATATCCTTTAAATGGTAGGTAGAGGGGAGGCAGTAGAGCTAATTTACCTTGACAAGTATAGGTCGAAAACGATTAGTTTTCAAGAAAATGAATTTTAAAGTTTAATGAATTTTGGCTCCATAAGGAGCCAAGGTCAGGACCGGATCCAAAAATTCAATAAAACTTTAAAATTAATTTTCTGGAAAACTTCGTTTTTGACCTATATTTGTCAAGGTAAATTAGCTCTACTGCCTCCCTTCTACCTACCATTTAAAGGATATCAGTTATTTCTGAATCACCCTGTATATTTAAAATTAGAAAATAATGAGGCTTCAATTATTAAAAATTTAATTTAAAAAAAGACACTTTCTCTATCACTCTGTATAATACATGAATTTCCAAAAACGTTTAGTATGTTAACAAGCTTTACATAATACGAGTATTGTTTAAAAATTATTTTTATAGCAGTCCCATTATCTTAAAAATAAAAAACTAATAAGGACTTAAACCTATGCTTAAATCACCCCGTACATAATACATAACATGCTTGACAAATGTAATTTGACAATTAAAACTTTAAAGCTAATGAGGTTATGCGGAGAATTTGAACTAAATTTCTGCACACTGCTAAATATTGAACAATATCGTGGCCTACTCCAAATTATATTAAAAATTAACAGACAATAAATACAAAGTCATTTTTGAAATAGAACTTAATGGTTAACTTATATAGTTTATCCACTAATTAGCAACCAGAACTGTTTAGGAATTATAGTAAACATAACGTGACTATGTAATTTCGAGTGTCTAATATGGCAATTTTTTTGTTTTCAATTTTCCAGTGGCAGTTCTTACAAAGATAATTTGAATCCTGATCAAGTATCAGGTGGTTTGAGTTCAGTCATACAAGGTCGACAAGTGAGTATTACCGAAACCTTTTTCTTTCTAATAAATGGCAGCACTAATTTTTCTATGATTTGATTTTTTTTTAAACAATTATTTTTATTAATTAATCTATTATTTGGATTTTTTTGTATATTTTATTACAAATAAATGTGCTTAGTTGGCTTTTATTTACATTTTCTGCAGACTTCAAGAGATTCGGACTTTGATGAAATGGCTGCTTGGTTGGGAGACACGGTACGTGCTTATAGCAATGCTTTTTAAGTTTATTTTCTTATAATTATCAGTTCTTTTATTGTGATAATTTATTTTTGGTTATTTGAAGTTGTTATTAAAATGCCTTAAAAAAAAATTTTTCAGGTATGCTATTAATTACATAATCTTAGTTTTATATAATGTTTGTATTCATACTATAAATATATTTATATAAGGTAAGCACCATGAATTCTCAGCCTGATATAGAAAAAATAAACTTGGTAAAATATAATAATTTTTATTTTTCAATCATTATGTCAATACACTTTATTACAATGTGAAATTAATAATTCAATGCCCTTGTAAAAATAATCTGCCCTTCTTTTGTAAAAATCTAATGACCGCGCGGTACTTAATTTTTGTTAGCTGCAACATTTTCATGAACTCGTCACGATGCTTGAGTGGCTACTAAAATCCATTACGCTTCTAGCCGTAATATATATAGTGTAGGCCTCTTACATGTTCAACTATGACGCAACCGAGTTTGAACATGTTGGCACCTGTAGAAGCCTACCGGTCTGGGAATTTGTGATGCTTGCCTCATATATATTAGGTGTTTTTAAAAAGTGGTTCTCTTTTCTTGCCAAATCTTTGTCTTTTAAGATGGAAGTGTCAAACCTGGAGAAAACATGTACGGTGCCATTTGCATTATCTTACATAGGAAACAGCTTTCTATCATTTTTAGTATCACCGAAAGTAACCTCAACTTTTGATTTTTAAGTGGAACACCCTGTATGCTTTTAGTGATTTTGTTTCAGAACTAAATGTCCTTCTGAGTCCAACAGTGTCTTGATTGTCTCTTTTTGATTGATCGAGCCATTTTTCTTTTCAATTTTAGTTTTGCATCTAGTGTGCCATGAATTTGCACTCATTGCTGAACTCGGAATTTAATCGAAATCTCTAAAAATTTATAGTGCCTCTTCAATCATGAAAGATTGTTTCTTATACTGAGAAATACATATTGGCATCTTATAATGTGCATTTCGAATTTGGCACTTCTATCTAAAAAGGCAAAGATTTAGTGGGGGGGGGGAGCAAACAGCAAAATGTGCCACCCAAGTATTCTGTCCTATTAAAAATATATTCTGTCACCTACGCAGATGGGCACTTTGGGTATTTTTTCAGCATCAACTCCTATATTTAATGCTGTTGAGAACAAGGTTCTAAGTTCCATGGTTTTACAGCTTGCGGATGCCAAAGCTTAAACATTTAAAAATACATAGCTCTGCAACTATAGTGTGAGCAAAAAGTAAATTCCCCAAGGTCAGCTAAGAAAAACAAAAGCAGCATCTTTGATTAGTTTCTACAGTTATAGTTAATTCTATTATTTTTGACTATCAACTATCAAACTTGAGAGGTTCCAACTGAGGTTGGAAGTGTCAACACAACTGTCAAATTTTGAGGGTACATTATAAGATTGAGGTTAGTAGTCTAACCTCAAAACTAACAGTTATAGAAAGTACTAGAATTAGCTGTAAGTGTATGAAGAAATCAAAGATGTTACTTTTGAGATTGAATGACTAAAAACCGAAAAGGGTCCAAATATCGGTCGCCATCTTGGAACAAATGGTGGGGGGGGGGATGAAATTCATGTTGTTTGTAGTAAGGACCTTATAGCAGTTCAATAAAAAAATTTCAAGAAATATTTATTTAATTAAAATTGTCTGTAAAACAACATTTGATTTTAACTCGCAAGATGTGTGCAATTCACAAGCGATACTCCAAAATGGACTGTCTTGAGTTTGTTCACTCTCTTCAGCCGGAGCTAATCTCTTGTCAATTGCACACATTATCCGGGCTTTATACAGTGTGTTTCACTTCACAGCTTGACACCCCTATATTTTTGTTATATATAATTCAATCAATTTCAAATTTTTATCAGGTATAGAACCCGTTAAAACACATTTGTGCGTAATTAAAAACCCCATTTATTATCAACCACTAGCCTACTATGATCGAAGATGAATGCAAAAATTCGAAAAAACATATTAGGTCTTGTTTAATCGGAAAAGTTGTTACGGAAATTTGTTCTGGGCCACCTGAAAACCCCAAAACCAAATTTTGGCTAAAAATCCCAACAAATAAAATAATTTTAAGTCAATGCTAACAATTTATTTCAAATAATTATTTTTCAAGTTTTTTAACCAAAATCTGGATTTATAGTTTTAAGGTGGTCCAAAACCAATTCGCGTAACGCCTTTTACGATTAATCAAAGTCTACTATGTTTTTCAATTTTTTGCATTTACTTTTGATCGTAGTAGGTGGTTTCTAATAAATAGGATTTTTAAGTACACACAAATCTTTTTGAAGAGGTTCTGTACCATAATAAAAATAATGATATATTAGTGGTAATGGACTACTTTACCAAATGGCCAGAAGCATATGCCCTACCAAACCAGGAAAATTTGGAATTGTTTGGATTATAAATAACAAAGATACAGGGGTATCAAGCTGAAATAAAAATTTTAATACAATTCTAATAATATATTAAAATAATTATTCTTGAATATTTTTTAATCAAAATTTGGTTTTGGGATTTTCAACTGATCTAGAAAAGAATTTTCGACGACGAACGACTTTCACGATTAATCAAGGCCTACTATGTTTCTTCGATTGTTTGCATTTATCGTAGTAGGCTGCTGATTTGTAATAAATGGGGTTTTTAATTACACGCAAATCTTTTAAGGGGTTTTATACCTGATACAAATTTGGACTTGATTCGTTTATAAATTAAAAAATGCAGGGCTGACTTTTTAACCAAAATTTGGTTTTGGGGTTTTCAAGTGGCCCGGAACAAATTTCGGTAACAATCTTTCCAATTTAATAATATGCCTATGTTTTATCAATTTTTTGCATTTAACTTTGATCGTAGTAGGCTGGTGATTTATAATAAATTGGGTTTTTAATTGCCCATAAATTTATTTTAAGGGGTACTATAGCTGATAATAATTTGATTATAAATGACAAAAATACAAGGGTGTCAAACTGTGAAGTGAAACACACTGTATATAAACCTTGAACAATATTAATAACGAATAATAGTTAATGTGACACCTATAGAGAACCAAGCAACAAATTTCAATTGGTTCTTCCTAAGAGTACTGGCCGCAAAATTGGACTTCATAACCTGTATTGGATACCCGAAGTGTCTACTTTGCGTACGCAATTGTCATTGTAAAAAACAATATTTAAAATAAAAAATAAATGATGGGTTGTTACATAAGCCTCATGTGCCACCTGGAATACTGCGAAAGCCTTCTTGTTGCTTTTGGCACAGATCTGTCTTTAACTTTCCAAATGAATTCTATAGCCTACCTGAATATTTTTCTTTAAGATTTTGATCGATTTGAAGAGTAATTATAATATTTTAAATTTATATCTCCAAGACTATGTTACTCTTCAATTTCACTAAAAATCTAATCTTACATCCTAAAATCAATCAAAAATATAAGTACATTTTATTTATAGACGACCACAGAAGAATCTGTAACAAGTAGCGAATTTGAGAAATTTTTAGCGGAGAGAGCAGCAGCTGCAGAAACTCTACCAACTGTACCCACATCTAATATAACAACCACATCAAATTCTAATACAACCACGCCAGGTAGTGCGCGATCGCAGTCCTCTTCTAAAGATAGTAAACAAGAGGGTTTGCTCGCACTGTGAGTTATAATATTATGCTTTTTACGTAGTAGTTATTTTATGTCTAATAATTTTATTAATAACGAAAAGGCTCGTCTAGAAAAGACACAAGATTGTTGTTTAAATGTTTGCGGTGATTGTTATTGGATTAAAAATTACAAAAACAAAAAAAAATTCAGGGTGTGCAGAGCCTAAAAGTGGAGGAAGAATATGATTTAAAAGTAATGCTGATGAAAATGATGATGATGAGTAATTTAGATGTTTTGTAATATGTGAAGCTCTGAAAGGTAATATTTTTTATGCATTACATGTTGTCTTTTTTTATGAAGTTTTCTTTTTGTAATAAGATTAACTGACATGAGCCTGTTATATTTATAAAACAAGTAATGTTCCATTATGCTTTATTATTGAATGATTGTGCAGACAGTGAAAAAGAAAAAAAAACGGTTAATTTGTTTTAATTAAAAATTGAATAACAAAATAAAGGGGTTTGTCTTATATGTTTAGTTGAAGCAACTTAACGATGTATTTAGATGCTTTGGATTATTTAACATCTTTCTCATATCTTCACATTAGAGATATACAGGAGTGGCCTGAAACTGTAATCAGAATCTCTTTTTCAGTTGAAAATTTAGTTTTACTAATTCTTTTAAATTCATTTTGAAGTAGACTATATTAGGGCTGTAAACATCCGGATATTTTAAAAATCCGGATTTAACAAATCCGACATTTCAAGTTCAGATATCCGAATACTTCGGATTTGAAGTCCAGATTTGAAAACCGGATTTAAACTTGGTATATACAATAACAGTTTTCATTTTTAAATTAAAATAGTTTGCCTCTAGTGAAATTAGTTACCATTTATGGTAACAATAAATAATTGACAAATAGTCATTGCAATTGACTAAGTCCTACCAAAAGCCAAAAATCAAAAGAAACGTATAGTTGTTCCAATAAAATCTTAAAAAGCCTATGTTGCATAAACATTTTTAAAAATCGATTAGTTTAAGTTTAGATTAGTGACGGTTTTTATTTTTATTTCTACATGCACAAAATTATTATTATGTACTATAAAATTTAAGTATCAAGATAAAAATAATTAATCCGCATAGATGTTGCGGGTTATCCGTATAATACGTCACATTGAGAAAGTAAGATAGTCATTAAGCTGCCCATAAAAAAATTAGTCGGCAAATAAATACTCAATTAAAAGAATAAGAAATTGTACAATTGTACATTTTGAGTTTCTGCTTTGTGCGATTAAGTTTTGGATAAAAGTGTGTAAGGCACTTTTGACTTAAAATTGTCTAAAGAATACGCTCTTAAGCTATGGCAATCGAGTCACGGGACACCCTGTATATAAAGAATAGTTTTTGATTATCCAACATCGGCTATCGGTTCGACACCACCTTAATGTATATCTGAACTTGAAATACATTATTCACTATTAGATATGCATTGCATCCGGATTCCACTTGGAATCCGGATTTCAAATGGAATTCGGATTCCATTTGAAATCCGGATTTCAAATGCAACCCGGATTCCATTTAGAATCCCGAAATCCGAACTTGAAATGTCATATTATCCACGAATCCGGATTTCTGGAAATCAGGATTTAACTTGCAGCCCTAGACTATATATATATATATATATATATATATATATATATATATATATATATATATATTGTATTTCTACTGCATTTAGACACATTGTTTTATAGTTACAATTAAATACTCTGCCTTAAATGTATTATTTTTTTATATATTTTATATAGATATGTGTAAAAGAGTTAAGTTTTTAAGTACAAATTGTTTTATTATATTAATTTATTTTGATTACTATGTTAGGAAAATAAGAGTCCAATTTTTAAGATATATTTTATAGAATTCAGAGCAAATTGGTTTTTGAATTTTTCTAACAATCCCTCACGAAATGCTTTTGATTTTTCTTATCACTTTTCATCTGTTTGCGCATAATTTCCTTTTATTATAATATTTTATATACAGCTTACCAAAAAACTAACCTTAACTTGGTTATAGAATTGTGAAAAAACCTAACCACACTTTTTTTTAAAGTATTTTATTTATTTGCAGGTACAGTGAAAAAATATATATTTATATGTATGGCTGCTTTCAAATATGCCCAAAAATCTTCAATTACTCTTATCTCAGATACATTAGCAGGGTTATCATTCTTCTCAACAAAATTGAGTTTATTTTCTCTCAAGAAGTTAGTCACAATTTTAGGGCACTTGCTTGATCTGGCTAAAATACATAATAAGCTCTGTTGTAATGAGATTGGATGTATCTAAGCAGCCTTTTTTCCAAACAATATGTTTTTGCCGTTAATAGTGTAACATTCTTTTTAAATAATACTAAAGGGGCTGTTTTAATTGTCTAATATCAAGAGAAATGATTTAAACTAATACTAATTACAAACACAATAAAAAATATTAACAGATTTAACTATATTATTTACAGATTATTTATTACTACAAGATTTATATTACACTATCTGATATATGCACAATTACTTCTACTACCACACGATGCGCGTATTTAATTAACTCGTTGTCGACTGTTAACTCCCCTTCGGTGGCACTTATACACTGTGTCCGCGTAAGTTGGCTACATATGGAAAACTTTGTTATTATTGATTTTATGAAAAACAGTTGTTTTTCATAAAAAGTTCTGCATGTTCTAAAACCCAAAATTCAACCATCAGATATTAAATTATATCAGTCGTATCATAATAATTATCATTTTTGTTCAAGAGTAGAGTACCTTCATTTTTGACCATATCGAAAATTTTTAATAAGAAAAGATGTTATGGATTAAAAATAATTTTTAAATATTCAATATTGTTTATTTACAATTACAAAATATTATATTTACATGTTCTCTGCGATAACATTGAAAGTTTAAGTTTGAAGATTAATACATTATTAATCTAGGAGGCACTTGTCAATGAACATTTAATATCTAAAAATTTAATATCTGATGGTTGAATTTTGGGTTTTAGAACATGCAGAACAAAGTTTTCCATATGTAGCCAACTTACGCGGACACGGTGTATATACACTATACAAGACTGCGGAAACGCGCTAGAACGTTCTCGTGTATTGTGCCTCGTCTACTGCAGCAGCCATTGATGCGCCGAACATTTGAGATTGGCGGCGGAATATCCGGCCCATTCATTACAATAGCAAAGTTTGATATCTTGATGGCCTTTTTTTTCATATTTTTTTGTTAACAAGTTTTACGCTAGAAGAGGCAGAAGAAACATCCTTGGAGTAAAATTGATTGTTTCCAGCAGTGTGTGACTAAGACGTGAAGTATGACTCATCATCTAAAGTAATATCCAGTTTTGAGAATTTTCAAAGGAACTAGTTGACCACATTTAATCTTTGAGATTTTTAAAACAGTAGTGTCCATAGTGCAATTTTATCGAGATAATCGCCAAAAACCTTTTTGGAGGTGGAGCCATATACTTTCATTCCCCTACCTGAAAATGAAAATGCATGTTTTACCTAACCTATAACCTAACCTAATATAACCTAACTTAGGTTTAATTTAGATTTGTGTTGTTCATCAATTTATACGTGTTTTAATTTAGTTTAGGTTGTAGGTTAGGTCGCATGCACACTAAAACATGCATTTTCAAAGTAGGGTGGGAGAATATGGAAATCTATGGCTCCCCTTTCAAAACAGTTTTTGGGGATTATTGTTCAACTCGATGAGACGCATATAGCAATGGTATATAGCAGCAGTTCCTAACCTTGTTCGCTCGCGGACAGCCAAACGATATAGCGTTCGCTTGTGGGCCGGTAAGGTAAAAAATTAAAGAAAACATTTCGAAAAATAAATCTTGTAATAATAAATTTACTTTTACACTGTACAAGAACAATCTAAAATAAATTAATATCTATGCTTTAATAACAAAAGTCGATTTTCGTACCATATCCGCTTCGCGCAAACCAAAACGGGGACCGACCCAAAATCGGCGAGTACCGAGAGGCTGAAGTTTTTCTCTTTTCGTCAAACAAACGGCGAGAAACGATCGCAGGGCGGGGTGCGTCGCCACAGACCATAACCGGGTTCTAGACACATAGGTCGTTCAAAACCACAACACGATATCTCGACAGGGAGCGGAGATATAACCGAAAACGCTGGCGAGTGGGTTACGGAAGCGGCGGTCAAAAACGGGAATGGGCTCAAACGACCCAGGAGGCAGACATATAAGACCTCCAGAAGTGGTTTCAACTTAGGAACCCGATTAAGCTGGGGACGGTGATATTACTTTTGCACGATTCTCAGGCAAAAAACAAATGAAAAATTTCGAGTTTCGGCTGTAACTTTTTTTTATGGTTTTGCACGGCATTTGAAGATGAAACATTTTGAGATTGCCTGTCGTTTGATGCCAAGATAGTCGTTTTGGCTTTTATAGTTTCCGAGATACCTCCTTTCGAAAACAGGCGGAGCTCTCCAAAGCGGCGATAAGGAAAAAGCAATATATGCACACCGATCGTAGCAGTCCGCGGACATCGAATGACGACTCCCAAAAACCCCATGTCACCTCTAGCCCCCGCTCCGGTAGTGTTGGCAAAAAAGATTTTTCCGGTAGAAATGATGGGGGTACTGTGCTGGCAAAGCTTTTCAGATTTTCGATCCGACCTACCGTAAGACCGGGGCAGCCTTTTTGCCACCTATGCCTAAACGGTTTACCAGAGATGGTCGAGACTTCAAATTTCGAACGGGAACTACCCAACTCGTCGACACACAAAAAAAGTCCGGATCGAAGCATGTTTGATGTTTTTGATTAGCATTTGTTTTTTAAATCTTCAAACAACACCATGCTAACGCCAACTTCAAGAAAATTACAAAAAGTTTTAAATGCTTAAAATATTACAAATCAAAAGACCCTAACAGTTACTATTCCCGCGCGAATGAAATATAACAAGTGACAAAGTATTATTCTCAGTATTTTTCAAAGCTTTCAAATCTTTGGTTTTTGTTTTTTGGAGTAAATAATACTTTTAGTAAGTAGTAACTTGGTTTTTTTAGTATACAACTGGCGGTATTGCGATAAATATGGATTTATAATTTTATACAAGAAACAAAAAAAACAATAACCCGGAAAACAAATATTATAGTACGCACTCATTTATTTTTTGTATAATAAAATCTATTTTGGAATTCCTTAGAATTTTCCCTGTTAGAAAAATTTGAAATGACAAAGTGCTCTAATAATATACATTAGAAAATAAAATAAGTTGGACTACTAAAATTACAATTTAAAAGAATAATAAGAATGAGGAGACTAAATGTTTTATTAGTTTATTAGAATATCTTATTCTTTCCTTTTCTTTTTTGTATCGTATTACCAATGGAACATTACTGATATATAATAATTAATTTTATAAGTTAATTTTTAGATTTTAAATAGATTTTTAAACATTCATTAGGCTGTAATAAATTTTAAAGTGTATTCTTCTCACCGATATCATTGTACTTATATATAAGTACTGCTAATAATAATAATAGTAACTAATAATTTATCCAGTGTATATAGGCTTAAAATATATTTTACTATTATTGTTTGATATGTGTATAAAAAGGAAAATATTTTTTTTTATTGACTGATTGTTATTTTTTGTTTTTTATTATTATTAATTCTTTTTAAGGAAATTATAAAAGATATATATGTAACTGTTTTTTGTTAATATTATTGGGGATAATAATTAATCGAAGGATGTGGTTTGTCCTAATCTTGGAAAATAACTGTTGTGAGTATTCTAATCAAAATGACCCGACTGCTATCATATTTACACAATGTATTGATATTTTTCAAGTGCGGGATAAAATGTTAAGATTTGATTTATTGAGCCATAATGTAGTTGATCATGCATATATTTTTAGATGTCACTTAAAGTTGAATTTAAATATTAGTAATAATGGTCAACTGCAAGAATCTCATTAAAATCTTTATTTAGGTTAACATTACCAAAGAAGGTATTTTTAATTCTTCAATCAATTTTTGTGTGTTTTTGAAAAAGAAAACAGTGTGATTTATATAAATTTTTTTAAATATTAATTAATTTTAAAAAAATATAACGAGCATTAAGTGTTTCACAAAAAAAAAAGAATGGATAAGCACGCATATAATAACAACTACATACAATATTAATTATTATTGACATGCTAACTATATTTAATACAGAAGTAAAAAAATTATGGATGGTATTTTAAATGATTGATAATTTATTTGTTATAATAGTATAATATGCAAGATATTGATTATATTTTTCTCACATAAGCTCAATAATAATATTTGAATGCTTTATTTAGAAAGTACATAAAACAGAGAAATAAATTTTTAATAATTGTAAAACATGTATCTGTTTTTTATTTATTTCTATAGTCTATAATTCAGAATACACACCTATCCGCACATAATTTTACTTTCAAAGATGCAAACTTAGGAAATTATATTTCATTTTTTCAATGTGATAGATTTACCGATATAAAATATCTTGGGGAGAGCATATAGGATATGCCAGAGCATTATGAAATAATACGCCTCTATTTTTTTTTAAATAAGTACTAATATTTTAAGCATTTTTTTAATTTATGGTATATACCCCCAATATATTATAAAATGACAAAAAATAACGTGCACATATGCAAAATATAATAACAAGTATTTTTATTGTACACATGTAATATTTAACAAGTAGTAAATAATACAATACTAAAATTAGTTTATAAACATTTTAGAAAACACTTAACAAATTTATACTTGATAATAGTAATAAATAAAATAACTACAAATATGTTTAATTATCTAATTATAGTATAAATGCTATCACAATCTGCTACAATAATCTTTATACTTGACATTTTAAAGTGATTTAACACATCGTTCAATAAGTCCCGGGACTAACCCACAGATGGCGTTAGTAATAGCAACTCGACTTTGTTTTCCGAAAGATCTAACCTTCAAATGACACGTGTCTGATCTTCACGTCAATCGGATCATAAACAGCAAAGTTACCATGGTGAAACTGACTCTATTTTTGCATTTGTAGAAAGAATGGACAAAAAACGAATTTCGTGTATTGATAAAACATTGCTTTTTAATGGGAAAGAATACCGTGCAACCTCAGCAATGGATTGAAAAACGTTATCCGCACTCTGCCCCGTCGAAAACAACCATTTGCCGGTGGTATGCTGATTTTAAGCGCGGTCGCACGCATACAAATGATGCGGAACGCTTGGGTAGGCCAAATGAAGCAGTTACCCCAGAAAATGTGAAACAAGTTTTAAAAATCGTGATGGATAACCGCAAAGTTAAAGTTCGTGAGATTGCTGAGATGGTGAACATATCAACTGGAAGTGCGTGGACGATTTTACAAGAAAAGTTGGGCATGAAAAAAGTCTGTTCCAAATGGGTGCCGCGTTTCCTCACAATGAAACAAAAGCAACAACGAGTCGACGATTCAACGAGCTGTTTGTCACTGCTTACTCGCAATAAAAAGGAATTCTTGCGTAGGTATGTGACAATGGACGAAACATGGATCCACCATTTCACTCCAGAGTCGAAGCGGCAGTCATCTGAGTGGCGTACAACCGGTGAAAGCCGTCCGAAGCGTCCAAAAACGCAACAGTCAGCTGGCAAAGTCATGGCGTCATTTTTTTGGGATGCGCAAGGTGTAATTTACATCGACTACCTTCAACAGGGAAAATCCATCAATAGCGACTACTACATTGAGTTACTGGTGCGTTTGAAGGACGAAATCAGAAAAAAACGACCGCACATGAAGAAGAAAAAATCATTTTTCATCAAGACAATGCACCGTGCCACAAGTCAGTCAAAACAATGGCCAAATTGAACGAGCTGGGCTTCGATCTGCTTCCCCACCTACCATACTCTCCAGATCTGGCTCCAAGCGACTACTGGCTGTTTGCTGATCTAAAAAAAATGCTGCAAGGAAAAAGATTTGGCTCGAATGAGGAAGTCATCGCTGCAACTGAGGCTCATTTTGAGGACAAGGACAAATCGTTTTACAAGCACGGTATTGAAAAGTTAGAAAAGCAGTGGAATGACTGTATAGCCCTTGAAGGAAATTATGTTGATGAATAAAAGTAAGTTTTTCAAAAAAAATATTTTTTTTGTTAATTAGTCCCGGGACTTATTGAACGATGTGTTAAGTTGAACCAAACAGATTGATTTGATTCTTGTAAGTATTGTCCAGTCATTTTGTTGGTAATAAGCAAATTATAGCCATGTTAAAGCTGAAACAGTTCCAAAGCAACATCAACCCATTAAAATCTGCATAGAAACCAGAACATTGGCCAGTGGCGGCACACATTTTTCTAGAACGCACCAACTTGTACAACATATAAATGAATGATAGCAATGTTTACTGCATGTAACATAATGATTCATTTAAATTGTACTGATAATATTAATTTAGTATTGATCGTAATGGAGTTACTGTCTTTTTAATATGTAAGTTAAGGAGGATACAGCGGATCTTTGCAGGGTGAAGGGCAAGGGGATGTCTCCTATGCTTTTACATAGGCTCTAACAAGAAATACCAATCAATGAAAAAATAAATTAACGTTCTTAAAACTGAACAAAATCATTTTACTATGAATGCCTATAATGCATTTATTAATTATTTGTATATATTAAAATAATTTAAGTCGATTGGAGTGCATTTGTTTAACTGTTAAAAGTGTAAATATAAACAGGTTAAGGATAGTGGCAACACCGCAAAGAAATCAGTCAATTTTGTTGTAACAATGTTTGGTTTCAGCTTTCGATTGAGTTGATATCCTAACCTCCAAATGTCAATCCCAAAATATAAGTGGAAACATTTTGAATGTTTTGTAATTTCGTATGCAATTACAGATGGGAATATTCTATTTTTTAACTTGTGTATAGTCTAAAGATTACAATCTGTTAAACAGATTCAACAAATATATAAAAAGTTGCTGAATTTTAATACATACATTTTTAATTAGTATGTATTCTTTGTATTACTGATTTCGTGAAGATTCTGATTGTGATGATAAATTGTATTCATCACATTGCAAAATGTAATTTTACATTTTGCAACATTTTCATCGAATTAACATTTGTATTCTGATTATTAACGCAGAAGACTGAATTGTTCGATGTAATTTGATTAATAAAATATATGATTTATTAGTTAATACTATAGCCTCTTTATTTTCAAATAGTAGCGACAACGATTGATCTCGCCGCTGGAGCAAAAGCACCAGAATGATGTTGGCGACATTGAAAATTACCATATTTGACATTTCGTTTTACAACATATCTTAGGTTTAATAATAGTGATGCACAAAAATTTTTACAATTTAACATTAATTTGATAATTGACAATCAGGTTCTGTAAAAACAATCATATTAATATAATATACACCATTGAAATAGTAATCTTTAAACAACGTTTTATTAAATTAAGGTAACAATATGCATGTAGTAACTTTATCTTTATCAAAGTTTATGTCAGGTTTGCTCCACGATGTCGCTACTATTTGAAATAGAGGGGCTATAGTTAATACAATAAAATATAGATTATTATAATAGTCATTATATATCATCATTCTGTTCTGTTATTTGAATTCGCGCGCTATGGGGTGTTGCCACATCTCTACTGTCTTTCCACATATGTCGTGAAAAATTCTTGTTTTGTTTACTTCAAATTATTATTGTGCATTAACTAGACACACGATTTCAAAAATATTGGGCAACATTGTTCTTCGAATATGAAAGTATGCCTATTTAGTTTTTTATTAGATTGTTGTCTATATTTGTTCATCAGAATTTTTAGTGAAAACTGCTAAAGGTTAGATGGTCTCCATAAGAGCCCATGTTAAATTCTGGATTTTATTTTCCATTTTTCTCGGTAATGGTACACACAAAAATTATAAAAAAAGTCGCTGAATAGTATAAGTGTCAAAGAACTCGAGGTTTAAATTTCATGTCATTCTCTACATTTCACTGTATCCTCCTTAAATAATTTTTTAATATTATTGACATAGTTAATTGTGTTAAAAAACGAAAACCTGATGTCTAAATTCGAATGCAGCAGTAAACACTCTAATGGTGTTTGAAGGTGCCAACGTGGGCACCAGAACGGAAAGCCCTCTCGGTAATGGAGATTGCAATATATTTCGATACATTTCCTCTGTCGTCTTTGCATCTCTGAAAGCTCATAACATTGATTCCAGCCAGGGCTACATTGTCCTTACCCATTTAATATACATGATGATGATAAAATAAAGTATTAAATTCATTTTATTTAAAATTAACTAAACTATTTTAATATATGACATATATTGCAATCCTAAACAAAAATTAATTATGTTAAATTAATAAATTGCGAAATTATGGGAGGGCACTGCTCCATTATTGATTTTCTTTAGTGTTGGGTTCGCGATACCACCCGCGTATCACGACACTTGCGAATCGAAACCATTAGCCGTGTGAAGTGTCGACTCCTTCACGACTCTTTAACGATACTTCGCATTTACACATCATGCATGCGCTAGTTCATATAATATAATTGAAACGAGCAGTCAAGATTCATAGCTAATACGTAAATCATAAACTAGGGATTAAAAAACAATTAGGTTTATGAGTAAATTCTGTTATGGTTATATTATTTATGCATTAAGTACATTAAAAGACATTAAATTATTTATACGCCGTGTTCGTTCTAACATTTGCTATAGAAAATTAGTATGGGAAATCTGAAATATGCCAAATAGTTCGTTCTCGAATAAAAGTCGGTGAGATTAATAGTTGCAAAACAATTTAAATAATTTGTTATTATTCTTTTATTCGAAAAACGTACAAGAAATAATACATTACAAATAAAAAATAAAGATACCCAATTAATAAGACAATGTCTTATTAATTGGGTATCTTTATTTTTTATTTGTAATGTATTATTTCTTGTACGTTTTTCGAATAAAAGAATAATAACAAATAAAATTTAAAAAAAAGTTATGCTTGTAACGGGGTTCGATCGTGCATTCCACCAGCCCGTATAGTTTAGCAAGCCACGGTTTGCCATCGAACCACGGAGGCGTTGCGTCAACTTTTCAGGTTTCGGCTTTTAAATTAATGTTTTGCAAATAATTCATGAATTTATAATTTTAACTAAAAAATCTACAACAAAATAGTTTTATATGTACGTCTTATTCAATGATTGTTGGCCAGTTCAACAAATCTGCCTTTAATTTCTTTGTAAGAATGATCAAGCAACTTCGAATTACACTCTAATAAGAGCGATACTGTTCCACACGAAGTGTCGCGACACTTCAAGTGTCACGACCACGAACAGTATCACGACACTCGACACCCAAGTTCCCATCACTAATTTTCTTACAAAATCCACCACTGCTTGATTTGCTGAAAGTAATTGTCAGCATTCACATGCAAATTATTTAAGCTACACTATACAGTAAGATTATGTACATCTTGTTGTACTATCTAGTTCTACATTATTCAGACCAACAATCCTAGCGAACAACTTTAAATCGTCTGCAAATAGAAGATATTCTGGATTTTAAATGTAAGTACCAATATCTTAATAAATGAACAGAAAAGTAGAGGCCCACACTGTGGCCCCTGGGGGACATCAGACTTTACCTCTACTGCTTGTTTCATCCAACTAAAAGAGTACAACGCAGTCTTGCTGGGTGTTTACCCATGTATAACATGGCACCTTCAGCATGCACACTTTTAGGTTGCTGATTGAATTACCATGCCATCCTTTTAGTTAAGTGAACTCCTCTGTATAAAGTTTCATATGTAATTACATGTTGCAGATGCAGCGTATCTCTGTGTACATGAATAACAACCCTGAACTTGAACAAAAACAATCTTTAGGTGTTGATAAATTCCTATAGAACAGTTATAATAATGGTTCCAAGAATGTCTTCAAGATCTAGCATTTATAGCACCTGAAGTTGCATAAATAAGTGGTACATAGTGCTATAGCGTTTGGATACATTTATTGGCACAAACTTAATTTTAAAATAATTATTGCAAAATCCAAGAAATAATTTTTTATTGTAGAAAAGACAACATTTTAATTTTATTATTATTAGTTAAAAAAATCAGTGCCAACGGTTATTAATCGCAGTAAGTTTGTGCCAATAAATGTATCGAAACTCCTACAACAAATAGTATAAACGTTCCTGTTACCACTTAATCATTTAAGGGTATATAAATACCTTGATAGTAACCATTATATCTCTTCAATGCATTTTTTAGTAACAACAAACACTATTATTTGCTGGTAATGCTTTTATAATACAAAGGAAGGGAGTTAGTAACTGAAATCAAGACTGTACAGGAGAAGCGTATGAATTTGAAGCTCAACATGTGATTTTTACGTTTCCATCATCAATAATCTCCTGGGCCGGCGGTGGACGAGTGGTGTGAGTGCATCACTCGTGTTCCAAGGGTCGTGGGTTCGAATCCCACTTGGGGCGGCGGGATTTTTCTAATTGGAAGACTCCGCCGCCTCAACTATGGATGTGTGTATTCGTGTTGCATGTTAGATGGGGGACAGATGACCTTAGATGTTGGTTCCCCCGTAGTGTAGGCGTGAAATAAAAAATAAAAAAAAAATCTCCTTTCCTGGTTTCATCACCTTTATCTTTATGAAGGCAATAATATTGGGCATGATATATAGATATATTATTATCTATTGATTGAAAATATAGCCAAACTTCCTTTTTTTACGTTCAATTATTTATATATTCAAAGAATATAATGTTCCATTTTATTAAAAGATAACTTGTTTTTTTATTATCATTTTTAATTCTGATTATTGAAAAGAATGACGAGCAAGGCTATTTATATAGTTTTTCATTTTTATACCAGATGAAATTAATAGTTTAAAACGTGAATATCTTCAATAGTGATGGGCGATGGGAATATTCCCGGTAAGGAATATTCCCTATCGGAAATTTATAAAAATCACTGATAAATTCCCGAAAAATGGAAATTTATTTTTTATACTCCAGTAAGTGAAACGCAAGTAAACGCGCGTCAAAGTGTACACCGCCTACTATTGAATGCAAAAGTTCTGAGCCCTGAGTTTGAATGCGCATAGCAAAAAAACTAACCGCTCAAATTAATTCAAACAAAAACAGTTAGATAGACAATTTATTTTTGTATAAGATAGTTAATTTGTAAAATTATCTGATTTTAGGTGTTTGAATCTTTGCGAATTATGTTACAAAAAGTCCGGTTTTTTGTGAGTTTTGACGTAAAGTGTGTCTTTAATAATTAATATTTTAATAACTACTTGACAGAATTGAATGTAATTTTATATGCAAGTAGCTAATACTGTTGTATGTACGTGGAGCTTTAAAATTGAAAAAACTGTAATTTGATATCTGCATTATTTCTCAAGTTATTCTATGAAATAAGAGGGCAAAGATTTCTTGTCGTATTTGTTTTATTAACAAAATACTATTTTTTATAAAAAAAAGACTTCGGTTAAGACACCAGAACACCATAATGCATTACCCTCTATTTCAAATAATAACTTGAAAAATAATACAAATATCAAATTACAAAAATTTCCACATACGAGGATGAATTGATAAATCTCCGGCCTAACCCATATGGTTTACAAATTTTTGCAATGTTTTTACGGCATTTTATTTTTTCATAATTTATCAGTATGGCTGTGAAATAACAAAAATTTCTGTCAAACAATAATTGTTTGGCAAGTTGTCAAAGTCGATAAAGTTTTGTGTGGTGTTAAAATGGAAAAAGCTGAAATTCGTGCGGTTATTAAATATTTTCACATTAAGGGTTTATCCCCAAAAGAAATCAAAGCTGAGCTAGACGGGACATTAGGCGAATCTTCTCCTTCCTATAGCACAGTTAAAACCTGGGTTGCGGACTTTAAACGGGGTCGCAAAAGCACAGATGACGCACCGCGTTCAGGAAGACCGAAAACTGCCACCACAACGGAAATTGTCGAAAAAGTCCATAGAGTTGTGTTGAATGATCGGCGATTGAAGTTGGCTGAAATAGCAGATACCCTGGGCATTTCAACGGAACGAACATATCATATCCTAACCGAAATTTTGGGAATGAGAAAGTTAACGGCACGTTGGGTGCCGCGGCTGCTCACAGTGGAACAAAAGCTGACTCGCAAAACAGTTTCAAGTGAGTGCTTAGACTTGTTTAATCGAAATTCAGTGGACTTTCTGCGACGGTTTGTAACAATGGATGAGACGTGGATTCATCACTACACACCCTAAACAAAGCAGCAATCAAAACAGTGGACTGCCAAAGGAGAACCTGCTCCGAAGAAAGCCAAAACAGTTCCGTCAGCAGGAAAAGTTTTGGCTTCAGTCTTTTGGGACGCCAAGGGAGTACTTTTCGTTGATTATCTTCAAAAAGGTAAAACAATCAACGGAGTATACTATGCTACCTTACTGGATGAATTAAAAAAAATATTGAAGAAAAACGACCTGGATTAGCAAAGAAAAAAATTCTGTTTCACCAGGACAATGCACCTTGTCACAAGTCGGCAATTGCCATGGCAAAAATCAATGAATTGCAATTTGAATTGTTACCCCATGCCCCTTATTCACCAGACTTAGCCCCATCGGATTTTTATTTATTTCCAAACCTAAAAAAATTACACGCTGGAAAGAAATACGAGTCCGATGAAGAAGTGATTGCTGCCACAAACGCCTATTTTGACGAGTTAGAAGAAAAGGCTTATAGGGATGGTATAAGAGCACTTGAACAAAGGTGGACCAAGTGCATTGAACTCGATGGGGACTACGTAGAAAAATAAAATTTTTGTTAACCTGATATTCTTTTGTTTTATTGCCTAGGCCGGAGACTTTTCAATTTATCCTCGTACATAAAATACTATTAGTTACTTGCATATAAAACTATTCAATTCTGTCGAGTAGTTATTGAAATATTAATTATTAAAGACACGCTTTACATCAAAGTTCCTAAAACCACACTTTTAGTAACATAATTTGCGAAGATTCAGAAACCAAAACTCAGATAATTCTACAAATTTACTTATACAAAAATAATTTGTCTATCTAATTGTTTTTGTTTAAATTAATTTGAGCGGTTAGTCCTCTTGCTATGTGCATTCAAACTCTGGGCTCAAAACTAAAACTCAAAAACACGTGGCGGGTTCTAGCATTAAGTTAACGCTTTTAGTGTACATTTATCTTTGATGTGCATTGACGTGTAGTGAATTGAACTTTTTTCGAACAATTTCTCTATGATGTACCCTTTTTAAAGCAAAAATATAAATTCCCGATAAAGTGGGAATATTCCCAAATATACTTCCAGGAATATTCCCCAAAAAATAAATTCTGGGAATTTACCCATCACTAACCTTGAACGAAGTTATTTTAAGCTTGTACACATCTAATTAAACTTCGAAAAGTTCTATTTAGATCAGCAGTGTGCGATGCACATATATAAAACAGTGGAAGCAGTCGCAATACAACGTATGCGCTATCATGCTCGTAAGCAATGTGTGTGATTAAGATGCCATTTATTCTTTTTAACCTTTATCAATTTTGTATGCATTATAGTCAACTTTGAAGCGCAATTCTGAAGCAAAGGAGAGTACCGAATAAGCGGCCCGTTTAGTTCCTCAATGTATTAAGCAAGGATATCATCACACATTGTGACTAGTTGTAAGACATTTCAAGGGCTGTGATGATTAGCATTTTGACTAATTTTAAATTAGGTTAGTTGTTACTCTGTCAAAAGTTGACAATTTAATTTTGTTCTCTGTTTTGTCTAAAAGTAGAGTTTCAGTTTCATATTGTGTAATATAAACAAACCTTTTGTAAAGTTTTTAAAATGGTATCACCTAATATGAACTATTTATTAGATATTTTATATTTTGATATTCACTAATTAGTACCGACATATCGTAGGTTTGATAATGTTGATAACGAACCGAAACGACAATAGAAATTCTGGAAAATAAACGTGTTAACTGGCACTGATCATTAGGGTGGCCGTTATTTTGCAAAAGTTACAATTTTTTAGATCCTTCCTCCTAGATCTCTTTCAAATGTCAAAAAATGAGCTGTGCAAGATTTCAGCCCATTTGGTCAATATTAACCCGTGCCACCGAGAGGTTAAAGTCTAAATGGGATTTAACATGGGTTTGGTGCACTTTTACAGACTGTGGCAAAACCTTTTTATCTTTCTATGTTTTTTACGTGAAATATTGTATACTTATGTTGTTGAAGTTGCTTAACACGAATCTGATGCCAAAAACACTTTCGCAATTCCGCGAGAATGCTCATTTTAGTGAAGTTGGCCGCTTTTTTGATAGCTGTCAACTGCCAAAAGTTTTTCTGACAGTTTGAATTTTATCATATTCGTGTTCAGCATTTTCAACAACCCAAGTAGGTGAATTTTCAAGTTAAAACATAGAAAAATAAAAAGTTATGCCACAAAAGTCTCTAGAAATGCACCAAACCCATGTTGAATCCCATTTAACTTTAACCTCTCGGTGGCATGTGTTAATATTGACCAAATGGGCTGAAATTCTACACAGCTCATTTTTTTGACATTTTAAAGAGATCTAGGGGGGGGGGAACCTATTAAAGGATTAGGTACTTAAGAATAAGTAAAGAATGTCTGTCTTCTTGTTATGTATTTCTGATTGTATCAATTGCTAGTCGGCAGTTAAGCATGCCGTTCATTCGAACTTGTATGTTAAAGTAGAAACCACTGTATGGCATTAGATACTGTAATTGATTATGGGGTAGGTGATAACGCATTTAATTTGATGTAACGTTTTAACAGTTGCTTTCTCATGTTGTGTTTTTCACACCATAATATTGTACTTCACTCCTCGTTTTCTTTTGCATGGTTATCGTTTAACCAATGTGTGGTAATAACGTTTTCTTCCAAGATAATTTTAAGTTACAGAGTATAGCACAGTCTCAACAACTTCAGTATGTCATATTACATTCATGTTTCATACATATTGTGACATAACCTCTAATAAGGCAATTTTTACATTACTTTAATACAATTTGATCAATATTACCAGTGAGTTATTTATTAATTGGGCTGGTACTCCATAGATTATCAGGTAGATCAAATGACAAAAGATAGTTTTAAGTTATGTAAACTGTCACAAAAACCAGTGGTGTAGTTAAATTAGACTAATAGTTTTGAACTAAATTAAACCTAATATAAGTATACCACTGGTTTTTATGACAGCTGACATAACCTACTAACCTAAAACTACAGTGCACTTCAGCTGCAATTGAAGCTACACTAAGAAACAAGTTCCCATTGTTTCTATCAACGCTGGCTTTGGAACAAGATCCATCTTTTTTAAACACAATTACATTCAGTATCATTGCAAAGACATGTCGTCCTTTGTAAACTGAGAACTATCCAAGATACTAGGTTGAGCTAAAAGTTTCTGTCCCTTTTAGTAAACAAAAAATAAGGTATTCTTCAAAATATAGTCCATCGGATTCTTATATTTCTGCTAATTTATGAATTTGGTCATTAGTACCATCTCTTTCTTTGGTGGCGAAGAAGTTGTGGCATTGTTTAGCAACTTTTGACTCAACCTAATAGTTCTAGATACAGGACTTTGACAATCAGAACAAGATGAGCAAGTACATCTATCCATCACTGGTACAAGGTCATCTCTCTAGGTACACAACGGGCTATTCTACAATACAGATAGGACTAATTAGAAGTTGTAACATGCACCTGGAGAGGATTACTTGAAGTATAACTTACATTAAGTTTTTATTTGAATTCCTCAAACATCAATCAATTAGAGAACAGTTCTCTAGTTCATCGATTAAAAGTTCTACAAAATATTAGCGAAGTATGTAGGCAATTTAAAGAAAAAACAAAATAGTTAGTACGCAATGTTAAGCATGGGGTCCACTTGGACCCCGGTCAGTCTTTTTAGAAAATTTCATGGTACGTTCCATAAAGGTTAAAAAAATAAGCGATTAGATATCCTCAAAAAATATATAATAAAGAAATTTTGAAAGAATTATTGCTGTTGCTAATTTGTCTTGCAACTTTTTCTTAATTCTCAGGAGTCTCAGTGGCTAATTTCTTTGAGGGCAATAGGTATAAATAAAACACTAAAAAAATTAATTGTATTTGTATAATTTATTACTAAATAAAACAAGAGATATTCATTTGATGAAATAAAATTAGTCTGCAAACAATTGGTCCTTGTTTTGTAGCTGTGTATTTTTTGGTTAAATTATATACGAAGGCTGAAAATTGTTAGTTATAAAAAGATTGTTGCATTTTTTAACAAAAAATCTTTATTGTTTTTCAAAATAATCTCCATTCAGACTAATACACTTGTGCATTCTTTGAAACCACTTTTTAAAACATTTGGAAAATTCATTTTCTGAAAGGTCCTCAAAAATTCTTTGAAATTCTGTAACTGCAACATTTTTTTAACAGTTGGAAACAAAAAAAAGTCGCACAGCGCCAGATCTGGGCTATACGGGGGATGAGTTACCAATTGAACTCCCGTATCTTTCAAAAAATCCAATGTTCTGGCAGCAGTGTGGAAGGATGCGTTGTCATGATGGACTAAGATGTTACGCAAACTGGTCCTTTGGCGACCTGTCTGTAATCTTGCAAACATCTGTGGTAAAGCCACTTTGCAGTACCATTCAGAATTAACAGTTCTGCGATCTTCAAGTGGAATAACAGCAACAGGACCACTTCGGCGGAAAAAAACAGAAATCATTTTCTTATTGACGCTTCTGCCATGAATTACTTTTGTGGGCAAGTTTTCATCTTCGAATACCCAAACACTATAGACTGCTGTTTAGTTTCAGGGTCGTTACTGTATACCCAAGATTCGTCACCAGTTACAATGTATGCCACTTGCTTGGAAGCTCCTCCGTCAAATTTTTGCAACATAAATTTACACTAGTCTACTCGAGCCTGTTTTGGACTTTCTGAGAGCAAATGCGGTATCCAACGGCTTGCTAGCTTTCTTACCCAAGATGTTTATGCAAAATGGTATTCACCGCCGAGGTTCCAATCTTCACTTCCTCCTGAATCTCCCTATAAGTAATATTTCGATTGGACTGAATCAAGCTTACCACTAGATCAACATTTTCTGAACAGGCTGCTTCCGCAGGTCTTCCAGGTCTTGCTTCGTCTTCTAGCAGCTCTCGCCCTCGTCGAAATTCGCGGATCCAATGACTAACAGCATGAAGGGGCAGCATCGCCAAAAGCTGCTATAAAATTTTCATGGCTTTGCTGGTATCCTAACTGTCTTTTATAGTCGTAGAAAATCATAGCTCTAAAGGCAGTTCGCGGAATGCTCATCTTAACTGAATTAAAAATGCACAACTACTTATCTTACAAAATTAACTACGTTTCACAAGGAAATCGGAACGTTTGACAATTGTGGGTAACAAATGTCAATTAATTCAATTGGAAAGAATTGTTTATTGGCTTGCCACAATCAGAAACTAAATAAATTAGTGTCTGCTGGCAGTACAGTTGGTTTCAAAATAATCGAGTACAGCCTTTTTAAGTGGTATAAATCATGTTGTCACAATGACAAATAAAATGTCAAAGTTAGTTGTCAACTTATGTCACAAAACATAACCTAAATAAATAAAGATCATTTTACATTGTAAAAAATTTTCATAATCATGGACTACTGATTTATAAAGTGTATTCGATTTTTTTGAAACCAACTGTACCACAGGACCGCAACAGATTTCTCAGATTCATTTCAATTGCATTACAAATTTTAATAACGTCTGCAGGAGTTTGTAAACCACCTGAAACTAAGAAACACATAATTATACTAATTATCTTTAGTTTTAGGGATATTTTACCTTTGTTTTATTGAATTAATAATCCAATATCACTTGTGGAAGTACAGTTGTGTACACAAACCTGCTATATACAAGGTAAGCGGCATAAATTCTTGGCCTGATATAGAAGAAATAAACTTGGTAAAATATAATAATTTTTATTTTTCAATATTATCTCCCCTAATGTCAATACATTTATTACAAAGTGGAATTAATGATTCAATGCCCTTGTAAAAATAATTTGAAGTCTTTCCTTCAAAATGTTCAATTACAGCTGCTTGCAACTCGTTCTCGTCCTTAAAACGACGCCTCCTAAGGTCTTTCGTTAAACTGGAAAATAAATAATAGTCACTAGGAGCTATATCAGGACTGTACGGTGGATGATCCAATGCTTCAAAGTCGCATTCGCGAATGGCAGCTTGTGAAATTGCGGCAGCATGAACGGGTGCATTGTCGTGTAATAATCGAACACTTCTTTGTTTTTCACGAATATTGTTTATCAATTTATGCAATAAAGACGCATAATATGTACTGTTAACAGTTGTATTCCGTTCTTTAAAATCAATCAGTAAAATGCCGTCACAACCCCAGAATATTGTTGCTATAACTTTCTTTGTCGATTGAGCGACTTTCGCCTTTTTGCGACGAAGTTCATCAGGTCGCCACCATTCCATCGATTTCCTTTTGGGTAGAGCATCATAATACAAAACCATTGTTTCATATCCAGTGACAATGGACTCCAAAATCGGCTTTGGGTCGTCTCCACAAAAGTTTAAAAACGCGCGCGCACATTCGACACGACGTTGACGCTGTACAGCAGAAAGAAGACGCAGTACCCATCTTGCACTAATTTTATTCATACCCAAATGGTCATGAAGAATTCGGCGAACACTTTTTTCCGAAATGTCAGACATCACTGCTAACTCCTTAACTTTCAAACGGCGATCTTCTAATACCATTTCTTCAATGATTGCAACTTTTTGAGGCGTTACTGCTTCAATTGGCCAACAGGTGCGCTCGTCATCTTCAAGAGATTCTTGCCCCAAACGGAAACATTTTGACCACTTTTTTTACAGTGGAATATGAAGGAGATAAATCACCGTAAACGCCGTCTATACGTTGTTTGATTTGATTAGGCGTGTGCCCTTCTTTTGTTAAAAGTTTAATGACCGCACGGTACTCAATTTTCGTTAGCTGTGACATTTTCATGCACTCATCACGATGCTTGAGTGGCTACTAAAATCTATTACGCATCTAGCCGTAATATATATAGTATAGGCCTCTTACATGTTCAACTATGACGCAACCGAGTTTGAACATGTTGGCACCTGTAGAAGCTTGCCGGGCTGAGAATTTATGGCGCTTACCTCGTATGTCACAACATTTACAGCCACCTCATTTAAGTTAATAAAGTTTGGTATGACATAATTGTGTTCTTGTACACATAAAATATTAGATTCAATGTTATACTTTCTGCAGAAACAAATATCTACTTTATTCTCCTCTTGTCTTTTGATGTGTTCGGAACTGTTAATATTGTGTCCAACACTCTACAGTTACATCTTCTATCAACAGTCTTAGATAATAATAATAATAATAATAATAATAATAATAATAACGGTCCTGACTACATTTGTATGTTAAGATGTAATTCAACTTTTACTTATGGGTTTTATAACAAAATCATCAAAAATGCCACATATTGAAAATGCAGATACAGCAAATCCTATAAATGGTGTTTTTTCGGGAAAGAATGCAAGTGTACACATATGCATCTGTACAACGAAATAAATAGTTCACTGCATCTATGATAAATGACGGTCAATATCTTCATTTTCCTTTTTTAATGGAACTTTATAATTCTTTGCCAATGGTAGTGAAGTGGCTTGAGTAGTGAAGAGAGGGCCGGTCCGAGGACAGTGTTCAGGGGCATCTGAGGTAAGGGGTAGGAGTTGCCGCGGCAGGCCGACCGCCCATAAATGGGCGGGTATGAGTATGAGTTATGAATATTAATGATCTGACCGCCCATATGTGCTATCCCATATGTACTATCTGACCGCGCTGTAAAAAATGAGGTGAAATTACTTTGGGAAAGAGTTAACTTTTCCCTATTATTTGCGGTATTTTTACCCTAAAATTAATTTTACCTATACATTAATAGTAGTTTTACTATTTGTGGTAAAATGCCTTGTAATTATGTAAAATTATACAAATATAAGTAATTCTACTACATTGAACTGGTTAAAATCACTATCCATAATATAAATTTACATAACTCAGACAATTTTTTCCTTACAAATGTATAATTGCTCAATAACTTAATTCATTTTTAGTGTAATATTAAAGATATAATGAACTTTAACAAGTATTGCGTTATTTTGCGCTTAATAATATGTTTTTAACCCATGAGAGGAAGGATTTTGCTGACTTCACTTGTTGGTTGGCGAGTGGTGACGTTCGTTTCGGGAAAGATTCCAGGAACCCATTTCGAATAGTCCAAATTGGGCGTCTGGGGTTGCGCAATAGGTGAGGGGTATCCCAGAAAGTGTTCATTGTTATTCATATTTTGTATTTCGCTGTAGGCTGTAGTAAGTTAATGCTGATTAAATTGGTAAGTACATAATTATAATGTCGTGTTTTTATTCTTAACATGTTATTTGAGCATTAAAGATAAATATAATTACAGTATGACCCAAGGTGGCATCTCATTTTATAGTAGAAGTTAGAACAATAATTCTGAATTTTTCTACTAAATTGTATGAAAATTAGTAGTAGTGCTTAATACTTTTTTATTGTAAAACTTCTGGAAACAATTTCTTAAGCACACACGATTTGATTGTATAGGTTCTCGACAATTAGAACAAAACCTACGAAAATATCAAGGAGCATTATCATGTAAGAATTTTTTTAATTATGAAAATCTTAAAAATAAGAAATCTTTCCTTTTCATAATAGTTATTTATTTTATTTTGACATGATAATCGTCTTTATTGGCACTCAATTGCGGGCGTAATTTGGCTTTTTTAGCCCGAGAGCGTATAAAGTTGCTAAGATACAAAGAAAACGTTTCTATAGAGTTCTAACAATTTTAATAAATAATTATAACTATTACATTTTTTCAAAATGAAATGTGCAATTGCTTGCAATTATCCTTTCCATGAAGCAAAATAAAATAAAACGTTGTATGTACCACGGGCATAATCAAGATAATGGCCCTCGAGAAATTAAAAGCCCTCCTTCGTCGGGCTTTAAACATTCTCTCATGCCATAATCTAATAGATTATGCCCTTAATACATAAATAACTATTATGCACAGATGCATTATAATTAGACTATTATTGCTAGATTTATCGGAACATAACTGTCTCTTTATGCCCCAAGGGCCTCTTTATGATCCGACGGGCAATAATGAAACGTCAATTAAATGTCAGAGCTGTATTTGTAGAACTTGATTGGTTCTTAATATAATTTGTAAACTTATCACCAATGAAAATAAGCTGAAATTAAGTATTTTAGATAGTAACTATAGTAACGTACTTCGTATATAAGCACATAAGTATACGTACAGCGGCTTGATGTAACCTACGTACTCATTTAATTATGTTTTTTACACAATAATAGATTTGAGATAAAAACAATCTGTGCATAAAATAGTGTATGCATTTAGGGCATAACTTGCTTTTATGGCCCTAGAGCCTTTTCCTAGCCCTCGGCTGACTCCTCGGGCTAGAAATAACGCTTCTGGCCATAAAAGCTTCTTTATGCCCTTAATACATAAATAACTATTATTAAGATACTAATAAAACTTGTGAAACTTTAATTAATCTTTGTATTTATATTATATTTCATGATTATGAAGTTCCACAAAGTAAGGTTGGAGACAGTAAACAAAAATATTGTTTTTTGTTGTTCTAAATATACATCAAAGGAAGAAAAATCCTTGAGTTAAATAAAATAAAAATTGTAAAACTGATTGTTTAAAAAACAATTTGCTGCAGCTAAAAATTGTAATGAAAAATAGTAATGGGTGAATATCTGCTATTTGTGTACTGGCTACCCATTTTTGTGACCAAGAAAAGATATAAGAATAAGTTTGTGGGTTTTGTTATCTAAAAAGTAATTCCTATTTTCACACTAATTTAAAGTGGGCCATTAATTATTACGTATTTTCGGAGTTTCATGGAGATCAAGGGAAAATTGCAACCCAAGGGGTTGCGCAAGAACCAGGGTAGTGACAATTTGATCAGAGATATAAAAAAGCAGGGTAGGAAACACTAAATTTATGGGCAATGAAGAAAATTCAATAATTTAACTTTGTATTAATCTTCACTATTTCTTACCTTCTAGTGATACTAAGAAACTTTCTGGTTTAATAATACCAATGATTGAATATTGGAAAGTCAGTAGTAAATAAATCAAACTTTTATACATAAATCGGGTAAAAAAACATGCCAGGATAGACATTTTCAGCATTCAAATATTTTTGCTAGAAAATTGTAAATACTTTTCCTCTTAAATTCCAATGTGCCTAATAGTGCAAAATTATTGCTACCTTACGAATATTTTATATTTATAATATAAATTACAATTCATTAAATATTTGCAGAGACGCACTAAAATAAAATAGCAGATATTCACCCTAATATAGATATGATATTTTGGCAATTTCTAAATATAAATAATAAAAGTTATTTGCTGATAGATTATTTAATACATGTAACAATTTTTTAAATTAAAAATAAACAAAGTTTGATTTATGCAAAATGATAACGATAAAAGTTTCATATTGTATTCTTACATACTAAAAAAGAATAGGTAAATATGAGTTATTCTATCAATCTATGTACTGATCCATTTAGTAATGTAATAATCACAGGTACTATTGCTTTTGCAAGTAATTTCGCAGGTCACTATTACATCCAAGAAGTATTTTCACATTTGTATTTTAACCCTGAAAAGTACTATTGCCATGAAATATTAACTTTGTCATGTAACTTTACACAGGTGTTTTAATGTTAAAATGTAAAATTACATTGAGATTGTAATTTTAATCTGTAAATTTATTTAAAAAGGAAACATTACAATGCAAATTTAACCTAATGTTGAAATTTTCGACTTCCTATGAAAATTACACTTTGAAGTAAATTTACCCCAAAAAATAGAGGTAACATAGCTGCCTCCATTTTTTAGGGTATAATTCACCGGTAATTTTTTAGAGTGCACCCATATTTGTTATGTACTCGCCACCACCGCCGTCTGCAGATGTTTACAAAAGTCACTAGATTAGAGAGAGACAGAAAATCTAGGGTTTTTAATTTAAAACTATCAGGATATCAGGAAAAGTAAATGGTTTTAATGTGCTATCACATATGTACATTGTACATGACCACCACCGCAGTCTCTTTTGCTATATGTGTACAGATGATGTGGATTCAATATGTAATGAGGCGCAGATTGAAAATCATTTAATACTTATGACATGAATGTATAATAAGGATTTATATAAATAATAACACCAAAAAGTTCCTTAAAGCTATTTATTGTCTAATAATATACATATTTAAAAATAAGTTATTATAATTAATTAATAGTATATGCTAATATATATTTCTAGTGTACATTATATTTATTAATAACTTATTTATAAATTTGTATTTCTAGTATACATTAATTATAGTAATACAATTATAATCTTATGAACTAAACTATATCGGCTGAATTGATCCAGCTTTTTTCATTTATTCCAAGCCATTTTACATAAATCTGCACTCCAGGCTTTTTCTTGATTATTCTTTCAATTAAAAATACGTTATGACGTTTAGTTTTCTGCAATTCAAGTTCATAAAAACTCCCTTTAATCGGATTTCCATGGATATCTTCTAAGAGGAATGTTACGGGGTCAGTGATTTGTCGTTTAATAATACGAAACAGTTCTCTTGTCCAATTCGGGGTAAAGCCTTTCGAGAAGACAGATTTATATTTACTGATACGTACAACATCATCCACTTTAAGTTTACTTTTTCCAGCAATTTTAAGATTATTATAAACTGACAAAGTTGTTTTTTCTGTAACATTAGCAGGAGGCATACCAATTGTCGAATGTTTTCGATTATTATACTCGTGGATAAAGTTTTGAAGGATATTATACCATTTATAATTTCCTTGTAAACTAAAGTGTTTATAAAGTTTATTTTTTATTGTTCTAATTACGCGTTCAACCATTGACGCTTTTATACTACTAAAGGTTGAATAGTGATTAATATTATACTTATTCATTAATAGTTTAAAATGTTTATTGTAAAATTACTTTCCATTGTCAGATTGAAGATTGTTTGGAATAACACCATCCTTACACTGAGAAAAATGAGTTAAATAAAGTCTTTACTTAAAATGAACTGGATTACCTTAAGCAAATTTTTGTTAACTGTTGCATTGGCCTCTTTAATAGCAACAAGGCTGTAAACTAAGGGCTACTAAACCAGTCTTCTTAAAACAATTTTATTGTAACAAATTAGCACTTGCTAAGTGTTAATAGACGGTTCATTAAAGGCTAGTTTATTGAGTTAGTTTATTAGCAGTAAATAAAATATTCGTTAATCGTAAGAAGAATGATCTTTTTAATCAAAGCTACATACGGATAAGTAAGTTCTTTGTCACTGTGAAGTCCTCATCTATTTACAGTAAAAGGATATAATTTGATAATAATATAATAAAGGATATAACTTGAGTAGTCAGCATTTTTACCATTATTGGTACAGTGTTCGTATTTTTGAAGTGTCAGTTGGCGTCGGTCTTTGTGCATGTGTTGTGTTATAATATTATTGTGATGCCATAAAAAGTTCATAATGGTTTACAATTACGAATCAGAATTGATAGAATGGGGTTTGGAAGATTACTTGAAAGCATTTGAAGGTAAGTAGTAAATACCTACTGTATTAATTAATTAAATCTTGTCAATATTGTATGCAATCTTTTCGTATTACACCCAACACATAAGCTTAGTCAGTTTTTTTTAACTTAGTGGGTTTTAATTTTTTATAGAGGAGAGTATAAACGACGAAAGTTTTTGGTTACTTGACGAAGAAACGATACAAAGAAAAATATCAAACGGAAGAATCAACCACGGTAAACTGCTTTTCTGTTTTGTGCTATTATTGCAATTTTAATAAATATTACTAAATAAATATATTTACTTACAATAAGTCATTTTTTTATTTAATTCAGTATTTTAACCTACTTACCACTAGTAAGCCATTGTTTTACAGCAAGAAAATGCTGTACTTGGCATAAGTGAGTTATATACTAACAGTAAGGTGGCTAAATTTGTTAGTAGACAACTAACTACTGTTAAGTAAGTAATTTTAACAAAACTGATTTGCTAGCCCTGAGAATATAACTCACTTGGCGCCTATTTAAGGTAGATATTTGTTTACCGTTAACGAATTTTTGTTTGTGGTTAATATATATTTCTCTCAGTGTACTCAGACCAAAGTGACGTAGATCGTTATAAAGTTTAATAAGAAACCTTGTTGTTTCAGTTAATTCAATAAAACAGACTTTTATAAGTTTTATTTCTTCTTTCATATCTTTAATAGTCACGCGAAAAGCATCGATAACATCAGAATTTTTAAATAGTTCGTCGACATATGCTTTATTTACTCCGTCAGTTGCATTTAAAGGGTTAGCTACATTAGTAATTTGTTTATTCTTCGCATCAAATCCTTCTAATGTTAATTCTTCAATTTTCCAATCTACATATGATTTTGTCGCCCCGTCATGTAATCTATGGGATAACCAACAGATAATATTCGTTTTTGTTCTGCACTGAAATGACGCTGTGCATTTAATGTTATAGCTTTAGTTTCAAAGTATCGTTTGGATACAGCATCGTTCGCATTTATTGCTTCTCCCACGTCAAGAAATTCTTTTACTTTTAGCAGTAAAAGCATCTTTTAAATATGCTAGTACTAAACACTTAGATAAGATATCTTTTTAGTTTTAAGTGTGTACTGTTCAATGAATTTTTTATTACATCCATCGTAATCATCAATCGGGTCGTTAACTTGAATTAAACGTTTTTTCTTAACATCTACCATATTATTATCATCAGATATCATTAAAACAGATTTCTTAATGACGAGATCATTATCATCGAAAGGACAAGCAGCATTAGTAATGCGTTTATTTTCTACATCAAAATTCCCCTCATTAGTTAATTTAAAACCTACACCAGGCGGTCCTTTAATTTTAAGTCCACCAAGTAAAGGTCTACCAAAGAGATCAATAGTTTCCATTCCGGGAAGAGAACTAAACTAATATTTATTAAGAAAAACTGAATGTTTTATTTTATTAAACCTTCTTCTTTTAATTCTGAAATAATAGAATGAATTTCGTTTCTGTTCTGTTCGCTGTTATTTCCCGCTTCTTTAGCTGCGTACAATAAACGCAGTCGTTTAATTAATTCTAAAGGTGTGTTCCAATATATGAACTCTATAGGTTTCCGGTTTAACTTTTTAAATGTTAATTTTCGTTGTGTATTATTATTCATTCCTGTGACCGTATTTGGTTTCATTTTTGTAAAGAATGGTTTTAAAATGTTTTTATACTTCCAATGATTAGCAGGCACTATTTTTCCTCGAATAGAATATTCTTTTCGATGTGCATTTGTAAGAATAATTAGATCTCTATATTTTTTAATATCAATCCGTTTAGCATCAGGTACTTCTTTATATGTAAGTAAATTGAATAAACCAGGCGTACCCGCATACCGTTTATCGCATACAAACGCACATCGACGTTTGTAAGAATAATTAGATCTCTATATTTTTTAATATCAATCCGTTTAGCATCAGGTACTTCTTTATATGTAAGTAAATTGAATAAACCAGGCGTACCCGCATACCGTTTATTTTTAAGTACAATATCTTTTCCTTTAATTTCAATATTTGACTTTCCTAACTACCATTTATCTTTATCAACATCATAACGAATTCCATATCTAGTTCTACCGATATTTTGTTCTTCTTTTTTCAGTAATAGTCTAGCATAATGTTGTGGTAAGTCATGATAATTTTCTAATTGTAATTCAGTATCATTAGATATCATCTTCTAATGGAGTTTTCTCCTCTTCCTGTTCGTTTTTCACTTTTTCCTTTTTAATATTAACAGATTCAATTACCTTTTTGTTGCTGTTTATCTAAGGATGAGGCAATATCTTGTAAAAGATCGATAGTTTGATGATGAGCAGTATGATAAATTCGTTCAGCTCGTGCTCTATCTTGTTTACAATAAGCAAATTTTTTTCGCATAGCCTTTCTAACTTCTACAAGTTTCCGTTTAAGGTTGTCTGACGTCGTAGTCATTATGTTATTTTTAGTCGAATGATGTAATCTAGTAAAGTTTTATAAGTTTATATAAGAATCAAAACCTTTTCGGTAACGTCCACCATCTAAGGAACATTCTTTATTAATTACTAAAAACCCGTATTTATCTTTACGCCAACACATTAAACAGATATCTTTAAATCGATTAAAATTCATATCGGATGAAACGTGATCATCGAACACATGTTTTAAGTTCAAATCGTCTTGTTTAAAAAGAATAATTAAATTAACATTATCTCTAATCAAGTGTTTTGGTATTTTTGCGTAAGTCTGACACAAG
The DNA here is from genome assembly GCA_929113105.1 of Agrypnus murinus. Taxonomy (NCBI): domain Eukaryota; kingdom Metazoa; phylum Arthropoda; class Insecta; order Coleoptera; family Elateridae; genus Agrypnus; species Agrypnus murinus. The sequence continues at coordinate 70,058,814 of OV816031.1, read as the reverse complement.
TAGAATGAATCAATTTGCTTGTGACGTCCCATGCTGTAGTATTGTTTGATCTTATCCTGTTTATCACATGCAATGTCATCAAATATGAAAACAGAATCTCCTTTAGCCTCACTAGGACAAATAACGTTTTCATTATCATTGAACTCGTAATATCCCATACCTTTAATTGATTCAATGACTCGTTTTAAAAACTGATATTTCGGCTGAAACAACGATTTAGAGTAAATATATAAATTTTTAAATCGTTAACCATTAGGATGAATTAACACAGATATTAGTGCATTAGTCTTTCCACATCCCGATGTACCTGCTACTACAACTCTACATGTAGACGGTAATAGATCACCATGTCTTTTTTTATCGATTATAATACCAATGTCATCATCTAAATTTAGTACGGATAATGTTTGTTTTTGTTTAACAATTTTCATTGTTCACACACTATACATGCACATATCTAGTTACAGTTTCTTGAAAGGGATTATATTCCATCAGTGTCAGTGTCGTGTAAAATTAAACAATAACCTTTAGTTGTTGCAGTAAATTGACGAGAAGATTCAAATTCGAGTCTTATATCCACAGCAGCATCTTTTACAGTTTCCTGTTGTCTCGTACAATCAATCACGAATACCGGATAATCCTTAAAATCACTATAATTAAGTAAACACTTATCGATAGAATATTTTCTTTCCATTCCGTAGTAACCTTCTCGAAAATGTTTATAATTTAGATAGGCTTGTATATATTCATTATTTTCAAAATCTAGATCCATTCGTTGATAGGGAAAAGCTTGCGAATTTAGATATACCTTTAAATCTGTTATATCTGAGTGTATAAATTCACAAGCATCACCACTTCTTTTTCCCTGAACATTCCCCTGTAGTACAACTAGTATCCATCGAGGTTTTCCAATTCATTTGAGTTCTTTATATGCCACACTTGTGTTTTAGCAGTACCAAATACAGGCAACTCATGTAATTCCCATTGTCTAAATGGTATTACTATATATGGATTCAATCTTAAATTATCCATTAAATGTAATTTCGCTTCGTCACCCAGTCGAATATGAGGAACTTCCTAAGATATTTTGTTTATTTTGAAATCAATGTCAGTACCTGTTTCACCAGCAACACTCTTATAACAATTGTAACCATTTTTAGATCGAATCAAGACTAATTCACAACGCATATTAACTATAACTTTTCTATAATCATCAGCAAATCCGAAAATCTGACAATGAAATACAGCATGAAAAGCGAAAATTCGAAGTAACGCTATCATCTTCTTCAATTAATATTTTCCATCCTGTACATCCTAATCCTCGATCTTCTTTAGTATGTGATGCAAAACCCAGTATTGTGCTTACTATACCCGGTTGTTTACAAATATCGACGATTTGATTACTATCTAATATTAACTGAATTTCCTCGAACAAAAAATGCGTGAAATTATTAGTAATTTGATATGTTTTCCCAGCCTGTTTTAACGCAAAAGTCCCCTTAATATGTATATAGCTGTCATAAAGTGCTATAATACTGTCTGAACTTTGAATTTCTATGCGGATGCTGTCGGAGTGATTAAAATTCTGAATAAATGGAAGGTAGGTGTAAAAATCTTCTTTCGTTATAGATTCATTGAAATAAGGTGTTTTAAACACATCCAATTTATTAGGGAGATTAGAAACTAACTTTTTAGAATATTGTACTCCGTTGTTATCTCCACTGACCTTTCTATATCTTTTAGGTGCCATGACATAGTCGTCGTCGTAAAACTTTATATCCTAGAGATTCAAGGAACCTTATGTCACTTATGAGTCAAGTTCATGACATTTTCGGAAGTGAGTGAAGTGTCAAGTGCTCCAATAAGTTAGTTAAAATTAACCCTTATTGAGCAAATAAAATTCAAAGAAGTGTAATTAAAAGAAAGGAAAGAAGAAGAGGTGAAGGAAAATATATATAGAAAATTTACAAAAGAAGTAAAACAATCGAAGGATTCAATATTAAAAAGGAAAGTAATTGAGGTTAAACAATAACAAAATATAGATAACTAGTATTCTAGGAAGGTCAAATAAATAAATAGGAGAGGCGGCATTGCAACCTCGTGAAATTAACAAGCGCTGTTGCCAGATAGTAAATTTCTCCCTAAAAGTCGGGGAATCTAATTAATAGCTAATTAATAAAAATCAGAGCAAATTGAGAAGACAAAGAACAAAAAGTATTACTGGTATAACAGAATATATAAAAAGGAAACAACAAGAACTAGAAATATTCGAAAATGGAAAGTGCTGAAGTCTCAAGAACAAATCAGCGACAAAAACCTAAAGAAGAAATGGAAACTAATTTAGTTGAAACCATTATAAATAAGTTAGACCAAATAAAAGAAGAATTGAAAACGGATTATAATCAGAGAAACGAAGAGCTCAAGAAGGAATTTAGAATGGTAAAAGAATTGAAGAAAAAAGAAGAACAATGGAAGATCGAAAGAGGGATGCTTGAACAAAGAATTATAAAATTAGAAGAGAAACTAGACAGTCAAGGAAGAGAGAAAAAAAAGTTGAACACAGTAATAAAAGGAATTAATCCTCAAAACGAAGATGTAAAGGAAATTGTAGAAAAGCTAATAAAAGAAAAACTACATATTAAACCAAAATTCCAGGAAACATTTAAAGTGGGTAAGGAGTCTAAGCAGGCAATAATTGTAAAAATGGAGAACTGGGATGCTAAAATGGAAATCATGAAAAATAAGAACAAACTAAAGGGGACTAAAATAGTAATAGAAAGTGACCTGACATGGCGAGAAAGAGAGATTCAAGATAAAATAAAGAAAACAGCTGAACAGGAGAGAAATCAAGGCAACCAAATCAGTATTGGATATCAGAAACTCTTTGTGAACAATCCGGTATATGTATGGGACATAAGGAGTGAAAGACTACAACCAGTGGAACAAAAAAAATATGTTCCAAAAAGCTGAAAACTGTAAGTAACATGGTCAGACTAACGATAACGAACAAAGCAAAGATAATGGTAAATGAGAAAGGTATAGAAACCCAAATGAATCAAAACTTAAGGTTAAATAATGATAAAGCAGAAGAAATAATTGAGGAGAAATCAAAAGAAGAGATTACAGATAACAATAATTTGGAGAGTAATCAAATGAATAAAAATAATATGACATAAAAAATTATATCATCAGAGAAAAGAATAGGGACGACAAAGAAAAAACTAAATAAAATATATTTTGCAATATGGAATTTACAAGGAATAAATAATGAAGGAGGAGTCAAAAATCTGGAAAAAGAAACAGCAAGTACAAAATTCAAATAATGGCGCTTCAAGAAACAAATATAAAAGAAGAATCAGTAAATACAGTAGGTGACTATGTATTCTATAACTATGGAGGCAAACAAAATAGATTTGGGACAGGTTTCTCGGTGCAAAAAGCAATAGTAGAGAGAATTATAGATATAAAAGGAATAACGGAGCGAATAAGCTATATGAGATTAAGAGGAGAACATAGGAATATAAGTATTATAAATGGACATGCACCAACAGAAAAGAGTTCAGATGAACAGAAAGAAGAATTTTATGAAGGAATAGAGAGGATATATGATAAATGTCCTAGATTTGATGTAAAAATATTGATGGGAGATTTTAATGCAAAAATAGGGAAAGAAGAAATATATAATCAAGTAATAGGCAAACACAGTAAACATAATAAAACTAGTAGTAATGGAGGAAGGCTAATAAATTTCGCTGCAGAAAGAAAAATGCTAATCAAAGCGACTTTCTTACCCCATAAAGAAATCCATAAAGGCACTTGGATCAGCCCTAATAAAAAGTATACGAACCAAATAGACCATATCTTAATAGAATCAAGACATGCAAAAGATATCACAGATGTAAGAAGTCAAAGAGGGGCTGATGTAGCAAGTGATCACATTCTGATTAGAGTGACATTTAACCAAGAAATAAGTAAAGTAAAGAATAATTATAAAAGTAAAAAATACATTAACCCTTCAAAACCGGAATTATTTTTTTTACTAAAATGAAATGAATATGTGTATAAGTGGTTACTAGAGCAACAAAATAAACAACCAATACAAGTTTTCCAAAAATTTATTTATACATACATAGATAAGGCATGTAACCATATGGTCACACTAGGTCATATACAGTATGTCCATTTTGTATGAAATATTGCAAAACATTTGATACAAAGACCAATACCACATTTTTCACACTGGGTGCGACCGACGGAAGAACACCCTTCTCCGGCACTTCTTCGTTTCTTATTGGGTACAGCAATTACGAAATGTTTTATACCATCATACCGTATATCGTCTGAAATACGATTCAAAGATATACTATTTTTACTAGTTGCTGGCCTGCCCGCTCTGATTGGAAGTTTACATTAGAAATTACATTAGTTCACATATTAACCTAGTGTGACCAATGGTAGAGTCTTCGGTTAGATTATTTTAACAATATACTACGTTAAAGATTAGTCATTTAGCTATATGAAGTAATACAAGATATCGCGACAATTACTATAGTAAAGAAATAGTTTTACGTACTCTAATCTCAAGTCCATGATTTTGAGCGAACGAAACGTAGCACAATGTCAAAACACTTTATCTTTAAAATATGGTGGATTTGAAAGTGAAAATTACGAAGAAACCATCATAAGAGCCACCTACTAGTAATCAGTTAAACTTATTATGAGATTTTGATAAGCCACGGCCTCCTCGATTTGAGAGACGAACGTCTCTTAGACGGCCGGTCGCTTTGGGAAAATTTCTGATTTTTGACAGGTACGTATTGTGGCGCCATCTGTCGAGTCCTGTAATGATTAAACAATATTGGCGCGCAATCTAGATTGCCGCTTGTTTATTTTTAATAAACAGCATCAATAATTTACTTATTGTTAGTGGTAAAATCTATTGTAATTTGCTGTTAAAATTATTAAAAATGCCTCGAAAGTGTTGTGTTACAAACTGTAGCTCATATGAATTAGAAAATGTATCTCTCCATAGTTTTCCTGCAAATGTAGAATTAAATTCTAAATGGAAAGAAGCTCTAATTAATCATACTGGTACATAATCTATAAATTATTTTAATTTCTTAAATTCCTAAAGTTTCTACTGTTAAGTGTAACAACAAACACAAAATAATCTCGTTTCTTATTCTTTTCATGTAGATATTAATCGATTGACGGAGTATTCATTTGTATGCAGTGAACATTTCGCACTTAACTGCTTCCTTGTAACCGAAAAACAACGGAGACTAGTTACAGGCGCCATACCATTTAAAGTATTTTCTATCAATGTTTAATATCTTCCATCATTTTAATGTACCTACATTTTAGATTCCAAACGAAAATCCTGATTATTCCACTAATTTACCATCTTTAAATTATCCTGAGGAATCTGATAACTCTCGTACATCCCAAACCTTACTTACAGCTGCAGAAATAAAGGATTTACTTTATACGAAACAATCATTAACCCAAAAATTAAAACGCTTATAAATGAAATACAATAAGTTGAAACAAGAAATGGAAGTAGTTAAAAAAAACAAAACGATAATTTTGAATGGAAATGCATGGAACAAATTCAAGAAGATGCAAATGATATGGTTCCTAGAGCAATATTTATACTTGATCAAATCAAAAACTACAAAAAAAAACATTCAAGATTGTCTGAAGTAACCATCCGCCATTGTATTTCCTGGAGATTTTTTTCTCCTAAAGGGTACGAATTTCCCAGGAATGTATTGTTTAGATTGCCGTGCAAAACAACACTACTAAAATATTTTGGTAACGGAAATGAAAATTTAGTTAAAGATAGATTACTGTCAGAGAGTGGATCTTTGGCCAACGCAGAAAAAGTCTGTTCCCTGGTAATAGATGATATGGCTATTAGAGAAACAGTTTGTTACTCAAAGGCAGAAGACCGAATATTTGGGCTAGCAACTGTTCCCACAACAAAAATCATGTAGCACTATTTAAGCATTTTGGAAATGGTAGACTTCGTAACGTTGTCCCTCATCCATACAAACCTGGTCTTAAGCCTTTTCTAAGTTTTGACTATTGTGCTCTTAAGAACGCAAGAAATTTATTTCTTCATCATGACATGGCTTCATCATCTGGAATTATTTCAGCAAGTTACCTAAAAGACCTTTTTGAAATTCAATCAAGTTTTATAATTAAGCCCGTTAGATACTTGACAAAAAAGCATCTATACCCATCCAATTTAGACAAAATGAAAGTAAATTTGGCTGTTCAAATATTTTCCCCATCCGTTTTACAGCATCGTTAACATATCTTATTCATCATGGTGGTGAAGAGTTTAGTCATTTTAAAGATACTGTCGCAACAAGAGAATACATGGAACACATGTATAAATTCTTCCAACTTCATGATGTCAGCAACAGAACACAGAATATTCAACAGAATGATGCAAATACCGCACCTTATGTTTACATCAGCGATGAACGCCTCGTTTGGTTGAATGAAGTATTTCTTCAGTATATTAATGACATCCAGTCCACCTCATCACAACTACAAACAACTGGCTTAACTAAGGAGACTGCTCTATTTTTTACCTCAAGAAGTACCTATTTATGTATTAGATATCTAATTGAAGACCTTAATTTTTATTATGTTTTGACTAGAAAATTCAGTTCGGATGCTGTTGAATCACTGTTTGCCAATGTTAGACTTCGTGGTGGATCCAATGATCTTACAGATTGCAAAGCTGCTGAACACGCTATTAGATAGATTCTGAGAACAGGTTTAATAACAAATGTAAATTACAGCAATACCCTAAATAATTCTGAGACTGAATACATCAGTGACAGAACTACAAACCAGAATGTATATAATGATTGTGAGAACACCGACATAGTTATAACACTAAATGATGAACAAATTAAAAAATTGGAAAAATTACATTCAGTTGTACCCGATAGTCCATGTACGTCATCTAATATTGAAGCAGCAGCTACAGCTTTTCTATGTGGTTACCTCATCATGAAAATAGAAGAGTTTGTTGACTGCCAACAATGTTTATCCGTTTTACGAGATAGTTCCCCAGTAAAGACAAATCCTTTGTTAGAATTAATTTACAATCAGGACAGGGGGAAATTGATTTATCCAAATGAACAATTTGTGGTATTAATAGAATATGTAGTTCAACTGATTGTAGAAATTCTACCAGCTCTCCCAAAAGAAAACATTAGTACAATTTTAAAAACAATATTTGTGGGATATCTACAAGAAAATCCCATGTTTCAATGTGAACTTCATGGTAAACTAGTTTGTAACATAATAATTGGAAAAGTACTATCCCCAATTCTTACAAACTATTGTATGTCAGAGAGTCAAAAAGTGAAGCAGTACGGAAACAAGAAGAGAAAGCTTTTAAAATTAAGCTAATCTAAAAATTTCTACAATTTGTAATCAAAAGGGTCCAGCTTTATTTCCAAACTTCATCCAGTTCAATGAAAAAAGGCCCTTTTCAGGGCCACAATTTTTATATGGAAAAAGAGCTCCTTTTGTTGGTTCGACTGCCAAGACGGTTGATATATTTTAGCCTATCCTCTCATATGTCATTAAATTTAAATACTGTTTTAGATTTTATTTGTCAGAAAGATTAAGAAACTTCTAAAGCAGATATTTTAAATTAATAATAATATTTATTAGTACCATCTACATAAAGGGTTTGCACGAATTAAAGATACATTTCATAAAATACAATATCACATTAATATCACAAGTTATTACATAGCACTTACAAATTACAAACAATTTACGTACATATCACTGAGTTCATTATCAAATAATTCTTTTATGTTATAATAATAAGCTTGGTTCAATAGAAAATTCATTAAATCTAATTGTCGAGCATTTTGCAGTTTATTATATAAGTTTATAGATAAATAAAAGTAGGACCTAGCTCAAATTTCTTAAGTCTATGTTATATTCATACACATTACTATGATGCAAAAACTCATTACATTTTTTATCTAACAATAGATTTACATATTTATGCCAAGTTGGCAAAACTTAGCTTTGAGGTTGAATTTTCATGTGTGAGCAAAGGAAAAATAGCAATACATTTGAGAAGGATAGATATTTATGGCATCCTTGCCTAAGTAACATTTTTGCTAGGTAAAAAAATTTAAAACTAATCGAGTTTTGTCATTCTTACGAGTAAAGCTTCACAAGTATGCGATACATTCTATCTTTCTAAATGTATTGTTATTTGCTATTTTTCCTTTGCTCACATGTAAGAATTCAAATGCAAAGCAAAGTTTTACCAACGCTGTATATGAAAATCTCATTGTTAATAGATGTCTAATTATATTAATAAGACTACTTGCTAACAACTTAAAATACAAAGTAGAGTACCCTTATAGCAGCTGTGATTCGTACGTACCCTTTTGGGTGTTTTGCTAGCAAGCACCAGTTGCTTCGTAATGATTTACACGATATGTTTACCTCTCGCTAACAGAACATTACTACCCAAAAGGGTATGTAATCATTGCCGCTGTCTTATATATTTTACAAGTAAACTGAAAACCCTATTGCAGGAAACACTATGATTCTAAGCAGACCGTAACATATACTTTGGTGGAATAATGTAAAGTAAGTAATCCTAAAAGCACTAGATTACATAAATGGCTTGAAAGAAATACCAATGATTTTTATAATTATGATACATGATAAGAATTGATACATTTGCGTGTTTTGTAAGGTATAACTTATTTGCCCCAAACCATTTGTGTGTCTTGTTTAGAAGTTCCCATGTTTTCTGTAGATTTCTATTCATCTGCAAAGATATGTTGTCAGAAAAAAGAATAAACTTTTTTAAAAGCACTTACAGGTAAATCATTTATATGCAGTACATAAAACGCTAGTCCTGTAACGAAGCCCTGCTGGATATCCATTGTTTAAGATGGTTTTGTTTGAAAGGTTATTTTCCAGTTGTACTATTTGCAATTTGTTTTGAGGACAAGGTCTTAGTAACATAATGATATGTATTTATAATACTGGTATTTCTCTAGCAAAATGGAATGGTCGACATAATTAAAAACTTTGCTGGTATCTAAAAAAGAATAGGTAATATTAATGTTTTTCAAAAGATTCACACTGGTTGCTTTATATTTAAGTAGCCCACCCATATCTTATTTTGGTAGGCATTTTTCAAAGATTTTCGGAGAAATGATATTGGTCTACAGTTTGAAATATTGTTTGAATCGCCCATTGTGAGTGTGGGTATTTCTAACAATAGTTTCAGTAGTACCTACATCAGTGAATCATCCAAGTGTAGGAAATATGTACTTTGATTTATAAGTTTATAAGAGGATAAATTATAATCACCAATTACCCAATCACTTTTAATAATAGTTTCAAGTTTCTGATGAATTAAAGCAACAATGCAGTAACATTTTATTAATTGTGAGGAAATTAATATTGTGCTTAAATCCTTATTTATTAATTTATTATGGTTATAAATAAATTGAGCAATAATGCAAACGATTAAATGCAACGAAACCGATTGGTTCATCAAATAATAATAGATTATATCCACTGTAAAAATCATTGTGCCTTATTAACTATTACAAAAATAAGAAAAGTGCTGATATACGATCATACTTCTAAACTATTATTAAAAGTGATTGGGAAATTGGTGATTATAATTTATCCTCTTATAAACTTATAAATCAAAGTACATATTTCCTACACTTGGATGTTTCACTGATGTAGGTACTACTGAAACTATTGTTAGAAGTACCCACACTCACAATGGGCGATTCAAACAATATTTCAAACTGTAGACTAATATCATTTCTCCGAAAATCTTTGAAAAATGCCTACCAAAACGAGTTATGGGTGGGCTACTTAAATAAAAAGCAACCAGTGTGAATCTTTTGAAAAACATTAATATAACCTATTCTTTTTTAGATACCAGCAAAGTTTTTAATTATGTCGACCATTCCATTTTGCTAGAGAAATACCAGTATTATAAATACATAACATCATTGTTACTAAGAACTTGTCCTCAAAACAAATTGCAAATAGTACAACTGGAAAATAACCTTTCAAACAAAACCATCTTAAACAATGGATATCCAGCAGGGCTTCGTTACAGGACTAGTGTTTTATGTACTGCATATAAATGATTTACCTGTAAGTGCTTTTAAAAAGTTTATTCTTTTTTCTGACAACATATCTTTGCAGATGAATAGAAATCTACAGAAAACATGGGAACTTCTAAACAAGACACACAAATGGTTTGGGGCAAATAAGTTATACCTTACAAAACACGCAAATGTATCAATTCTTATCATGTATCATAATTATAAAAATCATTGGTATTTCTTTCAAGCCATTTATGTAATATAGTGCTTTTAGGATTACTTACTTTACATTATTCCACCAAAGTATATGTTACGATCTGCTTAGAATCATAGTGTTTCCTGCAATAGGGTTTTCAGTTTACTTGTAAAAGCTATAAGACAGCGGCAATTATTACATACCCTTTTGGGTAGTAATGTTGTGTTAGCGAGAGGTAAACGTATCATGTAAATCATTACGAAGCAACTGGTGCTTGCTAGCAAAACACCCAAAAGGGTACATACGAATCACCGCTGCCATAAGGGTACTCTACTTTGTATTTTAAGTTGTTAGCAAGTAGACTTATTAATATAATTAGACATCTATTAACAATGAGATTTTCATATACAGCGTTGGTAAAACTTTGCTTTGCATTTGAATTCTTACATGTGAGCAAAGGAAAAATAGCAAATAACAATACATTTAGAAAGATAGAATGTATCGCATACTTGTGAAGCTTTACTCGTAAGAATGACAAAACTCGATTAGTTTTAAATTTTTTTACCTAGCAAAAATGTTACTTAAGCAAAGATGCCATAAATATCTATCCTTCTCAAATGTATTGCTATTTTTCCTTTGCTCACACATGAAAATTCAACCTCAAAGCTAAGTTTTGCCAACTTGGCATAAATATGAAAATCTATTGTTAGTTAAAAAATGTAATGAGTTTTTGCATCATAGTAATGTGTATGAATATATAACATAAACTTAAGAAATTTGAGCTAGGTCCTACTTTTATTTATCTATAAACTTATATAATAAACTGCAAAATGCTCGACAATTAGATTTAATGAATTTTCTATTGAACCAAGCTTACTATTATAACATAAAAGAATTATTTGATGATGAACTCAGTGATATGTAGGTAAATTGTTCGTAATTTGTAAGTGCTATGTAATAACTTGTGATATTAATGTGATATTGTATTTTATGAAATGTATCTTTAATTCGTGCAAACCCTTTATGTAGATGGTACTAATAAATATTATTATTAATTTAAAATATCTGCTTGAGAAGTTGCTTAATCTTTCTGACAAATAAAATGTAAATCAGTATTTAAATTTAATGAGATATGAGAGGGTAGGCTAAAATATATCAACCGTCTTGGCAGTCGAACCAACAAAAGGAGCTCTTTTTCCATATAAAAATTATGGCCCTGAAAAGGGCCTTTTTTCATTGAACTGGATGAAGTTTGGAAATAAAGCTGGACCATTTTGATTACAAATTGTAGAAATTTTTAGATTAGCTTAATTTTAAAAGCTTTCTCTTCTTGTTTCCGTACTGCTTCACTTTTTGACTCTCTGACATACAATAGTTTGTAAGAATTGGGGATAGTACTTTGCCAATTATTATGTTACAAACTAGTTTACCATGAAGTTCACATTGAAACATGGGATATTCTTGTAGATAGCCCACAAATATTGTTTTTAAAATTGTACTAATGTTTTCTTTTGGGAGAGCTGGTAGAATTTCTACAATCAGTTGAACTACATATTCTATTAATACCACAAATTGTTCATTTGGATAAATCAATTTCCCCCTATCCTGATTGTAAATTAATTCTAACAAAGGATTTGTCTTTACTGGGGAACTATCTCGTAAAACGGATAAACATTGTTGGCAGTCAACAAACTCTTCTATTTTCATGATGAGGTAACCACATAGAAAAGCTGTAGCTGCTGCTTCAATATTAGATGACGTACATGGACTATCGGGTACAACTAAATGTAATTTTTTCAATTTGTTCGTCATTTAGTGTTATAACTATGTCGGTGTTCTCACAATCATTATATACATTCTGGTTTGTAGTTCTGTCACTGATGTATTCAGTCTCAGAATTATTTAGGGTATTGCTGTAATTTACACTTGTTATTAAACCTGGCAAACAGTGATTCGACAGCATACGAACTGAATTTTCTAGTCAAAACATAATAAAAATTAAGGTCTTCAATTAGATATCTAATACATAAATAGGTACTTCTTGAGGTAAAAATTAGAGCTTCAGCAGTCTCCTTAGTTAAGCCAGTTGTTTGTAGTTGTGATGAGGTGGACTGGATGTCATTAATATACTGAGGAAATACTTCATTCAACCAAACGAGGCGTTCATCGCTGATGTGAACATAAGGTGCGGTATTTGCATCATTCTGTTGAATATTCTGTGTTCTGTTGCTGACATCATGAAGTTGGAAGAATTTATACATGTGTTCCATGTATTCTCTTGTTGCGACAGCATCTTTAAAATGACTAATTTCAAAAAGGTCTTTTAGGTAACTTGCTGAAATAATTCCAGATGATGAAGCCATGTCATGATGAAGAAATAAATTTCTTGCGTTCTTAAGGGCGTGACAATAGTCAAAACTTAGAAAAAGCTTAAGACCAGGATTGTATGGATGAGGGACAACGTTACGAAGTCTACCATTTCCAAAATGCTTAAATAGTGCTACATGATTTTTATGATTATCTCCCACAATCCGTACTACTTTAAATCCACATTCAGCAAACAACTTTAAAACACCCAATGTTAAGTTATACAAATTTTTACTATATAACTGCCTATGGAAATAATAACTTGCAGGGATAATATATTTTGTCGATAAACCATAAATAACAAAACACAAAAGTTGATTTGCAACTACTGGCTTATTTCCAATATTATTGTGTGTTGTGGGAACAGTTGCTAGCCCAAATATTCGGTCTTCTGCCTTTGAGTAACAAACAGTTTCTCTAACAGCCATATCATCTATTACCAGGGAACAGACTTTTTCTGCGTTGGTCAAAGATCCACTCTCTGACAGTAATCTATCTTTAACTAAATTTTCATTTCTGTTGCCAAAATATTTTAGTAGTGTTGTTTTGCACGGCAATCTAAACAATACATTCCTGGGAAATTCGTACCCTTTAGGAGAACAAAATCTCCAGGAAATACAATGGCGGATGGTTACTTCAGACCATCTTGGATGTTTTTTTTTGTAGTTTTTGATTTGATCAAGTATAAATATTGCTCTAGGAACCATATCATTTGCATCTTCTTGAATTTGTTCCATGCATTTCCATTCAAAATTATCGTTTTGTTTTTTTTTAACTACTTCCATTTCTTGTTTCAACTTATTGTATTTCATTTATAAGCGTTTTAATTTTTGGGTTAACGATTGTTTCGTATAAAGTAAATCCTTTATTTCTGCAGCTGTAAGTAAGGTTTGGGATGTACGAGAGTTATCGGATTCCTCAGGATAATTTAAAGATGGTAAATTAGTGGAACAATCAGGATTTTCGTTTGGAATCTAAAATGTAGGTACATTAAAATGATGGAAGATATTAAACATTAATAGAAAATACTTTAAATGGTATGGCGCCTGTAACTAGTCTCCGTTGTTTTTCGGTTACAAGGAAGCAGTTAAGTGCGAAATGTTCACTGCATACAAATGAATACTCCGTCAATCGATTAATATCTACATGAAAAGAATAAAAAACGAGATTATTTTGTTTTTGTTGTTACACTTAACAGTAGAAACTTTAGGAATTTAAGAAATTAAAATAATTTATAGATTATGTACCAGTATGATTAATTAGAGCTTCTTTCCATTTAGAATTTAATTCTACATTTGCAGGAAAACTATGGAGAGATACATTTTCTAATTCATATGAGCTACAGTTTGTAACACAACACTTTCGAGGCATTTTTAATAATTTTAACAGCAAATTACAATAGATTTTACCACTAACAATAAGTAAATTATTGATGCTGTTTATTAAAAATAAACAAGCGGCAATCTAGATTGCGCGCCAATATTGTTTAATCATTACAGGACTCGACAGATGGCGCCACAATACGTACCTGTCAAAAATCAGAAATTTTTCCAAAGCGACCGGCCGTCTAAGAGACGTTCGTCTCTCAAATCGAGGAAGCCGTGGCGAACGGCCGTGTAAGAAACCTTTGTCTCTCACAAATCGAGGAGGCCGTGTGATAAGCAATGTTAGTTCAAATATTATTTGAAAGATGACGTACTAGCGTGACCAAATGGTAACGCGAGGTTTTGATGGGTTAATCCGCAACTACTAATAAAAGAAGAAGAAGTAAGGAATAAATACATTGAAAAAGTACAGACAGAATTAGAAGTAAAAGAAATAGAAAACGATGTAAACAAAGAATGGGAAATACTAAAGAAAATAATGAAAGATAAAACAGAAGATATTCTGAGGGAAGAAAGAAAAAGACTGGTTTGACGAAGACTGCGTTAAAACAATTGAAACAAGAAGAAGGGCTAGAATTGAATTTTTAAAGCTAAACACAGAAACGAATAGGGGAAAATATCAAAAAGCAAGGAAAGAAGCAAAAAATATGCTTAGAAGTAAAAAAAGGCAATATCAGAACAAGATCATTGAGGAAATAGAGGAAAACTTTAACCAAAATGAACTGAGATGCTTTTATGCTAAAACTAGAGAAGTAAAGAAAAAACCCTTACAAACATTATTAATGCAAAAACAAGGAGCAAAAACAGGAAACCAACAAGAAATTAAAGAATTATGGGTAGACTATTTTCAACAAATGTTCAAAGAAGAGAGAAATGAGGAAGGTAAAGAAAATGAGAAAATAAACCCAAATAAAGATATAGAAGACCCTACAATGGAAGAAATTCAAAACATAATTAAGCACCTTAAGAATAATAAAGCAGCAGGAGGAGACGGGATCTATAATGAATTTATAAAATATGGAGGAACACCATTGATAGACAGAATAAGTAGACTGGTAATGAAAATTTGGGTAAGCGAAGAAATACCAGAAGAATGGAAAGAATCAATCATAATACCAATACATAAAGAAGGATCAAGAGAAAAATGTGAGAACTATAGACCCATAAGTTTACAAAATGTAGTATATAAAATATTAGCGAAGATAATAGACAAGAAAATCAAGATAACAATGAACACAACAATAGGAGAATATCAGTGTGGATTTCGACCCAATAGATCAACAGTGGATCATATTTTCATGATTAGACAAATACAAGCAAAGTGCTGGAGGAAAAATATTAAACTGTATGCACTATTTATAGACTTCAGACAAGCTTATGACAAAATCAAAAGAAGTAAGATATTCAAAACATTACAAATATTCAATTGTCCTAACAAGTTACAAAGATTAAGCAGAATAACATTACAAGAAACATATAGTAAAGTAAGGGTAGGAAGAGAGGTGACAAGGAAGTTTTCAACTTATACAGGACTAAAACAAGGAGACCCATTATCAGCTACATTGTTTAATTTGGTATTAGAAAGAATAATAAGATGAAGTAATATTAATGGAAATAACAACATCTTAAAAGGACCTTATCAGTGTATGGCTTTTGCTGATGATGTTTTGATACTTACAAGAACAAAAAGTGCACTACAGGATATGGCAAAGAAATTAGTGCAAGAAGGGGAAAAAGTAGGGTTAAAAATAAATGAGGAAAAATCACAGTTTATGATAATGGGAGGTAGGAAAGAAGAAGAACAGCTACACATTAACAATGAAGAACAAGTTGTAAAAATAAAACAAAAAAAAAAGTGATATATTTAGGTACAGAAATAACATCAGATGGGAAAATAGAAACAGAGATATCAAGAAGATTAGTGCTGGGGTCGAGGTGTATGGGAGGTTTAAAAAAGTTACTAACATCTAAAGTACTCTCGTGGTCGGCAAAGGTGAGACTCTATAGAACAGTCATAAGAGCAGTAGTGCTATACGCGAGTGAGTGTTGGGTCATGAGTGTACAGGAGAAGAAGAAAATTGATGCATGGGAAAGGAAGATATTACGAGCAATATATGGAGGCATAAATGAAAATGGTAATTGGAGAAGAAGGACAAATAAGGAGCTAGAAGAATTATACAAGGATGCACCAATAACAAATGTAATCAAGCAAAACAGAATAAGATGGATAGGACATCTAACCAGACTGCCAGATGCTAGAGTAACGAAGCAAATATATAAAATAGAACTAGAAGGAAGAAATAAGAGAGGACGTCATAGGAGTAATTGGAAAGACAGTGTGGAAAGAGATTTAAAAGAATTAAAAGTAGGAAATTGGGAGAAAACTGCCTCAGAAAGAAAAGAGTAGAGAAAAGTAGTGGACAAAGCCAAGGGCCTTTAAAAGGCCTGTAGAACTAAATTATATATATGTCACTTATATTGATAGAGGTATGACTGTTCGCATTCGTTTACTTCGACTAATAGAAGATTGTGATACTAACGATGAACTTTTATACCTATCTTCATTCAGATTTAATAGCATCTTCTTGTTTAAATGCTACAGTTATGCTAGTATATGTGTCTTTAGAAATGTTTGCTAGATTTCCTTTATAATCAACTAAACGTACTATTAAATTATCAAATTCGTTGACGATCAAAGGATAATAAGTCGTATCTATTTGATTAATGTTAATTACGTATCCTGGCGGGACAGATAAATCATACTCGTAGATGTAATGACACGGTTGATTATTTTTGTATGCACCACCACTGATGTTTGTATCGATAAATATATTTGGTATAGAAAGAATATTCACATTTCTATCAGACACGTGTTTCTTATTAGCTTCCAATACACGATTATTATCAAAACCTAATAAAGAACCTATATTATCAGCTTTGGTGAAATCTATTTTTTGAGTTGATTCGATTTCACAGTTTCCAGTATTAATGTTAGGTTTGATTTTTAACAATAAATCCCCCTTTTCTGAATCACTACTAATTTGATTTTTTATATAATTATAGATTTCTTCTATTTTGTAACTTCCAGACTCAATGGTTATTTCCTTATCTCCAAAATAGAATTTATTATTTCCAGGATATATATTTCGTACTGAATTACATGTAAATAAACTGGTTAAACCTACTGAATGATTTTACTGAATTACTATCGAATTTAATTTTTGGAAAAATAGGACCAGTTGAAAAAACGTTCCCGAAACCGTACACCGATAACGATCGTGTCATGATTGATTAATTCTGAATTGAAATGTCTTTTTTATACAGAAATTGTAAACATAAATGACCACAAATGCATGTATTAACATCTTGCTCCTGTTCGTAATTATAGTAGATGTTGCAATTACGAAAATACTTCACTAATTCTCTAGGCGGTCTTAAATCACCAAATGGATCGTAATACAAGACAGTTTTGTTATTTTTCCTGTATGCTACCCAATGCGTACCGGGTCCATTTACATCATCTAAATTTACGATTCCTCGCTCCATTCCTGGAGCCTTGGTAGTGTAATGTCTGGCGTGCCGGACTTTCACCCAAGCGGCCCGGGTTCGACTCCCGGCGCTGGCAGATCTGGTTAAGCTTTTTCTGCAGTTTTCCTTAGCTGTAACACAAATGTGGGATTTGCGCTGTTCCATCTATAAGTCGGCTGCAGCCGCACATTGAGCCTACATAATAATAATAATCGCCCCCTCCCTCCCGCACAAGCTTATAGCTTCTGCGGCCTTGGTTTAGGTTATGAGTTGTAGTAATTATTATTATTATTATTCTATGAGGAGGGCTCGTCGGTAATGAGTTTCTCATAAACACTCCGTGAAAGTAGGGGATATTTTTTGCATATTTTCTTAGATCAAGATCATTAACTCCGAGGCAAGTTATTTAGTTTTTTGAGTTTTTTCTGTAGGGTTTTAGGAATAGAGCACTTCCTCCTATTCTATATGGTTTCAAATACAAAGCATTTCCTCCTGCTCGCTGTTTACCTATAGCTATAGCTTCCATTGATTTATTATGACGTATACCTTCTTCTAATTGTTTCTTTGCATCTTTAGCTTGATTAACTGCTTTAGCAATCCCTGAGACTCCTCCCGCAATCGCTCTGTAAATAAAGTTTATAATATTATATTATTATCCTATAATATAATTATACTTACCCCGCCGCTGAGAGTGCAGCGAGGATAGGGAGAAGAGGTAGAATACCACCTTCTTTTGGTACAGGAATTATTCTGGGTACTTTAATCTTTTTTGTTACTCCAGCACCCTTAATTATCTTCTTAGCAGCGTTTACAGCATACTTTATTAACTCTTTACCTCCGCTACTGTTGCTTGCATGTAAAACACTTTTTGCTAATTTCTTTAACACCCCTCCCTGAAATGAAATTTTTTTGTTCCTTGTTCTTCTTTTTACACATCCCATTCCTAATTTCTGTTTTCCTTTCATCATATTAGTTACTAACCAAGCAGAAGTTTTCTCCGATAATGATGCGTCTTTAGCCTTAACACGTCTCCAAGCTGCTTCTTCTAATTCCTTATCAGCTTTATGTCTATTAATCAAATCGTTGTATTCAGCATATGCAATATCGTGGTCTCGACAAGCTCTATCCAAAGGATTAATTCCCTTACCACCACGTAACAATCGTTTTTGAAGTTTCGTTCCAGGACCACAGAACTGATAGGTAGGAATATGAACCTCAAAAGGTAGCTTATTTATAAGCTTATTAACGAAACCATCTCCACCATAAATTAACATTTACTGAGCTACTTCCCCTGTGTAGAATTATTTATACTGTAACGTTCTTTTTCAAATAATAACAAAAGTGCTGTTTAAATCGTCTATTAATAAGAAATATTTATTTACAAACACTAATGAATACACTATAAATTAACGCTATGATTATAAACCATTAAAACTATTATTTACAGACTATAAATTTCTAATACAACATTTATCTTTACATTCACTATTTATTTTGTGATACACAGTTAATGACTTGCTGTTGACTGCCCCTCTTTTATCCGTGAATCCGATTTTATACCCTCATATAATCGCACCAGAAGACACTGGAACCTTCTATGTATTCTAGAAAGCGCTCGAACATACCGGTATATTGCTAGAATAACCGCGTCTATTTCACAGGCTTCGTGCGATGAGTAATGCTCTCGATTGCTGTAGAATTTTCCATTTGTTGTTCGAGAAGAAGTTCTTTCTTTTTCTCTCTTGTTACACTGCCCCCCTCTTCAAGTCTGTTCTGTCCCAGAACAGGTTTTATGCTCTGGTTCCTGTAGAACGGGTCATGACGATATCGACAGTCTTCATCTCGACTACACGTTCCATTACGGTAGAAATAACAGTCTACACTCTTCGTTGGCCTTAATGCGGGTTGTGGGTCAAAACTGCAGACGAAGATCTTGACGTCCGTACCTCTAAAGACAACTTCCAACATGTTTCTAACGATTCTCCAATCCAGCTGGTCCCGCCCACAGCCGAGTTTGGGAACTGCCAATTTGTTAATACCCCTGGTAAGCAACTCGATCCTCAAGTTCCATAATGCCCTCCACAAGTCGGCGTAACTCGGTTTCTGGTAGTAAAACTGCTTGGTTACCAAGTAGTAAATGGATCGGTCATGATCAGGCAAGCGTAAGGATTTCCCAACAGAGGGATTTTGTTCTCGAAGTTCATTCAGCCGTCCAAATTTATTTCTAAACACTACTGCGATCCCCCTGGACATACGGAGATCCTCGGAGACACAGTGGGCAATGGAATAATCACCAGGGACCCGGAAGAGATCTTGTTGCATCTCAGTCGTGACTCCGAATCGCGCTTTTCTAGTTCCAGAAAACGCAGCCATAAATTCTCTGAAGGTTGGCTGATCATCTCCAGGCCTTACGGTATTGATAGCCACCTCAGCCTCATCTTCCCGATCCGGGACTGCGTCATTATTTCCCTCATAGTGCGCCAGACGATTGGAGTGTATCACCTTTGGTTTCCCTCTTGGCAATTTCTGGATGCGATAAATCAAGTCATTTATTCGTTTCTTCACCTGGTATGGGCCCTCCCAATTCCGCTGTAACTTTGGAGAATAGCCACGACGTCTTTGCGGGTTGTATAACCAAACAAGCTCTCCAGGTTGAAACCCTCCTTCTTGGGCTCTCACATCGTACGTAGCCTTCATCCGGTCACTCGCGATTCGACTATTGTTTCGGGTTCGATCGTGAATATCCTCCAACTTCTTCTTTAAGTTGATGACATAATCATTGCCGGCTACCTCCTGCTCTATAGGTGGAGACCCAAATTCCAAATCACACGGTAACCGTAACTCGCGTCCAAACATCACAGACGCTGGTGACTGACCGGTTGTTTCGTGGACCAATGCACGATAAGCCATTAGGAATAAATGCAGGTATTGGTCCCAGTCTCGTTGATGATCGGAGACAACCTTGGCCAAATATTTGCCCATTGTCCGATTCATGCGTTCTACCATTCCATTGGACTGCGGATGTAACGGTGTGGTCCGAGTCTTGCGAATGCCCAACAATCGACAGACTTCTCCAAAGAGTACAGACTCAAAATTGCGGCCTTGATCCGAATGTAGCTCCATTGGCACTCCGAAGCGACTGAAGAACTCTTTGACTAGTACGTCAGCAACAGTCGCAGCTTCCTGGTTTGGTAGGGCATATGCTTCTGGCCATTTGGTAAAATAGTCCATTGCCACTAAGATGTATTTATTCCCATCGTAGGTTTCGGGAAATGGTCCGGCAATATGTATAGCTATTCTTTCCAGAGGACTACCCACATTGTACTGCCTCATAGGTGCTCTTCGCTTCCCCAAGGGTCCGTTACCCGTGGCACATAGTTCGCATTTACGGCACCACTCTTTCACGTCTTTTTTACATTTGACCCAGTAAAAACGCTCTCTAACTTTCTCCAAAGTCTTCTTCACACCGAAGTGTCCTCCTGAGGCACCGTCATGGAGATGTCGCAATACTGTAGCCACTCGGCTTCTTGGAACCACGAACTGAGACCTAATGGTGGTTACCCATTAGGAGAACGTAATGGGTAACACGTATTAACGAGTAATTGAACTTTTTCTGTATCATTTTTTTCCATTCCAACTACTTCAGGAACCGTTGATGCATAATCAGTAGGCGGAGGAGGAAGTTGAGATAAATAATCATATATCTCTTCTAAGAAAAAATGATTACATTTAGATTATTTATTTCATTAATATATATTTTTTGTTACCTTGTCCTGGATTAAACATTTCCCAGTCTTGATGATTATAACTATCGTTTCTCTTGAAATCCATTTTTAACTACTAACTAAGAAGTACTAAACTAAAATATTTATAGTTTTCTAATATATATAACTTTAAAATATGTAATACGCATGAGCGTTACTTAATAATCTATTTGATATTTGAATTGATGGTATATAATGTAAGAACTTCCTGCAGTTATTTCTACTAATACAATTGAAACTAAATACAATAATAGAATTGAGTTTATCATTACATCGTTAACTGTTAAGTCTGATAAGTGAGTTACTTCATGATTTTTAAAATTCCACAACAAACGATGCCATCCACTTTCAAAGTATGCATTAAATGATTTATTACTTTTAGCATAATAATACCTTATTCTAAAATAAAGCAAAGACTTGTTATTGTCTTTATATTTTGTAAGATTATTTGCAAATGTAAAAGCACTATTTTGATTGATGCTTGTTAACTTCATATTAGTTCATTCATGAGGCCATTCACAACTTTTATTCACACTTGTATAATTATTAGAAAAGTCAATACACATATAACATTCTCGTATTACAGATATTGGATTATATACGTACAATGTATTATTTTGCACTAATGCTAAGATTAGATAAGGTAGAACAGTTGCTTCTAGAGACATGATGAATGAGTGGAGCAACAACGATCGCAATTTATCTTAAATGGTGGAGGTCCATCGACTACGCCCCCTGTCATTCTTTGCACACATTGACAATATTGATAATTGCGAAGCTCTTTCTGCATCCATTCCAGTAAATGATTAAAATTACGAGCAATATCAGATTTAAATTTTTTTTAACATAGCAACAGGTATCTCAACGATTTCCTTTACTGTTAACATATTTACTTCTATAATGATTGTCCGCAGAAACGTCTACATGAGTTTAAAGAAACTTTTGTCGAATTTAATGTTTTTTGGAAATTTTCTACTTCGGATTTACTTTGTTCAAGTTGTAATAGAGTAAAATCATGATTAACACGCATCGTTTTTAATTCATTTTCCATCACAGCATATTTATCCATCAAATCATCATACTCATTCCATTCCTGTTTACAGTCTTTTTTATTAGTTTCAACTTCACTTAATTTTTCTGATTTTATAGGCTTTTTATGAGAAGATTTAGTACTAGTTTTTCTATTATTAATAGGATATGGGCTATAATCATCACTCAGCGACTGTGTCCTTAATGTTGGTAAGTTCTGCTGCTTTCGATTAAAATGACGTCGATAAATGCATTTGAATAATTAAATATCGGAACTGATTCATGATCAGGTTCATTATAATGTACACGTATATTACTATTCTGGCGAGATCTTTCGAGGGATGTTGTTCCGTTTAGGAAATGTTGTGAGTTAAAAGATGAATCGAAATCATCAACTTGAATTGGTTTCGATATTTCAGTACTTACAATAACCATCAACCTTAAGAAACAGTTAGTTATTACTGTTTTTGCAGTATACATAATGAACTCATGAATTCACTTTTGAATGTGATAGAATGATACGTTTATTTTAATTTTATTACCACCCCACCTCACCTCAATGTCAATGACCTAATATATTTGTTTTCATCATATTTACAGATAAATAATTTATAGCTGTTAAAGTAGTACCACTAACTGACTGTTCAAATTCTGACATTTGATTCGTTATTTCATCTAATACAGCTTTATACATTTCTTTAATATTACTATTTTTAACAAGCTGATAATTTTTAGTATTAAAAAATTTTTTATAAGTTGTACCTTCAATCTCTTTCATATTACTGTTTACCTTTGAATAATCACCACAAAATGTAAAATTAACTTTCAAAATATCAAATTTTCTAATAGCACTCTTAATTCGTTTATAAATTAATGAGAAAGCATCGTCAAAAAATGATGGAATATCATTATGATTTTGATTGATCACAGCCCCAGTGCGAATGCGTTTCTTAAAAGCACTTTCTATATCTTTCCAGGGAATACGTTTATTATTTACTGTCGATATATTATTATTAAATTGGCTCCCAGTTTAACATTTTTTATTTGAGCTTGTTCTCTTCGTAAATTTACTAATTTTGTTTCTAAATGTCTCTTTGCTCCAACAGTAACACTTTTATTATCCTTACTTTTTCTTAATAATTTTAAGGTTAATCTAATATTTCGTCGATTTATTTTAATTACTTCTTCACTCATAATTAGTGCTGCTCTTGCAAACGTTTCTGAATATTATGATTAGAAAAAAGAAAGAACATTCATTTAAAATATTTATTAAGCATTCATATTACAAGATTAAATTCAAAAAAGAAATACATTTATTTCAATACAAAACTATGTTTACATTTTTTAGTAAAATCAAAGAATTCATTTCTATTCTAAAGTTAAAACTATGTTACATTTCAGTTAAAATCAACAATACATTTATTTCAACAAAAGACTATGTTATATTTTTAGTAAATCAAAAAATAATGCATTTCTATTCTAAAGTTAAAACTATGTTACATTTTTATTATTTTTTATCTTATAATGTCCCCATGGTAAGGTATTTATGTTATCTTTATCTAGCGTTATCTAGCTTGCATTAAGCTTTAATTGTGATGTAGTATAAACCATATGTTTGACCGATCGAATCGAACTTTGTTTACAATTTACAGAATTTCCTCTTTTTAAAACAGAATAAAAATTATCAAAATTTAATTTCTTTTTAATAGCACTCTTAACAATTCCTTTGCTACATCTTAGCTTTTAAGCCTATATAATGAGTCATGATTTCTCCACACATTTCATCTTTCATTAAACCAATCTGTTTTTTGTTAGCTAAAGGTATAGAAAACATATCTTTTTTATAGTCACTCGTATCAAATTTATGAATATCTTCTTTTATTGCTGAATAAATATTATCATTTATAATTTCATAAATAAAAGAATCAGTGTCACTATATAAAAGTCTGAAATTTTTACATTTTTTTTTCATATAGTTATAGTGAAAATCATACATATAAGTTTTGGAAATATCTAATATTGACATACCTACTTAAATAGGTTTATTTAAAGTTACTTCAGTTTTATTCATTTCAATAGATACTAATTTTTTTGAAATTATTGTACGACTATGAAAATTTGGTTTTGATAAATAATACTCAGCTCCATATCTACCCTCCCATCTGCTTATCAATTTAATTATACGACGTTTCCTAACGTTTTCAATGGTTTTCCCAAACACAGACAAGTTCATCAGTTTATGAAAATATACTTTAAATGCATTATCAGCTTTTGTACGTAAATCCGTATTTAAATCAATATAATCTTTTAGCCAAGGTTTCTGTTTAAATTTTAAAACACGATGAATCTTTGTAATAATAAGACCGAGTGAAAGACATTGTTTTAAATTTCGATAATGAATAATATATTTTTCTTTATTATAAAGAGTTAACATTAACTTATTATATTTAGAGTCAGGTGGTATTCTATTTTCGGGACATAGGGGAAAATCTGAGTGAAAATCGTGTAATGATTCCGGATAATTTATGTCAATTTCATCTATATAACCATTTTCACTATCATCAGATATATTTAAAATATCTAAATTAGCTATTTCATCCTGAGCAAGCCATTGAAAATCTCCATAAGGTAAAGATTCGCGCATAGCAGCTCCATATAAATTATTTACATCTAAGTAAATCAAGTAAACTGATGGTTTCGATGGATCATATTTTGTCATATATTCATTATTAGCTTCACTAGTCTTTTAGATACCTGACAAATTCCTCCTCTAATACCCTTTTCAATGAATAAAGCTATATCTACGTCTGTAATTAGTTCTAAACAGATTTTTGTTTTCTTCAACGCAGCATCCCAAGCAAATCCTGGAATTGTATAATAATGCATGACATCTAATTCAAAAGTATCCTTACACATTTTTCTGAAATTTTCAAACACATCTGCTAAAAGTAAAATATCAGTTTTCAAGTATAAATCACTGTATTCACCTAATGTTTTAATTTTGAAATTTGACCAAACATCTCGAGCATGATTGTAATCATCTTGAGTAATATTAGCACATGTTAACGAACTATAAAATTTACTAATGTCCGGAAGTGATGTTTCATTTAATTTTTCTAAACTATCAACAAATTCATAGGGGAAAACACCTTTTCGCATTAAAAATTTTAGTTGTTCATCATTCAAATCCGGATTCATTTGTTTAATTCTTGTATCTTTATACGTTTTTATAACTGAAATATATTTTTCATTATTCAACGGAATTAAATCAACTTTACCTTCAAATCCTAACGCAATCTCTTTTATTATAAAATGACAATCATAATTACTAAAATTATGAAAAAGTATTAAAAATTACAATCTGCATGGCTACATCCTCTAAAATTTGATAAAAGATGATCATGGTCCCTACATATTCTTATCAGTCGCCTTAAACGGTTTTTTACATATATGACAAACAATAGCAGGATCATTAGCGGTATCGTATCTATATTCATTGGCTCATTTTTCTTGAAATAAACAGCACAATCATGACCTCTATACTGTTTAAAATACGATAAACTGTTATCGAAAATGCAATGAAAATAATATCCTATACTAAAAGGTTTATGTTTTTGATATTTTGTAGTTTTACATTTTGTTTTGTTAATTGAGACAGGTTTTAAATAACATTCTATGTCGGCATATACTACAAATGGAACATTTAATTTATTTTTATAGTTTTCAAATTCTACCCATCTTTTATTTTTATTAGGTAAAACAGTTTTACATGAATTTAATTCCCTACAATATTCTGAATGTTTTTCTAATGCATCTTTTTTATAAAAATATTGCAAACATCTATTACATATCATTAATTTCTTCTGATGATTATTAACCTGTGAGCTAATTAATCTCGATAAACTTTTAATACAACAAAAATGAGCTTTAGGATCTACATTTACGTCATTATCAGATATTTTATTTAGTAATTGAAAATTATCATTAAGTTCTACGGAATTATCGTCAATTTCATCAAAATAATTGTCTTCTAACATTAATAAATTTACATGTTGATTTAATATGTGATTTGACAAATAACATGGAACCACAGTGTATTTACCTCGTTTAAGCTTTTAACATATAAACGTTAATAGAAATCTCATTTAATTTCTCGAATTTTGAAATTTGATTTAAAGTTATAGGAACTTTTAAGCCATCAGTTTTTAAAATTGATTTGTAATTCGGATAAGATGATAATCGATTAGGTTTACCATTTGGTTTACAAATACCGCTAACAACAGCATTAAAAAAACAATCATGATTATTACTAGGCAAGTTTATAATGGCTTGTTTATTTTTTATTTGAATTGGAGGTTCAATGAAACCTCCTGACCCAGCAATAAATGCTGTATTGCATGAATTAAAATTTACACAAAGATGAATTATTTCTTTTAAAGTCCAACCGGAACCATTTGTGGTAAATTCACTTACTTGATTTAATAGAGAATCTGAAATATTTGTATGAAACCATTCAGATGTTACCGATAAATCTGGATCAACTATATACACATTTTTAGTATTGAAATATTTCATTTCTGTAATGTAGCTGACACTGGAATCTTTTGAGTTTATGACCATTTTCTCAAATTCACAACAAAGGGAAGTGTTCATTTTAAAACAGCGATTAAGTTTTCTAAATACATTTTTTATCCTAATTTTTAATAGAAAATATGCATCTTGAAGAAAAAAATTTAAATCTAATTCATTCGGTTGTAAATTATGAATAAGTGATGAAGATATTCTACTTTTAAATGCTGATTTATAATTTTCCCATTTAACACGTTGACTTCTATTATTATTATTTCTATTTAAATTGCTAGATAATCTTTTAAAATCTAACTTAAGTTTCTTCAAATGACAAAGAAATGTTTCAACTGCTTGCATTTACTAACTGAATTAAAGTTTCGAATTTGTTTTCGTAAAAGTTGTTCTTGATTTTTACATAATTTAAGCCATGATTCAATATTAGTTATTTCCCTTTTAGTTTTAAAAATGTGATAAACCTCTCTTAATTTTTTTATTATATTATTTGTTAATTCAGACATTATAAGATAAAAAACTAAATATATAACTTACTAATTTCTTCGCATACGTTTGCTAGAATTTTGCTGATTGCTCTTGCGTTTTAATTGTGATGGACGCAAATCAAAAATTTCTTCTACATCAATTTTTGATATATCCTGGGCACATTGGTCCTGAAGACATTCAATATCATCTGTATCACTGCTATCACTATCTGAATGGATATTTTCAGATTTACAAATAAACCTAAAAATAGGAGTTTCATGTTTGGTTCCTATATTTTCTCGACCTTTAACAAAAAAATAATAAAATTAAAATAATATTAACATTTTCACATTCTTTCTACATTACCTTTATATAAAATAACTAGGTCTTCTTTCTTACGCAATTCTTCAAGATTGTTTTCATCTAAGACATCCACCAATCATTTCGGTAAAAATAAAATACCTAGATCTATTTCTGCAAAGATATATCTAAATCCTGAACTGCATACTCCACTTTTCAATTTTAATACTTTATGTTTCAAGTTAATTAATAATTGGTCTGGATTGACCTTTTCTTTGATCGTTTTAAGGCAAGCAATTTGATTAAGCTTATGTAAATCCATTTTATACTTACAGAACTTTAAAACAAAAGTAGTTCACTTTAAATGCTTGTGATATAAATTGTTTATAATTATTTTTACTCACTCTGAATAATTTTGATGTGTTTGGTAAAACCTCATAATATAAATCATCCATCTATAAAAACCTTAGTAAAGCTCTGTTTTACTCACTAGATAGATTTTTCACGTTAATTTATAGTTAAAACATTTAATCTCATTTAAAACTTTCAAAACTTAAAACAAAAGTTGAATACTTTAAATGCTAGTGATATTAAAACCGTTATTTCATCGACTTTATATAGTAAAGGCTTAGAGAGGCTCTCATTCCTCATTGGTTAAAAATTTTAAACAATTGTTACCTGTATAATACACCTCACTTGCTAATATCAAAAAAAAAAAATAAAACAGAACACATTTTTAAAAATATTACTTTTATGATCATTATTTGATTATAAACCTAATACATAAACTTATTCTATTAAAATAAACTATTTACACAAACTTAAAACTAAAACTATTTATACAAACCTACTGGCTATAAAAATTTACGTTAGTTATATACACTCCTATTTTATGTTTTAAATTATTACATTGCTATCACTATCTGAATGGATATTTTCAGATTTACAAAAAACCTTAAAATAGGAGTTTCATGTTTGGTTCCTACATTTTCTCGACCTTTAACAAAAAAATAATAAAATTAAAATAATATTAACATTTTCACATTCTTTCTACATTACCTTTATATAAAATAACTAGGTCTTCTTTCTTACGCAATTCTTCAAGATTGTTTTCATCTAAGACATCCACCAATCATTTCGGTAAAAATAAAATACCTAGATCTATTTCTGCAAAGATATATCTAAATCCTGAACTGCATACTCCACTTTTCAATTTTAATACTTTATGTTTCAAGTTAATTAATAATTGGTCTGGATTGACCTTTTCTTTGATCGTTTTAAGGCAAGCAATTTGATTAAGCTTATGTAAATCCATTTTATACTTACAGAACTTTAAAACAAAAGTAGTTCACTTTAAATGCTTGTGATATAAATTGTTTATAATTATTTTTACTCACTCTGAATAATTTTGATGTGTTTGGTAAAACCTCATAATATAAATCATCCATCTATAAAAACCTTAGTAAAGCTCTGTTTTACTCACTAGATAGATTTTTCACGTTAATTTATAGTTAAAACATTTAATCTCATTTAAAACTTTCAAAACTTAAAACAAAAGTTGAATACTTTAAATGCTAGTGATATTAAAACCGTTATTTCATCGACTTTATATAGTAAAGGCTTAGAGAGGCTCTCATTCCTCATTGGTTAAAAATTTTAAACAATTGTTACCTGTATAATACACCTCACTTGCTAATATCAAAAAAAAAAAATAAAACAGAACACATTTTTAAAAATATTACTTTTATGATCATTATTTGATTATAAACCTAATACATAAACTTATTCTATTAAAATAAACTATTTACACAAACTTAAAACTAAAACTATTTATACAAACCTACTGGCTATAAAAATTTACGTTAGTTATATACACTCCTATTTTATGTTTTAAATTATTACATTGCTATCACTATCTGAATGGATATTTTCAGATTTACAAAAAACCTTAAAATAGGAGTTTCATGTTTGGTTCCTACATTTTCTCGACCTTTAACAAAAAAATAATAAAATTAAAATAATATTAACATTTTCACATTCTTTCTACATTACCTTTATATAAAATAACTAGGTCTTCTTTCTTACGCAATTCTTCAAGATTGTTTTCATCTAAGACATCCACCAATCATTTCGGTAAAAATAAAATACCTAGATCTATTTCTGCAAAGATATATCTAAATCCTGAACTGCATACTCCACTTTTCAATTTTAATACTTTATGTTTCAAGTTAATTAATAATTGGTCTGGATTGACCTTTTCTTTGATCGTTTTAAGGCAAGCAATTTGATTAAGCTTATGTAAATCCATTTTATACTTACAGAACTTTAAAACAAAAGTAGTTCACTTTAAATGCTTGTGATATAAATTGTTTATAATTATTTTTACTCACTCTGAATAATTTTGATGTGTTTGGTAAAACCTCATAATATAAATCATCCATCTATAAAAACCTTAGTAAAGCTCTGTTTTACTCACTAGATAGATTCTTCACGTTAATTTATAGTTAAAACATTTAATCTCATTTAAAGCTTTCAAAACTTAAAACAAAAGTTGAATACTTTAAATGCTAGTGATATTAAAACCGTTATTTCATCGACTTTATATAGTAAAGGCTTAGAGAGGCTCTCATTTCTCATTGGTTAAAAATTTTAAACAATTGTTACCTGTATAATACACCTCACTTGCTAATATCAAAAAAAAAAAATAAAACAGAACACATTTTTAAAAATATTACTTTTATGATCATTATTTGATTATAAACCTAATACATAAACTTATTCTATTAAAATAAACTATTTACACAAACTTAAAACTAAAACTATTTATACAAACCTACTGGCTATAAAAATTTACGTTAGTTATATACACTCCTATTTTATGTTTTAAATTATTACATTGCTATCACTATCTGAATGGATATTTTCAGATTTACAAAAAACCTTAAAATAGGAGTTTCATGTTTGGTTCCTACATTTTCTCGACCTTTAACAAAAAAATAATAAAATTAAAATAATATTAACATTTTCACATTCTTTCTACATTACCTTTATATAAAATAACTAGGTCTTCTTTCTTACGCAATTCTTCAAGATTGTTTTCATCTAAGACATCCACCAATCATTTCGGTAAAAATAAAATACCTAGATCTATTTCTGCAAAGATATATCTAAATCCTGAACTGCATACTCCACTTTTCAATTTTAATACTTTATGTTTCAAGTTAATTAATAATTGGTCTGGATTGACCTTTTCTTTGATCGTTTTAAGGCAAGCAATTTGATTAAGCTTATGTAAATCCATTTTATACTTACAGAACTTTAAAACAAAAGTAGTTCACTTTAAATGCTTGTGATATAAATTGTTTATAATTATTTTTACTCACTCTGAATAATTTTGATGTGTTTGGTAAAACCTCATAATATAAATCATCCATCTATAAAAACCTTAGTAAAGCTCTGTTTTACTCACTAGATAGATTCTTCACGTTAATTTATAGTTAAAACATTTAATCTCATTTAAAGCTTTCAAAACTTAAAACAAAAGTTGAATACTTTAAATGCTAGTGATATTAAAACCGTTATTTCATCGACTTTATATAGTAAAGGCTTAGAGAGGCTCTCATTTCTCATTGGTTAAAAATTTTAAACAATTGTTACCTGTATAATACACCTCACTTGTTAATATCAAAAAAAAATAAAACAGAACACATTTTTAAAAAATATTACTTTTATGATCATTATTTGATTATAAACCTAATACATAAACTTATTCTATTAAAATAAACTATTTACACAAACTTAAAACTAAAACTATTTATACAAACCTACTCGCTATAAAAATTTACGTTAGTTATATACACTCCTATTTTATGTTTTAAATTATTACATTGCTATCACTATCTGAATGGATATTTTCAGATTTACAAAAAACCTTAAAATAGGAGTTTCATGTTTGGTTCCTACATTTTCTCGACCTTTAACAAAAAAATAATAAAATTAAAATAATATTAACATTTTCACATTCTTTCTACATTACCTTTATATAAAATAACTAGGTCTTCTTTCTTACGCAATTCTTCAAGATTGTTCTCATCTAAGACATCCACCAATCGTTTCGGTAAAAATAAAATACCTAGATCTATTTCTGCAAAGATATATCTAAATCCTGAACTGGAAAAAAAAATAAAACAGAACACATTTTAAAAAAATATTACTTTTATGATCATTATTTGATTATAAACCTAATACATAAACTTATTCTATTAAAATAAACTATTTACACAAACTTAAAACTAAAACTATTTATACAAACTTACTCGCTATAAAAATTTACGTTAGTTATAGACACTCCTATTTTATGTTTTAAATTATTAACTATTTTTATAAATGTCTCAAACATTTCATCTTCCTCACCCTCGATAGGGTTCGAAATATAACTTTTTGACACGTTCAAGATATCTCCTCCTGGTAACTCAAACTCCTCTTCATATGAAATCACACATGAAATTTTACTGCCGTTATTCTTTTGAATATAATCTCGAAATTTAATTTGCAGCTGAATATCGTCCACATCACTATGACATTTAAACGCCTCTTCTTCATCTTCAGAATCACTTGAATAATAATTAATATACGATTTGTTCATGTTTAATAATATTTGATACTTCAACTATTATTAAAGAATATTTAGATGAGAAAATGTTTGTCTTTATATACTATCAGCTACCGCCCTTTAAAATATCGACATCCTCTTTAGCGTAATAAGATGCGTAAACAGTCACGCATCTTTAAAAGGATATTAAATGGATGAATATAAATTTCTCATTATTCATTTCCTTTGATTAGCAAAAACCTTTTTAGTAAAATAAATTACCTATCATTTCATTAAAAATTTCTATAGTTGGTTGTTTCATTAAACGAATTAATAAATTAGAAGATCGTTTTTAGGAAACGTAATTTATTCAAAACTATTCTTGTTGTTGAAAAAATAAATAAATTACCTATCATTTCATTTAAAATTTCTATAGTTGGTTATTTCATTAAACGAATTAATAAATTCGAAGATCTTTTTAGGAAACGAAATTTATTCAAAACTATTCTTGTTGTTGAAAAAATAAATAAATTACCTATCATTTCATTAAAAATTTCTATAGTTGGTTATTTCATTTAACGAATTAATAAATTAGAAGATCTTTTTTAGGAAACGTAATTTATTCAAAACTATTCTTGCTGTTGAAAAAAAATAAATAAATTACCTATCATTTCATTTAAAATTTCTATAGTAGGTTATTTCATAAAACGAATTAATAAATTAGAAGATCTTTTTTAAGAAACGTAAATTATTCAAAACTATTCTTGCTGTTGAAAAAATAACATATAATAATTTTAAGTGCGTTAAATTGAATTCATTATCTAACGAATGAATAAATAATTGTAAATTATCTAATCAAGCCTTTTAACTACGAGAACTTTATCCTTTTTGGAATATTACTATGTTAGAAAAAAAAACTATGTATTTTACAAGATATTACAAAAATAATTATACCTTATTTTCTGAAGTTAATTTTAAATTTTGAAATTAAATATATGTAAATGTGTTTATCTATCAATGAATCTCCTTTTTGGAATGTTACGATAATAGAAAAAACTAATTTATTTTCGAAGCTATTTTTTTATTTAAATTTTTTATGCTTAGTATAATTAGGTGTGGCAACGCATTACAATTCTAAAATCATTACGGATGTTTGAAATGCTAGTAAATTAAATGTATGTAAATGTGTTTATCTATCGATAGGATTCCCCTTTTTGAGATTGAAATTTTAATCAATGCAGCAGGAAATGCAACAAGAAATCAATGAACTTTCATGAACTTTTCATAACCTATGTTTAAGCATGGGGGAAATCATTTATAAAAATCCTCCTATACTTTAGTTTTGAAAAAGCAGAAATGAATGTATTACCGATCAAACTTTTCAGTGAAGAAATTGATATAGATTTTGATGTAAAAAGTTTTCGAGCGAAGTCCTTAAAAGAAATTTGTGTGTTTTATGTGTTTGCATTAAGTCGTAGTTATGCAGTCTTAGAAAATTTAGTAAGAAGTCACGGTCTTATTCCATTAACACTGCTAGCTGATGTCAAAATAAACTTTAGATTCATTAGAGATTACATCTTTAGCAGAAAATTGATCACATTTCAAGAAAATCATATAATTAAAAGAAAATTCGGTTATCATGCATGGCTTCTTCTATGGGAAAATAATAATCAACAACGCATATCTGAAAAAGGAATGTTATATATGTTAAATTTACCTACCTATTTTGATGGATTGAAAGATGAAAAAAATTGTATATATACAGAATATTGGTCTCACGGTGACAATTTATATAGCATGAAAATATGTTATAATTGAAGTTTTAAATTCAGAACAATGGGATATATTACGAAACTTCATACAGCACATGAACATGAAATGACCTATTACGAATTTTAATTTTTTTATGATATCATAATTTGCTGGTGCGAGTCATGTTAAATATACCGTTAAATTACATAAGACAAGAGTGTGTACCGCCTTTAATTTAATAATATAATAGTGGAAATGAATAATTTATTAGTGAGTCTTCATGTACATCATAAGCAGTCTATATATAATCCGAAAAGTTTATTTTACATTTGTACATTCAAAGTTTGTATAAATATTAATAATTGGATTAATTTTGAAACGTGTGTACGTAAAAATGGGTTACTGCCATTATCTATAATGGAATATATGATAATTAACTATATAAACATTCAATGGAATTTGAAGCGTATAAAGAACGGGAAATTACTACGAAATTGTGAATTATGGTCACCTCTTTCCTATAACATGTGGTTGAATAAAGTTCGGCGATCGACAGGAAAACCTAGATGAGATGTGGAAAGATTACAAATGCTAACATTACCAATAGATTATAATAATGAAATGTTATGTTTCGACATTCAATACTGGAAAGCTAAATCAACTTGTATATATGGAACAACAGATATGAAATTATGTGAAGAATGTAGTGAAAAATTTACTAATTTAGGCTATAGTTTGATCGAATTTCAAAAACATCATCATGAAATTACTTCAGAAGTAATAGAAATCTTCATACTAATGGAGTTAATCTTTTATGAATCTTGTAATAGAATACCTCTCGCCTACATCATGAACAAAAATGAATGTAAATTAAATATTATATTTTATGTATTTCTAAATAAATGAATTTTACTTTATTTTTGTGTGTGTAAAATTGTATTTTTATATTTTATGTTTACCTCTCAAATCTCGACTGCAGACTAGCGGAAATAACAATAGTGAGAATGGAATGTATAATTTGCATGGTATATAAGCATGGTATACAACACGTTTTCATATCTTTATTACAATTTCATTATGGAAATAAAGACTATGTATAACCCGAAAAGTTTATTTTACATTTGCACATTCAAAGTTTGTATAAATATTAATAATTGGATTAATTTTGAAACGTGTGTACGTAAAAATGGGTTGCTTCCATTATCTATAATGGAATATATGAAACCGAAATATAGAGAAATTCAAGGGGAATCGCTCTTAGT
This sequence comes from Agrypnus murinus, assembly GCA_929113105.1. Lineage (NCBI taxonomy): Eukaryota > Metazoa > Arthropoda > Insecta > Coleoptera > Elateridae > Agrypnus > Agrypnus murinus. The sequence goes on along the minus strand of OV816031.1, from coordinate 70,023,449 downwards.
GAAATATATAGAATTAAAGAGAAATACACGTTCACACCTTAATTATAAAATGTGGTTAAAGAGTATTAGTCAAGAATCCTATGGAATTAAATCAGATATAGAAATGTGTCAAATATATATACTTCTGTCAGATTATAATAATGAAATGTTATGTTTCAATCAAATTTATTGGGAACTTAAAACATCTACTATATATGGAACAACAGATATGAGGTTATGTGAAGAATGTAGTGAAAAATATTCTAATTTAGGCTATAGTTTGATCGAATTTCAAAAACATTATCATGAAATTACGTCAGAAATAATGAAAATCTTCATACTAATGAAGTTAATCTTTTGTGAATCTTGTCATAGAATACCTCTCACCTATGTCATGAAAAATGTAAATTAAATATATTTATGTATTTCTAAATAAATGAATTTTACTTTACTTTTGCTGAAACTGCTTCTATAAACTGATTTTACTTTTGTAATGTGTGGTAAAATAAATTCTTGTATGTCCGATTGCATTATAAAGTACTGTTTATTGTATTGTTTTGCGGCAGTGAACTGGCTTATTATTGTACTCGTAAAATAAAGTGATAGTAGTAAAATAAAGTATGACAACTGTATATTACATGTCAATTTTTCTTCTGTCAAGAATAGATGTCAAATTTATAAACTGATTTTTTTTGATATTTACCTAATTTTAGGAATCGAACATAAAGCTTTGTATGCAACTCTTACATAATCGAACCTTATAAACTTGCCCTTTTTATAGGCCTTGCTCGCTTCGCTCGCTCGGCCATAAACTGGGCTTGTCTATAATGTCCTACATTATGTACTTGTTACATAAATAACTATTATATTCATTCATGTTTTACTTTTTAAAACCATCTACGTTTCCTAATATCCTGATAGTTTTAAATTAAAAATGAGTTTATAGGTATAATACGGTGCACCTCAGGCAGACAGTTCTAGGGACTTTTTTGTTACGGTTGGTACCCCTGGGGGAAAATCTAGTGACTTTTGTATACATCTGCAGACGGCGGTGGCGAGTACATAACAAATATAGGCGGTCAGATATTACATATGGGATAGCACATATGGGCCGTCATATCATTAATATTCACATCTCATACTCATACCCGCCCATTTATGGGCGGTCGGCCCGCCGCGGCAACTCCTACCCCTTACCTCAGATTCCCATAGCCACTGTCCTCGGACCGGCCCTCTCTTCACTACTGGCTTGTTGAATTTGAAATATCAAATAATATATTTACAATTTTTATAAAATTAATGGTTGCTTCAGAGCCACTTTGAGCTCACTAATCTGAGCTGCTAAATGTACCTAGAACAAAATTTCACTTTAATGTTTCTACTAACACTCGCTAACACTATTTCACAATTGTAACATCTTTATGATACACACCTTAGGTTTTTGTCAATACCATTCCATATGTGATCTTTTTAGTATATTTGCTATGTACAGGTTCTCTTTGACTTGAAGATCATATAATTGTTTAATGTAGCATTACTTTACCATCTCACCATCAGGGTCTCAAAATTCTTCTAAGCTAGCAAAATTATTTCTAGCTAGTTTTAGTATATGACAAGCATCAAGCATGCAATAAATGTTTTGATTGGCATTACATGGGTGTAAGAAAAGGACCTTCTAAGTGGCATCCCAATTCCTTTATCATAGTAAAATTAGTCGACGGGCCCACACCAACTTCATGTAGTCGTATCAAACATTCCACTGCAATACTTGCTTTTTCTCTTCCAGTCAAAGTAGGCTATTCCTATGTGGAAGGACTCTTCCAATGAGATTCATGTCCTATCACCATAACAAAAAATACTTCGGTAACAGGTTGAAGTTCATCTTTTTCATCTTAAAAGGTTTAGGGTAACTTTCATGTGTAACAGTTTCATTTTGGACATTTTTTTTAAATGCCTACTCATTAATAGACTTGGTACAGGGTGATACAACTATATGTTAACCCCTTTTCAGTTTTTTTATTTTTAAGATAATCGGTTCGCACAAAAGATAATTTTAAACAATATTGTCTTTTTTTATTTTTTTTGCAGTTTTTAAACATATTAAAAGTTTTTTTTCAAATAGAAGATTTTGTAATAATTAAATTGAACTTGAATCACGAGTTACGTTGAGCAGTTTGCTAAAATTCTAGCCAGAATAAGTACATGCTGCGTTTTTATAGTTTCAGTGGCTATAATATAATTGCTACTATCCATTACCTGGTGAATCAGGTCCCAGAAGCTATGAAGCTGGTGTGGTATAGAGGGGCGATTATTACTATTACGCAGGCCACCGTGTGGCTGCAGCCCACTTATCAGATGGTATTAGCACAAATTCCACATTTGTGTTACAGCTAAGGGAAACTGCAGAAAATCTTAACCAGATCTGCCAGTACCGGGGGTAGAGCTATACAATTTCGGCTGTTGGTATGGTCTTTCAGCTTCATATCTAAGATCATACTAAGTACCATCCAAAGTACATATAATACGCTTTTAATTATTAATTGCTGTAGCACAACTAAGTAATAGTTACATAGGCTAGTTACATTTTGTAGTGAGGTACCAGTTTTAGATTAGAAATGACGTTATGATTAAAATAATACAAGTTTGAAAATTTATTTTCAAACGGACGACTATGCCACAAAATTTCAAAATGATGTGTATGTAAATCACAGACAGCACCCTAAGACAGACTGTTTCGAGCTATTGGCTCTCATCAGTTAGGGGTAGCTGCCCGTGATTCCCATACACATCATTCGAGCCTGTATACCAGCTCGGAAATAATATTAACACCGACAAATAATAGTGGTGCCTCCTGTAGGAATCAGACCGTACTAAGCGGTTTTCTTCTGATTATCCATTACAGAATATACAAAATATAAATTAACAATAAAACCGGTCAAGCGTCCGACCGTATAATTAATACACAAAAATGTAACATATAAAAATTTAAAACACATATAGTGTTTTATTAATGTGAGTATTCACATACAGTCAAACTTCCATATTACGAACTTCTATATAGCGAATTTTTGTGCTGTACACTGCCCTTTTAGAAAAAATACATATAAAACTGTCTCTAAATAACGAAGTAAAATTTCTATATAACGAATTTTTTAGGCCAAACTAAAATAATTTTTCCAGGTAAATGTGTTTATTATGCATCAATCTTTCTTTCTTATTAGCAGCAGTAAAAGATTATAAATTTGCTCATCTTCCAAGAAGCCTGCACACATTTTTAAAAACCTGTAAACCTTTCAAAAGGATTTTGTAAATTTGTTTAAATAGAGGTTCTAAGAAGGGTTAAAATTGTCATTAAAAGGCCTCCTACAACTGGTTTATCTATACTTTCTTACATTATCAGGGGATTTCCGAAAATTTACCTGAATGAGAGTTTTAAGAAAGATTAAAGAGAGATTCCACCCCTCTAAGAAAGATTAAAATTCAATTAGGATTTACATAAAGTTAAAAACTTGCATTGCAAATTTTTATTTTAACTTTAGTTTTGTGAGTGAACCACACTGTAGTACAAAAAAAGTCAAAGCAAAAGTGTTTAAGCATTACTGAGAAAATCAACGTGTTGCGGGAAATTGATAACAATGATAACTGTATACAAAAAAGAAAGACATCGAGACTCGCGGCAAAGTTTGGAATTCCTGCCAGTAGTTTAGCGACTATAATAAAAAATCGCGAATCAATTTTAAAATCAGTTGGTGAACTTACAGCAAAACGTGCTAGAACTTATGTTTACAACGACGACTACGTCGCGACGTAGATGAAGCAGTTTTAAAGTGGGTGCATTTAATTGGCGACAAAAATGCACCATTATCAAGACAATTAATTAAATACAAGGCGTTATACAGTTTGCGGAATCACTCAAATTAAAATTAAAGCATTAAAATAATATTTACAAAAGGTGATATTTCTTTATAACGAAATTTCCCTATAGCGAATTTTTTTTCGGGATTTACCGACTTCGTTATATAGAAGTTCGACTGTATATAAAATAATAAAAGTTTGAAAATTTATTTTCAAACGTATTTATTTGTCGGTGTTAATGTTATTTCCGAGCTGGTATATAGGCTCGAATGATGTGTATGGGAATCACGGGCAGCTACCCCTAACTGATGAGAGCCAATAGCTCGAAACAGTCTGTCTTAGGGTGCTGTCTGTGATTTACATACACATCATTTTGAAATTTTGTGAGCATAGTCGTCCAACGTTTGAAAATAAATTTTCAAACTTTTATTATTTTATATATGTGAATACTCACATTAATAAAACACTATGTGTTTTAAATTTTTATATGTTACATTTTTGTGTAGTTATGATTAAAGTTGCCGAAATCGTACGTCGGTTTTTAATTTGTACCGGTATATACACTGTCCATCATTGTCCTAAACCATTAAAATGCACGGAAAGGCAACGTTTTCGCAATCGAAAACAATTGCAAGGCGAGTCGTTTATAGATTTCGTTTCAGTCCTAAAAGGAATCGCGGTAAATTGCGGATTCCAGGGGAGGAACGTCTAAACGAAGAAATCAGGGATCAAACTGTAATGGGGGTGGTTGGACGCAAATACACAAAGTTATTTTCTACAAAAGGATGATCTAACGTTAAATGAGGTTATAGCGAAGCGGGTTGCAGGCGAAGCCGCGTGTAGAGATGTAGAAAATTTAAAAAATCGTGCGGATATTCAGTAAATTACGCTTTTTGATACAAGAAAAAGTAATTTTAATAAACCCTCTCGGTTAAAATGCATGCGGTGGTGCACCAAGAATTCGCACCTGGCCTGCTCGAGGGATGTTTTTCCCTTGCAATCAACACATTCAACTCTTCACACAATTCGTCAAAAACATTCACAAACACATTCTGATAACTACCCATCATTACAATCTATATCTATCTGTATCTATCTATATCTATCTATATCTAATTCTATTTAAGCAAATAAATCAAACACAACAACAAAACAAACCAGACACTTACATTCAAAAAATTACTCTTTCAAACACACAAACTACGAGTACACCAAATTAAACACAGATAACAAACAAAATAACGCGCAAGATAACACCTTTCTCGTAATAGTGAACAGTAAATAGGTTAGGTTAGGTTAGTGGAAAAGAATTATTTCCAAATTGATAAGGAGGCTTTGTCAAGAAGCTCTTCAATTACTGATATGGGGGACATTTCACATTATGGACAGATCATAAACCCCTAGAGGCAATTTTAAGCTCAAACGCATGCGCAAGCGCACCGAGCTTATGCGCTAAACGTTTACTTCACTATGCCATATTATTGCAAGGATTCGACTGTTCCATAAAATATCGAAAGACTACACAACATGGAAATGCAGATTTCTGTTCTCGTTTTCTAGGGGGAAGAGGAAGACAAAATCGACGAACCAAGTGTCCTTCAAATAAATCAAATCTACACAGTTTTAGATGCAAAAATAATTGAAAAATGTACCCAGGAAGACGAGGAACTACAAGGAATGTATCACAACATTAATAAAACAAACTTAAATGACCAAGGGGAGTTTACTATAGAGCTGGGGTGCATTCTAAAGGGAATGAGAGTAGTAATTCCAAACACATTAAAGAATAATATCTTAAATGAACTTCACTTGGGTCATTTAGGTATAGTAGAAATGAAAGGGCTAGCACGAAGCTATGTGTAATGGAAAGGGATTGACAGAGATATAGCAGAAGTAAGAAAAAATTGTGCAGAATGAGTAGGTCAACAAGACCAGTCAGTAAATGTAAAGCCCATGGGACTACCCCAGTCAACCATGGGAACGAATTCACATGGATTATGCGAGTCCATGCAACGGACACAATTTCTTAATTCTGGTCGATGCCCATTCCAAATGGCCATAAGTACTTGTAATGAAGAACACAACTAGTGCCACAATTGAAAAATTAGGGGAATGCTTTGCAAGATTCGGAATCCCAACCACAATGGCGTCAGACAACGGACCGCAATTTGCATCTAAAAAATTTGAGATATTTCTAGAAAATAACAGAATTAAACATGTATTAACAGATTCTTATTTTCCTGCATCTAATGGTCAAGCTGAAAGAATATGAGAACTATAAAAAATGCAATCCAGGCAGCAGATCCTTCAGATAGACAACCAATCTCGATAACTTTAAGTAATTTTTTGTTACAATATCGGAGAGCAACAGGTGTATCACCAGCAAGTCTCCTTTTAAGTCTCTAATTAAGAGATTAGACTTGATCAAACCAAGCAATAATGACAACCTTCGAGGAAGGTTGAATATAAAAAACAGTTTAACATTAATGACACAGTAGGTTTCGGGTTTATCAAAATAACTAGAAATAGGCAGTGGGGACTATTACAAAATGTTTAGGGTTAGTAATGTATGAAATTAGGGCTGATAGGGGAACAATAAAGAGGCATACTAACCAATTGCGGAATTGTGGGAAACGTTGCATTCCAAACGAAAATTACAATTTTAATAGGAAAATCAAAATAGTTTAGCATCAGCTTAGCATAACACAACCTGAAGAGGCCCACCAGCCCCATCTCGATCCGGCTCATCAATAAGTGAACTTTTGGAGTCCATCCACCAGGAAGTAAACCTTCAAGAAAGAGGCCAAGACGTGGAACTCTTTGGAAGGTCCGAGTCAGGAGCTGCCCCGACAAGAATTTTCACCAAATCGGAGGTCCAACAGGAATAGGAGACCACCTTCAAGATACTCCCCAGAGTTACAATTTAGAAGGGAGCTGTAACATCGGCACTGATGATGTTAGATGCGCAAGAGTATCTCTTGTTTAACTGTGTTAGGAAAACACAAGCATCGGTCTTTTCTATATATGACCGCCCAGCAAGCAACAGCTAACGAGAGATAGCTATACTTGTTTAATATTGCTCTGTAATAATTTAAGTGTACATAGTTTAATTTTGTAATTTGTTTAGGGTTTTAATTTCTATATAAGAAATAAACAAAATTGAAGTTAAGTACAAAGGCTCTTGGATGTACTACTATCTTGCAAATAGAAATCAAAAGCTTACTGGAAGATCAATTTTCAAATTTTCGTTTGTCCAATGTTAATCAAATTAACTGATTAATTAACATTAATTGAAAATTAACAAATGTTAATTTTCAAATTAACATTGGAGAGAACTTTTATTACACTCAAGCAGTTGACAAATAGTTTTGGACCAATCTTGGGCTGCGCATCACACAATATCCTGTAGTCACACTAGTGTCAGAAGCGTATGGGAAGGCGTTAACAATTGTGTTTATGCAAAGATCAATGACAGTCAAGCATGATCGTTGGCGCCGCCATTTTGTATTAAAAAGATAGTTTGCTGCGAAAAAACAAAACATAACAATTGCCTTTAAATTAATTTCGTTTTCAAGTTGAAGGTTTTTAAAAATTAACTATTGAAATTTGATTAATTAAAGATTTAATCTTAAATACGTGGTTTAAGTAATTTTAAACTGCACATGATTCATTCATAATTAGTGTTTCATATTGTTTGGTATGATTTATAAATGGATTAAGAATTTTGGACCAGGTAGAAAGCGTATAACCAGGGGACGGCGGGAACTTCTTGTGTTACTTTTCGACCACATTTAGGGATCCCTAATATTAGAAATTTTGGGAAAAAACCATATACGAAATTAAGGAGCTGTTTCAAAGCAAGGTAAGTCCCTTTGTTGGGACTTACAAGGTTAATTCCACTAGGTGTAAAGACTGTTGACTTTTTACCAGCTGATCACCTCATTGACGATGCTGATCTGAATGTATCTCCAAGATCTCGTGAAAATGCTAATCCAAATGTACCTAACATACAAGGTACATTTCATCTAATATATTCCAGATAAAACAAATAAAATCAAGACCTTTTGATTGAAAGACCAAGTGATGCAGCTGGAGCTAAGATAAACTGAGTAGTTCCTGTATGCTTGATGTGCCTACTGAAGCAATCTCACTGAATCCTCGACTGAAAAAAAAATGTAATATGCCAACGAACCAGTTTTGAAAGAAAGTCTTTTAAATGGTCAAGGAGTTAAAGCTGGCACAGACCAAAATTACAGAGGTAAAAATGAAAATCGCAATATCCAAACAAAATAACCTAAAATTATCAGTCTAGATTGCCTAGAACCAAAAATGAAAATACAAACTACATTAATATTCTTGTTTATTGTTTCCAGCCTTACTTTGTGGAACTCCATAATCATGAAATAAATCAAGATTATTAAAAGTTTCACAGTTTTATTAAAATACAACCTGACAATATTGTTTCGACAGCTATGCTGTCATTATCAAAGGTAATATAATTATAAACAAACACGTCGCTAAGGTAGATACAAAAATAGGTAACTAGATAAAATAATAATAATAATCAGAATTAAATATCTAATATTTCCAGTAAAGGAGAATTACTGAGCTCAAGTTGTTCATCAAACACAAACTCAGGGTACCTTTAATGAATGAACAACTTGAGCTCAATAATTCTCCGTTATTGGAAATATTAGATATTTAATTCTAATTATTATTATTATTTTATCTAGTTACCTATTTTTGTATCTACCTTAGCGACGTGTTTGTTTATAATTATATTACCTTTGATAATGACAGCATAGCTGTCGAAACAATATTGTGAGGTTGTATTTTAATAAAACTGTGAAACTTTTAGTAATCTTTATTTATTTCATACATTAATATTAGTAACTACAGACCTTAAAAACAGAAAAATTCTTCATCTACACTACACCATAGGTTCCCAACCTTTTATAGACTACCGCCCCCTTTACAAGAAAAAAAATTCCAATCCCTTTACATAATAGTTAATTATACCAATTTTATATGTCTGTCTATTATCTATTAATAATCACAAATTAAAAATTAATTCTCTCTCTCTCTCTCTCTGTAATCGTGGTCGTGGCTGAGGGTCGTGATTATTAATTATTTAAAAATACAAAAACATGTTATAATAAAAACATTTAATTCAGACAAAGACCATACAAAGTGTTATTAACAAAATTATAACTTAACCAACGAATGCAAGACAATACACAAAGCTGGAGCACCCCGTACTGGCGCACTGCACAAAGGCAAAGACAAGACAATTAATCAAAATTAGTAAAAAAATATAATTAAAAAACAAAATTCAATAAGAAAACATAAATATCAATGAGACAGTTGAGGCTGGTGGAGTTTTAACAATTTGTTAATGTCGGGTTTCAATTTAGTTAACATCAGTCGCAAATCACCACGCTCAGTGATCTGCAGTCTATTCCTTTTCTTAGACAGTAAATTAGCTACTGCACTAAACCCACTCTCAGCCAAATATGATGAAGGAAACGCAATTAAAAATTTCTGTACTATTTCCCACAATCCAGGGTGGAGAGCTGATATTGATTTTTGGAGCCAGAACTCTTGGTATCCATTTCTGAATTTTACTTTTAATTCTTCATTAGTTGCGAGTTCTTCTTCTAAATTTGATGATTCTGCTGTGTCTGCATTTGCAAAAGGGTCTAAAACCCAGCTTGGTGTATTCATATTTAAAATATCCTGGAATCGCTCTGTAAAATCAGCATGAAGAGTGTCCAGGTGTTGGCAGTAAGTAAGTAAATCTTCCTGTTTTACCGATAATGCTGATAATGTCGGAAAGTGGCTGTATTCACCTCTTCCTAGATTTCGTTTGAATAGAAGAAGTTTTCCCACAAAATCAGCTATGACGTTTTTTGTTTTTATTAAATTCAACTCATCACCTTGCAATTGTAAATTAATGTCATTAAATATTTTAAAAAGGTCTGTCACATAAGCGATGTCATTTTTGGACGCAATCAAGTTTCCACGCAGTTCATCGTCTCTGTTTTCAAGGAAGTCCCGTACTGAATCAAATAGATTAAAAAAGCGATGCAGACAAACACCTTTCGAGGGCCATCGTACTTCTGTGTAGCAAGCGATTATAGTCTTCATCATTTTCACTACAAAGTTGCCCAAATAGTCTGTCATTTAATGAATTGCTTCTTATCTTGTTGACTGCTCTAATAACGTAATGGAGCGACGTATGCAGGCGTTCATTAAGATTTTTTGCAACCAAGTGCTGACGATGAATAACACAATGTACAGCAAGTACATTTGGTACTGCTTGTTTTAAATGCACAATGAAACCCTTATGATGCCCCGTCATTGCTGGAGCACCATCTGTAGCAACTGACAAAATATTTCGAATAGGAATTTCTTTCTCCTGAAAAAAAACATGCATGGTATTAAATATGGATTCTCCCTTTGTATCGGTTTTCAAATTTTTTGCAAATAATAACTCTTGACAAATTTTTTCTTCTTTTATGAATCGGACGTAAGCCAAGAGTAGTGCTTCGTTATTTGGTAAAGTTGATTCATCGAGTTGAATCGAAAATTTGGAAGTCTTTAAGTAGTCACATAATGATAGTTCAACGTCTTTAGCCATTTCATTGATTCTTCTTTGCACTGTGTTATTACTCAAAGGAATTTTTTTGATGATATATGATGGCGTCTTATGATGAAGAACAGTTTCGATTACCTCTTTGACTGCCGGCATAATTAATTCCTCACCAATTGTGTGTGGTTTTCCCGCTTTTGCGATTAATAATGAAATATTATATGAAGCTTGTAGTCCATCATCTTCTTGTTTAGAACACGATGCAAAAAGGTTTGATGTAGTTGCTATATAGTTGATATAGGCTGTTTTAAATATTTCTTTTCAAGTCCTTGAAAATAGGATAAATCTTTGTCCTTTTTATCAGCATGTATTTTATTCAAATGTTCTTGGAGCCTAGAAGGCTTCATGGCTTCATTTGAAAATACTTTTTGGCAAATTAAACACATAGGTAATAATTCGTTTGTTGGAGATTGCGTAAATCCATATTTCAAATACTCAATGTTGTACTGCCAACATTTCTTCTTAGTTTCAGACATTTTGGAATTCACAATTTCAATACATTAACCTTTCAACCGATTTATAGAAAGTTATAAAACTAATGGCTATAATGACTTCTTTACTTTATCAGTCTCGCGCGAGTATGGATCACTGGCGAAGCACACAACAACAATAAGACATTATAAGAGCTATCCCTGCCTTTTAGAGATTTGATTTCGAGCACGCAACAACTTGTATGCCTTTGTTTGTTTGCGGTGCTCTGGTGCACTTGCCCTGCAAACAGGTTGTTACAAGTTCCCGTATTTTTGTCGAAACATGCTTGATTGCGTAAATCACGTCTTTGCTTACCAACTTGCATAGACTTGTTACCGACAGTCGTAAACCGAATCAATTAGTTAGTTTATCTTTATACTTAATGCTTATTTAAATGTTTTAATGTTTATTTACGCCACAATAATAAGATCAACATCTTAGACCGGCTAGATAAAATGTTTTTTCATGAAAATAGATGTATTTTCAAAGGATTTTATTATATTAAATTTCTAATTAGATAGGTACGCCGCGACCTGCCCCTTGACTGTCATAACGCCTCCCATTTGCCTTTGGACCCGCTACCGCCCCCACGAAAAGCTTCAGCGCCCACTAGGGGGCGATACCGACCCCCTTGGGAACCTATGATCTACACCAAGAAACCTACAGGATCCAGTAAAAAGACCTCCCCGATTTTAAAAGCTCATTTGAGTGAGGTTGAGTTGAGAGGACAGTAGAGAGGTGGCCATGATCTTGCTAGACAGCGATACGTACGCCATTTTCAGTTATCACCATGCATTGGGCGTTCGTTGCTGAAGAATTTATTCTTAATGGCAGTTCTGTGATAAAAAAAAAGCGAGCATTTCGTATCTGAGCTCAGTCTGCATGATTCTGCTTCGGATAAGAAAATGATTTGTGTTTAGATGTGAAATTTTAGACAAACAGGTTTTACGTTGTAAAGGAAATACCCTGGCTGACCTCGGACTACAACGACAGAAGATTGAATCAAAAACAAAACCCGTGTCTGATTTGTTTTGATCTGCAGAGAGCGCTCAGGAACTCCAAGAGCGACCACTCCACAGCCCTAAGGTCACTGTGTTTTAACTTGGGAACGGCTCGAGTAATACGCGGGCTATTTTTTTTTTCAAGGTCCGATCGGTCGTGAAATTAAAACCACAGTGAAATTCAAACATGTTTTAGTTGTAACATTTAGGTACATCTCCCATCTACTTCTCTACATAGTCGCCGTTCCGATTTAGGCATTTTTCGTAGCGTGGTATCAACTTTTCAATTCCCTCTTCATAGAAGGTAGCCGCCTGTGCTTTCAGCCAAGTTTGTACGCTGGTCTGCAGCTCATTGTCTGTAGCAAAATGGTGTCCTCCTAAGCTCTTTTTCATGCGAGGAAAGAGATGGAAATCGGAAGGAGCTAAGTGTCCGGGCTGTATGGAGGGTGATCGAATACTTCCCATCCAAAACGCTGCAGGAGGTTCTTTGTTGCATTTGCAGTATGGGGCCGAGCGTTGTCATGAAGAAGAACAATGCCTAATGACAACATTCCTCTTTCGCTTGTTCTGAATTGCCCTTCGTAGATTTTGAAGAGTCACGCCGTATGAGGCTGCTGTGATGGTCGTACCACGTTCCATGAATTCCACCAAGAGAACTCCTTTTCGGTCCCAGAACACAGTAGCCATACACTTTCTGTTGGAAAATGTTCGCTTAAACTTCTTTGGTTTTGATGGGGAAGAAGAATGCATCCACTGTTTGGATTGCTCTTTTGTTTCTTCCGTGTCGTAAAGAACCCATGTCTCGTCGCCTGTGACAATTTTGCTCAAAAAATCTTCTCCTTCATCATGGTAGCGCTGGAGAAACGTTAAGGCGGCACCCATTCGCTGTGTTTTGTGATGGTCGGACAGCATCTTCGGAACCCATCTCGCACACAATTTGCGGTACTGAAGTGTCCCACTCACGATGGTGTACAGAGCTGACCTTGACATTTCGGAAAACGACTTATGCAACACAGAAATTGTGAACCGACGATTGTCTCTAATCGCCGAGATCTTCATTGGTTGACATTCCCTTCCTTCCCTGACCGCCTGCGTCATGAACGTCTGTACGCCCTGCTTCAAAGTTCCTGCACCATTGCCGCACTTTACTGTCACTCATGAATGTTTCACCGTACACATTACACATTCGTCGGTAAATTGTAGCTGCGTTGCACCCCTCCGCATGAAGAAATCGAATTACTGCACGCAATTCACATTTGACGGGTGACGCTATTGTTCTCGGCATGTTTACGTGTACACTGCGCGCTTGCAACTGACATGTACAACGTGACGCGATCAACTGTCATACTAGAGACACTGCACAATACATCTGCGCAAAGCTTCCTCTGATTCTCACTGTGGTTTTAATTTCACGACCGATCGACCTTGAAAAAAAAATAGCCCTCGTAGTAGCCTACCCTGCTCTACCCCAAAGGTCCTTCATGGCCTGGAAAAAAGGACTATTATTATATTATTATTTAGGTGATTTTGGTAGCTGAGGTTAGTACTTTTTTGAAGAGGATGGCATTGCAATAACAGTGACTTTTGACCGATATTGCAACATACTTGAGAACTTTCTCCAACCAAAATTGAATGCTCTTTTTGAAGAACAAGAACAAGACAATGTGTGGTTATACCAGGATGGGGCAACACCCCACACTTCTCAATCTTCGCTCGGAATTCTAAGAGAAATGTTTCTTGGGTATTTTGTTTCCTTATGTGGTGACATCGGATGGCCGCCACGTTCACCGATTTGAAGCCATGCGACTTCTTTTTGCAGGGACATCTTAAAACCAAGGTTTATCAACATCGTCCCCAAACTCTGGAGTCCTTGAAGGAGGCAGTAACTCAGGAAGTTTCTATCATTCTGCCTGAAATGACCCAAAAGGTTATGGAATATTTTCGAGAGACTTTGAAATTGCATCAATCATGAGGCCGTCATTTGAGTGACATAATTTTAAAAACACATTCATTTAAAATGACATTATATGTGTAATCCGTAAATAAAAAAAAACGGGGAGGTTTTTTTGGCTGACCATGTGATCACGATTTAGACTTGCCATCAACTTCAATACAACCTGATACTAAAACTGAAATACAGTGTGATGAATGGTTTTGTTCAGTGTAGGAAGAAAATTTGATGGAGGATATGGTTCAATATTTAGCTTGCTTATCCTGAGCTCATGAGAGTTGTGCAGGTGTCAAATCAGGACTGAAACTTTTTGCTTATGTAGTCTGTAAAATAATTGTCCATTTCTTCTTCCATATACTACATTAACCTCTACACCACTGGTATAAGAGGAACCAATAATGTATGTATGTAACTGTATTAACATTCCAATACTCAAAAATATTCTTATAAATCTTATTATTTATTTATTTCTCAGTATTGAATTTTGAAACTTAATTCACAAAATTATACCAATAAATATACAGGGTGTAGAACAGGGTTATGCAAAATACAGATTTATGTGCATTTTTTTTGAAACCTTAATATTATCTCCTCCTAATTATTTTTCATTACTTTACGAAAGTGTAACTTTCTCTCTTGACAAATCAACCGAAAGTAAAACATGCGAGGTGGTTGCTAGGTATTGAAAAGCTTTCAGTCCCTGGGCAACGAAGTAAAACTGTCAATTTTTTAAAATATAATATTATAAGGTGGCTGTTGTCAACATTACCTTGGTAACAATACTGTTGTATATACAAACATTATTTTATTATAATCACTGAATCATCATTTTATTTATTTATCGGTGATTAATAAATGTCAATAGGAGAATGAAAAGTTTGATACATTACACGCTGCGAAAGCCCTTTCAGGTGCTCGGTGTTTTTAACTAACCTCGGCTACGCCTATGCTTCGCCTCGGCCAATCAAAAACCCCTTACACCTAAAAGTAAACTTTCGTAGCTTGTAATCTAAATAACTTTTACAATACAGATATTAAGGAAAGCTATGAAAAAAACACAAATCGAATGATACCTTTGCTTTCAGACTGCATTTGATTGTAACCAGAAAAAAAAAGAAAATAAAACTTCTATTTAAGCAAAAATCAGTAATGCCTTGGAAACATTGGAACTATGACGGGAAAATATTTCGTAGCTAAATGTCATTTTTAAGGTTAGCTTTAACTGCTTGACAGACAATATAACCAACCTTAAAAATAACACTTGAGTAGAAAATATTTTCCCGTTTCCAAGATACAACTGATTTTTGCATAAACAGAAGTTTTCTTTCTTTACTTTTTCCGGTTACAATCACATTCAATCTGTAGTCAAATGCATCATTCAATTCATAATTTTTTTCTTTATAGCATTCCTTAATATCTTTATTATAAAATAATTAGGAGATAATATTAAGGATTAAAAGGTGCACGTAAAACTATATTGTTCACGAAGCGATTCTACACCCTGTATTTTTAGCCTTTGAAAAAGATGTATAAAATACATACTTATTTTATTTTAAAATAGTTTAGGTCAGATAAAAAGAAAGTGGTAATATAGGCAAACTTCCCCCATACTTATGGCATATTTCAACTAAAATTAGGATTAAAATTAAATAAATGTATTTCTTCCCTTACAAGTTGCTCTGCAAATATTGAAAAATATATAGGGTGTTCCATTGAAAAAAAGAAGACTTTTTATATCGCCATATAGGATAACACAAATTTTCATAAACTTTTAGTATGCTTAAAAATTGCACATAATAGTTTAAATTATTTTGACTATTTCGCGTATACAAAGGTTACTTTGTGACACTGTTTTTGTGAAAAACAGTTACACAAAGTGCTACTTTGTGCAACTGGAAGTAGTAATTTTTTTTTTGTAAGGCTGGCGGTAAGTAAATTTTGCTGCCAGCCTACTCTGTCAGTCTGTCTGTGATAGGTACTAATAAGTTTTCATTAACTGACGCCGTTTTGAAAATTTGAATGTTATGATGCTCAGAAATAACAGCGAGAATAATGAAACATACTTACTCGCATACTTACAAACATACTCGCCGCATCGCGGCTCGTTAAGCAAACTTATACTCGTATTACAAACATCGTCATTGTAACACTAGTTGTACAATATACTATTTTGACCCATTATCTTAAACATAAAAAACGAATTGTCAGTTACATTTTCAGGCAGATAATTCTCATTTTATAATCCACCACAGATTTTAAATTATTGAATTATTTAGTTTAATTCCGTTAGTTTTCTTTTTGCATTATATAATTTTTTTCGTTTCGGTAACCCTCTTGTAGTTTTTTTACTTGTATACTACGAGCTTTAATTTTTCTGGATGAAATGCTGCAATAAAATTCCATTAGAATGCATAGAATTGTACAGTTACTTCTTATACCTGTAATTGTGCATCTTTCTGACAAACTCACTTTTTCTACGTTTAGTTTCGCTACTATCACTATCAGTACCAGATGTGTCATCCCTAAAGACAAATTACTTAGAAATTACATAAATACATACCTAATATACAATTACTAAATATTGACAATACAAAATTACCATTTTGTACAAGAGGGTTTCTCATTAGTTGTTTGATTAATGTTATCTGGTGATTTTAAGAAACTGCTTGAAGTAGAGCCATTTACAGTTATATTCGATGTAGATGAACTGTACTCGATGAAAACATTTGGTTCTTGTTTGATTTCAGCACCTTGTTTCTCTTCTGTATTTAAAAGTAAACTAGGCACAGCTGAGTTACTTAACCTTATTTTGTTCCCTGATTTTATAAAATTAGTGTCTTCAAAATGCTTTGAACAAACGTACTTATTCTTTGACCATATCATGTCCTCACTTAAACCTAGCGCTGCTACCCAATGTTTAAAAAGAAAATGTCTTGGAAACCTAAAATTTTAGAAATGTATTTTTATTAAATTTAAGTTTTCCAGCTTAACAAAATCAAGGCGAAATAATTAATGTCATTACCTATGGAAGGAAACTCCTTCGGGTCGAAATCTTTTACAATTGGTACAGGTTTTCACCGCACACGACATTGTAGTAAATAAAGTTGCAAAAAAGTTCTTGTTTATACGAAGATCAGAAAATGTAACCAAAGCATGCAACAACAGAAACACCAGCACAATAAATGCTTTTTCACTTTTTAATTTTGGCTAACCTTATGAACAGCGTTGCCAGCTTGGGCAAACATGAAAATAGTACAGGGGCATTGAAAATTATAGTACACTTATTAAAAATTAAGTACTCACAAGCAGTTTTCCAACTGTTAGAAATGCCTAATGTAAATGAACTAAAAACTAAAAAGTAGAAACCAAATGTAATAGTAGTTTCTGGTTATTGTTAATACTCTTTTATTGTTATCTGTGTTGATATAAGTTTTTTAAAAAGTAAGTTATTGTTTTCAATATTTTATTATAATTGTTACGGTATACTGTGTCACAAGGCAATCCTAATTGTAGGACAGTTGTTCAATAAAGAATATTATATATTTGTTATATAAATCAATAAATAAAGATTTGTAAAAAGTTTCACAGTATTAATTTATTAAAATATAACCTGACAATATTGTTTCGACAGTTAAGCTGTCATTATCAAAGGTAATATAAATAAACAAACACGTCGCTAAGGTATATACAAAAATAGGTACCCTAGGTACCAAAAATAGATACAAGGCACTCTGAGTTTGTGTTTGTATATCTCAAAGGCTTCTAAAATGTCTAATTTGCGTTTGTTATTACAAAAATTTAGGAATTTAATATTATTTTGAGGAGTCATTGTGTAATTTTGTTCTAAAAGGTGTTTGGCATAATTAGATTTTTCAGTATGTTTATTTTTGTAATGACGTACGTGTTCTTTATATCTTATGTCAAAATTTCGAAGTGTTTGTACATTATATACCGAACTACAAAAAGAACAATTTAAACGGTAAATGCCCGATTTCATGATATCATGTATTCTGTCTTTAGCATTAAATAAAAATGAAAAAGTGTTAGTGTTGGTTTTAAATGTTATTTTATAATTGTTGGTTTTTCTTAGTATATGTGCATTTTTTTCTGATATTTTGCCAAAATATGGTATAGATATGTAATTTGTGTCTTCTGTTTGATTGTCAATGGGATATATTCTTTTGATAGCGAACCTATAATCTTTTTGTTTAATTAAAGTGTCAATCATGTTCGGATGGTAATGATTTGCATGTGCTAGTTGTTTAATGGTTGATATCTCTTTGCTGAAATTTGGCTTTGTTAGTGGAATAGTTAAAGCTCTGTGTACTAATGATCTGTAGGCTGCTATTTTATGTGCTTTATGGTGACAAGATTCATTTGGTATTGTTATGTTCGATTGTGTTGGTTTCCTGTATATGGAAAATTCAAATAGCTTGTGTGCGTTAATCTTGATAGTTAGGTCTAGGAAGTTTATAGCCTTGTTTTGTTCTGTTTCTAGTGTAAAATTTATGTTTTGGTGGATACTATTAATAAGAATTAAAAATTCATTGATAACCTCAAAAGAACTGTCAAAACAAGCTAAAATGTCAAATTTTTACTTGTTACATTACTAATCGCCGCTTGATGTCGCTAATGCTAGTCGGTGGCTGTTTCTAGGACCGCCTACGGCGGATTTTGTGTTTTCCCCACTTCTGCAGTTTGGTCTCCTGTATATAGTCTTCTTGGTCTAATATTAGATATATGGAAAAATATAGTACATTTGGCGTACTACTTACATTTTAAAAGTACGGTTGGTAATGCTGAGATAGGGAAATAAACAAAAGGTTCGTGAGCATGCATGTGTACTAATATAGGAAACATCAGATCTGGATTAAGAATATTTTGATTCAAAAGTAGAATATAATTTACGTTAAATTATAGACATTTAGACAGAGACTTGATAGTGAAAAGAATAAACAGATTTTAATTTTTGGCTTATTTTTATGAAAGTACTATCAATTATAGTTTAGTGATTAATTAGATGATCTCGAAATGTTTGTTTGTGGGTATACGAGTGAGACAAGACATGTTCAATTTAAAAATGGTTTAACAACAAAAAAAAACAGAAGAACAAAACGATCTGTAGTCTATATTTGCTAAATATACTTAAACATTCTGCTATAATAAAAATGTGGGGGGGCATTTTTTATAATTGTTGTAAGTTGTTTATGAAAATGAATTGAAACTTGATAAATTATTAGATTGATTTAATTATCAGTATAAACAACACATAAAACAGACTTCAGTAAAAGCACAGTGAACATATATACAAAATATAAACCACCTACCTTTACCATAAAAGAAAATGCTTCGGCTAAAATAATTGTTGTGAAGCTTGAATCTTACCACAACTGAGACTGAACAGGCGGGTCCCGTTATAGGGCAATAACTAAATATGAACCTATGAAACATAATTAAACTATGCACACAACAAACAAAAAATAAACCATAGGTTTCTTTAGAATTGAAATGACAAAATTTATTTAACACACCAAATGGACAAACAAAAAAAAGTGAAATAAACAAAAAAATCAGATTTGGATACCCTAATTAAAAAAAATCAATTCTAAGATAGTCTTTTCATTAGAAGAAGATTAGAAAATTTCATTCTTTATATTCTTTTTATCTTCAGAAGTAATATCTCTGTCATTCGTATTATCTTAAACACTAAAATTAAACTAATTAAACACCTTAAAATATTTAAAAAAGTAGCAATGTATTGGCGCCTTTTCAATTACCAACTGATGTAGTAACAAAACAGAATACCTCTTTCTTCCGTATGCTTCATAACTAAGATAGTTGAAATACAAAAATTTACCTCTCTTCATATATGTCCAAATTAAATCGTAATAATCAAAATTATTAAAAAAAGTTGTTTTCTTGAGATAAGGTAAGTCCATTCAATAATTAAATTGATAGATTCCCTTCTATCATTGTAAGCACCTGGTTGTCTCAAAACCAATTTATTTCTATTTGAGATCAGTACCGTGAAATCTCTAACAAAATTCGATAAGAAAAGCGGACTGTATTTAATTTTAATAATTTTCGTTTAACTTACCACAAATCTTCGTTTTTCGTAACTGAAGGATAGGTGAGAAGGAAAAAGGGAAGTCGATGAACGAAGTTTTATATCACTTTCATACTTTCACAATTCAATTATTAATTTTAAATATTTTATTTTATTCCTGCTGTCATTTTATGACCGGCCTTTTCCAACATTTGGTTTACAACTAACTACTAAAATTTGAACTAAAAATAAACTCCGCGTACGCGCAATCTAAATTTGCATGGCGGGAAATTTAAAATACCGAATCCCCAAATTAAATGACTAACGAAAACCCAACATTCCGCCCACCAAAACAAAAGTTTTCATTCAAAATAACTATAACTAAATTTACATCGAACCATGTCAAGAGCTACTGATTAGGCAATGGACAAAGCTTAACCAGAGGTCTCTTAAATATTCCAGATTTACATCTAACTTCTGCAACCCTAGGTATGCCATCCTTACCAGGAAATAGCCTCAAAATTCTGCCTAAAGGCCAGGATAATGGAGGTTGCATATCATTCTTGATCAACACCAAAGTATTTTCTTTAATAGGAATATCATCCTTATCCCATTTGCTTCTTTGTTGTAAAGTATGGAGATATTCCATTCTCCAACGTCTCCAAAAATCTTGATGCATTCGCTGCAACAATTGCCACCTATTAAGTCTACCAATCGATTCAGCTGTTAAATCGGGATCATTCAGGACAGATAACGGTTGCAAAGTTAGAAAGTGTCCCGGAGTTAACGCAGTTAAATCTGAAGGGTCAGTACTGATGGCACACAAAGGCCTTGAATTCAACACTGCTTCCACCTGAGTTAGAACAGTGTAAAATTCTTCAAACGTAAGGCGTTGTTCTCCAATAACTCTAGTAAGGTGAGTTTTCACCGACTTCACCCCTGCTTCCCACAGCCCTCCGAAATGAGGAGCTGAAGGGGGGTTGAAGCTCCACTCTATAGATTCTACTTGAGCTGCTTTCTTGGAATATTCTTGCAAAATAGAGTGCGCGCCAATAAAATTTGTTCCACGGTCACTGAAGATTTTCAAACAACGCCCCCTTCGAGCAATAAATCTTCTCAATGCGGCTAAAAAAGCTTCACTACTTAAATCGGAAGCCAGTTCTAAATGTATTGCTTTTGTCGAAAAGCATACAAAAATACAAATATAAGCTTTCTGTGACTTACAACCTCTACTACTTTTCCCTAAAGTCACAAAAAATGGACCACCATAATCCACTGCAACACACTGAAAGGGTTTTGATTGTGATACCCTATCCACAGGTAGGTCACCCATTTTTGGTTGGTAAAATTTAGGGTGGGTGCGAAAACATTTAACGCATTTTGAAATGTTTCGGCGAATGATTCGTTTAACGGACAAAATCCAAAATTGTTGAGCTATTAAAAAATGTAATGTTTGAGTGCCAGGATGCAAATATTTATGATGAAATTCGTTAATAATTAAATCTGTTAAAATATTATTCTGTGAAAGAAGGGCTGGATGCTTACTTTCGAATACCAAGTCAGAATATTTTAACCTTCCGCCCACCCTGAGAACACCCATATCGTCAAGAAAAGGGGTCAACTTTCTCAAAGGCTTGGAGCAAGGTCTTCCATTACGAAGATTAGAAATATCTTCGGCAAAACATTTTTCCTGTACAAAACGTACCAGGACTATTAATGCACCAGAACACTCTTTTGCCAGAAGAGGGCCATTTAGTTTCTTCCCTGGATTTCTAGAATTATGTATAAACCTTTTACAAAAGGCAATAATATTTTGTATCTTGCGCAGACAAGAAAATCTTGACAACAAACAGTCTAGGGGTTCCATTTCTCTACAAGCAATCAATACTATTTTTTTTCTTTCTTCGGCTACTACATTATTATCTTCTGAAATTTTGTCACTATCTAGATTACAAAATTCTAATTTAGAATACAAAAATTCAGGCCCATTCCACCAAATTTTGTTCTCCACTAATGCCCTTGGAAGTAGTCCTCTAGAAGCACAGTCTGCCACGTTATTTGTTGAAGGTACCTAAAACCAATTTTCTGCCGACACTTTATCCTGAATGAAACTATCTCTATTACTCACAAAAGTATTCCAATGGTGTGGTGAGGATTTTATCCAAGATAATGCTACTTTCGAATCAGACCAACAATATATTCGGTTAAATGAAACTTCAGACTCATACACTGAAACTACATAACCCATTAACTTTGCCAGTAGACTTGCCCCACACAGTTCCAATCTTGGTAAAGTAATGCGTTTTAAAGGAGCTACCTTGGACTTGGCACAAATCAAATAGACATTAATATTATTTGCATTTTCCAATTTTCTACCATACACCACCGCAGCATACCCACGCTCCGAAGCATCACAAAAACCATGAAGATCATAATGTTTTTCAAATTCAAACCCTATATATCTACTAATTTTAATTTCTTTGAGGAGATCTAATTCAAATCTAATTTTTCTCCAACATTCCTTAATTGAATCAGGCGGTTCTTCGTCCCAATTCAATCCCAAAGACCACAGTTGCTGTAAAAGAAACTTTAGAAAAAATGTTAATGGAGTCATGAAACCTAACGGATCAAATATTTTCGCCACATTTGAAAGAATGCTTCTTTTGGTACAAAGCTCTTCTGATATTTCCACATTAAATTGAAAAACATCATCAACGGGTTGCTATTTCAAACCTAATATTTTCACAACTGTTGGCGAATGAACTCAACAATGGAATGTTCGAGGTCCACTTCCTCAACTCGAATCCACCTGCTAGACACATATTATTTAATTCCTTTTTCAAAAAACTGGCATCTTCATAGGTTTCACAACTAGTAACCACATCATCCATATAAATATTGGATGTAAGAGTTTTTGCAGCGAGAGGCCATTTTCTTTTTCTCTCTCTGCCAATTCTCTCAATGTTCTTATCGCTAAAAAAGGTGCTGAAGCTATTCAGAACGTGACAGTTTTCAATTGATAGTCCTGAACAGGTTCCTCTTGTGAAAATCTCCACAAAATTCGTTGATAATGTTGATGGGAAGGGTGCACTTATATTTGGCAATACATTTGAAGTATGTCTGCTGTTAGAGCAATTGAGTGTAGTCTAAAATTCAAAAGTACACAGAATATATCCTATTGTAATTTTTTCCCAATCAACAATACCTCAATGAGTGAATTTCCATGCAAGTCTTTCATGGAAGCATCGAACACGACACGTAATTCAGTCGTAGTACGTTCCGGTTTTAACAAACCATGATGTGGAAAATAATAAAATTTGCCACAATCCCTTGTGGGAGTAGGTATTTTTTCCATATATGACAACAACAAATAATTTTCCATAAAGTTCTTGTATAAAGATTCAAAAACTGAATCCTTTGTAAAACGTCGTTCCAAAGAATAAAGTCTATGCAAAGATTGTTTTCGAGTTCCTTCAAAATAAGGATCTTCTTTAGTGAACGGAAGTTTAACCATAAATCTTCCATCAACCATTCTTTGATGTGAAGATACAAATATGTCTTCACACACTTTATCTTCTGGATACATACAAACCACATTCCTTACTTCCTCAACTTCCCAAAATCGTTTTAATGTTTCGTCAAATGAAACATGAAATGATTCAATACTTTCTTCCACTGAAGTGTCTATTGGGCCCATTAATATCCAACCAAACACTGTGTTTAGAGCCACTGGTTGATCATGGTTACCCAATAGTCGTCCTGCTTCCAAAAGATATGGAAATACATCTGCACCAAGTAGCATTTCAATTTCCCCAGAGACATTAAAACTAGGATCAGCCAGTTTCAAATTAGCGATATATTTCCACTTTCCAATATCAATAGTATTACAAGTCATTTTAGCAGAAATTTTATTAATCACTAATGCTTTAATGTTTAAATGAAACCCACTTTTTTCATTTCCTTTAATAACACACTCCACAAAACCACTAGATGCTACTGGGGCTTGAACTTTAGTATTGGATTTTATTTTTCTAAGACCTAATCTAGAGCAACATAGTTCTGAAATAAAACTTGTTTGGCTTGCACTATCCAACAAAACGCGCACAACTTGTTCCTTGCCATTACAATCAAGCACACCAATTTTTGCAGTGGATAACAACACAGATTTGTTTAATGAACAAGAATTAGAGTAGCTGTTCACTGCATTTGAGGGACTAGATTCAATATTATTAGTTAAAGTAGTGTTCAAAGTTTCTTGTGACCTCAAAGGACTCTCTGAATGCTCAAAATGTAATAATAAGTTATGTTTGCGATAACATTTAGAACAACTGGCACCCGTACAATATCTAGATTGATGACCAGGATTTAAACAATTAACACACAACTGATGTTTCTTTACAAAATATCACATCTTCTTTACAAAATATTTACATATCTTTCTTGTGGGGAAAGAGCAAGAAAAGATTGACATTTACTGATTTTGTGATTACTGTTACACTTAGAACACTTCCACTTATTAGTGTTTGCCAAAAACGCATGTGTTTTCTTGTTTTTATTAAAAGAAATGTCATTTTCAAATTTTACTTTTGGATTTCCAGGAATAGATTCCAAGGCTTTGCATTGAGCTTGTAAGAATTGCAGTAGATTATCTAAAGAAGGTATTTCTTCTCCACTAAATCCTTTTTCAAAGTTCACTCGAGTAGTAGAATCAATGTTTTTGAGAGTAAAGAGTAAATTGAAAACAATAAAATCCCAATTTTGTGTAGGAAACTGCAAGAACTTAAGTGTTGATAAATTCTCTGTGAATGTATCTACCAATTCACGAAGCCCTTTACTGGATTCACTTTTTATCATTGGTGCATTTAATATTGCATCTAAATAAGTAGTTGCTAATAATCTCTTATTTTGATATCTTTTAACAAGTCCATTATACGCAATTTCATAATTTGCAGCATTTAATGGTAAACCTTTCACATGTGTTAATGTGTTAAAGGTTCTTTTGAAAGCGATGTCACTAAATATTGAAATTTGTCAACACTGGATAAAGCACTATTTTTATGCACTAACATATTAAATAAATCAAAATAGGTTGGCCATGTTTTTAAATCACCATCAAAATTCGGTAGCACAATTTTTGGTAACTTAACATTACTTGCATTATTTGTTATAGCGCCTTTTCCAACACCTAAATCTAGTGCAATAGATTTGATTTCATAATAAATCTCATCAACACTCACTAAAACTTTATCTTCGGCATCTGTTAATTCCTCGGTACAATCCTTTTGATTTAATAAAGCTTTAAGTATTTCATTATGAATCTCTTCAATATTTTTATATGTGACAATAAGCTGTGACAATTGTTTATCATCTTGCATTGCTAATTTACCCATAGCTAAAATTTCTTTAAGACGAGAAAAATCACGACTTCTCTTTAATTTCATAGTAGCTAGTGACATGATTTTACAACTCAATTATCAAAGTAAACAACAAAGTATCCTATAAGTTAAATACCCCGTCACCCCAATCTAATTATTAATATTCAAACTTTAATAAAATATTTCAATTAATCAATTCAAATAAATCCACTAAAAAAATGATTTTCCCATTAATTCACTATTCAAATACTATCTTTATTTTCGCACCTGTTCCAAAAAAACCAAACGTGATAAGAGCAGCGTGCCTGCGAATACAATACAAATTTTCATCCAATATGAAATTTTAAACTCATGTATAAACCGTAGCGTTGCAAAATGCGGGAATTAATTGGTTTCACTTGAGTTTTTAACTATAAATACCAATTATTATTGCGTCTTTACTACTTTCGACAAATCGCCTTTTAAACTTCCCACATGCTCAATTAACAAATTAATAACCCAATCAGTTATTAAACTACTACATGCGGTTTTTAAACGCCAAATCCGGCTCGAAGGACCATAAATGTAAGCACCCGGCTGTCTCAAAACCAATTTATTTCTATTTGAGATCAGTACCGTGAAATCTCTAACAAAATTCGATAAGAAAAGCGGAGTGTATTTAATTTTAATAATTTTCGTTTAACTTACCACAAATCTTCGTTTTTCGTAACTGAAGGATAGATGAGAAGGAAAAAGGGAAGTCGATGAACGAAGTTTTATATCACTTTCATACTTTCACAATTCAATTATTAATTTTAAATATTTTATTTTATCCCTGCTGTCATTTTATGACCGGCCTTTTCCAACATTTGGTTTACAACTAACTACTAAAATTTGAACTAAAAATAAACTCCGTGTACGCGCAATCTGAATTTGCATGGCGGGAAATTTAAAATACCGAATCCCCAAATTAAATGACTAACGAAAACCCAACAATCATTTTCTACAAAACAATTGTAGAAATCCTCCGGTTGTTGTATCGGAAGGACTGTTAGTTATTCGTAACGTTACCCAAGAGTGATAACAAGTGGTCAGATTTTAGATAATAGAAAGATTATACGACCAATGATAGTTAAAAAGAAACATTAAAAAAGGGAAAAAGGAGAGATAGAGACCTTAAGTTAAAAAGCGGCCTCGAAGAATTGTCAAACCGCTTTAAGAGTTGAAAGTGCGGCGATTAGTAAATATTTTCTTGAGAACTTATTCATATCTTCAAAAGAATTATAGTGTCAAATGTCAATTGTAGTGTCCGAAGGCTCCCAAAAATAAATGGAAAATTCACCATCCAGAATCACATTAAATCCGCAAAAATGCGTTTCCAATTAATACAACGAAAGAAAAACGCATTGTACTAAGGTGATGCTACTATGACTGTTAGTTATCTAAACAGGAAAGGCTTTTGACCAATTCAAGGCGGCAACTAAAAGTAGGGAGAATTCAAAAATCCACAAAGAAGCTATACAGAATGGCACAAAAGTCAAGCGATACAGGGTGTCACCAAATCAACACGTAACATAATATGTACAAACTACATTTTTACTGCAAATATCGATTCTTCAGTACTTTTATCATTCGGTTCAAAGATTAGAGAGGGTTAAGATAGGAAGCTAAGCAACGATGTTGTAGGTATTGCCATCTATAGTCTCAGGGGAAAGCAGGTTGGTTAGTAAAAAAATAATTGATGTTTATTTGTATGTCATTTTTCGGTAAGCATTGGTAACATCATCACCTATAAAAAACAAATAAAAACCTGTTTGATAACTGTCAAGAAAATCATCTTCAAAGCATCATCAAGATTTTGAATAGTTTTTGGTTTTGGGCGAGATTTGCTCTCCAAATTAAAAGAAAAAAATGGTCTCGTATTGCACAGTGGAAAATTGCCGCAATAATAAAAACGATCATCCTCAACATACTTATTTCACGTTGCCAAAGGACGTAATATGTAAGTAACTTTCGGTTGTATCCATTATTGCTCTTCAGAACTACTTTTTTTGTTTCAGTGCAAAGAAATGGATAAAAACATATTGTTATTAATACTCACGGCCCATGTGTAATGAATATCATTACTCCCAGGTCAACGCATATTTATAATGAATGTATTACCAAATGTATAACTTAATAGCAGTAGCAAGAATTGGTCATTAATATTGTTACTGTTATTACTATTAATATCATATTGAAAATAAACTACTTATAAACATTTAACTTCAGCATTATTTCTATGCATAATCATATATTATACAACAAGACGATCGAAAATACTCGATTATACGAGACATATTGCCTGAAACACCACGAGACCGAATGGTCGAGTGGTGTTTTATTAGGCAATATGTCGAGTTTCGAGTATTTTAGATCGTCGAGTTGTATACAGGTAGACTATTTCATGAATAAAAAATATACTAACAACTTTAACATTTATTTATCATTTATATTGAACTTACAATTATTGTAGACATCGTGAATAGAGCGTGATGAGGTTTGTCGATCATTGCGTTGTTTACTAATAAATTATTTGACTGTTATGGAGTTTTCATGGATATCTTGAAATTTAAGAATTGAATTTCATGTGGGTGAATATACAAAGGTTTGTATTACAGAGATTATACAAAGGTTCGTATATTCGATTCGTCATGGTTACCGCAATATAACCGTTGGAATACGGGGTATCCAAGATATACTATCCGTCCAGGGAAAGATGAACGCTGATCATCGATGCTCTCTGTGTGGTATAAGATTAAAAAACTCCTAGTCAAATCAGCATCCATAGTTTGACAATTATCGATGTTTACGAAAATGTCATAACAGGAGATTTTTGAGGTTAGGGATAAGTAATGTTGAACGTTTGAAGCATTCTTTTAGATTTTAACATTGATACTTGTTATTTTTGAAATTTTTAAAACATTTTCAATAGGAAAATAAGAATCAGATTTTCGTGAATGCTTAATACTGTACGCTCTCTAGTTCCATAGAATTATTACAAAGTACTGTAAAACAAGAAATCACTTTTACTTGTGATTAAGAAATTAACTCATTTCTAACCGTTGTGATAGTAATACTTTCAATATAGAGAAGTATATGTATATTCTCACTTTTCAAATACATTTTTATATTTAAAGTAATAAAACTATTCAGTATTTTAATCAACTTAAATGCTACCAAGTACTTAATTAAAATAGAATTAATGTTAATGTTGCTTATCTATCTCTTCTCTTGTTTATTTATTATATACATATATATTGTGTCTATCGACTCTGGTTGGTTTCTACTACGGGTCTTGACCCTTCTAACAGTTGAAACACTAATTCCTAAAGCCTCAGCTGCCTGCTGCAATAAACAAGCAAGTGTACAATAAGATCATAAATAATTAACGTGTCTTACCTCTTGTACGCAAGATAAAGGAAGTAAATGTCCACCGTGTTCTTTTTCCCTCTCAAAGTAGTTCAATACATTCCAATAACTGCTGAGACTGCGAATGCAGTGTTTTCCCTCGTACTGACATAACATTAATATTATGTAGATAAAATCGCGATTTTTCGTTCTAAGAAGAAGTTCTAAGAAGAACTGTTGCTTATTATTATTGAAATACTGAATCACTCTTGAAAACCATTTAAATAAAAAATAACTTTAGCAAATGTCACCTGTGTCAATCAAATTTACAAGTATCAGGATACCTGTGACATGTTTTACAATAGAGTCAGATGTTTATCAACGCATACAGCATTGCCTATAATTTTAGCATTTTCTTCCTGAAATCTGTGAAATATCTTGAAGAATCCCTAAAATTGATCTACTTTATCTGTAGTGACGACATTAAATTCTTCCACAATAATTTTGCCTATATATGTAGTTATTTTTACTATTTTGTGGCAATCTGGCAACATCTTAATTTGATCTAGGAATTTATTTGAATAAGGTTGGCCACTCCGTGTTCTTACAGAGCTAGTCAAATCAACTTCCAACCACCCAGAGAGATGCTAATGTATTGCTATCCTCGTCATACTCGTAAATAACGACAGTAAAGCATAACAAAAAGCTTTCTGTGATAACTTCGTGTAAAGATGACGCAGCGCTCATCTTTCGTTGGACGGATAGTATATAACATATGGTATGTCAACTCGCCCTCATTTCGTCAACCAATTTTAACGCGAGCTGAATTTCTGATACATGGCGCGACGTGCGAGCATGATTGTCATTCTACAGCAACATAACTTGTCATAATGAAGATTTACTTTTGGCGTATTTTTCGTAATACAAATTAAATAAACTTTTTCGTGATGATAGAGGTACAAGATTCTTTGGCACTATTAAAATGCTAAATTGTGACTCTTCTTTATTTAAAACATCTTTGGTAATAAAACTAAATTGAAATTTTATTTTTTACAGCAAACTAAGGTAACATCTTTTTTCATTTTCATTTAACTTAAATAATAAGAATACAAATTGACCTATGCAAACATTTCTTTTGAGAATTGTAATTAAATTCATCAATTATTTTGTAATATTTTACAGAAAGCAGATAAACTGCAAGCATGGATTCATGCAACAGGAGTTTTATTAACAAGTAAAGACCTTGTGTGCCACTATAAAAAAATCTATATGCGAAATTCAAACCTATTAGATACTCTAAAGATTTCAAATATTAAAAAAAAGTAGGTATAAGTCGAATTATATACAGTGCGCGTCTAAAGTCCGTTTTCCCCCTACTAATTTTTGAGCCACCTGGTATATCGCAACGAAATTTGGAGGGCTTAAACAGGAAATAAGAACCTAGTTTTTTATGAAAAAATGACAGCTAAAAGTTTCAAAATGGCGGCTGAGCGCCCTCTTGAATTACTTTTTTAAATAGAACACCCTGTATATTATTCCGTTTTCGAAATCTGATCATAATTCTTAACATTTTTCTCTAATACACTTTACTTTTAAATTTAATTGATTTCGAAATATTAACGTTTGAAAAGTGACATTCCTGTTTAAAATGAAGTATGGATTTTGCGAGGGATTTTGGTCACTTCCGGTAAAACATTTTTCTAACTAAATTTTATTTGACAGCTAACAGTTAAATTTGACAGTAAACAAGATGTAAGATACCCCAACAACGATTTTTGTTTTCAATGCAAACTTGATTGATAGCAGAATTCGTGTCTTTGTTGGATTTGAACTTAATTAAAATGTCACTTTTCAAACGCTAATATTTGAAAATCAATTTTTAGAAGTAAAGTGTATCAGAGAAAAATGTTAAGAATTATGAGCAGATTTTGAAAACGGAATAATATACAGGGTGTTCTATTTAAAAAAGTAATTCAAGAGGACGCTCAGCCGCCATTTTGAAACTTTTAGCTGTCATTTTTCCATAAAAAATTAGGTTCTTATCTCCTGTTTAAGCCCTCCAAATTTCGTTGCGATATACCAGGTGGTTCAAAAATTAATAGGGGTAACGGACTTTAGACGCGCACTGTATACTTAATGCTTAAACATGTTTTTAATTATATGCATTAAGCAGGTTAAGTAAAACTGTTACTGGTAATTAATAGCAATAAAGCACACATCTCAGCATAATTTTTATAGCAACAAGAAGCTAAATAGCAATATAAACATGGTCCACATGTGAAAGGGACAAAAATATTAAATACAACAGCAGAACACAGACTTTTGTACTGAAAAGCAATAGTTTTTTGACTTGATAACAATTATATTATTGTGCATCTAACTCTGTAACAAACAAGATCAATTACAGCAAAACTATCCATGAAATATTTATATTTTAAAAATTGAATTACAAACATTTATAAAATAACAAATAACTAGGCCATCGATGATGACAACAACGAAATCAATGATATACCAGACCAATTGTGGTCTGGCAAGGAAAGTGAAGTCGACATCGATCACTATTACAATAAAATCTAAACATAAATGTAATGTACGTAAAGATTGGTTTGACCCTGTAGTACAGACATATTCATATTTTGGAAACAAGAATTCTTTCTGGTGACCAAATTTTGAAGTTGTTTTAAGAACCTCAGTCACTTCCATGACAATTCATACAAGACCTTCCATGCAATGTCCCTGAAAATATAAGAGGTTTAGATTAAAGCGATTTCATTTTATGATAAATTTAAAAATTACTTTTTGACAACTGATTTTCTAAATACCTTATATTGTGATTGAGAAATACATAACGGCCCTCACTCCATTACCATTAGCCACATACAGAAAGTTGGAATCCCTAAAAAGAGCAATTTTAATAGAACAATTAAACATCAAACTATTTACTGGTAAAATTTATCACATGATACAAATGGCGTTTTGCTATCGAAAACAAACCAGAGAAAAATTAGTTTAGAAATAATAAGTGTTCATTTATACTTTACCTGTATATTTATTTGAGAACGCGCTATCTTTTATTAATTCTGGCTTGTTAATTATAATAAACAGAAACAAAGCTGCATAAGAAACATCAATTAAATTCTCGAATGACAATAATAAAAATATAAATTTTATTATTATTAAAAAAGCTTAATAAATTTTGAAGGTTAACACATGTGGTTTGGTTGACACTCACGTTTCACTGTTGCGGCATCAAGCGACGACTTTTGAACTAATGATCTCGTTTCAATTTTGGGTGAAAAATTTATTATGGCAAGCATAGGGGAGTTGACCTACCAGTGTTTTATATATCTTGGTGGTATCTAAGGAAAAGTGCGTATTCTTATTGGTTCATAACGTTATGAATGAAATAGTCTGTATTATACAGTCATTATAATGTCTATAAACAAACCACTAGATTTATTAGATGATCTTGGAAATTAAATAGGAGTAACTATTTTTAGTATATTATACTCATTTTTTCCTGAATTTGAAGCCATCCATATTGTAAGGTTGTATATAGGGAGGTTGGGACATCATGTTCAAGGTCATAGCCCCAAATATGGCCGCCAATGTTTTTTCAATTTATAATTGAATAAATTTCGAGGTTGGGACATCATGTTCAAGGTCATAGCCCCAAATATGGCCGCCAATGTTTTTTCAATTTATAATTGAATAAATTTCGTCTTTCACGCTCACGTATGGGAAATCGAAACAATCGGAAGCCCTTTGCAGCAGAATTACAGCAATTCTTGACGCAACAAGTCGGCATCTTCAATTTCAAATATTTGAAATTTTGCCTGACAGTTGTCACCTTATGACAATTGCTGCAATGCATAATGGGTGGGGCTAGGATGTCCCAACCTCCCTCTATACAACCTTACCATATTGTAGCGATTGTGGCGACATCTGCTGTTCAAACTTCGATGCCAGTCGTATTATCATGATCAACTTCATTCATTTCCGCTGTCAGCGAATATAAATGGCCATGATATTGTAGCGAATATTGTGACATCTAACGCTTCAGGGGGAATTGGACCACAAAAAGCGTAGTCGTTTTTTTACATAGTGCTCTTAGGCTAAGGTCCATTAACTTTATAGGTTGCTTCAGTGAGTATTAGCCAATGAGCGCGCGAAACGTCAGAGGGTTACCCAACCTATCTCACTTATATTCATTTTCTATATGGCATCCGTCTCTGTCTTATAGCTTTTTGAAGTTATTTTACAGCTTTAAAAAGTACATTTAAGCATGAAACGAAGTGAAAAACTGCTTTGTATGCCAAAATGATATTAACTTTATATATATATATATATATTAAATAATTTACTCGAAGCACTACTTTTAAAGAAACTAAGATGTCTTTAATTATTCACGAAAATTTATTATTTTGAACTACATATATGCATCATTCAATGTTTACTTAAAAAATTTATACCTATCGCTAATTAGGCAAGAAAGTATTATGCTTTTAACATTAGTCGTTTTCTTTTGCACATGTATGATTAAACATCCAAACAATCATAAAGATTTTAGCATGATTTGGGAATGCTTTGTCACAAAAGAACATTGGCAATATAGTTACAAGTTTCGTCACAGCACTTATTCGGTTCAATCATGTCAATCACATCTCTACGATTAAAAGGGGCAAGGAGATTATCAATCATGCTAAGAAAATCTGACGTCGGGAGTTAAACAGTATTCAAAAGAACGCGATGTACATATAATGTTTATTAATTAATTTGTCTTTTTTAATTTACAAAAATATGGATGTCTTTTTTTATATTACGATATAAGATGTAATAGGATTCAGGTTGCTTGCTCGCGATGTATCCTGCATATGATGTGAGATATTGACATGAAATCTTTTGTATGTTACTAAAGGTTTGTACGGGAAATAAAAAACCTCCGTGATCGCCTATAACTAGCCCGAAAGGCGTTGCCTTTTGAGCAAGTTTAATACTATACCTAAACCAAAAAATGAAGGATCTAAACCGAGTGAATCTAGCAGGCGCAGATTAGCAGTCGGAGTTGATTGTGAGCGAGCCTTGTTCCCAAATTGTCAAATTTAGACAGTTTGAAATTAAAAATTGTCATTGCAATCTGTCAAAGTTTTGAAAGATTTTTCACAACTCCAATTGTTACTTATTAAACTACTATTAATAAATATTAATTGGAGTTGTGAAAAATCTTTTAAGCAGCAACTAATGTCGTACACACTTTTGCTATCAGAATGTTATTTATTAATAGTAGTTTAATAAGTAACAATTGGAGTTGTGAAAAACCTTTCAAAACTTTGACAGATTGCAATGACAATTTTTAATTTCAAACTGTCTAAATTTGACAATTTGGGAACAAGGCTCGCTCACAATCAACTCCGACTGCTAATCTGCGCCTGCTAGATTCACTCGGTTTAGATCCTTCATTTTTTGGTTTAGGTATAATTAAAAATGAACTGCATATTGATTATTTTAATTTTTTAAATAATTTTTTTATATTTGCTTGTTTGTATATTTGTTTTCTTTGCTCATCTTTGCTCTGCTCTGCTTTCCTTTTAGTACCTGTTACTGAACTTTTTAACATTAAGTTTTCATGTTCATGAAATTTATAACATATTATTAAATAGCTTCATCATGTTGATGACATTTTAGCTTGTTTTGACAGTTCTTTTGAGGTTATCAATGAATTTTTAATTCTTATAAACAGTATCCACCCTAATATAAAATTTACACTAGAAACAGAACAAAACAGGGCTATAAACTTTCTAGACTTAAATATCAAGATTAACGCAGACAATCTATTTGAATTTTCCATATACAGAAAACCAACACAAACAGACATAACAATACCAAATGAATCTTGTCACCATAATACACATAAAATAGCAGCCTACAGATCATTAGTACACAGAGCTTTAACTATTCCACTAACAAAATCAGATTTTAGCAAAGAGATATCAACCATTAAACAACTAGCACATGCAAATGCAAATTTAAAACCAACACTAACACTTTTTCATTTTTATTTAATGCTAAAGACAGAACACATGATATCATGAAACCGGGCATTTACCGTTTAAATTGTTCTTTTTGTAGTTCGGTATATATTGGACAAACACTTCGTAATTTTGACATAAGATATAAAGAACACGTACGTCATTACAAAAATAAACATCCTGAAAAATCGAATTACGCCAAACACCTTTTAGAACAAAATCACACAATGACTCCTCAAAATAATATTAAATTCCTACATTTTTGTAATAACAAACGCAAATTAGACATTTTAGAAGCCTTTGAGATATACAAACACAAACTCAGGGTACCTTTAATGAATGAACAACTTGAGCTCAGTAATTCTCCGTTACTGGAAGTATTAGATGTTTAATTATGATTTTTATTATTAATTTTTATTATTATTATTATTATTTTATCTAGTTACCTATTTTGTATCTACCTTAGCGACGTGTTTGTTTATAATTATATTACCTTTGATAATGACAGCATAGCTGTCGAAACAATATTGTCAGGTTGTATTTGAATAAAACTGTGAAACTTTTAATAATCTTTATTTATTTCATTTTAAAATAGTAATCAGAAAGAAGCTGTCACATTGAATAATTACAAGAAATTAATTGCGGAAAAAACAAGACACTAAATAATTTCATTTATAAACTTATAACATCTGTCAAGAACTGACTTTTTTACTACAAACAAATCTACAAATTAAGTTTGCAAAAGTCCTGACGCTTGACAGTGACTGCAAGCGCTGCATAAACACAACATGAGTGCAAGTGAGAACAAATAGGTGAATGGTTAGTTCTAGGTAGTCCTCCGACGTATTTGCTTCCGCCCTTCCGTCTCAAAGAGGGGTCCAGTAACTGCTCTACTGAGGTAACCTATAAAAGTTAATAGACCTTGCTCTTAGGCCAGTTTCCTATCTTAACCCCCTCTAATCTTTGATTCGGTTTTTATAAAATATGAGCAAGGGCTGTTTTATCCGGAGCCATTCAATTAAGTATTTACGAATGTTGAACAATCAATGAATTTTTATTTATTATGTATTTGCTTTGTTTATTATTTCTAATTAGATATTTTATTTTAAACGAGTATTTCTAACTTTTTGAGGTATGGATTCCATACGCAGACATTTCCTAGGTATGGAACGCTCCATACACTCCAGACAATGATCGCCGGGCATGATAGATATTTTCATTGGCGGTTCTCACTGTCACGAAATCCGCACATGAACTACATAACCTCAATTTTAAAACATAGTATTTTGAAATTAATCTTATAATATAAATTTTCAATTTAATATTTTAAACAAACGAATATACTTACTTTTGAAATGTAATTCCCTTCTTCGTATTTGTCGGAGTTTGAGAGAAAATCAAATTTAGGTGGTGTCTAATGGCGGACAGTGTAACGTCATATCCGTCGCTTTTAAAACTCATTACGCCGGTAGTTACGCTCCTTCCTACAGTTTTATATTCTAAGGAATTTTCCGACTTTTCAGAAAAATATTATTTTTCTGGCCCTTGTAAGTTGTAAGTGACATATACATAAATTATCCGTAATTAGTGAACTCCTTTTCATATCACACACATATCAACATATTATGTTCATATGTGTGTGATATGAAAAGGAGTTCACTAATTACGGATAATTTATGTATATGTCACTTACAACTTACAAGGGCCAGAAAAATAATATTTTTCTGAAAAGTCGGAAAATTCCTTAGAATATAAAATTGTAGGAAGGAGCGTAACTACCCGGCGTAATGAGTTTTAAAAGCGACGGATATGATGTTACACTGTCCGCCATTAGACACCACCTAAATTTGATTTTCTCTCAAACTCCGACAAATACGAAGAAGGGAATTACATTTCAAAAGTAAGTATATTCGTTTGTTTAAAATATTAAATTGAAAATTTATATTATAAGATTAATTTCAAAGTACTATGTTTTAAAATTGAGGTTATGTAGTTTATGTGCGGATTTCGTGACAGTGAGAACCGCCAACGAAAATATCTCATTACAAAACCGGAAACATCTACTCCGCCATATTGAGACCCCATTCCGGTCGTATGCGATAGATGATTATGTTCCTTCCTACAGTTTTATATTCTAAGAAAAATTCAAAGTATTTTTATTGTAGAAAAATGTATTGCTCATTTTATTACAACCAAATTTAAAATTTGTATTGACCTATGTTACATCTGAATGGTATATCTCTGGTATTAGCCTGGATGTGTTTCTGCAGATTAACTGTTTCCAGAAATTCTTGTTGGCATGTATTACATTTGAATAGCTTATTTTCAGTATTTTCATTCTCTTGTAGACTTGTTCCTGGTAAATTTATATGATCAAATATAATTTCCTCGAACAGATTCTTCTTATTCTCAGAGCAGGTTTGAATTATTCTTTTAGTGCTAGTGTCTTCTGTGATTTGTGATTCTGCTTCACTGTCTTCATCACTTTGAATGACTTCAGTTGCTTTAAGATTGTCCATGTTGTTTATATCAGTAATAAAACTATCAGGACTTGAATCTGTAACATATATGAAGTAGTTAATTAAATGATGGTGTCTCAGTAATATTACAAGTTGCATACAAAAGATTTTCATTTACATACCAAAATTAATTGAGTTTTTTGATTGACATATTTTCGACACCTGCCACTTGCCAAGTTTGTGAAAATCTGCCAATATTTAATATGACATGAATTCGAAGTCAGTGCATCTGAGGTCGTATTCTCGAACTCATTCGAACGAGTTTCGCATACGAAATGAATAGTGTGGTGGCTTAACGGCAAAATCGTTGCTTGAATTGTACCTGTAAATCTTAAACTTTTCTTTGGTTTTTGCTAAATATCTTCTCAACGGTTGGGTTTGCAACAATAACTGTTTAATCAATTTCAATGTAAACTAAATTGTCTGCGATTTGAGACCAAAACCTCTTTTGTAGCTTTGTTATCTTGCATAAACATCTTTTAACTTATTTTGTAACTTATGATTAGCAAATTAATTCATTAAGTATGTAACTAATGAATTGATAACAATAAAAAATTATAAATAAATTATGAGATAATTTCTTTGCTTTAATGTCAGATATAACATTAGATTGAATATAAATTCTGATATCTGACTTCATAAAGAAGACAAATATTATTCTGACAGAAACTTTCCGAATAATTCGGGGGAAGGGGGAGGGGGGTGACCCCGTAACCCCCCCTATAGCTACGCTACTGGTAACAGATTTTCTACTTTAATTTTTACTTAATATACTTCTTCTTTTTCGAAATCCCTGGTACCCATTGGGGTGTCGGGTTACTCAATATACAGACTTCAAAATGAATAATATCATTTGATTTAGATTTTATCATATATATCATTAGATTTAGATCTTTTAATTTTTTATTGATCATCTGAGAAATAGATTTCGTGTGGCTTATCGTAGATCAAGGTCCGTTGATGCATGCATAATTATATCCAAAGTAAAGGTTATCTCACCCATTTCCACTATTGGCTTTTGAAATGGGCTCAAAAATGGCGCCTTTTTGGCGGCAATTTTAATTTGTCATGAACTTGTCAAATCAAATATTTACATAACATACAGAAAAGGTTACGAATATTTTAATTAAAACAAATCAATAATACTATGTATTAACTTATTAACAAATAATATTCTTAGGCATTCGAATTATCTTCTATTATTGAGTAATATTAACTACTACTACTGAATAAAACCACGAAAACATAAACACATTAAAAAATGATGGTCTAAAATGACGAAAGATTTATTAGTTATATGAACAAAACAACAATAACAACTAAAGCGAATATTTTAACTGTGATACAACTAATTTATTAATGGTATCCCCCTCAAACAGTATGTGAGTTTCTCTTTTTTGTTATCCAAATATGGCAAAAAGCCATATAAAAGCCGTGGACGGAAATTTAACTTCTGTAAATGTCTGTACAGAATGAAGTATGATGCAAGTGGATGCTACAACTATTTTTTAAGCTTTTGTAACCTTTCCAACCAGCTAAAAATTAAGTATATATTAAGCAGGTAATTGAAAATTATCCTGCAAATCGTATTTGTACTGCCATTTTCAAAATTTCCAGCGGCCACATCGGTATTTTTAAAACCCGAAGTGAATAGTGTCTCTGTTCCTTTTAGTAGCTGCATGAGAATTTGCTGTAGTATTATCTTGTAAAGTATATCGAGGCTCTCTCTTTCAATCCTTCCACACTCTTCAATTATTTTAGGCTTTTCTTTAACATATCCAGTATTATTTGATGATTGTGTTTGGCAATTAGATGGCATGTTTCCATTATTGCCTTTAAAAGTTTTAATTTTTTTATTAATTCCAACTACATTTATCTCTTCATTTAATCTTTTGCGTTACTTATTAACTGTAACTATATTAGAAACGTTAAATAGCGTAGGAATTGCGTTTCATTTCAATATTTACCATTCATCTTTTCTTCTTGTTTCAAATTGCGTTTCTTCAAAATGGAACTAGGGGAAATGTAAAACGGTAATATAAGAGTGTGTAATCTAAAGACTATCCTTTCTCTATGCTTAAATAGTGTATATTATTTCTACATGTAATTTTATTAAGACTCCAACTTGCTTACTTTACATAATCTTGAGTATTCAGTAATTCCCAATTCTGACTTCTACGCATATCTATAACAAGTTTGTCTTATTTTCCTATGTTTTGGAAAAAGAAACAAACGTGCACCGTTCCGGGAATTGCTAGAATAGTTTGGTGCACTACAACCAGTCATTTTTTGGGGAATAGACTTCGGCGTTTCACTTATGTCAGAAACTGACAGATCGAACTTGGGCTCAAATATGGCCGTCTCAACTTTGATGAGATGACCTATGTATGTGTACTAGCTATACATACACATGGTACTAGCTATACATACACATGAATGGACCTTGTCGTAGATTAGAGTTCCTAAACAGCTTAAGAATTAGGACACGGATGTCAAAATCTATCTCTTTCTGGGCCAAAACTAAGCTGTCTGAAACAGAGATACTTTTTTTTCTCTTTTTATTTTAGTGACAACATTCAGCAGCTGTCAGTTATAAATTTTAGGTTATGCTGTCATGTTTATTTTTATGCATGTAAATTTTTTTAATGTGCACATTATCATTTAGTTACCGTTTGTAGGGAATTAAAACTACTATAGATACTATAGTATATACATAAATTTTACGACAGCTTTTAATAAAGTATTAATTGTACCGGATTTCAGATTTATATAATTGTCATACTGACAGTTTAATTTATTAAACCAATTTCTAAGATTACCAACATTCTAATAAATAGTTTCAAAATATGAAATGTCACTAGAAAAATTTGACATGCGTGACGTAACTCTAAATAACACTGTTCAGTTCACATTTAGATACTCTAGTTTTCACATGTTTTACTCGAAAAATTAATTTTAGAGAAACTGTACATTCATAGTTAACCAAAAAATGTTTGAACTATTTTCCCAAAATTTTAAGAAAATCGTATGTCTAGGAACTAAATTATTACTTTTTCAGTATGGATTTTGAAATTTTGCCAGAAGAATGGGAGATTTTTAACAGATTTGTTGGGGATTTTATCAAATACATATTGGCAATAATGGCTGCCATCCACCCTAGTTCCCTGTTGACAGAATTGCTAATCTATAATATAATAATAACAGTACAGTTTCAATAATGTAATAAGTGTATACAAACTGATACTATTTTACTGTGTATTTTTACGGAAAGGTTAGAAACATTTTTTTGGTTGACTTTTTTATTGTTGTTTTTATTAATGTTAGAAAAAATTCCATCTCAGCACTACGTCAATAATACGTCCTGTTACAGTTATATGTAAGGACCGCTAGATCTTTGTAATATAGTATCCATATTTCTTTCCAGGTAGCAGTTTGAAGTGATATTAAATGAATCCACAGGTTTCCTCACAACTCTAATCTCTGAACTGAGTGTTTATAGGAAGAAGATTAAAAACACAAGTGGAAGAACAATTCATATAAAAGCCATACTTTATCCTTTTTTTTACTTATGGTCATTTCATAGCACACAGAAAGCAACATTACTTATTTATTTGTAACAACATTAAAGATAAAAGAAGGAAACCACCAATATTTGAATGTAACACATTTAAATCTTATAAAAGACAATCTCAAAAACACATTCATGCTACTCAACAGTCATCTGCAATGAACAGAAATATGCAACAACATAAGCCCACTCGCAGTGGTGAGAAATCATTTACTTGTAATATATGTGACTATAAGTGCTCACAAAAAGCAAATTTGCAAAAGCACATGCATATTCATAGTGGTGAGAAACCATTTGAATGTGATATATGTGACTATAAATGTTCACTAAAAGCAAATTTGCAAAATCACATGCTTATTCATAGTGGTGAGAAACCATATGCATGTAATACATGTGACTATAAATTCTCACAAAAAGCACATTTACAAAGGCACATGCTTACACATAGTGGTGAGAAACCATTTGCATGTAATACATGTGACTATAAATTCTCACAAAAAGCATATTTACAAAGGCACATGCTTACACATAGTGGTGAGAAACCATTTGTATGTAATATATGTGACTACAAATGCTCACGAAAAGCAAGTTTGCAAATGCACATGCTTACTCATAGTGGTGAGAAACCATTTGTATGTAATATATGTGACTACAAATGCTCACGAAAAGCAAGTTTGCAAACGCACATGCTTACTCATAGCGGTGAGAAACCATTTGCATGTAATATATGTGACTATAAATGCTTACGAAGAGCAGATTTGCAAAAGCACATGCTTACTCATAGTGGTGAGAAACCATTTGTATGTAATATATGTGACTACAGATGCTCAATGAAAGCAAGTTTGCAAACGCACATGTTTACTCATAGTGGTGAGAAACCATTTGTATGTAATATATGTGACTACAAATGCTCACGAAAAGCAACTTTGCAAATGCACATGTATACGCATAATGGTGAGAAACCATATGCATGTAATACATGTGACTGTAAATTCTCACAAAAAGCATATTTGCAAAGGCACATGCTTATACATAGTGGTGAGAAACCATTTGCATGTATTATATGTGACTATAAATGCTCACGAAAAGCACATTTGCAAAAGCACATGCTTACTCATAGTGGTGAGAAACCATTTGTATGTAATATATGTGACTACAAATGCTCAATAAAAGCAAATTTGCAAACGCACATGCTTACTCATAGTGGTGAGAAACCATTTGTATGTAATATATGTTACTACAAATCCTCACGAAAAGCAAGTTTGCAAATGCACATGCGTACTCATAGTGGTGAGAAACCATATGCATGTAATACATGTGACTATAAATTCTCACAAAAAGTAAACTTGCAAAATCACATGCTTACTCATAGTGGTGAGAAACCATATGCATCTAATACATGACTATAAATGCTCACAAAAAGCACATTTGCAAAGGCACATACTAACTCATAATAGTGGTGAGAAACCATATGCATGTAATACATGTGACTATAAATTCTCACAAAAAGTAAACTTGCAAAGGCACATGCTTACTCATAGTGATGAGAAACCATTTGTATGTAATATATGTGCCAATAAATGCTCACAAAAAGCATATTTGCAAAAGCACATGATTACTCATAATACATAATTCCAACAACTAATTATTTCAAGATAACATAAAAATAAAATATTTTTGAATCTGAATTTGCTACTTTTGTTAATTTACATAATCTACAGCAGTTGAATTTTGTTTATAATTGTTCTAATAGAATACTAGATCTTGTTTTATGTGATGAAGAACTGAGAGTAGCGAAGGTTCTAACTTTGAGCTACCCAAAATTGATAGGTGTGATCCAGCTCTTGCATGTAAACTGGCTCTTATAAGAAACACTTTACAAAATAAACCAACATTTACTGGGCCTCTTTACGATTTTAAAAAGACAAATTTTTACTATTTTATCTTAAACCAAACAGTACTGCAAGCAAAATAGAAAAACTTAGTCTATCCTCACTAGTTTACATCTGGTATCATAAGAAGCTTAAAGAAAAAAAGTCATTTACGTAACGACGTAACGTTAAGATTAAGGAATTTGGTAGCTCGGTTGACAAAAAACACTATAATTTACTTAGAATTGAAATCAGCCGAGATATTCACATTGCATATCAAAATTTTATAACCAAAACAGATAATAATATAATAGGCGACTCTTAATCATTTTTTTATTTTGTCAAACACAAAAAGCAATCTGGAACCCTAATGAGTATGAATTTTAACGGCAACATTTTAAACTCCTTAAATAAAATGAAATCGAAAAAACATCGTCATTATCAAAGGAAATATATTATTTAAATTATATTACCTTTGATAATGACAGGATAGCTGTCGAAACAATATTGTCAGGTTATATTTTAATAAAACTGTGAAACTTTTACTAATCTTTATTTATTTCATGATTATGGAGTTCCACAAAGTAAGGCTGGAAACAATAAACAATACAAATTTATTTACGTTTAAACAAGATCTCTCTACAGCAATAGATAAAAACCAACAAATTGGCATAATATACACAGACCTTTCGAAAGCCTTCGACACCATGTCGCATCAAGTATTACTTGAAAAGTTATTTAAATTTGGTCTTTCTAAAAATTTCCTACAATTATTTATCTACGACTAATACATAACGTAGGTATTATACTTGCGGTTTTTGCAGTATAATGCCATATATTATTCGCTTAGGGATTAATGAGGGATTAATAGTTGTTAATCCCGCTTGCAGTCCAATCACAGTTTCTCAAATTAAACAATACCATGGAAATAAAATACAAAAACTCAAAAGTGTCAGTTGGTGTCAGTGTCAAACGCGTACTGTGTATTGAGATGGATGAAAATGAAGAGTATTTTACCTGTACACCACCAGAAATTGCACAACTGGCTGCAACAACAACATCTACCTTGATACCGGAAACATCGAAATCAGTTTATAATAAAACGTACGCGATCTTCAACGAATGGCGTCTTCGAAAAAACGCAAACTCATTTTCCGAAAATGTTCTACTAGCCTATTTCGCTGAATTAAGTGCAAAATACAAACCATCTTCATTATGGTCATTCTATTCAATAATTAAATCTATGTTGAGAATAAACCATGACGTTGATATTGAAAAATATGGCAAACTACGAGCGTTTTTAAAAAGAAAATCTGAAGGATTTCAACCAAAGAAGTCTTCCACTCTGACCCCAGAACAAATTAGGAAATTTATTGACAAAGCTCCTGATGAAGTTTTTCTTTTACATAAGGTAAATGTACATAATATTTAATCTGATCTATTCAAAAACTCATATTCTTATTTGCTTCAGGTTATATTAATTGTTGGAATTATGGGCGCATGCCTCTCAATCGAGCTTTATGAAATGAATATAGAAGATGTGAAGGATCTCCAAACACACTTATTAATAACAATACCCAAGACTAAAACCAAAATTGTACGATCATTCACCATAAACAGTACGTTTTACAACATTGTAAAGAAGTACATCGATCTCCGTCCGTCACATGTAAAAATCAATTCATTCTTTCTAAATTATCAAAAATCCAAATGTACAATACAGCGTGTAGGAAAAAACAAATTTGCAGACATTGGTAGACAAATTGCCAAATATTTAAACTTGCCAAATCCTGAAAGTTATACCGGCCATTGTTATCGCAGATCATCTGCCACTCTGTACATTGATGGAGGAGGCGATATAACTGGATTAAAGCGTCATGGGGGCTGGCGATCTACACAGGTAGCTGAAGGATACATTGATCACTCTATGAGAAACAAGACAACTACAGCAGATACTATTGCTAAACAGATAAATAGTAATGAAGCATCTTCTTCCTTTACAGCAACCGAAATTCCAAATATTTGTATTGAAAACTCTTCCAAAGTTATTGATAGCAGTTCACGAGCAATTCAGTTCATTAATTGTACAATTACTAATGTTAATTTTATTGGCAAATA
Source organism: Agrypnus murinus (assembly GCA_929113105.1). Lineage (NCBI taxonomy): Eukaryota > Metazoa > Arthropoda > Insecta > Coleoptera > Elateridae > Agrypnus > Agrypnus murinus. The sequence goes on along the minus strand of OV816031.1, from coordinate 69,978,642 downwards.
AAGTTGTTCATTAAAAATTTAAAATTAATAATTTAGTCGTAGATAAAGTAGAGTATACTACTCGCAATAATGGCTACTATTCCCTTGGAATGTTACTCCCTCGCCGCTGACGCGGCTCGGGTCGTAAATATTCCACGGGAATAGTAGCTATCATTATTGACTCGTGGTATAATCTACTATTAAATTATATCTTACAGATATAAAGCAATTCATGGTTTACGGTGGTGGTCGCTCTTATGAGGATGCTGTTTGTTCAGGTTTACCCCAGGATGCCAATCTTGACCCTCTCTTGTTTTTTTTTTGTTTATAAACGACCTGCCATTGTATCAAATTTAGTAAAAATTACTTTTTGCAGTTAACATTAAAATCTGGAAAAATATAAAGTTATAAACTCCAAAGTGATATAATCAAAATAAGTTACTTTTTAACATAAATAAATGTTTTAAAATGACTGTCTCCAGAAAAATTAACAAAATTGAATTCGTCTACATAATGGTGGCATTTTATTGACTGAGCGGATGGAGATTAAAAATCTCAGAATTACTGACAGAGAATTATTGACTCTAAACTTACATATGGTTTGCATATTGAAGAAATTAGCAATGTTGTTTATTGTTTCTAGCCTTAAATATATTGCAGTTTTCTAAACTTTGTTTTATTTCTTTTTGAAATTTTGTGGTTGGGTTTTTGTTTAACGTTTCAAAATTTTCTTTATTAATAAATTCATTAACTTTTTGTATGTAAATATCTTTAGAAAGAATTACCAAAGTGCTACCCTTATCTGCTTTAACAGAAATTAGATTGTTCTCTGTGATTTTCTGTTTTATAGATTGAAGAAGTGATATGTTAGATGTGTTGTACATTTTGTCCTGTTTCAAAGACATCTCTTTTAACAAATTCGAAATTTGGAATTTTGCATAGTTATTATGATCTTTCTTAAGTATAGTTTCGCATTCAACGGCCAAAATTTCTTTAATTTTGTTGGTAAATTTTGGAAAAGGACAAAATTTGAAACCTTTGTTAAGAAATCGTGTTTCTCTGTCATTGAATGTTATATTCGACAAGTTTATGAAACGAGGATAAAAGTTTGCTAGTTAACTACAACAAAAACGTACACTACAAAATAACCATAATTGTCAGAACACTGCAAACTTTTATCCTCGTTTCATAAACTTGTCGAATATAACATTCAATGACAGAGAAACACGATTTCTTAACAAAGGTTTCAAATTTTGTCCTTTTCCAAAATTTACCAACAAAATTAAAGAAATTTTGGCCGTTGAATGCGAAACTATACTTAAGAAAGATCATAATAACTATGCAAAATTCCAAATTTCGAATTTGTTAAAAGAGATGTCTTTGAAACAGGACAAAATGTACAACACATCTAACATATCACTTCTTCAATCTATAAAACAGAAAATCACAGAGAACAATCTAATTTCTGTTAAAGCAGATAAGGGTAGCACTTTGGTAATTCTTTCTAAAGATATTTACATACAAAAAGTTAATGAATTTATTAATAAAGAAAATTTTGAAACGTTAAACAAAAACCCAACCACAAAATTTCAAAAAGAAATAAAACAAAGTTTAGAAAACTGCAATATCTGCTTTTCAGAATTAGAAAAGCAACAAATCATTAATAAAAACCCACAAATACCTAAACTGTATGGATTAGTGAAGACCCACAAACAGAATATGCCAATAAGACCAGTTGTATCATACATCAATGCACCTAATCACATTTTATCCAAAAAACTGAACCAGATTATTAACACGATAGGTTACAAATCGAAATACTCTGTTAGAAATTCATTAGAATTAGTAGATAAGCTGCAAAACATACATCTTCCACCACATTCAAAACTTGTTAGTTTTGATATTTGCAACATGTTCTCCAGAATACCACCACAAGAATGTATTCCTTTATTAGATAGTTTCTTGATCAATAGTAATATAGAATTAGTTAAAAGGTTAGAGTTAATTCAATTATTTGACCTTTGTATAAGTCAAAATTATTTCACTTTTAATAACATAATTTATTTACAAAAGGATGGTTTACCTATGGGTAATTCTCTAAGTCCTCTATTAGCTAACATATTTATGGACAAGTTTGAAGATCGAATATTTGAATTAAACCTCTCTAAACACATTATCTTCTGGTTTCGTTATGTTGATGACATTTTAGCTTGTTTTGACAGTTCTTTTGAGGTTATCAATGAATTTTTAATTCTTATAAACAATATCCATCCTAATATAAAATTTACACTAGAAACAGAACAAAACAGGGCTATAAACTTTCTAGACTTAAATATCAAGATTAACGCAGACAATCTTTTTGAATTTTCCATATACAGAAAACCAACACAAACAGACATAACAATACCAAATGAATCTTGTCACCACAATACACATAAAATAGCAGCATACAGATCATTAGTACACAGAGCTTTAACTATTCCACTAACAAAATCAGATTTTAGCAAAGAGATATCAACCATTAAACAACTAGCACATGCAAATCATTATAATCCGAACATGATTGACACTTTAATTAAACAAAAAGATTATAGGTTAGCTATCAAAAGAATATATCCCATTGACAATCAAACAGAAGACACAAATTACATATCTATACCATATTTTGGCAAAATATCAGAAAAAATTGCACATATACTAAGAAAAACCAACAATTATAAAATAACATTTAAAACCAACACTAACACTTTTTCATTTTTATTTAATGCTAAAGACAGAACACATGATATCATGAAATCGGGCATTTACCGTTTAAATTGTTCTTTTTGTAGTTCGGTATATATTGGACAAACACTTCGAAATTTTGACATAAGATATAAAGAACACGTACGTCATTACAAAAATAAACATCCTGAAAAATCGAATTACGCCAAACACCTTTTAGAACAAAATCACACAATGACTCCTCAAAATAATATTAAATTCCTACATTTTTGTAATAACAAACGCAAATTAGACATTTTAGAAGCCTTTGAGATATACAAACACAAACTCAGGGTACCTTTAATGAATGAACAACTTGAGCTCAGTAATTCTCCGTTACTGGAAGTATTAGATGTTTAATTATGATTTTTATTATTAATTTTTATTATTATTATTATTATTTTATCTAGTTACCTATTTTGTATCTACCTTAGCGACGTGTTTGTTTATAATTATATTACCTTTGATAATGACAGCATAGCTGTCGAAACAATATTGTCAGGTATATTTTAATAAAACTGTGAAACTTTTAATAATCTTTATTTATTTCAAAATTAGCAATGATTCCTTAAGATCTGTTGGATTCGCAAAGTAAGAAACACTTATTCTTTTACCAATCCAACGGCCCCTTATTGCTCTCTATAATTACATTGTCTGACTTTAATTAGAATATGACTTTCTAATTTGGAGTGTTGTATATAACTTAAGTTACAACAGCTTACAATAAAAAATCCAAAAATGCTTTGTCAGGTTTTTACATTACAAGTTAACTGGAATTTAGTTACTGGTCTTTTTTGTAGATCTTTTTGAGACCTACACTTCGTTCGCTTACCGTTTGCCTTTATCTGTTACCGTTTTCGCAACGTAAGGCATCTTGTCTTTGGTTTGCCAATTTTCCTGATTATTTCTTTAACATTTTGCTCATTTAACACTCGAAAGACCCTCTGAACAATCTTTATATTAAAAAACATTATCCAAGAAACAAGGTATCGAATGGTGAAAATTGCATTAAAGTGTATTCAGTGATTTTCAACATTCACCAGCTTTTATGGAAACATAAGTGAATTGTAATTATTTGAGCGCATGTGCACGTACGAATGATGCAGGGTTGTATGGTGATATGCACGCATATTGCCTGTGGCCGTTACTAGCTCAACTTTTGTAAATAGATATCTTGAATTACTGCATTGATAGTTAATGTGTCCAGAGCGGAGCTGTTGATTTTTCAATGGAAGTTATGCTAGTATGTCAATATTAATAACAAGTTTCTATAAATTCGCAGCAAGGTGCTTAGCAGCACTTACAGATAATAGAATCAAACAGAACATATGCACTCTATTGTCATTATAAGAGTCAGTAGCATACGACATGCTACGTCGTACTCAAGGTTCTGTTCTTCTAAACTCAGATTAAAAAACATATAAAAGAGTTTGGTACATATCTCCAATTCATTCTAACCTGCATGCATTCCATTTTTCTTTAGTCAGCCAAGTGTCTGTGATTAATTTCACATATAAAAACTTGAAATTAATTTGAATTGTTTTACTTCTGTAAGTCCAGGATTTTAAAATATGTCAAATACTATTTAATTTAATATTATTACTAGTAAATACTATACATATATTATTATATTATTTATTATTAATACTTAGATCATATATAGTTTGTTTTTTGTAAACGATAATATGTATAGGAAATCCAATGTAATTTTATCATTTTCTCCCTAAGTTTGTACCCTTGCAAAAGTAAGTAACAGTAGAATTAAATTTTTTTCACTTGATTTTAATTATTATTACTAATACTACAATATAGTATATAAGATAAGTAAAATAAAGCTTAAAAAATAATAGTCAGTAAGCAACACAGTAACACAATTAGAAAAAAAAAGTTTTATCCTTTCTTTTATTATTGTGTATTATTGCATATCACTCCCCCCTCAAGAACTACCCTTCCCCCATGAAAGAAGTTAAATGCAGAAAGCTGCCCCCCTTCCATTTTGAGCTGGATACGCACTTGCTGCACAGGACTATTTTAATTGGTGGTGGTCGATGAAAGTGAATGGTGATGGATAGTTCTGATTGCAGTGAGACTGCGGCCTTGCTGTAAAGGTGGCATTGCCGAATGTCTGCAAAGTACCCTTAAACGTTAATTAAGAGACGTTGTGTAGAATTCATTTTAAATCACTGGACATTAAAATTTGTTATAAAATACTTACTTTTGGTCGCCGGACTTGAAAAAACAAAAATTCTGAGCAATTTTATTGTAGGTTTATTTTTTATATTAAGTACAGCATTTATTTATCTTCAAAATTAGATTTACACTTCAAATCTGTAAGTATATTACATTGAAATAATATTCTAAAAAGTTTATCAAATTTTTTATTTTATATAATTAGCTATAGATATAGATATCTATATAGATATAAATATCTATATAGATATAGATATCTATATACCTATATATGATAAATCAACAGTTGCATGAAACACCGTAGAAGACAAACCATTAAAGACACAATAAGTACCAAGTTCTGTTAAATGAAAATGTTGGAGGTTTTTGTGTAATTGGTGGTTGCTTTATTCTTCTCTGCGTCATATCAGCATCATTGACTCAAAGGCAAGACTCAGCATTAATAGCAACAAAACCGACATCAATACAACATTTTACTAAATATCTTAGTTTAACCTTATTTAAAAGAATTTGATTGAATTATTGGGATTTACTGTCAACCGGGACATAATTTCTTCTTAACACATAAGGTAGTTTTCTTCTTCAAAATAAGAACTACAAAAATGTTCAGTAGTTACTTAATGAATACTACTTATGGCCATCATTACTTGCGCTTGCTTTTTTAAAGATGTTACTGTTGTTTATACATTCACAAGTGTTCGATAATATCGAGATGTTTCAATGTCGAAAACGAATCATTTTTGGTGCCTTGAAGCAGGACTTAGGTTTAGGTTTAGATCACGAATGAATAGTTTGCCTTGGATCTTCTTTTACTTATATATTGGAATAAGAAGTTGGCTGAGAAAATATTAATTGTAAACTCATGTCTCGGTTGATAGCAAATCCCAAAAATGCAATTAAAAATTCTTTTCAAACAAATTAAATTAAAATATTTAGCTAAATGTATCAAAATCACGTTTTATGACTGTTACTGTATAGAATCTTACCCTTGATTCGATGACGTTGGTATGTGGCAGAGAATGATAAAGAAACCACCAATCATAAATAACTTCACCCTCTTCACTGAACAGAGCTTAGTACTTTTTGTATTTTTAGTAGTTAGTATTCTACAGTAGTTCCATGCAACTGTTGGTTTATGACCTTAGCCAAATTATTTTACCTTATATATTTTTTTTTAGTTTATTATTTTTACGCTTTTAGTAACGGTAGGGAGAATTGTTTATTTATTGTCAGAAGCGTAACAAGCTATTGTTATTTATTGTCAACAAAAATATTCACATTAATAAGATTAGTTGTGCTATTATTTCCTTATGTGTTACAGATTACCTATAGTATTTTACTAAATCCATTTCTAATTGCAGTCCGTTTGTATTTTACGCTATGGCATTAGATGAAACTGTAGTAGTATTATAGCAGTATAGTCTTATCAAAAGCGTAAGACCGTAGACTGTAGGAATTCAACTCGACTGTCTATGCCTTAGTTGCTACATAATACATTATCTCAATAACCGTGAACCATAAAATCTCTTTAAAAACCCGTCTCGTTATTGTTCTTTCATTTGTGTGGGCATTTCTCCGTCTCATTAAAATTCATTACAAGCAAAGTATTTCCGCTCAGATTACATGCAGATTTATTTATAATTTGTAATTTCTATTGCATTGTTATATTGCAATTGTCGAAGGTAATTACTAAATCTTACATCAGTAGTTTGATTTATACAGAATGATTTCTAGGCACTATTCCTATTGCGTTACTCAATAAACAATTTTTGTTTTATAAAGATTCTCGAAATATCACCATCATCAATTATAAAACCTTTGGTAATATAAATTGTTGATGACAACGTTTCAGTTACCTCTATATACTCCTTAAAGAGCTTAAATGGCGGGCTCTATTACGGTTACAGTTACCACTGTTTGGTAACCTTATATGACTGTATAAGTTTTATAATAACGGTGATAAAAGTATAACTTTTACCTTTGTATAAATTATAGACCCCTTACAGGCCTTATGCGCCTTTAATCAAGTAACAAGAATGTTTTCGCAACCTTTATAAACATTCGTTACAAGGATAATCACAACGTATCGCTTTATTAGTTATTCTCCTCTATATTTCTCTTTGCAAGTTGGTGGGAAACTAATCTAATTATAGAATATAACATCTCCACATGACAAGTCTCTTATTTTGCATACAAGATATAATCTTAATATAAAAATACACATATTATTGAGGCTCTCATGCAGACATTTGAAATGACCAAAATTGTAATACAATTCTTTTTTAACTGTATGATTTTTATTTGTAGCTCTAAAAGATTAGAACGTCGTCAATTTCATAAATATTTAGAATTTCAGAAAAATAAAAATCATTTTAGCTTGTTTCAACATTCTTGTTCACATAAATGCATCAAAAATATGGCGGGTGTATCTAACAGAGCCAAGAGAACATTATAAAGCCAATATGTAACTTTTAGTGTGCTTATGAAAACTCCTAAACCGCAATATAAATTTAAGAAACAATACGGCGCTAAATGTTATATAACTTTTTACGGTGTTCACAGTTACCAAAAGTAACGTTATATAACTTATGGTAACACTCTTCACTGTGAGTAATGGTAATCTCCTAAGGTACAAGTCTCCGCTGTAACGCTGCTTAAATAACTTGTAAATAAGTTCACCCCTGTCGTCGCATTTTCAACATTCATAACCGCGTAAAAGTATTTCGCACTCTATATTGTTTGTGGTGCGTATTTGTTGTGCTGGACTATTGTGTGAAATTTACTTTTGTCAGAAAAACCGTGGTTACAAGTTTGAAAACTAACCTAAAAATAATATGTATTTTAGTTTTACTACAGTGTTTTTCAACACCAACAGCCCTCAGCTTTTATAACGGTAACTGCTATTACCGTCGATTGAGTAAGTTTTATAATTGTCACCACCTACACCTACATGGGAACGCAACAGTATTGGTTTTATAAATTGGTAACTACAACTATTATAAAAACATTTTATATAACCTTTGGTAACCTTTACTATACCCAATACACATTTTTATTTATGTAATAGTAAACCCAAACTTATGGTAGGTACACAAAATTAGTGATATTAAGTTTGTTGTTACTGTAACGAAGTATAAAATAAAAGAAAAAACTCATAACAAAATTAAATCAATTCATTATTCTAAAAATTTATTATTCCAAAAATATGTTACAACAATTATTACAAAACTCATTTCTAAATTATTTGACCCAGTAATAAAGATAAACAAATTGATTTCAAGCATGACATAAAGCTACTCTGCAATTTGTAAAGTGTGTCATAATACTAGCACAGCATTATTGCTCACAAAAGTAAGTAATGCTGACTCTAGCATTATGACACTGCCCTGATTAATAGGGACAGGTTGAGCTATCCTTGATTGCAAAGGAGGGATCAAGAATCAAGATGGGAAGTGACAATCGAAAGGGATAGTCAGTTACATGGTGAAATGAAAGCAGTAAAGTCCTTCTCGATTGTTATACCCAGTGTGAGGGAAATGGCCCTAAAATTTATAATTAGTTGGTAAGTAAAAATTGTGTTAATTATATTTAGAATTAGTCTTAGTTATGAGTTAAGTAAATTTAAAAAATAAATTCAATAGAGTAGATAAAGAGTGAGTGTATTTATTTTTATTCGTAACATTACTATTGTATAAATACAATGTTTAGTGGGTAAGTAATATAAATTAGTGATGAAAACCTTTCTGTTACCACTTTATAAAACCTAAAACTCTTGGACCTTTTAGCAATTTTATATACCCGCTATATAACTTCGCAATCAATTAGTAATCTTATAAACTTTCAATATAAAACTCGCAACCTTAATAAAACCTTTATAAAAACTGACTGTTACTTAAGGTGATGAAAATTGTTTATTGAGTAAGAGATGAATATTGAAATCATTTTATATGCTGTCTATGCTGTTTTTACAAAGTCAAACGCATTAAAATATTGAAATACAAATCTTTGAAATTAACGTGTTGATTAGAATTTCCCAACAGTACCTTTTGTGGGTAATTAATAAAACATTTCTGACTTAATATGAATTAACGTGACGTAGCTGCCTAAAATATTTACTGCTACGTTCCCCTTGGGCAGAGAATTGAGGTACGTTTGATTACCGCGTCAGTTACTTAGTCCGTGCTGCCAGTTCTTACTATTGCGATCGAGATTGCTATTCAGCCTCCAGTGAATAGTTTAGTTTAGTGAATACTTAGTTTTCCAGACTAGTGGATTTTATTTATGTACTCACCTGTCGTGATCTAGATTCTCTGTGAAGTCCCTTCAGCCCTAGTCCAGCATGCGGACTTTTCACTCGACAGTCGTTCGAGGTGTCGGTCATGAATTCACTAGTATCCGAACTATCCCAGTATGACAGAGGACTGGGCAGTCGTTTGAGGTGGCTGGCATGACTAGGATCCGAAACTACACGCCACCGGGTAGTGTGTAGGCATTGGTGTGAATATATTAGCCTCTCAAGTTCAAGGCAACATTCTACTTCCATAGACTCGAAAAAAGCTCTGCCAGGGGCACACCAAGCCTACAACTGGAAGATCGAGGTGGCAAAACCATTCAAAACCAATTCTCGCCACATCTGAGGTTGGATTCGATTGGGCAGTGAAGTCCCACGTAGTAGTCCTAATGCTTGACGTGGGGTTTGTCCCTTGGGATAGATCCCGACGGGTGAGCACGTTTATAGCTCCGGTACTAGCCTGAGTAGAGAGTGGATAGGCAACCTCGCTTCAACCAGTGAGTTACTGGTAGCGTTTGCCAATTAAATGCGAGCTGATTGGACCTATTTCAATTACTTCCTCGGACAAAACCCGAAGGAACTTTTGAAATGGCCTATCCAAACATGATAAACTGATTCAGTATGAAAAGAAATATATACTGTACATATCAAATGTTTGAACCGATATCAATATCTGGTAAACAAATTTTGTGAGCAAAGATTCATAATTTACAAAAAATCTTATGTGGTTTCTTCGATTTAGTTCTTTTTTCCAAAGATTTTTCTCAATTTCTTGTTGATTAAGAATTACACAGCTAATAAAATGCTAAGGTAAACGAGGCAAATAGGTCTCCATTTTGACACTCATACTCCGCGTTACTGTCGAGTTCTTACGTGAGAGTTGTGAAAGGGATTGATTGTAACTTTATTTAATAATTTAATGATAACTTTGCAATAGGAAAGGGATTGTCCAAAATTAAATGTCAACTGTGCAGTAGTGCAGTATCCAAAAGAAAAGTATACGGGTCTTTTTTCTTTAATGAAAAAACTGTGACGGGTACATCCTACCCAGTTAGTTGCAGTTGTGGTTATTACCCCAACTGACAGAAGATTCTAACAACTTAATATCCCAGCAAGATGGAGCTCTGCTTCATTGGCATAATAAGGTGCGGTGCTATCTACACGAGGAACTCTATGTCCGCTGGATTGGGTGATGTGCTGATTTGGTATTGTTCGCCTGGCTTCCCAGATCTCCCGATCTTACAGTATGTGATTTTTTTCTTTAGGGGTGTATTAAAGACGTGGTTTACGTGCCACCAATGCCAACAATATGGGATGAATTCCGAGAACGCATTACTACTGCTGTGAACACGATCGGGACACATTGCAGCATGTTTGGGCCAAAATGGATTATCGTTAGGACGTGTGTGACGCTAAGAGCCCACATCGAACATTTTAATGATATATTCAAAAACTTTGACATTTTCATTTTTTTGTGACATATCATTTAATATTATATCTGTAATACTTCCTGAAGTATATCATTTTAAAACCCGATAACTTTTTTTGTAGTAACCCTGTATATCGTTAGGTTACTTCAAAACTCGGAAAATGCGTTAGTAATTTTATCGGAGATTTAACCGCCAATTTCACAAACTTTAATAGTTATTTTTTCTTAAAAATCTCTTCGGCTTTTAGAAATTGAGCATGGCATAGAATTTGTCGTAGATTCATAATGTAAAAAAGCTTCGTCAACATTTAATTGGCTTTTAAGATTTGAACGAAAAGCATTTTGGACATATATTTTAACTTTTTACAAGAACTATCCATTATATATTTTTTTTTCGTGGCATCATGTTTCTTTCTAACAACAAAATGTGTAATAATGACGCAAAAATCAATTGTTAAAAAAATATTTTTAACGCTGTAACTATGTTATTAACAATCCGATTTCAATAATTCAAAAACCAAAATAACATAGGACTCTAAAGACTACACAACAGCCTCATTATAGATATTTTTCGGCATGATATTTGTTTCAAATTAAATAGTGTAGTGCAACTTGATTTTTTAGAATGCTTTTGGGAATTAATTTCGCTTTACACGGTGACTCACTATCTAATGATCGGACTTTGAGTATAAGCTTCTCTGGTCATTAGAAACATAAAACCTCAGTAACATTTTTTGATTAAATAGTCTTGAAAATATCTAAAATCTTGCCCGGCGCTTTCAGAAAGGTACGTATAATTGATGCAGGTCAGTGTTAAGTCTAATAGGATTAAATGCACACTCTTTAGAAATTGACACCATCAGTAAAAACGTGACATCTGTTGAATGAAAACAATACGGATGCAGATGGTGCATATTCCATTTTGAATGTTGTTGCAACAACTTAAAACGTTTTATTATTCCGGGAGATTCCTCTGTGTTCTAGTAGGAAACGTAGGTAGAAATACCATCATTTTAATAGTGGTCCATTTAATAATTTCATTAGATTTGATTTATTATTCGTCAATAAACAGATATTATTAGTAAAGACATGTTTAGATAATTTAATCTATCCATCAATAATAGGTATTGTTATTTTTTATTGGAATTCTAAAAAGTTCCTTCAGTAAAACCTTTATTATTTTTTATGTTTTGATAGAACGATCCTGGTGGATTTGTAATTGTAATTTGTTTACATAGGAAATAACTATATAGTATAAAAATAATGCATAAAAAATAAGTACTGTTTACTGTTTTATTACTAAAAACTGCAGTGCAAGGGATTTGCAATTTGTTATTATTTGAGAGACTAAATAGTATTGTTTATCTTCTTGAACTTCAAAATATGTGTCAATATTACAAGTAATATAATTTTTTTATTCACAAACCTGCATACTCGTATTACACATAGGGATTAATATATGCTTATTAAAAGAATTTGAAATTGTCTTACAAATCAGAAATCACAAAACAAAAAATACAGTTTTTGAAACATAATATCAAACTAGAGGTCGTTTCCCAACATGTTTTGTTTATTTAGTTCTGTTTATCTGTTCTAATTCTACAAAACACTTGGCCAAAATAAAGTCAATAAAGACGGGTTTATTACATTATTACGCACATTATTGTAGAAAACAAGCAGTATTGTCTATCACCTTGAACTTTAAAATATGTGTCCTGTGCATTCTTACTATTCAATTTAAAAACATTGGACTGAACTTCGATGCTGTTTTTCTCCAAAAGTACAGAAGTATGAGAAAAATGGTATATAGGAATTTTATTGATTTAATGATAATTGTCTAACCACTGGCAAAGTCTGACTATTCCGTAACGGGACACCGTGTATAAACAAAAATGAAGTGTGCTTTGGAATATAAAACAATGGAAAATTTTATTACCTAGTGAAATGAAACAATATAACAAAACACCAAGGTACCTAATTATTATAAATATTGCTCCAAATTGTATTGCTAATAACAACGGTTACATTGACGTGCGTATTTCTTCATTTTCATCTAACTCTTTATATGCGTTTGCGTTTTAAATCATATTAAATGCCAAAAATTGATTGAATTCAAAATAAAATGGGAGCAGTTGTATTAACATTTCTTGAGATTTACAGCCGGCAATATTAAATAGAACGCCATGCCATGTAGCGGTAACATAATCACAGAGAAGCAGAACTCGCGCTCTTAAAATTTGTCCTCATAAATTAAGTGAGCGTCCCTACTTGTTCTCCCTATGCTCTGAGGTTATGTGGTTTATGTTCTGTGCTTTAGTCTGAGTTTTTCTAAGTGTAAATCAAGGACATAATATGTATAGCGTTGACCCAGACAAGTTGTTGTAAAAGCACTGATAACTGATTTTTATTTTCAGATGAGATGGATAAAATGCTAAAAAGTTGGATATAATTTCAACATTCTCGACATAAAGAGAAGCCAAAAAACATGGTTGCTTCTTTTTTCGAAAAATCGTGTAAAAACATGGAATCAGTGAATTCACGTAGATATTGTGCCATTCATTTAGGGAAGAAAACATGATAAGTTGCAATTGTTGACTGGAATAGACTAGAGGCGACCTATATTTTGCAGATTGTGTACTAATTGTTATATTTTTTGTGCAGTAAGGACAACGAAGCTGTACTGATAACCCCGCCATCATCATCTTGTTCAGACTAATATGAATAATGAAATTTTGTAATATAATTTTGAATACTAATAAAATTGTGTTGATTATATCTCTGGGATTGTACGAGCAAGTAGTAGTTCTTTTCTAAAATTCTCGGACAAAGTTCGAGCATTTTAGACCTGAATTTAAATAAAAAAAAATAAACCTAATTTATTCGCTGGTAATTTAACAAATGTAGTTGTCTGCGTATTCTTCTTTTTGTATTTTTTAATTTTACATATTGTATAACAAGCGCAGATTTTGCGATACCAAGCAGCGCTTAGCACTGCGACCCTTGGAAATGACGTCAAATCTTTAAAATTTTCATCTTGTAGGTATAGCTAGGACACACTTTTATGGAAGTTTAAATTTGATTGAGTAGTTAAATATGTGCATAAATGTCATGTTCTAACACATACTTCAGGCTTTATAGTGACACCTCTACAACCCCTGTAATATCCCTATTTTAATTTGACCCCCTAATATATCCTTATTTTCAAAATGAAACTCCTATTTATCTCTATTTTAGAAATTTTATCTGGTTTTTTCTGTAAATTTCTTTTATTTTATTCAAGATTTACTGACCTTGTTTAAAAAAATTAAAACCTACAGTTAATAAATATAAAAACTATACTCCCATCTTGATCTATTGTACCTGATGAATCCATAAATGCTAACTTGGAAGCACTATCGATGTGTTTATGCACTCTTTGTAAAAAAGGTAGACACAAGCTAAAAGAAAAACATTAAAAATTACATAGTATACATACATTAATCTTTAACCCCTTATACCTTGCGGTGTCGAGGTATCGGGTGCACCGAGCCGCAATTACATATAATAAAATAATATATTATTATTATAATACCTATATTACATATAATTAATAATATTTTTTATGTACAACCATAAAAATATGAAAAATGTCTGAAAGTCTGATCCCTATTATAAACCCTATTTTGAGAAAACTTGATCCCTAAAACCCCTACAATCAAAGATCATCTGCACTATGAAGCCTGATACTTTTCAAAATGCATTTTTTAAACAAATTACCCCTATTTTCACACAATTTACAATAGAAAAGATTTTTTTTAATTCCATCTACAAGTCGTGAGTGTTAAAATTACTAAAGTTTGTCTCAAAATGAGTATTCTGCACAGGTGTACGACATTGATGCCATACATTTGCATGTGATGCATGTATGATGTGATTTGATGCATACATGCCGACATTCTACGCAAACTTGTATTAAAATAAACGTACACCTGTTACTTATCAGCCGAATCCGTCTTTTGTGATAAGGACAGGCTTAGGTACCAATGCCAACTAACGATCCTATCTGACTTCCGATTCTCAGTGTTTCTCAAACATAAATAATATTTGCTACAACATACTTGGGTTAGATTAAAATAAAATGGAAATTAAGAAATGCGTTTTATTTATGTCACACCAGCAGTTTGTTTTTAATTTTTGTAAACAACAGAAAATAACAATTTTTATATAGTAAAACACCTATTAACAATCATAAATTTCAAATTGATTAATGGCGTCCTACATTTTACAAGTGAATATGGAGATGGAGTAGTTTACGAAAAATCACTTTAAAGTGATTCTCCTGGGTAGCAAAAACGTAAATTCTACTTTCAATACTGCTGTAAGGTTCCGTGACTAAGGGAATAAGGGCTAAGCAATGGTTTCGTACTGGTGGCAGGAACTTTCAGTACGACTTTAAAGTAATTACACTAACAATGGAAGCATACAGCTGACGTGTCGTTTATTTTAAGAATTCTTCTTTTAAATAAAAGTAAATCATAAGCAAATCAATAGTTAATCAAAAGTAAAAAAATAAGGAAAAGCATGTTTCTGCATTTCATCTCATATAGCTTATTTAACAAAATAACAAATTAACCAATTTATTAGGAATAAAAACGTTACCACAACAGACAGGGTGCCCGCGTGGTTAACGTAGTACACACACCTAATGTTCTATTCCCACTGGCTCTGTTACTTTTTTTAAATTAGTTTTTTTTAGTAAAAATGCATCCCTGTTTACAATTGGGCTTTCTTAGACTTTTAAATAATTCAATAAAAATTATTACGACTATAAGTCGTGTGTTGCCTAAATCGTAATTGTAACTCTCTCTAATTATCATGCAGAAAATTGGAACAAGAACCTACGAATAATATGTAGTTAAGAGTTACCATAAATTTAATAAATTATTTATTTATTTATATTCGAATAACTGACGTAATGTTTACTATTTATTGCTCTTTAAATTATTCCTAAAAATAAATCAAAAATTATAAACCTATGAATTTACATTTTGTAATCGGCGACACGTCAACTTAAATAAGTGGCAATACCGTTCCAAATACTTTTACTAAGGTTACTTGGTTACTCAGAAGTAAAGGAACCACATAGTTTCAATAAATAGTAGAAACGACTACATAATTACCAAAATAATCCGAACTGAAGTAGTTAAACCTATAAAGTCATACATTTCGTTGTAATTACGTAACATAACAACTACTCAATCAAAGTTCCGATCTCAGTTAGCGCTACTTAAATGCTGCTTGGGTAGATAAAATATAAGAACTAAGAGACATTATAATTCTCTTTATCCTTTTTAATTCTTATCTGATCAATTCAACAATCTTAAATTACTATTAATAAAAAAAATAAAATAATAAAAATTTAAAATTATTTTAAATTTTAAAATTATTTGGTACCACACAAAAAAGTTAATCGCCCTAACTTGAAAGTTAGCAGATTCCTGTTATAGTTGGTAAAATTACCTGCTAATTTGTTGATAAGATGTTCACATTCCATGTCATCCTTCAAATGGATTTTATTTGTGATTGTTGAAGATAATTATAATTATCAAAGGTGCAACTTGTATCTTCTATGACGTGAGTACATAAAATAATTCGGTTATTTGCAACAAGATTCCATTACCTTTCTTTAATTCGTTCCATACAAAATAAAAATTCCAAACATTTCTCCAAATAATAATAACAGTCTGAACACCAAAAAACTGCTCTTTTGTATATTTTACTTTAAGTTTACTTTGATTGTTCATTTTAATTATTATTAATTAAATTATTAAGAATTTGAAAAAAACATTTAAAAACAAGATGACATTTGTCGTAACCTCACGCTGTTGACATTTAAGTGACATAAAATTCACCAACATAACCTCGAAATTTTATCAAAATAACGTACAAACTGACATGACTTCTGCTCTGTATGAAAATTCAAGAGAGAGTAATCAAATTTTCGTGCTGTTTTTGTAGTAATTGGAAAGAAAATTGCGAATCGCTAGTGATTTTCCTAGTTCGGAACTAGAATAGTCTGGTTTCTAACTAGAAACAAAACAACATTTTTCCACCAAAAACCTTTCTAACCAAATTGTTAATAAAAAATTAAATTAATTGTTTAAATAAATGTTATAAAATGAAAGAGGAGAATCTCTCCTTCATTTTGGTACCTAACACGGCTATTAAAATGCAAATTTAGAGTTAGTATTTATTGACAATCATATTGAATTTTCTGACAAACATTACTTCACAAAAATTCAAATAAGAACATTTTAACATTTTGCTACATTTTTTTCTTATCGCAAAATTAATCCTAAGATCCTATCAAACAAAAATTACATAAATTTTGACACTAATATTATAAATATTATATATAAACTAAATCTTAACATTCTAGCAGACCCTGCTGAAACTTTACATCTTTGGGATTTCAAAGGCCTAAACCTTCTCTATAAAAAGTTCCCCACTTTAACATTCTAGTGTCAAATGCACCCTAGAACTTGTTTAACAATATTGCTGTAAAATATTTTACTTAGAAATTCAAATAATATTGAAAAATATTCATTTACTTTGGAAAATTATGAATCAAAGAAATAGAACATTTTCTTAAAATTCAATAATAGAAACTGTAAGTAATAAATACCTGTGTACACCTTCTTACCCATGCCTTTAATAATCTTCAGGTGAAAACATGCCATAAAATGGTTTCAAAATATCTAAATGTCAAGATATCAACTAACAACATAGGATCGTCCATCAGGAAATTGAGTTTGTAAAATTCAAGTGAAGAACCTGTTTAAAATTTATCCCTTATCATCTTATAGTGTTGTAGTGTGTATCTTAAACATATTTAATGCAAGATTTTATTGTTTTAAAATAAAAATTCAGAAATCCTTTCATAATTTCTTCTTTCGCCTGGAAGATAGGCAACACATCGTGCATACCTGCTATGCGGGATGCCTATATTATAACAATATGTTTCTAGTTTTTTTTTCTTAGTTTGTAGTATTTTTATTAAAACAACTGAATATTTAATAACTTTTTAAAATTTTAACGTATTTACATAAATAAATGCCTATATTATTACTTTATTTTTATTTATTTATATTTATCGCTTACATACATTAATTTCTACGATTATTTAATTATCTAAAATATTTCTAAATCTCTGTTTTTTGATTATTGTTTTCATTATTATTTTCGTTTAGTTATTTTTTTTATTAAAGGTAAAGAATGAAACATAAACACTCTATATAACTTTGTTTAACTAGTAGATGCTTGCATTTAAAAGGACTATTTATAAAGTGTGTCAAAGAAATTTTGAATAGAATGTGTAACAATAGTTCTACAAGTATATTTTCAAAACAAACTTTAAAGATTTTAAATATCTTGCCCAGGTAGTTCATGTCTGTAAGCAGCAGCGCCCTTACTCGGAACAAGACATTTGCTAAAGACTGTACGTTGTTTCATTTACCTAATTTGTTAAATGTGTTGCCTGCTCGAGTCATTTATTCTACTAAGGTTGTACCTGCCGCCGATAACAGCACTTCCAAAAGAGTACGCAAGAAGCTTTAATAAAAGTTTAATCGGTATCCGGCTCTCATTTGTACCTAAGATACTTTGAACACATCTTTTGAAATTGCTATATTTTTAAGAATTATTTACATTAATAATTAAAGTATTAGTTCGTAGTGAAAAATCTCTTGAAATTCTTGTAAATAGGCAATGTGCTTTTAACCTAACAACAAATTTCAAATATGCCGCTAGTTTTCTGACAACACACAGAGCAAATTTTTTCTCAACACGGCAAAAAGAAATGCATTGTGGGTTGGTTAACCATAATGGTGGTGAGGTTGTCATTACAGAAAGTGCATTTCTCTGTAAGTTTTCTAGGAAATATCTTTATACCTCTTATCCGTACTTCGTAATTAGTATAAAAATTGTGATATGTAGTTTAGGATAAATGATTCTATATCTGTTTTATAACAATTTATAGAACATTTTGATAACAGAGGTCATTTCAAATGAACCTAACCCAACGTCTGAAGAAGAAGAAGCGTTAAAGAGGTAGGTAGAAAAATATTTATTTCTGGAAAAATACCTTGATTGAGTAGTATCTTTAATTTTTTTTATTAATTTAAGGTTGGTATATGTCAATATATGAAGTGTGCACTGTTTAAACTTTCCCCAAGTGTCATGTATTTGTCATTTTTATAATAATGTAAAACTTGTGTAGCAATCCTGTAACAGATATTCATTCACCCTGGCGTTTTTTATAGATTTCGCGAACATGTTTTGGAAGTACAATAACGCATCATCCTCACAGATAGAGGCTGTGTTAACTAAAGAGGTAAGAAACCTGTTAATATGATAAAGATCTTTGAAGATTTTTTTTTAAATCTTAGGATGTTACATTACAAGAACTTATGGATGAGGAAGACATTATTAATGAATGTAAATTGCAGAATAAGTCCTTGATGGACTTGTAAGTATTTCAATTTGTTTATGTCGAAAGTTGCTAACCTAAAAAATTTTAGTTTAACAAGACCAGATATAATAGAAGAATTAGTTACTTTAACAACCGTAGAGCCTTCTGCTGAATTGGATGAACGTACACGTTTTAAATATTCCAATATAGCATGTGAAATTCTAACTTGTGATGTTCCTGCTCTTAATGAAAAGTTGGCGAGCGATGAAAACCTGCTTTCCAAGCTTTATGTGTTCCTCGACAGCGAACCACCTTTGAATCCACTGTTGGCTTCCTTTTTTAGTAAAATTATGGGTGTCCTTATTGCCAAAAAGACTGAGCAGGTTTGTTGATTATATTTATTGATGTACTTCTTGATGTATAATATTATATATATGATTTTTCTTTTTCTCTCCTTTTCCGATAACATTCCATCTATCCAGAACTGGTTATCCTATCAGTTCACTTGCTTACAGGTCCTAGATTTTTTAAAGGCTAAAGAGAATTTTGTCTCGATTCTGCTCAAACATTTGGGTACATCTGCTATTATGGATCTCACTCTAAAACTTATGACGCAAGTAGAAGGTGTGGAGGTGCGACAAAATATTTTAAATGTAAGGCAGGCATTTATTTATTTTCCTAGTACTTATTTAAGTTAATAATAATAAAAATGTTTAGTGGTTAGATAGTCAACGGATTATGCAGAGTTTAGTGTCTTTATTAAATTCAAGTATTGATAAGGACAGGCATGATAATGCCGCTCAATTATTGTGTGATTTTATTAAACTATCTCGAGAAAATCAAAGAAATTCCGCCACAGAAAGAAGTGATCCTGATCCACTACTTAATACGTTAGAATCGTAAGATAATTATTTTATTATGATATTTTACATTTAATAGGCATGAATATTAAGCTAAGTATTTTCAATAGTATATCATTTTTAATATTTCTATGCTGCTTATGCGATATGGGCACTGTGAACACAATTTTTATTGCATTTAAAAATGCAGGAAATAATTTATACACCTTATCAGTAATAGTGATATAGTTCTAATAATAGCACTAAGGTTAAGTAATCTGCTTATTAATTTGATTTTCACACAATAAAGGGGAAGCCCTGACTAAGCCGAGTCACCTGTTGAATCCTATTTCATTTTGTACCAAATAGTTTAGGAGGGAGAGGGGAGGCAAAGTTATAATTTTTGGGATATTTTAAAATTGAAATCGTTTATATCTCGAAAAATTGACTGACCAATCTGGATGATTTTTACATGTACTGTGGAGGTTGGTCTTAGAAGGATGTCGCTCTCTTCCTTGGTTGCAGGGAGAGGGTAAAAACGATTTTTAACCTCCCAAGCCAGAATTGAGACATTTTTTAACAAATAGTGGTGCACTGAAGCGGATTTTGGCTGAATCACCAAATACTGAATAATTGATCATTAAAAGTTAGTGAAGTGACGAATATTTGGCCGAAGCAAAACAGAAATTTGAGTTTGAACTACGTAATTCAATTAAATACAACAAAATTGTCAGCAAAATGAAAACATTGGTTGCTCAGAAATATGTTTCCTTACTCAATTTACTTTAATAAAATAAATAAGTGTATACACTTGAACAAAATAAAAAATAAACATTAGATATACATTGTTTATTGTTTCTAGTCTTATTTGATGACTCGGTAATCATAAAATAAATAAAACATTAGTAAAAGTTTCACAAGTTTATAATAATCTATTTGACAATTGTTTTGACACTACGCTGTCATTATCAAAGGTGATAGAAATATAAACAAACACGTCGCTAAGGTAAATATAAAAAAATAGGTAACTAGATAAAAATTAAAAATCTAACACTTCCAGTAACGTAGACTTGCTGAGCTCAATCTGTTCATTGATTAAAGGTACCCTGAGTTTGTATTTGTACACTACCAACACCACCTATATAACTAAGGCCTCACAACATATTGTAAACGTCATAGTGACGTCACATACAAAAGGTAAAAACAAACGACAAACAAAAGAAATAAACTATAGTAGTATTATGCCAAATGTGTAATTGTGTTGGCTGGTGCATTGTAATTTTTATATGTGTAGCATATTATTAGCTTGTACAATTAATATATAATGTAGTACTAATAAAGTAAACAAGTGTTGTGTTATTGTGTACCCGGTGCAACGGTAATTACAATAAAAAAACAAAAGATGCACGTTTTTAAGTTTCCGAAAGACGACAAATCACAAGAAAGTAGATTCATAAAATTCACCGAGAAAATTGTATGCCATCGAATTATTCCGTAGTGAGTTATTAGCTTTCATTTGGTTTGGTTTTTACCTGTTTCGTAGGATGCTAACAAGTTTTATTAAAGAGTATAATCATTGTTTGATATAACTGTTGGTGCTCCATCGTCTTAACAGTAGAGATTATACCAAAGGAGGTTTAATACATTTAAAATACCCAAGATCATCGCGACCAATGGGTTTTCTTTAGAAAAGCTTCACAAAAACACATAAGACTTATAAAATCTTTCGGTCAAGTGTAACTGTAACCTAACAATCATCAAAATAGCAACTTTAGCGTTGATTTTCTGATTATTATTTATGCATTATCACCACCATTTGATTTAAGATTCCTATCCTCTGATATGTTGCACATCCATTGATTTAGCCTAACTAGTACAAATATTTTATTTTTAAATATATTTAATTGCAAATACATCATAAACACAAGTTAATATTTTATATTTATGGTAGAATTTTCATACAAAAATAGGTTCCTGTCAATTAAAAACAAATTCTTAATTAATATTATGGGAGATCTTTTATTTTTAGTGGAAAAGACAGTCTATTTGCTAAAATTTGAATGCAAAATGAGGAATAAAAGATTCGGGGATTGCCTCTTTGTTGTGACGTCACTATGTGGTTGGTAGGTGGTGTTGACACTACCATTGGAAAGTTTGGAAGTAGGTGTCAATTTTACAGAAAATATAAACTACACTTTTCGTATTGAATAATTGAACTAACTACTGGTTATTTCAAGCGCATTTACCTGATTATTCTTAGAACTTGGGTAAATCTCTTTTATTATCTTCATGCCTGTTAATACCTATTTCATAAATAATTTTGACTGTCGTTCAGTAAAGATCTGTTCTAGAGGGTGAAAACAACGTTTGTTTTATGTGTAGCCATAGTTAATTTTATTAGTTAGATATTTGTTTATTGGAAATTAGCATAGAAAAACGTTCCGCGATTTACACTTTATATGAAGAAGGCTTTTCTGAACGTGAAATTGCTAAAAACAAAGTTGACGCTTCTCCCAAGGGGTGCACGTTACAATAATTAGAAGAAAACAAACCGGTAAATTATCGGACAGACAACGCGGTGGGCGACCAAAAGCAACTATCAGCGCCGAGGACCACTTCATTGTCACAACGAGCAAACATCATCGATGGCTTTCAGCAGCAGAAACCACTCGGCGAGTGAATGAAAGACGTCAGTGACGACAGTGAAAACTCAGTTGCTATTTGCCGGATTAAGAGGTTGCATTGCTGCAAAAAACCTTTGCTTAAGACGATCCAGAAACAAAAGATGCTTGCTTAGGCTCGGGAACATGAAAATTGGTCCACAGAAGATTGGAAAAACGTTTTGTGGACTGATGAGTCCAAATTTACCATTTTTGGAACAAAGCGAAGAATATTTTGAATAGTGAACAATGCATAGCACCCACAGTGAAATATGGAGGAGGAAGTGTGATGGTTTGGAGATGTTTTGCTGGAGAAACAGTTGGTGACTTAGTGAAAATCGAAGGAATAATGTGGAATGAAGAATAGTTTAAAGTTCTCCAAGAAAATGTCGTACCATCTGGATTAAGAATTGTTGGCCAGAACTTGCAACTATGCAATAATTTCTCTTTCAGAAACAAGAAAGAGGTGAATTGAAAATCATGATAAGATTTATCCCATATAGAACATTTGTGGGATTATTTGGACCAGAACACCAAAGATCGTCAACCACAAAACTGTCGTCAGTTATGGCAATATCTACAAGGGGCATGGCGAGAAGTAATCGCCGATTATTTAAGAAAATTAATAAATAGCAAGAATGCCGAAACTGTAAAGCAGTAATCAAGGCACTGCTTCCAAACTTTCCGTTGGTAGTACATATCTCAAAAACTTCTGAAATGTCTAATTCGCGTTTGTTATTACAAAAATGGAGGAATTAATTTTTTTTTGGGGAGTCATGTGATTCTGTTCTAGAAGGTGTTTGGCATAATTAGATTTTTCAGGATGTTTATTTCCGTAATAACGCAAATGCTCTTTATATCTTATGTCAAAATTTCGAAATGTCTGCCCCATATATACTGAACTACAAAAAGAACAATTTAAACGGTAAATGCCTGATTAATAATGCCCAGTAAATAATAATGTAATGAACCATTAGATAATTTGAATACTTACCTGTGTATTTTTATTAACAGCAATGAGAATTGATGGTTAGCACTATTTAATTTTAGTCAATTGTTATAATTTCGCCCTTATTAACCACTAGAAACTTCAATATTATTGAGATCGCAAACCAACTGTTGATTTGTTAAAAACACTGGAGCAATAACACAATTCTGACATCAACTGTAATACAGCAAATTAACTAATACAGTAGAGCACTGCTATTCCGAACTAATTGGGACCGAACCCTGTTCGTTTTAGCGGGAATTCGGAATAGGCGGCTTTCATGAATAATATCAACGTATATTAACTTGTTAAGGCGTAAATTAAGTGCGGGGACATCTGCTAGTGTCAGCTCTATACAGCGTTGATCGGCTCGTGGTGAACGAGCGTACGTTTTTTCAGGAACGTCTTTTTAATTTCCCCTGTTTTTAAGTTAAAGAAAATCGGTATTTTTCTGAACTCTGTTGTTCGGAATAGGCGGATTTTCAGAATAACGGGGTTCGGAATAGCGGCGCGTTACTGTAATACTATTAAAGTATTAATGGATGTCAGCCAGGAAGTGAGGAAATAAGAAAATATAACAAAAATCGATATATAACAATTTTTTTTGCATTGCATTGCATATTGAATATCATATCTTCCAAAATTGATAGAAAATGATCGTTTCGTAAACATTTGACTGAAATCATGTATTTGATTTACAAACTGAATAAGACAATTGAGGTCGGGGACAATTAACAAACGTGAGATCTTACATACTGTTAATCTGAAAACAAATTAATTAAAGAAAAAATTGTTTCCTAAAAAATGCCGCAAGCCATAACTCCTTTATTTCTCATCCAGTTTTGATAAACCAAAAGCCAGATAAAATTGTTCTATAAATACTACAAAACAGTCTTAAGTGTATTTTTTTTTTTATTTAGTCTGGTAGACATTATTTTTCTAAATTCAGTCGTGTTGCAAGCTATAATTACTGTCAGAAACGGTGGGTGCATACGTCAAACCCGGTGCTATCACAGTGCAACATATGATGCTATACTGCTTTAATGTGTGTACGAGCATGATAGCAGTATACCAGTTTGTCGTGTGGCCCGAGTTTGACTATGCACCCACCGCCACTGATTACTGTAAAATTTTTTTGAAAAAAAATAAATAAAAACACTTGTATCAACATTTATTTGGATTTTTCACAAAATCTCCACTTGTGCCATGGAAAGTAATGATAACTATAGTTAATTAAACTAAAGAACGTTTTACAATACAAGATTTTTTAACAAAACTTAAGAAATTATTTATATATATATATATATTACAGCACTACAGGCCTTCTAGGCCCATGGCTTAGTCTTATTACATTTCATTTTACATTCCATCATTCACTTTTACATTTTTGAATTTTACATTTCGTTTTTGTGAAAAAAAGAGTTTGTGTGAAACCCTGACACTGCAAAATGTGGTAAAATATAATAAATGGATTATGTATGTATGTACATTTCGTTTTACATTTCACGTTTTGAGTTTTAAGTTTTACCTTGTACATTTAAACCTGATATTTGACATTTAGCATTTTACCTTTCATTATTACAGAAATTATTTAGAAAAGTGTTTAAACAAAATTTAAAAAGCTTATTTACAAATATATTTCAATAAAGTTAACAACATAATCTAAAAATCTAATCGAAACTATAAAACTAATGCAGTACAAGTACATATTGCCTGAAATAAAATTTTAAGTGTGCTATGAACACAAACGATAAATGTCATTTGAACATTAGCGTTGCAATTTGTTTTGTATTTTTAATTTCTGTCATATTGATTTATTGCTTTTTTTAAACAAACTGATTATAATGAAATAAATAAAGATTAGTAAAAAGTTTCACAGTATTTATTAAAATATAACCTGACAATATTGTTTCAACAGCTAAGCTGTCATTATCAAAGGTAATTATATTATAAAGGTATTTATATCTAGTGTTTTTTTAAATTTGACGTCAACGTAGGCTGTGAATAGTCGATTGTGAATAAACCAGAAATTGATATCTAACCATTGGACAGAGGTTGGATTTGAACGTTTTGACAATGACATTTATTAATACGATCAAGATCCATTCACAATCAACTACCCATAGCCGCCTTCGACGTCAAATTAAAAAAAACACTCGATATTACCTTTGATAATGACAGCTTAGCTGTCGAAACAATATTGTCAGGTTATATTTTAATAAATACTGTGAAACTTTTTACTAATCTTTATTTATTTCATGATTATGAAGTTCCACAAAGGCTGGAAACAATAAGTAAAAACTGATTATGGATAATAACAGACCCACAAAAAAAAATAAAGTTTTGTAGTTGAAAGGTGAGGTACTATAGCGTATGCGTTTTGGTGTGCTGAAAACGAATCCGGGGAATATTGACATAACCTCAAAAACCACCTCAAAAGATTTATAAAAATATATCTAAAAAAAAATACTGGGGTGATGGGTCAATTCTGACTACGGATTCATTTTCAGAACACCAAAAAACATACGGTATGGTACACCTCACCTTTCAACTACAAAACTTTTTTCTTTTTTGTGAGACCCAGTCACAGGCCCACACAAAAAAGTTTTGTTGTTGAAAGGTGAGGTACCATACCGTATATTTCTTGGTGTGCTAAAAACGAATCCGGGGTCAGAATTGACCGATCACACAAGAATTTTGACAACCTCAAAAAATTTGTAAAAATACATCTAAAAAAATTTCTTAGGTGATGAATCAATTCTAACTCCGGATTTGTTTTCAGCACACTAAAAAACATACGGTATGGTACCCCACCTTTCAACTACAAAACTTTTTTTTTTGTGGGCCTGTGTAATCAACTGACTGATATGTTACAAGTGTATTTAAAATGCAATACATGCAAGTGTCCAGATTCTTGTAAGTTTGTAGGACTTGAGGAAAATTTAAGAAAGTATGGAGCTTTTAAAAAGCCAAAATGAGCGGAACAACAATTTCGAGATAACGTAAAACTGGATGTCTTTAGTGTACAAGAAAGTTCACAAACTTCTACTCGGGAGATTGCCAGTAATATTGGCACTTGAACTGTACACTCTATACTAAAAAAGCCGTGACCGGAAAAATACCCACAGGAAAAACACTCACAGAAAAATGCTCACAGGTATAAATGCTCACAGGAAAAAAGCCCACACGGAAATATGCCCACATAGAAAAAAGCTCACATGGAAAAAAGCCCACACGGAAATATGCCCACATGGAAAAAAGCCCACACGGAAATATGCCCACATGGAAAAATGCTCACTTAGAAATATGCTTCCATTAATCAATCAATTATTAATCGATTATAATTGTCAAGGTATTTAAAATTTGTAATATACGCCATTTTTAATCGACGAAAAACAAAGAACCTGACATTTGTAATTGTGTAGATTCTATACATATATAAAATTGGATTATATTGAACAAACTTACACTATATTACCAAACGGTATGGGGCGACTCGGCGCCATGCCAATTCGGCGCCGTGCCAATTCGGCATCATAAGATAATAATGCATAAGAGAATGAGAAACGCTATGCAGCGAAGGTTAGGTTATAAGTTAGTAAGTTTGGTAGATCTAACAGAGACTTCTTAGTACAAACAACGGCATAATTGGCTTTACAGTTTGCAAACCTTCTTCTTTGACAGCCCATTGTTTGTTAATTATTGAATACCACCTCGACAGAAAGTAGACATCCATAAGCTTTAAGGTATTACATTTTCAAAGAGATTGACCTTCAGATAATGCTTCAAATGTGAGCATTTTTCCATGTGAGCTTTTTTCTATGTGGGCATATTTCCGTGTGGGCTTTTTTCCATGTGAGCATATTTCCGTGTGGTCTTTTTTCCATGTGAGCATATTTCCGTGTGGGCTTTTTTCCATGTGAGCATATTTCCGTATGGGCTTTTTTCCTGTGAGCATTTATACCTGTGAGCATTTTTCCGTGAGTATTTTTCCTGTTGGCATTTTTCCTAGAACCTAAAAAAACATAGATTCAAGCCACATATAAATACAAGTACATATAAAAAGTGCAAACATTAGAAGAAAATGATCAAGGTCCAAGAGAGCAATTTTACTGTTTTTTCTCTAAACCACATGCAACAAGACCCAGTATTTTACAGAACAGTTATATGATCAGATGAATGCACTTTTAGTAGCAATGGCATTTTTAATAGATATGACTACCGATATTGGAACCAGGAAAATCCCATGGTTTTAATTGAAACTAATTTTCATCAACGATTTAGTGTGAATGGTGGTGTGGTGACCGATTGATAGGGCCATTTTTTTACAGAAGATACTCTAAATCAAGATAAACTTTTGACTAAAGATCTTGGTAATCGTTTATTTCCAGCAAGATGAAGCTACTTCACATAATGCCAAAATAAATGTCAATTGATTCAACACCAGATTTGGTGAAAAGTAGATAGGAACATTTGGACCAATTCGGTGGTCTGCGCATTCGTCCGATCTTATGCCACTTAATTTTGGTTTTGGAGATACCTTCAAGATACTGTATATAACACGCAACCAGAAAACTGTTATAAATTGAACATACACATCCTTTCAGTACATTAATCAATAATAAAAAATAGTCTTACTGGACTTTATTTTGCTATACAGTGTGGAAGGAGTTACTATGCGTTAATTTTAAGGGGTTATAGAAAATATCAAGAGGAACAAAAAAGTCTGATACAACTTCGTTCTAGGTGTACTACTTTTTCAGATAAAAATAATAAAGTTGTAAGTTTTAATATTATTTTGCTGTGTTAATAATACTAGGGCTTAGTAATAATAATAATTATGGGACTTTGTCAGAAGATGCATCTCATCTAGCACAATAAAAACAATTAATAACATTTTTTTGTATGATCAATGGTTCATGCAGAAAATCGGATTCTTTTTGCAATTACAGTTTTACAATGTATTTACTTTACTTTATTACTATTGGATAAATGGTAATTTTTATTTCATAATGTTATCTTTTAAACATGTATTTATTCAGCGAAGTGTTTTGTTCAATGCAAGTTTGCAGCGCTCAAAGCAGTACACATTTAAAGACTAATTATTGTTACCTAATTGAATATATTGTGCTTAATATTCAGGTTTTAACTTTACAGTAGAATACAACATTAACTATGTATTATTTTCAGGCCTGAAACAGTATCATTACTACTAGATAATATATTAGAAAAAGATAAAACTGAAAGTTGTATTGTAGGAGGTATTCAAGTACTTTTAGCTATTCTAGATGTAAATAAAGTTAGGTAAATATTTAACAAAAATAAAAATGATTTTAATAAAAAACATACCTTCCATTTATAGTTGTGAAGAATCAAATGACGTTGAACGAAGGCAAGCAATTATTGAAAGCACCACTCTTGCCATCTTGAATCGACTTAAGGATTTCCACACATTATTGTTAGAACCACCAAAAGTAAGAGTTTTAATGTACAACTGGACACTGCATAAAGGACTTTTTTTTTTGTTTCTATAGAAAGCACCTGTAACTACCACATTTGGGGTGTTGGATCCACCACTTGGCAATACGAGATTACAAGTAACACGATTATTTGCTGCAATCATATCAACAAATAACATTGATTTGATGAAAGAAATAATATCGTTAGGAACGTTACAAGTTTTGTTGGATCTTTTTTTTGCATTTCCATGGAATAATTTCCTGCATACTCAGGTGCAAGCCTGTATTACCTCTGCTTTAAAAGGAGCTCACATTCCGTCAGAGACGGGGGAAGATGATGCCTTATATAAACATGTATGTTGATTCATAATGAACTAATGTGATTGTTTTTACTTTTCAATTGCTTTTTTTCTTTTTCCAGTTACTAGTTAATTGTAAGTTAGTAGAAAGAATTTTAGATGCTTGGAAGGACAACGATGTTCAGCAGTAAGTACTTTAATTTATTACAATTTTTTAAAAGTTACGTATATGTTATTTGTGTATGTGCCTGAGTGAATGTTAAAAAATAGAATTTCTTAAGTACGATATCAACACTTGAGGTAACAGTACACCAAACAGTCTAAATCATATATTACTAACCTTTTGAAGGTATGTCCCTCCTTGTAGGTGAGATTTTTGTTTACAACAACCACTTGGGACCATCTGTTTTTATTTATGTGTTTCTGTTATAATAATATACCGGGTGGGGCAATAGTGTGGGGAAGTCCGATAGCTCCTAAACGGTAACAGCTAGAAAAATGGTTCTAATACGGATGTAAACAGTGGATAGAGACGCATCTCGAGAAAAATTATTTTCAAATATACAGGGTGTTGCAGAAAAGTGTGACACGCTTAAGGTAATTTTTTTTAAATAGAATGCCCCAAATATTTTTGCATATTTAACACCTCTCTTGGCAGGTTTATTCATATCTAGAATTTTAGCGCCATCTAATGACCGGTTTAGAAGTTATAAATTTTTTTTCAAAAAAATTGAGTTTTACATTATGCCACTTAACAGTTTACCACTTTCACGGCCGCAACTGTGAAGACGAATTTAAGTAGGGATTTTGTTGCAGGGACTTGTAGGGTGCTCTTCTTTAAAAGAAAATGAACCCACCATGTACAGGGTCTTCAAAATTAATTTTTAAATTTAGCCCCTCCCCTCCTATGACAAGATTTCGCCCCCCCCTAGAACGAGTGAAAGATTGAAACTGACAATGACAAATGAAAAGTAGTCTGTGCACTAAAAAAGGATAAAATGATTAAAAAATAAATAAACAAAATTTCCTTAACAATGGGGCTATGCTCTCCGCTACAATTTGTTCATTCAAACATGTTGTCCAAAGAAACGATATCCTATAAAACAAAAGATTTTAAAATTTTTGTTGCCTCCCTTACAAAAAGTCTGGCCCTATCTAGTTCAACGTTCTAGCTACGGCCCTGTGCTCCAGTACAAATTGCAGGTCTATATAATAAAACTTTTCATTACAGACACTTCCTATATGCAGGTAAATTTCGTGGAAGCAATGCTTTACTATTATTAAGACGTGCTAAATTGTATGTTTTCATTAAGTGAGATCCTCTAATAAATGAACAAAAAGTGTGGCACCATCAATGTACACTTGCTGGAAATTTTACTGTATACAGGTGGTGTCTCATAGCCCCTGCACCAGACTTTACCAGTGCATTTCTGATGGCATTTGAAACAAAAAATGTTAATAAAGTTTTTTTATTAGAGAAAGTTCAAATTTTTAATAATTTTGACCAACGTTTTTATAAAAGTACGTATAAAATTATAACGCGCTATTGATATCATTAATAAAAAATAAAATTAACTATATGTAAGTGCAAGGTTTGCAATTTTAAAGCCAGACAAACATGATGAGATCACATATTACTGTGTATTTTTCTAGTCCAAACCCACCATTTTCAAGCTCCCAATTGTGTTACATTGTATTATTGCAAATTAAATCGCTTTGCTTCATTGACATAGTGGTTTTGCTTTACTAAAATGCACGTTTCAAATAATGATTAATTGTAATACAAAACGTAAATATACAAAATTGTGCATTAAGCTTTTAATTTTTACAGGATTTTAATTTTATTTAACCGTGACCGCGCATATCTTTTTACTGTAAAATTGGTTAAACATAGTCTCAACTTTTACTAGTAGAAAGTTGGGTAAGAGTTTTTCACATCGAATTCCAATCGCCTATGGAATTTACTAATTAGTGTGAATTAATGATGCTAATCTAAACTAGAAAATGAAGAATCTGGGTTACAAAAATTACCAGGGTAGAAGGGTAAAATTTAAAAATGTAATTTAATTACAGTAACATTAATTTAGTTAATTTTAAGAAGACAAGTAAAATGAAAATGAACATCTATTGTCCCTATCCATATTTAGTTATATTGTATGTCGCTGACATTTTTAACAGCTTAAATAATATCAGTGTTGCTTGAAATCTGATCTCATTTTCAGGGTGGCCAGCAAGCCTGGAAACCTTGAAAATCGGGAATTTGCACAATTGGGAAAAAACTGGGGAAAAAAACCTTGAATTAGTGACCAAAGTGGAGAATTTCTATTTTCAGGGAAAAATAAAAAAAATCAAACTAAGAATAGACTACAAACAAAAACATGTAGCGCATTATTGCATAGTTATTAAGCAAATATTGAAAAATAAAAACTTTTATGTACAAGAAGTGGGCACATCGTGTACGCCATACAGGACCAGAAATGCAATCTCGCGGCAGTTACTAAGGGTAACAAACTTTAATGCACTTTAAAGTTCTTTGCCCTTAGTAACGGTCTTAAAAGTAAAACTATTTGTTCTATGTATGTAATCTCCACAGAAATGCTGCAACATGAAAGCCACCTTTCTATTTGCAATTTAAACTGTTGGTTTTTAAAAGCAATGGAATTTGTAATTACATATTTTTTACAGTTGCACAAAAAATGTTGTGTATACCTCGCCCGCGTAATTGTTTAGTGTCGTTGAGATTGTCCTGCCTCGACCGCAAACGGTCTCGGCGACATTTATTCTCTCGGTACGTTAAAAAGAGATTCGTGGCCGGGTATACAAATAACTATTTTTTTCTATTTGCGTGTTCAAACGAAGCCATTTGGACACGCATTTGCAAAAAGATTCAGTCTGGAAATAGTAACATTGTATTTTTAAAGTTGGTATTGTTAAACAGCTGTTCTTAAAATGTCAACGTTATTTACGCCAATTTGAAAAACAAATGCAGAATTAGAATTTGCCAAATATCAAACTATTTAAAAAAGTACCTATCCCTAACAAATTTTGTTTAAAACTACTTTATTTCTTTTAAACGATTACAAATTAACGGAAATAGAAAATAGTATATTAAAGTATTAGTTTCATAAGAATACGTTTTTAGCGCACGTGTCCAAGTTTAGAGAACGACCCGTGTAGCGGGGAGTTTTCTAAAGGACAAGTAACACTAAACATTTTATGAAACGAATACTTTATACTATTTTTTCTAGTTGCGATATTTTGTGATTATTTAAGAAAAATTAGTTCTGATTTATAATTAGTTTTTTTCGTTGACCGTTTGTTAATGTCAATATTAATGAATGATTTTTTCTAAAAAAGGATGTATTAATGGACGTCATTAATACACTCTTTTTTATTAAGTAACTGTTTTGTGAAAAAAGGATGCATTAATGGACCTCATTAATACACTCTTTTTCATTAATAAACCCGTTTGTGATTTTGACGTTTTGATGATGTTTTACTTTGGGCAACCAGATATACGCACAAGTTTGGATTCGGTATTATTTGAAATTTTCTATCTTAAAATCGAAGAATTTTACGGTCAACGAAAAACTGTTGTAATCAATTCGTTTGTTAATGAGCAACTAATGATCTCAACTATTAAAGGCACTCACTCCCTATCGCTCGTTCGTGCTTTAAACAGTTTCGATCATTAATCGCTTTCATTAACAAACTAATTTATTAAATAACTATAAATAAAATTTGTTAGGATATTGTTTAGGATTGTTAGGATTTGTGGAAATACCTTGTTAAGTAGGCAAGTTAAGTTGACGACACTGAAAATTCTAATTGTGCATTTGTTTTTCAAATTTATATCATAAATAAGTTTGACATTTTAAGAACAGCTGTTCTTCATGGTGATAACTTTAAAAAATAAAATATTACTATTTCCAATATTTAAATAAATCTCTTTTGGACACGCAAAATTCTTTTCCAAATTGCTTTATTTGGACACGCAAGTAGAAAAATTAGTATAATGTATTCGTTTCATAATAAGACATGTTTTTAGCACACGCGTCCAACTCAAGGAAACGACCTGCGTAGCAGGGACAAAGATAGTAAAGGACAAATAGAAAAAATAGTATAAAGTATTCGTTTATATGACGTTTTAGCGCACTTGTCCTTTAGAAAACTGGACAGAAAACGGGTCGTTTTCTGAAGTTGGAAGCGTGCGCTAAAAATGTATCTTATGAAACTAATTCTTTAATATACTTAAATAAAGATTAGTAAAAGTTTCACAGTTTTATTAAAATACAACCTGACAATATTGTTTCGACAGCTATGCTGTCATTATCAAAGGTAATATAATTATAAACAAACACGTCACTAAGGTAAATACAAAAATAGGTAACTAGATAAAATAATAATAATAATCAGAATTAAATATCTAATACTTCCAGTAACATTTACCATTTAAATTGTTCTTTTTGTAGTTCGGTCTATATTGGACAAACACTTCAAAATTTGGACAAACACATCGAAATTTGGACATAAGATATAAAGAACACGTACGTCATTACAAAAATAAACATCCTGAAAAATCTAATTATGCCAAACACCTTTTAGAACAAAATCACACAATGACTCCTCAAAATAATATTAAATTCCTACATTTTTGTAATAACAAATGCAAATTAGACATTTTAGAAGCCTTTGAGATATACAAACACAAACTCAAGGTACCTTTAATGTATGAACAACTTGAGCTCAGTAATTCTCCGTTACTGGAAGTATTAGATATTTAATTCTGATTATTATTATTATTTTATCTAGTTACCTATTTTTGTATCTACCTTAGTGACGTGTTTGTTTATAATTATATTACCTTTGATAATGACAGCATAGCTGTCGAAACAATATTGTTAAAGTATATTTTTATATAAATTATATTGTTAAAAATCCACTTCAATTTGCGTGCAGTCATGCAGTGTATGTTTTGGTTGATCCCAGTCTGATGGTACCTTGTACTTATAATAATAATAATAATAATAACGGTCTTTATTTTTTCCTAAAAAGAAATACATTGGTCTTACACCTTAATCACTAAATAAATGTCATCACGAGGCAGTATCAAGTTCAGAATCAGATTTATTTCTGTTTTCCTGCTCTTCCACGTAACCTCATACTAATAAATTTTATTTTGCGTTATACGTAGTACGAATACGAGTAATACGACATCATACATCACCAATGATGTGCTTTAGTAGAGAAACAATTTGTGCAATTTGAACTACCATTATTTTCTTAAAATCGATTATTTTAAAGAATTAATTGAAGGTCCAATTAATCGATTATTAATTGATTATTATGCACAGCCCTACCTATATCCTATTCTGAATTATCTGCGTTTGCGCAGTTGCATCATGTTGCAGAATCAGCAATGTAAACATAACAAACCATATAACATCTTGTTTGAAGAAAATAACAAACACTACTGTATGTGCTAAAAACATTATACTGCACTGCTAAGCGAAAACGTCCTATCTGCAAAACATCAACTCAGAAATATACCATATTTTTTCTTAGCTCACATTAACATTCTATATAGTACATTTCTACATTGCAGTTTTGCAGATAGGACTTTTTCACTTAGCAGGGCAGCATACCCGTCTTTATTTGCATTTTTTCCTAAAACTACGATTCTGAAAAAACAATGTTATAGGGATTTTTTGTTTGTCTTATTGATGTCTATATACCTGCCGTGCTTGATGTCCTTGTTCTTAGCCACCCTGTATAGCATGTCATCTTTCTTTGATTACACAAAAACAAGACAAGATACAAAAAATTGTTTTAAAACCCGTTTTTTTTTTGGTAGGAAACTAAATAAATTTTATTTGACCTAATGCATCTTCTCGATAAACCTAATAGTTTCTGAGAAAAACAGCAAAATTCATTTGGGGATGTGATTTATCCGTGTTTATCTTTTCATGACTTACTACCTACGGATTAAGACTTTTAGGGGTTGATTTAGCAAACCACAGAGAAGGCCTATTAAAATCCGAAAACTACCTCAACTTTCCCCTATTTCTTAAAATATAATTTAAACTGAGTGGTGTAAAGTTAATAATTTTCTATAGATTTATTATAATACACAAAAATTATGAAATATAAGAATTAAAGATTGCATCTAAGAAATTCAATTCCATTTGTTATGAGATTGAGATCACATTTAAAAAATTAATTTTACCTCATGTTTTGTAACTTATACTAACTGACTATAAAAATATCATCTGTTTATTTTTAATTGTGCATACATGCAGAAAACCGTAACAAATATCGTACAATGTAATGTTAACTGTTGCAGGTCAGAAGTTAAAGGTGTACGACAGGGTTACATGGGCCATTTAACCAATATAGCTTGTAGTGTAGTAGAATTGTGTTCATCCAGTACATTGGGACAATTTCTAAAGGATAATTTACCAGAAATTGCAGATTCCTTTGATAAATTTAATGAAAATACACTTCAGGAAGTTAAAAAGACCAGGGAAATACTATTGGTACTAATAAGTTTATTAAATAATTGTGTTTATTTTCTCTAATTTACTTCAATTATAACACATTTTAGGGTGGTGCCCATCCTAATGTAGCTAATGAGGATGGTGATGAGTATGGGGAGATACCATTTTCTCAATCTACTCTTCTACACCAACAGGTAAGTTTTAACTAAATCTAAACCTTAAACAGAGTATAAGTCTTGTAAATTAATTATGTAGATGTACGCGCAGTATCAAGTGCATCAGCTTACTCCCCACTTCATTGAAAGTTACGGCTTTAATGACGATGATTTCAATGATGGAGATGATACACTACAGTATGTAAATGTTCGGAAGAATGTGAGATTGCAAAATTAATTTAAAATATTTTCAGAACTATAGATCACAGAACCAGCATGAATTTTGATTTGTCTGAAGGAGATTTGGTACAGCAGCATGAACTATTCAAGCAAATGTGTGCTCAAAATATCAATACATTAGACGATGCTGATGATCAGATCTTTGAAGATCGCGATCATACTTTCCAGACAGTTATAGAGAAGCAAGGGGAACGTCATGATGCTGTTTATAGCAGTGATAGTGATGAAGATGATTCTCCACCACCTGAGGATCCTTTTATGGATATTGATCGTAAGTAGTTATCTTAAACAAATGATCTTTGCTTACAAAAGCATTCAAAAAACTGCACACTATTGAAAATGTTATGTTATATAACATAGGCTCAGTATTGGTTAATTTTTATTATACTACAGTAATGACATACAATATTATGGAAATTTCAAGAACATTTCTTACTTTCTATTATTTACCTTGGACTGACCCTCTGGTCCATGAATGAAACTTATTTTTCTTTAAGATTCGACCAACAGAACGTCTACTTATTCCTACAGATGAACTCACTTCTCTCTGACTAACATGGGGATTTTCAATCGTTGCCAGCACAACAGATAACTCATTTTCTTCATTCACAACATTGTTAATTCGTTCACTTTTTTCATACTGTACATTGCCGGTCCTCACAAATCTATTGAGCAGGTTTTGAAAGCTGTGAACTTTAGGGAGCCTCCGTTCAGGATATCGTTGGTAAATTCTGCGGGCAAGCAAACAATTTCTTTCCGACTCGCCCAAAACAAAAGTCATGTCTACAAGTTCTTTATTACTAAAATTAATTTTGAAAAACTAAAACACCTACTAGAACTAAACACTGATGGTCAATAACTGCGAGAAATGTACGTTTTGCATACGTGCACAACAATTGCTAGATGCTTTAATGTTTTGTTGAACAAAAACAACCAACACACTTAACAACTAAATAAATAATTGTTTTTAATTGTGTACTTCTTGCAGCTTTTTCTCAATAAATCAAAAGTGGTTACAGATAGCTATAGGGACGTACATACAAAAAATGTTCGTTATTTAATTCTGCATCACAAAGGTACAAAATATACAGGGTGTTCCATTTGAAAAAGTTGTGAATTTTAGCTTTGAAGTTCTCTAAATTTAAAAATTAATTTTGAACACCCTGTACATGGTGGGTGCATTTTCTTTTAAAGAAGGGTGCTCTTCTTTCTACAAGCCCCTGTAACAAAATCCCTACTTAAATTCGTCTTCATAGTTGCGGCCGTAAAAGCGGTAAACTGTTAAGTGGGATAATGTAAAACTCAATTTTTTTGAAAAAAATTTATAACTTCTGAACTGGTCATTAGATGGCGCTAAAATTTTAGATATGAATAAACCTGCCAAGAGAGGTGTTAAATATGCAAAAATATTTGGGGTATTCTATTTAAAAAAGAAATTACCTTAAGCGTGCCATACTTTTCTGCAACACCCTGTATATTTGAAAATAATTTCTCTAGATGCGCCTCTATCTACTGTTTACATCCGTATTAGAACGATTTTTCTAGCTGTTACCTTTTAGGAGATATCGGACTTTCCCACCCGGTATGTATCTCTTACAGACTACTTTTTTTTCTTCTAATTATGTTTTTCGGAAAACTTGTCTCCCCTTGGAATGTTGTTTTACTCTGTCCCTGGTCACCTGAAATGCCGGTGATTTCTGTATTTCTTACCTTTAGAGTTGCTTCAAGTAAAATCTGTGACAATTTGAAGCTTGTAGCTTGTGGCATTCAAGAGATATATACACCGTGTCTGCGTAAGTTGGCTACATATGGAAAACTTTGTTATTATTGATTTTATGAAAAACAGTTATTCTTCATAAAAAGTTCTGCATTGTCTAAAACCCAAAATTCAACCATCAGATATTAAATTATATCAGTCGTATCATAATAATAATAATTATATTATTTTTGTTCAAGAGTAAAGTACCTTCATTTTTGACCATATCGAAAATTTTTAATAGAAAAGATGTTATGGATTAAAAATAATTTTGCAGTTCTGCAGTAAAAATAGTTCTGCATGTTCTAAATTCCAAAATTCAACCATCAGATATTAAATTATATCAGTCGTATCATAATAATAATAATAATGTAAAAATAATATTTTCTAATTGTAAATAAACAATATTGAATATTTAAAAATTATTTTTAATACATAACATCTTTTCTTATTAAAAATTTTCGATATGGTCAAAAATGAAGGTACTTTACTCTTGAACAAAAATGATATAATTATTATTATTATGATACGACTGATATAATTTAATATCTGATGGTTGAATTTTGGGTTTTAGACATGCAGAAGTTTTTATGAAGAATAACTGTTTTTCATAAAATCAATAATAACAAACTTTTCCATATGTAGCCAACTTACGCGGACACGCAGTAGAATCAATGATTTTTTAAGAAATGCCTCCCCCTGCGACCCCCTGGGTTTTTTAGGATTGAAAATATACTTATGCACCCCTTTGGTGTAAGGCACACCTGCCTGTAAAATTTCAGCTTACTAAGTCTTCTGGTTTTCGAGATATTTTTCAGTGGACACCAGAACCGGCTATTATTATATGTTTGATGTACTAATAAGGTGTTATATTAAAATTAATAATTTTATTAATTTTTATTACATTATTTAATTATCTTTTATATAATTATTTTTTAACTACCGACCATTATTCTCTGGCCCGCCACATATGCTAAGTTACTCCAAATGTCACGACTTTTTCCGAAAAGTTTCCCTATCACTGCTTTAGCAAATGATTTGACACTGCTTTAGCAAAACATTTGACACTGCTTGAGCAAAAGATTTGACACAGCTTTCTTACAAAGTTTCCCAACTTTTTTGATTAAATTTAGATGTTCTTACTGTACTTAAAAATAGCTGATATCTAACATACCATGCAATCAAATAAAAAGGAATTATAGCAGGCTGTGAGGTTGGTATCACTACATATTTATTAATTTGCGGTCATTGTTAATTGTAGCAGTTAATTTTGGTAGTTAATAGCTTAATCATGGCCTACTCAAATTCCTTTTTTTTTGATCACCTGGTATTATCCTGTTAATTATTTTCTTATAGATACATTCCACGCCGATTCGACCAAAGTTTGCGCGGTACCCTCATAGATTCTTTTTATATTTTGTTCACGTAATACCCTTTGCAAGCCTTATATAAAGCTCAAATATTACTGCCCATAAATACACCGTTCACGAGATATAGAGGTTTATTTTTTTCAGTTTTAAACGTACATGCCTATATTCAAATGCTATTTACTCAGCTTTCGTATTAGTTAGGAAGGTCGAGTTTTTTTGCATTTGAAAGAGAATGAAATGGACTATCTACAGTAATATTTGTTCGTTTTTCCAACATTTGTAACATAGTATATCTGAGTTTTTAACCAATTTTGACTTTTCTCAAAATCAGTTCCATTAATTTTTTTTCAAAAAAATTATAGCCATTCCATGCAATGTTCTTATAATTGCGTTAAAATTTCAATTTGGTATCATTGGAATCAGAAGTTATGAATTTTCTTCTATAGTCGTGCAAACAAAATGTTTTGAAACGACATGCACTTGTATTAAGAACAGCGAATGTGACCCTCAAAATGTTCCATTAATTTTCTCCAAAAAAGTCACAACTAACTATGCTTGATATGTCCTTATCATTGTAATAAGATTTCAACTTGGTATCTCAATAGAATCGGAAGTTGAGACATTTTTCTCTGTAGTTATGCATATAGACTTTACACACTGCAACAAGAATTATCCGAAGTCCACGGGACGCAATTTTGAGCTAACCTATTGTAAAAATAAATATACAAATTTATAAATAAATATACATAGGATAGAATCAAATAATGTTTTTTTGTTTATTGTTTCCAGCCTTACTTTGTGGAACTCCATAATCATGAAATAAATAAAGATTAGTAAAAGTTTCACAGCTTTATTACAATACAACCTGACAATATTGTTTCGACAGCTATGCTGTCATTATCAAAGGTAATATAATTATAAACAAATACGTCGCTAAGGTAGATACAAAAATAGGTAACTAGATAAAATAATAATAAAATTTATCGCAAGTCAGAATGTTTGGTTTAACCAAGAATGTCTGAAACGTCAGGTTATTCCTAACTACGTAAACATCACTACCAGAACCAAGAATTCGATTACTGAAAAAGTGATTAGGAATGCCAAAAGAAGATGGCTCAAAGAAGAATCGAAGAAATGGTTTAGTATAAGAGACAATATGCACGTTTATATAAAGGTACTCCATACAGAACTTACTCATAAATTACACAATATCCAATTTGACATCTTAGATTTTGACATTAGTGAAACCGTCAGTCACATTAAATTCAAAAAATACACCACACAGAAAAATAAACTTCATCGACTTGTACAACAAAAACGTAAACTACAAAATAACATTAATTGTCAGAACACTGCAAACTTTTATCCTCGTTTCATAAACTTGTCGAATATAACATTCAATGACAGAGAAACACAATTTCTTAACAAAGGTTTCAAATTTTGTCCTTTTCCAAAATTTACCAACAAAATTAAAGAAATTTTGGCCGTTGAATGAGAAACTATACTTAAGAAAGATCATAATAACTATGCAAAATTCCAAATTTCGAATTTGTTAAAAGAGATGTCTTTGAAACAGGACAAAATGTACAACACATCTAATATATCACTTCTTCAATCTATAAAACACAAAATCACAGAGAACAATCTAATTTCTGTTAAAGCAGATAAGGGTAACACTTTGGTAATTCTTTCAAAAGATATTTACATACAAAAAGTTAATGAATTTATTAATAAAGAAAATTTAGAAACTTTAAACAAAAACCCAACCACAAAATTCCAAAAAGAAATAAAACAAGGTTTAGAAAACTGCAATATCTGCTTTTCAGAATTAGAAAAGCAACAAATCATTAATAAAAACCCACAACCACCTAAACTATATGGACTAGTCAAAACACATAAACAGAATATGCCAATAAAACCAGTTGTATCATACATCAATGCACCTAATCACATTTTATCCAAAAAACTGAACCAGATTATTAACATGATAGGTTACAAATCGAAATACTCTGTTAGAAATTCATTAGAATTAGTAGATAAGCTGCAAAACATACATCTTCCACCACATTCAAAACCTGTTACTTTTGATATTTGCAACATGTTCTCCAGAATACCCCCACAAGAATGTATTCCTTTATTAGATAGTTTCTTGATCAATAGTAATATAGAATTAGTTAAAAGGTTAAAGTTAATTCAATTATTTGACCTTTGTACAAGTCAAAATGATTTCACTTTTAATTACATAATTTATTTACAAAAGGATGGTTTACCTATGGGTAATTCTCTAAGTCCTCTATTAGCTAACATATTTATGGACAAGTTCGAAGATCGAATATTTGAATTAAAC
Source organism: Agrypnus murinus (assembly GCA_929113105.1). Lineage (NCBI taxonomy): Eukaryota > Metazoa > Arthropoda > Insecta > Coleoptera > Elateridae > Agrypnus > Agrypnus murinus. The sequence continues at coordinate 69,936,931 of OV816031.1, read as the reverse complement.
CTCTCTAAACACATTATCTTCTGGTTTCGTTATGTTGATGGCATTTTAGCTTGTTTTGACAGTTCTTTTGAGGTTATCAATGAATTTTTAATTCTTATTAACAGTATCCACCCTAACATAAATTTTACACTAGAAACAGAACAAAACAGGGCTATAAACTTTCTAGACTTAAATATCAAGATTAACGCAGACAATCTATTTGAATTTTCCATATACAGAAAACCAACACAAACAGACATAACAACACCAAATGTATGTTGTCACCATAATACACATAAAATAGCAGCCTACAGATCATTAGTACACAGAGCTTTAACTATTCCACTAACAAAATCAGATTTTAGCAAAGAGATATCAACCACTAAACAACTAGCACATGCAAATCATTACAATCCGAACATGATTGACACTTTAATTAAACAAAAAAATTATAGGTTAGCTATCAAAAGAATGTATCCCATTGACAATCAAACAGAAGACACAAATTACGTATCTATACCATATTTTGGCAAAATATCAGAAAAAATTGCACATATACCTATATATACCTACATATATATAAGAAAAACCAACAATTATAAAATAACATTTAAAACCAACACTAACACTTTTTCATTTTTATTTAATGCTAAAGACAGAACACATGATATCATGAAATCGGGCATTTACCGTTTAAATTGTTCTTTTTGTAGTTAGGTAACACGTACGTCATTACAAAAATGAACATCCTGAAAATCTAATCTAATCTAATCCCTAAAATCTAATCTAAAAGATGTTTCGAATTTTAACAATAAAAGTGCAATAACAAAAACACCGTTTTTTTGTCGAAACCGCCTGTCATCAAAAATCGTTTTTTTGTTTCCGCATTTTTATTATTAAAATTAGGAACATTTTTTTGAAAAAAATAATGTCTACACATGAAAAGTGTTGATTTAGCGAAAAAAATTTGACGCTATCTCTATTAATAAATAAGAACGCGTAGTTCGCTATTTTTTCGCATAAATCTTAAATAAAACGCTTTTTTGTCTGAAAATTGATAGCATAAGAACCGCAAGGTTTCTTTCTAACCCGTACAAAATTCTCATAGATATATGACATATACTTTCTGAGAAAAAAATTAGTGAACTTACTTTCAATGAAATTGTCCCTAAAAATGGGTACCTTTTATTGCGTATCGTCCGATAAAAACAAAAGTATACCAGTTAGGAATATAATATTTTACTGTAGTATGTAGAAATTCATTTGCTATTTGCTCGTTTTTAAAATATTTAATTCGGTTCAGTAGTTCCCTAGCAATACGCTTTCAAAGTCAGAGGACTATAGAAAAAAATTGGATAGTAGTTACCTATTTTTGTATCTACTTTAGCGACGTGTTTGTTTATAATTATATTACCTTTGATAATGACAGCATAGCTGACGAAACATTATTGTCAGGTTGTATTTTAATAAAACTGTGAAACTTTTACTAATCTTTTTTTATTTCACAAATAATGTTTGTTTAATTAATATGTATTAAAACAATTATTTTTCCAAAAATTCCCCCCCCTCCCCAATAATTCTTTGGGTCCACCTCTGATTATATGATAATACAACGAATTATAATTATTACTACTTTTGGTTTAACAAATCAAGCTCTAAACAGTCATTGGAAAATGAATAAGAATTTCAATACCAACAGGAAGAGTAGAATGGACTTTAGAGTTCCAGGAAGCCTTCTGGAGCTGATAAATCGCTGGTTCAAAAATCCTTCATATGCTTTAAATTCAATTATAATTTTCAGCAAAACCTACCTTTTTTAAATATTAAGTTTATCGACATTTGATTGATCTTTTGTTGTCTTTCGTCTTCAAAAGTTGTAGAGAAAACTTATCATTTTCAAATGATTGTTTCGAGTTTGATTTGTTAAAACAAAAGTAGTAATAATTATAATTCGTTGTATTATCATATAATATATACCTGCAATAGGTTTGCTCGCAACTGCATCCCGTGGACTTCGGAAATATTCTTGTTGCAATGTGTACAGTGTATATGCACGACTATAGATAAAATGTCCCAACTTTCAATTCTATTGAGATACCAAGTTGAAATTTTATTACAATGATAAGGACATATCATGCAATAGTTCTGATCTTTTGGAGAAAATTAATGGGGCATTTTGAGAGTCACATTCGTTGTTCTTAATACAAGTGCATGTCGTTTCAGAACATTTTATTTGCAAGACTATAAAAGAAAATTCATAATTTTTGATTCCATAGAGATACCAAATTGAAATTTTAACGCAATTATAAGAACATTGCAAAAATCAATGGAACCGATTTTGAGAAAAGTCGAAATTTGTTAAAAACTCAGATAATGTACTATGTTACAAATGTTGGAAAAACAAACAAAAATTACCGTAGATAGTCTATTTCATTCTTTTTCAAATGCAAAAAACCCGACCTTCCTAAGTAATACGAAAGCCGAGTAAACAGCATTTGAATATAGGTATGTACGTTTGAAACTGAAAAAAATAAACCTCTATATTTTGCGAACTGTGTATTTATGGGGAGTAATATTTAAGCTTTATATAAGGCTTGGAAAGGGTATTACGTGAACAAAATAAAAAAAAAAATCTATGAGGGTACCTCGCCAACTTTGATATGGTGATAGTTATATTTTCCCCTTTTTTTTATTAGCCTGGTCATCGCAAAATAGAGATAGTGAATCGGCTGTGGCACCAGTAACAATAGCAGATCCGTGGACGACGAACAGCGAGAAGACAGCATCAGAAGCAAGCACAGGCTGGGCCAATTTTAGTTCCCCTTCCTTTGCCAACTTTGAGGCAAACTTTGAAGTTTTGCGAAGTGATAATGCAAATAAACCTGGTACAGCTTCCACACAATCGGTAGTAGAAACGGATATAAAAATAGAAAATATCGAAAACAATGATAAAAAAAATATAGAAGATAATCATTCTGCAAAAAGCAGTTTAAGTAACAAAAGTATTGAAACTGTTGCTCAAGTAGTTAAAGAAGTTGTGGAGGAAGCTAGTAAAGAAATTGCCGCTGGTGGTGATCAGGGTAATGTTTTGCCTAATGCTGCTGCTCAGCTGTCCAAGTAGGTTAAACGATTTTATATTATTCTAATTTAATGATTGCTTTAATGTAGAAATGTGAAAAAAGTAGAAGGGGACAGCCATCAATTACAGACAGGGTCTCCTGAAGTAAGAACTATTAGACCAGAACCTGACCAACAAGGTATATGAGTGTAAACAACAACATATCACAATATAGGAACTGCTGAGAATGTAAGTGTGAATGAATAACATATGGACCGTTTGTATAGTATTTTATAATTAATAACATATTGTTAGCCATCACCATCAGTAAATGTACGAACAATTATTATTATTATTTTAATTTTTTTTATGTATTTCTTTGTAGCAATATTATTTTTAATGAAAATATGCAATTTGTTAAAAATGCCAATGTTATTTATTTATTAAATTTTGACATTTCTAGGAAATGCTGAGTATGTTCAGTGAATTCAACAGTTGAGCTTCAGCATTATGCAATTACTTTAATCATAGTGAGCTTTTAATCATATTCGCTGAGTGAATGTAGTAGACATTAGTATCGCATAAATGATAATTGATAAAACAAACTTGTACTCGTAGGTCAATAAATACAAATAAATTGAACAGGTTTATCAGATCATTATAAACTATTTATTGCACGATTCTGTTGCCTCAGTGAACTTCCTGCTGAGTAATAGCTGCGGTATCCACTGAACATACTTATTACGTAGGTTGTTTCTTTTGAATTTTATTAGTTTTAATAATGGCTAACTAATTTTGTATCTTTTAAAATAAAAGACGGGGCGAGGTAATAAATTTATTATTGATTAATTTATAAAAAGAAACAATTGTTAGATATTTCGATTTGTTACATTTTTCTTTTCCTTTTTTTTTGTGTTGTATAAAACTAACAGTACAAATTTAGTCACTCTTGGTTTTCCTTTTTTTTTGTAGAATTAGTTACTTAAAAAGGTTATTATATTATCAAGTTACTTCTACATGCAGCATATTCCATCAGTATTAACTAATTTTTCCTTTTTTTTTTAAATGTAATTTGTTAATAAAAATAGAATCTCCGCGAAACCAATATTAATATAGCACATCACAATAACAATAAAAAAAATGAAAAGAACATTGTCTTTCAAATAAACAATTAGTGTGTTCAAATCAATCACCAGTATTTCTCACTTAAATGCTGACTAAATGATAAAATCTAGTTAACTATTAATAAGTGTCTTGCTAATAATAATAAATAGAAGAATTGTAATAGTAAAAATAATTTCTGTCCACAGTCGAGGAAAGTATATGGGAGCTATCCCGTAAAGATTTTGTGATCAGTTGAATTTTGACGAAATTTTTCGAATTGTAAGTAGCTAGGGTTGTATTGATACAAACCACTTTTGTTCAGGTACTTTGCTATTGAAAAGTCCTTGGTAGGGCTGTGCGATTATGGAAATTGACTGATTTAATCGATCAAATCAATTGATCGATTAAATTGATTGATTGATTAATTCGTGTCTTCTGTGTTTTGGTATAAAGCCTTTTCTTGATGAATATAAGTAATTAATACTAAGGCTGTGCATAATAATCGATTGATCAATTGTTTGATTAATCGATTATTTTAAGAAAATAATCGTAGTTCCGAATAATCAATTAACCAATCAGTCATTTTAACCGATTAATCGATTTCTTTTTTTAATCTATTTTTATTATTGATGTTCATAATCGCACAACCATAGTTGCTTCTCAAACTTTGGTTGAAGTAGCATTAACAACGACCACGAATTGCACAAATTGTTTCTCTACTAAAGTAAAACATTGATGATGATGTATGATGTTGTATTACTCGTATTTGTACTATGTATAAGTACAAAGTATGACCAGAGCACCAGACCGGTACCAACCAGAACATACACTGCATGACTGCACACAAATTGAATTTGGATTTTTAAAAATTAAATTTATATAAAAATATAATTTATATAAAAATATACTTTAGCAAAATTTCAGTAGACCGTTACTATTTATGTTAATTCAGAAAAAGCTTTACACTATAATATAGAAGACACGAATTATCACAAGTGATTAATCGGACCTTCGATTATATTTTTAAATAATCGATTAATCTATCAATCGATTAATCCAATAAATCGATCAATTGATCATTTGATTAATTGGTTAATCAATTAATCGATCAATTGTTGAATCGATCAACCGATTAATCAATCAATTGTTGAATCGATCAACCGATTAATCAATTAATTGTTGAACCGATTAATTGATCAATTGTTGAATCAATCAACCGATTAACCGATCAATTAATTGATTTTTGATTATTGATATCGATAATCGCACAGCCCTAATTAATACTGTCTTCTAAGATTTTGCTAAAGTACAATTTTAAAAATCCACTTTAATTTGTGTGCAGCGTATGTTGTGTTTGGTCTCAGTCCTAGTAAAGAAATCAATATTTCTAAAATAAAAGGGATGCTGATGAGCATCAAATTCCCATAAATTCAAAATATTTTTGAATTAATTTGATTTCGGGAAATTCAAATACAGGGAGTAGTACCAGTACCTAGTTTTTCTGAAATTCATTACCATAGTATTTTTACATGATGCTTGTATCGTAACATAGTAATTAATTTAAAAGAGAACTTTTTAAGTGCGAATATTTTATCTTAAAAATTATTGATCCAAGTACCTACTTATCAATGTTTTGAATTTGCATATTACTTATAATGTCTTTGTGACTATGGATCTGCGATTATGGAAATCAATAATAGAGAATCGATTAACAGAGCAATTGATCAATAATAATCGATCCATCAGACCTTTGATTATTTTTAAAAATAATTGATTAATGAATTAATCAGACCTTTAATTATTTTTTAAAAATAATCGATTATTTAAAAGAATAATCGGAGACCACTAAAGAGTGACTTTAGATAGAAGTCGCCTGAGATGAATTGTTTAACCCATTACTGCCCATATTTAATAGGGATTTCGGATTTTAATAATATTCGAAAATTTGGATGTTTATAGATGTAGCAACACTAGAAAATTGTAAAACAAAATTTTTTTATAGTACTTTTTGAAATTTGATGTTGGTTGATAACGACCACTTGGGCTTCAGAAACAATTTACGCCAATATTCCAGAAACGCATTTATTAGAATAAAACGATAAGTAATAGGAGTACAAAATTAAGAACTTAACTATATCAAAATATGATAACTTTAGCAATGCACTTCTTAAGAATTATGAAACTGATCAAAACATTTATCGTGAAGAGGTACATCGCACGCTTTACAAGCCTTTGTTGTTTTGTTTTTACATAACTGACATCTGAGTCTGTTTTGCTGAGTAATTATTAGATGTCTCCCTGATGTCAGAGAGGGCTGTATGATATAGGCACGTTTTCTTCCAGGAACGGAACTTCTCTTTCCATATTTTTTCAAGAGAGCTCTAACAATATCCCTTCTAAATTCTAGGTTATCCTTAGTAAGTCCGTACTGCCGGGCAAGAATCCAAGCATTCGTGACACAAAGATCAAATAGCCAATATATAATCGGAGTGTACCATTTCTTGCCTCTCATAGCAATTCTGTAGTTGGAAACATGGTTATCTAACTGGTCTACACCACCCATGTACCTGTTATAAAGTTTAATGCAGTTGGGTTGCGAAATTTCCACCTTCTTCTTCTCTTTCACCGAATATCTGTTGCATTTTTGTATCGGTTTCATTCCATGTTCGTTGGATAGCATTGTGACAACATTATTATCTTTCCACCGTACACCTACTATGTCGTTTTTTACGCTAACTTTGCAATCCATTGCACCTCGCTCCAGCTTTTTCATTGTTGAAATTTCTTTCAAGGGGCATTTGTCCATTCTTTGGTCTCTAACGGTACCCGTGGCTCCAAAATAATTTTCACCAAGAGATCGAATTAATCTTGCGGAAGTAAAGAAATTATCAAAGTATAAAGAAAATCTCTGATTTGGGTAATGTTGTTTCAAAAGTTCACAAAAATTTACCACCACAGATTCACCAAGACCCTGGCCTTGCTTTTCTGTTCCAGATTTTCTTCCTTGATAAATATCAAACTGCAAGCAATAGCCAAGCTTTAGAGCAGCTACCCAGGCCTTATAACCAAAACGAACTGGCTTTCCCTTTATAATTGTCTGCACCCATGACGCCCATAGTAGGGTATCATAGACTCGTCCACGGAAACATTTGGTTCAATTGGTGCATACCTTATAAATTGCTTGTTTATAGCGTCTATGAGTGGACGTATCTTTCCTAACTTATCATTTTCGGGTAAGTTATCATTATCCGCTGCAGGAAGAATAGCACTTATGTCTTCGAATCTGTTCCGCCTCATTGAGTCCGCCACTAATGTATTGTGAACGTCTTCACTTTCTTCCCAATACATCCATCTTCTAGGTAATGGAACATATCCACTCAAGAGTAGAATTCCAATGAAGCAGTACATTTCGTCAACAGACGGCTCAACATTGGTTTTATTTTTTTTTTGCTGCATAAATGCATGTATATCTTGTGAGATCTTCCACAATTTGTGGCGTCAGCATCAATTCAAAAAATTGCAACGCATGATTTTCTGAAGTCAATGTAAGTGGTGGGACAAATTGAGTAAAATTCTGGCAGCGCACTTTTTCAAGATCACCTTTCTTCCATTTGGTCAACGTGTATTCACCAGTCCTAGGTGATTTTCTGCGCCTTTTTATCAAATCCGCGAGAGAAATATTCTCATCGTCGTCAGATTGTGTCTCCAGTTCTTCATGGTCAGATGTTTCTTCCACTTCTTGATGGTTAGATTGTTCTTCCATTTCTACTTCATCATCTTCATCAGTTTGATATACCGGTTCCTCTTCATTACTAGTCTGTGCATTTTTGGACCACGTACCTCTATTTTCAAAATATATTTCAGCTTCCGCAGCTAATTGTCTCCGATCAAGTCTATCGGGGTCGTTACACTCTTCATCGCCAGAATCACCGGGCGTATTGTATCTGTCGTCGTCTGGAGGTGTAATGAATATTCCATCGGGAATTTCACGAGCATTATCCTTATCAATATTTTCAACTTCTTCTAATAGTTCGGCAGCAGTTAAGGGACGTTTCCTAATAATTAAAAAGTCATTTAAAAAAAGCACTAATAAACCCAAAAGTAGGTCATACACCCAAGGGGTCGTTAGCGACCCACGATTATTTGAGGTTACATTACAACATGATTTTGTGTTTCGCGTGACAGGGAACTGTCATAGAGGTAAGATACATGCCTTTACATCAGAATTGTCAAAGCAAATTACAAGAAAGTTAAATAGTGATTTACTTATCAGTCATTGTATGATGCCATGTTGCGAACAAAAAAAATGATGATGGACAAACTGCGACAACAGAACATGTAACGGTATCACTGCAGCAAAATTCATGCCAACTAAATAGTTCGGGTATATTACAATGCTATACACGTTTGAATTCAGCGTTGCATAAATATTGTTCAAAATTTAAATTAGAATCTGAGATGGGTTGTTATCGACCCCGTGGGCATTAATGGGTTAAAGGTCCGTTCATATCGTTACGTTCCTTGCCTGTCTGTCCGTGTCTGCACAGCTAGTGTGAATAGGTTTTCCATAACGTGCAAACACAAATTTGTATTTGGGAAAAAATGGATAAGGAAAAAAAAAAGGAAAAAAGCCTGTTAAGAGATTATACATTTAAAAGCTTGCAGCGTCCGAAAGTGGAGGTAAAAAGTTACACGCACTTCAATTTCCCATTAGAACTCTATGAGAAAGTAGTAGTATCTAATTTTCCCGCTAGAGTACGCTGACCTAACCTAACCTAACTCAATCTCCATCTTGGTTGTAGTATTGAGTATTGCAAATCTTACTAGACCGCAACAAGCTCTGCAGCTGGTTGCAAGTGACACCCTCTTTATAAGCTTTGGCAGGGAATCCAAATTTTAAAGCCGGACAAAAGATTCGACTGTTTTAATCTAAATACGCTAAGATTACGACGTAAACGTAAATTCGACTGCACTCAACAGAGAGTAGAACAGAAATAAAGTATCTTGATGCAAATCAGAAGGCAGAAGCTACACAATGTAGCCCCTCTGTTTCAAATAGTAGCGACATCATGGAGCAAACCTGGCATAAACTTTAATAAACAGAAAATTACTACATGCATGGTGTTATGGGAATTCAATAAAAAGTTGTTCAAAAATTACAATTACGGAGATTAGCAGAACTTGAAAGTATTTCTTCCATAGGTTTTTAATTGCAAATTAAAATGTAATTGTAACTTTTTGCCCGTACATTTCCGGAAGCTAGATTTGACCAAAACAATTGAAACACCAGCATTAGTCAAGTTAATGGTTTTTTTTCTAATTTTACACACTGTAAATGGGGTTTAGTGCTATAAATTATTGAAAGGTTATTTAAATGTCAGAAACTTTTGGTAACAACTGGCAAATATATTAAAAATTAGCATGACATCAGCAGGCTTGATTTTAACTCAATATATCTATTTACAACAGCAAACAATTCGTGTTTCTGTTTTTTTGGCCGCCATTGTACATAGATACAAAATAAATACAAATACGTCCAAATGTAATAGCCCAGTAAACCGAATGCCAGTCTTTTGATTTTATTCAGTATAGTTTCAAATTGAAATCGATCCATGCGAAAATATTTGAAAAACTTTTGTTTAACATTAAGTAATAAGCTATACACAAAATATTAATATACAGTGCCCAGTATACTGTCTTTCGGCTTTTTGCTGTTTTTGATTTTCTTCTAGTAATAAAGGACAAATCTTTCTCATATAAATGTGAAACATTTTTTAAATACATCCGTTAAGTAACATACGTTCATTATAGATCTATGTTTTATAAATACGTACGTACAGTTGCGATCATTCGCTAAGGAACAATGAGAAAATCGTGGTAACCGGTGTTTCAGTTTTTTGTACAATGTAAATGTGGATTAAAATACAGTTACATACTTATGTTTGGTTATGTATTAAAACAAACAAATAGTTATAAAATAATAATTAGATTTTCGTGAAGTTTTTACTGTTGTTTAATATTTAATTGCAGCACCGTAATGCTAAAATTACTTTTTGCAGGCCAGACCACTTTGATAATACTGTACGGTTTATAACATCCTGATTTAAATTTTCCCATTCATTGTCTATTGCTTCCCATAACTCTTCAACACTACGAGGTTCAATCATTTTGATCGTAAACTATTCACGATATTTCCCTAAACATCTTCAACAGGGTTAAGATCTGGATTCATTTCAACATCATTTGCATTAAGAAGCGCTATAATTCGACTAGCTTTATGGACTGGGCAATGGTCCTATTGAAAAATAAAATGATTACCATATAATAAATTTACAGATGGTAACATCACATTTTCTAAAATTTCTTCATAAGCTTCACCTGTAAAACGTTCACCAATTCTTGAACACCCAGCACCTCTAACACTTATTCACGCCCATACGTTTGTCAAACATCTCCTACTTCAGCGATTTGGTTGAACATATTGCTTTTCCATTTTTATAGGATTGAAAAACCTTTTCATCGGAAAATATTATATCCGTACAGAAATCATCTTCATGCCCTATGAACTGGTTAGCAAATTCTAGTTTGCGTGCTTTATGATCACCACTGAGCTCACATTTTGCAGCAACTCTTCTGCATCTCAAACCGCTTATCTTAATACAACGTCTTGCTACAGAAATGCTACCTCGAAAATTTGTTTCTGTTACAGCCTTTGCTGCTAAATAAAGGGGATTTTGTTGAACATAATTTATTAAATTGTTTGTAGCTTCTTCATCTCTAACTCTTCTTCCAAAGTAAATTTTTCTATTGAAGTGTCCTCTCCATTTTTGTAGTTATTAAAAACTGAACTTATATGAAAATGTAGCTGCGACCCTTTTCAAAGACCATCCATTCTCCAGCAATGTTATTGCAGAAAATTATTTAAGTGTCTTCGCATTGTGACAGATTTGAACATGTCATCTTAATAATAAGTTGACACTGATGTCAAGAAGAAAGGCACATTTACAGCATGTTATATTCATCGTTCCTTAGCGAGTGATTGCAACTGTACATCCACTACCCGTAAAAATCGTGTCTGTCACGATACGCGCCTGTTATGTTGGATGTCTGTATATATGAACGGACCTTAAAGCAGTTAAAAGCTAGATTAACTATTAGTCTCATAAATGGAGCTAGTAACCCTACTAGCTCTATGTCAGTGACTTCACCTAGTTGTTAACCTAGGGGTCACAGGGATCTTTCAATAACAAAAAGTCGTTGCCCTAAGCTACAACTAGAGTCCCTAAGTACATAACTTCAAAACTGAACTGTCTCTTTCTAGACCAAAACTGTTCTAAATTCTAAGAACAGATCAAACAGAATTTGGAATGTCGTCACATGTAAGAGGAATTTTGAACAACAATGTAAAAGACAAATGACAAATCTGTTGTTTCTAATGTATTTTTTTTTAGACTATCTCTAGAGCAAAATAAAAAAGTTAGTAAAGGTGAAATCGACAATAGGTTATCTATCTTTTATTGTATTATTTTTGTGCACTAATAAGCTTTAATAAACTTGAGCTATCTACACTGTTCAATTCAATAAATATGTGTATAATTAATAAATTTTTGTATAGTAACATATTACTTATTTCTATGAAGTGCACCTAACCTAAAATTAAATATTAAAAAAATAGTATAATTTTTGCCCATTTGTAAAAATTGTATTCAGTTGTTTGTTCTTGGAACCGAATTAGTTCACGTGATGCTGATATTCTACATTAAAAGGGCAAATTTGTATTGTTCTGAAATGCATCTCACGAATGCAAATGGAGTTTTAATTTTATTTTCAATGACATATTTGCTATTAATTTCAGCATTATTTTTTTTGATAGCCCAAAACCCCATATTTAGAACCCATACATAGAAAACCCAGCAATTTCATTTTCAATTTTTAGAGGAGAGCTGTAGCCCTTCGAGCTTGGCTTTTAAGACCTCGAAGGACTTTACAGCGGATATAGGTTGTAACTTTAGGAATGTAGTACATGTGGAGGCTTATAATGTCATATGACCATTCTTGATATTCACTTCCATGTGCAAAGCTCTTTTCCTGGAAGATGATTGTCTTCCTTCCTTTATGTACATTTGTACCGTTCTTCTCAAAAAATCTGTAAACAGTACAATTTCTACATTAGGACCTATTCACCCAATATATTATACAAAATGGGTTAATCCTATTACAACTTTTCATGTACTCCTGATTCTTAGGTTACACTTCCCCATGGATACATTTTGATGGAGTAAGTGTAACATACAAGCTAACATAACCTTCATCGCAATTTTCAACTGTTATTCATAATAATGAATACATTAATCATTAATGTGTAACTTATCCGCAAAGATCTATTTTCTTAAGCGATGAATGGCTCACAAGATTTATAAAACATGGAGTATGCTTTTGAAGTTTCGTCCTGGGTTGGTAATAATTTTGCAGGTAAATTCATGTGTCAAACCACGTTCGAAAATTGACCCGGAGTATTTGCCGGTTTCATTATTAGACTGGACTTTGAGGTCAGTATGTTTGCTAGATACCTCGATAAACCATAAACATAACCTCAAACAATAAAACGGATGCAAGAGCAGTAGTTTTTATACAATTTGGTAAATGCACCGTATATTAATTTTGTACCGGAGTGAACCGATCGGTTTGATTTTCGTAAATGCCTATTGTAGTTTTAAAAATATCTGTTATTAGAAATTTAATCATCTACTTTTTACTTTAGCATAAATATCTCATGTAACGTAGAGAGCAATTTATGGTAGCATTTGAGGTTATATAGGCCCTCCAGGATCTTTATTTAACAGCATCCTGGATTGCCCCATTTGTTTTGCTTATTAGCAAACTTAACCTAAAATGTCATGGTATAATCTGAACATGAGATCTATTGCATTTGTTTATTATTTGATGCAACAGTTATCGGGAATAGTAATCTGACAGTTCTGTTCAGTTTTTTGGATTCAATAAATGCGAACGCCTTATGAGTATAGTATTGGCACATATCAAACAAACGTTAACATTACCAACTGTGTGAAAATTGATAATAATAATCACCAAAACTCTTAATAATACAGTTTTTAAGGTTATATATTCAGGAACTCTAGTTACTATTTTTTACACAAAATTCTTATGGGATGATAATGCCCATTATCATTATTGTAACATCCATGAAATTCTTTTAATATGTTGTAGATTCTCCAAATTTTATTCCTTGTTTGAGTTAAATTTGAAAGAAAGAGAAAAAATATATATTGTTTTTTGCTATTTTTTTCTTGTTAATAAAGGAATTTGAGAAAAGGTATTATTAAAGAAAATCACACGCTTTATTCGTTAGGGTAGCTATATAACAAGTTAAAGCTAATGCAGCGCAATAAAGGTTTTGTTGCAAATTATTCATTAAATTATAATATTTTCACTTTTGCCATTCATCAAAAATAAATCATTTTTAAATAAAATACAATGTGTTTGTGCTTCTAAAAGCATTACAGTAGAGCTCGCTATTCCGAACTGATTGGGACCGAACACTGTTCGTTTTAGCGGGAATTCGGAATAGGCGGATTTCATGGACTTGTTAAGGCGTAAATTAAGTGCGGGTACATTTGCTAGTGTTAGCTCTATACAGCGTTGATCGGCTCGTGGTGAACGAGCGTACGAATGTACGTTTTTTCACGAACGTCTTTTTAATTTCTCCTGTTTTTAAGTTAAAAAAAAATCGGTATTTTTCTGAACTCTGTTGTTCGGTATAGGCGGATTTTCGGAATATCGGGGCTCTACTGTATTTATTTTTGTCGCAATTCCCAAAAACTAAACCATTCATCGAGTTTTATACAATAAAGTGATTGTTAAGAAAATGTACATTTAGCCTATTTTGTACTAAAAATACTATATTAATCTTTCTACTTCCTAAAGAACCAAATTGATCTAGACTGAAACAGGTTTATATTAGTTTTTGCTACCCAATTTTTACCTTTCCATATTATATTAATATTACTGCCTATACATATTAGTTTATGAAACCAAGCATTGTCACTTAGTGGGCTCTTACAACCCCATAAATCTTGCCCCCTTAAGGCACTAACTATTTTTTATTTTCTGCTAAAAAGGTATCAAATTTTTGCTTGCCCTCACCAGACATGGGCATGTGCCTCAAGTGGTTAAAATATTTTGTAGATGAATAGTTGACTAACCCCCCCCCCCCTTCCCTCTTCATGATCTCCAGACCAGAAGTGGAATTTTTATTAGAGATATGGTTACATAGATTCAATTTGAAATTGAACATTTTTACTAATATTTTAATTGCCTTTGGACTTGACTGAAACAAATTAATGTTGCAAAACTTACAGGTTTTAAAGTTACAGGGTATTAGATTATTGATTAAAGGCATGGTAGAAATTCCATATTGAAAAGTTTTCAGTTTCTTGTTTTGAATCTAATTGAAACTTATTCTGTCACATGATACCTGAACTGTCACTTGTCGAATATTTAAAAATTCATAAGTGTACAGCAGAATTTATTTTTTACCAGGTGGTGCTATTCCTCTCTCCAATTAAAAAATATATAAGCAGTATATTTATGAAACAAGCTATACTTTACGCATAATCTATTCATCCAAAAGTCGAATAGCACAAGAGAACTATTCGATTATATGACTTCATAAATATACCTAATTAATCCTATATCTAATTTTATACAAATCTATTGAAACCAGTATCGTTATGGCAGGTAAGACAGATAACAAAAATGGCAAACTACAAAAAAAAAACACAAAATTTGGTTTTAAAATCAATAAATCTTGATGATTTTATGACAAAGACGATTTGTCAGTTTAAAATACACATTTCCTAACCACTTTGCAAGTTTCGTCGGTGCACTGTCTTTTTTTGATGACGGATGTTAGATTTGTGCAATAGGGTCGTTGCACGGAATTCAAATTTTGACATAACTTGTATATTTTATTAGTATAACAGTTATCTAATGAACAGGTCCACATAAAATCGATAAATGTATTACGATAACTTAATAATACGAATTTAAAGTTTAAATATTTTCCATCCATTTCTATACCGCTGACGTCATCGTACTATTCAAGATGGAACGCGATTTGCATTCGTAACATTGGCAATACTGGAAATCTTTGCCAGCGACGAGCAGATAAACCGAACGTGAGATGGGACGGCACCCGATCAAATCAGCTGCTGTACTTTAAACAAAGCGTGCATGTTCCGCGTTTTCTCTTAAAAGAAAAAGGGATAATGAAGACCGTCTTTAGTCAAACTACAAACAAAAACATGCACGAACTTTATTATATAAGCGTTCAGATAATATACTGTACTGTACCAGAATTGCATAATAAAATGTTAGTTCTTCCAACGGCCAACCACCACATTTTTTCCGATCCCTGTAAAAAAATTAAAAAGAATTAAAATAAAACTTTAGTACTGTTCAAAGACGCGTTTGTATACGACAGCACGAAACACTTCTTGAAATCCATATTAAATATTAATAAATCTTGAATAAAACATGCTAACTTGTTTAATCATTTACGTATATTAATAAAATTCACATTCTCTTTTCCGCTAATTAACAAATACGGCCGTCGCATTACTTGTTTTACTGAACATGTATAATAAAACAACAGCTGATTCAAACGTATCAAGTTATCAACACATGCACGTAAATATAAACACAAAACAGTTGTCCAATGATTTCATATTGCCAACTTACATATTTAGTTTTAATACAGCGCATGCGAGGACGATGACGTTGTTGTACTAGAAAAGGATAAAAAAATTTAAAATTGTAAATTGACTATCTCGCTAATGGCTACGCTAAAATTTTGAAAAAAATACATAGAGTTATTACTAATTATATAGAATGTAAAAATGTTAAGTTTCAAAATTGTGAAACGACCCTATTGCATAATGGCGTGAGTGTGGTTGTCTACCCTGACCACTCCATACATGATATAACACTAAAAACATTGGAATGAGCACTTTGTGAGTAGGTGCAGAGTCTATTATATTGACAAATGTTTAAAGTTGGCATACTTTCAATGGTGGCTATGTTGAAATTCTAACCTAGTTTTTTTTTATGATAAAAGCTTTTACTCATACCATTAATTTTAAAAACTATTTTAAGGAATATCTTAGTTAATCGAATAAAATATTTGATATCAATGTCGATTGGTGTTTTAGGTTAGAAAATCTCTCAAATAAATGACAAATGTGATGACAAGTGTTTTCTACAATCATTCTTGCACTGTTAATACATGTCCAAGCCTTAATAAGTGAAGTAATTCACTTAACATACTTTAGCTGTAATATTTAAAAAATTAAGGTTAGGTATGTAACTTCTACATTCCTAGGTTTTTGAGGTTTATCTTGAATTAGGTGACTGTGACCACCACTCTAAAGAGTAAAGGCCTTCATGGAAATTTTTTAATAGATAGTGAAGTTTCCAGTAATAAAGTTACATATTATCATCCATTCACTTTGTAAAAAAAAAGTTGAGGGCTGGCCATGATTTTTTGACATATTTCTCTTTGTATAGGGTTTGACTACATCACAAATTATGAGGTCAGGAATTTTGACTATCATATGGCAGCAAAACAGCATTGCCATTTGCTTAGAATTTTTATGTGTGACAATAAGAATATTCTAGAACTATCAATTTTGTAATAGATTTTATTTTTTTCCATATTTTAGTAGTTTTTTTTTTATCTTCATAAATAATTTATTTTCATCAATAATGTATACAGCCATAATAGTTATTTTCGATACAAGCATGTCCTCTGATGCAAATTCATGAATTTGAAACTGCAACATGTTAGATTAGCACACAACAAATATCTAATGATAAGTAACATTTTGACATTTGACGTGCAATTGTATTCTTTGTTATGTAGTTCTTTGAAAGCACTACATTAATTGGTATTAACAAGGGCTATTAATGAAATACTACACGCACTAATTCTCAACAAACAAAATCCCACACTTGGGCTTCAATTGTAACTTCTAAAATTCCTGCAACCAAATATACAATTAAATTACTTATACTTACATTAACATATCTTCCGACAGAGATCATATCGATTGCAAGGGTTTACTAATTTCAGATAAAAAGCAGGAGTGATGAAGTTAAAAAATAGAAGGGTGCCATCCAAATTGTTTGATGTTATTGTTTAAAAGCAGAAGAATAGGAATCTAAAATTCGGGAAAAGATTCCTTTTTAATTTTCATTAAATTAATTATTGTCATTCTTTTTATATCTAAGATTTATTTTGTGAATGGCACCCACAATTTGTCTTGTCAAACTATAGCAATGGATAGGAGTTTTAAAAACTTTGTGTATTGAATTAAATTCAAAAATATCATTTGACAACAATGCAATCCACTTTCTTATTATAAAACATGTGCTACAGTTAATGATCGTTGAAAACCTACTCGCATTATAAATCTCTCCATTTTAACTTAATGTGGGATCCCATTCTAAATACATTTTCATTAAGATTCTTTAAATAAAAACTATCATAGTTTTTTTTTTGTTGTAAATGAGATCTTAGATAATATGGCTACAAATAACTTAAAATAAATAACAGACAATGTGTGTCAGTAATCCTTTTATACACATAATCTAGTATTGCTCCAATCTACCTGAACACTCACAAGTAATGACTTAAACTCACTATAAACAAAAGCGTAATAATCACAAAATTGCAAAATTGCTGGCATTTACAGCTAACTCAAAATCTAAACTTTTTCTTTACGAAGATGAAAGCCTCGAAGTCAGCAATGATTTCCAGTTATAAACCTATTAACTTTTAGAAAATTTAATTTTACTAAGATTGTTCATTATTGAACGATAACTTAACTCAATATCAAAACACAATTAACTCCAAAGTTATTAATGACTCTTATTACGAAAAGGATGAAAGTTAACTCGCGAATAAGTCTAGAAAAACACGTTAACTTTTAATAGGTGATAACTGAATCAAGACAGATTCTGGAGTTTGGTTTCTCTAGCAAATTTATTGTCATTCTTCGATTTAACTAACATTGTTAAAATGGCAAACACACGGCAATCGTAATATTTTATTTCACAAATAAGGGAAAAAATTACAAAACGGTAATTTCGTAACAGCCTTGGACTATCTTAACTGTATTCTTCCACAATGCAAATTTAACGGGGATAAACTATTCAACGCATGTGTAAAGTCGCACTATATGACCATGCCCTTGTCTATCTTGTACTTAACTTTACTTGATTGTCCTTGAGAAGGGGAAAATTGTCAAATTCTACTAAAACTGAGGAGGAGCTAGTGGTTTCAACCAACCACACAATGTTCTTAACGTCAGTAACTACCGATAAATAATATGAACAAGACTTCCCTCTAATATTGTATAAACGGTACACAAAACTATTAAACTCAAAAAATTACAGACAATATTTATCAGAATGCAACCAATTACCAGCTATAAAACCGTCTCTCAAAACACGAATTCTTTTCAAAAGTCATTCATTCTTCTATAAACCTTTAAAATTGAAAGAAAATTACATGCAATCATTATTTATCCAAAGTGAAATTATAAAATCAAGAAATCATCTTAAAAAGTTTCATCATAAGTTTTTGTTGTACTCAATTTTATTACCTGCAAGCTAGCTTTTTAAATAACTTTAAACAGAATTTGAGACCTAGACCCAGCCCTATTGGGTATTCTGACCCTGGCTACAAGTGTGCTGTAAGGTCAATTTTTAGGATCAAGGCCAAGGAATTTAAAGCATAACACATAAGCAGAGTGTTTTAAAAGAACCCAAGAGCCTGAAAATTGACAGCGCACACATATCTAACAATATTTTGTGTATTCATTTACATAAAATTTTTTATTTTATTATTGAAGTTGGCTTTGACAGATGGTAAATTAGATAGGTACATAAACCAGAAAGTTTACATATTTTTATTATATATTACTTTTTTGGTTATGTATCTCACAAAACAAATAAAGAAACTAATAAACATTATTGTTAGTCGTGACACTTTTATAACAACAAAACTTGGCCAACCCTCGTCCTTTTTACAAAGTGAATATGTAATACGTTCAAAGTTTAAAATAAATTTAATACTTTTTTAACCTAGCATCAATACAGTGACAGAAAATTTGAATCACATTGCCGACAAATCTAATTGTTAAGTTATGAAATACAACATTCATAGCACACTATGAGAGTTGTTATTTTCTTATTTTAATGGGATGATTGTACTTATCACAGTTTGCCAGAAGACAAAAGTGAGAATGTTATAATGAGACCTTTCTTTCTTTACAAAATGAAAAAAAAAAGTGGAATAATTAATAAGAGGGTCGTGGGATATAAATTTAGAAAAAATATCTACTGCTCGAGTGTTTACCTATTATGGTGACAGATCTATTTTAATTGGTAAGTTTTTCCTGAAATAGTTTATTAAAGTAAACGCTGCATTTAGGAGAAGCTTAAAAAGTGAAAATGATTTTAAAATTGAATTGAAAGTAAAATAGAATACAATTTCT
The DNA here is from genome assembly GCA_929113105.1 of Agrypnus murinus. Classification (NCBI taxonomy): domain Eukaryota; kingdom Metazoa; phylum Arthropoda; class Insecta; order Coleoptera; family Elateridae; genus Agrypnus; species Agrypnus murinus. The sequence continues at coordinate 69,917,212 of OV816031.1, read as the reverse complement.
TTGCAAAGAAATAAAAAAAGGAACAAAAATATTGTATTATTATAAACTTAATGATGGTGCTGATGGTAATGAAAATCCTAAATTTGTTTTTTCTAATACCTTCTTCAGTGATAATAATAATAGATATGTTTTGCTTATTATTCTAATGCCATCTCAAAACTTAAAATTTTAAAATGATCTCGTGTATTAATGAAGTGCAGGGATTTTAAAAAGTCACCAAATATTTTAGTGGTTTTTTTGCATTGTAGTTACCAATTTTGTCTGCGATATTTTAAGTTTTAATTTATTTCTTTTTTGGTATGTTGGTTTAGCAGAGTTTTTATTAATGGCTTAAAAATTTTAAGCTTCGATATGTAGGGATGTTTCAACTTATTTTAGAATGAAATTTCTTCACACTCTATTTTAAATCTATTTTTTTATGTTTAATGAAAATTACATTTTTGTTTGTATTTATGTTGCTGGTTCTTACATCTTACAAAGCTTTCTTCTCCATATCTCACAGAAAACCTTAGCCACTATGCAGAAAGGCCGTTTTTTCATACATAGATCTATCAAGCTTTACTTATTATGAATAGTCATAGAGAAATTTGTTTTTAAGAAAACATAAAATTATTTACATTTTTAATGCAGGAATGGACAACTGAATCTGTGATTTGTAAAAAAATAACTTATTAGCTATTGCACATATTTTGTAATCATTTATATCTGCATCGCAATTTAAATTTTTTTCAACAAATAATTTTTATCTAATGTTGGCGTGTTCAACACTGACAGAAGTTTCAAAATGTCACACTTTTAACAAACTGATTAAGAAATGAAAAATTGCAACTGGTGATGAAAAATTCATTTCGGCAAGCGAAATTAACGTACCTACTTGATTTCCAATACAATTCATAAAAGTACTAATTTAATCAGTTTAAAGAACCAGCTTTTATGAAAACTAGAAAAAAAATTTGTATGAAACATGTTAGGATATGTGATGTGTAGCATGTGTGATTTTTCAGGAACTCGCTTTGCTCATCTTACAAACATCCCACTCGTACACAAAATTAGGCGTTTCCTAACTGGTTACATAAACATCTATTAATTTGAATTTTAAGTGACGTTAGGAAATAATGCAAAATCTTAGGTATTCACAACGAACTCCGCTTATTTCAATCATTTTTTTCAAAATTATAGTTTTGAGATGTCTAAAGAATAAATAACTTGTATCATTACAATCTATATTAACAATAATGTTTCTAATAATGACAGACAATTTTTTTATATCTCACAAACTTTCAAAAAGAGCTGTTTTATTATATCAAAATAATGATTTCCTAGGTCTTTAGCCTTATCTTGAAAAAATTGTCTTCAATTCTTTTTTCCTTACGTATGAGGTCTGTTCAGTATTGTAATGTGATTAAGAAAAAAAAAACAAAACTATAACTGAAATCTATCCCAATTTGTACGCAATCGTAGAATTACTTTATTGTGCCTGTTAATGCAATCAGAAAAACACAAAATGTTTTTGATAATATAAATATGCGAGTTATTATTAATATATTGTTTTTTCATCAAGTAAATGTATTGGTTTCAATCCGAGCTTTTTAATAAACAGCTTGGATAAGTTAAGAAATGAAAATACTTAAATATAAGGTGATCACACTTAAGTTTTATCGATATTATTATATTCACACAGTTGTTACAATAAGTACGATTTAAAGTACAAAAGAAATGATTTCCATTTATGACCAATGTGTTTAAGTAATATACATACGTTATTGCTATTAATTAGTTTTTATCATTGTCACATTATATAGTTTTTGTGTTCCATGTTTCCATCAGACTGTACAACTACAACTTCTGTGATTATACATCGTGACAAAATTTAACTTCTAACAGCATTAATATGTTTTTTACTATTTATGTTGAAATGTACCCTCAACGTACATTCGTACAGTGCCTAGCCATAATTATGTAATTGTATATTTTTAAAGCATCCACTTGTTAATGAAATTTTGTTCTTGTGTAAATTTTTTGGTTCTAATAAAATGTTGACATAGTCCTCGGCAGTGTTTTAATATAAATGAGGAAGTGCATTTCAAAATGCAGTTTCTACCAAAAAATTGTTTCTTATACCTAAGCAAACAGCAGATGTTAATTTTTGAAGAGTTAATATTTTTACAGAAATTGCTGTTTGAAATTTACCTCCTCAAACAAACCTCATTTTTCTCTGCAACAGCAATTCCCAAACTGGAACGTGGACTGAGACCTATTTTTAAAAATGGAATTTCTTCATGGCCCACCTGACTGGTAAAAAGGACTAAATAAAAATATTGCTTCATTTTTACAGCTATAAAAGGTATGGAGAGTGACGAGATGAATACATTACCTATAACATATAGCACAGTATATTTATGAGCTTTTGCTAAAATTATTTTCGATGGAGAATTTGAAATGATGATACTACTGATTTTTGAGCATTGTGCTTTTACTGTTTAGTTAATTTAGCTTTACTTTTCATTTATTAGCGTTTTGAAGGAGGGGTGGTGATAAGGACCTAAATCGGCGCCCAACATTTGTGAGAAAAAAAATTCCAAAAATTTGTTTATATTGTAACGTTACATAATACTAAAAATGCTATTTTAACTGTTTATTAACAAAAGAAATATTATTACTAACACTAATTACAAGCACTGTAATTGTAAACTGTTAACGAACTTAAACTAGATTATTTATAGACTATTTATTTACAATACAACATTTATTTTTAACATTAATATTCTACTAATTCATGATGCGCATATGTAATTCACTGGTTAACTAATCCCTTCTTGCTTTGCAACGCTTATATCCATTCGTCAATCGTTCCGGAACCTTCTACACAGTCTGGAATATTGTAGATGTGACCGAACCTTCTCGTTTGTTTGCAGCCTGTGTATATAGGCTTTCTCATTCATTACAATATGTTACTAATCATACTGAGACTAATCAACTACCATTTCATTATAATTTGCATATGCTGTATGCAGATGACCTCAAGATTTTTAGAATAGTTAGGTCTCCAAGAGATTGTATAAAAGTTCAAAGTGAGCTTGACAACCGTATAGTGTAGTGCAAAGTAAATAATCTTCATATAAATGTAAAGTTATGAGCTTCTACCAAATAAAAAGTCCAGTACTTGATCTATATCATTTAAATGATGATAACCTCGAAAGATTGGACTATATTAGAGACCTTGGAGTATTATTTGATAGAAAGCTCACTTTTTCTATTCCTATTCAATATATCTCAAAACTCTGAGATTGTTAGATTTTATGTTATGATCTTTAAATGATTTTAAAAGCGTAGCGTAGCGAGGGCAGCGGACAACTTAGGGCTACAAATGCTTTTCGGTCCGAGTGACATACAAAAGTTTTTCGCCTACCTGTTTGAAAGTTTAAAAAAGAATTCCAAAAGTTAAACAGTAACGTAACTTATTAGTAAATTAAATAGGCATATGTTAGAGGGAATGAATAAAAATGAAAATAACGCCAGACGTTTTTAGTAATTTATTAACTAAATTAACCTAATAATCATTACACTACATACAACACGGCTGTATAGTAAATGTTTTTATTATTATTGGTAAATAAAAGGAACAGGATATGACTTTTAATTAGGATGAGTAATTAATCTATCATTGTATAATTTATTGAAATTACAATTTTCTTTTTATTAATTAATTGTCATAACCTCCATTTATACATACAATGACACTGTGAAAAGAAAAAAACAAACGACAAATTTATCGACGAAGACATGAAAATCAAAGTTATGATCTAAGAAGCCTAAAAAAATTTGACGTATGTTTTTTATATTTTTAAAGGTTAAGTAAAAATATGGTTGAGATTACATTTTTCGTCATATTCCGTTGCTAAAAGTTTTACGAATGAGTTATATTTTTAATGTTAAAAACTAATGATTTCATTTTTTGATTAAAATCTTTTTAGGATAATGCACAGGAGTGGTCAAAGTATGATAATTTAAAAAACAATTTCAATTTTTACAGTATCTCCAACTTAACATAAATAAATCGTGCTTTCATCTAGTAGTAGTATAGAGGTTATGTATTTGACATAAGAGGGCAGTAAAAAGTTTGACATAGAGGCCCGCAAAGAAGCCTTAACTGCCCTCAAAACAGGACATTTAGAAAGCACTTTCTGATCAGGTAGGCGAAAAAATAATTTAAGTCGATTGGAGTGCATTTGTTTAATTGTTGAAAGTGTAAATATAAATGTAAATAGGTTAAGAATCGTGGCAACACCTCAAAGAAATCAATCGATTTTGTTGGTAGCAGTGTTAGGTTTCAGCTTTCGATTGAGTTGACATCCTAACCTCCAAATGTCAATCCCAAAATATAAGTGGAAACATGTTGAATGTTTTGTAATTTTGTATGCAATTACAGATGGGAATATTCTATTTTTTAACTTTTGTATAGTCTAAAGATTACAATCTGCTAAGCAGATACAAGAAATATATAAAAAGTTGTTGAGGTTTAATACATATATTTTTAAAATTAGTGTGTTTGTATTACTGATTTCGTGGATATTCTGATTGTGATGATAAATTGTATTCATCACATTGCAAAAGGTAATTTTACATTTTGCAATATTTCCGTCGAATTAACATTTGTATTCTGATATTATTAACGCAAAAGACTGAATTGTTCAACAATTTGATTAATAAAATATATTAATTCAATATATATTGAAATATATGATTATTAGTTAATACAATAAAATATAGATTATTATAACAGTCATTATATGTCATCTTTCTGTTCTGTTATTTGAATTCGTGCGCTATGAGGTGTTGTCACATATCTGCTGTCTTTCCACATATGTCGTGAAAAATTCTTGTTTTGTTTACTTTAAATTATTATTGTGCATTAACTAGACACAAGATTTCAAAAATATTGGGCAGCATTGTTCTTCGAATATGAGAGTGTCATTTTAGTTTTTTATCAGATTCCCTACATTTCTTCATCATAATTTTTCGTTAAAACTGCTAAAGGTTAGATGGTCTCCATAAGAGCCCATGTTAAATTCTGGATTTTATTTTCCATTTTTCTCGGTAATGGTACACAAGAAGATTATAAAAAAAGTTACCGAATAGAATAAGTGTCAAAGAACTCGAGGTTTAAATTTCACGTCATTCTCTACATTTTTACATTTCGCTGTATCCTCCTTAACCAAATCTAAGCATTATTGCTTTATTCAACAAAAGGTTGCTAAAAACACGTGTTTTTGATAAAATAAAACCATTATGGACAGCACGAAGATTCCCACGATTAAATTGAAAGGCGTAGGAAATTGGGTCCGTTGGAGAAGTCAAATGGAAATGCTTTTAGTATGCTTCTACTCTGAGCAGTACATCAACGCAATAGTCACAGACTCGATCAGTTAGCGAGGAAATTCTTGACAGCAGTCAAGGAGAAGGAGCCAGAGATCAGCATTTATCACAACTATCTAACGGAACTGCAGCAAAATTACAACAAAATTGTTGTTAAAATTCAAAATCAATACAATGTTGAACTTCCAATAAAGTTGCTTATGCTAAGAATAATAGCAACTTCTCTAAGCGAATATGACATCGTACGTCAAATTTGGGAAGCGACTACCATCGCTGAAAGTTGAATATTCTCATCGAGCGACTACAAAGTATAAAAATTCAGTCCGGATCGGACGAGGGTGGTACTGCCTATACGGCTAAATCAAACACAAAGTCAACAAACTTGAAAGGAAAAAGCGGAAAATATTGCAAGAAAGCAGGACGAATCAAAATCAAATGAGTTCAATAAGGACGAAAAATCAGAAAAACTCCAATCAAGAGCTGAAAAGAAACAAAGGTACAATGGCTCATATGACATATGGGATTACGTCTAATGTTTGGTATGTTCCACAATGCCAACCAAACTTGTTTGCTCAAAACCCAATACTGTTCAAAGGTTGCAAATTGGAAATCGACAAATGCAGTATTCGATGCATAAACGACAATTACTGACCAACAAATTGATGGACTGCCTCATGTTAATTTTTTAGTTCAAATGTCGAAATCACCAGCGAAGGTTTACCTATAGACTAAGACAATGAATTTGCATCACTTATCATGAGCGATTTGACTATCAGAGCAAGAATCACAAAAGTTATGCAACCGATGTTGCATTGTAAAAATTTAAAAATTCACTTGGTGGTAGAAATTACTTCATTTGCTTTTAAAACGATTTTCTGAAGTTTTGTAGAGTGTTTATCATCAAACATAAATCGGACGTAGCCAGCAAGCTCCAAATATTCCTCAATGAAACCAAAACCACAGGAAACGCGATTAAAGCATTCCGATCTGACTGAGCCTAGGAAATCGATAACAAAGACATTTGAAGGATATTAGAAAACCACAGAATTGAGTTTAAGGAGACAATGCCTTATACATGACAACAAAATACAGCCGCTGAACACAAGAATCGCACAATTGTGGAACATGCAAGATCGATGATGTTAACACCCAAGTTATTGACAAAGTCTTGTCCAATCAAGTCTTGGGTGCAGCAATTAACGATGGCCGCAGTCTATATCTTGGATTGAACGGGAGCAACTCCAACTGAGAACACATACTGATGTAACATTTGAGATTTGTTGACAGTGATTAGATATTCCAAAGTCATGAAATAAATAAAGATTAGTCAAAGTTTCACAGTTTTATTAAAATACAACCTGACAATATTGTTTCGACAGCTATGCTAAGGTAATAAGGTAATATAAACAAACACGTCGCTAAGGTAGATACAAAAATAGGTAACTAGATAAAATAATAATAATAATCAGAATTAAATATCTAATACTTCCAGTAACGGAGAATTACTGAGCTCAAGTTGTTCATTCATTAAAGGTACCCTGAGTTTGTGTTTGTATATCTCAAAGGCTTCTAAAATGTCTAATTTGCGTTTGTTATTACAAAAATGTAGGAATTTAATATTATTTTGAGGAGTCATTGTGTGATTTTGTTCTAAAAGGTGTTTGGCATAATTAGATTTTTCAGGATGTTTATTTTTGTAATGACGTACGTGTTCTTTATATCTTATGTCAAAATTTCGAAGTGTTTGTCCAATATATACCGAACTACAAAAAGAACAATTTAGACGGTAAATGCCCGATTTCATGATATCATGTGTTCTGTCTTTAGCATTAAATAAAAATGAAAAAGTGTTAGTGTTGGTTTTAAATGTTATTTTATAATTGTTGGTTTTTCTTAGTATATGTGAATATATACTAAGGCATATATACTAAGGCAAATATACTAAGTATACATATATACTAACAAAAACCAACAATTATAAAATAACATTTAAAACCAACACTAACAGTAAGACAGAACACATGATATGAAATAGGGCATTTACCGTTTAAATTGTTCTTTTTGTAGTTCGGTATATTTTAGAACATTTTAGAAGCCTTTGAGATATACAAACACAAACTCAGGGTACCTTTAATGAATGAACAACTTGAGCTCAGTAATTCTCCGTTACTGGAAGTATTAGATATTTAATTGTGATTATTATTATTATTTTATCTAGTTACCTATTTTTGTATCTACCTTAGCGACGTGTTTGTTTATAATTATATTACCTTTGATAATGACAGCATAGCTGTCGAAACAATATTGTCAGGTTGTATTTTAATAAAACTGTGAAACTTTTACTAATCTTTATTTATTTCATGATTATGGAGTTCCACAAAGTAAGGCTGGAAACAATAAACAAGATATTCCAAAGCACTCTATCAAGAACGTGTTTAAAAAGGATGAGTAACACAAAATTAGGCGCTTATTATGAACGGGATCTTACTGCGCATTAATCTAACAATTGCTGACGTGTTTATTAAAATTATCTTTTAATTTTTAGCTACAAGTGTGCGTAATTTTTTACTACTTAATAACAATTTTAATGTACATTTTTCTCTCCACTACAATTTGAACGTATTTTACTCTCACTCCAAATCATGATTTTGATTTTCCCTGTATTCCAGGCAATGTTTTAAAAATTTTGTACTTGATTATGGATCTGCAAGTCATGCAGAGCTTTTTATCAAGAATATTTTTTGTGAAATGTAAGATGAACCGTTTCTCCATTTGTATAAAACTTTTTGGGACACACTATATATAATCTTTAACCTCTTATACCTTTCGGTGTCGAGTGCCGGACGCACCAAGCCACAGAGTAGATATGTGACTATGTGAGAGTGAGATGAGGCAGCGGAGCCATGCGGTCGCGGTTAACTCATCCGAGTACTTTCCGGAGAAAACTCGACTTAACTTCGTTAAGCGGTATAAATCCACTACACAACCACCCTGTCGTAATGCTGGCCCTAATACTAACATATGGTTTGTAAAATCAATGGGGAAGACGCATATGTCGTTGATTGAGGAAATTGTTGCATTTTCATAAACGTTATTACTAAATTAGGTAGAATAATAGTTAAAAATGCATTAAACAATTACCAATTTTAAGTAATTAATTTTTGAAAACCTTGAAGATTTAAATAAATTTAAAATGCAAATACTGGTGACCTCTAATGCAGCGTTTTCCAACCGCCGGTCCGTAAGAAATAACAATATTTTTAAAATTTTACTGAAAGAATTTTTTTAATTCGCGTTATCCTGGAGCTAACGTAGGCTCAAATAGTTTATCGGAGTTGACCAACAGTAAACTCTGTCTTATACGGAACCGGCGCTATACCTATGTGGTGAGGTAATATTCAGTAATAGGTAATAAGGAAAATCTCCGCGCCGATTAACGCAAACGGTCAAAATCCGGGTTCCGCGGTTCCGAGGAGCCGCAAAACTTGCTTTGATCTGGACCGCTTTTTGTGTGTCGATTCGTTGGATAGTTCCCGTCTCAGATTTGAAGTCTCGACCGTGTCCGGTAACCGTTTTGGCGGAAGCAGGGAAAAACTGCCCCCGTCTTACGGTAAGTCGGAGCGAAAATCTCACAACGGAATCTTTTCCAGCGCAGTATCCCAATCGTTTCTACCGAAAACGTCTTTCTTGCCAATACTCTTCCGGGGGCCGGGGACTAAGGGTGAGATGGGGTTTTTGGGAGCGATCGAACATGTATTGGCGGCATTCGATGTCACGCGGCCTGCTTTCACCTATTGATATTGCTTTTTCCGTATATCCGCTGTAGGAAGCTCCGCCCGTTTTCGAGAGCCGGTATCCTTGAAACTATAGGAGCCAAAACTACGGGCAATCTCAAAATGTTTCCCCTTCAAATGTCGTACAAAACCATAACAAAAACGTTACAGCCGAAAAACTTGGAAACTTTTTATTTGTTTTTCGCTCGAGAATCTTGCTAAAGTAATATCGCCGTCACCAGCCTAATCGGGTTCCTAAGTGGAAACCGCTTCTGGAGGTCTTATATGATTGCCTTTTAGGTCGTTTGAACCCATTCCCATTTTTGACCGCCGCTCCCGAAACCGACTCGCCAGTGTTTTCGGTTATATCTTCGCTCCCTGTCAGATACCTTGTTCTGGTTTTGAACAATGGAAGGTCCTATGTGTCTACAACCCGGTTATGGTCTTTGTCGCCGCACCCCGCCCTGCGATTCAGGCCGGTTCCCGTTTTGGTCGTACAAGGTTTGGTATGCGGGAAGCTGATGAGGTACGAAAACCGACTTTTGTTATTATAAAGAATGGATATTTATTTATTTTAGATTGCTCTTGTACAGTGTAAAAATAAATTTATTATTATAAGATTTATTTTGCGAAATGTTTTCTTTAATTGTTTACCTTACCGGCCGCAAGCAAATGCTACGTCGTTTGGCGGTCCGCGAACGAAAAAGGTTGGGTACCACTGCTCTAATGGAAGATACTTCTTACATCACACAGTTCCAAAGACGACCCACTGTTGGTGCTAATGTAACAGTTAGACCAGCGTTTCTCATCCTTTTTTTACTTGCGTAGCCCTTGACCTATCATCACTGCTCCACGTACCTCAACCCCACCCCCATTATATATAATTACTAACTTCTACATACAGGTGCAGTAATAACACTATAATGGAGACATTTTTATTTTTACCGGTTATGCAAACCCCGTTAACGTGGATCTTACCTTTTGGTAAGGTGTTTGAGCCTAAGGGATTTTGTTTTCTCCTATAAGCAAAGCCTTAACGGTATGCTGGCGTGTAACACAAATATTGGATGATTGAAGTTTTTACTTGCGATGTGGGTTTTCTTTAGTCAAGCAATAAATATTTTTATTTATACTTATTTTTTAAATAAGTCTAGTTAGGGAAAGAAAGAAATGGACAAATTACAACCAACCTGATGGCTGTCACTGGGATTATCCCAGGTTCTTTGCGGAAATAAAATTCTATTACAGAAAACAATGCCGAAATGCCTGCCCGCAGTGCCCGACTTGTGTAAGGATTATTAAATATACCTATTATTGTCAGGTGTGGGCCGGTGGTCCTATCCTTCTCGACAGGTACTGGTCCTGCCGATAGAATATATACCTAAATTGAATTTAAAACATTCATTTCTTTCTAAATTAAAACTATTTTGGATTCAATTTAATTATTTTGATTTCTAATAATGAAATCTAATTTGGGTTGCAAATGGCAGTTGTTACTACTTTTTATATTTTCTATTATGTTCAATATATCTATCAATGTGCACCATTACATCTTTTTTTTCCACGTACCCCCTGAGACCATTTTACGTACCCCTGGAGGTACGCGTACCACAGGTTGAGAAACGTTAGAGTCCTGTATTACAGATCAATTTGAAAAAAATGTTTTATTTTAAAGTTCAAATATCATCTACTTCTTAACGAGTAATTAATATAATAATGTTCGATAAAATATTTCTGTTACTTTAAATTCAACTTATTGGTTTTCAGCAGTGCCATCTAACGGTGAGTAGATCGTCAATGTGACCTTTTTTCATTCGTGGCGCTACCTACTTTTTTTATATCAAATAGCTTTGAGGGAAGTAGCTCAAGGCCAAATTCGGTTTAAATTGAGGAGAATTTTTAAATTTAATTTTTTCAAGTAAATTAAGAGTCTACAAATTTCGCTAATCTAGAAATATATTTCTAACCAAAACGAACGAAAACAAAAATAATAAAATTAAAAAAAATACGTACGTCTTCTCTATTGTACAGTTTTTAAGAAAAATATCAAAACTTTGCAGAAATTGAGCATTTTCGAACAGAAAATTATTATTTTAAATTTTGCTTTATAAAGAAATTAACAAAAGGGTTATTCTCCCAGCTGGAATCAAACCGACGGCGTCCGCAACAGCTTCAGTTTACTTATAAGCTCACTTCTACCGACTGAGCTACCAAACCACATCACAGACTGTGTCTACTATACTTATTGATTTAATATTTACTAGGGAAACCTCGTCAAGACATGACGGTCAAAAGTATTAAAGGATTTCCCTATATACAACATTCGATGTGTGATTACAATCCTTTAGATTTTCATGAGTGATATTTAAATAAACGCAACCAAACATAACCATCAGTTGAAAATTCTAAACCTAGCACTCCTCTCTCCCAGCTTACCCTCTTCTCTTCCGACATATATTCCTCTCTAGTTTACCTCTTCTCGACGGTTTAGTCTACATAAATACATACATACGGAAATTCTACCTTACGAAATGATAATAAAATCAAAAATCGATCTTGTTTAAAACATTCTTGAAAACGTCTATTAGTACATATTTCAAAAACATGGCATAAACATAGTGTTGGCAAATTTCCTGCCTTTTATACAAACAATATGAAACTACTCTGAATACGCAATTGCCATCCGCTATTATTTGTATAATTCGTCTGTTCATAATGTTCAACTATGCAGATTTTGTCTACGCTTATTAATGATGGAAGTGGACGGCTGCATCGCTCTTTATATTTATAAGCGAAGAGTACTTACGAAACTCGCCACCGTGGAAGGTGAGAGGGCGCCCCTAGTGAATGTCCGATTCGCCCGTCTCAAATTAAACATTTTAGAGTTTTTTTTAAATTAAAAATATAAACATTAAACAAATATAAAAATTACGTAGTGTTGACTAATCTACACAGCGAAAGCTTTAATTAAAAAAAAACGCGTAAATTGGCCTGGTGGATCTCTCAAACGAACTGGAACAAAAATAAGCCTTGTGTTTTAAATATACAGTGCGCGTCTAAAGTCCGTTCCCCCCTACTAATTTTTGAGCCACCTGGTATATCGTAACGAAATTTGGAGGGTTAAACAGGAGATAAGAACCTAATTTTTTATGAAAAAATGACAGCTAAAAGTTTCAAAATGGCGGCTGAGCGCCCTCTTGAATTACTTTTTTAAATAGAACACCCTGTATATTATTCCGTTTTCGAAATCTGATCATAATTCTTAACATTTTCTAAATTTAATTGATTTCGAAATATTAACGTTTGAAAAGTGACATTCCTGTTTAAAATGAAGTATGGATTTTGCGAGGGATTTTGGTCACTTCCGGTAAAACATTTTTCTAACTAAATTTTATTTGACAGCTAACAGTTAAGTTTGACAGTAAACAAGATGTAAGATACCCCAACAACGATTTTTGTTTTCAATGCAAACTTGATTGATAGCAGAATTCGTGTCTTTGTTGGATTTGAAATTAATTAAAATGTCACTTTTCAAACCTTAATATTTGAAAATCAATTTTTAGAAGTAAAGTGTATCAGAGAAAAATGTTAAGAATTATGAGCAGCTTTCGAAAACGGAATAATACACAGGGTGTTCTATTTAAAAAAGTAATTCAAGAGGACGCTCAGCCGCCATTTTGAAACTTTTAGCTGTCATTTTTCCATAAAAAATTAGGTTCTTATCTCCTGTTTAAGCCCTCCAAATTTCGTTGCGATATACCAGGTGGTTCAAAAATTAGTAGGGGGTAACGAACTTTAGACGCGCACTGTATAGATGTATTTTTAATTATAAAAGTATAATAGGGAAGACGCATATGTCGTCAATTGAGGAGATTCTTGCATTTTCATAAACGTCATTACTAAATTAGTTAGAATATCAGTTATAAATGCATTAAACAATTACCAATTTTAAGTAATTAATTTTCGAAAACCTTGAAAATTTAAATAAATTTAAACTGCAATACTGGTGTCCTCTAATGGATGAAACTTTGTTACCTCTTACAGTTCCAAAGACGACCCACTGTTGGTGCTAATGAAACAGTTAAGAGTCCTGTATTACCCGTCAGTTTGAACAATTTTTTATTTTCAAGTTTAAATATCGTCTACTTATTAACGAGTAATTAATATAATAATGTACGTTATGCTGTTGTGTAATTAACTGCCATAATTAAAGTAGTGTTAAATATTTATGGTAATATTAATTCAAAATTCAGTTTATTGGTTTTCATCAGCGCCATCTAACGTTGAGTAGATCGTCAATATTGCTTCTTCACATTCACAGCGGTACCTACTTTTTTACATCAAATAGCTTTGAGGGAAGTTGCTCAAGGCCAAATTCGGTTTTAAATGAGGAGAATTTTTAAATTTAATTTTTTCAAATAAATTGAGGGTTTTTAGAAATTCCGCTTATTTGGAAATATTTTTCTAACCAAAATGAACGAATACAAAAATTAAAAAAAATACGTGCGTCTTCCCTATTGTTAAAGCTAGAATATTTCACAAATCACGTTATTTTCAAATGCTTTAAGTGTTATTGAAAGAAGGAAACATTGATTTAACTTACTTTTACATCTATGTTTATGACAGGAGTTGTCAAATACTTATTAATTATAAATAAAGAAGTGTGAAATTGGACTTGAATTGGTTGTTTTCATATCCACACATCACTATGCAGATATGAAATTACATCTGTATTATACAGTTGAAATTTTTTTTATTGGATGTTAACAGTTCTTAATTAATAATAAAAGATTAAAAAATATTAATTTCAATGTTGTGCCATTTTATTCAATAATTAACTATGTATAGCGAACTATATACCTGGCTCCGCAGTTTACATGCATGCCACTGTCCGCGCTATATCTCGAGAACGGTTGATCATACGACAAAATGCATAAAATAAGATTTGTAGATAATTTTATGATCTACAAGTTTTGTAATAACCTTAAATGACATATGACGCATAGAAAACAAGATAATTGCGAAAAACCGATTTTCGTGACCTTTGACCTTTAATATCATGTGACGCGGACACGGGATTATAGGAAACTTTTCAATGCAAAAATACAGCTTTCTTACTTTCATTCCGAGGTTTACCCCTTATTTCACCTTATTTGACTGTACTAATTATTTAAGTACTTACTTTTTAAATAAAACAGAAATAGGTAATTTCTTCATCTTAAAATCCCGCCAAGAACTTTTCGTAGTCCAGTGCCATCTAGTAGCACTCCCTAGAAACAGTAGAAACTTGCAATTCTTTGGATAGTGAATAGAAACGTCCACATTGTATTTTTAACAATATTTTTATTAAAAGTTGAAGGTGTAACTTGAAAACATTAAAATGGTAAGCAAACTAACCAACATTATTGTTTCACTAAATAACTAATAAGTATCGTCTATACGGACCAAAACATATTGTTAACCCCCTAATCATAACCTCACTTGCTAATTTTTACTATAACTTATTTTTTTTAGAAACCCATACTTTTGCATGGGCACGAACGTGCAATTACGCAAATTAAATACAGTCGCGAAGGCGATCTTTTATTCTCCTCATCCAAGGATAACAAACCAAATGTATGGTATTCGTTAAATGGTGAGCGTTTAGGCACATTCAATGGGCATCAAGGAGCAGTTTGGTGTATTGATGTTGACTGGACCACAACAAGATTTTTATCGGGTGCTGGAGATAATACACTTAAAATCTGGGATTGTGAAACTGGGAAGGCGTTAGGAAATATTACAACAAACTCATCAGTGCGTGCATGTAATTTCAGTTATTCTGCTAACATGGCTGTGTATGCAACAGATAAAGCTATGGGTCATCAATGTGAAATATTTATTATCGATGTGAGGAATGCTGATGACAGTATTGGACAAGGAGAACCTATTTTAAGGATACCTGTTAATGGATCTAGGGTCTCTTCGGTATTGTGGGGTGCTTTAGATGAAACGCTCTTGACTGGTCATGAAAATGGAGAAATTATTATATGGGATCTCAAGGTTAGTTTTATTTGTAGGAATTATTATTTTTAATTTAATTTTTTGGTATATTTCAGACCGGTAAAAAGTTACAAACCACGAAAGAACACGATGGTTTAATAAACGACATGCAAATGTCAAAAGATGCGACAATGTTTATCACAGCATCAAAAGACCATACAGCTAAATTATTTGATTCAGAGAATTTAGTGCTTTTAAAAACTTACAAAACTGAAAGACCTATTAATTCAGCTGCACTTAGTCCAATATTAGAACATGTTGTACTTGGAGGAGGTCAAGATGCAATGGATGTTACAACAACGTCC
The DNA here is from genome assembly GCA_929113105.1 of Agrypnus murinus. NCBI lineage: Eukaryota > Metazoa > Arthropoda > Insecta > Coleoptera > Elateridae > Agrypnus > Agrypnus murinus. Next base: position 69,901,716 of record OV816031.1, on the reverse strand, counting down.
ACTAGAGTTGGAAAGTTTGATTCTAGGTTCTTCCACTTAGTATTTGAAGAAGAATTTGGTAGAGTTAAAGGACATTTTGGCCCAATTAACAGTGTTGCTTTTCATCCAGATGGCAAAAGTTACAGTTCAGGTGGTGAAGATGGTTATGTTAGAGTACATACATTTGATTCATCTTATTTTGAATATGGTTTTGATTATTAATTGTATTATTTTTATTGTGTGGAATATGCTGGATTTTTAAATTAAAATTTATATGGTCGTGTATGTGCTTCTTTTAAACAAAACGTTTATGTTTCAAGAGTTACCTGTATCCATATTAGTGTCGGAATAAATTGTTTTTTGTCAGTGAGAGCACCATATGCATCATTGATCCAGTAGTTCTAATCTAAAGCTAAACATTCATAATATAATAATAATAATAATGTTTACTAGAATACTTACAATATACGTTGCATAACTGTATTTTAGAAATTACATATTAAAAATAAACTAATATCCCACAAAGTTAATAGCTGTATATGGGTTAATCTGTCATAAAATTCTATTTATAAATTAAATTATTTTCGAAATGCAAATCCATATAGAAAAAATTTCACCCGACTGGGAATTGAATCCGGGGGTGATAATCTTTCTATATGAAATGGGGTTTTTATTAGGGAGTGTATTATGTTCCTACCGGTAGGTAAGAAATTTCTGGAAAAAACTTAGGTAGTTTTGTGTTTCTTTAAAAATTCGCCTATCGGTAGGTGAATTATGGAAATATTTTATAGTATAACCAAAATAAACGACTATTATAAGGTGATCAGACGTCCCGCGGGACAGTCTCGCTTTTGTTTCACCTGTTCCGGTGCCCACAAAATCTTCAAAATGTCCCGCTTTTCATGGATAATCATGATTTGACGAACATAGACAGCAAAACAGCTACAGTACGTTTATCGCTTAAAACAATAAACGTAAATGTAAACTTTTTGTAAATTAATTTTCTTCTAACTTCTAAATTGCAGTAAACTATATTTAATATTGGTATCCAACGGATTTATATTTCTTTTCAAAAACTGGATATCATTTATCTTAATTTAATTTGACCATGCCAATTATATAAATAAATATTTTTTTTTCTTTTTTGCGTATATGCGCTTGTTATTGAAACTGGTCTAATAGACCAACCATCAATTTATCTTTAAACTTTTAAAACTAAATAAAACTTAAGCTACAGTTCATCCACTGATGTCCTATATTTTAGTCTGACTTTGCTTCTTGAAGCACTTTCACTCGTTACACTATCGCGCACTGTGCTCTGCTATTAACACGTTACACAGTATTTAGACTAGTTCAAATGGCTTAGTCCTCTTCAGTCTTCTTATGATGTTTTGGTTGTCGAGTAGTTGTAATGCCTCGACGTTGACATGTTGATGTAGTCTGGCTTCGTGTTTAGTGGTGAATTTCTTGATTTCGCTTGTCACGTCTGAAATCCCTAAATCACGATGTAGATCTTTGTTTCTGATGTACCATGGAGCATTTACCATATTCCGTAGTACTTTATTTTGGAACGTTTGGATTCTTTTGACATTGCTTTCTTTAGCACATCCCCATAATTGTATGCCATAGACCCATATTGGTTTTAAGACTTGATTGTATATAAGTATTTTGTTATTTATCAATTGCGAGTTGCATCCCAGTAGCCAGTACAATTGTCGATACTTGAGTCCAAGTTCTATTCTCTTCTTTTTTATATGCTCTTTCCACCGCAATTTCGTATCTAAGGTCATTCCTAAGTGTTTGGCTGTGTTTTCATATGGAACTATGATGCCATTTAAATTAACTGAAGGTGTATTTATAAGCCTTTTATTAGTAAAATTTACATGAACCGATTTTAATTCATTAAGCTTTGTTTTCCACTTTCTAGTCCACTGATGTATTTCGTCACTGGCTTCCTTAAGCTTATTAGTTGCTTCTTGTATGGTTGTTCCAGTAACCATCAGCACTGTGTCGTCGGCAAATGTGGTAACAGTTACATTCTGTGGTTGTGGAAGATCGCTTGTATACAACAAGTAGAGGATGGGACCCAATACGCTTCCTTAGGGCACGCCAGCTCTAGCCTCCTTTAACTCTGAATATCCATTTTCTTGCTTAATGCGGAATAATCTGTCTGATGTATAACTCGTGAGTAATTTAACGTAATGTTTTGGTAACATTCTTTTTAGTTTGTAGATCAATCCTTCATGCCAAACTTTGTCAAAGGCTTGAGCCACATGTAGGAAAATCGTTGAGCAGATTAATTTTTCTTCTAATGCCATTTCAATGATACTTGTTATACTATGAACTTGGTCAATTGTAGAATGCTGTCTAAATCCAAACTGATGGTTTGGTATTAGATTTTGCCTTTCTATAATAGGTCTAAGTCTTTTTAATAAGGGTTTTTCGAAGACCTTCGATATAATCGGTAGTAGTGATATAGGTCTGTATGATTTCGCCTCGTTAGGTGGTTTACCTGATTTTGGTAGCATGATAACTTCTGCTACCTTCCAGACACTAGGCACATGTTTTAATCGAAATGCTGCATTGAACAATTACGTCAGCATAACAATGGCTTTTCTGGGAAGTTGTTTCAATATTTCACCTGTGATAAGGTCGAATCCAGGCGCTTTTTTGGGGTTATGATTAGTTTTAATTTCTGTTGCTATTTCCTTTGGGGTGACCTGTTGGATGTCTTCTTCTCCTTCTTCTTCTTCCAAGATTACATCTTCATCATTTTCTACATTTGATTGAATTTCGTTTGGTTGAAAAGTTTCAGCAAGGTGTTCTGCGAAAGTTTCAGCCTTCTGTTTGTTACTTCTAGCCCATGTACCATCACTTTGCCTGATGGGTGGAATGTGGGTGAGGGGTTGTTTGATTTTCTTCGTGGCTTTCCACAGCGAATAATCAGTATCTTCATCTGCTGTTAGTTTTTGGAGATACCTTTCAATTGAGGCTTCTTTCAACTTTTGAATTTCTCTCTTTAGTTGCTGAGTCAGCCGGATCACGTGTCTGTTGCCACTTTCTTCTGATTCGTCTCTTTTCCTTGACTAATTCTCTAATTTCCATAGGATAGTTAACTCCAGCAGTTTTGTGAGTGATTTTTCTAGTGTTACTTCAAGCTACTTTTTGGATAATTTTGATAAAGTTTTCAGCTTCTGTTTCCAATTGTGGAACAGTTCTTAATTGCACATTGAGTCTTATTTCATTTTCAAGTTCTATTCTGAAGCTTTCCCAATCCGTAGTTTTATTAACTAATGTTGGTTTTTGTTCTTTTTTTATTATTCTCTCACTTAGAGTGAGGATTACTGCTGAGTGATCGGAGTTTAAGTCAAAGTTTTCTTCTATATCAATAAAGTTTGGAGAAACTTTTCTAGATATAAAGAAATCTAAAAGATCTGGTATTTTGCTCGGGTCTGTGGGCCAATAGGTTGGTTTACCTGTGGTGTGGAAGTTACATCCTGTTTCCCTAATGGCTTGTCTTAGTTCATTTCCTTTTGTTGTTGTTAATCTCGAGCCCCAATCCACATGTTTGGCATTAAGATCACCACCGACGATGAACTTCTCGCCAAGGTGTTGTAACAAGTTTTTGTATTCCGGTTTTTTGAGATTGTATCTTGGTGGACAATATATTGCATCAACATTCAAATTTTGCTTGGTAGATTTAATGGTCACAACTGTGAGTTGAGTTTCGGCGCTTTGAACATGACATTCTTCATAATGGTTGATGTTGTTTTTTATCAAAATAGCACTACCACCTTTTGCTTGATTATCAGGGTGAATTGCCTGATAGATCTGATAACCTTTTATCATTATGTAGGTTTGTTTAGTTGAATGTGTCTCAGTGAATGTGAAATCAGACACACGTCTATATTTTGCTTATTCAGAAATACTTCTAATTCTAGTAGACGGTTCTGGATGCCATTAGCATTCCAAGTGGCTATTCGTAAATCTCTTTGGCCCATTAATTTGTATTACGCGGTATAGCTCCAGTATTTCTAGCTTCTAATTTATCGAGTCTCTGTGAGAACTTGTTCATTAAATCCATCATACTTTGCATCATTTGTACCATGGATGTTTGTTCGCTTGTATTGGGTTGCATTTGTGATTTGTCGGTCCTAGCGGCTTGAGCATATGATACACCTTCAATGGTTTTACTAGATGTAAATGTTTTCGGTTGCGGATCATTTTTACTTTTGTTTGATTTGTCACGCCTTTTCTGTAATTCGCGCGCAATCAAACATCCTCTGTAATTGGCAGGGTGTGATTCACCACAATTTGAACATATAGGTTTGTCAGCTTTAGTTCTCTTACACTCAACTGTTAAGTGTTTGCCTGCGCATTTAACGCATATAGGTTCGTGTTTGCAATATTTTTGTGTGTGTCCATATCTTTGGCATCTTTTGCATTGTGGGATTAATTTGTTACTTCTTAATGATTCAATTTTAATTTTCATATTACACAAATGTTGTATTTCATATATTTTTTTAATATCCTCGCTGTTGTCAAAACTTAGCATAAATAATGGTAAAGGCGTTATAATTTGTTTATTTACTGTAACTTTCTTAATTCTATTGTTTACCTCTATAATTTTAAATCCTCTACGGATTAACTCATCTTTAATTTCAGTCGAGTCGCATGAAGGGTGTAAATTTTTTGCTACAACCTTTACAGGTCGTGTTTGTTTATTTTCATAACTGTGCCATTCGTATTTGTTTTCATTTAATAGCCGAGTCATATTTTTGTACGCTATGTCTGTGTCGACATTTATTTTTAATTGTTTATTACTCAACATACTGGCATTGTATTCTAAATTCTTTGAATTAATTAATTTTGATTTGTTGTTGTTTAATGCAGCTGTAATCTTCCACATTACTCAATATGATCGGTGGAGGTTTTAATTTTTTCGGGACTTTAGGATTCTGTTTCTTAGAAGTTTTACTTTCTGATTTACTTACTTGTTCAGGTGACCTTGTTGCTTTTCTTTTCTTATTTTTTGGCAGTATCCATGCTGTTTCTCTAGCTACCAGTTCGTCCTCTTCATCTGAGTTTGCCGGGCTGTATGTTCGTCTAGGTTGTTGCAGTTGCTGCTTTTGCTGTACTTGTTCTTGCAGACAGTCAATTTTCTGTTGTAGTTGTTTCACAATTTCTTCTAATTTTAATCTTTCTTGTTTTTCTGCTTTGTACGAGTTATACAAAATTTGTTCATTTTGTGTTTTAATTGCTATTTTAGTGGGCGTCAGATTATACATTTTAATAATTAAATGCACTTGACCGGCTTCGTGGTTCGCAAGGTCGGCGATCGCATAATTAGAGCGCGATTACGATTATAATTGCGTTATCGAATTCCGCACACTCAGAACAATTTTATAAGCACGTCTGTATTGCACAAAAGTCCAATGACTACATATAAATAAATATCGCACACTTTATTTGGGTTTAAATACAAACGCTGAGTTAGCATTAATTACAAGAAATAACCGTAGTTGCATCTATATAATGCCAATCACACTTATTATCAAACAAAATTAAAATCTGTAAAATAGGGTAAGCCCACTCAACTAACAGCTGTTCTTGGCAATGACGAAGACATGAAAAAGATGTATTTTTACTTATTAATTTTAACGCTCCAAGAATATACCGAGAGGCACGTAACTATTACATTCCATTAAGCATCACTTTGGACTATTAATTGTGGCATGCAAAAAGGATTAGAGGCACTAATTTTTATATGAATTTCTATTCCAGCGCTACTTGGGCAAAAGCATCTACCGATAAGCATAAACTATATGTAAATGTTGCTGCCTTTCTTCTAAGTTACAAGATTTTTCCGTAAAAGTAATTTCGGGAAAGAAAAGTTAGCTGAAGGACTGTTTGAATTTTATACTGTTAATAAAAATCGGAGTTTTCAGTCAATGGATTGCACATCTAAAAATCATTCAAAAATTGTTCGAAAAGCTTGCTTAATAAATTATCTATGAGAGAGGGCATCCCTAATGTACCGCCTTATCGATTCTGAAGAAATCTGGCCACCTTATTAGCATTTACAATTAACACAACCATTTTTTTTAATGAAGCCTGATCAATAACAACACATGTTAAAAGAAACAAAGTTAGCAACTGTTACATTTTGCTGATTTTGTCTGACAAATTTTACTGCATTCTATACCATTTACAGTATGATTTCACACATAAGAAATATGATTTCACATTAACGAAAACTGATTTTACATAAATGAAAACAGAATTCATAATAACGAAAACTAATTTATCATTCACGAATTATGATTTTGCAATAATGAAAACAGAATTTGCAATTTTGAAAACTAATTTCAGTTAAATGAAAATAGATTTTGCATAATAGGCAATAAGTTGTAAGATTTTATTATAAAGACAAATTTTATTTTCTATAACTGTACTAAAAATGCCTCTTGGTAAATACAACAAAATTTCGCTGAATAACAGAGCTGGATTGTTCAAGAATGTATGATTAAGGGAAAGATTGTAGAAGAACAGTAGAGCTTTAGGTGTCAACGTACATACAGCGTATGCTGTCGGAAGAGGTTGTCCTTTTTTCAACCACTATAACCAAGCACCAGCCATTTCCAAATTTGGAATGCATATTTTGAAAGATATTGTCAATGTTGCAATTTAAGAGATGTCACATCTCTTGGACATGCAAACCATGTTGAACAGTATTATGCTGCATCTTGCATCATTGTGGGAGGAAGACATTGCTGAAATTTAATTAAACTTAATTTTCAACATATTCTTGTTTATAAAAATCTTGTTAAATCAACATTATTTTCAATGTATCTACGAGGGTCATTTTTTTTCAACCTCCGATAGGCTATAAATAAAAGACAAATGTATATAAAAAAATCATTTTATTACTAAAAGTTCAGTATACTTATGGTTACTTTTCGACATACTCACCATAAAGATTGAGGCATTTGTCGTATCTGTGGACAAGCTGTCCAATACCGTCTTCATAAAATGTTGCCGCCAACGCATTTAAATGAGTTTTGACGTTGTCTTGAAGATTCTAGGTGGTTTATTGTGAAACTTTGCGGAGAGACGTTCAAAACAAGAAAAGAGAAATACTGACTTCTGGAATTTGTTCTGATCCATGACGAGCCCGTCCACACAGTGCTGTTGCAACACAACGGCTTCTTGAGAAATTTCAATGAGACATTTTCGATCACCCGACCTACAGCACCGACCTAGCACCGAGTGACTTTCATCTTTTCCCTGAACTGAGGACGTGGCTAGAAGGACAGTACTTAGACAGTAGAACAGTACCAAACTACCGAGGATCTTCAAGACAACGTCAAGAATCATTTAAATGCGTTGGCGCAAACATTTTATGAAGACAGTATTGGAAAGCTTGTTCACAGATACAACAAATGCCTCAATCTTTATGGTGAGTATGTCTAAAAGTAACCATAAGTATACAGAACTTTTAGTAATAAAATGACTTTTTTATATACATTTGTCTTTTATTTATAGCCTATCGGAGGTTGAAAAAAACGACCCTCGTATTTACTTAAAAAACGTTGTAACATTATAGGAAATAAATATAAGTTAAAATCTGTTTTCATTTAGATGAAATTGGTTTTCAAAGGTGCGAATTCTGTTTTCATTATTGCAAAATCAGAATTCATGAATGATAAATTAGTTTTCGTTACTATGAATTCTGTTTTCATTTATGTGAAATCAGTTTTCGTTAATGTGAAATCATATTTCACATGTGTGAAATCATACTGTAAAAGGTATAGTTTTGAAATGAGCATGTATAATTTGATTAATTTAAAAATATATCAAAATGACCCATGTATGTAGTTACGTTACAAAAATGTATTCATGATTAGGTTTTGTTGTTGAATTAGGTTAAGTTTTGGTAGGTGAAAATGATTTAAAAAGAATTCACTTACGGAAAGGTGAATTTTTAAAGAAACAAAGCACCTACCGGTAGGAACAATTTTTTTCACAAATTTGTTATCTACCAGTAGGAACATAATATACTCCCTTTTTATTATGCACCATATTTATTTCGGATCTGATAACAATTATCACCTGCAACTAAATCATATTTATTTTTATCGGAGTGACTATTCGTACACACTGTATGTACGAATAGTTTGGAGGCTATTCGTACACACACTAAATTTCTCGAATAAGAGGTTGATGGGTATCAATTATTTAATCATTTACTGCATTATCTTCGTTGAAGCCATTTTTTTAACAACAAACTTAATTTTGGGGTTTTAACTTTTTAATAACAGAAGTGAAACTAAACCTCAAAAATGTGATAATTCTATCATCAATCAATAATTATTAATAAATGATTAAATGCAGTGCGCTTTTTACTAGACGCCTCAGTAATTTTTTATGGGAAATCCAAAAGCGTCATATATCCAAGCAACCAAGGGTTTAGGTGATTAATAGTAGAGTAACAATGAAAATTGTAGCAATAACCTGGGAAAATGGAGAAAAGCCACAATGCTCTAAGGAACGTTTTTCTTGAAATCCATGAAATTAACAGTGAAATAACAATGAAAATTTTCACAATAATATGGGAAAATGAAGAAAAGCCACAATGTTTTAAGGAACGTTTTTATTGAAATCCAAACACTATGTCATTTCAACATAAATTCTCCCACTGTACCCTCCATCAGTGATTTGACAATGCGTGGTGTGTGAAATTAACTGTTAGTGACCACTATTATAATTTCCAGTAAACGGGAAGAAAGAAGAAACACGTACGAACATTTTGATTTGAGAAGTGTCTGTTGAGAATTAAACATCTCTGCTGCTGCTTTCAGCTCTACAATTCCTCCATATGTACCAGAAGCTTGCATGTAGTCTTCATATCTCTTTTTCTCGTTGTTGTTCCACAATTGATCCCATTGCTATCAATATACTGGGTATGGATATATCAATCTTTATTTCATTCTACCACATGTCTAGAATAAAGTTGACAATTTGGTGTTGAAGTGTGAAGTGGTTCCTTTCTTTGCCATTCTTGACCGCTTGTGAAACCATTTTGAATAAACAGTCTCCTCTTCCACTATTTTTCATAATTTCAAATTGTACTCCATTCAGTGACAAGCTGCGACGCAATTCGAAAGGTGACGATGCCTCGGTCAAGGTATTAGAGAGGCAAGCAGAGACTGTGATTTATGCTACAACCAGTCGAACCTATACCGAACACTGATGATGGCATGTGGAGGGCGTATTTGGGGACAGGGAAGACGATGTTGATGGGGAGGAAGAAGCTGGTGGTGAGAGTGGTGATGATGAATTTGGGAACAAACTTTGTGATGGTGGTAAGCCAGAGGTTTATAGGGACGAAGAATATCTTGGTAGACAAAGAACTTGTGCAGGTTCTCCATTCTCAATGCAATGCTGTTGAACTTTTGTTAGACGAGATTTTACTACATGGCCACCATCTACTGCCAAACAATTTCTGAGCTTCTGAGGCATTGTCTAGAAGGCTCAGATAATCATGTCTTGTTTTAGATCAAATGCTTGAATAATCCTGTGCTAGAGTTCCAAAAGCATTGTTGGTTTGGTGCGGTACACCTCATTCTTCAGACCACTCCAAAGCCAGTTATTACATGGTGATAAATCTAGCTACCTTGCATGGCATTTTAATGCACCCGGCTCTGTCACTACCCTTCCGATCCAAACTTCTGATTTAAGACGCGTCTAACGGCCAGCGAGTAGTGAGGAGGGACTCCATCTTGAAGAAACTCTTAATAGTTCATAGGCTTCAAGTTTTGGGAGAACATACTCTGTTACACTGCAAGGGTTGAACGTGGGACTTTTGTGAAAGATGTAGGGGCCAATTATTCCTAATGCTGAGATGACATCTCTTCCAAAATAAATGTTGATGTTGACTATTTAGATTTAAATTATCCTCATATAATATTAACTGCCCCATTATTATTATTGCAAATATCAAATTAGGTTATGCCACTCTATATTTGAGAATTAAATTTAAATATACAACCAGTAACATAATTCAGTTAAGATCTACCGGTGAACAGCACCGGTTTATCAACGGTAAGTGCTGTATGCAGCCAATGAATGAGGGGTTGTTCGAAATTCTCCACAATAGCTGGTTGGAGAATTGAATTCTGCGGATAAAGTAACAAAGGTAAGGTAATTCATTAAGTCGTGTTAGTCTTAACAAATCAGTAAAAGCATCCTACTGTCATGGAAACACACATGGTAAACATGCAAACAGAGCTCGATCGTGCAAAAATAATTCTTAAACGTCAATACGACATATTGGATAACAATAAAGCATAGACTACAGCCTGGAGGCCATTCGCACTGTGTGTATGTGTGAATAGTCTGGAGGCTATTCGTACATACAGTGTGTACGAATCGTCGTTCTGTATTCTTATATGCAGTCAAAACTACTGTTAAACATACTGGGTGTTATGTAGGTCGATGCAAAACTTTTTAACTGTTTTAAAAAACACATTGAAAATTATAAAAATTTAATTAACGTAACATAACCTTTAATTAACAGATGAATCGATGCAAGGGTAATCTAAATCTCTGGCTTTTATTAAAAAGGTACCCACTAAAATGCTGAAGAAAATGAAATGCAAAGTAGTATTTGTTATCAACAAATTACATACATAATCCATTCCCCTTTTACCGCATTTCGCAGTGTCGGAGTTCCACACAAACTCTTATAGGAGTGCAACGGAGGTAATGGAGCTATTGTAGCAAGTACATTACGCTTCCCCATACTTTATCACTCATACAACTTTCATACCTTAACCTAAGGAGCTCAAACACGATAGTACTAATTTTTTAAAATTCAGTCGCAACTGAGGCTTGAACCCCTGTCCCTCTAAACGAGAGGTAGGATCTCGACCACTGAGGGCCTAAAATTCACAATTTTACGTGTCATCCTTGCGCAGGGGCAACGCTAATCTTCTCTGTATCGTTCCAATTTTAGTATATGTACCGCCGAAGCGAGTACAGGTATCAACAAATTATTGAATCTTAATATTACAATTTTGGTTGAGTCTTCATTCATTCATCTGCCAGGTACTGTAGTTTTAAAATATTGCAGTAGTTTGAAGTAATGAAGGTCCCTTACTGGAGATGAGGATGGATCACATGATACCTAGAATTCTTGAGAACCTACTTTTTGAGGTGAATATACAGAATCGCCGTCAAGCTGAAGTTGTATAGACCCAGTACCAGTAGTACCACAACACCCTCCCTGGACATCCAAACCAAACAAAGTGAATTAAATGAGAACGGAAAAAGTTAAACAGAAAATGGACAGTTGATTTAATGTAAAAACCATCCTTTTTGTTGTCTAATATGAAACTATATTTAAATAATAAACACTTTTATGTCCGATTGCATTATAAAGTACTGTTTATTGTATTGTTTTGCGGCAGTAAACTGGCTTATTATTGTACTCGTAAAATAAAGTGGTAGTAGTAAAATAAAGTATACAGTAGTAAAATAAAGAATGGCAACTGTATATAAAATTTGACATACCTATGTCAAATTTTCTTCTGTCAAGAATATATGTCAAATTTATAAACTGATTTTTTTTTGATAATTAGCCAATTTTAGGAATCGAACATAAAGCTTTGTATGCAACTTTTACATAATCGGACTTTATAGACTCGCCCTTTTTATAGGAATTGATTGCTTCGCTCGCTCGGCCATAAACTGGGCTTGTCTATAAAGTCCTACATTATGTACTTATTACATAAATAGCTATTTCTAAATTTGTATACTTAAATATTTATTAATCACCCTACCCTTTGGGAATGGACCTGTCTATTGACAATGACCACATGTTGCAGCATTGTAACGCTTTGCCTTGAGTGAATGAATATTTTTGGTACTTGGTATTTTTTAATTTTCTGTAGACTTTAGTTTCAAATTTGTTTATCTAAAATATCTAACTAAAAGTATAAAAATGAAATGAATAGCAGGGTGCCCAGTGACTGACAAAGTAACATTCCCAGATTTTTTGTAGGTCCATTATTGATATTTTTCCTGATGTCAGAGAGTTTGTTTCACAACATTCTAATATAGATCAACTTATAATAAATATACACTCGAAGAAAAAAAACGAACCAAAAATACCAAAATTTCAAACCGTCACAACTCGGCGGATTTTGGACGAAAATGGATGAACCTTTGAATGCTAAAAAGTTTTAAGTGTCTAGTTTAAGGGCGTGCGAGCGGATGTTACGTAAAGGCCTTTCCGCTCCCCGCCATCCCCCAAATAAAAAATGTTTTTGATTAAAAAAATGTCAAACTTCAACAGCTTGGACGGTGTACCAAAAAAATCGTGAACCCAATCGACCAATGAATAAAATTCAGCCCTTTTTCTGTAAAGTTCTCAAAATTTCGAGTGCCTACCATGACTTGGCGCGAAGTTATGGATTTTTGAAATTTACCCTGCATTTTGTCGGGAGTCTTTCGTCTTCTGCCAGCGACATTGTTACCGGTTGAGTTTGAACATTTTTTCCCAAATTCAAAAATTTTGAAAAATGTTTTTAATGAATAAAAATTCAATTGCATTGCATTGCAATTTGAGGTTATTAGGATATGAGCAATCAAGTACTGGGAGCTTACTGTACTTGCTACAATAGCTCCATTACCTGCGTTTACTCCCATAACGGTTTGTGTGGAACCCTGACACTGCAAATGTGGTAAAAAAGGAATGGATGATGTATGTATGTATCAAGTGATTATGCCTTATCGCTATAAGCTAAGCATACAAGTATTAAATTATATGCTTAGAGTTACTAAGGCAGACACCATTCAGTACACTACTTCAATGAAGCATCACATTACTACGATTCCATGGATGTGGCCAATTCTAAAATGACATTGATAATCATGCCAACATCAAAGGAACCAACAGCTTCTGTTCTTACTTGAACTAGAGTTCCTAAATGAAAACTTTAACAAACTGTGTTATTTTAGAGTTAGGACACGGATGTCAAGATCTATCTCTTTCTAGACCAAAACTAAACTGTATGAAACAGAGATACTTTTTTCTCTTTTTATTTTAGTGACAACATTCAGCAACTGTCAGTTATAAATTTTAGGTTATGCTGTCATGTATATTTTTATGCATGTAAAAATTTTTGATGTGCACGTTATCATTCATTTACTGTTTGTAGAGAATTTTTAAAACTACTATAGTACATATATCAATTTTTCGACAGCTTTTAATAAAGTATTAATTGTACCGAATTTCAGATTTATATAATTGTCATACTGACAGTTTAATTTATTAAACCAATTTTCATGATTACCAACCTTCTAATAGTTTCAAAATATGAAATGTCACTAGGAAAATTTGACATGAATGACTAAACACCAGTGTTCAGTTCATATTTAGGATCTCTAACTTGAACTACCTACACTTATTCATAATCATCGATTAATTCTTACAGAGATGTTGATACTATAGACTTATAGAAAACCATGTAGCAGGTAGATCCAAAATCATTTAGTAAAGAATAGATCATTTTAATTGAAATAATCAAAAAATTTAAATGTAAACATTAGTATTAAACAGAAAAAAACATTTAAAAAAGTTTTTAATTTGCACCACTCAAGTTATAATAATACACTTAAAAATTAAAAACAATATTTTAATAAATAACAAAATATAAATGTCTTTAAAAAAATAAACGTTTAGGCAGTGTGCCACCTTCTGCAGTGTCCAGCAACTTTCTCTTCAATGAAGGCTTTTCTAATTCTTTTATATTCTTAATATTTTGAGGTAGTGGAAGTTTTGAATTTATAGTAGGCGTTGGTTTATTACTAAAAAATGGCATTTTCAATGCCTCTGTGCAATTCTTTCTTTTCAGAGGATTCAGAACAAGTAAACCTGCTATAACATCCAAAAGATCATCTCCAGCTGCTATAAAAATGTGTTTTAGCGGTACCGGTGTGCACTGTTTGAATTCTACAAAATCACTCAATGATTTTACACCAGGCCAGGTCTCATCTGTGGGATTGCCAACCACTTGAAATATCTTTGTTAACTGATCTAGGTCAGATTCTCCTGGAAGAAAGGGAACTCGAAGTAACAATTCTGCTAATATACAACCCACTGCCCACATATCAACGCACACTCCATACTGCTTCGCACCAAATAATAATTCTGGAGAACGATACCATCGTGTTACAACCTGATGTGTATTAAGTCGATTTGGCGATCCATACAGTTTGGCTAAACCAAAATCAGCTATTTTTAATATACCACTCGAATTAACCAACAAATTATTTGGTTTTAAGTCCCTGTGTAATATCCAATTGAGATGCAAGTATTCTAAACCTTGCAACGTTTGTAAAATGTAAGATTTAATATTGGCCACTGTTAAAATAATTGTATTATCCTTAATAATAACTTCTAAATCGGTGTCCATAAAATCAAAGACCAGTGAAACGTTCGACATTGAACCTTGACTAAATACATCTAACAGCCCTATACAATTTCTATGACTAAGCTCTTGTAATATCTTAATTTCTCTTAAAGCAGTTCTATTAATTCCATCTTGAACTTCAATTCGGCTACCAGCTTTTATTTTCTTTACAGCTACAATGTTACCATTTTCAATGTCTTTAGCTTTATAAACAGTTGCGAACTGTCCTTCACCCAAAAATTCGATTTTTTCATATCTTTTTAATTTGTTTGTCATCTTGCACTAATTAATAACACTGACCGTTTTTAAAAAAAATTATTTCGTTTCGTTTTTTATTGATGAAGTTTGAAAGAGTGAGGTTATGGCAGCAATACCAACAACTGAAGTAAAAGTAACTTTTGATCTAGACAGCGCTGCCATTATAAGCATTGCCAGACTTAGCAAACTTTCACTAGAACTAGTGCTCTTGGAACGTTGAAATCAATATTTATTGGTGCGTCCCAATTGTAGCAGACAACCTCTAGTGGAGGTTAAAAAAGTTATTAATTATATATCTTGACCCTTCTAAAGCCAAGTAAACCAACGATTCTAGGATGTAGAGAATAACCCAGAGAAAAATAATCTGAAAAAAGTTGTGGTGCTCGCTTGTAATTAATAAGAAAAACAACGCTAAAGTCGTTATTTTAAGGTTAGAATGTTATGATGTTATGTTACAGTTAATAAAAAAAGTTGGCCGTATTTATGTGGCAATGGCGTAAAAATCATGTTGTTTGTACATAGCATATGACAAGAAGATTTTATAATTTTTACCTGTTTTTGTGACGTCTTTCTAACGTATATTTTAAAATAAACATGTTATATAGGGGACAGGATATTATAATTACCGATTATGGTAATTTCGACGATATAAATTTCAAACTCGTGTTAATATTTGAAGTAACATTTTTAGATTTTATAATTCTTGAAATGCAGTAAAATGAAATTTCCGAGAGGTCCCTCACTCCCAGAAATTATGTGTAAACCTAATGACGCTTTATGGTAATAACTATATGGTATACTGACTCGTAAACATCTGTTTATTGAGCTCTGTTTTCATGGGTAAAGATTTTTTTTACGGGCTAGCCTGTTAGGAAGTCCGTAATAGTAATTTATTTCATACTGTCCGGTAAAAGGGTATTTACCGGACTCATTTGAGTCCGGTAAATGAATTATTACGTTACAAGGCCGGTAAAAAATTTTACCGGACTGAAAATCCAATTTGAGTCCGGTAAAAAATTTTACCGGACTGAAAATCTAATTTGAGTCCGGTAAAAAATTTTACCGGACTGAAAATTTTAAATGCATTTTTAAAAAAAATGAACAATGTGAGGCAGTATGAAATAAAACGCCTTACGTCATACTTCCGGTAAACCATTACAGTAGCTCGTTTCAACATTCGAGACTCGGCTCCTTCGTCGCCTCGTCCCGAAACGTTTTCAACTCGCTACTGTAAACTTGGGTTTACCGGACTTATAACGTAATATACTATTACGTTATAAGTCCTGGAAATGGAATTTTACAGTCCAGTAAGATGTTACGGACAAGGCGACGAAGGAGCCGAGTCCGGAACATCGAAACGAGACTGTAAGACCATTTCCAGGACGTATGACGTAATGCGTTTTATTTCATACTGCAATTATTGGTTTAATTAAAAAAAAATATATATAAAATAACTTTCCGAATGCAAAATATGGACATCTATGAAGAACGAGTGTCCATAGTAACTGATTACGTACTAAAACATTGTCCAGTTGATTGATTGTATTTGCGTCCGGTAAAATCTTTTACAGTCATACTAGACTGTAAGATTCTTACAGTCATACTAGACTGTTAAATCGCATGTTCTGGACTGAAAAGTTTGACGTAAAACTGACAAATGTGACACAGTATGAAATAAAGATTATTCCGGGCTCGTTATCATCAATACCATAGCAACATACAGTGTGTTTTTTGTAAACGATAATATAGGAAGTCCAATGGAATTTTATCATTTTCCTCGTAAGTTTGTACCCTTGCAAATGTAAGTAGAAATTTTGGTATCAATCGAAAGAAGAATTCATATTACGTCAAAAGAATATTAAACTTTATGAAGAAAACCAAAATCGATTTAGAAAAAGACTTAAAAAGCTTATGGATTTATTGCTTTTTGTAATAAGCTATTAAAAATAACTGGAAGCTGAACGCCGATTGGTGTAGCGTTTAACGCTTCAGATTCCTAATCAAGAATCGCGAGTTCAAACCCCGTCATCGTATACTTTTTTTTTATTGTATTGCTTACTAATTATTATTTTTAGAACTTTATTACAACGATTATTAATATTTTTTATTGTTAGATATTTTTGCTACGGGGGTTTACCGTATACGATGATGGGGTTTGAACTCGCGATTTTTGATTAGAAATCTGAAGCGTTAACCGCTACACTAATCGGCGTTCACCTTCCAGCTTTTTTTTTAATAGCTTATTACAAAAAGCAATAAATCCATAAGCTTTTTAAGTCTTTTTCTAAATCGATTTTGGTTTTCTTCATAAAGTTTAATATTTTTTTGACGTAAAATGAATTCTTCTTTCGATTGATACCAAAATTTCTACTTACATTTGCAAGGGTACAAACTTACCAGGAAAATGATAAAATTCCATTGGATTTCCTATATTATCGTTTACAAAAAACACACGTATACTATATTTATTTAATACGTTCATATATATATATATATATATATATATATATATATATATATATATATATATATATATATATATATATATATATATATATATATATATATATATATATATATATATATATATATATATATATATATATATATATATATATATATATATATATATATATATATATATATATATATATATATATATATATATATATATATATATATATATATATATATATATATATATATATATATATATATATATATATATATATATATATATATATATATATATATATCTTACGTATTGTGCTGTACTGCTTCAGTAAATGAAAGAATTACTTATTAAAGGTTTACTAGTCAGTATACCATAAAACTTTGTACAATGCTCGACCGGTACACGAACCTTACGTACTCGCACGGATAACGAGCTTGCTAATCGCTCGCTTGTTAGGTACCGTGCTCGCACATAAAATTATAAGTAACGGTCTTGCAATGTACATAGCTATTATATCCGACTGCTTTATACAGTACCGTTTGTAACATAGTTTTGCGGCTATAAAGTAGCTGTTTATAGTGTTTATAGTACTAGTAAAATAAACTAGTAGTAGTAAAATAAAGTATAGCAATAGCAAAAGCACACTAAAACATATCCACTTTTTCAATGACAACTATTTGTTATATTTCTAATTTTCTTCTGTCAAGAATAGATGTCAAATTCATAAACTGATTTTTTTTCTTCGGTAATGAGCCAAGTTTAGTAGCCGAACATAAAGTTTTGTGTACAACTCGTACATAATCGGACTTTATAGACTCGCCCTTTTTATAGTCCTTGCTCGCTTCGCTAGCTCGGCCATAAACTGGGCTTGTCTATAAAGTCCTACATTATGTACTTGTTACATAAATAGCTATTATGTACGACTGCATTATAATGTACGTTTATAACATAGTTTAGCGGCTATAAAGTAGCTCTTTATAGTACTAGAAAAATAAAGTAGTAGTCGTAATAAAGTACGGAATAGCAAAAGCACACTACAACATATCCTGTTTTCCAATGGCAACTATGTATTACATATCTAATTTTCTTCTATCAAGAATGATGTCAAATTTATAAACCGAATCCTTCCGAGCTCATTTTTTTCAAAATGAGAATCCCAAACTACGGGAGTAAATAAAATTCAAAACGAATTAAAAAACAACTTTTAAAAAGATTTTAATAAAAATCGAAACTCCTTCAAATTCATTTGAAGTCTTTGGATAAATCCCAGTAAAATTTATCCGACCATAAAATATAAATTCAGAATCTACTTCCTAAATATCGTCTTCTTTCGGCCATATCAAGTTTTCCAAATCTTTTTTTAAGAATTTTACACTACATTTTTCTTTATCAATTTCAAAAATTCGTCCAATGTACCATCGAGTG
Source organism: Agrypnus murinus (assembly GCA_929113105.1). Classification (NCBI taxonomy): domain Eukaryota; kingdom Metazoa; phylum Arthropoda; class Insecta; order Coleoptera; family Elateridae; genus Agrypnus; species Agrypnus murinus. Next base: position 69,883,122 of record OV816031.1, on the reverse strand, counting down.
TCGTAAAATATCACATAATATTTTTTTAATTCCAGCTTTATCTTCCGTTTTGTTTCTTGCATGTTTCCTTCCTCCAAGTTTGATATTTCTGATTAAAAAAATGTATCGTTTTCTGATTCTGATGTAGGTGAAATTACTTCCGAGGATTCACTGTATGTGAATAATCGGTCTCAAGCGTATATAAATGCATCGATTACAAATAATGATTTTAAGAATATAAATAATTTAAAAAACGCAAAACTAAAAATACCTGGCAAATCTACAGCATAAAACCTTTAACTTGGAATTGCGTATATCGGCTCAGTAGAACTCTCAAACGAAGCGAAACGAAATAAAGTATTTTAAATCTACGGTTTTAAAAAATAAATTTTAAAAGGCTAAAGAAAATATAATATTAAAACTTATAAATAAAAATTAGCAAATCGGTCTTGTAGAATTTGTAAAGGAGAACTATAACGGCATGCAAGGGTTTGTCTATACACCAGAACTGTCTGTCTGTCACTGCTTATCCGTTTTTTTTCGGAATTTTTTTATTTTCTTTTCAGATTCAGATATTTGATAAAAACTAGACTAGGAATGTCTAAAGAACTAATGCCCTCTTCAGCAACATGGGCAACCTGTTCAGTGTAGAACTTCCCGATGAGAATGTGTTGATAAGTCTGAGAGGAGAATAAACCGAAAGGGAGATATGTTGAGAGAGAGGAGCTGGGAGAGCAGAGTGATGGGCAATGCTAGGCTTCACATCCGCGCGAAATAAGGCGAAAAATCGTTTTCTATCTGTTTTCTATGTTTGAATAGCCATTCAACGCAGAAAAGTTGCTGAATTGAATGGTGAAAAAATTATCAAAATCCGTCTGATACATTTTTTTTAAATCGCATTTTATCAAAAAAATGTCACTTTTATCATCAACTCGCTCGCCGCGACCAACTTTCGGCGGCTCGTTTTCAGCGTGGTCGCAAGATTGCGCTCCCAAAACCGATAAATTTTGTGTGGACGTGTGCAAAGACCATTTTGATACCAAAAAGATAAAAATCCATTAACTCTGCGAAGACTTGATGCCTTTTTAAGTTGAAAATGACGTTATAGCGACTTTCTGCCGGCTAAAACGTGGACAATCTACCGTAACGCAACCTATCCGTTTTCCATGTTTGCATAGCCATTCAACGCAGAAGAATGTGCTGAATTGAATGGTGATCAAAATCCGTCTGATACATTTTTTTTAAATCGCATTTTATCAAAAAAATCGCTTTTTTACAATCAACTCTCTCGCCGCGACCAACTTTCGGCGTCAGCGTGGTCGCAAGATTGCGCTCTTAAAATCGATAACTTTGGTGTGGACGTGTACAAAGATCATTTTGCGACTTTCTGTCCGCTAAAACGTGGTCAAAGAGATTGATGAGATTTGTGAAAAGTTAAGACAACTTCTCTCAAGTATGGAAATTCTTGATATTGGAACATGATCCGTGAAGTCACTCGTAGCGTTGAAACACATTCCAGAGTTTCTGAACGAAAATAATTGTCTGGCTAACATGGGTGAGGAGTGTTTGGAGTCATTTCACTCAATCATTGGCAATTTATGCCGTCGAACTAAACGTCTAAATAAACTCGAAACACTCTTATTCGCCGCTAAACGACACGCTGTTAATGTCTTACTATTTGATTTGGGTCTTATTTAATACGAAAGATTACAATCATGCTTTATGTTTCTTTTTCAAGCGTTATATTTATTCAAGTTGTTAATCTCGCATACATTTAGGTATCGGAATGCAAAAAAAGTTGAAAGAAACGCTTCAAAGACCCAATTAAACCTGTGATTCGTCATCGCTTGGAATCTCTTACTCTTTTCGTTGCTTTGATGTAGTGGTGATGGCTAAGATTTGTCAAAACAAAGCAATCTATTCAAAAAAACTTGCCTTAAGCATTAATCCAAAATTAGCAGACACATGACGAAAAAACACAACGAGAAAATCCAAAAGAAAATGAATAACAAATGAACAAGCACGGCTTTTCTACTTCATGCTTTTTGACACGTTGGGTTACGGTAGATTGTCCACGTTTTAACGGGCAGAAAGTCGCAAAACGTCATTTTCAACTTAAAAAGGCATCAAGTCTTGACAGAGTTGATGGATTTTTATCTTTTTGGTATCAAAATGATCTTTCTAATTTTCATATCTTTCTAATTTTCATATCTACACGTCCACGCAAAACTTATCGGTTTTGGGAGTGCAATCTTGCGACCACGCTAAAAACGAGCCGCCGAAAGTTGGTCGCGGCGAGGATTTTGATAATTTTTTCACCATTCAATTTAGCACATTTTTCTGCGTTGAATGGCTATTCAAACTGAAAAACGGATAGGTTGGGTTACGGTAGATTGTGCACGTTTTAGCGGGCAGAAAGTCGCAAAACGTCATTTTCAACTTAAAAAGGCATCAAGTCTTCGCAGAGTTGATGGATTTTTATCTTTTTGGTATCAAAATGATTTTTCTACACGTCCACACAAATATTATCGGTTTTGGGAGCGCAATCTTGCGACCACGCTGAAAACGAGCCGCTGAAAGTTGGTCGCGGCGAGCGAGTTGATGGTAAAAGTGCCATTTTTTGATATTTTTCTCATCATTCAATTCAGCACATTTTTTTGCGTTGAATGGCTATTCAAACATGGAAAACGGATAGAGAACACCATTTCGCGCGGATGTGCGGCTTCTTCAGAAGACAACCTAGATTCTTAGCCGTGCTTGAGATGAAATGCGTAATGGAAATTGAGAAGAGTGGAACGTGTTATTCCCTATTGCCGAGTTTATTTCTCGGTATTGCCGCGTATTCCCCATTTCTTGTCGCGTATACTCTATTCATTGCCGCGTATTAAAAACACAGACAACTAACGTGTAACAATTCTAGCAGTAAATCAATGGTGGCACTGTTTGGGTTTTAGTTACGCTCATTAAGTGATTACCTACAAAAAAACCCTGAACTAGGGCACTAGGATTTATGAAGTTTAAAAGTTTTAAAGTCTTATTTTTCTGAATTCGCCTTAAATGACGAGAAGTATAAATTTTTCTCCCTTTTTCTGTTGTACTAAAAATTCACATACTCATCAAAAGCATGTGAATGTTGTGGTAATGATGAATACATGAAAAGAATGTTATTACGTATTAATTTTAACACGCCAAAGATATACCGCGGAGTAGGTAATTAATACATGCCATTGAGCATCGCTTTTTAATATTAACTTTGGCGTGTAAAAAAGAATTGGAAACACTCAATTTTTATATGAATTTCTATTCCATCGCTACTAGGGGTATAATATAAGAAATTCCAATACTACAAAGAAATACTGTTTTAATAATAATTTATTAATTCTATAAAAAAAAGTTTGAAAGAGGTGATATTTGTAACTCATGATGACTAATGGCAAAGTCTGTAAAGAACACTAAAATTCGCTTTGAGTACCTGTTAACTATCTATAGGTGCCAACTGCTTACCCTAATGGGTAAGCTTTAGTAACTAACGTACTCTTAAAACACTGCTGTTCTTACGTATTTCTTGTAAATTGTTGAAAGAAACTTCTTACTGTGAGTTTCTTTCCTCCAAAGGTCAAAGTGGAATAAGCAAAGCGTGGTGATTGCACGCCACTTGTTGCTTTTGTTGAAATACGAACAAATAATTCAAGCTCGGATCCTCACCTCTCTCTCTTACATCGCGTAGTTCAATAGGGTTTGGGTCATCCAGCGCTAGGTAGCGCTGGCTGTCTCCACAGAAAAAAATGTACCGAGACACATGAATGAATGAATGAAAACACAATGCATGTACTTCAAGAGTAAGAAATGATACTGTGCAATATTCGCAAGTTTTTTGACATACTCTGAAAGACTCAAAAAATTAACTTTAATTTATCCTGAATGATCAAACGATAACCAAAGTAATGGCCATTTCAGCTAATTAATACAGTGCAAAGAGCAGAATCTGGTCAAAATCGAAATCTTAAGAAATTGCCGTTACGGTCAATTTTCGTTTAAAAGATCAGCAAAAATTAATTTAATGGCAGTTCAGAAATCACAAGTATCTATACAAGAACAGAATTTGAACAAAATCTGAAACCTTGAAATACGGTCATGTTTTAGAATTAAATATTAGGTAATTTGGCTACAATAAATAGAACTGGAATTTAATTAATGAAAAATCCTCTAGCAAAGTAAGTTATGCAACCCAAATAACAGCAGTAGCAACGCTTTACGGATAAAGAAGGCGTTGAATTATTATATTTCACGTCTTGCTTGAAATGCAACTCATTTTACCTTGAAAAATTTATTTAAAAAAAAATCAAAAGGAATAATAAGCCACAAGATTTTTAAATTTTCCTCCAATTGCATCATCTGGTTGTTTCTTAGAATTTACACTTTTACATAAGAGAAATTGTCCAGGTAATTGCTTCCAAAGGCTAAAACTGTTGAAGTGATTAGAAGTGAAAATATTGCAATTTCATTGTACTTATTATTATTACAGAGTAAAGATATAAATAAAATGAAAAAAATAAGCGAAAAAGTGGTTATAAAGTTATAGAAAATAAATTTGTCTCTAATAATAAACAATAAGTAATCAACCGACCTATTATTACGCAAATAACGTAATGAATAGTAATTATCTACAACTTCTATATACGTCAATACATAAACATTTTCATATGGAATCTTAAACACATATGTGACGATGTGACCGACCCTAACAAGGAAATGTCACACATTGAGAATAATTATGTTTCAGTTCCCATTAAACTGCCGTCCTAAAACTATGTCATTATTAATTGCGTCATCTTCAAAATTATCCCTAAAAATACAAGAGAAAATAAACACGCACGCTCGTTCGAAAATCCCTCGAAGAATACACAAGCGCCACCGACGCGTATTCACGTTGTGCGTGTAATATGGCCGGCGTCGGCTGGTCGACGCCAGGCGTCGCACCGTGTTAAAAGTTGTTTTATTTTTAATTGTATCGAGTAGCAGTTTCATTACAGAACAATGGTGTTGTTAAATGAAACGTGTCACTCGATCATATCAATATGTGATAAAAACAGCTGTGGTTTCGTGAGTTGATGGAACGGAGGAGGATTTTTAAAATAAAAAATGAGAAAACAGCAAACCACGTCTCAATTGCAAATCGATCATAATGACGATGACTGTGCGTCCTCGGTAAGTGTACTTGCTTTAAACGGAACTTGTGAGTCATTATTGTTGCTAGTTAAATACCTTTGTTTAACAATTACCATGTTATCTTTTTTGCATAAATATTGAAACTAAAAAGTGAATTATTTTTTTGCATAATTGCTTTTATTGAAAATATTTAATACAAGATATTTTATAGCATTTATCAGAAATGTATTTTTTCCTATAATTTTAATTTTAAGAAAAGCTTAAAATATCTCTCGCTCAATCTTAAATGAGAATATGTTATTAAATGAACCAATAAATATTTATAAATTTTACAATATAATGATTAAAAACAACTGTGAAATTAATTACAATACAATCTGAAGTGTGAAAATTACGTGCGGTATTGTAAATAATACGGAGCGAGTTATAAAAATGTGTCCAGTCTCAATACATACTATCTAAACATGCGTGTACGCAAATATTATGTATTATCAAAGAGGATAATGCTTCGAGTGCGAATTAGAGAACCTTGAGAATTCCATTTAGTAACGTATCTAAAAACTCAGAAATGGTAAATTATGCAAAAGTTTGCAAAATCAGCAGTTTTTGCCAGTAAACGAAGCAAGTGAGAAAGACACGTTCTCTTACCGTTCAAATCTGCTCCATTACTTATTTAGTGCAAGGTGATCCAAAATGATTGAAGACTATTATTTGAATTTACCGCCACATTCAAATATTGTCACGTTGGCAACGCGAATACTTTTTAAACATTTTTATCCTTTTTTGATTTTACAGCGGCGTGTCAAAAATAATACAGCTTATAAACTTCATTAATTTTAAATAATAAACTTTCTTGATAATAAAATCGTCTAATATACTGCAGTTCTGAAAAGAACTGTTTTGTCAAATAAAAAATCAAGCGAAATAAAGCAAAAATTCAATAAAAAAATCCGGAACAACGTGGCAAAGCACAACGATGGAAACGAGAAAGTGACTATTAGTTGACGCTGTAATTTGACGCAAAATATTTCAATAGTGCTACACTAACAACATGAGATACATTAAAACCTACGGTGCGAAATTCAAATCGTCCTAACTCAATTTCAATCTCACTGTACTTACTTTGTGTAGTTATACCCAAACAAACAAATGAAGAATCTAGGTCAACGCGTGATCAACTGCTGTGAAATACATTAAGGGCCTGTATCGCCGCCAGTGTTAATAATAGAAAGCTTCAGAAACTACAAACACCTGAAGATGGCGCTACGGTCCGCAAAACGGAATCAATTTCTTTAAAACTAAAATTTGAAAATGTAAATAGAAACATTATTTGATCGTATCGCAGTTCTATGCTCACAGTGTTGCCAGACATGCGTGAACTTTTAAAATATTTTAAGTCTAACTGAAATTTTTAATTTTTAAATGCCAAGGAATAATTTAAGGTAGTTGAAATTAAATCTTTAAAAATATCAGTTGTTCTTGCTGGTTTTAAGAAAAGGAAAAGTATTACTATATTAAAATATTGAAAATATATATTCGTTTTAAGAAATTAATCAGGACTAATTAAGAGTGAAATAGTTTATTCAAGAATTAACCGTCACATGCTCTTAAGTAAAGAAAAAGAACATTTACTTCGGGAATTTATTAAATAATAAAAGATTAGGAAAGTTAAATTACTTTTAAATGTCCCGCGAATATTACCACCCAACGCTTCCTGGTGCAGAAAGCGTTCAACTAAAAATGACTGATTTTCGTGCTGCCATATTTAAATTTCCGCGCCGTATACATCTATTTTATTTCAATCAATACTAAATAAGTAAGCAAAAACATTTATCCATTGTAATAGATTTTGCTATTAAACAGTGTTATAACGACTGTATTATGTTTAGTTTGGTTATTTTTTAGAAAACGTTAATCTACAAGATTGGCGATGTTCGACTACGATTATAAAATTTATTTTAGATATCTACTTCTTACAAACTATGATCCACACTACCTCAACAGTTTAGCAATCGACATTAAACGTTATTTTGCTAAAAAAACGATTATTAAAAGAAAACTGAATGAAAAACGTGAGCTATATTTTGACGCTAATATTTTGCGCTAACAACGCCCCCTTAAGTTAATATAAGAGAGTAAGCAGCATCTTGTGTTAAGACGCAATTCCACTGAGGCAACATTTAAGCAACATGTGGCATACGGCAATGACGCATGCATGTTATACTGAGTCTTTCAACCGAAGCAACGTGAATCGACAAAAAGCATGCGTCTTTGCCGCATGCCACACGTTGATTGTTTTTGCCCGACACATGCGTCAGCCACGCTAGACGACATGTGGCATGTTACATGTCGTCTAGTGTTGCACCAGTGGAATTGCGCCTTTACTCTCGACTGCAGGGACGGCGTAAGCTTTTGCGCAGCCGGGTTTAAAAATGCACAACCTAAAACAACTTCTAAATAAATTATTTATTAAACACATTATTACATATTACAATAAAATCGTTAGAGTATCATTAGCATTATAGTTATTTACGAAGTACGCGAAGTCGTGCACTTTTTTAAGCACGAGCGACGAAGGAGCGAATGCGTCGAAGATGACCTCGTGCATCAAGTTTTGCACAAAATTTTTTGAAACAAACTTTAACAATAAAAAAAACTTTATTAACCAAAATCTGTACTACTGTTTCGATTTCAAAGTAAACATAAAACCGAGTAGGCAATAGCATTTTAGTGTTGCCAATAGATGGCGCGAGCACATTTGTCAGTGTATAGCCTCTCTATTTCATATAGTAGCGACATCGTGGAGCAAACCAGGCACAAACTTTAATAAAGAAAAAATCACCACATGCATATTGTTTCGTCATTTTAACAAAAATTAGTTTAAAAAATACAATTTCGTAGTCGTATATTACATTAATATCGCTTTTACATAACATCAATGTCCATTATGAAATTCATGTTAAATTATGAATATTTTTGTGCATGATGATTATTAAACTTACGATTTAGTGTAAAACGAAATGTCAAATCTGGTAACTTCCAATGTCACCAACATACTTTTGCTCCAGCGACGAGATCGATCGTTGTCGCTACTATTTGAAAATAAAGGGGCTATATGTCAGTGGAATTATTATGGATTATTAATTTTTCTTTTGTGATTTCTAATACCCAAATGGAAAAAACGACATTCTCTAAATTAAATTTTAGGTATAATTAAAGAATTCCCTCACCAAACATTTTTTGACAAACTGGTTCCTAGAAATTATTTTTGGGGCGAATGCCCAAAGGTCCCAAAAGAGATCAAAAGTAAAAAAATGCTTGATCTCCAGAGAAATTAATCGTAATGCTATTAAGTTTATATGATTGCCATTTACAATTACACAATTTAGTTAGGTCAGGTTTAGGTTAGGTTAGGTTGGGAAAAATTCGAATTTGCTTTTGCATAACGTTTTGGCTAGGTAGTTGCGTTTTTGGGGAGGTTAGGTTGGTAGCCACCTATTTTGGAGGCTTAGGGGCGTTTGTCTCCAAAAATGCTAATTCTGAATATGCAAATCATTGCTGGGCCGAATACCCGAAATTTGGGGATCAAAAGTAAAAAATACTTAATCTTCATGGATATGAATAGCAATTATATTAAGTTTATATGCTTGCCAATTTAGAGTTACACAATTTATTTGGATTAGGTTAGGTTAGGTTACATTTGGTTAGATAGTGGTGTTTTTGTGGAGATTAGGTTGCTAGCAACCAATTTTGGAGTTGCAAAGTTTTTAATTACGTCATCAAGATTTTTTAATTACGTAGCTTACATGGTAGAAGTTTGCTTTACCAGTAGTTAAGTGACATGGAAACGTCGGTGTGACTTACAGCAGAGAAAGCGTGCGTATTTGTAATAACGCGGGGCCGTTTAAAGCGCGGGACCGGGTTCCGGGGAACGCGCTGAACCCGCCTCTCGCCGTCCCCGCTCGACTGTTAAGAAAGTAAAGTAGCGTACGTTAACTTTGTCCTTTTTAACTTTTTGTTTGTCATATTTATATAATAATTTCAATAATAATTGCTACAACCCATAGCCTGGAAACCAGGCCCCAGAAGCTATAAGCTTGTGTGGGAGGGAGGGGGCGATTATTATTATTACGCAGGCCCTAAGTGCGGCTGCAGCCGACTTACAGATGAAACAGCGAAAATCCCACATTTGTGTCACAGCTAAGGAAAACTGGCTTAACCAGATCTGCCGGCGCCGGGAATCGACCTCGGGCCGCTTGGGCGAAAGTCCAGCACTCTAGACATTACACTACCAAGGCTGTTTTATTTGAATACATACACCCTAATAACGACTTAGAAATTAAAAATTTCATTACGTTTTAAATGCCATAGGGTAATGAAGACATGAAGACAAAGAAAAGTAATTGCAAAAATTTTAGTTATAATCCGTTATAAATTTTGTGACGCTACTGAATCATTCCAGCTCGCCTGCTGTTTCTCTGGTCGGTTAAATTACTCGAGTCGAGCACGTAATAACCGCGCTTCGCCTCGTGATTGCTGCGTGATTCGCGATGCGTTTTGCACTTTCACCCTCGTGATTTCGGTGACCTAGATTCTTCATTTGTTTGTTTGGTATAGTATAGTAACATTAGCACAAAATTAGGCAAATAAAGGAAAAAATTAGTAAGGAGCTGAAAATTGATATAGATGTTTGCGAAACCAATGAGTCCCAAGTGGTGGAAGGTGTGATCGAAGCGGCATCTTTTGTAAGATAACGGCTAAAATGAAAATTTCTATGTACGTAACTCGATCTTGACAGATTTACATGGGTGTGTTATAATTATTATCTTGGGTCTACTTGATTTAGAGACCGACAATCAACGTTTTTATTTTTTATGCTCGTTATATGAAATTTACACTTAACAGACGTAGGTTATGTCAAATACTCTAAATATTATTAATACGAGAAACTATTTTGGAAAATTGAGGGACAAAATTAAAAGCGCCACTTATAGTGTGGTGTGCAACAATTTCTGACGGATTATACCGTTGTATTTGACACTTTGTACAACCGCCCTAATGATTAGTAATTTGCATCTGATAAACACCCATTTTTCAGATTTCTGTTAAAAAATATTCATTAATAGCATACTATTATCACGTGCATTGCATTACATTACATTACATTACATTACATTACATTACATTACACTACATTACATTACATTACATTACATTACATTACATTACATTACATTACATTACATTACATTACATTACATTACATTACATTAAAAATTACACTTTTTACAACCGCCCTAATGATTAGTAATTTGTATCTTATAAAACACCCATTTTTTAGATTTCTGTTAAAAAATATCCATTAATAGCACACCTATCTGCGTAGATAGCGTTGTAAAATGTCGCCTGTTTATGAATTACAATTTGTATGGAGTTTCGGTGTTAATAGTATTATTATAGGAGTATTATATTACATTGAATTATTACATTACATTAAACGTTACGATACGTTACGTTAGGTAACGTATCGTAACGTAACGTAAACGTTACGTTAGGTAACGTATCGTAACGTAAACTAAAATGATTAGGAACCCCAATGATTAATAATAATTTGTATTTGAAAAACACCCATTTTTTAGATTTCTGTTAAAAATATCCATTAATAGCACACCTATCTGCGTAAATGGCGTTGTAAAATGTCGTCTGTTTATGTATTGCAATTTATATAGAGTTTCGGTGTATTGCCAGTCATCGTATTGATACTCCAAGTAGCATCTTTAGTCATCGCTACGTACCAGCAACTACCGGTGGAACTATTAAGTTTTTGCCACTAGTCACAAGCACGTAATTGCTACGGTTTTATTACGTGCCTTGAACCAAAATGGGGAAAAATTACTGGGTAGCAGATACGTTGCAGTAACTTCTCTGGAACTTGTCCAGGTACGTTTCGGTTACGTTTAGGCTACGTAGCGGGAATGTGGCGGCGTAATAATTGCTACTTTCGTGGAACTTCTTTTCTCTTTGACACATAGTGTCGCGTAGCCCAGCCAGTACACTGGTGATAATGACGATATTTTTAAGTCATTATTGGTGGACGACGGCATATGACTAATAAATGATGTCCATAAGACGTCATATAATGGGACGTACGTAGACGTCTTCAAAACGACGTCTTTTGGACGTAGAATACAATACGTACAAGTTTCATTAACAAGATATTATTTTAACAGGGGTCAAGGAATACTGGCCATATTAAGCAGGTGGACACAATATAGAGATGTTTTGACTGTAGTATATAATAAATGTTATTTCCAATATTCAACTATTTATTTATAATTCCTGTCTTAGTCCTCGTATAGGACGTTTTAATGACGTCTTATACTGACGTCTTTGGGCTGTGACATAATGATGTCAGTTTTATGACAATTTGACGTTGTTACTGCCGAAAAAACGGCGACATTACGACGTCAGTGTGCTGGCTGGGTAAGCGTGGAGATGCAGTAGTTTACGAAAAATCACTTTAAAGTGATTCTCCTGGGTAGTAAAAACGTAAGTTTTACTTTCAATACTACTGAGAGTTTCCGTTACTTTAAAGGGTTGAGCAATGATTCTAGACAAGTGGTAGGAACTTTCAGTACTACTTTAAAGTTTTAAATGCGTTAGTATATATAATGTTTTAATGTAGCTTCGGGCAAGTTACTTCTACAATCATAATACCACTTTGTAGTTGCAACGACTTTAAAGTAATTATACTAAGTGGCAATACCGTTCCACATACTTTAAAAGTCATTCAGAAGTAATGAAACTACATATAGTTCCAATAAGTAGTAGAGACAACTACATAATTACTAAAATATCTCGAACTGAAGTAATTAAACCTATAAAGTCATAAATTTAGTTGTAGTTACGTAACAACTACGCAATCAAAGTTCCGATCTTAGTTACTGCTACTTAGATGCTGCTTTTTATCTGAAAAGAACTTTAAGTTTTTAACGGCGGTATTCACAATCGCTGCTTAACTTTAACTGGGTGTTAATTACCATAGATACATTTGTTGAAACAATTGTATCCATGGTATTTAATATCTAGTAAAAGTTAATCAGCGATTGTGAATACCAACGTAAGAAGTTTTAATTTTAACTCGGGTCGAGAATTACATTTTTAATTCTGTAGTTTATTTCTTGCATAACAAATGATAAAATCATTTTTGTTTGGAGGACTATTTCCATTGTGTTCTAAAAGGTCATAAGTCCATAGCCGTTTTCATTTTTAAAATGATTATTTAATGACAGTTTTCTAACAATAATTCTGGCGTAGACTTATAGTGACTATTGTGTGGTTATATCGAATAAATCAGTTGCCTTTGAAAATCTAGCAAAATGATAAAGAACATTTTTATTGAATTATTCGAAATTCGCTTTTATGGACTTATTTACAACGTTTTCCAAATGACCGATTTAATTGCGCTAGCGATTATGCTGTTGATATAAATAACATAATGCATAATTAATTATTTAAGTATTACATTAATAGAATGACATGAAAAAATTTTTATAAACACGGTGTTTCAATTTCTTACTTTTCATCAGAAAAGTTAATAATACTAAATAACAGCCCGGTTCTAAAAATAAAATTAGTACAAGATAAAAAAACCCATAGCTGACTGTGTGTTTACGCTTTACTTGCTTTAATAAAGTGTTTATTTCTTCATAGGTTCTAAAATATAAATTACAACTTCGTATTCGAAGTGCACTGTTTATTTCAGAACACATAACTGGAAATAACGGCATTGATGTTTAGGTACAATAGACATCTTTGAGGTTATAAAAATGATATTACAACTAAAACGCATACACAAGGGTATACAATTTACACATTAAAAGTCTGTAAACTCGTCCATGTGTGTATTATGGGTTTTCCAAGCATAAAGAGGGTAAGTGAGAATGTATTATTCCTAGATGACCCCAAATACTTCAAAGTTGGCACAATATATTTATAAACTAAAATATAGTCATTAACCTCTGATATTTATTTTATTATCTCTCCAAAATATATGTGTCGATGTTATATGTACATTTGATATAAGATATACAGGGTGTCCAGTTTAACAGTGTACACCTCTCATTCGTATAGCTTCTGGCTATATAGCAATGAAAGTAAAAGGCATTTGTATATTTTGACCTATAGTTTTCGAAATCAGTATTAGAATCCATTTTAAATCATTTGCTGGTAACGGATGTGACGTCATCGGAATATCTTGAAATTCTTCTTCTTCTCTCGCATATCCTTTTGCCCTTTCAGGCTTCGGATTAGGGGTCTGGCCCCTCTTTCACCCATTTTTTCCAAGCTTTCCTTATTCTTGTGTTAAGAGCTTTTAGTTCTGTTAGAGATTTCCCTTTGACCTCCCTATGTCCTCTATTTAGTCTATCCAACTTCTTCTTGGTCTTCCTCTTCTGTTTCTAATTGGTTTTCCCATTTCTAGTATTCTCTTTGGAAGTCCTTCTTTGTCCATCCTTGATATGTGTCCGTACCAGTTTGTTTGTTTTCTTTCTATTGTTTCCATTACTGATGGCTGTTGCAGTGCCAGTCTTAGCCTTCTTGGCGCCCTCGGGCAGAGTCCTTCAGAGCGCCCTTATTAACTTAACGGCACTGGGCTGTTGGATACTCTCCCTTATGTTTTCATTCCTAACATGTTCCCATTTGGTGGTTCCCGTGATCTTTCTCAGATGTTTCATTTCCATAGCGTTTATTTTCCCTGCATGCTTTTTCTGTTAATGTCCAATTCTCCGCTGCATATGTGATTATGGGTAGTGTAACAGTATTATGGCTTTTTAATTTTACCTCCTTATCGATATGCTTGTGTCCTAAAATTGTTTTGTTCAACGAATAATATAACCTCGTTGATTTGTTTGCCCTATTGGTTAGCTCTGCATCTATCTTACCGTCACTTGTTAGGATAGTCCCCAGATATTCTATTGTTGTAACTCTTTCAATTGGTGAGTTTTTACATGTGATCTCGCTATTCCCATTGTCTTTCTGTGTTTCGTTTATTATCATCACTTTTGTTTTCCTTGTATTTATTTCCATCTTCACTTTTTCTATCTCTTTAGTTCAATTGTCTAATAAGTTCTGCATTTTACTTCTTGTGTCGGCTATTATGACCACATCATCTGCATACATCAAACTACTCAAAGTGATAGGTTGTAGGTTTCTGTATCCTACCACTGTGTTAAGTCCTTCTTTGATCTTTAATGTTTTTAGAATTTTGTTCATCATGATTACGAATAACAGTGGGCTTAAGCTGTCTCCCTGCTTTATTCCTGTATTGATCTCAAATTCTTCTGATTTTTGCCGATATTTGTACTTTGCCTTTTACTTTGTTGATCGTGCTTCTTATTATTCGAATGAGCTGATTTGGTATTTCTAGATCTGTTAGCGTATCCCATAGTGCTTGTTTATCTACTGTATCGAATGCAGGTTGATGAAGGTTATGTACATCTCTTTGCCTTCTTCTATTGCCTTATGTATTAAAGATCTTAATATGAAGATGTTCTCATTTGCTTGTCTACCTAGACGGAATGCCGATTGTTCTTCCTCCAGTTTATGCTCTACATATCCCCTTAGTCTTTTCTTTAGGATTCTTGGGAATAACTTATGTGTTGTTTGAGCTAGACAGATAGCTCTGTAGTTCTCACATTTTGATGTTTCATCCTTTTTGTGTACTGGTATGATCAGGTTTGTTTCTCATTTTTTTGGTATTCTTTCTTGGTTCCATACTTCTTTGAATATGTCCCACAGCCATTCTTTTCCTTTGCCCCCTATCCATTTAATCATTTCCGGAGCTATCTCGTCATCGCCGCTTGCTTTCCCAATTTTTAGTTTTTGGATTGCTTCCTGTGTTTCTTTTTTTGTTATTTCTTGGAGATCTTTTGTATTTTCGCTGTCCATTTGTCTTTCCTCCACTATTTCTCCCAATTTTTCCTCATAGAATTCTTTCCATGTTTCTAATATCTCCCTCATTTCCACTTTGGGTTCGTTGTGTTTGTTGTGTATGGCTTTCAATTCTTTTTGGTTCCTCTAATCCTTTTGACGGTGTTCAGGATTTTTTCGTATTTACTCTATAGTTGTCATTAATTTCTTCTCCAAACTCACTCCAGCTATTCTTTTTGGCTTCTTTGATCGCATTCTTTACTTTATTTCTCTTTTCTGTGTAATTATCCCTGTCCTCTCCTGTTTTTGTTGGAATGTATTTTTCCATGCTTGTTTCTTTATCTTAACCAGTTCTTTTATCTCTTCGTTCCACCATCTTGTTCTCTTTAGCTCTTTATTATATTTTCTTCTCCCACATGTTTCTTCTGCTGCCTTTAGAATTGTTTCTTTAAATATTTTCCATTTTGTTTTCAAATCCTGTTCTTGCCCTTTGTCTTTTTCTCTGCTGAAGAGTCTGTCTGTCTTTTCTTGATAGTTTCTCTGGATATCTGGCCTTTTTAATTTGTGTATTGCTATATTTTATTTCTTCCGTTTTATTTATTCTGGTTGAAAGTTGTGCCACTACCAATCTATGATTTGTGCCTAATTCTGCCCCTTTCCTTGTTGCTATGTTTTGGACTACCGCACTGAGGCTGTGTGTGTGTACTATATAATCTATTAAACTGTTTGCATTTCGTTCATCTGCTACGAAGGTATATAATATGCCTTGTTCTTCTCGTTGTTTCCATATTGTATTTCCTATTATTAGGTCGTTACTTTGGCAGAATTCTATCATTTTTGACCCGTTCCTGTTGGATGTTTGTTCTCCTTGATTTCCCATACATCTCAATCCTCTATTGGAATCTTTCCCCACTCTTGCGTTTCAATCCCCCATGATGATTGTTGGCTCTGTTTCCTCTTTCGCTTCATCTAATACTTCTTGAAGTGTCCTATAGAATTCCTTTACTTCCTCAGGTGTGCCTTCAACTGGTCCGTAAATTTGCATTAGGTAAATTCATTATCTGTCCTAGTTTAATTACTATCCACAGTATTCTTGAGTTGATCGCTCTGTATTTAAGGACGTATCTATGCGAGTCTTCTGTCATTAGTATTCCCACCCCTTCGTTTGCTCTCTTTTCATTTTTGACTCCTGAGTAGTATAGTATGTGCTTGTTTGTAATCCTTCCTATTCCTTTACCTTTCTTCTTCGTTTCATTTATGCCTAAGATATGGATTTTATTGGTTTCCATTTCCTCCACTAGCTCCATGTCTTTGCCGGCCAGAGTATTTATATTCCATATTTCTATTCCTATTTTCTTATCGTTGTCTTATAATTTCCTACGGATTACTATCTTATGTCCTTTTTCATAGCTTTTTGTCTTTGGTAGATCCGTCCGGTTTTTGTTTACTGCTAGTTTTTGGGGTATGTTGTTGCCTGGTAGTCTTTGTGATGTCCCGAAGTGTTTTGTTTAATTTTTCTTCTTCTGTTCCTGGTCTTTCATTCCTGTGGGGGTTAGCATAGTTTGTGTCCAGTTTTTCCTCTTTGGTATGAATTCTTAAAAGTATGAAAATCAATTGCGAATATGATTTTGAATAAAAAAACTCTAACAATTAAAGGCATCTGTCCCGTGTATACTCAGTTATTCGGACAAGCTTCAGACTATAGCAATTAAATTGAAAAGGCTGCAAATTTCGACTCTCTAGTTTACGAAGTCTGTATTACAGTCCATTTTAGAACATTTGCTGGTACCGGATAGGACATCATCCGAATTTCTTTGAACGGAACTATTATGTTTTAAATATGAACGTCCATAATAAGTGTAATTCTGAATAAAAAAGTATTAAGATGCCACAGATTTAAAAGGTGTTAACGGTCTAACGGAGCTAGAACCGATTGACCGGTTCTGTCCCGTTTAACAATCTACACTCAATCATTCAGACACGCTTCCGGCTAGAGCAATTAAATTGAAATGACTTTGTATATTTCTACCTCTAGTTTACGAAATCAGTATTAGAATCTTTTATAGAACGGTTTCTGGTGCATAATACCGTTTAACTAAAAAGCGTTGTAACTAAAACGATATTCTTTTACGAATTTCCCGAAACATTAGAAATACAGGCACTAGGCAGCTCCTTAAAAATTAGACGCCTAACATACAGCAATTTTACTGCTGAATGACCAACCTCAACTAAGATATTGCACTTTATTTATGATTAACAGACACCATAAAGTAAACGGTAAAATCTTTAGGAGGAAATAACAATTCACTACATTAACCTGCATTTCACATACAACTTAGGGAGAATGTCAAATTGTTACCAAAACTCTGATAACAACGACTTCTAGTAAATAGAGCCTTCTATTAATTGCATGTAGATCTTACCCTATGTCACCAGAGTGACTCAATCACTCATGTTATAACATTCATCAAACTAATGTCGTTATAATGTCAAAATCAAATTAATAATAATCAAACTAATCATTCTTCATGTCCTAACGTTAAATGCTAAATTTTTAGTGCGGGAAATGTGATAGTTTACAGTAACAAGGACGGTCATTACCGATCTAGATTGCAACCTCAAGCATCGACATGGTAATATTTTAAATCCCTAGGCGACAATACCTCATAAGTCCTAAACAGTTCTCTATTGCTGTCTACTTCTGTTAATTTCATTGTGAAGCTAGAAACTTGTTCGAATAATTGAACGTAGAACGTTAAACGCAACATAACCGGTTATTTGGTTCTAACTCCGTTAGAATATATTTTAGAGGTACCTATGGTACCTTAATACTGTTTGATTTACAATCGCACTAGCTACAGATTTTCAAATTTAAAACTGAATGGTTCAATTTAAAGATATTCCGATAACACCATATCCGGTACCAGCACTGTTCTACAATAGATTCCATTTTAGTCTCTTAATTTCATTACTATAGCTATAACATTGCCGGAACGATTGAGTATAGACTGTTAAACGGAACAGAGCCCTTTAATTTGTTGTAGCTCCGTTATTATGCATTTTAGACCTGTGATACCTTGATACTTTTTTATTCCGAATCACACTTGCTATCGATTTCTATATTTAAAAATCTAATGGTTTTATACAAAAAAAGCTCGTTGACGTCATATACGGTAGTAGCAAATGTTCTAAAATGGGTTCTAGTACTGATTTCGAGAAGTAGTGGTCAAAATATACAAGGTCCTTTTAATTCCATTGAAATAGTCAGAAGTTTGCCTGAATGATTAAGTGAAGACTGTAAAAACGACACTGTATATATCTCGATTTTCAACAAACTTTAGAAAGTTCGTTTTAAAAATCGAATTGTGTTGTTGTTCCATTTAAAGATTTTGGCTGACATCATATCCGATACCAGCAATGCTCTAAAATGAGTTCCATTTTAGTTGCAATTTTAATTTTATTGCACTGTAGCCAGAAGATTGCCCGAATGATCGAGTGTAGACTGTTAGACGGGACAGAACCTATTAATTGGTTCAAGCTCCGTTATTATGTATTTTACGTCTACAATACCTCAATATACTCTTCTCTTCAGAATAATACTTGCTATTGATTTTCATATTTAAAACCTAATTGCTCTATTTAAAGATATTCCGATGGCATCATATCCGGTATGAATGCTCTAAAATGAGTTCCATTTTAGTCGCAATTTTAATTTCATTGCACTGTAGCCAGAAGATTGCCCGAATGATCGAGTGTAGACTGTTAGACGGGACAGAACCTATTAATTGGTTCAAGCTCCGTTATTATGTATTTTACATCTACAATACCTCAATATACTCTTTTCTTCAGAATAATACTTGCTATTGATTTTCATATTTAAAACCTAATTGCTCTATTTAAAGATATTCCGATGGCATCATATCCGGTATGAATGCTCTAAAATGAGTTCCATTTTAGTCGCAATTTTAATTTCATTGCACTGTAGCCAGAAGATTGCCCGAATGATAGAGTGTAGACTGTTAGACGGGACAGAACCTATTAATTGGTTCAAGCTCCGTTATTATGTATTTTACATCTACAATACCTCAATATACTCTTTTCTTCAAAATAATACTTGCTATTGATTTTCATATTTAAAACCTAATTGCTCTATTTAAAGATATTCCGATGGCATCATATCCGGTATGAATGTTCTAAAATGGGTTCCATTTTAGTCGCAATTTTAATTTCATTGCACTGTAGCCAGAAGATTGCCCGAATGATCGAGTGTAGACTGTTAGACGGGACAGAACCTATTAATTGGTTCAAGCTCCGTTATTATGTATTTTACATCTACAATACCTCAATATACTCTTTTCTTCAAAATAATACTTGCTATTGATTTTCATATTTAAAACCTAATTGCTCTATTTAAAGATATTCCGATGGCATCATATCCGGTATGAATGCTCTAAAATGAGTTCCATTTTAGTCGCAATTTTAATTTCATTGCACTGTAGCCAGAAGATTGCCCGAATGATAGAGTGTAGACTGTTAGACGGGACAGAACCTATTAATTGGTTCAAGCTCCGTTATTATGTATTTTACATCTACAATACCTCAATATACTCTTTTCTTCAGAATAATACTTGCTATTGATTTTCATATTTAAAACCTAATTGCTCTATTTAAAGATATTCCGATGGCATCATATCCGGTATGAATGCTCTAAAATGAGTTCCATTTTAGTCGCAATTTTAATTTCATTGCACTGTAGCCAGAAGATTGCCCGAATGATAGAGTGTAGACTGTTAGACGGGACAGAACCTATTAATTGGTTCAAGCTCCGTTATTATGTATTTTACATCTACAATACCTCAATATACTCTTTTCTTCAAAATAATACTTGCTATTGATTTTCATATTTAAAACCTAATTGCTCTATTTAAAGATATTCCGATGGCATCATATCCGGTATGAATGTTCTAAAATGAGTTCCATTTTAGTCGCAATTTTAATTTCATTGCACTGTAGCCAGAAGATTGCCCGAATGATCGAGTGTAGACTGTTAGACGGGACAGAACCTATTAATTGGTTCAAGCTCCGTTATTATGTATTTTACATCTACAATACCTCAATATACTCTTTTCTTCAGAATAATACTTGCTATTGATTTTCATATTTAAAACCTAATTGCTCTATTTAAAGATATTCCGATGGCATCATATCCGGTATGAATGCTCTAAAATGAGTTCCATTTTAGTCGCAATTTTAATTTCATTGCACTGTAGCCAGAAGATTGCCCGAATGATAGAGTGTAGACTGTTAGACGGGACAGAACCTATTAATTGGTTCAAGCTCCGTTATTATGTATTTTACATCTACAATACCTCAATATACTCTTTTCTTCAAAATAATACTTGCTATTGATTTTCATATTTAAAACCTAATTGCTCTATTTAAAGATATTCCGATGGCATCATATCCGGTATGAATGTTCTAAAATGGGTTCCATTTTAGTCGCAATTTTAATTTCATTGCACTGTAGCCAGAAGATTGCCCGAATGATCGAGTGTAGACTGTTAGACGGGACAGAACCTATTAATTGGTTCAAGCTCCGTTATTATGTATTTTACATCTACAATACCTCAATATACTCTTTTCTTCAAAATAATACTTGCTATTGATTTTCATATTTAAAACCTAATTGCTCTATTTAAAGATATTCCGATGGCATCATATCCGGTATGAATGCTCTAAAATGAGTTCCATTTTAGTCGCAATTTTAATTTCATTGCACTGTAGCCAGAAGATTGCCCGAATGATAGAGTGTAGACTGTTAGACGGGACAGAACCTATTAATTGGTTCAAGCTCCGTTATTATGTATTTTACATCTACAATACCTCAATATACTCTTTTCTTCAGAATAATACTTGCTATTGATTTTCATATTTAAAACCTAATTGCTCTATTTAAAGATATTCCGATGGCATCATATCCGGTATGAATGCTCTAAAATGAGTTCCATTTTAGTCGCAATTTTAATTTCATTGCACTGTAGCCAGAAGATTGCCCGAATGATAGAGTGTAGACTGTTAGACGGGACAGAACCTATTAATTGGTTCAAGCTCCGTTATTATGTATTTTACATCTACAATACCTCAATATACTCTTTTCTTCAAAATAATACTTGCTATTGATTTTCATATTTAAAACCTAATTGCTCTATTTAAAGATATTCCGATGGCATCATATCCGGTATGAATGTTCTAAAATGAGTTCCATTTTAGTCGCAATTTTAATTTCATTGCACTGTAGCCAGAAGATTGCCCGAATGATCGAGTGTAGACTGTTAGACGGGACAGAACCTATTAATTGGTTCAAGCTCCGTTATTATGTATTTTACATCTACAATACCTCAATATACTCTTTTCTTCAGAATAATACTTGCTATTGATTTTCATATTTAAAACCTAATTGCTCTATTTAAAGATATTCCGATGGCATCATATCCGGTATGAATGTTCTAAAATGAGTTCCATTTTAGTCGCAATTTTAATTTCATTGCACTGTAGCCAGAAGATTGCCCGAATGATAGAGTGTAGACTGTTAGACGGGACAGAACCTATTAATTGGTTCAAGCTCCGTTATTATGTATTTTACATCTACAATACCTCAATATACTCTTTTCTTCAGAATAATACTTGCTATTGATTTTCATATTTAAAACCTAATTGCTCTATTTAAAGATATTCCGATGGCATCATATCCGGTATGAATGCTCTAAAATGAGTTCCATTTTAGTCGCAATTTTAATTTCATTGCACTGTAGCCAGAAGATTGCCCGAATGATAGAGTGTAGACTGTTAGACGGGACAGAACCTATTAATTGGTTCAAGCTCCGTTATTATGTATTTTACATCTACAATACCTCAATATACTCTTTTCTTCAGAATAATACTTGCTATTGATTTTCATATTTAAAACCTAATTGCTCTATTTAAAGATATTCCGATGGCATCATATCCGGTATGAATGCTCTAAAATGAGTTCCATTTTAGTCGCAATTTTAATTTCATTGCACTGTAGCCAGAAGATTGCCCGAATGATAGAGTGTAGACTGTTAGACGGGACAGAACCTATTAATTGGTTCAAGCTCCGTTATTATGTATTTTACATCTACAATACCTCAATATACTCTTTTCTTCAAAATAATACTTGCTATTGATTTTCATATTTAAAACCTAATTGCTCTATTTAAAGATATTCCGATGGCATCATATCCGGTATGAATGTTCTAAAATGAGTTCCATTTTAGTCGCAATTTTAATTTCATTGCACTGTAGCCAGAAGATTGCCCGAATGATCGAGTGTAGACTGTTAGACGGGACAGAACCTATTAATTGGTTCAAGCTCCGTTATTATGTATTTTACATCTACAATACCTCAATATACTCTTTTCTTCAAAATAATACTTGCTATTGATTTTCATATTTAAAACCTAATTGCTCTATTTAAAGATATTCCGATGGCATCATATCCGGTATGAATGTTCTAAAATGAGTTCCATTTTAGTCGCAATTTTAATTTCATTGCACTGTAGCCAGAAGATTGCCCGAATGATCGAGTGTAGACTGTTAGACGGGACAGAACCTATTAATTGGTTCAAGCTCCGTTATTATGTATTTTACATCTACAATACCTCAATATACTCTTTTCTTCAAAATAATACTTGCTATTGATTTTCATATTTAAAACCTAATTGCTCTATTTAAAGATATTCCGATGGCATCATATCCGGTATGAATGTTCTAAAATGAGTTCCATTTTAGTCGCAATTTTAATTTCATTGCACTGTAGCCAGAAGATTGCCCGAATGATAGAGTGTAGACTGTTAGACGGGACAGAACCTATTAATTGGTTCAAGCTCCGTTATTATGTATTTTACATCTACAATACCTCAATATACTCTTTTCTTCAAAATAATACTTGCTATTGATTTTCATATTTAAAACCTAATTGCTCTATTTAAAGATATTCCGATGGCATCATATCCGGTATGAATGTTCTAAAATGAGTTCCATTTTAGTCGCAATTTTAATTTCATTGCACTGTAGCCAGAAGATTGCCCGAATGATCGAGTGTAGACTGTTAGACGGGACAGAACCTATTAATTGGTTCAAGCTCCGTTATTATGTATTTTACATCTACAATACCTCAATATACTCTTTTCTTCAGAATAATACTTGCTATTGATTTTCATATTTAAAACCTAATTGCTCTATTTAAAGATATTCCGATGGCATCATATCCGGTATGAATGCTCTAAAATGAGTTCCATTTTAGTCGCAATTTTAATTTCATTGCACTGTAGCCAGAAGATTGCCCGAATGATCGAGTGTAGACTGTTAGACGGGACAGAACCTATTAATTGGTTCAAGCTCCGTTATTATGTATTTTACATCTACAATACCTCAATATACTCTTTTCTTCAGAATAATACTTGCTATTGATTTTCATATTTAAAACCTAATTGCTCTATTTAAAGATATTCCGATGGCATCATATCCGGTATGAATGCTCTAAAATGAGTTCCATTTTAGTCGCAATTTTAATTTCATTGCACTGTAGCCAGAAGATTGCCCGAATGATAGAGTGTAGACTGTTAGACGGGACAGAACCTATTAATTGGTTCAAGCTCCGTTATTATGTATTTTACATCTACAATACCTCAATATACTCTTTTCTTCAAAATAATACTTGCTATTGATTTTCATATTTAAAACCTAATTGCTCTATTTAAAGATATTCCGATGGCATCATATCCGGTATGAATGCTCTAAAATGAGTTCCATTTTAGTCGCAATTTTAATTTCATTGCACTGTAGCCAGAAGATTGCCCGAATGATAGAGTGTAGACTGTTAGACGGGACAGAACCTATTAATTGGTTCAAGCTCCGTTATTATGTATTTTACATCTACAATACCTCAATATACTCTTTTCTTCAGAATAATACTTGCTATTGATTTTCATATTTAAAACCTAATTGCTCTATTTAAAGATATTCCGATGGCATCATATCCGGTATGAATGCTCTAAAATGAGTTCCATTTTAGTCGCAATTTTAATTTCATTGCACTGTAGCCAGAAGATTGCCCGAATGATAGAGTGTAGACTGTTAGACGGGACAGAACCTATTAATTGGTTCAAGCTCCGTTATTATGTATTTTACATCTACAATACCTCAATATACTCTTTTCTTCAAAATAATACTTGCTATTGATTTTCATATTTAAAACCTAATTGCTCTATTTAAAGATATTCCGATGGCATCATATCCGGTATGAATGTTCTAAAATGAGTTCCATTTTAGTCGCAATTTTAATTTCATTGCACTGTAGCCAGAAGATTGCCCGAATGATCGAGTGTAGACTGTTAGACGGGACAGAACCTATTAATTGGTTCAAGCTCCGTTATTATGTATTTTACGTCTACAATACCTCAATATACTCTTCTCTTCAGAATAATACTTGCTATTGATTTTCATATTTAAAACCTAATTGCTCTATTTAAAGATATTCCGATGGCATCATATCCGGTATGAATGCTCTAAAATGAGTTCCATTTTAGTCGCAATTTTAATTTCATTGCACTGTAGCCAGAAGATTGCCCGAATGATCGAGTGTAGACTGTTAGACGGGACAGAACCTATTAATTGGTTCAAGCTCCGTTATTATGTATTTTACATCTACAATACCTCAATATACTCTTTTCTTCAGAATAATACTTGCTATTGATTTTCATATTTAAAACCTAATTGCTCTATTTAAAGATATTCCGATGGCATCATATCCGGTATGAATGCTCTAAAATGAGTTCCATTTTAGTCGCAATTTTAATTTCATTGCACTGTAGCCAGAAGATTGCCCGAATGATAGAGTGTAGACTGTTAGACGGGACAGAACCTATTAATTGGTTCAAGCTCCGTTATTATGTATTTTACATCTACAATACCTCAATATACTCTTTTCTTCAAAATAATACTTGCTATTGATTTTCATATTTAAAACCTAATTGCTCTATTTAAAGATATTCCGATGGCATCATATCCGGTATGAATGCTCTAAAATGAGTTCCATTTTAGTCGCAATTTTAATTTCATTGCACTGTAGCCAGAAGATTGCCCGAATGATAGAGTGTAGACTGTTAGACGGGACAGAACCTATTAATTGGTTCAAGCTCCGTTATTATGTATTTTACATCTACAATACCTCAATATACTCTTTTCTTCAGAATAATACTTGCTATTGATTTTCATATTTAAAACCTAATTGCTCTATTTAAAGATATTCCGATGGCATCATATCCGGTATGAATGCTCTAAAATGAGTTCCATTTTAGTCGCAATTTTAATTTCATTGCACTGTAGCCAGAAGATTGCCCGAATGATCGAGTGTAGACTGTTAGACGGGACAGAACCTATTAATTGGTTCAAGCTCCGTTATTATGTATTTTACATCTACAATACCTCAATATACTCTTTTCTTCAAAATAATACTTGCTATTGATTTTCATATTTAAAACCTAATTGCTCTATTTAAAGATATTCCGATGGCATCATATCCGGTATGAATGTTCTAAAATGAGTTCCATTTTAGTCGCAATTTTAATTTCATTGCACTGTAGCCAGAAGATTGCCCGAATGATAGAGTGTAGACTGTTAGACGGGACAGAACCTATTAATTGGTTCAAGCTCCGTTATTATGTATTTTACATCTACAATACCTCAATATACTCTTTTCTTCAAAATAATACTTGCTATTGATTTTCATATTTAAAACCTAATTGCTCTATTTAAAGATATTCCGATGGCATCATATCCGGTATGAATGTTCTAAAATGAGTTCCATTTTAGTCGCAATTTTAATTTCATTGCACTGTAGCCAGAAGATTGCCCGAATGATCGAGTGTAGACTGTTAGACGGGACAGAACCTATTAATTGGTTCAAGCTCCGTTATTATGTATTTTACATCTACAATACCTCAATATACTCTTTTCTTCAGAATAATACTTGCTATTGATTTTCATATTTAAAACCTAATTGCTCTATTTAAAGATATTCCGATGGCATCATATCCGGTATGAATGCTCTAAAATGAGTTCCATTTTAGTCGCAATTTTAATTTCATTGCACTGTAGCCAGAAGATTGCCCGAATGATCGAGTGTAGACTGTTAGACGGGACAGAACCTATTAATTGGTTCAAGCTCCGTTATTATGTATTTTACATCTACAATACCTCAATATACTCTTTTCTTCAGAATAATACTTGCTATTGATTTTCATATTTAAAACCTAATTGCTCTATTTAAAGATATTCCGATGGCATCATATCCGGTATGAATGCTCTAAAATGAGTTCCATTTTAGTCGCAATTTTAATTTCATTGCACTGTAGCCAGAAGATTGCCCGAATGATAGAGTGTAGACTGTTAGACGGGACAGAACCTATTAATTGGTTCAAGCTCCGTTATTATGTATTTTACATCTACAATACCTCAATATACTCTTTTCTTCAAAATAATACTTGCTATTGATTTTCATATTTAAAACCTAATTGCTCTATTTAAAGATATTCCGATGGCATCATATCCGGTATGAATGTTCTAAAATGAGTTCCATTTTAGTCGCAATTTTAATTTCATTGCACTGTAGCCAGAAGATTGCCCGAATGATCGAGTGTAGACTGTTAGACGGGACAGAACCTATTAATTGGTTCAAGCTCCGTTATTATGTATTTTACATCTACAATACCTCAATATACTCTTTTCTTCAGAATAATACTTGCTATTGATTTTCATATTTAAAACCTAATTGCTCTATTTAAAGATATTCCGATGGCATCATATCCGGTATGAATGCTCTAAAATGAGTTCCATTTTAGTCGCAATTTTAATTTCATTGCACTGTAGCCAGAAGATTGCCCGAATGATCGAGTGTAGACTGTTAGACGGGACAGAACCTATTAATTGGTTCAAGCTCCGTTATTATGTATTTTACATCTACAATACCTCAATATACTCTTTTCTTCAGAATAATACTTGCTATTGATTTTCATATTTAAAACCTAATTGCTCTATTTAAAGATATTCCGATGGCATCATATCCGGTATGAATGCTCTAAAATGAGTTCCATTTTAGTCGCAATTTTAATTTCATTGCACTGTAGCCAGAAGATTGCCCGAATGATAGAGTGTAGACTGTTAGACGGGACAGAACCTATTAATTGGTTCAAGCTCCGTTATTATGTATTTTACATCTACAATACCTCAATATACTCTTTTCTTCAGAATAATACTTGCTATTGATTTTCATATTTAAAACCTAATTGCTCTATTTAAAGATATTCCGATGGCATCATATCCGGTATGAATGCTCTAAAATGAGTTCCATTTTAGTCGCAATTTTAATTTCATTGCACTGTAGCCAGAAGATTGCCCGAATGATCGAGTGTAGACTGTTAGACGGGACAGAACCTATTAATTGGTTCAAGCTCCGTTATTATGTATTTTACATCTACAATACCTCAATATACTCTTTTCTTCAAAATAATACTTGCTATTGATTTTCATATTTAAAACCTAATTGCTCTATTTAAAGATATTCCGATGGCATCATATCCGGTATGAATGTTCTAAAATGAGTTCCATTTTAGTCGCAATTTTAATTTCATTGCACTGTAGCCAGAAGATTGCCCGAATGATCGAGTGTAGACTGTTAGACGGGACAGAACCTATTAATTGGTTCAAGCTCCGTTATTATGTATTTTACATCTACAATACCTCAATATACTCTTTTCTTCAGAATAATACTTGCTATTGATTTTCATATTTAAAACCTAATTGCTCTATTTAAAGATATTCCGATGGCATCATATCCGGTATGAATGCTCTAAAATGAGTTCCATTTTAGTCGCAATTTTAATTTCATTGCACTGTAGCCAGAAGATTGCCCGAATGATCGAGTGTAGACTGTTAGACGGGACAGAACCTATTAATTGGTTCAAGCTCCGTTATTATGTATTTTACATCTACAATACCTCAATATACTCTTTTCTTCAGAATAATACTTGCTATTGATTTTCATATTTAAAACCTAATTGCTCTATTTAAAGATATTCCGATGGCATCATATCCGGTATGAATGCTCTAAAATGAGTTCCATTTTAGTCGCAATTTTAATTTCATTGCACTGTAGCCAGAAGATTGCCCGAATGATAGAGTGTAGACTGTTAGACGGGACAGAACCTATTAATTGGTTCAAGCTCCGTTATTATGTATTTTACATCTACAATACCTCAATATACTCTTTTCTTCAAAATAATACTTGCTATTGATTTTCATATTTAAAACCTAATTGCTCTATTTAAAGATATTCCGATGGCATCATATCCGGTATGAATGTTCTAAAATGAGTTCCATTTTAGTCGCAATTTTAATTTCATTGCACTGTAGCCAGAAGATTGCCCGAATGATCGAGTGTAGACTGTTAGACGGGACAGAACCTATTAATTGGTTCAAGCTCCGTTATTATGTATTTTACATCTACAATACCTCAATATACTCTTTTCTTCAGAATAATACTTGCTATTGATTTTCATATTTAAAACCTAATTGCTCTATTTAAAGATATTCCGATGGCATCATATCCGGTATGAATGCTCTAAAATGAGTTCCATTTTAGTCGCAATTTTAATTTCATTGCACTGTAGCCAGAAGATTGCCCGAATGATAGAGTGTAGACTGTTAGACGGGACAGAACCTATTAATTGGTTCAAGCTCCGTTATTATGTATTTTACATCTACAATACCTCAATATACTCTTTTCTTCAAAATAATACTTGCTATTGATTTTCATATTTAAAACCTAATTGCTCTATTTAAAGATATTCCGATGGCATCATATCCGGTATGAATGCTCTAAAATGAGTTCCATTTTAGTCGCAATTTTAATTTCATTGCACTGTAGCCAGAAGATTGCCCGAATGATAGAGTGTAGACTGTTAGACGGGACAGAACCTATTAATTGGTTCAAGCTCCGTTATTATGTATTTTACATCTACAATACCTCAATATACTCTTTTCTTCAGAATAATACTTGCTATTGATTTTCATATTTAAAACCTAATTGCTCTATTTAAAGATATTCCGATGGCATCATATCCGGTATGAATGCTCTAAAATGAGTTCCATTTTAGTCGCAATTTTAATTTCATTGCACTGTAGCCAGAAGATTGCCCGAATGATAGAGTGTAGACTGTTAGACGGGACAGAACCTATTAATTGGTTCAAGCTCCGTTATTATGTATTTTACATCTACAATACCTCAATATACTCTTTTCTTCAAAATAATACTTGCTATTGATTTTCATATTTAAAACCTAATTGCTCTATTTAAAGATATTCCGATGGCATCATATCCGGTATGAATGTTCTAAAATGAGTTCCATTTTAGTCGCAATTTTAATTTCATTGCACTGTAGCCAGAAGATTGCCCGAATGATCGAGTGTAGACTGTTAGACGGGACAGAACCTATTAATTGGTTCAAGCTCCGTTATTATGTATTTTACGTCTACAATACCTCAATATACTCTTCTCTTCAGAATAATACTTGCTATTGATTTTCATATTTAAAACCTAATTGCTCTATTTAAAGATATTCCGATGGCATCATATCCGGTATGAATGCTCTAAAATGAGTTCCATTTTAGTCGCAATTTTAATTTCATTGCACTGTAGCCAGAAGATTGCCCGAATGATCGAGTGTAGACTGTTAGACGGGACAGAACCTATTAATTGGTTCAAGCTCCGTTATTATGTATTTTACATCTACAATACCTCAATATACTCTTTTCTTCAGAATAATACTTGCTATTGATTTTCATATTTAAAACCTAATTGCTCTATTTAAAGATATTCCGATGGCATCATATCCGGTATGAATGCTCTAAAATGAGTTCCATTTTAGTCGCAATTTTAATTTCATTGCACTGTAGCCAGAAGATTGCCCGAATGATAGAGTGTAGACTGTTAGACGGGACAGAACCTATTAATTGGTTCAAGCTCCGTTATTATGTATTTTACATCTACAATACCTCAATATACTCTTTTCTTCAAAATAATACTTGCTATTGATTTTCATATTTAAAACCTAATTGCTCTATTTAAAGATATTCCGATGGCATCATATCCGGTATGAATGTTCTAAAATGGGTTCCATTTTAGTCGCAAAGCTCTTTTAATTTCATTGCACTGTAGCCAGAAGATGGTCCGAATGATCGAGACAATAAAAATAACCGGGCAATTAATGTCTTGTCATTCAACATCACTTAATAATGAAATCAATGACAGTTTGCAAAAATTTTGGGAAATTGAAGAATATACTAGTTTGCCAAAAGTAGATAATTTTTGTGATGAACATTTTAAGAAAACTCACAAACGCGACAATGGAGGGCAATTTATAGTACAGATACCTGTCAAAAGTGATATTAACAGGTTAGGAAGTTCAAAGCACATGGCTATTCGTATGTCGCTAGAAAAACGGTTTGCAAAAAACAATGAATTAAAAGTGGGCGGGTTATGAATGAATACCTTCAATTAGGTCATATGACCAAAGAAAATATAGACTTAGACACTCTTAATAATTATGACGCATACTATTTGTGCCACCACGCTGTAATCAAAGAATCTTCATTAACGACTAAGATTCGTGTTGTTTTTAACGGATCTACAAAAACAGATAGCGGCCTTTCGTTAAACGATGTCCAATTTCCAGGACCTACCATACAAAGCGACTTATTATCAATACTTTTAAGATTTAGACGTTCAGAATACGTGTTAAAATCCGATATCTCAAAAATGTACAGGCAGATATTAGTAGACAGAGATCAGCGAAAATATCAAAGAGTTTTTTGGCGTGATGCACCTGATAAAGATTTAGATTGTTTTGAGTTAAATATTGTAGCCTTTGGAATGGCTTCATCGCTCTATTTAGCTGTTCGTTGCTTGTATCAGTTAGCTATAGAGAATGAAACAAAATATCCGTTAGCGAGTGACGTTATTAAAACCGATTTTTACGTAGACGATCTCTTGACCACTCTTGACTCAGAATTTGAAATTTTAAAGCTTCAGCGGGATGTAACAGATATTTTGAAGAGTGGAGGCTTCGAATTGCGCAAATGGTTAACAAATAAACCCGAACAATACGAAAAATTGCAAATTGACCCAAATATTGATACCAGTTGTTTAAGGTTGGGTGAAAATGACAAAAATAAAACTCTAGGTGTTTACTGGAACGCGAATAAGGATAAGATACAATATCAAATCCAAATGTGTAATCACCCGCTTGTAGTTACTAAAAGAAATATATTATCTATCATAAGTCAAATTTATGATCCGTTGGGTTTAGTAGGTGCTGTAGTTATAGTAGCAAAGCTTATTTTACAACAATTATGGCGGGACAGACTCTCGTGGGATCAAAGCGTTTCCAAAGAGCTACGAGAAAAGTGGAAAGATTTTTGTTGCGATTTAAAAAATTTGGCAGATATTCAGATACCGCGACATGTGTTGATGTCAAATTCAGACACAGTTGAATTGCTTGTATTTGCAGAGGCGTCACAGCATGCTTATGGAGCATGCGCATATGTAAGATGTCAAAAGGGTAACGAAATATCGTGTCATTTATTAGCTGCAAAATCGCGAGTTGCGCCAATAAAACAACAAAGTCTACCGCGCCTAGAATTATGTGCAGCTGTATTGTCAGTTCATTTATTTGAGAAAATAAGCAATTCCTTCAAAATAAAATTTGATAAAATTTATTATTTTAGCGATTCAACCATAACGTTACATTGGATTAACGGACCATCTGATAGATGGAAGGTTTTTGTAGCAAATCGCGTGAGTTACATTCAATCTATAACAAAATCGGATCAGTGGTTTCATGTGATTTCAAAGGACAACCCAGCCGATTCGATTTCTCGCGAGTGTGCTGCGATTGAGTTAATAAAAAATAAATTTTGGTGGGAAGGCCCTGCATGGGTTAAGCTTGATTTGCCTATGTGGCAAATTACTAAGGTTTCGAAAAATGACGAATCTAACTTTTTACCGGAACACCCTGTATTGGTAAACTTTACTGTTGTACAAGAATTTGATATTTGTTCCAAATTTTCAAACTTGTATAAATTGAAAGCGGTTATAGCTTACTGTAAACGTTTTATTTTCAATGCTAGAAATTGTAAAAATACAAGAATTGAAGGGCAACTAAGTACTCAAGAATTAAATGACAGTCTCCAAACTTTAATTAAAATTTCGCAAATGCAGTCATTTCCAAGAGAATACAACAGTTTAAAAATGAAAGGTACGGTTCATAAATCTAGTAAGATATTGTCTTTGAATCCGTTTTTTGAAAATGAGTTAATTAAAGTTGGAGGCAGATTACAGTTGGCTAACGTACCTACAACTCAGAAACATCCTATTATTCTTGACAATAAACATTCTTTAACAAAATTGATTATGGCAAACGAACATGTACGTTTGTTACATTGTGGTCCACAACAATTACTTTATTCTATTAGAACTTTATATTGTCCACTTTCAGGACGCAGCTTAGCAAAAAGTATAGTACATAATTGTATCACTTGTTTTAAAGTTAAACCAAAGGCTTGTCAATATTTAATGGGTAATCTTCCTAAAGAAAGAGTAATTAGTTTTATATCGTTTGTTAAAACTGGATGCGACTATGCGGGTCCGTTTCAACTTAAAGATCGAAAGACTCGCAATCCAAAGATACTTAAAGCATGGATATGTTTATTTATTTGTATGTCCACTAAAGCCATACATTTAGAACTTGTAAGTGACTTGACCAGTGATGCATTTTTAGCATGTTTTAAACGATTTGCAGCTCGAAGGGGTAAACCTTCAAATATCTTTTCTGATAATTCAACCACCTTTGTTGGTGCTAGTTCTGAACTCAGAAGATATCATGAATCTGAAACATCAAAGATTTCTTCTGATCATCTTAAGGAAGGTGTGAAATGGCATTTTATTCCTCAAAGAGCCCCGAATTTTGGGGGATTATGGGAATCGGAAATTCGTAGCATGAAACATCACTTAAAACGAACAATAGGTAACTCGACTTTATACTACGAAGACTTTTTAACTATCCTAATTCAAATAGAAGCCATTCTGAACTCAAGACCACTGTGTCCATTATCTTCAAGTCCTGATGATTATGTTCCCTTGACACCAGGTCATTTCTTAATTGGTAAAGCCTTGACGTCTATACCAGAACCTTGTTTCCTAAAGATACCAGAAAATCGTTTAAGTCACTACAAACGACTGCAGCAAATAATTCAGTCCTATTGGACTCGATGGAACAAAGAATACATTACTGAGTTGCAACAACGACTAAAATGGAAAGAAAATGTATCTTCTTTAATAAAAGTTGGTGATCTTGTCGTCATAAAAGAAGATAATTTACCTCCATTAAAGTGGAAAACTGGACGAGTCTCAGAAATTTACCCGGGATCAGACCAAGTGATACGTGTTGTGTCTCTGAAACTCAGCGACGGAACAGTCATCAAGCGTGCTGTAACAAAACTTTGTATTCTACCTATGGCTGAAACCTAATAGGGACTTTACAGGTGTATTTTTTTTTGTGTTGTGATATTTGTTGTTCTAATTTAATTGTTTTGAAATTAATTATTTCAAGGCCGGCGGTATGTTACGGCAAAGTTAATTTATATTGTTATTTTGATGTTCTGTCACCACATATTGTACATATTTTAATTTACCTAGCAACCAAAAAGAAGTAATACAAATAAAACAGACAGTTATTGGTGACATCCAATTTATTAACTAGTTTGTCTAATTTTGTAAATTATTAAATATAATTTGAAAGGAAATTCGAAAAGAAAACATAATCTGAACCAGTAAATACAGAATACAGTCCAGAAATCATCAGATGGCATCATATACGGTACCAACAATGTTCTAGAATGGATTCCATTTTATTCGCAAAGTCCTTTTAATTTCATTGCGCTGTAGCCAGAAGATTGCCTGAATGATCGAGTGTAGACTGTTAGACGGGACAGAACCTATTAATTGGTTCTAGCTTCGTTATTGTGTATTTTACATCTGCAATACCTGAATACTTTTTTCTTCAGAATCACACTTGCTATCGATTTTCATATTTAAAACCTAATGGTTCTATATAAAGACATTCCGATGGCATTATATATATGGTACCAACAATGTTCTAAAATGGGTTTCATTTTAGTCGCAAAGTCATTTTAATTTCATTGCACTGTACCCAGAAAATTGTCCGAATGATTGAGTGTAGACTGTTTGACAAGACAGAACCCTTTAATTGGTTCTAGTTCCGTTATTATGTATATTAGACCTGTATACCTATAGTTTTTCTTTGGAATCACACTTGCTATCGATTTTCATATTTAAAACATAATGGTTCTATTTAAAGACATTCCGATGGCATCATATACGGTACCAGCAATGTTCTGAAATGGATTCCATTTTAGTCGCAAAGTCCTTTTAATTTCATTGCACTGTAGCCAGAAGATTGCTCGAATGATTGAGTGTAGACTGTTTGACAGGACAGAACCCTTTAACTGGCTCTAGTTCCGTTAGTATGTATATTAGACCTGTATACCTCAATACTTTTTTCTTCAGAATCACAGTTGCTATCGATGTTCATATTTGAAACATAATGGTTCTATTTAAAGATATTCTGATGGCATCATATACGGTACTAGCAATGTTCTAAAATGGGTTCCATTCTAGTCGCAAAAGCCTTTTAATTTCATTGTACTGTAGCCAGAAGATTACTCGAATGATTGAGTGTAGACTGTTAGACGGGACAGAAACCTTTAATTGGTTCTAGCTTCGTTATTATAGATTTTAAACCTAAGATACCTCAATAGTTTTTTCTTCAGAATCACACTTGCTTTCGATTTTCATATTTAAAATCTAATGGTTCTATTTAAAGATATTCCGATGGCATCATATCTGGGATCAGCAATGTTCTAAAATGGATTCCATTTTAGTCGCAAAGTCCTTTTAATTTCATTGCACTGTAGTCAGAAGATTGCCCGAATGATTGAGTGTAGACTGTTTGACAGGACAGAACCCTTTAACTGGCTCTAGTTCCGTTAGTATGTATATTACACCTGTATATCTCAATAGTTCTTTCTTCAGAATCACAGTTGCTATCGATGTTCATATTTAAAACATAATGGTTCTATTTAAAGATATTCTGATGGCATCATATACGGTACTAGCAATGTTCTAAAATGGGTTCCATTTTAGTCGCAAAGGCCTTTTAATTTCATTGCACTGTAGCCAGAAGATTGCTCGAATGATTGAGTGTAGACTGTTAGACGGGACAGAAACCTTTAATTGGTTCTAGCTTCGTTATTATAGATTTTAAACCTAAGATACACCAATAGTTTTTTCTTCAGAATCACACTTGCTTTCGATTTTCATATTTAAAACCTAATAGTTCTATTTAAAGATATTCCGATGGCATCATATCCGGGATCAGCAATGTTCTAAAATGGATTCCATTTTAGTCGCAAAGTCTTTTTAATTTCATTCCACTGTAGCCAGAAGATTGCCCGAATGATTGAGTGTAGACTGTTTGACAGGACAGAACCCTTTAACTGGCTCTAGTTCCTTTAGTATGTATATTAGACCTGTATACCTCAATAGTTTTTTCTTCAGAATCACAATTGCTATCGATGTTCATATTTAAAACATAATGGTTCTATTTAAAGATATTCTGATGGCATCATATACGGTACTAGCAATGTTCTAAAATGGGTTCCATTTTAGTCGCAAAGGCCTTTTAATTTCATTGCACTGTAGCCAGAAGATTGCTCGAATGATTGAGAGTAGACTGTTAGACGGGACAGAAACCTTTAATTGGTTCTAGCTTCGTTATTATAGATTTTAAACCTAAGATACATCAATAGTTTTTTCTTCAGAATCACACTTGCTTTCGATTTTCATATTTAAAACCTAATAGTTCTATTTAAAGATATTCCGATGGCATCATATCCGGGATCAGCAATGTTCTAAAATGGGTTCCATTTTAGTCGCAAAGGCCTTTTAATTTCATTGCACTGTAGCCAGAAGATTGCTCGAATGATTGAGTGTAGACTGTTAGACGGGACAGAAACCTTTAATTGGTTCTAGCTTCGTTATTATAGATTTTAAACCTAAGATACCTCAATAGTTTTTTCTTCAGAATCACACTTGCTTTGGATTTTCATATTTAAAACCTAATGGTTCTATTTAAAGATATTCCGATGGCATCATATCCGGGATCAGCAGTGTTCTAAAATGGATTCCATTTTAGTCGCAAAGTCCTTTTAATTTCATTCCACTGTAGCCAGAAGATTGCCCGAATGATTGAATGTAGACTGTTTGGGACAGAAACCTTTAATTGGTTCTAGCTTTGTTATTATAGATTTTAAACCTAAGATACCTCAATAGTTTTTTCTTCAGAATCACACTTGCTTTCGATTTTCATATTTAAAACCTAATGGTTCTATTTAAAGATATTCCGATGGCATCATATCCGGGATCAGCAATGTTCTAAAATGGATTCCATTTTAGTCGCAAAGTCCTTTTAATTTCATTCCACTGTAGCCAGAAGATTGCCCGAATGATTGAATGTAGACTGTTTGACAGGACAGAACCCTTTAACTTTCTCTAGTTCCGTTAGTATGTATATTAGACCTGTATACCTCAATAGTTTTTTTTCAGAATCACAGTTGCTATCGATGTTCATATTTAAAACATAATGGTTCTATTTAAAGATATTCTGATGGCATCATATACGGTACTAGCAATGTTCTAAAATGGGTTCCATTTTAGTCGCAAAGGCCTTTTAATTTCATTGCACTGTAGCCAGAATAGTTTTTTCTTCAGAATCACACTTCCTTTCGATTTTCATATTTAAAACCTAATGGTTCTATTTAAAGATATTCCGATGGCATCATATCCGGGATCAGCAATGTTCTAAAATGGATTCCATTTTAGTCGTAAAGTCTTTTTAATTTCATTCCACTGTAGCCAGAAGATTGCCCGAATGATCGAGTGTAGACTGTTAGACGGGACAGAACCGATTAATTGGTTCTAGCTCCGTTATTATGTATTTTACATCTGCAATATCTCAATACTTTTTTCTTCAGAATCACACTTGCTATCGATTTTCATATTTAAAACCTAATGGTTCCATTTAATGATATTCCGATGGCATCATATTCGGTATCAGGAATGTTCTAAAATGGGTTCCATTTTAGTCGCAAAGTTCTTTTAATGTCATTGCACTGTAGCCAGAAAATTGACAGAATGATCAAGTGTAGACTGTTAGACTGGACAGAACCTATTAATTGGTTCTAGCTCCGTTATTATCTATTTTATATCTGCCATACCTCAATACTTTTTCTCCTGAATCACACTTGCTATCGATTTTCATATTTAAAACCTAATGGTTCTATTTAAAGATATTCCGATGTCATCATATACGGTATCAGCGATGTTCTAAAATGGGTTCCATTTTAGTCGCAAAGTCTTTTTAATTTCATTGCACTGTAGCCAGAAGATTGTCCGAATGATCGAGTTACACGGGACAGAACCCATTAATTAGTTTTAGCTCCGTTATTATGTATTTTATATCTGCAATATCTTAATACTTTATTCTTCAGAACCACACTTGCTGTCGATTTTCATATTTAAAACCTAATGGTTCTATTTAAAGATATTCCGATGGCATCATATCCGGGATCAGCAATGCTCTAAAATGGATTCCATTTTAGTCGCAAAGTCTTTTTAATTTCATTGCACTGTAGCCAGAAGATTGCTCGAATGATTGAGTGTAGACTGTTTGACAGGACAGAACCCTTTAACTGGCTCTAGTTCCGTTAGTATGTATATTAGACCTGTATACCTCAATAGTTTTTTCTTCAGAATCACAGTTGCTATCGATGTTCATATTTGAAACATAATGGTTCTATTTAAAGATATTCTGATGGCATCATATACGGTACTAGCAATGTTCTAAAATGGGTTCCATTCTAGTCGCAAAAGCCTTTTAATTTCATTGTACTGTAGCCAGAAGATTACTCGAATGATTGAGTGTAGACTGTTAGACGGGACAGAAACCTTTAATTGGTTCTAGCTTCGTTATTATAGATTTTAAACCTAAGATACCTCAATAGTTTTTTCTTCAGAATCACACTTGCTTTCGATTTTCATATTTAAAACCTAATGGTTCTATTTAAAAATATTCCGATGGCATCATATCCGGGATCAGCAATGTTCTAAAATGGATTCCATTTTAGTCGCAAAGTCTTTTTAATTTCATTCCACTGTAGACAGAAGATTGCCCGAATGATTGAATGTAGACTGTTTGACAGGACAGAACCCTTTAACTGGCTCTAGTTCCGTTAGTGTGTATATTAGACCTGTATACCTCAATAGTTTTTTCTTCAGAATCACAGTTGCTATCGATGTTCATATTTAAAACATAATGGCTCTATTTAAAGATATTCTGATGGCATCATATACGGTACCAACAATGTTCTAAAATGGGTCCCATTTTAGTCGCAAAGGCCTTTTAATTTCATTGCACGGTAGCCAGAAGATTGCTCGAATGATTGAGTGTAGACTGTTAGACGGGACAGAAACCTTTAATTGGTTCTAGCTTCGTTATTATAGATTTTAAACCTAAGATACACCAATAGTTTTTTCTTCAGAATCACACTTGCTTTCGATTTTCATATTTAAAACCTAATTGTTCTATTTAAAGATATTCCGATGGCATCATATCCGGGATCAGCAATGTTCTAAAATGGATTCCATTTTAGTCGCAAAGTCTTTTTAATTTAATTCCACTGTAGCCAGAAGATTGCCCGAATGATTGAATGTAGACTGTTTGACAGGACAGAACCCTTTAACTGGCTCTAGTTCCGTTAGTATGTATATTAGACCTGTATACCTCAATAGTTTTTTCTTCAGAATCACAGTTGCTATCGATGTTCATATTTAAAACATAATGGTTCTATTTAAAGATATTCTGATGGCATCATATACGGCACTAGCAATGTTCTAAAATGGGTTCCATTTTAGTCGCAAAGGCCTTTTAATTTCATTGCACTGTAGCCAGAAGATTGCTCGAATGATTGAGTGTAGACTGTTAGACGGGACAGAAACCTTTAATTGGTTCTAGCTTCGTTATTATAGATTTTAAACCTAAGATACACCAATAGTTTTTTCTTCAGAATCACACTTGCTTTCGATTTTCATATTTAAAACCTAATGGTTCTATTTAAAGATATTCCGATGGCATCATATCCGGGATCAGCAATGTTCTAAAATGGATTCCATTTTAGTCGCAAAGTCCTTTTAATTTCATTCCACTGTAGCCAGAAGATTGCCCGAATGATTGAATGTAGACTGTTTGACAGGACAGAACCCTTTAACTTTCTCTAGTTCCGTTAGTATGTATATTAGACCTGTATACCTCAATAGTTTTTTCTTCAGAATCACAGTTGCTATCGATGTTCATATTTAAAACATAATGGTTCTATTTAAAGATATTCTGATGGCATCATATACGGTACTAGCAATGTTCTAAAATGGGTTCCATTTTAGTCGCAAAGGCCTTTTAATTTCATTGCACTGTAGCCAGAATAGTTTTTTCTTCAGAATCACACTTCCTTTCGATTTTCATATTTAAAACCTAATGGTTCTATTTAAAGATATTCCGATGGCATCATATCCGGGATCAGCAATGTTCTAAAATGGATTCCATTTTAGTCGTAAAGTCTTTTTAATTTCATTCCACTGTAGCCAGAAGATTGCCCGAATGATCGAGTGTAGACTGTTAGACGGGACAGAACCGATTAATTGGTTCTAGCTCCGTTATTATGTATTTTACATCTGCAATATCTCAATACTTTTTTCTTCAGAATCACACTTGCTATCGATTTTCATATTTAAAACCGAATGGTTCCATTTAATGATATTCCGATGGCATCATATTCGGTATCAGGAATGTTCTAAAATGGGTTCCATTTTAGTCGCAAAGTTCTTTTAATGTCATTGCACTGTAGCCAGAAAATTGACAGAATGATCAAGTGTAGACTGTTAGACTGGACAGAACCTATTAATTGGTTCTAGCTCCGTTATTATCTATTTTATATCTGCCATACCTCAATACTTTTTCTCCTGAATCACACTTGCTATCGATTTTCATATTTAAAACCTAATGGTTCTATTTAAAGATATTCCGATGTCATCATATACGGTATCAGCAATGTTCTAAAATGGGTTCCATTTTAGTCGCAAAGTCTTTTTAATTTCATTGCACTGTAGCCAGAAGATTGTCCGAATGATCGAGTTACACGGGACAGAACCCATTAATTAGTTTTAGCTCCGTTATTATGTATTTTATATCTGCAATATCTTAATACTTTATTCTTCAGAACCACACTTGCTGTCGATTTTCATATTTAAAACCTAATGGTTCTATTTAAAGATATTCCGATGGCATCATATCCGGGATCAGCAATGCTCTAAAATGGATTCCATTTTAGTCGCAAAGTCTTTTTAATTTCATTGCACTGTAGCCAGAAGATTGCTCGAATGATTGAGTGTAGACTGTTTGACAGGACAGAACCCTTTAACTGGCTCTAGTTCCGTTAGTATGTATATTAGACCTGTATACCTCAATAGTTTTTTCTTCAG
This sequence comes from Agrypnus murinus, assembly GCA_929113105.1. Classification (NCBI taxonomy): domain Eukaryota; kingdom Metazoa; phylum Arthropoda; class Insecta; order Coleoptera; family Elateridae; genus Agrypnus; species Agrypnus murinus. The sequence continues at coordinate 69,842,234 of OV816031.1, read as the reverse complement.
AATCACAGTTGCTATCGATGTTCATATTTGAAACATAATGGTTCTATTTAAAGATATTCTGATGGCATCATATACGGTACTAGCAATGTTCTAAAATGGGTTCCATTCTAGTCGCAAAAGCCTTTTGATTTCATTGTACTGTAGCCAGAAGATTACTCGAATGATTGAGTGTAGACTGTTAGACGGGACAGAAACCTTTAATTGGTTCTAGCTTCGTTATTATAGATTTTAAACCTAAGATACCTCAATAGTTTTTTCTTCAGAATCACACTTGCTTTCGATTTTCATATTTAAAACCTAATGGTTCTATTTAAAAATATTCCGATGGCATCATATCCGGGATCAGCAATGTTCTAAAATGGATTCCATTTTAGTCGCAAAGTCTTTTTAATTTCATTCCACTGTAGACAGAAGATTGCCCGAATGATTGAATGTAGACTGTTTGACAGGACAGAACCCTTTAACTGGCTCTAGTTCCGTTAGTGTGTATATTAGACCTGTATACCTCAATAGTTTTTTCTTCAGAATCACAGTTGCTATCGATGTTCATATTTAAAACATAATGGCTCTATTTAAAGATATTCTGATGGCATCATATACGGTACCAACAATGTTCTAAAATGGGTTCCATTTTAGTCGCAAAGGCCTTTTAATTTCATTGCACGGTAGCCAGAAGATTGCTCGAATGATTGAGTGTAGACTGTTAGACGGGACAGAAACCTTTAATTGGTTCTAGCTTCGTTATTATAGATTTTAAACCTAAGATACACCAATAGTTTTTTCTTCAGAATCACACTTGCTTTCGATTTTCATATTTAAAACCTAATTGTTCTATTTAAAGATATTCCGATGGCATCATATCCGGGATCAGCAATGTTCTAAAATGGATTCCATTTTAGTCGCAAAGTCTTTTTAATTTCATTCCACTGTAGCCAGAAGATTGCCCGAATGATTGAGTGTAGACTGTTTGACAGGACAGAACCCTTTAACTGGCTCTAGTTCCGTTAGTATGTATATTAGACCTGTATACCTCAATAGTTTTTTCTTCAGAATCACAGTTGCTATCGATGTTCATATTTAAAACATAATGGTTCTATTTAAAGATATTCTGATGGCATCATATACGGTACTAGCAATGTTCTAAAATGGGTTCCATTTTAGTCGCAAAGGCCTTTTAATTTCATTGCACTGTAGCCAGAAGATTGCTCGAATGATTGAGTGTAGACTGTTAGACGGGACAGAAACCTTTAATTGGTTCTAGCTTCGTTATTATAGATTTTAAACCTAAGATACACCAATAGTTTTTTCTTCAGAATCACACTTGCTTTCGATTTTCATATTTAAAACCTAATTGTTCTATTTAAAGATATTCCGATGGCATCATATCCGGGATCAGCAATGTTCTAAAATGGATTCCATTTTAGTCGCAAAGTCTTTTTAATTTCATTCCACTGTAGCCAGAAGATTGCCCGAATGATTGAGTGTAGACTGTTTGACAGGACAGAACCCTTTAACTGGCTCTAGTTCCGTTAGTATGTATATTAGACCTGTATACCTCAATAGTTTTTTCTTCAGAATCACAGTTGCTATCGATGTTCATATTTAAAACATAATGGTTCTATTTAAAGATATTCTGATGGCATCATATACGGTACTAGCAATGTTCTAAAATGGGTTTCATTTTAGTCTCAAAGGCCTTTTAATTTCATTGCACTGTAGCCAGAAGATTGCTCGAATGATTGAGTGTAGACTGTTAGACGGGACAGAAACCTTTAATTGGTTCTAGCTTCGTTATTATAGATTTTAAACCTAAGATACCTCAATAGTTTTTTCTTCAGAATCACACTTGTTTTCGATTTTCATATTTAAAACCTAATGGTTCCATTTAATGATATTCCGATGGCATCATATCCGGGATCAGCAATGCTCTAAAATCGATTCCATTTTAGTCGCAAAGTCTTTTTAATTTCATTCCACTGTAGTCAGAAAATTGACCGAATGATCAAGTGTAGACTGTTAAGACTGGACAGAACCTATTAATTGGTTCTAGCTCCGTTATTATCTATTTTATATCTGCAATACCTCAATACTGTTTCTCCAGAATCACGCTTGCTATCGATTTTCATATTTAAAACCTAATGGTTCTATTTAAAGACATTCCGATGGCATCATATACGGTACCAGCAATGTTCTGAAATGGATTCCATTTTAGTCGCAAAGTCCTTTTAATTTCATTGCACTGTAGTCAGAAGATTGCCCGAATGATTGAGTGTAGACTGTTTGACAGGACAGAAACCTTTAATTGGTTCTACCTTCGTTATTATACATTTTAAATCTGAGATACCTCAATACTTTTTTATTCAGAAGCACAATTACTATCGATTTTTATACTTAAAACGTAATAGTTCTATTTAAGAAAATCTCGATGACGTCGTATACGGTACCAGCCAATGTTCTAAAATGGGTTCTAGCACTGATTTCGTGAAGTAGAGGTCGAAATATATAAAGTCCTTTTAATTACATTGCAATAGCCAAAAGCTTGCCCGAATATTAACTGTAGACTGGTAAACCGGACAACCCGTATATGTCGATTTTCAACAATTTTTAAAAAGGTTCGTTTTTAAAATCGATTTGTTATGAAACAAGCGAGATAAACTACATACTGAAAACGGCTTTTTGATATTGTTGATATTTGATTATTGATATTTTCTAGATATTCCAGTTTAAACGTAACAAATTTCAATGATAAATATACGTATACATATACGTATAATATAAAAGTCGTCATTTTATGAACGGATGATTTAATTTAACAGGCGTCGTTTGATTTATAATAATCTAAAGGCAAGTTGCGATGAAAATTTTGTCCCCTACACCGAATTTGATAGAATTTTGTCGAAAATTTGCAGATGGTTCCGGTCGGTTAGGAAGGTGGTGTTTGTTCAATTCTGAATTCAAGGGCACCCGTCTTATGAATTTATAAAAATTTATTTAATGATTTCACCTAATTAATTCAGATTGAAGTTCGTTATCGCATGATTGCCAATGATGACATTCTCAGTAGTGGAATCTAGTCAGGAATCTATCAGGAACTACCGATCGCCCTGTAATTCAGTGGCGACTCGTAGCCTTTCAACTTAGAAAATACTGATTGCTGTAAAGCAATTAATTTGTAGGAATTAATTGCTTTACTGAACGATTTATGTATTATTACGGTTTTCGATTGATTTATTGATACCACAGAGGATTTTAATATTAGGTAAATTGAAGATTATAGAACTCATCTAGCACCAAGATTGCTTCAACGATGGAAAGCCATTGCTGGCGCAGCAATAGACTAAGTGCTAGTTTATAAACTCGAAAATAATTTATTAGTAAACCGTACACTTAATGGACCAACATAGCGGTATGGAACTACTAAATCACAAAGAAGAACTCTCAGCCTTTATCACGAACCACTACATTGAGACCGTACTAATCTGAGAACCGCATTTCACAGAGCGTAGCTACTTCGAATATCCCAAGATATGAAGTATATGCAACCCAACACCCAGATGGAATAGCTCATGCTGGTAGGTCCGATAACAATATCAGCAGCCTACTGCCTACCAAGGCACAACAAGCAAGAGACATACGAGCACTATTTTCATACTTTGGGTTACTACCCAAGATAATTAGTACCGAGATAAATCTAGTGATTTATCTCGGGATTTAACGCAAAGAACGTCTTCTGGGGCTCTAGACTAAACACCACCAAAGGAAGAGAAGTGCTGAAATTGCGAATAACTTGGTCTACAACCCTTATCGACAGGCGAGCCCACATACTGGCCCACAGATACAAGTAAATAATCGGACCTGCTTGACCTCTGCTTCATAAGAAACAAACATAAACTTTCCAAGTCAAAATTCCTGTGTTGAGCCTCAAGGAACCACTCACCAGTACTGGTGGTACTGGGTACAAAATTTAATAGTCAATGTAAAGTCACCATCTCTCACCAATAAAAGCATAGACTGGAATCTTTTCCAAGAACTTAACGCATTACTGCAACCGGAAATCCCATTAAATACAACAAAGGACTTAGAAGAAGTATTAGATCACTTTAACCAGGTCGTCCAAGAAGCGCTACACCAACACAGGCTACAGAACTTGTCCAGCACATTAGGTCGGTATATTGCCCCATTATAGTAAAGCAGAAAATTGCATAGAAGCGCATACTAAGAAGAATATGGCATACAACAAGACATCCAAATGATAAAAGGGTACTCAATCACGCAACCTCTGAGCTCAAGACCCTTCTGAGCAACATAAGGAACCAAAACGTACAGAACTACTTGAAACAGTTTTCACCAAAAGAAGTACACGACTATTTGCTCGGCGAGCAGCAAGACACTTAAAGCAGCTCAAACAAACATAAAGTACCGATTCGTACTGCTGCGCTACCACCTGCGCAAAAAGTGACCGAGAAAATGCGTTAACCTTTGCGGAACACCTAGTAAATGTCTTCAAACCACTCCCGCCGGTAATAAACAATGAAGAAGAAGTAAACAGAATCCTGGAATTACCGTTCCAAATGAGCCTGTGGGTTAAAAAATTTGATACCTACCTGTAAATCACTGGAAAAATTCTAAAAGAACTACCTGACAGGGGATATCAGTTAATAACTTATTTATTTAACACAACCTTTCGACACTTTTCCGTCCAGTGGAAAAATGCCATAATAATTGTGTTATTAAAACCAAGTAAACCTAGCGATCTTATAGACCTATCAGTCTTCTACCAGTACTGTCAAAGGTATTCGAGAAAATGTTTTTAAAAAAGCTATACCCAATTCTCCTGGATTAATAAGTCATACCTGTCCACCAATTCGGTTTTAGAAAAAGCACGCAGCTATAGAAAAGCTACACAGAGTAGTGGATAAAATCACCAAGGACTTCGAAGAGAAAAGATATTGCACCGCGGCACGAGGGCCTGCTTTGTATAAGAAAACCTTACTCACGGACTACTTTAAAATCCTACAATCGTACCTAACGAATAGACAATGATGGTAAAGAATTAACAACCTTACAACCTATCACCTCAGGTGTACCCCAAGGCAATGTACTGGGTCCTAGTCTGTACCTGATATTCACAGCGGACCTTCCGATAGTGACGGGAAACATGGTAGCTACCTTTGCCGATGATACGGCAATCCTCACAGCGTATATCGATCAATATTGTTCCAAATCAAGCTCCAAACCCATTTGGAAACGATTCAGCACTGATGTGATAGGTGGCCCATAAAGCTAAATGAAAGTATATTGGTACAAGTAACATTTATACTAAGACGAGGCATCTGTCCACCGCTGGAGCTAAATAACCAACAGCTTCCAGAAACAGACAGAGCTAAGTACTTCGGCATACACCTGAATAGTAAACTGACCTGGAAAACACACATATGAACAAAGCGAAAACAACTAGGACTGAAATTACAAAAATGTACTGGCTACTCCTACAGCTAGTCCTCTACAAAACCATGCTTAAATCCATATTATGGTCTTATGGCATTCAGCTGTGGGGCACTGCCAAAACATCGTATATATTTAGCCGATAAATTAAGTAACTAATAGATTAAGTTTTAATTTAAACACTGTTAAACTACTAATACATAAAAAGATTTCACTCAATTACTAGTCGAGATTTACATTAAAACTTATGAGGCTGGTATCTTCAAGATTCTATTATCAGCGGTAAGCGTTCCATAAAGTAAGTCAAGTTGATAAACTAGTTTGACAATGTAATTATTACGTGAAAATCAATTAAAAGAAAACATCAGAGAACGTGTCAATAGTTATACTGGGAAATCTGAACTACACTACTCTATAGTCAAAATACACATACATACCTACACAAAACTTACTTATATACAAAATACACACAGACTTAATAAATGTATGAATTGGTTAAGCGAATACCTGGTCTATGTAAAGAAGGAAACAGGCAGTAACTTCCAGGCTGCCCTTTAAACGAAGGAAATCATAAGAAATAGTATCTCTTCTCGCGACAACAAAATAGTAGCACATAATTTAAAATCATTAGTCAACAATAATAAATGATTTTCCGCTTATAGGGCACCAGAATTAATGCATTTTTGGCTTACACTCCATATCTCAAGCACAACACAATCGACAAGCTACATTTTTCTTTCCGGTTTTAAACTTGCTACTGAATCTCAAAAGATAAAATTTCTAACCCGAATAATTTCTTTAAAAGAGTTTTTAGATCAGCTTCTTGTAAATATTTAAAAATAACAAATTACGGGTTGTCCCTAAGACTTGGGGGATTTACATTAGTTTGAAATAGGTCACGATTCTGGGCATAAACGAGATATATAAAGTTTCGTTCTTGGAAGGAGGTCCAAGTTCGACAAAAATCAATATGGTTGGCAGCTTGTTGGATATTTTTATTTTACGACTTGTTGGATATTTTTATTTTACAACTTGTATTTCTGATAAGAGAACCACAAAACCACGTATGTCAAGATTTTGAATTTTTTAACATTAATTTGTTTCAGTTCTACCTAGGACTAGAAAACCTTAAAAACAAAATTTTTTTTGTTTTGTATTTTTAGAAATGATTAAAATATACAAACGATAAAACAAAGCCATAAAGTGAGAATTAGGAACAATAGCATATGCAGCGTGGTCAAAATGATTGAAGACGGTTTGAATTTACCGCCACGTTAAATTATTGTCACATTGGCAACACGAACACTTTAAACATAAATTGGCAACGTAGGTAGCAAAGCACAACGATGTAAACGAAAAAGTGACAAGTTGTCGATGTAATTTGACGCACTATATTTCAATTCTGCCACTCTAACAATGTGAAATACACTAAAACCTTCGACGCAAAATTCAAACCGTTCTCACTCATTTTGGATCACACTGTAGAATAACTACTTAAAATGCCGACACAATAAAAGACTCAAAATGGACTTGCTTGTCCTTACCAAATACATATATATGTAATTATTTAAATGTAGTACAAGCACGTATTCTTGTCATTGATGCGACATAAACAGTCAACAATGACATTTTTTTTAAATAAATAAAACTAAATAATAAATATTAAACATGCTTTATGCATGTACTTTACATCAATTACAACAGAAAACTTATCCATTTTCATGTCTTTTTTTCAGTCTCAAATATTGGAACGGGTGCAATCAGATAGGGTGACGATAACAAAACCAGAAGAAGATCGCAGAAGAAGGACGATTATAGTCGAGAAGAAAAATGGCTCGTACGGATTTACCTTGCAAAGTTACGGAATACATTATAAGAAGGAACAAGAGATCGAAATGATAACTTATGTGGATTACGTGGATTATGATGGACCTGCTTATAGAGCCGGAATGAGAGAGGGCGACGTAATTCTATCGATTAATGGAACGGACATGGAAAAAGCTGACCATAAAACCCTAGTCAACTTTATAAAAAACTGTGATTCTAGAATGAGAATGGTTGTTTTATTCGAAGACTGCGTGAGAAAGGTAACTTCTCCATAATTAACTATTTGTGTAATTAATCTATGAAATACTTTTACAGGTAGAACTCCATATGCGTTACATACAACTCCAACGAATTCTTCAAAGTAAAATGAATGAATTAGAAAAATTGTGCCTTCGAGAGCGTCAACTTTTAGAAGGAAAATGGAAAACACACAGCTTGCCTGCCCGAAAGAAAGCATCCCAACCAGCAGAAAGCGGAGATCCTGGAACCCCCACTCAAACAACCTACACTTACTGTAGACCAACAGTTTCAACAGAAGATGTAGCTAAAATCCAACAAAAACAACCACCACCACCGACTGTTATGTTAGCTTATCAGTATTTGGATCATCGATATCGTTATGTGTTACAGCCGTCTACCACGAGCAGTGGTGAATATTTATTAACATTTGAGCCTCCTCGGTATAAAGGGGATCAACACCATTTTATAGTAAAAACACCATGTGATCCGCCACAAAAGCAAAATAAAGGTAACCAAACGAATGGTAGTAATGCTAAAAACAAGAAAAACCTCGATTCTTGTCACGGTTATGCTGGACATCTTTGTAATCCTTGCATTCAAGCAAATAATAATGGCGATAATACAAGTTTGGAGGCCTACGACCTAGCAAGCCCTTGTTGCGATCCACATTGTGTTCCTAATGCAAGAAGACGTTCCAGAAACCACAAAGATCACAGAAAAAGAGAATCTAAGACTGGGGAAACACAGACGGAGCCTCAGCAGAGACCTCGTCCTCATTCCCAAGCATCTCAAACTCACATTTCTACTTCTCAACAAACTCAATCCGTTCCTCGTAGATATTTGCAATTTGGTGCCGGGTTAGTGAGTCAGTGCAGTCTTCATTCTTGTACTTCTAGCGAGATTAGTGCCGTGGCTCCAACGACCACTGGTGAAAGCTCGGCAAGTTATACTACTTCTTTAAGTACTGATACTTTATATTGGGATGGTTCTGGCGACGTCAATTCTTCTAGACAACAAAGTGTTAAATCGGCCAGTACTAACCGGGATTATCAACATAGATGTCCTTCTACTACAACTCATGCTCCAGAACCTATATACATTCAGTATAATCCTTCTAAACCAAAATCTTGGGATAATCTTGCAACCAAAGCTATTGGAGGTTATGGTTTCGGTTATGGTTATTTAGATACAACGAAGTGTACGTCTGGAAAAACTCACAGTAGAACCCAAAACGTCAAGACCTCCCAACCAAATACTCCTCAATATTTTCGGATTTGTCGGGAAACTCATGCAGGTCCATCATCAGGTTGTTCTAGTCAGCCTTCGTCTATTTATGGCACGGTTACTTCTCAAAGAAGATATATTCAGCCAACAAAGTCGACAGAAAGCCTACTTTCAGTTCCAAAATATTCTACTGAAATTCTATCTGATTCTAGTCTTAGTTGTGAATGTCTCGATCCGATATCACCAGGCCCTGAAGTTGGAGACAGTCGGTTTTTTCAAAGTCCTAGACAGAGTGTTATAAGTCCGACTGATCCTAACATGGGATACTATAGCACCAGGCGAACTTCAAGGAGTGAATGTCAAAGAAACGTGTCTGTTTCTACTAGTTCTGAGGCAACAAGACTATAAATCATTTTGATTCAAATGCAACAATAATTATTATAATGAATAATCGAGGATTTTTACAGTATTTTTTGCGTATCTGGGAAAAGGTTTTTATGAAAATCGAAATGTTTGTATATGAACTTTATTTAGAGGCCTTAAATATCATTGAATGCCGTACGGAAAAAATAATTCATAAACGCAACATCATCACACGTAGTGTTTTGATACTTTTTAATTATTGTACATATACGTACATGAATGTATGTATGTACATAGTAGAGGTGCTTTTAAATAAAGAGTGGTGTAGATCAATTATCCCATACAGTACTTGCATAAGGTAATCCAAACTGTAGGTAATGTAGAGTGTAGACAATGATTAAGTTTAAAACTATACACTTAAACTTTCAGGTAATGAGGTGAGCAGAATTTCAAAAAAAGGTAACATAGTCAGCCTTTCTATTGGATTTTGGCCTCCAATTTAAAATCTGTCATATTTATTTTTTTATCTCTGGGTTCTATTTAAAATTTTTGCACGCAACTTTAATAATAAATTATAAAAATATAATACTCTATTTAAGACACTATTTTAAACGGTGTCTCCTAACCACACATTGTGTTTGACTATTGCCAATACGTATTTCAGTAATGATGCTACCTTTGTATGCATTGCTGAAAAAACGGTAACATCGTGGCCGAAATACGTATTGGCAATAGTCAAATACAATGTGTGGTTAGGAGACACCGTTTAAAATATAGTGTTATGATAAACCACAGTCCTTACTGGTTGGGCTTCTTAGTTTTAAGGGGACAGCATAGCAAAATACTGCTACCTACTAATGAATATATAGTTTATGTGTTAAATAGACTAAAATATTTTTATTTTCGTATTTATCTATTTTGCCCATTTCGACTGAATTTATTTTTGAAACGCGGTTGCGATTATGTGTTGTTTGGGTTGCCTAATGCAGTGTATAGGATAACGCAGCCACTCTGTAGGTATATTAAATTATTTAAATCAATAATTAGTTTATAACTATGCAATCGCTTAAAATAAAAAACAAAGGTTGTTATAATTAATACAAGTTTATTATTATTTTTAATATAACAAAGACATTTCTTAAATTTATAGATCTGATTAATATAGGTGTATTATTATTTATATTTAATGAAATATAAAAATAATGATATAATCTGTTGTGAATTAATATACAATAAATAATTTCCCCTTTTCTTTTAATCTGGTCTTTTTTCGAAACAAATAACTTGCGTTGTATTTTGAAAGTAGGTGTTTCACTTACTGAGTTGTACAAGCTGATTTAGGACCACACATATGTCTTCAGATCTCATCTATAAAAGGAGGAAATATTGATTTTACAGAAAAAGCTGATCTTTATAAACATTTTTGATGGTTTTGAAACCTCTGGTAATCATAATAAAGTTTCAATATTATACTTATTGAAGACAGTACCTACGTCATTTTAACAGCGCCGAACTATCCAATAGCCCCGGGCATATGGCGGCAAATTTTGTAGGGTGGCAAACTTCAGAGCGATCTCCCCCTTGATTTAGGTGTTTAAATAAAAAATTACATGAGATTTACCGAAATTTTATAATTATTGGATAGAGTCAATATTCATACTTCACAAAGAGCTTTGACCTGAAACTAACCAAATAAATTCCAACAAATGTTAAATAAGTATACATCTGGATAGACGTCAATGGCATCAGTAGAACCGAAAACCGAATCCAGATTATTTCATTACTTTTTACAGGAACTATAAGCTCCCCTTGTGTCATTCAGTAAAATAAACACGTATTTTACTGTGAAAGTGCAAAATCTTTTCAACATTTTAGCTAATTCCTTTATTTGTTTACTAATTTTTGTTCAGTTTCTCTCTTGTGCGTAATTTTACTTTTGCTGGATTATTGACTTTTGGACATTTTTAACATCAGGTAAGTTTTGCCTTTTGCATAAATTATACTTACGTATGTAGTAAATCTATAAAATTAAATATTAATTTGATACTTTATGTACATAAAATATCGAATTAGAATATTATATCCTAGAATATTAAAATGAATTTGTGGAAATTTTAAAAGGTGAAATAATTTTTAGAACTATTTTATAGTAGTATTTTTTGAAAGAATTAATCCATATTTTTTACTAACCTTCATTCACTGTCCTCGAATATTAAAATGATTTCTTTGAAATCTAAACGGGGGCATATTATTATTCTTGGAACAATGTCTTTTTCTGTTAAAAGATTTTACTCTTTTGTAGTAGTATTTCTATCGAAAGAACTTAACCTACATTGTTCTGGAATATTAAAATGAATTCGTGAAAATAAGAAAAGGGTGACGAAATTCTTGGAACTATTTTATAGTAATATTCTTTGAAAGAATTTAACCCGCATTTTTATACTAAGTTCCGTTTCACATGGACGCTGACTGTCAGCACGCTGACCATCAGCCTGGAGTTTTGTTTTCACATGATCAGGTTGAAAATTGATATCAAAGCTGATGCATCAATCACTGTTGTCATATCTGCTACTTACATATAGCAATTTGCAAATTTTATTACCCTTTTCCTTCTTTTCTGATATTTGTTCGTTTGAAAAAAGCAGGTACTAAATCATAATTCCAGAAAACCCAAATCCCACTATTGTTTGCTGTTGTCACTAGCTATAAAAAAATTTTAAATTAATTTTAAAGGAATATTTCAAGTGTTTGCTATAAGTACTTTATGACTGTTGTTGCGAGTGCAACCACTAATAAAGATGCCATTGGGTTTAAAGGGGTGTCATTATCCCTTTCTATACACCAGATGGTGTATATCTACAAACTGACAACATTGTTTTTTTTAATAACGTCGGTGAGTTCGGCATACGTGTGAAAAGGTGTATTTCTCCAACGGTCCGTCAGCGCGCTGACCGAACGCGAGGTTCACGCGTATGGCCGTGCCATACCATACCTGACCAAATACGCGCGCTGACAGTCAGAGTGTATGTGAAGAGTTTAAATTTAAAACTACAGTCCTCCCATCATCGCGCTCATCATCGCTGACGGTCAGCGTCCATGTGAAACGGAGCTAACCTTTATTTATTGCCTTGAATATTAAAATGACTTCTTGGAAATCTAAAAAGCAGCAAATAAATCTTGGAACAATTTCTTTTTCTGTTAAAAGATTTAACTATTTTATAGTAGTATTTCTATTAAAAGAATTTAACCTACGTCCTGGAATATTAAAATGAATTCGTGGAAATTTAAAAATGGTGAGATAATTCTTGGAACTATTTTATAGTAGTATTTTCTTTAAAAGAATTCAACCCACATTTTTTTACTAACTTTCATTCATTGTCCTCGATTATTAAAATGAATTCTTGGAAATCTAAAAAGGTGGAAATAATTCTTGAAAACTTTTTTTTTCTATTAAAAAGTTTAACTATTTTATAGTAGTAGCAAGGGAGTACCCAACGAAGGGTGGGAAGGGGCAGCTGCCCATAAAAGAAAAATAAAAGAGAATAAAGCCCCCCCGTTTTCTAGTAACTAATAAAAACAGTTTTGCGATAGTTTTGAGTTTTATTTTGTAAGAAATCATGTTTCACTTTGCCCTCCTTCCTCGAAACTAATATTAGTTGCCCCCCCTCTAATTCAAATTCTGAGTACGACCATGGCTTCAGTCCCACGAGTTTTGTGCTAATCTAATCTGTTGCAATTTTTAATTATTTAAACTTAAATTAAATAAATTAAGATAATTTATGTAACAAAACAGATGACAAGTAACATCTCGATATTGACGCACGTTTCGGTACATGTAGGTGAAGTACGTTCACAAAATAACTAATTCATAGTTAACTGAGGCATCAAATTTAAAAATAGTATATTACGTTATAAGTCCGGTAAACCCAAGTTTACAGTAGCGAGTTGAAAACGTTTCGGGACGAGGCGACGAAGGAGCCGAGTCTCGAATGTTGAAACGAGCTACTGTAATGGTTTACCGGAAGTATGACGTAAGGCGTTTTATTTCATACTGCCTCACATTGTTCATTTTTTAAAAAAATGCATTTAAAATTTTCAGTCCGGTAAAATTTTTTACCGGACTCAAATTAGATTTTCAGTCCGGTAAAATTTTTTACCGGACTCAAATTGGATTTTCAGTCCGGTAAAATTTTTTACCGGCCTTGTAACGTAATAATTCATTTACCGGACTCAAATGAGTCCGGTAAATACCCTTTTACCGGACAGTATGAAATAAAATATTTTACTTAAAATATACTCGCCTATTTAATAAATGACATTTATTAAGGTCGTAAATATGAGTGGGCGTATAGGCGACAAATGACATAATCCGGCCCTGGTTATTTATTGTACCTAATATGATTAACAAATACAAACCGTTTTTGTACAGAATTGTCGTTTTCCGTTTCGCTCTCTTTTTGCCTTCAAAAGTAATTAATTTAGTAATACGGTTGCTGTGTTGGCGATTTTTTAAAACTGGATAAAATTTAAACGAGAGTTGTTATAACGTACTTACCTAGTCGTAAAAAAGTTTGCAGCCAAATTTATAAAATTGATTTCATATCAGGAAGTTGGTGCCGAGATGTCAAATTTTGATGGAATTTCTCTAAACATTTACCAAGTGTGGCCAGTGTGGGATAGCCGAAAACAATGTTTACTACAGAAAATATGAATTAGGTCCATGCCATGGTACTTAATGATCGAAAGATTACTCTCAAATTTGTAACAAAAAATGTGGCTCTTTCATAGACAGCGTTTTTTTTATAAAACTCATTTCTGCGAAGAGATTTTAGACCATGAAGTGGGGTCTCGAGACTGCCACCACTAAAACTAACTCGTCGATAATTAAAAGAGACTCAGATATGTAAATTTTTGCAATGATTTGTGACAAAATAAAAATTGGGTTCATCACTGACCAAGCGTGGACTGGCCGCATAATGGCTCACCACCACCGTTTTGAGTGGATCTCTCAGCAAGCAGGATGATGGCGGAAGTTTTTTCAGAATTTGATAAGTCCTATTTTTCATCTTTTTTTTTCACAAATGAATAGAGAACAACAGGTCAATTCTAAGCAAAACTAATACCAAAAGTTTGCGGGGCAAACAAAGAGAAAAGACGGGGAACTCGTTCCATCTAAAACTCCACTCCCACCCAAATGCTGTTCTACCATGGCTGTCACTTACAATTTTCTATTGACAATGGAAGCATTATCATAACGAACTTCAATTTGATATAATTTGGGCAAATGCTATAACACTACACATTTTTTTATAAAACCATTTTGACTGCAAATGAACATACAGTAGTAGATGACCGTCTTCAAATTTTCGTTAAAAGGTATACAGGGTGTCCTGAGTTAGAACGCATTAATTTTAAGGGGTGATAGAAGACATCAAAAGGAACAAAAAAGTCTTAATAAATTTTTTTCTATGTTAATAAGCTTTCGAGTAATTTATTGCCATATCTGGCAACCTTGCTTAAGTATAATCGCAGCTGGGTCTTGACCTTGTTTTAGAAAATCTAACAAACAAACTGATGATGACAGCCGTTGTTAAAAATAATAAACATCCGAAGCAGCTTAGTCGGGTGACTAATTCTACGAAAATTGTAATCGTCTCCGTAAACAAAATTTGTACGTTGTACGTTAAAATCACGCTGATCCATAACAAAGCAACTGTAAAAATAAGACAATAATTGATCTACATTTTATATTTATTAATTACCGGAATATTTTCAAAGTTCTAAACAAATTCTATTACAAACTTTACAGGGTTGTCACGTTTCTTAAGTGAGTGAAATAAATTTGCAATTGCAAAAAGAATTAAATTTTACGCGGAAACGACATACGATAGGATAAAACGTTATTAAGGTTTGTTGTTGTGATAGATGAGATGCATCTGCCGACAAAGCCCCATACTTAAAGTACTATTATTAAGGCGGCAAAATAATATTAAAGTTTCCACTTTTCTTATTTTTTTTTAAAAGTAGTACGTTCTAGAACAAAGTTGTACAAGACTTTTTTTTATTCCTTTTGATGTCTTCTATCACCCCTTAAAATTAATGCGTTCTAATTCA
Source organism: Agrypnus murinus (assembly GCA_929113105.1). Lineage (NCBI taxonomy): Eukaryota > Metazoa > Arthropoda > Insecta > Coleoptera > Elateridae > Agrypnus > Agrypnus murinus. Next base: position 69,827,021 of record OV816031.1, on the reverse strand, counting down.
TGACACGCTGTATGTATTTAAAAGTGATCATGATATATCTTAGAAGTGGATGTGAATATCCTATAGATGTACATTGCTTATAATGATCTTACCTCAATTTTTCAATTAAGTCCAAAGTTTCTAAAGATATTCAAGATATCGTAGTAGCAATCTTAGATTTGTAATGAGCAAACTATCACCTTGATATGGAACATTCAATTTTTTTCTCGAAAATCTTATCATGAAAGCCTTTAGCAATTTCATTTAGTCGTGTGTAAAATGTACTGATTCTAAAAATAAATAAAAATACATATTGTTATTTCAAAAACAAAATTGGTTGTCATAGCAACGAGACCGTAACAGATAAAAAATCAAGATCACCGAATTACGAAAAGAAGTAAACAAAACAACTTTTGTTTATTGTTTCGAGCGTTATTATAAACTAAATAAAAATGATTATAAAAAGTTTTATAAATTTATTAACATCTAAGCTGTCATTATCAAAGGTAATATAAATATAAATAAACACGGCGCTAAGGTAAATATAAAAAATAGATAACTAGATAATAGATAAAAATAGTAAAAATTACATATTTTACACTTAACAGAGAATTACTTAGCTCAATCTGATTTTGTGTTTGTATATTTCAAAAGCTAGTAGGGTCATTCTCCGTACAAAAGGACAATTTAAGAAACAAAAGAAACAAAAAAAAGTTGTAATTTTTTTGCAAGTTTTTGCTTTTAGGTTTTTGATATGTTTTGAAAACAGCAGAACACCTGTCAGTAAAACGTTTGTAGTATTTTCTAAAAGATTTCAATTTTTGAACATGCGTACTATAGTAATGATGTTAATTAACTACGGAGTTGATGAAAAGAATTGTTTCTTAAAATAGTACACATTCTATTTATAAAACTAACAATTTTTATGAACATCTAGTCACTATTAATGTCAATTAACTCAAAAAGTCGGAAAACCGTTAAAACCAGTGTAATTTTTATAAAAGTAAAAGAGAACTTCGGAAATGATTTTTTCTCTAAGCAGTTGAGGACTGCGAGGTACACATTTAAATCTTTATTAATTTATTAAGTATAAAAATGTTATTCTTATATTACCGAAGCTGGAAAAGGCTTTGGGGATGACGACTTCGGAAATGACAATTTTACAGTTTTTAAATAATTTCCTCTAAACAGTGCATGCTAACCTAACCTAACTTTCTGAAACACAAACACAGCTAATAACAAAGCTGAACCAATTATATAAAAAGTAAGAATAAAATCAATTATATATGTTTGAGGTATCTACGGGTATGACGGTTAATAAATGTACGTACGTGTTTTTCAATTAACAAGACACTTCTTATTCTAGGAGTCAAACCACTTCCGCTAACTTGAACTGCTGCCAGCTAAAAGAAAGATGTCTGAATGCACACCCGGTATGTGCAGACAAAATAAAACACCATGTTGCCAAATTTTTACGTTTTTGTTTTGTGCTTCGAGAATGACGCCAAAACTAGTTACACCTATAATATGGCTATAATTCAAAAATCTTCAAAGAATATATAATAAATAAATCATTTTATAAAAACTGTGTAGATACAAGCTTAAGTATCACTGCTTCAATTTAAAAGTTATTCGAAACAGATACAAGTATTGTAACATTATACACTCGTAAAAGCAGCTGGTTACAGCCTCGGAGTATGACAAAAGTAAAGTTTGATGAACAAAATTAACAAAACAACTTTTTTTTTCTTCAAGTTTTAGGTGAGATCTTTTTTTAAAGTAACCATACAAAATAGTCTTGCAAAGTTTCTGTTGATATGTACAGTGCTAAATACGCAATTTACCAGTAACATGTTTTTTACCTTTTCTGGAGAATGACCCAGTAATGTCTAATTTGCGTTTGTTTATTTCTGTAACAACGTACATGCTCTTTATATCTTATGTCAAAATTTCGAAGTGTTTGCCCAATATATACCGAACTACGAATAGAACAATTCAAATGTTCCTGATTTCATGATTTCAGTCAATAAAACAACTTATTTTTTAACTAAACATTTTTTGGTTAGGGCATAAAACTCTAAGATTTCGGAAGTAACAACAATAATAAGAGGGTCATTCAAATTTAAACGAAAATGATTTTTTTTCATCTTTATTGAAGAAAACAAAATTAACAAAAAATAGCTCTCTGTTCTACATAGTCTCCCCCTTTGTTTACACATCTTTCCTAACGAATTGGCAGTTTCTGTATGCCATCACTGTAAAAAGAAACAGGGCGGGTGCGGAGCCAATTGCGCACAAACACTTTCACTGCAGCATTATCGTTGAAGCGCTGCCTTCCTAAAGCCTCTTTGAGTGGTCCGAACAAATGGAAATCACACGGCGACAGGTCGGGACTGTATGGTGGGTAGGCAAGGGTCTCCCAGAACATTTCCTCCAAGTTCGAACGTGTTTGGTTTGCCGTATGCGGTCGGGCATTGTCGTGTAGCAAAATGACATCCCTGAGGGTTTGTCCTAACCTTTTGCTCCGATCAGCGGCTTTCACTTGATCCAAGAGAGTGCAGTAATAAGCTGCATTAACTGTTCTCTGGTCATGCAGAAAATCCAGCAACAGAACACCTTGTGAATCCCAGAAAACCGTCGCGAGAGACGATGACAACTGCGTTTTGGCTTTCACTGGGCAGCCTCTCCTCGTTTTCGCCATTCTTTGCTCGCCTGTTTACTCTCAGGGGTGTAATGATGCACCCAACTCTCATCACAGGTCACAATCCGTCTAAAAACAGGGTCTCCTTCAGTTCGATATCGAATGAGATGCCTTTGGGAAATGTCGAGGCGAACGGTTTTCTGTTCTTCTGTAAGAAGACGCGGTACCCACCGAGCCGAGATCTTGCTGAAACCAAGCTTATCGTAGATGATGAAATGGCTACTCCCAACGCTGATGTTTACCCAGGGACGAACCTAAAGAGTTTTTTTGGAGGGGGATAACCCTAAAATTGCCAACTTATTACGATGAAAATACCAACTACTAGTAAGAAAATATTTTTATTTGTACCTAACATTATATGAAGCAAAATTAGTATTTTACACAAATCTTATTTTTATTTAAAACTCTCCAACGTGTATGCATGGCAATTAGATTAAATTCTAAAAAATAAATTGTTTTGGACACATTTTCTTATCTTATCCTTTTTCTCAAATTGTGAAATTGACAACTCTCGCTCAAAATTATCAACTTTGAGGGGGGAGCTTCCCCTCCCATCTCCCCCCCATGTGTTCGTCCCTGTGTTTACCGCAGAAGCAATTTCAGCGACGGTGAGGCCGCGGTCATTTTCAATAAGGTCACGAACCTCTTGAATGTGTTCTTACGTTAAACTGGTTCTGGGTCGGCGATCAGGAGGTTTATTCTCGACTTTCTCTCGTCCTTCAGACAATGCTTTGTGCCAATAAAACACTCGTGCTTGCGAAAGGGTGTTTTCACCAAACTGTTGACGCAATCGTTGCAAAATTTCAGCCGGTCGGACTCTCTCGCTGGCCAAAAACAATTTCAGAACCGCCTAGGTGACAATTCTCCCCTCCCATAGCCGCGTTTTACAGTTCCCACAAGTACCTAACAGAATTATTCCGCTTCCAAAACCGCGGGCTTACAATTCTCGTTTAAATTTGAATGTCCTTCGTATAATAATAAATCGAATAGCAATCAAGTAGGTCAATAATAATTTGATAACTAACATGCTCTTTCATTGGATGTACTGCTAACATAATGAAATACAAAAACCAAAACATATCAAAATAAAGAAAAACGATTTAATATTCGAATGTACCACCATGTTGTTCAAGGCAGTATCCAAGTCTGTAACGAAATTCTTCGCAAACTTTACGCAAAGTTTCGGGTGAAATTAATCTTATTTCTATACGAATTCTTTGCTTTAACTCTTCTACTGTCTGATGGGGGCGGTTTATAAAAGTAGACCTTACTTTTTAGATAGCCCTATAAGACATTCTCACGTTTTGGAAAACAGTAGTGATGATTTTGTAAGAGTCAGGCCTATAATGAGTTACTCTAAAATTAACTATGTCGTAGTCAAGATAATATATTATCTAGATTTATGAAACGTTATGCTGCAGACGTTAAGAACATTAAGAAAATAAAAAAAGGCTTATTGGTCGAAACTGTGACTAAGGACCAAATGGTTCGTTTGCTTGGAATGACGAAGGTCGAAAACTTGAATGTAAAAACCTACGCCCATGGAACGTTAAATTTCACGAAACATCTCGAAAACTGTAGTATGGAAGAAATCAAGTCAGAATCCCTATGTCATAGAGTAATCAAGTTGGAAAGATTGACAGTTAGACGACAAAAGAAAGTAATCAATTCTGCTTCTTATCTTTTGACCTTTGAGGATACCAATTTGCCTGAACTAATACGTACGTCTCCCACCTGTACGTCTCTACTTTCCAGCACCTAACAGGTGCTTTACGTTCCAAAGGTTTAGCCGTACGGCAATTAACTACCGAAAACGATCTGTATTTGCAGCAAACCGATGCATTTAGACAAACCTTGCAAAAACCCTATAAGATGTATAAACTGCCTTATTAGCGAGTGTGACTCTGTTTGCTTCTGTGTAGGAGTATGCACTCCTGAAATAAATGATTGCTGAATAAGGCAGTTTTGAACGTTTGTACCAAAAAGAGGCACGTAAATCCAGCAGAGCCAGACCTTCCAATATCTGTAATAACTGAATTTTAGAAGCTGGCAACAAACATATTCCGAGATTAAAAGAAAAAACTCGCTAAGAACGTTGTACCGTAGTGGTAACAAAATGATTCTACGCCGCATTGGTGAAAACAAACAAGTTTTTAAACTTTTTAAATTAATTCCTCCTTAGACAACCTAATAGCTTGTTGAGATACCTACTACGGTGTAGGTGAAGTGTGGAGGAGAGTTCGCAGTATTACAGGAAAACATACCTTCCCTGATTAACTTTAAATTAGCGGATAAAACTATGTCAAAAGACATAGAAACCGAGAACCAAATGGAACAACACTTCTCCAACATTTTCAAAACAGACAACAAAATTAGTAACTCTTGAGAAAACATCTGAACTCATTTCCAAACGATGATGCTGATCACAATCGTGTTTTTAAAATTGACAACCTTAATGATGGACTTGATAATACCATATGTTAGAACATGGAAGAGCAGTCCTACAAGAGCATATAATAGTATATAGGCTAATGGTGAACTACCTGCAATTTATTTCTTTTTAAATGATACAACCTATATTTTCTCGTCTTAAATGAAGCCTCTTTAGGTTATGCCATTAGCACTAAATGTTTTTGCCCTGGAATGTGACATTGCCAAGTTATGACTTTTTAAAGTATTTTTGGTCAACATCAGCCTTTCATTTAAATATTAATATCTACGCCATTTTTTGTTGAGCTTTTGTAAAATTCTGTGTGAGGTCTTAGCTAAGATCAATTTATCCCAAGCAAGTATTAAAAAGTAAATTTGTTTCTACTGGATGATCAAAATAATTTTTTAAATATCGCCATTTTCGAATTCATCTTTTGCAATTTTCTAAATAAAACACCCTGTATTGCTACCTAAAAGAACGTTTGAACATACTGGGATCGTAGCGTATGAAAAAAAAACAGGCAAAAAATGGTTTTAAATGAAGCAATGACTTAGGAATAACTCTAGCAAGATCCTCAGTATCAAAATGCATTATCCATTCAATTACACCAAGAACTGACCAAAAATGATTTTGAAAGAAGAATAACTTTTTGTTAGTCGACTCAACACCAAGCTACAGAAAATGGGGATTTTCTAAATTTGTGCTATTTGCAGACGAATGTACATTTCAAAGAAATGGTTTTGTAAATAGACATAATTTCAATTTTTATGATACTCAAAATTTCCATTTTATACGAGTAAATAATTACCAACACAATTAGAGTGTCAATGTTTGGGGTGGAGTAAGACATAATTTTGTAATTGGTCCACAAATTTTTGAGAATCCTGTAATAGGAGAAGTTTTTCTTTTTTAAGAGACGACTTTCCACGTTTGACGCAGCACCTTCCCAAGCAGCATTTAAGTAGCAGTAACTGAGATCGGAACTTTGATTGAGTAGTTGTTACGTAACTGCAACTAAATTTATGACTTTATAGGTTTAATTTCTTCAATTCGGAATATTTTAGTAATTGTGTAGTTGTTTCTACTATTTATTGGAACTAGGTAGTTTCATTACTTCTGAGTAACTATTAAAGTATGTGGAACGGTATTGCCACTTAGGGGTCTATTCTGTAACTAACCGTTCACGAATGGCGCCGTTCGTGAACGGCGATCGTTAGCGACTTCCTCAGCGGCAGCTTCAACGAGAATCGATAGATAGGTTATTCTGTAACACCAATCGTTGAGCTATGCGCACTCTATTATATTTCGATCCGTTTTGGATTTTCGTTAGGAGTTTATTAGCATTAATATAATAATCTTAATACATTAATTGACAACTTAAAGTGGTTGTATGTTAAAGTTGATCTAACCCTGACGAAGATTGAAATATAGGTTTTAACTAAACTTACCAACTTTAATTGCATACCCATAAGTGCAAAAATACAAAAGAAACACATAAATTAATTACATATAAGTTTATTACGATATCTTCGGCAAGTTTAATAGGTAGTGTAAATACTGTTTACTAATTCTCAATTACTTCAAGAATTTAAAAATATGAGTACCTATAATTATTTTTATTTTTTTAGAACCCTATTCAAATGTAGTAAGAAAATTTTACAAATAAATTCCTGAAAATGTTTAAAATTACTCAACAATAGTAAAATTATCAACCTGCAATAGTAAATCTTTCTTCTCGCATTTCATTGAGATATATTCTATCACTATTATTATACCTTCTTAGAGATTATTTTTAATAATAAGAATCCTTTTGTAATTTTTATTACAGGTGGTTTTTCACCTGATCTAAGACCACCTCTGGTGAGGTAGGTACTACCTGAAATAACAATTTATTCAAAGTATATAATTGCTACTATCTCCTAATAAGCGGCTATTAATAATTCTTGATTCATCTCAACCAAGTTTTTGAGGTTAGATTAATTAGCGTCATATATTTATTCTTTCAAATTCATTTACAATTAGATTAAATAAATTACTTTCCATTTTAACATACTCTGATAAAATTAATACAACAATTTCACATATAAAATTTCTTTTATAATTATAAAAATAAACACGAACGTTGGCTAACGTCGACTAATCTGCCACCGTTCGTGAAAGGTTGGATCTCGAAGGATGCGCTGTTCACTAACGAGTGCATAACGGTGGTTGTTTGCTTACAGAATAGCTTTAGAGCGAAAAACCTTTCAAACAACGATAACCGCTCGCGAACGGTTCGCTCAATGCTTACAGAATAGACCCCTTAATATACTTACTTTAAAGTCGTTGCAACTTCAAAGTGGTATTATGATTGTAGCAGTAACTTGACCGAAGCTACTTTAAAGTTTTTAAAACCTTACAGTAGTATTGAATGTAACACTTACGTTTTTGCTACCCAGGAGAATTACATTAAAGTAATTTTTCGTAAACTACTCCATCTCCATATTTACTTGTAAAATGTTGGATTAATCAATAATCATTAATCAATTTGCAATTTGTTATGATTGTTAATAGATGTTTTACTATATAACCTTCAATAAAAATAACAAATTGGTGCCAAATTGCGCCTTAGGGATTTTTATGTATGTAGCTTGAAGTTGACAACATTTATTTGTAGTGATGTAACTAACCAATCCTGGCATCCTGGCCCGTTCCCTGGGCGAGCGTCAGCAACACTCGAGCCGGCTTGGAGGATACACGTCTTCTACAGCCTATGCGTTGTGTATGTATTCGCCCTGCTCACTCAATATTAATAAAGTCAATTAATGACAATAATTGAGTATCTTTTATTTAAACACATAAAAGAACATAACAGGAATACTATAAACATGTTTTCTATCATGTGTATCAACTTATAAGTATTTCGTGTATATTTATCACGTTTTATTAAAGACATTTTTTTACTAAAAAATATATTTAAAGAAGAGAAGAGAGAGAGAAGAGTTGTTATTTTTCGATCTATCATCATCATATTTAAGAGAAAAGTTGCAATGGTTTATAATTTTGGTGTACTGAAATGAAAAAATAACCAAACATTTCATCGCTCTTTGTATTAAGTACGTATTACAAATAAACTGGTAATTCATTTTGTGACACGATCCAGCATTATATAGTATAGAAAATGATAGAATATTTGTTAAGTTGCAAGAGCAAGAGAGAGCAACCACGCGACATGATGTGTCAAAGAGAAAAGAAGTTCCACGAAAGTAGCAATTACTACGCCGCCACGTGCCTGCTACCCAAAAATTGTTCCCCATTTTGGCTCCAGGCACGTAACAAAACCGTAGCAATTACGTGCTTGTGACTAGTGGCTAAAACTTAATAGTTCCACCGGTAGTTGCTGGTACGTAGCGACGACTAAAAATGCTGCTTGGGTTCTCTACTTTGTAAGACATCAAATACGGTTACAGCTGGATGGTGCACCACCCCATTTTAGCGCAAGTGTTCGGCAACATATTAAAAAGGAATTTTCTGCAAGGTGGATAGGAGGTCAACATTTGTTATAATTAATAAATTGTTTATTTTGTTTTATTTTTTATTAAATTTTATTAGGTCTAACTGCGTGGCCACCTAGATCGCCTGATGTGACACATATGAACTTTTTTTAGTGTGGAATTACCGTTTTCTGGTCACAACTCGAGAAGGCATAGTGGAGAGAATTCATCAATCTTTCCAGTATCCTTACTATGCTCGACAATGTGAGAAAGAGACTTATGCCTTAAGTTTTTAGTTTTTGTTATAGTTTATAAAATATTGTAAACTCTTGAAGATCTAGCAAATATTGTTTCTCTGTTTTAATAAAAACCAATAGTTTTGACTATTTCTAATAATTTTGCTTTGCTTTGCTAACAAAACTGAGATGGAATCTACTTAGTTTTAACGGCAGACTATATTTTCCATAAGGTATTTTTTTAGTATATTACATTACTAGTGTGGAAAGTGAAACTTTTCGTACACACGAGTGCAGAAAAGTTACTTTCCAACGTGTAATGTACAATATTTTTCCTACGACCCCACAAATTTCAAATGTTTAAAAAATTTTGATTTTTTAAAATTTTCAAGAATATAATTTTTGAAGATTTTAAAGCAAAATTTTATGGTTAGGTTTAACAGAGAAAATCACACTTAAAGCTAATTTTCTTAAGCCATTTATTTTTAGGATATAAAGTTTAATTTTGTAAACAATTTAGTTTCACAATATGAATAATTATAACGAAATTTCTATCAAAACATTTCCAGAAAAATAAAATTAAGTTATCTTGACAACTTAATTTTATTTTTCTGGAGCTGAATTATGACAATTGTTAAAGTGAATGGGTGTTTGTTAACATTTTATTTAATAGATTCTTTTACTAAATATAAATTTCAATTTTAAAAACTCATATATTCATAACTTATTTAAACATAGTATAAAATTAAACCTTGGGTTTAGCAGCAAAATTAATTAAATGAATTACTATTACAATTTATAATATAATAATCGCAGAGGAACAAAATTTATTTTTTATTTATATTTAATAATATCTCCATAATTAACAAATATAACTTCAACTAATAACACAATGCCAGGTGTGAAAGAGGTGTTGCCTAACTAAATTATTTGACATTATTACTCTTATTTTTCTCCCATTTGGCATCGCTGATCTTAATCTTGGCAAACTTGCTTCAATAATTTTCATGTATTATAGTGAGGTTACGTTAGGTGTAATCTATTAGATATTCTTTTTTGATAGCTAAAATAACTAATTAAACATTAATTAAAGTTATATTTATAAGAAAAGAATAGATACATAATGGTTAAAATGCTTCTCAAAATTGGATTAAACATTAATGTCATTATTTTAATGTAAACAAAATTCATGGATTTCTAGATATTGCTTAGCGTGACGTATTTTCATAACACACACGTGTGTTATGTTCCTAACATACGCGTGTTATATGACTCACTTTCTTAATATCGGTAGCGTTTGCTATTGTTCACTTTCGTATGGGGTCGTAGGAAATAGTTATTTATGGTACAAGTGAGTTAAATAAGATATTATCCACGAACGAAAAATTTACCCTCGAGGGCCGACAGGCCCGAGAGGGTTAATTTTTCTGAGTGGATAATATCCTTAACTCACGCGTGGCATACAAAATTTTATCCAACACCTCTTTATTTAAGTTTAAACATCGAATTTGCAATGTATAGTTAGTCTGTAGTTTTGACGGTAATACTCTAGCATGATGATTGGATTTTAATAATACTAAGTAACGTACGCTGGTGATTGGTTGTTATCTTTGAAGGCGTGAGTTTTTTGAAAATAACCCACGTTGCTAGGGGCAACGTGGGTTATAATGCAACATAAGAGTAAACAATCACTTTCCTTATTTAAAATGACCGTAGTAAACATGATATTTATATAGAGGTGTTGGATAAAAGACCACTATATGACCACTATCTATGACCACTATAGGAAATTACACATTTCACAGTCTAGTAACCATGAAAATGACTCATAGCTCACAATCTCTAAACTGTACGGAAATGACTATGGGATATGATTTCCCAACAGTGGTTCTATTAAAATGCATAGATGTCATTCATAGATGTCAGCAGATGCAATATTTCAAAAATATAAAGTTATAAATTTTAGATAAAGGTTAATTTATTTTGTTTAATTAATGTTTTACATTAAATTATTTAGAAAGAATTATAACTCCATTATTATTATACATTATTATAATCCCATTATTATTATACATTGTTATAACCCCATTACATTATTATACAATTGTTAATATCTATTAATGTTATTCATTATTATTGCTAAATTACAGTACAAACAATGAGAGCTTTTATAATTTGCATTTCGGCGAGTCACTTCGCTCGCGGCCGTAATATGTACAGTCTGGGACTTAAAAAATGATTCTGGTTGGATTCTAGCTATATACAACACATCTTACAAAATTAGACAAAACAGACAATTTTACGACATTACAAAGAATTTAAATTAATCAAAATTATATACGAAAACAATAATATAAAATAAAAGAAAGCGATATTTATTACAAAAGAATTATTTGAAATTAGGTTTAAAAAAATGAATATAAATTGACAGTATGAAAATTGTATATAATTTTTATATTATTTATATTCTTTATAATATCGTAAAATTGCGTGTTCTTGTAAGATGTGTTGCATATAGATAAAATCCGACCCGAATCATTACGTCCCAGACTGTACGTACGTTCAGACACCATACATCTTCCTAATGGCTTTAATACATAAATTTAGAATACCCGGTATATTACATGGAAACCTAAAAAGTATTTGGAAATTTATTATTTCAAATTACATTCAAATGAAGCATTTAGTTATTTTTCCTACGACCCCATACGAAAGTGAACAATAGCAAACGCTACCGACATTAAGAAAGTGAGTCATATAACACGCGTATGTTAGGAACATAACACACGTGTGTGTTATGAAAATACGTCACGCTAAGCAATATCTAGAAATCCATGAATTTTGTTTACATTAAAATGATGACATTAATGTTTAATCCAATTTTGAGAAGCATTTTAACCATTATGTATCTATTCTTTTCTTATAAATATAACTTTAATTAATGTTTAATTAGTTATTTTAGCTATCAAAAAGAAATATCTAATAGATTACACCTAACTTAATCTCACTATAATACATGAAAATTATTGAAGCAAGTTTGCCAAGATTAAGATCAGCGATGCCAAATGGGAGAAAAATAAGAGTAATAATGTCAAATAATTTAGTTAGGCAACCTCTTTCACACCTGGCATTGTGTTATTAGTTGAAGTTATATTTGTTAATTATGGAGATATTATTAAATATAAATAAAAAATAAATTATGTGCCTCTGAGATTATTATATTATAAATTGTAATAGTAATTCATTTAATTAATTTTGCTGCTAAACCCAAGGTTTAATTTTATACTATGTTTAAATAAGTTATGAATATATGAGTTTTTAAAATTGAAATTTATATTTAGTAAAAGAATCTATTAAATAAAATGTTAACAAACACCCATTCACTTTAACAATTGTCATAATTCAGCTCCAGAAAAATAAAATTAAGTTGTCAAGATAACTTAATTTTATTTTTCTGGAAATGTTTTGATAGAAATTTCGTTATAATTATTCATATTGTGAAACTAAATTGTTTAAAAAATTAAACTTTATATCCTAAAAATAAATGGCTTAAGAAAATTAGCTTTAAGTGTGATTTTCTCTGTTAAACCTAACCATAGAAATATTGCTTTAAAATCTTCAAAAATTATATTCTTGAAAATTTAAAAAAATCAAAATTTTTAAACATTTTAAATTTGTGGGGTCGTAGGAAAAATATTGTACATTACACGTTGGAAAGTAACTTTTCTGCACTCGTGTGATTTCCGCACTCGGCTTACGCCTCGTGCGTCAATTCACACTCGTGCGTACGAAAAGTTTCACTTTCCACACTAGTAATGTAATATACTATAATGTATTTGTAGAAGTGCGGTTATGATTTACTTACATTAACAAAAAAGCAGCGGCGGAACAACACGACGTCCAAAATACATTTGAAAATATATCTGACATTTAAAAAATGGAAGACACCAACAAAACCCCTGTTGTTAACTTAAATAATTGCTAAAATTCCAGTATTAATTTTATAAATAAATGATTATTATATTGAGTTAAACACATTTCTTAATTTTTACAACTAACACAAAATGTTTTCCACAAAATGTAAGCGTTATCCACCCTTGACAATCCAGCACATCTCAGTCTCAAATCATATTCTAGGTTAAATATTTTTCCTAACTTTTGGACTTTTATTACGTTTTTGTGGTCGTAGATAACGTATAGTGTGTAACAGATACAAAAATGCAAATTTCGTCACATGTCGTGAGAAATTGGCACTTTTTTACAATTGTAACACAATAATTATGCTACTTAAAAACAGTATAAAGAGGTTAAAATCTAATATAAAAGAATCAATTATATGCAACTGCACCAAGAATTAAATAGGAAATGATTTTGAAAGAAGAGATAAATATTTAAGCTCTAATCTGCAACATCAGATCAATGACAATTTTCTTTTAAGATGGACAGGGGGAAATGTTTTGTTATATTGCTCTTTCCTTAAGGTAAACTATTTGTAACGACAATATAAAGAGGTCAAGATTTTGTATTTTTGATTCTAAAAAATCATAGCCAACTTCTGTGCTTCTAAAAAGTAAAAAGAGCCTCGTTTTTCTTTGAATCGCGTTATTTTAAAAACTATAAAAGATAAAGGTAAACTTATAGCTATCAAAATAAAGGAAAATAGATACTCTATTGCCACATATCATAAAATATACAAGGATGGTCTGAAAAGATTCTGACCATAACGTGAAGTTGGCAGCACTCGTCAATAAAAGCTAGGGAATGTAGTTGTGCAACTTTTGACAGGTACTCACCAAAATTTCAGCCATTTTGGACGCGCAGTTGTTATTTGACAATCGTTTGAGTGAGTCATTGTGAGTGTTTTTGTGAAAATGGAAAAAATCAAGTATCGAGCTGTCATTAAATATTTGTTTTTAAAAGGCAATACGCCTAAGCAAATCAAAGATGAGTTGGACTCTGTGTATGGGGATTCTGCGCCATCATTTACCACAGTGGAATTTTGGGCAGCTGAATTTTAACGTGGCTGTACTAGCTTGGGAGACGATGAACGTTCGGGACGTCCAAAAACTGCAACCACTGACGATAACATCGCTAAAGTTCACCAAATGGTGCTAAACGACCGTCGAATTAAAGTGAGAGAGATAGCAGAGGCTATGAATATGTCCAAAGAACGTGTTTGTTGCATATTGAATCAAGATTTAGGCATGGGAAAGCTGTCCGCGCGTTGGGTGCCGCGTTTGCTCACGTTAGACTAAAAACGTGTTCGAATGAACATTTCCAACGCTCTGTTGGCGCAGTTTAGGCGCAATAAATCAGAGTTTTGGCGTTGATTAATTACTGTAGATGAAACTTGGATACAGCATTATACGCCCGAAACAAAAATACAGTCAAAACAGTGGACTGCGAAGGGGGAATCGGCTCCAAAAAAGCAAAAACTGTTATGTCGGCTGGGAAAGTGATGGCTACTGTTTTTTGGGATAGTCATGGAGTTATCTTAATCGACTATCTTCAAACAGGAAAAATCATTACTTGACAGGCTGAAGGTAGAAATTGCGGAAAAACGGCCACATTTGCAGAAAAAGAAAATCCTGTTTCACCAAGACAATATCTCACACCTCCGCGGTTGCCATGGCGAAAATCCACGAATTACGGTTTGAACTGCTTGACCATCCTCCTTACTCACAAAATCTAGCCCCAAGCGACTTCTTTTTGTTCCCTCATCTAAAAATTGCGCTCGGAGGACAGAGATTTTCGTCAAATGAGGAGGCAATCACCTTCGTGAACAATTATTTTGCAGAGAAAAACTCCGAGTACTATTTGGACGGGTTAAAGAGATGGGGGCATCGCTGGGAGAAGTGTGTAGACTTACAAGGAGACTATGTAGAAAAATAAAAATAAATTTAAAGAAAAAATGTCTTGTATCTTTGTTAGGTCGGAAACTTTTCAGACCACTCTCGTAATATAAGGCCTGCACGTCGCTTTACTATTGGGCCACGTGTCACTACATACAAAACTTCATTGTCTCCCACAATGTTTTAGAAAAAGGTTAAGGAATTCTGAAGGACCTTAACTTTAAGATAAACGAATCTTGAAAACCAAGTACATGAATCCTGATCATTTCTAACCTCTTTTTTTTATTTTGCTGGTTTGTAGAGTGTAAATATAAGGGTATTTCATTAAAAAGAAATTGCAAAAGATGGATTTGAAAATGCCGATATTTAAAAAATTATTTGCATCACCCTGTATGAAAAATTTACTTCTGACACTTGTTTAGCATCAACTGATCCTGCATAGCTAATAAGACCTCACAAAACATCAATAAAAGATGACAGATATTTTTAAATAAAGCGTTCATATTGTCCAAAGTTCGTGTTGTATCTAAGAGCACGAACATCTAGGGTTAAATACAGAACCTAAAGAGGGTTAATTTGAGACGAGAAAATATAGGTTGTTCCATTTGAAAAAATACGCTTTTATGCGTCACACTTTTCTGATACACTTTGTATATGTGCCACTAATTTAAGAATGTGCCTTCGTTAACCTCAATAACATTTTCCTAATTGAATTCTTTGTGGGTAACGATAAACTTCTAATCGAAGAACGGAGTAGTAGATGGACACCCGGTATAAAGCAATGGTTCTCTCTAGAATTTATTAGAGTAGCCTCATCTATGCATCTGCCAAACCCCAGTTGTTTAAGCGTTTTGAATTTAGACACCATTATGAATTCCACTCGCTACAGTTGCCTACAAGCTCTTGTGGAGTAACAATATGTGAAAACGGAATATTTGAAAGAAAAGTATGAAACCGGCTAAATTCAATGAAACTTGGCCTGCATAATGTTGCATATATATAAGTAATAAAATGCACAAGTTTGAGTCTAGCGGCTTTGCCGCGCATGCTTCCAAAATTGTCCAATTTCAAAACAAGATTACTCGAAAACGATTCGGTCGATTACAGTGGCGTAGCTAGGGTGCAACGTTTGCAAATTGTTCAAATTTATTTTGAAAAACATAGTTCAATTCGAGAAACTCATTGGGCATTATGTGCATTTTATGGTGCTCATAATCGTCCATCAGAGCGATTAATTCGAGAAACTGTTGATCGTTTTCGCCAAACGTTTACTTTAAACGATAATACGCATCCCGTAAGACGTCGTGCAGTGCGCACACAACAAGCGATTGATGGTGTGCAGCGTAGTGTTGATGATGATCCAAATGCGTCAATTCGTCATCGTGCTCAACAATTAAACTTGTGTCCATCCACTTTATGGAAAATCTTGCGTAAAGATCTTGGTTTACATGCTTACAAGATTTAACTTGTACAGGAATTGAAGCCACACGATCATCGTTCGCGCCGTACAATTGGTGAATGGGCCGAAGGAAACATTGCTATTGATCCACAATTTTATTTGAAAATTTTGTTCAGTGATGACGCACAGTTTTGGTTAAATGGCTATGTCAATAAACGCCGCATTTGGAGTGATGATAATCCACAAGCCATTGTCGAAACACCATTACATCCAGAAAAAATCACCGTTTGGTGCGCTTTATAGACCGGTGGAATCATTGGTCTATATGTCTTCAAAAATCATGATGGTCAGAACGTTACAGTCAACGGTGAGGGGTACAGAGACATGATTACTAAGTTTTTCGTGCCTCAATTGGCAATCATTAATGTTGCAAAACATGTGGTTTCAGCAGGACGGCGCCACATGCAACACAGCGCGCAATACAATTAATTTACTGAGAGAAACATTTGGCGAACGATTATGTTCACGAAATGGACCTGTTAACTGGCCACCTCGTTCGTGCGATTTGACGCCATTAGATTATTTTCTCTGGGGGTATGTAAAATCGAATGACTACGCCGATAAACCAGAAACAATTGAGCACTTGGAAGCCAACATTCGACGCGTTATTGCCGAAATACAGCCTGATTTACTGCGAAGAGTGTGTGAAAATTGGACCTCCAGATTACGCCATGTACGCGCCAGCCTCGGCCGCTACATGCCCGAAATCATATTCAAACATTAATGTCATAAAATTATCTTTTAAATAAAGCCAATTACATGGATATTACAGTTTTCTGTGTTTTATTTCAATTTAAAGTTCTCCGCCTCTAAAAAATACCCTATTATGAGAAATAAACCAGTCATTGAAAGGCGTCTCGGTAGCTCAATGGTTACGCTCTGGCTACTAGCCGGGCGATCCGGAGTTCCCCGGCCCTGGTATTTTTTCTAGATGGATTTCCATTCGAAATATAATTTAATGTAAAATATTAATTAAACAAAATAAATTAACCTTTATCTAAAATTTATAACATTTTATATTTCAAATAATTAATAATATTATAAATATTGCAAGTGGTGACATCTATTGTCACAAACGGAAATATTTACAATTAAATATTTTATACAAAACGCAACTTCTCTTCCGTTTGTACAATATAGCGTGCAAGGCCACATTCAGTTACCCACGCTAGTTAGCAGCTGCAGTCTCGCAACCGACATGTGCGCGGACACCTGCGAGGTCTTCTCCGAAGCGCGCTCGCTTCGCCCACCATTGTATTCGTTGGCATGCAACTTGGTCACCTACTTACTCCGTACACGCGAGGCAACCTACACGATTTGCAAGCAGGTGCACATTTCTTCGAGAGAATTTACCAACACTTCCGCACAGCTGCAGATTCGTGCCAGGCACCAGCAGCGCGAATGCCGTCTACCCACAAGCCTGCGACCAGGAAGCATGAACTTCCTTAGTTGCATACTGAGAACTTCTGCCTACTGATTCCCACTACGATACTAATTACTTCCTCGTTCAGCAGTATATAACCAGCTTGCTTGAGCTATTCAAACCAGTCAGTGTCCATGGCTCGAACACAACAAGCAATCTGGTGAGTACTCTTTTAATTATGTAATGCTTAGTGCTTAGTTGAGTGGGCGGCGCTTAATCGCCCACTCTATGCGAATTATGGGTAGTTGTGACCAGGCTACCCAAAGCTTAGTTACCAGGAGGTTATCTCCTACGCTTAGTCTGTAGACCTAGTGCTAGACCAGGGGTGGTCCCGACCTCCCCTGTATTGTATTAGTTTAGGAGGACATGTACGTCCTCTCAATATGTACTCAACATGTATGTTAACCTTTTGTACTCTCTTTATTGTCTTTAGTATATAGTTGTTTTTTACAACTTGTGTTTGATTTATCTCTACCTCTGACTACGTCCTCCAGTCACGAAAGCCCCACGTGACACTATGGCGTTTTAATAGAACTACTGATTATTGAGAACTCCTTCCTCACAGACTTTACCGTTCAGTTTGGAGATTGTTTGCAATTGGTCGTTTTCAGGGTTACTAGATTGTGCGGAATGTGTGTGTCTATCGTGGTCGTAGATAAAAATGTTTAATCTCCATGGAAATGAATAATAATTATATTAAGTTTCTATGATTGAATTTTCTATGATAAAAGTTAGATTACATTATAGATTGAAAAAAACTCGAATTTGCTTATGCATAACGTTTTGGTTAGGTAGTGGCGTTTCTGTGGAGGTTAGGTTGGTAGCAACCAGTTTTGGAGGTTTTGCCTTGATAGTTTGCTCCAAAAATGATTTACACATTCGGAATCAGCATAAAACTTTCGTTAAAATGACACCAATTTGGTCAAAAATGTTCAGTGAGGGAATTCTTTAATTGTTCCAAATTTTATTATTATCAAGTCAAATTATTTCTAGAGAGCCTAAAAGGGCCAGTGCTTTTTGCATCTTTTTGAAGCACGAGTGTGCGAATACTGCGTTTACGTTTAAAACAGTTACATTCGCAAAATGACATTTTGAAAGTGGCGAGTTAAAAAAATTATCTCTCTGTCCTTTTTTCGTTTGCAAAGTTTTAATTACGTCATCCACAATTACGTAGATTGAATGGTAGGAGTTTCTTTACCAGTAGCTAAGTGGCACAGAAACATCGGTTTGAGTACAGCATCAGAGAAAGCTCGCGTAGTTGTAAGTTGTATCGCGGCTCCTTATAAACCGGGGGGTCGTTTAAAGCGCGGGACCGGGTTCCGGGGAGCGCGCTAAAGCCGCCTCGCGCCGGTCCTGTTTGTATCAACTTCATTTTCGGTCAGCAATGGTATAACCCATATATAATATTAAATGGCATAAAATTATGTCTTGTTTCAGAAAATTTTTGTATTACTAAATAGTCAGAGAGCTAGCGAACACGACCGCTTTATAACTCCGTAATGGATAAAAAAAAATTTATTATGTGTATTCATAGTACACGAGTAGGAAAACCCTTGTCTGGCAGGGCAACCCCTCTGATTTATAGAGAAAGAGCTCAAATATTGTAGTTAAGAAATGGCACATTTGAAATACATATGTAATATTTTTTTAATTTTTATATGAACCAAAATACTGAAAAAGAACGATAGCAAACTTGCCAAGCAAGTATTTCTCTGATTAGTGCCAGATCAACACTTATTAATTAATTATTTAAAGATTTTAAGTATAAGTGTAATGTCTGTCTTTTTTATTAAGTATAGTTGACCCTTGTATAATGTGATTGCAAAATGACAGATCAAGATTCCACTGATTTCATCTCTGAAAAAATAATAAACTTACGCTATTTTATGTATAACGGGTTGCTTATGTGTGCACAATCAGAGCCGGCCTTTGAAGGTTGCGATGTCGGGCGTCGCCCGAGGGCGTTAGGCTTTTTGGGACGCCGAACTTGGTAAAATCATTCGACAACAGTAAGTTTTTAAAGTTAATAAGGGCGCTCTGAAGGACTCTGCCCGAGAATGCCAAATGTGGGATTTGCGCTGTTCCATCTGTAAGTCGGCTGCAGCCGCACATAGGGCCTACGTAATAATAATAATCGCCCCCTCCCTTCCGCACAAGCTTATAGCTTCTGGGGCCTGGTTTCCAGGTTATGGGTTGTAGCAATTATTATTATTATTATTGTGATTCATATAAAAATTAGAAAAAACCATTACATATGTGTTTCAAATGTGACATTTTTTAACCACACTATTTGATCTCTTCCTTCATAAATCAGAGAGGTTGCCCTGCCAGACAAGGTTATTCCTACTCATACACTATGAATACAGATAATAAAAGGAATTTTATCCATTACGGAGTTGTGAAGCAGTCGTGTTCGCTAGCTGTTAGACTAAAACCGGCGTGAGCGTAATGACGCCATCGAACTTTTTTAAATTACATGATAGGTATTTCTTTACTGAAATCGATAGAGTATTGTGTTTCCTTTTCAACCATAATAAATATTCATACTCTTACATAAGAGAATTTTCAAGAAAAACGTGAAAAATGATTTACGACTAGTGGGCTTTGAACTCTTGGTCTCATGTGGTTTTGTGCTTTACTATTTTGCTCATCTCTGGTTATCACTAATAGCAACATAAATATTTTCGCATTATTTTCCAATATTTACTTGCGAATATCTAAGTACCACTTTCCTGGCATATGCTTAATATCTTATACCTGAACTAATTAAATCTAGTATATATTTACAAAAATTTGTTATTATTTATAATAATTGTATGTATTAACGTTGAATTACTGTTACATATTCCCATTTTTTGGATAATTGTTTATGACAAATTTTGGATCCATTTTTGATCAAGTTATAGGTCGAAATCTGAGAAACTAAAAATATCGCACCTCAAGAATCTATTGAGTATTAACATAAAAAAAGATATGTACCGTTCTTTTTAAATAATATTAAAGGTGCTGTTTTAATCGTCTATTAACAAAGGAAAATATTTACACTAACACTAACTACAAATACAATTATAAACTGTTAACGAACTTAAACTAGATTATTTCCAGACTCTTTAATTACAATATTTATTTCCAACATTTATCTCGTACTAATTCATGATGCGCGTATTCAATTCACTGGTTGACTAATGACCCCTCCTCTTGCGCGGTGGTGGTTTATAAATCCCATATGAGATTGCCAGCACACTCTAGATTAGCCCGGTGCATTGTGTTTCGTTTAGCGGTCGATGTGTCATACATTCCGCGTCAGTCTGGAATGTTCACAGGTGACGTATAGGGGTTAATCTCGTTCATTACAGATCATTAATCTTGTTCTGAAAATGAGCAAGTTTGGAAATTAGCATGCGCGGGAGAAACAAGCAACGCTGCTAGATTCAAACTTGCGCATTTTATTACTTATGTGTGCAATATTATGTAGGCCAAGTTTCATTGAATTTAGCCGAAGTCCGGTTCCATAGTTTTAAAATTTTTTTTTCGAGTTTGTACATAGAGTCAGAGCTGGGAGACGCTATAACAGTTACATTGTAAACGTTTTTTTATTAAATTACAAACCGTACTTTTGTTCTGAACCAACAATACAATCGGCTATTACAGCTACCGCTACCGCTTACCAGAGTGTCTGATAACCAAAATCAGCTACAATAAGGTTGCGGTTGGCCCTGGGACATGCAAGAATGCAATTTATATAACGAATAGTCAATAGAGGCGACACTAAAAGTAACACCGGACTTTCTGTCTACGCATGAGCAACGGAAGAGATTTGAGCGCGGAACATTGTATGAAGTGATACAATAATAAAACGTGTCATTCTTTTAGTAATAATGATGACGTAATAACGATAACCATATCAATAATAACATAAAAATGATAGTTGAGTTCGAGTGAAATCTCTTAAAGGCAGTGTTTACTCGCAAATCGCAATTTAATAATAAAAGAGTTAGGCATGTTTCATTAATGTTATATTAGATTATATTAAATTTTAGTTTATTGATAATAGATACAATAATCTAAAATATAAAAATTAATTAAGCCATCAGCCATCAGCAATTTTTGTTTTCTCATTATCTCTTTAGCAGTCACACGGTGATCTCTTGCCTCTTCCTAACTGCAATAATGCAAAATTACTCAATATATGATTATTATAAATAAAAATATTCCTTACATAATTAATTACGATGCGGTATTACATTCAAATGGCTTTTCTCCAGTATGAGTTGACATGTGTTTTTTAAGATGATTCTTTTGTATACATTTATAACTGCATATATTACATTCAAATGGCTTTTCTCCACTATGAGTTGACATGTGTTGTTTAAGTTTGCTCTTTTGTGCACATTTATAATTACATATATTACAAGTAGAGCAACAAACTGTTTTCACATTGGAAGGGTTTTGGGATGAATCCATGATTCACAAAACACCATGTAAGTACAAATATAAAAACGTTCAGTTAAGGCACAGTCTTTTAATTTTTACACACATACACAACAAAAGACAAACAAATCAAAAGTTCGAAAGTGACAGCTGACACTGCTGACAGCACAGAAAGTGACAGAAAAAGCACTAGTTACTACTCGTTCCTAGCTCAGTGTAGCCAACTAACAGTTGGTATGTCTGAAAGTCCGGTGTTATTTTTAGTGTCGCCTAGTCAATAGACCTTAACCTTATCTCCCCATGAATGACCAGACGTGGTGTGCCGTTAGGGTGTAGAAGTAGAGAAATACAATAGAAGTGATCGATACTGTTAGAGCTCTTTTAGCGAGACTTTCTACGAATAATTCATGATTATGATGAAGTATTGTGCCATCCCTTCTGGTTTTAAGAAATAAATTATCGAAATGTATTTGTATGGATTCCAAGATATATCGGTGCTCCCTGTTAAGCTGCTACGCAGATAACGCAGATAGAGCTGCTAAGTTTGCAAGTGAACAAGTGTCGAATGTCACTATAGCCATCACATTACGTGATATCAAAGATTCTGTTAGTACTGTTGTGAATGGCTCACAACTTGCATTCATTGCGTAGATACGGAATGGTACTAGGCAACGAGAATAATAAGCAAGTCGAATAAATATCTCATAAAAGTTATTACTTGTGTTTTACTACCTCCTACAAGAGAGACATATAAGTAGCCCTAACACTACATTGGTGTTACACCATCGCTACATTTGGTGACCCTACGTTCCTGAAGAAGAATTTAGCAGCACTGGTCTTGGCCTGCGTGACTTGTCGTGGCTGGATGGAGGTGACCGTTGGAACCGGAACTAGTGCTCCTTCTCATCCGATAAGTTTCAAATTATTTTTACTTACTTATTTAATATTTCAAATGGCGACTGTCAAAGTTCCATTTCCAATTTTTACTAGTAACGATATCGACCTATATTTTATTTTGGTAGAAAGATACTTTACTCGTATGCTGATCAATGCTGAGCTCGCCAAATATAACTTATTAACACTAAACTTACCTTTCGACGTTTTAGGATCTCATCGCGACCTGACCATTAACCCCCCTAGACAACGACCATACACTACCTTGAAACGGGCAGTGATAAAATCTGTCCTAGGACCACGAGAATCTCGAATTAATAACCTTTTGGAGACTCTTCAATTCTCTGGTACTGTCAAAGAACTACTTTTTAACATCCAAAAATTGGCAATTGATCTGGATTTAACTGAGGAATTAACCAAAGATTT
The DNA here is from genome assembly GCA_929113105.1 of Agrypnus murinus. Classification (NCBI taxonomy): domain Eukaryota; kingdom Metazoa; phylum Arthropoda; class Insecta; order Coleoptera; family Elateridae; genus Agrypnus; species Agrypnus murinus. The sequence continues at coordinate 69,803,716 of OV816031.1, read as the reverse complement.
TTTAATAGCTAAACTACCATTAGAACTTAAGATTCAATCCTTAAATTTCAATGACTTACCGTTAATATCCTTTGTAGAAAAATTAGATTTAATTTATTCTATGCAACAGGCACCACAACCTTTAACTACTCCTGCATTAGAAGCTAAGCTAGACAATTTGACGACTAATCTTACTACCATTTCCAATGAGCTTTCTACCATGAACAAGCGACAATCCCCTGTAACTCCCACCATCTCTCCGAACCCCCAAAATCCTCAGCATTTCAATAAATGCCGTTCCATGCTTTCGAGCAATGCCAATTCCCAATTGCAACCGTGCTATTATCACAGACGCTTTCAAAATAATGCACGTAATTGTACGGGAAATTGTTCATGCCAAACAAAAAAACTAACTTCGCACTCTCCTGGCCTCCAGGGAGGGCCATGCAGGGTTAATTCAATCCCTCCAACTTCTCCTTTAACAATCACTTATTCTTCAATCTTTTTACAGGACCTAACCTACAAAATTAATTTTGTGGTTGACACTGGTGCTGATTATTCCATTTTACCCACCCACGTTGCAGTTTCCTGTAACCAAACCATCACGCCTGCCAACCTTTCATTTATGGCCGTGAACAACATGTCAATTCCTGTGACAGGTATTGTAACTTTGAGGTTACATTTCCCGATTCCTGGCCTACAGCCATGCCCCTGGAAATTTTATGACGCTGACATATCTACAGCCATTCTAGGCCTGGATTTTTTACAGCAGCACAACCTAACCATTAACTGCTTTTCTCGACGAGTCATTTGCAAGACAGATGTCAAGCTCGCCCGAACCCGCAGCCAAGGTTGTCAATTTCCAGCTCCAACAGTGAATCCTCTCACTGACTGCTCTTCTCAGCGGGTCATTTGCACAGTAGATGTCCAGCCCGTCCGAACTCGCAGTCGAGGTTCCACAACCCCCCCCAGTTAAGACCGGCACTAAACGCAAACTATTTTCTGCTCAGGCTAATGTTTTGACTCCTCCTTCCGAGTCAATCGTTACTCCTGCGATTTCTTCCCCTTTTTTTCCCTTACCTTCACCCATTGACGTACCATCTTCAGGTACTGTTAACAACATGTCTAGCGATCTTGATGCTTATAGCAAAATGCTAAACACACACTTCCCGGAGCTTTTGCGTAAGTTCGACTACCATCAATCCGTAAAACATACTGTAGTCCATCACATTGACACGACCGGCCCTCCGGTTAAAGCACGCTGTCGCAAACTGAACCCTAATCATCTTTCTTTTCTAGAAGATCATCTTAATGAGCTCTTGGACGCTAACGTAGTACAGCGGTCATCATCTAGCTACGCTACGCCAATTCACATCGTCGGGAAGCGAGCAGTGGGCACAGCAGAGACGCTACCTCCTGGTGACGACCAGGACATCACATCCATCTCCCTAACAGACAGTTATCGCTTGGACAGTACCAGATCGTTACCCGATCCCTTTTTTAACGGACTTTACAAGAAAACTTGCTGGCGCAACCATATTTTCGAAGCTAGACCTCCAAAAGGCCTACTTCGCAATACCAATCGCAGCAGAGGACATTCACAAGACTGTTATTATCACACCTCTGGGGCTTTTTGAGTTCAAAAGGATGTGTTTCGGACTACGGAATGCAGCCAGCACCTGGAGTCGTTTCATGGACACTGTATTATAAGGGCTTCCATTTTGTTTTTCATACCTAGACGATATCCTAGTCTTTAGTGCTGATTCGCAGCACATATTGAGCATTTACACCAAGTGTTTTCCCGATTAAAAGACAATGGACTAATTATAAACCTACCAAAGTGTCTCTTTGGAGTCAATAAGCTCGATTTTTTAGGACATCACGTTAATACACGCGGTATCAAACCAATGGCTTCCAAAGTCCAGGCTATAATTGATTACCCATTGCCTTCAAGTCAGAAAGCACTCCGCAATTTTATTGGCTTAATTTCGTATTACCATAAATTTGTACCAAACTGTGCGAAAATCTTGGCACTGTTAACCTCTATAGTTATTCCTGGTAAAGCTTCGCTAAAGCCTGTCCAGTTAAATCATGAGCAAATAGAAGCCTTTAGGCACGCGAAGAATGCCGCTACTTTATTGGTACATCCGCGAATTAATAACCCTCTTAGTATAGCTGCAGACAGTTCGTCTTCCACTATAGCTGGAGTATTACAACAGTTTGAAGATGGCATGTGGAAACCACTAGCTTTCTGTTCCCGGAAGTTTACCACCACAGAGCAAAAGTACAGTATTTTTTCTCGGGAACTTCTTGCAATATACTTTGCTTTAAAGAAGTTTCGTTACTACGTTGAGTGCAGAGACTTTCAAGTCTTTACGGATTACAAACCTTTGTGTACGGCGATCAAAAATAATGGTGATCAATATTTACCACGTGAGTTTCGACAACTAGAGTGTATTTCTCAATTCACAACTGACCTCCAATATATCAAACGTCAGGAGAATATTCCGGAGGACGCTCTGACAAGAGTTAATCTTATTAACGTCCCTGGACCAGATCTTAATTACGACGAAGTCGCTCTATCTCAAGAACAAGATTCCGAGTTAAACCAGCTCCGATCTCGTAGTAATTTTCAATTCATTTCTCTTCAAACTGCCAACAAATCAAACCTCTGCGTGGATGTTAGTATAGGCCAACCACGACCTTATATCCCGCTCAAATTCAGGTATCCCTTATTCCAACAACTACACAACATCGCACATCCTGGCATCCGTGTTACTAAAAGATTGATTACTCAGCGATATCTGTGGCCATCTATGCACCACGATATTCAGAAGTGGGTCATATCTTGTGCTGAATGTCAGAAACATAAAGTTCGGCGTCATACGAAAACCCATCTACAATCTATTATAGAACCAGATGAACGTTTTACTAAGGTCCATCTCGACCTAGTACACCTTCCTTCTTCGGGAGGTTATAAATTCCTCCTTACCATTATTGACCGCTACAGTCGGTGGCCGGAAGCCATTCCTCTGAAGGATTCTTCCGTGGAGTCAGTAATCACTGCATTTGTCGACACGTGGGTGTCCCGCTTTGGAATTCCCAAGTATCTCACCACGGAAATGCAAGAATATTCCTTTCTCATGCATGGATCAACTTCATGGCCATGTTAGGAATTAAACACGTCAAATGCACGGCCTTCCATCCGATTAGTCAGGGCGTTATCGAACGTTTTAATCGGACACTCAAGCAATACATTCAAACCACTGGAACTTCCTCCTGGTTAACGAATCTCCCTTGGATTCTATTGAGCTTACGTGCAACACTGAAATCGCAAGTTAATGTTTCTCCTGCAGAAATCCTGTATGCTACCCCGTTACGACTACCTGGAGATTTCTTTGAAGAAGAACAACTGGCTAACGACATGAACCTCCCTAATTTCATAGCCAATCTCAAACGTCGTATGAGGAAGCAGAAGCATTTTTTACAAAAACTTATTCCGGTCAGTCCTTCGTCCCCAGCGACTTGACCAACTGCACACACGTGTACGTTCGTAATGACACGCACACTCTGGGCATGAAAGACAGTTACTTAGGCCCCTATAGAGTGTTAGAACGGACAGTTAAATACGCCACTTTAGAAAATCACACTGGCCCTATCTCTTTAGATAGGCTAAAGCCTGCATATTTTTTAGATTAGTTACTTTATAATGTTAAGCCAACAATGAACTGATTTCAAATGTTACGCGAAGGCATCTTTTGAAAACCTTTTATCTGTTGACTTTGAAAATTTGAACACTTTTTGTTTTTTCTTTCTGTTTACAGGTTCCAAGAGTTGCCGTCGCAAGTTCCGTAACGTTAGTTAACTTAAGTTTTTTATTGTATACTACCTAGTGGAGTTTTTGTAGCTGGAGCATTTTACAACTTTATTCAAGTTCCTTTAAAATACTCCATTTTCTATCCAAAATACCATTCCGTATTTTTTTCTTTTCATGTATTACCCTCGTTTCAGACCGGGCGGGGTAAATGTTGTGAATGGCTCACAACTTGCATTCATTGCGTAGATACGGAATGGTACTAGGCAACGAGAATAATAAACAAGTCGAATAAATATCTCATAAAAGTTATTACTTGTGTTTTACTACCTAACACTACATTGGTGTTACACCATCGCTACAGTACTAAGTGGTAAATGGAATGACAGTCAACGTGGGAAGATACACCAGAATGTACTACTCAGTTACCAGGTTCCTCTAACAGTACAACATATTCTGATGAACTGTAGAGATTATGATCATGCCAGAATAACCTGAAATCTAGCTGTGTGATTGGAAGGAGTGCTTAAAAACGCTAAAACAATAATATAGAAAAATTATTGACATGACCTGACCTACGACAAGTAACGAACTTACTTCCAATATTATAGTCGACAGATACGTACAATATCGAAATGTCTTCGATATGCCGTAGTTGATGACGTAGTTTTTATAGGTTCTTTTTGCTATGTATGACATATATGAAATTAATATTTCTGTGAATATTTATGTTAATTTTGTAGTAATTTATATAGAAGTAGGAATGCAGCCGATAAAAAAGGGAGTAAAAGGTGTTAAACGTGGGGCATGTATTTCTTGGTACTTTGCAGGGGTGTAATAACCATAAATAAGCACGCAACTAAATTATTTTTAAATTATTTATTGAATAATGAATTTATTCGCAATTCGTTTGGTCTTAATAAGAAGGTCTTTATAATGGTCTATAAAAATAAACAGAGGTAATCAAAAATTACAAATAATCATAATTTCTTTTTAATATGTCCTATAGTATAGCTTAAAGACAATGTCATCCTGTGGTTTTTATGTTTTTTTTCAGGAAAGGTAATTTTTTATAATCATTGTTAAGTGTTTCGCAGTAAGCATTCCTGAGTTGTAAGTAATATTGACAAATATGAACATTTAAAATGCAAATCCCAAACAGCATTTTTAGTCATCGCTACGTACCACCAACTACTAGCGGAACTATTAAGTTTTTGCCACTAGTCACAAGCACGTAATTGCTGCGGTTTCGTTACGTGCCTTGAACCAAAATGGGGAACAATTCTTGAGTAGCAGGAACGTAGCAGCGTAGTAATTGCTACTTTCGTGGAACTTCTTTTCTCTTTGACACATCGTGTCTCGTGGTTGCTATCTCTTACTCTTGCAACTTAACAAATATTCTATCATTTTCTATATTAATAATAGTCCGATCGTGTTACAAAATGGATTACTATTTTATTTGTAATTCGTACTTAATAATACAAAGAGCAATGAAATGTTTGATTATTTTGTCATTCCAGTATACCAAAATTATAAACCATTGCAAACCTTTCTGTTAAATGTGATGATAGATCGAAAAATAACAACGCGCCTTTTTTAAATATATTTTTTTATAAAAAAATGTTTTTAATAAAATATGACAAAAATATTTATAAGTTGATACACATGATAGAAACCATTTTTATATTATTCCAGTTATGGTTTTTATGTGTTTAAATGAAAAATACTCAATTATTGTCATTAATTAACTGTATTAATATTGAGTGAGCAGGGAGCATTACATGCACCATGCATACACTGTACGAGATGTGTATCCTACAAGCCGGCTCAAGACAAGCGCCTAGTCGAAGCACAGCCGGACGACGTGATTGGCCACGCGGTGACGAATCAGATTTAAATTCTCAACGGCGCGCGGCGGCAAATTGGAAAGTAAATACCTCCTTATATATTGTGTGTTGTGCATTTTACATACGAATTTATTAAAATTATTGAAAACATAATGACCGCATGATTTGCTCTTTATTAACCCTTCCATTATCTATAATAATTGTAATTAGAATGCGTCATTTATTTTCAACATTTATTTTATTTTGACAGTTTGTCATTAACTAAGGTTATGAAAATTATTTTAAATTATTTAACCACACTTTCTCATACCATTTTAGCATGTACTAAATATATTTACAATATCTACAATATACACAATGTTTTGTTTAACGCCATTTACTCTACTTTGTTTGGTTTATATAAATATAGCTTTGTGATATGGAACCGACCTCTTAATTGATTGTTTAAATCATACAACACATATACATTTCCATTTGACAATATTTTCTTCACTATAAAAGGACCTTGATGTGGTATTTGGAGTTTTAAACATATTTTGTCTGCTCTACTAGCACGCATTGTGTTTTTTAATATTACCAAATCTCCAACTTTAAATTGAATCTTTTTTAAATTTTTTTCTTGTGTTTATCTTGATATTTCTTTTGTGCCTTAATTATTTTCAATCGAGTTTTTTGGAGAAGTTCTTCTAAATTATCTTCCAACCCCTCCTGTCTACACGGCCTGCTAGGTTTAATAGCTTTTAATAGACTGATTGGACATATTTCCGTTGTTATGTTTGGGACATTATTGATGTAATATTCAATCTGGGGTATATATTTCACCCACTGATTATGGTGTTTATGTGTTAAAATCCTCAGGTACTTAACACCTCCTTTATGTATCTTTCACTTGGGTTGCTTTCCGGATGTTTTATACTGCAAAAGATAGTTTTGATTTTTAAATTTTCCAGTGTCGAAAAGAATTTTGGACTGGTAAAATATGTGGCGTTGTCTACTAACACTTTGGTTATTTCTCCATTCTCCTCCATAAACTTCTTTATTGAACTTATCGCATGTTTTGTGTTGCAATTCCTTGCTGGATATAACTGAACATATTTTGAGAAAACATCTACTATAACCAAAATATGTTTATAAGCAAAATTACCTGGTATAAGGTTGCTAACATAATCAATTGCTACCAACTCTAGTGGTCTATTTACTTCAACACTTGTCACCATATTTTGATTGTGATAATTCTTTTCTTAATAATTCAATTAGAGGTGTACATAATTCGGAGTAATTGTTACTAAACTTCTTATAGTAATTTATGGCCCCTAGAAAACCTCTAAGACTTCTTAAGTTTTTTGGTCTTGGCAACCTTTCTACTTCTTTTAACCTCTCTTGACTGTTGGTAACACCTGTTCCATTGATAACATAACCTAAATAGTTTACCTGTTCCATCATAAATTCACACTTTTCCAAATTTAACTTCAATCCATTCTCATTTAGTTTTTTAAACACCTTTTCTAAATGAATACAATGTTCTTCTATACCTATTTGTTGAGAAAATTAAAATATCATCTATGTAGTGGACACAAAATTCTTCGTATATATTTAAAATTTTCTGCATCGCTCTTACCAATGCTGCTGATGACGAAAGTCCAAAAAGTACCACTTTAAATTGGAAAATTTCGCCTTCTAAGCTGAAACCTGTATATTTTCTTGAATTTGCATGTAAAGGAATCAACCAAAAAGAGTTCTTTAGATCTAGTTTAGTGAAGACCTTTTTATTCCATAATCTTCCCAGAAGATTGTCAATGGTTTGAGGTGATTCATATTGAGCCTTTGTAATTTGATTGATTCTACGCGCATCCAAACACAAACGTAGAGTTCCGTTTTTCTTGAGCACCACTACCAGGGGATTAATATAATTTGTGATAGCAGGTTCGATGATATCATTCTTGAGCATCTCCTGTATTTCTGGTTTTACTCTTACTTTATATGCATAAGGTATTGGGTATACCTTTGTTTTGAATCCGGTTGTTTCATCAACTTCTAACTTATGTTCGTACAATTTTGCTAGACCTGGTTCTTCATTGAATAAATTTATATTCTTTTGTAGCAATAATTTTAACTGATTTCTGTGGTATATCTTTTTCTCTCATATTTGCTCTTTTTTATTTCTTCTATGATATTGCATAACACAATAACATCTTCATGCATGTCCTCGTATTGGTCCATGCACAATTTATTTTTATTTACATGAAGGCTTTTTATGTGCTCATCATGCATTCTATTTTCACCCTTGTTAGCCACATCTGGGTCTATCCAAGGTTTTTCCATTTTATTTATTCTTATGGACTTATTTTGTCCATTAATTATCATTCCACCTTGTTTTATACAATCTATATCACATATAAAATCTAATTTTAATCCTGCTACTATTAAAAATCTTAACTCTATACTACCTTCTTCTAATTGTACTTTTATATTTACCATTTTATTTATAGTTGTTAATTTTCTCTTTGTTGCAGAACCAGATTTATTTTATTTATCTTGCATATCCTTGATTCCAATAAATTTATGTTTTTTCTTAGCACCTCTTCATTAATTAATGAAGCTTGAGAACCTGTATCTACCAAACCCATATACTCTTCTCCATTAAACTTTAATTTTATAAATGGTAGTGTATTTATCTTTTCTTCTTCCTCTTCTTCTAACAGAAAATCATTTATATCCTCCCCTGTAGCTAAACTCAAGTTATAAATGGTAACGAAAGTTAATAAATCGGCGTTTTTTTTTCTTTGGCTGGAGGCTCGTAAGTCTCCACCACTTCTATCTTGTCGAGATCATCCATTCTATCTCTCCCTTTTTCCACTTGCATCATGTGCAGATACTTGTCATCTGGGTTTTTTTATCTTACTGTTGTCACCCGTTTTATTGTAACGATGGTTGTTCTGATTATTGTTTTGTTGATAATTTCTATTGTTGTCTTCTTGCCTGTTTATATTTCGGTAATTCATATTATACTTACGATCATGTCCATTATTGTTAAAACTTCTATTCTGTTGATAATTTGGAAATCTTCGATCTGAATAGTATTGTTGTCTCCTATCATTAAAAGAATTGTATCTTTTATTTTGAAATACATCTCTTCCTCTGTTGTAATAATTATTTTCCGCCCCTTGATCTTTCCTGATGTTTTTGACTTGTATGTTTATTTGATGTCCATTACTGGCTGCATGATCATAATTTCTTACTATTTCTAGTAAATCTCTTAATGTCTTTATATTTTGCACCGCCACTGCACGTGAGATTTCTACTTCCATATGTCTTGAAATGTGCTGAATTATTTCTTCCTCTATGAGCTTAGGTGTAAGATGTTGAGCTTGATTATATAAATGTAAGACATACATTTCCCTTGATCCCTTTTGAATATTATAACATCCTGTTGTTAACCTAGTTCTCACCTCAGCTTGATGTGTATTACTTCAATATTGCTGTCGGAACAGCGATTTGAATTCTTCGTAATATTTATAGTTGATTTTGTTCACACTATTCCACACGTCTGCATTTCCTTTCAAGGACAAGTTGCTAATCTGCAGCTGAGTATTCTCACTTATTACATTTCTCATATCATCCATTTTAGATAAATATACCATTGGAGCTTCTGTTCTTCTTCCCTCAAAATTGGGAATCATATCAGCCCTGTATGTACTTGAGATTGTATTACAACACCCGCTTCTTGTGTTCTCTTGTTGATTTTCTATTCTGGTTATCTTTTGGATAACCTCTTCCGTTTTATGATTTAAAATTACTATTTTGTTCTGGTTGGTGTTAGATTTTTCTATATTTTCTGCTACCTTCTTCTCTAAGTCTTCATTGATGATTCTTATTTTTGTTTCTAATTTTGTATCTGCCTGTACTAGTGCATTAGTACAGGCAGATAATTATGAATTCTTGAATTATGGTTTCTACGTTGCTGATTCTACGTCCTGCATTTTTTCATCCATCTCTTTTTCTATTTTCTTGTACGTCTCTTGAATTATCTCTTCTGTCTGTTTATTACTTACCTCTACCTGTTCTTGAATTTCCTTACTCATTTCTTCTCTCACCTTTTGTAGCTTCTCTTGTATTAATTGACTATTTTTTTCAGTAAAATCCAAAAATGTCTGTTCAAATCTCTCTTATAGCTTCTTTATTGTTTCGGATGTTTTCTTAATTTCTTCTGCTGAAACTGAAATTTTTTATCAATCTTCTCGGATGATTCTTCCAGTTTTCTTTCCATCTTTTCACTTGATTTGCTCATTTCTTCTTGGTTTTTCTCCATCTTTTCCCTTGTCTCTTCATTTGACTTTTTCATTTCTTCTTGGTTTTTCTCCATCTTTTCATTTAAATTTCTCAAGCATTCAAACAATTTTTCAAACTGGTTCACCTCCATTGATGTTCCTTGTTGTTCACTTCTTGTCACTCCTAGTTCTTCTAATCTCCTAATCTCCAAAGTTTATAATCGAATGCACTTTCTCATATTATTTGCGCTTTAGCTCAAAAGTGACCATTGCAATACATAACAATTCCTAAGGCACAATTTAGTACCAATTTGTTATTTTTATTGAAGGTTATGTAGTAAAATACCTACTAACTATCATAACAAATTGCAAATTGATTAATGGCAAATGGCCGCCAAAATTTTACAAATAAATATGGAAATGGAGTAGTTTACGAAAAATTACTTTAAAGTGATTCTCCTGGGTAGCAAAAACGTAAGTTTTACTTTCAATACTACTACAGGGTTTTAAAAACTTTAAAGTAGCTTCAGGTAAGTTACTGCTACAATCATAATACCATTTTGAAGTTGCAACGACTTTAAAGTAATTATACTAAGTGGCAATACCGTTCCACATACTTTAAAAGTTACTCAGAAGTAATGGAACTACATAGTTTCAATAAATAGTATAAACAACTACACAATTACTAAAATATTCCAAATTGAAGTAATTAAACCTATAAAGTCATAAATTTAGTTGTAGTTACGTAAAAGCTACTCAATCGAAGTTCCGATCTCAATTACTGCTACTTAGATGCTGCTTGGGATTTTAAAATATTTACAAAAAAATAAGTAAAATTAAAAATAACTTGTGCCCCACCCCTTAGGCGGGAGCCGGGGACGGACCGCCCTCCTTGCTACGCCACTGTAATCTCCTGTTCAAAAGTTGGATAGTCCAATTAAAATCGGATTTTCAAACAAATGTGCAGAATGGTGGCATAAGTTACTGTCACATGTGTTACCATACACTTAAGATAACTTAAGTGACAGTATAGTAACATGTATGTAACTAGACATTTAAAATGAAATTTATTGGATTGTTTATTGCAGAAGAGATTAGTTTCTGTTATAATAAGCATATAAAATATAGTTTATCTTTAAACGTCAGAAAAAAAAATTAAGACTCAATTGACAAAAAATGTCTGTCTTTTTTGACGTTTATCAGCAACGTCAGATAAAGTATTTTCATGCCGCTGGTGGTGAGTCAGGGCCAAGAACTGTAAACCGAAAAGGATAGCCAGTTCCCTATGCTGCAACGTTCGCCAGCGGATAGGTGGCGGTCAAGGTGGCGGTGACGTCACCACAATACCTCGATGCTTGAATCGCGTTGAGAAAGAACGTTACATTCTTCACGTTTGCTGTTAATGTTTTACACAGTCGCTATATTGTCGCGTTTTTGAGTTAATCTCAGAACATTTTTTATTATTTAAAGATATTTTCCGTTAGTAAGGTAGTGCAAAGAAGACGGTGTGTTGTGTTTATAACATATTGACATTTTCTATAGAATTTCATACTTACAATATTTATAGTAGATAATTACGGTAAGAAAGGTATAAATTTAAAGTCCGTATTTCCACCATGTTATTAACTATTACCCATAGAAGTGAGACAGAATGCCTGGAGTAAGATGCGCAGTATTTGGTTGCAATAATAACCATTACACTAAAAGAGCTACAGGGCAAGATATTATTTTTCACACTTTTCCAAAAGCTAAAGATATGGTGTCCCAAACAATGAGAAATGAATGGATAAACAGGTGCAAGAGGGAAGATAAATTCAACCCAGACAACAGTAAGATTTGCTCGAAACATTTTGTGGAAACTGATTACGAACGCGACTTGCAGAATGAATTGCTAGGTAAAAAAGTACTTAATTTTATCTTTGTTTGAACTGAATATAAGAGCTAATTTAAACTTACATATGCATATTAAATAACGCTCGTACATACTTTCAAATGTCTTTCATACAAGTACTTGACGTGAACCAAAATGATTGTTTTCATTTTAGGGTTACCTTTAAGAAAAATATTTATAAAAAAACAGCAGTGCCCACTGTCGGACTACCAAGCAAAAGCATTTCTGCCACAACTTCAAATGTCGATTCTGATCGCTCTAAAAGACTTCTCAAGAGACAAAGACATCAAGAAGTAAAGGAGCTCATGACTGACAGCAATAATGAGAAGAATTTGAAATTAGATTGTGATAATTCTCCGCTAGGGTGCCCTACAACTTCGCTAAATAAGCCAGAAGATGAAAAGTACGATAAATTACTAAAAAAATTTAATGATTTGAAATCAGAGCATATCAAAATGAAACAAACTTTTGGAAAAAAAAATTAAAGCACTGAGAGATCAATTGAAATATTTTAAAACCAAAAGCTACAGAAGTCCAAAATCAACAAATTCAGAAAAATCTCAAATTCTCTTAAAAAAAGTTCTCACCGATAATCAAATAGCTTTGTTGTCTGGAAAGAAGAAGAGAGTTAACTGGACCCGTGATGAGATAGCTGTTGCATTTACGTTGAGATATTATAGTAAGAAATGTTATCTCTATCTAAGAACTAAACTTCATTATCCCTTACCTTCATTATCATCTTTAAGAAAGTGGGCTTCTCAAATTGACGTCAGTCAAGGAATTTTAAAAGATGTTTTGTTAATGTTAAGTCTTGCTGAAGAGTCATTTTCAGAATTTGAAAAAACTGTTGTTATTCAGTTTGATGAGGTCAAAGTAAAATCTGTCCAGGAATATGACATATCTAAAGATGAAGTGTTGGGTCCTTGCAACCAAATGCAGGTGGTAATGGCCAGAGGTCTGTTCGCTCAGTGGAAACAACCATTGTATATAGCTTTTGATCAAAAAATAACTAAGGAGATATTATTTGAGATTGTCACTGAACTGCACAAAATTTCCTATAATGTTGTGGCTTGCGTTAGTGATTGTGGAGCAAGTAATATGGGATTGTGGAAGGAATTAGGAATTAATGTAGATAATACGTCATTTGAACATCCTGTAACAAAAAACAGTATCTACATGTTTGCTGATGCTCCACACTTATTGAAATTGATCCGTAACTGGCTTCTAGACGTAGGATTTCTATTAGAGGATGGGTCGATAATAAATAAAACTCCTTTGCAAGTATTGGTGTCAACAACAGACACTGAAGTTAGACCTAACTGGGAGGTTAGTCAGAAACATTTGGATTGTGTAAAAAGTCAACGTCAAAATGTTAGGCTAGCAGCCCAGCTTTTGTCAAATACTGTTTCAACATGTCTTTTACGTTATAAACCAGGAACTGATAAGCAAATGGCTGAGACGTTGGGAAATTTTATCAGTTTATATAACAAGACCTTGTTTTTTAATCGGATAAATTTTTTTATTTCACAAAAACTTTTTGGTGATAAATTTACGAATTTGAATTGGACATTTTTGTTCTGATTAGAGCCCGACAGCGTAGCTGGAGGGCTTTAATCTTTGAACAAAAATGTCCAATTCAATGAGTAAATTTATCAAAAACAAAAAGTTTGAGTAGATAAATAAAAAAATTTATCCGATCGAAAAAAACAAGGTCGAGTTATATTTGTTGAGATTATTTCCAGAACAAAAAAAAACAACAAACAACGACAATATCCTATTATTTATTAAAGCAATTATAAAAAGTGCAATTATTAAAAATTTGCGATGCCGATGAACTTTCTTTTATCACGGACCCTACAAGGGTGTTCTCCGATGAAGAAGCGATGTTGCTTGTACTCACATTGCAGGTAGAGCCAGAAGTAGTAGCTGTGAAATCAGTTTGACGAATTTTATTTATTATTCCTTTATGATGTTCCTCGTTGATCTGTAGATAGGGTTTAATAGAAGAAGCAGTCGAATGTCCCGTTATTTTAATAAGCTCTTGTTCTTGAACTCCTGCTTTGGCCAAATGGGAAATAACACTTGATCGACTCGAATGGTTAGTAATTTTTCTTTTCTTGGTGTCTAAACCAATTTTTTCGGCGGACTTCTTTAACCATTTAGATATTTCGTTTTTGCCCACTGGGCAATTTTTGTACCATCTCCCTTGATTCGTTTGCCAAAATGGATTTGGCGTTAAAAAAAATCTATCTGTTGTTATATTTTCTCCCCGTTTTTCTTTGAGTTTATTAAAAATTCGCACAGGACATCTACCTGGATTTGAGGTATTGGGAATTAGCCACTTAGAATCAGAAAGTTTTTTGTTACCTCCCTGGCATGTTTTTGTAAATACAGGATTGTATTCAACTCGTCCTGTTAATTTTCCCTCATTATTGATTTCTGGTTTGAAAAAATGTGTCAAACAGTTGGTACCTTCGCCCCCTCTCCAGGCAAGTTCATACGAAACCAAATGAAAAAATTTAAGCTGAAGACCTTCAGGTGTTCCCTCGTTACAGTCATCTACCATTCGTTCCACTTCAGATTTATCCATTGCGGAAGCACTTTGACGCCTTTTAGTTTGTTGTTTTTGTAACTGCTTTCTTTTTGCATTTCTTGCATCCCTAGCACTTTTAAACTCTATATCTTCGAAAGGATTAAAGCTTCTATTATACTTTGTAAAGTAATCTTCTTGAATAATTTTGGCTGTCATATTCCAAATCGACTTCACTGAATATTCCTTGTAATCATCCCCGTTTAATTTCCTCATGTTTACAGCCCAGTCTTCTAAAATGTTTGACAATTGCGCAACAGAAGTTTCTTCATTTAATTCATAACTTCGTGCTTTATAAAATTGTTTAAACTGAGACCAAACAGACTGTTTGGTTCTAACGGTATTGGCAGGCACAGATGTTTTAACCAATTCATGTATTTCTGTTTTGTCAGAACTTCCAAATCTCGTCGAAGTCATTTTCATTAAATGATAAAATGAACTGTCAAATGTGACAACAGGAAAGAAAATTTTTTATCACTTACAACAGGAAGCGAATTTTTATCCGAGATAAACAAAAATGATTGGTTCAAAAGTCAAATTCTCATTGGACCATTGTCTGTGTTGCTATAGTGATGGAAATAATCAGGGATATTAACTTGTGGTTTGATATATTCAACAGTTATTGTGTCAAAGGAAAAGTTCCATCAAAAAATGCTTATGGAGTATCTTTGGAAGATCAGGAAAAACATCTGGACAAAATGCTTTACGTAATTTCAAGTATGAGAGCTATTGGAAAGAATGCTCTTCAAACATTTCAGAAAGGAATGATTATTTCAATGAAATCTCTAAAAAGCTTGTATTATGACATGAAATCAAAATTAGATATAAAGTACATATGCACGCACAGGTTGAACCAAGACAGCTTAGAAAATTTCTTTTTCCAAGTTAGGAGCAGAGGAGGACCTGACGAACATCCCAGTCCCTTGACAGCTATATACCGAATTCGAATGATAATGCTTGGAAAAAATCCTGGTATTCTTGGCTCGAAGGTTAATACTGAATCAAAGACCACAGATGAATATATAGTTTCAAAAGTTTTGGAGACGGCGAATGTTAATATAGTTGTTGAAAATGTAAACGAATCTACTGAATCGAAAAGTTCATCATTCTCCTCCTCAACATCCTCAAATGAGTCAATGACAACATCTGATTTTAGCCCAACGTCTCATGAAATCACAAACGATGCTTTAGAGTACATTGCGGGCTATATTGCTAAGAAATATAAAGATAAAATACCTAATCTGGGACATTTCACCTACAAATTAAAAGAGAACAAAATACCTTCGTGGGTACAACAACTTTCATACGGAGGATTAATAAAACCAACTGATCATTGGCTGAAAAAAATAAAAAAATGGAACTACTATTTTCAGATTCATCACGGCGAATCATTGCGCAAAGGACCCGGAATTGTAAGACATTTGGCTTTAAAGATATTTAAAAAAGAAAATGATATTCCATTTAGTGTCATAAAAGATTTTAGCAAACTCAGGACAATAATTCGGATGAACTTCAATAATTTGAAAGCTAAATATACTAAAACCATGAAAAGAAAAAGTTTGGACTCAGACTTATCTAGAACAAAGCGACGAAAATTAAGTAAAATAACTAATTGATTTATCCATAAATAAGTACTTATGTTCGTAGTAATATTATATAAATACGGTTGCTTTACTTTTAAGCATTTTATTTTATATCTATGACTAATTACTTTAAGTATTTTAGAAATTGAATTGTCAACAATAATGTAATATTGTTTATTATTATTATATTATTATTATAACTTCATTCTGTGGATTCGCATATTTCCATAACGACAACGTACGTGCTAAGGTATTGCAGTGACGTCACATTCACAGCCGCGCTGTGATAGATTCGGGCGATCTGGCAATCCTTATTGTGTATGATTCTTGAGTCAGGGCCAAGTTATATCAAAACAAAAAAATTCATTTTCTCAATTTTATTTTTGTTCAAGAGTCCAAAAACATGATATTTTGAGAAAATTTACATTTCAATTCATTCTTTACGTTTGAAGATAAAATAACATATTTTATGCTGAGCTAAAGTGGCTGTTTGTGCTTCGGATGCTGCACCTGTCTTACTAACGTTTAAACTTACTTAGTTACGTTAGTTACTAACGTTAACTAACGTCAAACAGCTCAGCACAAAAAGCTCCACTTAAGCTCCTTAAGAATAATATATTATTTTGACCCAATTAGTTAAGTATTCATTAATATTGTTACTGGTTTCTCATTTTATAATATTTTTTGTCTGACCGAGGTTTGGTAACTTATGTGACAGTCAAAAACTACCCTAAAATTGAAACTTTGAAAAAATGCCTGATTTCTTACTTGATTTGGGCACAATATAAACGCTTTCTAATTAGTTTACTAAAAATCACATCGATATTTGAAACTTAATTTTTAAATTTTGTGAATAATTAATAATGCAAATGATCTGAGAATGACCCAGATGTGTTATTGTAGAAAAATTCTTTAAATGTAACGTAGTGCCTCTCAGCATTAACCACCACCACGGTTTTATTAAAGAGCCTAGAATTTATAAGTTTTTAGAATAAATGGATATATAATAGGCTTCATTTTACATGCGTTCTGTTGATTTTTTCTAAACAATTACACCAACGTATGCAATTATTTTTCCATGAAATGCACTACTTCCGGTATCATTTTTATTCTTTTTGTTTTTATTCTCGTTTTTGTTAGAAAGGTTGTGTGCAGATTCAATATATTATTTTACTTTTTATTTGTTTCATTCACATATTGTTTTTGATTCTATTGCCGGCAACGTATTTCGAGTTGTCATTTCAACAGTCGTGAAAATTTGGGTACTAAATCTTATATAGCTGCTGAACACTAAAAGTCGATTCTGGCAGCCCCCTGCGGCCGGGATACTACCCTAAAATTACTAAGAAGGTGAGAAATAAGTTTCAATTTATTTAAAGTAACAGTCATGAAATTTCAGGAGGTTACCTTCGATAGTATTCTCTATTTATAAAAAATATTGCCAGAATATTTCCTCCCCTTCTAAATGTTGCCAAACGCTGTAAATGTTGATTTAAAAAAGTGACATTTGTGTTATTTTAAAAGTCAAATAAAGTAGGTATATGTAGGTTTACATGTTAGTGCGAGCGAGACAGTTATATAGCGGCCTGCTGGTTAGAGAGAGAATCTTATTTTTCGCCCTCTTAGTAATGTTGGGGTGGTATAACCCGGCCGCAGGGGGCTGCCAGAATTGACTTTTAGTGTTCAGCAGGTATATAAGATTTAGTACCCAAATTTTCACGACTGTTGAAATGACAACTCGAAATACGTTGCTGGCTCTTGGTCTATTATACTACATTGTGACAATGTTACATTAATACTACTCATCTTAGGTACTCATATTTATATTAGTATGGTGATAAAATGATATAGCAGTTGAAACTGTCTATCTTAGAAAAACGCAACAAATGCTCAAATAACAGATTTGTTAAAATTGTAACAAACTCACACACTGATGGGTACGGGTAAAAAGAAGCATTTTCATCGTAGCACACCGGTCGAGGCATCTCGAAAATCTCAAGTTCTTCTCGAAATTTAAAATTGTTTTCAGTTTTGGTACAAATTGTTACATAAACTACAATTAAACATTATTTCCTGGGTCTCCGAAATGAAAGGTCCAGCGATCATTAGCCCGGTTGTCCGGCTAGCCATTCCAGTACACAGTCTAATAAGCGAAACTCTGGTGCATTCTGAAATAAGAAGCAAACCCACCCTTAAATAGTGAGTAGATGATGCACTACATCGAAGTGTTCCTTAAGACGGATTCTTAACAAAGTAGGATTCTATAAAAAAATCAATTAATGTTACTTTTCTGCCTTGCAATGCAGGACAGTGGCTGCTTAAGGTTCATTTTGATCCTTCAGGTGATATCTGGATGTTGAGGTCGGGACGAAACTCCAGGCAATTCCCGTTCCATCTATTACCAAGATGGCATTGATTTATATATGAATATAACATGCCGACCAGCAGTGAGATTAGCAAACTAGATGTAGTTGGAGGATGCTGTTTCTGCATGTTGGGTGCTCGATGATATCTGATGGAAGTTATTGGTAGCGATTCAGCGAGATGTTGAAATGGAGCTTGATATAAGGATAAGGTAAAGCTTTACAGAATCGCACCCTTGCGGGCCTAATTGAAACTGAATGATTTCATTGTATTAGCACATAGTAATATATTAAAAATTAGTTGAAAGGTTTGTACTTTGTTTTATTTTGTTTTGTCTATTATGTACTACTCTCCTCTACATTAAATGGACACTACTTTCAATTAGTAATCTCTAATTATTAATGTGATATAATTGTTCTTTAATAACTAATAAAGTATTTCTTGAAAGTTGCAGGTTTTTATATCTAACCAAAAGAGCCTTAAAAATACTTCTAACTTTTAGTAATTAATGTCAAGAAATGACTTAATGATATATTTTAGATAAAAGAAAAACATTAAAAGATGAAAATTTAGATTTAAGGATACCACTATAAGGAAGTTGATAAGTTGATTTTCTTTGATTAGTTTTCTCAAACTGATTAAAATTTATAAACAAAACTCATAATAATAGTAATAATAATAACAAGAACGTAATAAGTCTTTAAATAAAGTGAGCGAGACAAAATTATAAAATCTTTCCTTTTTCATTAGGTATGACGTGTAAAAATTGTAACGTAGATAAGGGTTCATGATATGAACAAAAACAACTTTTCACATCATCTATTTCTGTCCTTATCTTGTTAAATTGGAAAATCGAGTGTTCCTAGAAAGAGACAGGGATAAATTTTAAACGAATGAGGCAGCTTTCGGCGTGCAGCAAAAATCATAACAAATACGAGGACCGCTTTTTAGCGTAGCGTACAACTAGCGTCACGGTGACTGTGTGGTGTATATGTAGTCGTGTTCCTCTATCCCGTTTTTTCTTAGATTTTCCTCAAAAAACAAAGATTCGGTAATTAATTAGTAAAGTTTTTTGCGTGTAAAGACCTCAATCGCAGTTATGTTAATATTGCAATGTCAAAAAGGGGAGTAACATTTACCAAACCACAAGAACCTAGTTTTATAAGAAAACTCAAGGAACAAATTGGTTATAAGGAGGGCCCCACTGTTGAAACGAAAGTAGGTTACATTAACGTTAACTGCAAACTGATTTTATATTTGTTAATGTGTTTTTATTTGTGTTATTAAATGTTTAGAAAGAGCAATTGGAACCTGACACGCAGGAAGATCGCGAAGACAACCCAGAAGAGCAGCCCACGGTCGTCGTCCTTCAGCCCGGTGATCTTTCCGCTGAAGAGGCCGTCCGTCTTAAAGAGCAATTAAAAAAAGGTAAGAGAGTTAATCCAAATGATTTAAATCTTAATTTGACATTTACGTTATTAACGTTTTTGACTGACAAATAAATACAATTAATACCTAACCTATACCGGATGCCGATTACAAGAACACCGCACTCGCCTAGCTTGAAATGAATGCGTTCGAGTATTTCCGTGCAGAATTTTGATGCGTTCGTGTTTCTGTCATGCGCATTTATATGGCGGGAATAAAATCTGAAAGTTTGCCGATACTAATTTATATGAAAAAGAAAACAAACAAATTCAAAAAAGCGAAAATAAAAAAGGGCGCTAAAAATCCCTATATTATAACAACGACTAGTCTTGGGAGTTATATTATTGATATACTTGCGCTTCTTTTTTTATGTAATAATCAAGATTAATAAAATTTTGCACCCCATTTTATTCTACACGTCAGCAGCAATGAGTAGAACGAAGAAAGGATCAAAGTTTTCTCATTGGAGAGCGGTAGAAACGTGTATTTTCTGGATCACGTGACGTATTTTAGTTCACAAACTCTGTAGAAGGAAGCTTACTCCCCTTTTTCACGAAAATGGTTTGGTCTTGCGATGTGAAACGGTATTTTGACTCAATCTGCTTAGATAACTTTGCGTTTTAATAACTATTTATGGATTTACACGTATCTCAATTTTTTCATTTTTATTCGTTATCACATTATTCAATTTTAAATTTTTTATTTTCCCAGAAAAGTCATTTTGAAAATTTCCACTTTTCAATGTCGATTTCTATGCAAGGTATTCAATATCTACGTTTGAGAAAAATACAGTCTTAAAATCAATAACCCCTTTAATTCTGGTATTCATATTTTATGTCATTTAATTTTTGGTAGGGTCTAAAGTTTATTTGTTTATAATTGGGAGGAGGAATTTTATAGCGGTTTTTCATACTATTTGCAGCTGATAGCAATAATTAATTACTTTATTTCGATCGGAAGATTTATTCCTTCTATTAGTTGCTAGGTTTTTCTATACATGCTATTCTTGTTTTACTTGTTGCAAATGCGTTTTCTTTCTCTTTTCTTTAAGTTGTAGAGAAGATTAATACAAAACAAAATAAACTGAAATAAGAAACGGGGACGCCCTAAGATGGTGAGCAGCTAATGCACTGCATGGAAGTGCTCCTTATGCAGAATCCTTAATAAAGTGTCTATAAAAAGTATCAAAAAATATACTCAAATAAGAAACAGAACAAACAGGGCTACGACTCTATAGTTGTCCTCTTTCACTGCTGTTTGGAAAGATACATTTTAGGTCACCAATGGGCCATCTTATGCCAAGTGGACCAGGTGATACCCCTCGGTCATTTCCAGACTTGCTTATATCTCCTTAAGGTCTCAAACTAAGATACCCTAAGTTTTAGAAAAATATATACAATAGCAGAGTACTCGTAAAAACGGGCGTTTTGAGTTATACCCTGAACAAGAAATCTTTGCTCAAGTACTATAATCTTTTTTGCATTTTGATACAACAAAAAATTACAGAAATATTAGCATAATATATATATCTTGGTAGATCAAAAAACGGCAGCACTCTAAATTTGTATACGTGGTTAGCTTTAGACTTCGCACAAAGTTGGTTGAAAAGTCTGTGCAGAATCTAAGACAGACATGGGCGATCAATAACTTTGAAGTCACAAGGTTTTATGTCAAGCTTTTATGTCCGTTAGTTACTTTTGGTTACACTCGGATGTGGTAATAAGGTAATAACTATACAGTTTCGCTACCTAAAGTTCTATATTTTTGGAGATATAGCAACCCAAAAACTGCACAAAACATTACGGAAATTCCCAACCACCTTTCAGGCTCAAATATTAGATCTTGGGTACCTTTCGCAAGAGAATTTTTTAGACTTTCAGAATCTATTTGCCGTATTTATGGATCTAGCATATATTGTGATGAATGAAGGGGGAGTTAAAATTAGATATTTAAGAGGGTCTGCATATTGTATTATTTTAACTATCGGCTACTGAACTACAGCAAGTCACTGGATTTCCAAAAATTTTCCAAAAAATGCAATTTTTCGGATTTTCGATTTTTCCAATTTTTGTATTTATTTTAAAAGATATTAAAAAACTAATGACACTTTGTCATTGTCACTTTTTAAGCTCTACAAAATGGCGTCTTCAAATTTTTTATCCGATGTTTCATCTTCGAGAAATCATCATCAACTTAATTTTTTTATATGGCCACAAAAGTAGAAACACCTTGTATACGGTAGCATTTTTTATTACAAATTCAACGATGTATACACATTATGTTTCTAAAGCCAAAAAACAGAGAAAAATGAATTTTAATATTTTTTTAGATTCTTAATCTAGTAGGCATTGGAAAAAGAATTCAAAGATTATTGCAAGTGTTCAAATAAGTTCCCATTATTTTCTAGACACAAGTATGCTCTTTGTACAGTTGAATTTAAAACTTTGGCTAACATCTCTGAGGAGATTTGTTAACTGCTGCTATAACCCATGCCAATAATTGTTCTTCAGTTTCAAAAGTTGAGTCATACACTTGATTTTTTACATAACCCCACAGGAAAAAGTCTAACGGGCTCAAATCTGGTGATCGGGCTGGCCAAGCTACTTCACTGTGAGTTCCAATCCATTTTTCAGGAAACCTCTGCGACAAATACTCCCGTACATTTCTTGAGTTATGTGCTGGGGCACCAGCTTGCTGAAACCAGCAGTTGTTAATTATTGCTAGAGGTAATCCATCCAAGGCGTCTTCCAAATCAGTCTGCAGCAGGTCAAGATACCGCTCGGAATTTAAATTGTTGTGATAAATAAAGGGTCCTATTATTCTGCTACCTAAAATACCTATCCACTTATTAAATCCAAATCGGTGTTGATGCCTTGCATCTTTTTTTAAATGAGGATTGTCTGTTGCCCAATAACGTTTGTTACGCCGGTTGAAAATGCCATTGTTGGTTATCATGCTTTTATCAGACCAAATTACTTGAAAAGGAAAAGTTTGATTTTCTTGACATTTTCTGGTATACCATTCTCAAAAACTTGCTCGCCTTCTCTCGTCACCAGGTCTAAGACCCTGACAAATTCTAAATTTATATGGATGAAATTTATTCTTTTGTAAAATGAAGTGGGCTGTAGATCTAGCTACCCCAGTTTGACGCTCAATTAGTCTTGTGGATATTTCAGGATTTTCAACAACGGCTAGTAGAACAGTATTCGCTTTTTCTTCGTTGGATTGTTTTTTACGAGATGAAAGTGGTTTTTTGAATGAACCAAATTCCTTTAAATTAGATACCAAACGTCTAAACATGGATTTCTCAGGTTGTCTTCGTTCAGGATAATTATCAGAATACATCTGCTCAGCAGCTACACAATTCTTGTGGCACAAGATGTAACACGTCAACATATCAAATTTTTCTTCGTTTGTGAAATTTCCTCTTTCCATCGTAACACAAATAAATTAAAACACTTTAACTTCTTATAAACAAAACAAACAACTTCAAAATACGTTAGAACGTTTTTAACAATAATGTGACAGATCAAATAGAAATATTGCAATTGTTCCAATGCCTACTATTTAAAAAGTAAAAAAAACAATACTTAATTACATTCTCGGCAGAAGTGTTAGACCATGTTTTAAATTCAGCTGTTTTTTCTAGGCTGTACTTGTGTCTAGAAAATAATGGGAACTTATTTGAACACTTGCAATAATCTTTGAATTCTTTTTCCAATGCCTACTAGATTAAGAATCTAAAAAAATATTAAAATTTATTTTTCTCTGTTTTTTTGCTTTAGAAGCATAATGTGTGATACATCGTTGAATTTGTAATAAAAAATGCTACCGTATACAAGGTGTTTCTCTTTTGTGGCCATATAAAAAAATTAAGTTGATGATGATTTCTCGAAGATGAAACATCGGATAAAAAATTTGAAGACGCCATTTTGTAGAGCTTAAAAAGTGACAATGACAAAGTGTCATTAGTTTTTTAATATCTTTTAAAATAAATACAAAAATTGAAAAAATCGAAAATCGGAAAAATTGCATTTTTTGAAAAATTTCGAAAACGATAAACAATCATGGATTTCTGCGATCGGCATGTAAACATATTCAAAATAGTGCAACTTTTTCCTAATTTAAGCCAACCTGTATCTTTTACCGTTTTCAAGATCCCCATGCTGTGCATTCTTATCTTGGACACGGTGTATATGAAAACTTTTTGTAGGAAAGTCTAAACACTTCAACTTCAATGCTACAGGGGGGGGGGGGGGCACAGTATATCGTAAAATTTATTGACTTAACTGAACTCCTCTTTGTTTGACAAACATCCACATAAAAAATTCCTTATATGATCATGTAATGGCTTGTTTGAAACCTTTTTCAATTCTGGATATGACTAACTCTGGCACTTGAAGGAATAATAGGGGAGAGTCGCCCAAATTGAACCTTATTTAGAAAAAAATTGGTATTTCAAATCATTGTTGGTTATTTATATTTATTATATTTATATTTGGCTATTATATTTCCGCAATTTTTTGCACCAACCCTTACGAAACGTATGGAGCAAAACTACATAAATGAAGGCATAAATATACAATTTGCAATCGATATTTGCGGGAATACCGTACTCATATTGAATCTACAGCATTCTGTAGTCCCTCGGTTACTATTTTCAACGATAGATGGCATGGCAATATAGTCGTTAATAGAGTCACTGCATCTAGTCACCTAGGCCAGCTGGTCGATCAGAGTAACGCAAACCGCCGCCATATTGGGGCGGAGAAGGGTGATTTTTAATAATAGCCAAATTGAAACCACGTTTTACGTGTTTGACATATTAGAGGTTTGATCTTTCAGAATAAGAAAAACCTTTTAAAGTAAACGTGGATTTGATTAAATTCAATACAGAACAAATAATGAACAATTTCCCGCTTCGTTTGCCCCAATGTGGCGGCGGTTTGCGGTACTCTGGTCGACCAGCTGGCCTGGGTGACTAGATGCAGTGACTCTAGTCGTTAAAGAAATAATTGACTGGTTCAATATAGGAGGCGGTTCAATTTGGGCGACTCTCCCCAAATTATTAATGAAATTTTCGCACAACGTATCAGGGTAATTCCATGTCACGTGATCCAATGAGTTGTAACTTACCATCTTTGATTTAATCCTAAGGATAAGTAAAAATTAAAAAAATATAATATATTTAAAATATTATATTTTTACTCAAGCAGTTCTTGAGTTACGCCCTTCGAGAGTTCAAAAATAAAGGATTTTGACCATGTTGGCGTTTACATTTTCAATCGCCTCTCGCTCGACTTACCTTCATTCTCCGAATTGACTACCACCCCCCTCCCGACTTACACATTCACCCACTCGCTCTCAACCGATCTACCTAACCACCCGCCCACCTCTGACTTACCCATAAAAAAAATGAAAAACCGAATTTTTCCGTCAAACCGCTGACCCTAGGTCAAAAGGTCACTGAATCTTTTTTGCCCATTTTGACCTCTTTTCATTTTCGAAAGACGATCCGTCAAATAGAAAGACGTGTAGATCAAAAGAACCGAAAAAAGCGGAGAAAACTGATTATTGTAGCTCCCCTTGGGGTAATATCGAAAGTCTGAGAAAGGGGAAGCTTCGGAAGATTAGAAATATTTTTAGTGGAGTAACCTTACGTTTTTATCTCGGAACCGGTTCAAACTACTTCGATTTGAATAATTTTTTTAAAGTTTTGTAAATATAAAATACTAAAACCTTTACAAATTAGAAATTGACGCTCAGAACGGGAAATGTGGTGAAACTCGAATAACCTAAAAATTTCCCAAGTGGTCCCGCACCGGTTG
Organism: Agrypnus murinus; assembly: GCA_929113105.1. Taxonomy (NCBI): domain Eukaryota; kingdom Metazoa; phylum Arthropoda; class Insecta; order Coleoptera; family Elateridae; genus Agrypnus; species Agrypnus murinus. The sequence continues at coordinate 69,778,124 of OV816031.1, read as the reverse complement.
CTCGACCATTTTAGAACAGAATAATTTTTGGTGTGTTATCACATCTATGTATTGGTAGTTCGAAGCCACTATTAGTTTATTTTTATTCCTTTTGGTTTAAATACGGCAGCCATATTTGTTTCGTGGTGCACGACGTTTCTTGCAGTTTTCTACGTAAACGAAAATCTTTATATCTCAAGAACAGTTGGTCGTAGGTATCAAGAATAAAGTTTTCTGAAAAATTCAAGGTCAGAAATTTCAGGGTCCGAATACAAAAACTTTTTTTTTTCATATCAAAGTATGCCATGCGACCCATCGTTTACAATGCTCAAAAGATGAACTTTAAAACAGTTTTTGTTCAATTCCTTTATCTTAACTTTTTATCAAAAGTTATAAAGGAAAACGTAAACGCCGGCATGGTCAAAATAATTCATTTTGGTACACTGTAGAAGGACATCATTCAAGAATCACTTGAGTAAAAAAAACAATATTCTAAAATTTTACTTAAATATCTTTGGAAGTGTAACAGTTCAAAACCTCAGAAAATTTGATAACTTGACATGGAATTACCCATCAATTTAATTACAGTAATTATTATTTATGAGATGTTCAGAATGACTTCTACCACTGGCCTCCATGCAATGACACAGTCACAATGAATACTATCACATACATTATGGAGTTAATTGTTGACATTCCTACGTGACCACATTTTTGAACACTTCTTTGTGATCAAAGTAAGACAAATACATGGGATAACTTGAAGATTTAGTGCATCCAGATATAGCCCAGATATTAGAAAACGACAAAAAGCTTTCCAAAAATCCACCTATGTTTCAACAAATTCTTCCGCGTTCTGTTGCTCCTTTTTGTCACTTCTTAGATTACGTTTCAGAGCCATCACACCATATGAGCCATTTAGGGAGGAGCTGCCACTCCCTAGAAAATTGGTGTTTTATCTCCCTGAATATTAAAGTTGTTTTTCAGAATTTTTTTAAAACACCAAGGAGAAAAAAATTGAGGGTGTCTAGTTTCCATTGGAACGTACTGTATGTACATAAAAGCATACGTCCTAAGTGACATCTTCGGCAAAAGTATTTTAAATTGCAAGGTTGCTTGAAAGGTCTTTGGATTCTCTATCTAATCGTGTTTTGTTTTTTTATAAAAAGTATGTTTTGTATAAAAAATAATGGGCCGATAAGAAAAAACAAAACACTACCGGATATAGAATTAAAAGTCCTTTCAAGCCAGAGTCACATAACCCTCCTATCAGTTAAAGTTTTTATTGATGACGTAATATTTTGACAACGAGTGACGCCTCAGACTTAGCGAACACGTGAAAAAGTAGGCACTTGAATATCTGAGTGATGTGTTCCAATAATCTTTTGAAAAATAACCGATTTCAACATTATTGAATTTATTTTATACTTCACCGGTACACTGGGTATCATAATGTATTCATGAGGTATTCCCTTGTGACGCAACGATTAATTATTTGACAAGAAGCTTTTCCAAAATAGAACATAAACTCAAATTACAAAATCTTCGTAAATCTGTGCTGTCATAAAAGAGACTTTGGTTTTTCATCTGTTTTAATGTACATGAAGGGCTCAAGAATCAACTGCAGAGGGGATTCGCTAGCATATCAGACTGTATTACAAATAGCTCAGTGATCTGCAACATCGTAGAATTATTTGAATATTTGGTACTTGCGTTGGTTCACGGTGGCTATACCACCATTATTTTTGATTTATATAAATAATCTCTAAGATGTTACACAATAAATGTATACAAATCATAGACGATATTCCAAGACAGACTGTTGCGAGTTTATTGACTCTCTTCAGTCGGAGCTAATATCTTGTGAATTGTACTCCCTATCCGGGCTTTATACAGCGTGGAAATAAATGATTTTCATCAAGTTCCCTTTGGAATTTTTTCACATGTAAATTTTTCTGTACCGTTCTACTCTTTTTGATTTAGTACTAAATTAGTTCTGTCAATAAATGAAATCAATCTGTCAAACAATTCATAGAATTTATTGAATTTGAGGTTATGGTGCTGCCTTCTCTATTTTCGTAGAGCGGTACGTCGTGCTTTTACATGGGGAATGCAATGGTAACTTGATGAAAATCATTTATTTCCACCCAGTATAATACCTATAATATCCAATACTACTAAAGTTGATTTGTATGTGTGTCCGAGCCCCATTCTCGCGTTCTATAAGGGCTGGAGAGATGGGCTTGGGCTCCTAAAATTTTTTAAATTAGGTTATGTTTTAAAATTTTTTAAATTAGGTTATGTTTTAAAAAATCGATAAATGCTGATTCTATCGTACTATTTAGTGCTATTGAGTGTTATTTGGTACTAATATGTGCTCTATCGATAGAGAATCGATTGGAGATTTATGTAGGTCATGTAAATACTGACCTACTTTAAAAAAAATCGATAAATGCTATTTCTATCATACTTAAGTGCTTAGGCCCGTAGGGCCCATTATCCTAGTACTATATCTATGTTACTATCATTTTACTAATGAAATGATACTCACATTGCCTATAGAGGTCACGCCCGATAGCTATTCGTATTGGAAAGTGGTTTGAAATTAGTGTGAAAAAATTTGGCGCCAAAATATTTTATGGCTTAATTACCAATCCTGAAATGATTTGAGCACAATCTTACCTTATATGACGATGTGAAACCTGATACCATTTACTACCTTCTTAGGATTCAGGGCGCATGCGTAAATAGATTTTTACGCATAGAATCTTACTAAAAAAAATTATGATATGTCAATAACCTATATAATTATTATAAAATTATTAAAATATTTATTTCTAGAAATACAAGAGATATCTCCTATGTAACAAAGCCTCATATAAAGGATTTATTAAAATTAATAGTTAAAAAAAGGTTAATGTTTTCAGAAATACTATAAACTCGTTCTACAACTTATTTAAGTTGCTTATAACACCCCACATTTCTTCTAAGTAACACACAATTCCTAAAGTTTTTGAATAATTTTTTTAATTTCTTAATTTTTTTTATTTTGTTTAATTCTTAGATTTCCAACATCTTCTAGATTCTGTTGTGAAAAAAATTGACGAAATCCTCTCAAAAAACTCGAAATTCTAAGGAAATAATTCGTAATTTGGCAACACTGTACCTTGTGAACAAAACATTTTATGTGTGGTTAGGATGTTCTATTCTACCATAAGTACGCTACGGCGTCCGGGTCCTAACAAACTAGATTAATAATAGTCTCCTTTGCAAGCCATGAAAGTCCATTGCAGTATAACAGGATATGCTGATTTGGCTGGGAGCCGTACACAGGAAGGTAAACTTGCTAGCTCTACGCACCGACCGCTTATTATTACCCTAGGAATTCCCTGGTACTTACTTTCACAGGCTGAAATATTTTTAAAAAGGCGTTATGGCTATCCTGGAAACCCAGAGCCTTGAGATTGGTTATATTTTCTTTTCAACTTTCAAGAACTTTTCAACAAGCGTGCGAGGGTTACCGCGGAAGGGTGTAAAAAATTACTTTACTGCTTATTTGTGTTCGCCTCCAAACGGTTTTGAGCAAATTTTTATATAAATATGTATTTGCAAGCTACGCTTGCTGTTGGAAACAATATCCAACACTATATTAATATCAAAGCAGCTCTGCCTTATTGGCATCCATTGGCATCTAAGCAACCAAGTGTTTGTTTTTAATACAAATAAATTTAATACAATTTGTCAATATAATGCTGTCACAGCAAATTAAACTTATATAGAATTTTTGTAACTAAAAAGTAATAGCATGTTACTTTTAATGGAATTTTGATGTTCCTCTTGTAAATATTGTAAATAGAAGTTTACACAAAGAAGAAGTGTTTTCTTTTACAAATAAAAAAGAAACATTAATATAATACAGTCCACTAAGAAGAAACTCTTTATGTGTGTTTTGCACACTTGCCATTGCAACTTTTGAAACTGATTCCCTGTATAAAGCAATATATAAGGTGTCCAAGAATGGATTTCCCATTTTGAAAACTGGTTTAAAAATTATTTGCAATTTTACAAAAATGTTATTCATGGAAAAATATAAAAGATATACCTATATGCGGATTTTATGTTAAAATTGTTGCCCAGATGTCTTCCGTTTGGGTCAAAACACTCTTGCAATGCCGTCTTCAAGCAGTTGAAAACTGCTAAACACATCTAGGGTAGTAGTTTCATTAATTTCTTTTTTATTTAACTCACGCAGACTAGGTCTATTACAAAAAACTTTACCTTTAAGGCATCCATACAAGAAAGTCTAATGAAATGAGGTCCGCAGACCTAGCCGGCCAGTTTAAGTTTCCAAAGCGTGATAAGATTTTTTGGGGAAACAATAGTCTAACGTCTTCCATGTCCATGTCCAAAGAGTGACATGATTAGAAATACATATAATTAAAGATACAGTCATAACATTAAAGTTCATAAAACAAAGACAACTAAGTTAGTGGCAGGGGTGGTCGGTGCATACGAATGCCATGCGACGAAAGAAAAAGCAGGCGATGCAACACATGTCACTATGTTGTACTGTATGCAAGTATGATAGAGATTGCCTGCCCACTTCTCGAGTACGTTCAGCCGCGGGGGGTGCAGTTGTAAGAAGGTCGTTTTTTGTTTTCCCAGCCACTGACACCTTCACAAGCCTCCATTACCACCATTCACCCACCCAGGAGAAGATACAACATCACCTTTGTTTGCCTTCCTTCGGCGGGTCCCCTTGCACTTGGGGATCGAGCTTCCCAAATGGGGACATGGGCAACGAGAGTATCGCTCAAACATACGTCATATCACTACTCCACAAGACTAACGAGGCATAATAAGTCTATAACAGCCACCATCCTGTTTCGCAGGGCATAAATTCGTGGTAGCAGTAATTGTCTACGTCCTGAGTTTTCGCAGGCGCTGTCTGTTTGGTGAATATATCTATAGAGGATTTACACGAAACTAGTGAAACATATATGGGAAGCTAGGGCGGAGACAAAAGAAAGGAGGGGTAGACCCAGATAAACATGAGACAGCACAATCATAAAAGTTTGGGGAAAAAGAAGGAAATAATTACAATAACAGGAAACAAAAAGTGATTCAAATTGTATATGAAAACTAGAGATATTGTACGGTTTAGCACATGGTATGGTTTAGGGAATCATGGCCAACTAAAATCAATGCAGTCGGGACTAGGTATGGACATCGCATTGATTATAGGTAATATTTTTGTATGCGATAACCTGCGCCTGCTTTAAAGTTGTAAACATTCGAATCGTCAAAAATGGAAAAAACTTTTTTTGCCCAGAAACTTCGATTTTTTTTCTTGCAAAGTAGTGAGAAAAGTTAATTTTTTTTATCTAGAGAAGAAATGTTCAAAATAGTGAGAAAAATTAATTTTCTTTATCTACAGAAGAAAAATGCAAAATCGTAAGGAAAATTCATTTTCCCCATCTTGAGAGAAAAAATGTTCTCGGCATTGAGAAGCAAATTTTCCTAATGTAATTGATTGTATATTTGTACTGGGTGGAAATAAATGATTTTCATCAAGTTACCATTGCATTCCCCATGTAAAAGCACGACGTGCCGCTCTACGAAAATAGAGAAGGCAGTACCATAACCTCAAAATATACAAATTCAATAAATTCTATGAATTGTTTGACAGATTGATTTCATTTATTGACAGAACTAATTTAGTACTAAATCAAAAAGAGTAGAGCGGTACAGAAAAATTTACATGTGAAAAAATTCCAAAGGGAACTTGATGAAAATCATTTATTTCCACGCTGTAGAATAAAGTTTGTTTTTAAAATCGAAAACTGGAAAATCTTAGACAAACCTTTTGGGGCATATTGTGAAAAAAATGTTGTTTCTAACAGGACAGTATAGCACTTTTAACTCTCGCTCAAATGCCTCACTCGCTGAGGCTCGAGAGGCACACTTCCAGCTCGAGTAGGAAGAACCACTTTAATTTCCAGTTGGACAAATAACTATTTCCATATCCCCACTTTTTAAACAATTTATTGTTAAGAGAAAACAATAAGGACGGCATGTTACATATTTGACAGAAAAGTAAAACAAAACTGACGTTAGATGGCTTTAATTAGGGTTCCTAAATATGAACTGAGCTGTGTGTTATTTATTAGAGTTAAGTCATGCATGTCAAATTTTCCTAGTGACATTTCATATTTTGAAACTATTTATTAGAAGGTTGGTGATCATGAAAATTGGTTTAATAAATTAAACTGTCAGTATGGCAATTATATAAATCTGAAATTCGGTACAATTAATACTTTATTAAAAACTTTCGTAAAATTAATATATGTACTATAATAAATGATAAATAAATGATAATGTGCATATTAAAAAATTTTGCGCGCATAAAAATAAACATGACGCATAACCTAAAATGTATAACTGACAGCTGCTGAATGTTGTCACTAAAGTAAAAAGAGAGAAAAAAAAGTATCTCTTTTTCAGACAGCTTAGTTTTGGCCTAGAAAGAGATTGACATCCGTGTCCTAACTCTAAAATAACACAGTTAAAGTTTTCATTTAGGAACTCTAGCTTTAATTAGTATAATAACAACATCAACCAATTTAAAAAAAGAAAAAAAATGATTGCCGGTCGATATCGACGGTCGTATGTAGTCTTGACTACATTGATTTTAGTTGGCCATGGCATACAATTGTATACCTCTCGAAATTAATTAGAGATCACTTGCATTTGACATTACTTTTTAATGAGCTTGCAAATGTAGCAAAAGTTTTAATGTTAGTTTAGAAAAAAAATTACAGTTAATTTAATTAACGGGTATTAACAACAGAAGCGAAAATTTAAATCTTAACAAAACTACAACTTAATTTCAATAACGGGTATGACCTCCTGTAGAAGCTAATAAGACAGTATGGCAGCGAACATGATTTCTAAATTGTACTTCTGGTAACTCTTCCCGTGATCATGACTAGAATAGCAGCGCATGAGAATTCTGAAATACCATCAATGTATCTTTGGGCCCTTATACAACCTCCTTCAATATATCCACCAGTTCAGTGCAACCTTCAAAATTTAGTTGCACCATGCAGTCTTTGGGTCTCAGCCTCTTTAAACTAGCATAGCAAAGTGAGCAGAATGAGTTCTAACATATTTCAAAATTTAGTGCTAATTTAGTGTCCAATTAAAAAATGGTGTGCCCAGCGTTAAAAAAAAACATTTTGCTAGCTTAAATTAAAGTTAGCAGAGTATATTTTTTTATTGTAAATTAATGTAAAAAAATATAAATATAAACTCGAAAATAATTTAGTGCTACTAAATTCGCATAATAAAACAATTTTTTTAAATTAATTTATTTATTTAACTTTTTTCTTCTTCTATAATGTAGTGCTTTTTAAGTGTTACCTTAGTTCCCAACTAAAGAATTGGGTGCTTAACATAAAAAGAAACATTTTGCTAGCTTAAAGTAAAGTTAGCAGAGCATAAATATTTTTATTCACAATCGATACATAATGTGTTCATTACTGACGTTTAAAAAGTTAGAAAGCAGTTTATTATACACCATAGTCAATAATAAGTTCTCTTGGTTAGTAATGAGTTCTCTTGGTTAGTAATATCCATTACTTACCTTTTCCTCGTTCTAAATATTCTCAACAGATGGCAGAAGTTTTCGTATCTATCTTTACATTTAGCAGGTAACAAACAGTCAGTCACTGTTTTAGCAACTTCTCGCTATTCCGGTGGTGTGCAACTTACATCAGTTTCACTATCAGGCATTTTAAATCGTGTAAATTGCAATTAGGAGCAATGTAATTAAATTTGGTTTAGTAGTGACACGAATTTACTTTGACAATTGTTGCAGCAATTGTCATTTTATCGCCACCCGAATAAAAACGCTGGTGTTGTGTCCTACATATATCAAGTATAAGGTATCAATGTAAGAACATAATTATGTACGATTGTGAATAAAATAGTATACATACCTCGGCGGGAAGCCATTACGCGTCGAGCAATTGCTGCCCTTGGCGCTTCGCGCCTCGGGCAGCAGCATTGCTCTCCGCGTAATGTTCTACTTCCGGCCTCCGTAAGTAATCTACTATTTTCCACTACTAGCTATGAAGTTGACAATTATTGCGTCTCCTAGCCAGCTGAGAAGTTGAATTTCTCTAGTAGTGGTTAACAATTTTTTCTATTATTAACCTAGGTTAATAATGGATAAATTCAAATGTTTTGAGAATCCAGGGATAGTTGTTTAACAAAAACTTGTGCAACATAATTTTGTATACCCAGGAGATTGTCTTTAACGTATTTGCTGCTTGAAATAACCTAACACGATAAAATTATTTGAATAAAAATGCCATTAGTTTAAAATTCGCGCTCAACCAATAATGACTGATGACATCCCGTAATACAACATGGCGGAATGCGGGAACCGGACAGAGCCGGAGCTTGGTTATGTTAGAAAACTATCTAAACAACAGAACTTTATTTAAACAAGTATTATATTCAAAAAACACCCAAACACGATAATTACAAACGTTGTTTGAAAATAAGTTTTATTAGTGGAAATGTCAATCTGCATCAGACTACTTGATTTTTATTTTATTAGTGGAACGGCGAATTTGCATTCCTGTGCTACTTGATTTTTACAAGAAAAATTTTAATTTTTAATTTTTGCCTTAAATTTGGCTAGTAGTGGCACCACGGCCGTGAAGACATTAATAGGCCTCGCACCTTATTCCGCTCGGGGCAAAGCCCCTCGCGAAATAATCTTGGTGCTCGGTCAATAATAACAGTCTTCACCACCTTGGTGTATAATATACTATTTAATGTAAATTAATGCAAAAAAATTATAAACTCGAGAATATAATTCACGTGTCACATGGTACATTTTTTATTAATTTCATTGGTGAAAGTACAAAAACAAACTCGCAGAATAGGCTATCAAATCGATGATAATTCTATCACCGCATGTTGACTGTCACCTGTTTTTAATAAATAAAATTGTTTACTGTCAAAGTGACAGAAAGTTTCAGTGTTTATTTTCTTTCAACGTTCATTATATTCTCTCACCAAATATAACACGTGTTATGATTAATCAACGATGATACCACTCGTTAAAACCTTTAGAAAATTGAACTCGTGCTTCGCACTCGGTCAATTTTCGTCGGTTTTAACTCGGGCTATCACCGATGATAATCATAACACTAGTTATATTATCCCCGAAAATAATTTAGTGCTACTAAATTCGCGTAATAAAACAATTTTTTTTGTTTATTTATTTAACTTGTTTTCTTCTATAATATAGTGCTTTTTAAGTACTACCTTGTGCCCAAATAACAAATTGGGTGCTTGAAGTTAAAAAAACATTTTGCTATAAGCTTAAAGTAAAGCAAACAGAGCATATATATAATTTAGTGCTGCATTATTAACGTAATAGAACAATTTTTGTTTAACAATTTTGTTTATTTTTTAAATAATATAGTACTTTTTATTGTCTCAAATAAAAAATTGCCGCTTAAGGTTTATTTTTTAAAATACATTTTGTGATCATAAATTAAACTTAGTAGAACATATTGTAACGTTCTTTTTAAAATAATAACAAAAATGCTGTTTAAATCGTCTATTCATAAGAGAAATATTAATTTACATACACTTAATTAAAAACACTATAACTATAAACTATTTAACGAACTATTTAAATGCTAGATATTTACAAATTTATTTCAGGACTATTTATATAAAAACTATTTATGTATTACAACAATTATTAACATTTATTTATTCACTAGTATTCGACTATTAACTAATTATTCAGAGTACATTTCACTATGTCGGGCAAACATTAACTGAGCTCCTTCTACCCGCGACATCAATTTATATCTTTCATAAGTTCTAGAACATAACCGATGAATCATACATGCAGCTGTTGATGAGTCACGTCGATGAGTCGCGTCGATGAGTCATACATGCAGGTGTTGATGAGTCATACATGTAGGTATGATTGATGAGTCATACAGTTGATGACTCATACATCTGGAATGTTCGATGACGGCGTATATGGGTTTACTATTCATTACAATATATATTTTCTTTATTGTAAATTAAGCTACAAAAATGTATAAACTCGACAATATAACTCACTCAATACAACTCACATAATAAAACATTTTTTTTTGTTTAACAATATACTATTTGTTACATTTTCTTTGAATATTATTATTTTTATTTAATATAAATGATAATAATTTAAATAAAAAATTATTATCGTAATAGCACCAAATCTTTTTAAATTCTTTTATATATTATTAAAATTTTTTTGAAATTTTAATTGTCGAACCTAAGAAATATTTTAAAAATATTTCTAAATATTTTAAAAATATTTGAAGATATTCTGAAAAACACGAAGCACTCAATTTTTTAATTAGGGACTAAAGTAGCTACACTTAAAAATCACTATATTATTAAAAAAATTAAACAAATAGTATATTGTTAAACAAAGAATTGTTGGCACTAGATTATTGTCGAGATAATAATTTTTTTTACGTTAATTTACAATAAAAAAATACATGGGTTATTCTTTCTGAACTCAACTACCGGCTAGGTCCAAAAATGGGCGCAACTTAGAAACGCCTGCATTTTAAAGCTTGAAACCTCTACTTTCGAAAGGCACATGGCTTCTATATAAAAGAATTTATATTTGGCCCCTAAAACAGAACAACCTAGCAAAGAACCTCTTCTTATGTTTAATCGTTGGCTCATTTTAAAGCTTGAAACCTCTACTATCGAATGGCACATGGCGTCTATAGAAAATAATTTATATTTGGCCCCTAAAACAGGATAAACACGTATTCAGTTAAAAAAAATTAGAAAAGTTGAAAGAAGTAGAAAAAGGAATCTTTTTGCTTTTTGCTTGTCGAACCTAAGAAATATTTTAAAAATATTTCTAAATATTTCAAAAATATTTGAAGATATTCTGAAAAACACGAAGCACTCAATTTTTTAATTAGGGACTAAGGTAGCTACACTTAAAAATCACTATATTATTAAAAAAATTAAACAAATAGTATATTGTTAAACAAAGAATTGTTGGCACTAGATTATTGTCGAGATAATAATTTTTTTTACGTTAATTTACAATAAAAAAATACATGGGTTATTCTTTCTGAACTCAACTACCGGCTAGGTCCAAAAATGGGCGCAACTTAGAAACGCCTGCATTTTAAAGCTTGAAACCTCTACTTTCGAAAGGCACATGGCTTCTATATAAAAGAATTTATATTTGGCCCCTAAAACAGAACAACCTAGCAAAGAACCTCTTCTTATGTTTAATCGTTGGCTCATTTTAAAGCTTGAAACCTCTACTATCGAATGGCACATGGCTTCTATAGAAAATAATTTATATTTGGCCCCTAAAACAGGATAAACACGTATTCAGTTAAAAAAAATTAGAAAAGTAGAAAGAAGTAGAAAAAGGAACCTTTTTAATTTTTTTATCGTATTCTTCGTCAAAAAATACATACATTTTGTCCACTGCGTTTTTTTCCTAGAGTGCTTCAATTTCGAGTAAAATTAAGAACAACAATTTCCCAAGATAAGGTGCTGGGTTCATCTTACGTGAACCACTCTACTAAAATTTGTGTTTCAACTTTCAACCTAGCAAAGAACACCTCTTTTTAATGTTTCATGGTTGGCTTATAAATTTTTTTAAAAACTTATTCTTTCCGAGCTATATTATGCCAGGAAAATAAGGTCAAAAAGTGGCGAAACTTTTAGTAAATTTTACGAGCAACAATTTTCATTATAGCGACTTTTTCCTAAAACCTGATAGTTCTCGAGATAATTAGGAAAATAAAATAATTAGGAGATAACAGGAAAATTAGGTCGAAACTTATTTTTACTTTTTTTTAATGAAAAATTTACGTTTAGTAAACCTTACGAGCAACAATTTTCATTATAGCCACGTTTTCCTAAAACCTGATAGTTCTCGAGATAATTTGAAAAATGTAAATTTTTTCCCTTTTGCACACGCGATATGCATCGGGATTTTTCAGAGCTTGTTTACAACCTCAGAATAAAGCTGCATACAAAAATTTGGCTTGTTGGGAATTTTTGAGAAGTTTAAATCTAATTTTCCTGGTCTATATCCAGTTTTAACCATTTTTCTGCATGTCCTTCATCCGTACAGTACTGAGTTTCTATAGTTCTGAGTTCTATAGTCTATAGTCCAGGAAGCAGTTGTTCTCTTTAATCAACAACAAAATCTTTATATTGAAAATATTTTTTAGATAACTTGTTTGGTCTTGTTTAGTACCAGTTTCTTTAGCTGAACCTTCATCTCCTACTTTACATTTAAAAGCCTCTCTTCGAGCTCTCTTTAGCACGAGCTCTTCGAGCTAGTGCTAAAAAACTTGCACGAGTGCATATTTCGTGCATCAGCTGTCGCCAAATTGAACGCTTGGCACCGAATTAGTGTGAACCGAAAAGCATAAATCGAACGGTTGCACGGCATCAGTTCTAGTCCGTGCAGCATCGGTGCATATAAATCGAAAATGCTATAAGATTAATTGCAACATACTTATGTTTATAATTGAGGTTATGTAGTTTATATGCGCATTACGAGACAGTGAGAACTGCCAATGCAAATATCTAATTATAAAACCGGAAACATCTACTCCGCCATATTCAGACACCATCCCGGTCGTATGTGGTAGATGATTATGCTCTTTCCTAAAGTTTTATATTCTAAGCACCAAAATGATTTGCAAACAGTAACTGTTTTTTCACTAGTCATGGAATTTGCGACACAAAAAACGACGTGTAAAAAAACATCATTTTGCACGTGTTGTATACAGTATTTCTTGCAATTTCTGAAAACAGTAAAAAAAGTTCTTTTTTAACCAAATCGCTTTGACAAAAATGACAACTTAAAGTTTTTAAAAGATATTTTAGTTGACAATTGCAAAATTAGTATATTATATACCATGGTACTAAAGTGCCTCTTTTAATACCGAGGGTGAAGTTTTTTGCCTGAGACGTAATCGAGGGTAACAATCAGCTGAGCAATTAAAAGACACTTTAGTTCTGTGGTATATACGATATTTTCTTGCACTCAGTGCTGCCTAATAAATACTTTAGGTTAATGTTATATTATTTGAAAAATAAAGTTAAAAATGGACAGTTTTATTGCATATTTGTTAAATAAATGTAACAACAATTACAAAACCAGCTGAAAATGCTAAGCCTAGCGTTATCAGACGGACTTATTAAGAGCGCTTCAGTATTTATCAATAATTCGTTGTGAAATAATATATGTTACCTACTCTTTCCCCGAGTCCTTCCAAGACATCTACTTACCTGAATCATCTAACCACCCACCGCGTTAACCCCCCTCTCCCCGGTACCCACCTACCCATCTGATCACTAACTAACATCACGAGTTACGCGCCTCGATTCATGCATCATCCATCCGAGTCACCCACCTACCCTTCGAGTCATCCACTCTAGTCCATCACGGCTCAACTTTCAATCCCCTGATTTGCCTACTTATTATTCCTGAGGTCACTTACTTACCTCCGGGTCACTCGCAATCCTCCCGGGGTCACCCACCTTTCCCTTGAGTTAACCATCTACTTTCTCGACCGCGTCCACCCTCGAGTCGTCTATCTACCTCCCGGGTCACTCATCAACGCTCGTCACTCACACACCTTTCGGGTTATCCACCTACCCCTGGGATAACTCACCGAGTCCTCTGGTCTCCTACAAACCCCCCGGATCGCCAGTCTAACTAAATGATCACTCACCTACCTCTAAGTAACCTATCGCTCCCAAGTTACAATCTAAATAAGTCAGTTATCCAACTCTCCGAGTCAACTATCCAATCCATCGGTCACTCCCTAGTTACCCAACCACTTTTGTGTACCCCCCCATTTTATTCAACATAAAACTATACATTCTTAATTCATATATTATTATATGTATTAATAAAATTTTCCGGTGGGATTAAATAACAACCGTTTTTTTTTAAATTTAAATATTAACACGTAAATTGGTTGTGAAACGTTAATTGTGAACATGTAGCAATCATACCTAACCTTACTATTGTAATTTTGTAGCAAATATGTGACAGATCTTAACGCTTTGACATTAAATCAATTATAAAAGTAAGGTTAGCACGTTTTGCGGTATGTTCACAATGACTGTTACACCGCCAACTTCGATATTAAATTAACATTTATTTATTTTTACTTTTAATCACACCGGGATTAAAAGTGTTTTTTGCACTCCGTAGACTAAAAGTGCCATTTTGCTCTTCCGTTTGAAAGACTAAAGTGTCACTTTTAGTCCCGGAGGGATTAGAATTACTTTTAATCCCGGAGGGATTAAAAGTAAAACAAATGTTAATTTAACGTCGAAGTTGGCCGCGAAACAGTCATTGTGAACATACCACAAAACATGCTAACCTTACTTTTGTAATGTCAAAGCGTTATCATATGTCACACATTTACACAAAATTACAATAGTAAGGTTAGGTGTGTTTGCGGCATGTTCACAATTTCAGAGGGACGTTTCTGGAGGGATTAAAAGTAAACAAACAAATTAATGTTACTATGCCAACTAGTTTATTCAAAATACTAGTTTAACAAAAATCCAAAATACAATATGAGCTAATTATTGTGATTTATATGTACAATGACATAGACATAAGCACAATTAACAAAACTAAATAGTCAATCTTCAGGTTTATGAAATAATGTGGAAGCTGTTAGATTATCAACCTTCACTTCTTCGAGTACAATCGGGATGTCAGGTTGTTCGTAGATGTACGGATAGAGGAATTTGTACCAGATCAAATTTTATTTTAATATTGAATCGTCTGGCAATACTATACTTAGCATTTCCAATCGGTTTTGTAATTGTAATTGCATTTATTTAACAACTATACAATTAGATTGTACATTTTTAACTCTTTTTTTATATAATATAACTTTAACTCAATGTATTAGGCAAAACGGAGTGCAAAAAATAGCGTATATACCACGGAACTAAAGTGCCTTTTAATCCCTCAGGTGATTGTTGCCCTCGACTACGTCTCGGGCAACAAACTGCACCTTCGGGATTAAAAGAGGCACTTTAGTCCCTTGGTATATAATATACTATTTAATTCTTCTGGGACTAAAAGTGTTTTTAATCCTTCTGGGACTAAAAGTGACACTTTAGTTTTCTAAACGGACGATTAAAATGGCACTTTTACTCAACGGAGTACAAATAGTATATACGATTTGTATAAGACGATCTATTGTAGCACGAGTAAATTGAGGACCCATCAAGAGAAGCGAGGTGCGTTCCAAAGGAACGAGTGGTGTAATACGTCTTATAAAACAACTATAACATACTATTTTTTTCTACTTTGCGTCATTGATTTTATAGAAATTTTTAAGGAGGATACAGCGAAATGTAAAAATGTAGAGAATGACGTGAAATTTAAACCTCGAGTTCTTTGACACTTATTCTATTCGGTAACTTTTTTTTATAATTTTCTTGTGTACCATTACCGAGAAAAATGGAAAATAAAATCCAGAATTTAACATGGGCTCTTATGGAGACCGTCTAACCTTTAGCAGTTTTAACGAAAAATTCTGATGAAGAAATGTAGGGAATCTGATAAAAAACTAAAATGACATACTCTCATATTCGAAGAACAATGCTGCCCAATATTTTTGAAATCTTGTGTCTAGTTAATGCACAATAATAATTTAAAGTAAACATAACAAGAATTTTTCACGACATATGTGGAAAGACAGCAGAGATGTGACAACACCTCATAGCGCGCGAATTCAAATAACAGAACAGAATGATCACATATAATGACTGTTATAATAATCTATATTTTATTGTATTAACTAATAATCATATATTTTATTAATCAAATTATGTTGAACAATTCAGTCTTATGCGTTAATAATATCAGAATACAAATTCGACGGAAATATTGCAAAATGTAAAATTACCTTTTGCAATGTGATGAATACAATTTATCATCACAATCGGAATATCCACGAAATCAGTAATACAAACACACTAATTTTAAAAATATATGTATTAAACCTCAACAACTTTTTATATATTTCTTGTATCTGCTGAGCAGATTGTAATCTTTAGACTATACAAAAGTTAAAAAATAGAATATTCCCATCTGTAATTGCATACAAAATTACAAAACATTCAACATGTTTCCACTTATATTTTTTTGGTATTGACATTTGGAGGTTAGGATGTCAACTCAATCGAAAGCTGAAACCTAACACTGCTACCAACAAAATCGATTGATTTCTTTGAGGTGTTGCCACGATTCTTAACCTATTTACATTCATATTTACACTTTCAACAATTAAACAAATGCACTCCAATCGACTTAAATTATTTTAATATATACAAATAATTAATAAATGCATTATAGGCATTCATAATAAAATGATTTTGTTCAGTTTTAAGAATGTTAATTTATTTTTTTATCGATTGGTATTTGTTGTTAGAGCCTATGTAAAAGCATAGGAGATATCCCCTTGCCCTTCACCCCGCAAAGATCCGCTGTAACCTCCTTAAATTCAAGCTATTACAATCTAGCGATTTTTGCGTGCAATATGCGGTAACGTTATCAAATGACATTAAACGTTTTATGAGGCAAAAATGTGTTAAATGTGTTTATATATGTAGTATAAAACAAATGTTACCAATCTTACAAAACAAACAGTTTTCAGTATCACAATGAGCCTATTACTAAAACAAAGTAGAAAGCAGTTATATTCCATTCACTCCCTGGAAGAGTAACTGTTAGGGTCTTTGATTTGTAATTTTGTAAAGTATTTAAAACTAACCATTTTAAACTTTTCACAATTATCATGATGTTGGCATGAATTTGATATTGTTTGAAATTTCCCGGCTTAGAAATATCTCGGCAAAAAACAAATAGGTACTTAATTGTCAAAAACCGGTAAATAATCTTCAGTCTTGACGTTGTGCAGAATGTGAATACATTTCAATAAGTTTTAACGTTTCAACATGAAGCAAAAGTTTGACAGAAACCAACATAACCTAGATATTAGGTATTTTTGATGGCCTAATTTGCAAGAGGTGCGATATACACTATAACAAGTTTGCAGGATCCAAGTACCTACTATTATCAATACTATTACACTGTTAGTATAGTCATTAAATCTGATTGCTATACTGATTGAGTTACTCTTCCCGAAAAACGAATAGATTATATCTTCAAACAAAGTTCAGGCAACGCCAGTTTTTGGGCCATATTAAATAGAAAAGTGTATCGCAAAATGAAGAGCATTTTAGAAGATTCTCGAAGTAAAAACTTTTGAACCATTCTCGTATGTTACAGGTGAAGATATAGAAGATGTAGATAGGTAGTCTTTATAATGTTTATTCATAAGTTTTATAGATTTCTACATTAAAAAGGTTTAATGTAAACCGTATTTTTTCCATTAATTAAATCATTAATTACCCAAATCTCATCACCCTAGTAGGCCATGGAAATTTTAGGGTTATGGGGAAATTATATGTTTTCTTATGTTAAACTTTTAGAAACGTCAACTAAACTGTCAAAAACAAGCCTACTATTTATTTGATCACATTATACTCAAAAACTACCTACTCGGAAATAACCTAGTAAAAAGTCATATATGTAGTACAAATATAAGGTTAGTGGGTAACCCTTCGAATGGTATTGTATAGAAACAGCTCTGTTACGATAATTATATAGTAATTATAACGATACGATTAATAATGTAATAAATATATTCAATACTTCCTATAATCAATTTTTGTTTTGATAAAAATGCATTTCTGTTCAGTATGACAATCGTAGCCGTGGGTTGTACCAATACTGAACTCATTCACGTCTTTTGCTAACATAAACAGAATTAACTCCTACCGCTTTTTTAATGACGACAGACATTTTCTAAGGGCTTCGGGGCTTTGTAGTGAATTATTAAACAAGCTAGGCTTATTAAAAACTTAATCCGACTTTTAGGGTACCAGATATACAGCGTGTCCCTAGATGTGGTAGACATTTTTATTATTGAATCTAACAGAATATTCTTTTCAAGTTTTGCTTCTTTTAAAATTATTAGAAGGTATAAGTAATTTAAATATTGCTTTTAATAAAGTGGGATATCTAGAAAATGTATTGTTTTCTAAGGAAAACCCGTAATAGCATATCCTGGGTGATTCATAATAAATTAATGAATTAAACGGAAATGGTAGAATTAGTTTATAATTAATGGTTTCTTCAAAATAAATATTTTCTTGAAATTTGCATGAAATAAAATAAAACTTCTTCAAATTAAAGGAATGGATAGTTCTATGGAGTTTTAAGGGTGGCCCATCTGCAATTAATAAACACCTTGTATTACTTACGTACACAATTTTTTTTTAAACTTTATTGGAGACGAGAGAACAATATTTTCTCAGGGGTGAAATGTGTGATATAGGAGTAAGTCTTCTTTTTGCATGAGGAATCTACCATTCCTACAATTGAATCAATAATTACGAATCACTGTATAAATAGTTTTAACCTTCTAAAAATGCACCGTCATTAGCGTTAGATTTTTCTCATTTACGAACTAGATCTGTATTTTGTGGCAAAGAATCTACTGATGATTTTCCAAAGGACCCCGCACATTCCTTAGAGGAAATGGCTACCGGTTAAATTGTTTCAAATTTTGATATTTTATAGCTGATATCCAGCTGATCAAAAGTCCTCATGGGAATAAAATCCAAAGTTGCTATTTTTCAAGTTACAGAGCAAACACTGACGAAAAATGTATTTCGGTATGCAAAAGTGCGCGTAAGAACACACAAATGGAGAGATATTGAAATTCTCCCAGATAAACACAAAATCCATTTTCCCGTCAGTTTTTGCTCTGTAACTCGAAAAATACCAGCTTTTAAACTTTGTGCCCAAGAGAACTTTTGATGAGCATGAATTGAGCTACAAAATATTGAAATATGAAACAATTTGACCGGGAGCCATTTTCCATAATGAATGTGCGGGGTCCTTTGAAATCTTTTGGATCAATTTGGGTCCTAAAACGCCGAGAAATGAAGAAAGGTTTTTAAAGATTTTTTTACGAATACCAAACTTTCCCATCCCATGATTATAAAAGAAAGCAAAAACGATAATAATGTTGAGAAATAGCACTGCCTTACTTTCCACACAATTTATTTTTAAACAAGGTGATATGCGATACAGTTCTACCGTAATCAGAGAAATTAAAGCCTATTGATTTCGTCGAAAGTCATGAATCTGTCTAATTTTCTGTATAATAGCAGACGATGGCAATGCCGTTAAGCGTGTCTTTAATTTTTTTTAAGTCTGTTTATTGGCGCTGTATAGTGGCTTTAAGTCGCCATTTTGAACATTTTTGGGGGATTAAGGTCACCACAACATTTAGCCGTTCAGGCGGTTTGTCATTCCCATGCAGTTTTCCGCATTCGGTCCCGACAAGTGTTGCCTATATATGGGGTATTTTTGAAAAGGTCAGATCAAAGTCAATGGCTGAGGCATAAGTTTCTTCTATTTGCTGTTTTACTATATTATCTATACTAATCTTAGTTTCAATAGCTAGTGACCTCAATAGGGTCATTTGGGGTTAATTTCGACAGAACAACCAAAATTTCTTTCCAACCTAACAGCCAAACAAGCAGACAGCAAGTTCAGCGGACGCATCACCAACTGTATGCACGGTTGCGTAGTACACAGTGTTGTAATAATGTGGGGTCAAAAGAAAAAAAAATTGTAGTAAATAATAAATCCTCCAACTTGATGAAATATGAAAAGTTATAAATTGCAAAATAAATCTGTTATTGTTGAAATCCACAAACACAAAATCACGGTAAAACAGTCTGAAAATATACACAACTAAATATCACTTACCTTTATAAAAAAAACTTTCCGGCTATAATTTTTAAACTGGAAAACAAGTTCCATAAATGCATGAGACGAAATCAGGCGGATCGCTAATTAATTAGGAAGCTATTTAAATTATATCTGTAAAACGTTGTTAATGGACCAGACACAAATAAATTTTTTTTTAACATTTAAATTGATAATTTTATTTATTAACACAGAAAAGAAATAAAAATTTAAAATTCTATGAAGAGAAAAGAAAACAACTATTAAAAATTAAAATTAAAGAAAATCAAATTAAATCTCGGTGTCAAATAGATTTAACAAAATAAGAATTAAGAGACATTCTAATTCTCTTTGTCCTTTTTAATTCTTATCTGATCAATCCAACAATCTTAAATTACTATTAATAAATAATAAATTAAAATTATTTTAAATTTTAAAATTATTTGCGCCACACAAAAAAGTTAATCATCCTAACTTGAAAATTAGCAGATTTCTGTTATAGTTGGTAGAGGTCGCTTATTTGTTGATAAGATGTTCACATTCCATGTCATCCTTCAAATGGATTTTATTTGTGATTGTTGAAGATAATTATAATTATTAAAGTTGCAACACGTATCTTCCATGACGTGAGAACATAAAATAATTCGATTATTTGCAAGAAGATTCCATCACCTTCTTTTAATTTGTTCCATACAAAATAAATTTCCAAACATTTCTCCAAATAATAATAACAGTCTGAACACCAAATTTAAAAAAAAACTGCACTTTCGTTTATTTCACTTTAAGTTCACTTTGATTGTTCATTTTAATTATTATTAATTAAATTAAGAACTTATAAAAAAAATTAAAACAAGATGGCATTTGTCATAATCTCACTTTGTTGACATGTAAGTGACATAAAACTCACCAACATAACCTCGAAATTTGATCAAAATAACGTACAAACTAACATGACTTTTGCTCTGTATGAAAATTCAAGAGAAAGTAACCAAATTTTCGTGGTGTTTTTATAATAATTGGAAAACAATTGCGAATCGCTAGTGATTTTCCTAGTTGGAACTAGAAACAAAACAACATCTTTCCCACCTTTCTAACCAAATTGTTGATAAAAAATTAAATCAATTGTTTAAAAAATGTTATAAAATGAAAGAGGATAATTTTTCCTTCATTTTGGTACCTAAAACGCCTATTAAAATACAAATTTAGAGTTAGGATTCATTGAAAACCATCTTGAATTTTCTAACAAACATAACTTCACAAAAATTCAAATAAAAACATTTTAAAATTTTGCTACATCCTTTTCTTATCACAAAATTAATCCTAAGATCCTATCAAACAAAAATTACATAAATTTTGACTCTAAAATTATGAATATAAACTAAATTTTAACATTCTAGCAGACCCTGTGAAAGGTTACAATTTTGGGATTTCAAAGACCTAAACCTTTTCTATAAAAAGTTTCCCACTGACATTCTAGTGTCAAATGCACGCTAGAACCTGCTTAACCATATTGCAGTAAAATATTTTACTTAGAAATTCAAATAACATTGAAAAATATCAATTATATTTATCAAATATAATTATGAATCGTCAAAGAAATAGAACACTTTCTTGAAATTCAATAATAAAAACTGTAAGTAAAGTTATAAATACTTGTGTATACCTTCTCACTTATGCCTTTAATAATTTTCAGGTGAAAACATGCCATAAAATGGCTTCAAAATATCTAAATGTGAAAATATCAACCAACGACAGAAAATCATTCATCTTAAAATTGAGTTTGTGAAATTCAAGTGAAGAATCTGTTTAAAATTTACCGTTTTCCATCTCACAGTGTTGTAATGTGTATTTTCAACATATTTACTGCAAAATTTTATTGTTTTTAACATAAAAAAAATTATAAGATTCTTTCGCCTGGAAGATAGGCAACACATCGTGCATACTTGTTATGCGGGATGCCTATATCACAACAATAGTTATTCAATATATTTGGACCACCACATTATCTTTGTTACTGTTGGAGTTTGTATAAGGCTATCATTAATACTTTTATGGCATACTGACTCGTAAACATCTGTTTATTGAGCTCTGTTTCTATGGGTAAAGTTTCTTTTTACGGGCTAGCCCGTTAGGAAGCTCGTAAAAATTATTACGGGCTCGTTATCATTGATACCATAGCAACATACTTATTTATTTAATACGTTCATATATATCTTACGTATTGTGCTGTACTGCTTCAGTAAATGAAAGAATTATTTATTAAAGATTTACGAGTCAGTATACCATAAAACTTTGTACAATGTTCGACCGTTACACGAACCTTACGTGCTCGCACGGATAACAAGCTCGCTAATCGCTCGCTTGTTAGGTACCGTACTCGCACGTAAAGTTTTAAGTAATGGTCTTGCAACGTAAGTAACTATTTGATATATGTGACTTTAAAAATGTAAAATGATAGACACAGTCGCCCATGAAGGAATAGTCAGACTTTGCCAGTGGTTAGATAAGCATTAAAGAATGAAAATTCCTATATACCATTTTTCTCATACTTCTATACTTTTGGAGAAAAACGGCATAGAAGTTCAGCCCAATGTTTTCAAATAAGAATGCAAATGACACATATTTTGAAGTTCAAGCAGATAAACAATACTACTCGTTTTTAGAATGTGCAAGGGTAGCGTAATAAAGTAATAAACCGGTCTTTATTTTGGTCAAGTGTTTCGTACAATAAGAACAGATAAATAGAACTAAATAAACAAATCATGTTGGTAAACGACCTCTAGTTTGATATTATGTTTCAAAAACGGTATTTTTGATTTGTTCCATTCCAATAAAAAAATAAGAATATCTATTGATGGATAGACTAAATTATCTAAACATGTCTTTACTTAATTAACTAATATCTGTTTATCATCGAATAACAAATCAAACTTAATGATATCATTAAATGGGTCAGTATTAAAATGACCCTAATTCTGCCCGCGTTTCCTACTAGAACACAGGGGAACCCCTTGGATTTGTTTTGACTACAATATTCCTAATAGAACGTTTTAAGTTGTTTCAACAACATCCAAAATGGAATGTGCGCCGTCTGCATCCTTGTTGTGCTCATTCAACAGATGGCACGTTTTGTACTGATGGTGTCAATTTCTATTTGACTTAACAGCACTGACCTGCATCAATTATATGTACTTTTCTGAAAAAGTCGGGCAAAGTTTTCTAAATTTTTAAGTTTATTTAATTGATCAAAAAAAGTTGCTGAGGCTTTATGTTTCTAATGACCAGTGAAGCTTATCCTGAAAGTGATTAGGTAGTGAATCACCGTATAACAATATATATTTAGAAAAGAACAAGTATGCGAAAGTGCAATAATATACAGTTCCATTTAAAAAATATGTATATATTCCGTATCAGGTGACTTATACATTGTTTTGTGATGCCACGATACGTATCTACGTCAAAACACCTTTTATAAAAAACTTTTTTTTATCTCCATTAATAACAAAGATAATGGGGTGGTCAAAATATAACAATTACCCTGTACATTACCCCTTGTATTATCTTGTATACTCATACCTGAACTATCTACCTTGACCTGAACATTTCTGGGGTCAGAGAACCAATTTCTAAAAAGCTCAAAAAATACACCTATATGTGGCCTCTTGCGGTTCCGCCTAAAATGCCGAAAACCACATTCGAATCCGCCAACAAATGACTGAATGCCGTGTGGACCAGAATCTCCAAAAATGCCCAAAATGGTGACTTAAAACGACCATAGCGCGCGAACCATCGACTTTTCAAACATCTGGGAGACACGTCTAGCCGTATTTGCCATCTTCTATTCTTATATTAAAAAACTACCCAGATTTAACAGATAAAACAATTTTTAAAATGTTCAGTTCAAACGATTGCGAAATGTTCTTCGTATATTTGAATAGCTCTCGTCGAAAGCTTTAAGACGATACCAACCACAGTCGTGTTACGCTCGCGGTTGCCGAGATAGACTGAGTCAAACGCAGTTGCACACCCAGAAATATTACATTATTTTATTATTACATTATTAAAACATTAGTTAGGCACTTACCTCTTTGAGTAAAAAGTAATGGAATTTTTTAAAGCAGGCTGTTAGTATTGAAATTGGTATGTTATTATATGTATTGTTTGCTATACAGAAATATGAGTGTGTTTTTAATTATATGCATTTACTTCTTTCCTGGGGGGACCAACAAAGAGCCAAAAAGTTTTTCAATTGGCCATGTCTCTCCGAGGACCCTCTTAGGCTACGTGTCTGTTCTCTTGTGATTCACATGGAACACACGATATTCTAAGAACATTCATAAAAGAATTTAAAAGCAACATACTACTTATGTACAAGCATTATATTACCATGTGGTCGACAGAAAAAGGAATTAGAGCAAACCACGGCCAAGTTATTAAAGGGTTGATAACATAACTTTCGCCTACCGTAATCGTATGCGGAGACACTATCAACTGCGCAGAGAAATAAACGAACCGTCAAAGTCAAATTTAAGTGTTGTGATACCAACCTTCACAGCATGTTCACAGGCTGTTAAAATTCCTGTTTATATTTGATCGCATGGTATATACTATATCTGATCTGAAGAGAGACTTGCTATAAGTCATGAGGATCCAGTCTTATATCTCCCGTTCTAGTGGTCAGGCTGGGCGAGTTATCGGGAATTGGGCGACTTTTAGATATTACCGCTAAATATTTGTAACAATCGCATGCCGTAGTTTGACCAGTGAGCATCGCAGTGCAGCCAGTACAGAGGCTTTTATATATAGACTTATGCTCTTCAGCCAGGTGGTGATTTGGAAAGAGTGTATCGTGTATTCTTTCCCAGTAGTAGATGTTGGTGCTGGCGGCAACCTGGGTGTAAGATGATGGTGAGACAAAGCGTCGAGCAAACAGCTGGCCGATGTTGGGCCGGCGGCTATTGTTAGTGATGGCCGGCGGTGGTCTTGGTAGATTGACGTTGATGCCAACTATGTCGTATGTTAACGGCAGCGTGCGTTTGTGATATTTTGGCGTGGCCACTCTCTCTCTCTCCCTTTCCCCCTCTTTCTCTTTCCTACTTTGAACGAGGCTGAACTAGTATCACAGCCTCCTACCATGGCATGTAAAAACAATACGTTGTTGAAAAATAAGTAGTGAAACTGTCCCTTTGTCTGGCTTTAGAAAGTATACATTTGAATGTACACCGCTACAGCGACCAATCATGATCACCAGCAAATCTACGTCTTCACTCACGATAACTACAAAGTTATGTTGTGCAAGGTCTATTGCTGTGGTGACAATAAGTGTATCCGAATCCCTCTTGTGCCTGAGTTTGTGTTTGTATATCTCAATATACAAACAAACTCAGGGTACCTTTAATGAATGAACAACTTGAGCTCAGTAATTCTCCGTTACTGGAAGTATTAGATATTTAATTATGATTATTATTATTATTTTATCTAGTTACCTATTTTGTATCTACCTTAGCGACGTGTTTGTTTATAATTATATTACCTTTGATAATGACAGCATAGCTGTCGAAACAATATTGTCAGGTTGTATTTTAATAAAACTGTGAAACTTTTACTAATCTTTATTTATTTCATGATTATGGAGTTCCACAAAGTAAGGCTGGAAACAATAAACAAAAATAATAAAATATAACCTAATAATAAGTAGGTACGTTAGCAAATGCTTACTCTTAGTCTTATGAACGGAAAGGCTGTAAAAGAATGTGTTTTTGCTATTTCCCGGAAATTTCGGATTTTTACCGGTTTTTCAACGACCTTTTGCGCGAAAACCACACGTTGTACGACACAAATTATAAAAAACATGAATTGTAGATAATTTTCTCGTCTTTATTTTAATATAGGATCACCTTTTACGTAAAAAACTTACTTTTCAAGTAATAAGCCAAAAACCAAAAGAAAACTGTGTTTTTATGATTTATCATATTTGCCGTGAAAATTTTTGTTGGACAACTTCAGATTCGTATTCAGCACCCCAAAAACCATAAACAAAGTCACAGAAAACAATTACACCAGAACTTTCCACTTCAAGCCATTTTTGAACACCATTTGACTGGACTATTAGAGAACTTTGCAGTTCTGAGAAATGTGCAGCATGGAACTACGAGTATCTTTTCTCCCTTGAAATCTGCTTTTGTAACCAGAACAATCTTATCATCAAATAGATCGAAATAGTTTGAAATTTATTTATTTCAGAAAAATTTTATAAATTGAGTGCTTAGTAAACTCTATGTAATTTCTAGAAATTTCGAGAACTTTCTAAACACTCTTAAAACCTTCAAGAACGGTCTATAACTTTGCTATCCCGAGAGTTTGGCGGAAATGACCTTTCAAGCAATTGCTACTTTTGCATGGTGCACCCTTCAAATGTGCAAGTCAATGTTTTTTCATATATTTATTGTTAAATAATGTACAGGGTGTTCAATCCTTAGAACGACGTTATGGTATTTTTTTTCTAACTTTACAATGACGTCATAAAGGGGAAATTTCCGATAAAAATGTGTAGGTAAGCAACTCATCATACATAAGTGTAAATCGGCTTTTCGCAAACGTCTGCACGAGAAGATACTAGAAACAATCGATAGAAAGATCAAGCGATCAATGATCATTTCATTTCTTAATAATAGTAAAACCGTCAACACCGCCACATGTTGCCAACATGCAGTTAAAAATGTAACTACAGTTTCATATTTGTTCATACTAGGTTATAATACCTGCTACGCGGGTATAAAGTTTTGTTTATACAGTACCAAAAAGCTTTAGGAAACATCTAAAAATGACTTTAGAATATTTTAGAAACCATTAAAAACGTAAATAAAAAAAGCAAAAAATAACGTCCCAGCCATTCTGTAGCATTGAAAATATCACATGGAGTAAGGCTCTGAAAACAAAACTTTTTTCTAAAATTAGTTTAGTGTAAAATTTCCACAATCTAAACACAAATGTGTATAAAGTGTTGCATAAGCGAAATAGTCACGCCAAGAAAGTAAGAAAGAATATAGAGAATCAACGTATATAAATATTGATTGTCAGTTTTAGTAAAATTTACTTGCTTTGTTTTGCAACTTTGTTTTGTTATAGTTAACTGAAATCATTTTAATGACATTGTAAAATTAAAAAGTTTTATTTTATAATAGAGTATTTAAAGAGTAGAATCAAAAAATCGTAAAAATATACAGGGTCTTCCATAACTAGTTTTCTATCAACCAACTTTGATATTTAACTTTTTTCAAGATCTTTACAGTTTCTAAGATAAGGTACAGGGTCATCTTACGTGAAACACCCTGTACAATATTTTGCGTAGTTGTAATCCATATATAATGGATTACGAGCTCGTTCGGGGTTTATATCCTACAGAGTGGTCGGTGCAAATTGTTAATTTAAGCGAAGAAACCTTACATAAAAGCAGATTTTTTGCTATAAAAACAATTTCAAGGTTCGTACCCACATTATTATTACCTATATATTAATTAAGTGAATTTAATTTTTAAAGGTTTGAAGAACCGGCGATGTTTGCTAGTACTTAGATAATGATATATGTTATTACTGCTGTTTATTTACTTTAATTAGTAATATTACTACTTATTTAGTTAATTACTAAGATTGTAACAAGCCGGTCCCCTTAACGTTCATAGAAAAAAATAGCACTACCTACTAAAGGCTGTAAAACAGACCTCTGTTTCAAGATTGCATTGGAAACGTAACGTTAACTTTTGCAACTAAACTACCTCTTTAAGTTTTGAACCGCGTACACTAGTCCTACCAAGAAACGCTTTTGATATTTATGTTATTTAGGCCGGGACCCTGATGGAAAATTCAAGTCTTTGACCTTGACGAAGAAGGCGCGAGCCACCATCTTGTATGAAAGGTGCAAAAAATGTTTTTTTTTTAAATAATTACTCGGCTTAATCTGATGTTCGCGGTTATTTAATTTTTTGCCCTTTTTGACGTTCCAGGTCGGTTGATGCTGACGGCTTCATTATACTGTTCGTCATCAATGTGATCTAACTCGTTATCTATGTTCCTGAGAATCTGACTAATAAGCAAGCTGAAGAAAATGCTGATGTATTGATTGTCAATACTGCGATTTTCTTGTGCTCAACATTTGATACTGTTTTCGTCCTTGGAGAATTCACCGCAGACGTTGGAACACGCTTTCTGGTTGCTTTGTATAGCGGCGACTTGGAAAAGGAAACCTTGGAAGAAGTCCGCTACCATTGTTTTGAAAATTATGTATTGTGTGTTTAGGACGTACCACCAAGTCCAAACATGGTATGGAGTCTGGATTCAAAAAGAATCCAGAAGACTGGGGCTAATGGGCTGTCCGGTAACAATGACAGAGAAACTAGCATCAGAGACCTTATTGAATTTTATTCCATGCAATTACAAAAAAGGATGCGGCGCAGCATGTGACTGCAGGAAAGCTGGCTTGATGTGTTCTATTGTGTGTGGATTCTGTAGTGGTCAAGCATACGAAAATGCACCAGAGCTTCGCATCGAGAGCGAGGAAGGTGAGGAGATTTTATCAATTGAAGGTCAGATTCTCAGGAGCATAGATAATGAGTTAGAAGATAAATTGTGGACGAACACTATAATGAAGACGTCAACATCAACCGACCTGGAACGTCAAAAAGGAAGAAATAAGGATAAATAGTAATTAGGAATAACAGTAAGAAAAAAATCGCCGCGAACATAGATTACCAAATCTTTCCTCCACTGTAACTCGGAATATAGAATATAAATATTAGACTTACAAAGAGTGTTTATACAAAAAATATTGGGAATTTTATCTTTTTCAAGTTTGACATTTTTGTCATAGGATCAACCGTTGAGTAATCATTTTGAAAAAACCCTTTTTGGCACCTTTCATCCAAGATAGCGACTCGCGCCTCCCTCCCCTCAAGGTCGAAAACTTGAAAATTTCATCAGGGCCCAGACCTAAACAACATAAAAATCCTTTCCACTTCACTTTATTTTGGCCCTACTGACTGGACTACACGTTAATAAAATATTATAAAATATTTGGACATGCCGAACGCGGTCAAAGTACCGAAACTCATCTGTGGGCAAATCACCGAAAGTGGTTTAAAACTCAGAAAAGTATATTTGGGCAAACTGCCGAACGCGATCAAAACTCATCTGTGGTAAACTTGCCGAAACGTATTGTGCACAAATGGACGAACGTGAACAAAACACCAAATAGTATACCTACAATGATAAAATGAATAGAGCTCTTTACTGAAGCTATATGTTACATATCAATAATGGAACTTTAATTTAAAAAAGTTCTCCAAGTTTCCGGCATTATTTCATTAGTTTCGGTAAACAGCTCTATCTATTTTCTATCGTTCTATATTTTTCGGCGTCTGCTACACGTTCGGTCATTTGTGCACAAATACGTTTCGGCGGTTTGTCCACAGATGCATTTCGGCGTTTTGCCCGCGATTTGCGATTTGACCACAGGAGTGTTGTCCACATCTGTGTTTCGGCGTTTTCACCACGTTCGTCGATTTATCCACAGATGTCTTTTGGCGACTAAACCTCTTTCGGTAGTTTGGTTAGAGCAGCCTGTCTGTGAGTTCGACAAAGTTGAGAGTTTTGGCACCACGTTTCCGATCTATTCGGCGTCGTTTTATGGTTTCGGCGATTTGTCCTTATTCGACTATATGTCCATTCCTATTTATTGTTTATCTTATTTGTAAAATCTAAGTTCGTTCCCCTTAATTGAAAATACTTCCGACGTCCCTGCATTTGTTTGTTTTTGAGCGTGAAATCGGAGTGGCGGAACATATCTCATGACACCGATTGCTATGATCATACGATCATAGCAATATGAGACATACGTCCCACCCTATTGACACGGGACGTATGGTTTTACTGTCTTAAAACATTTGCGGATATTGCATTTGTATAATAAGATATATTTTAAGTATAATAATTTAATTTTCTTTTATAGACGCTGAAGAAACACCAGCCGACCTCAACGCTCCAATAGTTTTTAAGGCAAGTTCTAGTCAGAAATCTACGAAGAGAGCAGCTTCAGAAACTGAGAAAAAGAAATCGCCCAAGAAACCTAAAAATAAACCGCTTTTATCGTTTAACGACGACGAAGAAGAGAACGACGACAATTGGTAAGCTTAAGTTTACCTTTTTTGCGTTTTTGTGTAGGTCCAATAATATAGTATTAATAAAATGGTTCTAAAAGCAACTGACCTATCCCAGATTTTAATATACGATTTATTATCTAGAGCTAGACTATCAAAGATTATTGTTACATGTCATAGCAAGCAATACTTAAAATGGGAAACTCAGTAGTCTGGAACCGTGTAATTATAGAACTCTAGATGTACTTGAACTATGAAATCTGAAAATTCTGGAACTATTTCATAAAAGCTTGAGACCAAATCGAAATTATAAATTTCTAACTCCTAAAACGATCAAGTTTTGAATCTTTG
Source organism: Agrypnus murinus (assembly GCA_929113105.1). Taxonomy (NCBI): domain Eukaryota; kingdom Metazoa; phylum Arthropoda; class Insecta; order Coleoptera; family Elateridae; genus Agrypnus; species Agrypnus murinus. The sequence goes on along the minus strand of OV816031.1, from coordinate 69,747,695 downwards.
TGACTCTACTCCTTGAAACTACAGTTACTAAGAATCTATGAAAATTTAAAACTTCGAAGTCTAGAGATGTTATAAATTTGAAAAGCAAAGAGATTGTTGAAAATTTTGTAACGGAAATTCTGAATCTTTGAAAATGAAACTTTTGACTTAAGAATTTATAAAAGTTGGACTTTTGAAACCTCGATATTCAATGGTTTGATTCCTGATCTTTGACATTTTAGATGCTTGGAATAATTCCTTAGTCGGCTAATGTTTTGTTTTCAATGTTAATCTATCTGCTTGTACCTAGCATAATTGGAAAACCGGTGTAATTGCTTCTAGATTTTCGATCTCAGAAGCAATTCAATCAGATAAAAGCACAGCTAAGTCTCTTTGCTATTATCAAAGATTTTCGGATTTAGTGCTTGTCTCAATTCATCGCTTTTTTATTCCATTTCTTCTCAAGAACCAAAATTATAAAATAACTACTGACCTCCTGTCAACTGTTTTTGTCGATGGTTATTGCCATACCATATCGTAACAGACTGCTGTAGTAAGGGGTTGCAATTAATTACTTCAGCTGAGGACCTTACTGTAAGGCTACGTATAGCCTTACAGAATGAATAATTATTTTGTTGGCTGAAGAACCCTTTTGTAATTTTAATTGACAAACTATTAATTAAAAATATTTTCACAATTAGTTTTGAAGCAAAGGACAGTTTACCAATAAGCAAAGCAGATTGGATTTTTAATTTGTTTCTGTTTTGCTATTTGTTTACTTTTTTTTGCTTAAAATAGAATTTTCATTAGAATCTGGGAACAACCTTTTATTCGTGAAGCTGCAAGAATTGAAAGGACTTACGAAGATGTTTCTCCATTACGCCATATTTTGGCTTAATCTTGATGCTTTTCTGTTGATAAGACAGTCGTTAGAAACTTATCTTCATAAAGTTGACGCATCTCAACCAGCTAATGCCCATCCAGATCACTATCCTCATCAAATCAGTTTAAATCTACAGCCGCAGTATTTTAAAAGGTCAAGGCTTAAAAACCTTTTTGGATGCGGTTGCCATACTCTCTCGGTTTGGAATAATTATAAACAGACTATCGTTTATCTGCGACTTCCTTTTGATTTGTGTGGGGATTCGAAGTGATTTTGTCAAAGACAAAATGTGCGCGCAACAGACAATGTTCCTTAGCATCGGCAGCTATTGCGTCACAGCGCTGCGGCACGACCTAGCAACCGCTAGTGATGAACGGTAGCGATCAGTGTGCGGTGCAAACACGCTCACGATGGTTAAATAATCGGTTTAGGACATTTCGGCGCAGCCTTTTCGACGCAAGAATTTTTCGGCGCGAGGCCGTTTCGGCGTGAGTCCGTTTCGGCGTGAGTATGCATATTGTTTCGGTTTTAGGGGGTAAAAATAAGGGGGCTGATAGTGGCACAAAAGTTACTTTAATTGTTAAAAAAATCAATTTGTTTTGTTTACAAGAATTCAATTTCTAACATAAAAAAAGGATACAGTAGTTATTTCTGATTATAACAAAAATATCTTATCCGCAACACAAAAATTTTAAAAATTAAAGTTGGAAATTAATTGTAAGAGCTGCATAAAACTACACTTTCACGACTGTTGTAGGTGTCCAACAAAAATGTTACAGCATCATCAAATTACTTGTATTTTTTTAAGGAAAGTAATATTCACAAAATAAGAAATATGTACATACATACAAATAACGCGAATAACAGAATTGTCGCCGAAACGTACTTTTGCCGAAAACGCCATCGCCGAAATGCCGTCGCCGAAACGGCCGCGTCGAAACGACAGCACCGAAAGGTTCCATACCGTACAGTTTCATATACAGAGCGCTAGAAAATATTTTTTCGAAACTTTTTTTTTATATTTTTTTATTGTTTTCTATTAATTATATGTTACCTTATAAAACCTGTTTGACATGATACTAAATTTACGCAGAAATTTAGGAGTGAGTTTTGTAATAAATTTTTTGATAAAATTTCACAATTGACAATTTTCCGTTTGCAACAGACCTTTACTTTTAATGCAAAATCTGTCAATCACGCATGTGTTATAATAGTATATTATGCAACGAGCACATAATGATGGTTATTAATACACGAGTATGACGTTTACAACACGAGCGCAGCGAGTGTTGTAATTCATACGAGTGTATTAATAACCATTATGTGCGAGTTGCATACACTATTTTTTCTTCGACCGTAACTGATTTGTCACTACTAACTAGACTTCTAAAACTGTTATAAGGTGTAACCTCAAACTGCAAACTGGGTGACGATCAGACGAGGACTTATCTATACTACTTCTAATTTTTTAAACTCTTATTGTGTTATAAAAATTCGCGACGAATTTAATTATTACTTTTTAAGACATATTTACGAAATTGATAAATAAAAGTACCAAAAAATACATTCAGAATTTCTTTAAATTAATATTTAATAAAACTAACAATAACAATAATTTGTTAGAACAGATTTAAAACAATAGTAATTATCAGTAATATTTATTATTCACTGCGTGACGATGCAGGAGAGGTACGTTCCCAAGTTTGGTAATATACTAACTTTGGCTCGTTTCTACGCAACCATTTGATATTATTGATTCTCATTGGTCAACAGCTCGTTATTCTTGACTCTCATTGGTCAACAACTCGTTGCATAATGAACCTCATTATGAAACGGCTATTGCATATATAATAATTGAATTAGAGTACAGGAGTAGAAAAACGTATATTTTCTAACTGTTATTTGTGGTTGCAGTGTTTGTAGTCTTAATATAACCAAGAGCTGTCTTCATGTTTGTTTATATTTTTAATATGATGCTTTGAGGTTAATTATCTTCGGATTTAGATCTGTTTACTTATTATTACATTATTTGGAAAATGTCTGATGCTAGTAAAGACGAGATATCTACAGCGGCTGCTGCGTGTACATTACTGAACATGCATTAGTAAAGAATAAAAAAAAACAAAATAAGCGAAAAATGTATGCGATCTGAAGTTAGCCATGGTGCTGTGCGCACATTTAATCGCAACTTTACTCAAAGATTTAGAACAAGATCTTAATAATTTACCAAAAAAATTTAATAGTAAATCTCTTAATTTCGTGTTTGCAATCTGTAAAAATGCATGAAAAAACTTACTCCTAAATTGTTGGGTAGATTTAGTATCATGTCAAACGTGCTTAATAAAAGAAAAATGAAAAAATCTCAAAAAGAATGCTGCGTAATTTTGTGTCTCACTCCTGTACAGTGAGTGGCTAAAGTCTGGAATAAGATTTATCACATCTTTCTGGTAAACTTTTCAGTAGAATGGCCAGACATCTCGATTTTTTTTGTTTAGGGAGTCTGCTTCATATAAGAATGTTTTCTCCCCCTCTTACGAGCAATCACGTCATGGACTATTTTTTAAATGACAAGCCCTTTTTTCCACCAAAACTCAAAAAAACTCTATATTACGAGATGTCCAATATTCTACTATAACAAGGATCTAGAATAAACAATTTACCCTGTACGGCCTACACATCTAAAATACGTTTTTTGAATTGATTTTCGGATAAAATAATTAAAAAACCGAAATTACTAATATTACTATCAACAGGATGGTTCACCTGTATATTTTGCAATTCCTATTAGACAGTATCCAGAATCTAGATCAAGCATCCGATAACAAAAAAAAAACAGATTTTTTCGATCTAAAAACAAACATCTACGTATTTTTTAAAAGAGATATAAGCACCAGAGCAAAAAAAGTAGGTTCATAATGCAATCTTCTACAGAATTGATATTCTTGTTGGAAAATGTTCGGGGGTGTCCCCTGAATGTAACGTCAAGTTGGCGGGACGGGGCGGTTGAGCGTTAGCCTGAGCACACGTTTTAATAAATATGTCGTGAACCGTGCATCGTACGACAAAAATAGTACAAATCGTTTTCGTAGATAATCACATTTTCTACAACTTTTATTCGAAACTTTTGTCTGTATAGTGCATAGGTTTATGTTTATAGCGCACCAAATTTTTTCCAACATGGTTATGTCTAAATATATAGTTAACGTTTGATGATACATTAAAAATGGTAATAACCAAATTTGTAGAACAAAATTTTTATAGAAAAAGACTCCAAATAAATTTTATTGAAAATTTTGTGTTCTACAAATTTGGTTATTATCATTTTCAATGTATCATCAATCGTTAACTATATATTTAGCAATAACGATGTTGGAAAAAGTTTAGCGCGCTATAAATATAAACCTATGCACTATACAGAAAAAAGTTTCGAATAAAAGTTGTAGAAAATGTGATTATCTACGAAAACGATCTGTACTATTTTTGTCGTACGATGCACGGTTCACGAGATATTTGATAAAACGTGTTTTCCAAGATGGCGGCTAACGGTCAACCGCCCCCGTCCCGCCACTTGACGTTACATTCAGGGGACACCCCCGAACATTTTCCAACAAGAAAATCAATTCCGTAGAAGATTGCAGAAATAAATTACCCGGTTACTGGCCTAAGAATAAAGTTTTACTTTTCAAAAAAAAGAAGACTATCAAAAATATTATAACTGCTGCCTACGAATCTATTGACAGAAGTAAAGGCGGTTTTGAAATGCATTCAGAAATTGTCTCTGATTTCTTGATCAATATTCCTGTTTCTCATAAGCTAGGTTTACGTGTAACTAGGTTTACTTGGCACACGCCTCCTATGTTTATCATTATCTCCGATGACTTGATCGATATTCCCACACTCCAAGGTTATTCTTTTTTCAATTCTTTAAGATTTCTGGTTTGGTTTTGATGTATTCTTTTGCCTTTAAATATTCCCCAAGAAAGAAATAAAGAGTAGTAAGAACAGGCTGCCGAACTCTCACTATTCTAGAAGTAATGGTCTCATCATCTGTAGGGGACTACTTCATTCAGGAAATGTCTGTTGGGAACTAGCACTAGAATGTGGTGGTGCACCATCTTGTTGATGCCAAATATTGGTAATTTTGTTTTTCAGTGATTTTATCACGAAACATTAATGGTGGATAATTCCCACAGTAGAGAAAGAGATAAAAAGAGACAATTGGTCATCGTGAAGATAACATTGATCCGTTAAAATTGCTCCAGTTTTGTTTAGATAATGATGGACAAAAATGCAAAACTACAAAATAATTAAAAGATTTATTGATAAATAGTTATTTATGGTACAAGTGAATACAGAGAGCTTTTATTCATAGGAGAAAAAGTTTAGCACACAAGACGAAAGCCGCGTCTAATACCTGATTGGAAACCCTTATCATAAGCGAAATATACATCTTCAATAAACTAAAATTATTTTTCGGGTTTTCCTGCAAAAAGAAGAATAGAATTACATATACTAGTCTTCTGCTAATTGCCGAAAGCATTGCCAGTACCAGCACCTGTAGACGTTTGGATTGTAGGACATGTTGATTCGCATAGAAACAGAAGAATCAGAGCAGGCGAACATCGATGAGGATATTGGCTATAGAAAAAAGACACCTCATGTATTAAATGTCGCTTTAGACTTGCGTCCGTTTTCAATTGACGAAATACTTGACTTGGGTCGGCTTGTTGTCTCATCTACTTGAATCGACATTAATCGTCAGGTCAGTTAGTAATATTAAAAACTGCCTTCTGGGTGAGACTTAATAAGTAAAATTATTTATTTTCGTTGTGTTTGACATTTATATATCATCCTAGCCCACATTATGACACTCGTGTGGCTTTATTGTGTCATGCTTTCCCTGGCCGACGACGAACAAACTTCACGCCAGCACCCCTAAAAATGCTAATCCGGGTCTCGTCGCTCCAGATTGCGTTTCTCCGGTCGTTTTGAGTCCAGCCATTGTGCGCTATAGCTCAATAATTTTGCCTCTGGCTTTTGTTAAAGTAAGTTTTTTCTGGGTACTCTCGCTCGCAACCCATTTTCGCACAGCTTTTTTCTGACCGGTCAACAATTTTCTCCAACCGTTTTCAAAATGTTATTAATATCTTTTGATGTTCGACGATGCGACGGTCCCGCAAAGCAAGGTGACAAATTCTTCTGTCATCTTGCAGTGTCACTTTTGTTTTCGACTTGTACTTGCGGTGCTCCACCCAACCTTTCTGCGATTTTTTCATATGCATAGCCTTCTTCGCGAAAGGTTACCGGCTTACCGCTTTACTTTTTTTATTTGGCTTTTGCTATAGTATTGTATATATGGGGAGAGCTTTGTTACAGCTACTATCAGCTTTTTTATTTTAAGTGAGTTGTGGCTAAGAAAAAAATGATGAAAATGTAAAAAAATAGTGCAGTTGATAGGTTTTAATATACAAAATCTTTTCCTAGAAATTTTTTAATGTTTAGAAAGTTTGTTTATATGCATAAATTGCATTTAAAAATAACACGCGATCTTATGCAAACTGGTAACTTGTTGAGACATTTATAATAATAACTTTATAAAAAATAATGAAAAAAATTGATAATAAACATTTCACGTAAAAGCGTTGTAAGATTTTACCGTTAAAGTTTCAAATTTGTTAGGAAGATGGTTTTGCCAAAAAATAATTAATACGAAGAATTTGTCAATTGAACGCTTGATATAGCTCGCAAAGTAACAACGTTGCATTACGGCTAACGAGCGGGAAACTTAAATGCTTTATATAGCTGCATGCAGCGCTACTGGGAGATCGTAAATTACATATCGAAAACAAAATAAATTGTGATCAAAAAGATACATATTAGATTTTTTTTACTGTTACGTTTTATATAAATCTGAATAAATAGTGTTTTATCCACCTTTTTTTATACATATATTTGTAATATTTGCACAGATAACCTCAAAACTTCAGTCAAAGTCATTGGCTGCATTAATTTGTTTTCATCAGAACAACAAACGAAATACTTGTACCAACTATTTGTAATTTAAGGCAACGTTGTCATTTTTCACTAGTCTAGAAGCATATAATTTATTTATATTCTAGAAAGATTTCTTTATTTTTTTAGTGTTTACACAGTAATACTATTTTATTTTTAGTAATAAAAAAGTAAACTTGAATGAAATTCTTTATTAAAAGAGTTTTATTAGTCTTTTTTTCACGTTCCTAAGTCTAAACTAGACATTCAAAAGTTAATCTCTAACTTTAAAAAGAATAATAATTAATTAATAACAGATATAAATATTAACTAAACTGTTTTTACATACATTCTGATCAAACTAGTATTGCTAGAGCCATTATTTGAAGCAAAACTATGTAATTATTTCTATTTGTCAAAATAGCACAGCTTCATAACTTTTGTCTCAGACTATCCCCCCACAACTTCCTTAAATGGGACACAGCATGTTTTTACGATTTTCCATAATACACAATGCTTATAAATACCTAAGACAACTTTTTTTCATAAAATTGTTGGATAGAAAGCAAGATGTTCAATCCACTAACCAAAAATGCAAATTTCTGAACATGAAAATCTAATTTTTTAAATGGGACGCTGTATATTTATATCATATATTGTATATTATTTAGTTCTCGAGTCTCTAGGGTGGAAGGTGTAGATGAAAAGATAGTTATGTTATTCGCCATTTATGATAAGACTGTTAAATTAATTTTAGAGAAATAGCAAGACAGTATAACAACGCCGATAGCTTTGAGACTAGTCACTTTGAAATAGAAAATATGAATTCGTCGACTCAAGAACCCGAGTCATGTAAAATATGAATATAGGTACGTTCTATTTGGAAAAATGATATTTTTATGACATTTACATCTTTGGTCTAGTCGATTGAACACCCTGTATATTACACAACAACACATTTATAAAAAAACCTTAATTTTCAAGCACCCTGTATTATTATAATTAGTTAAATATAAGTTGGGAAATTTAATTGTTTTTTAATTGTTGCTTTCTTAACAAAAATTAAAGAAATTAAATTTACTCAAAAAGTGTATGAAGTTTCGGTGTATACTGCGGTGTTGTCAAATCACCGTATTGAAAATTTTATCAACGACGGAACGGAAACGTTAAAATAAATGTTTCACACATATCAGATTTAAATCAAAAGAGGGAAATGTTATGTTATGGGCATAATTAATATAAAGGCTATACATAGGATCATAGTTAGGTTCATTTATACTTAAATTAAAAATTAAGATTAAAGATTTCATGCATACATAACCTAGCTTTCTTATGCATTAATAAATAGGTTTCATTTTAGAAAAAGGATATAAATTAGTTAGATTGCTTGATTATAAAAATGTTTATGCAACCCAAGTTACACTTTGGGACGGTTTCCCACTTGTTAGGAGGAAGTAATTTCCATATTTAAATTTACAGATTACGATGTTTAGCGTTAGATAAATTTTTCTAATTTCCAGAAGGCCAGCTCAAGTTTATGTTGCTATTTAGCTGAAAATAGATTAATTAGGTCAATCTTGTTGTGACTTATACAATACAATTAATTTTTGAATTTGTTTATAAGATTTCTAATCACTTCAATTAATGAAGGTATTAAATCCTGTCGTTCGTGTTGATATAACTCTTATAGACTCTTATCCTGTTTTTCCTCACCATTGTTTTGATGTATGTGCTTAGAGCATTGTATGCTGGACATTTTGTGCATAAATTGATAAACATTGACTTAATATTTAAGCTGGCACTTGTATATACATTAATTGGTGTTCGTACTCTAAAAAAATTATGTTTATAGTAAATTGTAAAGATGTTTTTATGGAGAAATTATTTGTATTACCTGTGTCATGTATTCATGTAACTAGTTTGTAAAGGATGAACCTTGATTTGTTGAACTTTATATGTAATTAGATCGTAACGAGATATGTACATTGTCAATCGTTTTTCTTGAATATCTTCGTTACGATACGTTTTGGGACAATGAATGTACTATACTTTTTTGATCTTTGTTTTAAGGGCTACAATTCTATAATAACAGAATTAGGATTAGTGATAAAAAAATAACAGCTGTGCGGGATTAGTGACGTCACGAGCTTACTTGATAATAATATAATAATAATAATTACTACAACCCATAACCTTAACCAAGGCCCCAGAAGCTATAAGCTTGTGCGGGAGGGAGGGGGCGATTATTATTATTATGTAGGCCCAATGTGCGGCTGCAGCCGACTTATAGATGGAACAGCGCAAATCCCACATTTGTGTTACAGCTAAGGGAAACTGCAGAAAACCTTAACCAGATCTGCCAGCGCCGGGAGTCGAACCCGGGCCGCTTGGGTGAAAGTCCGGCACGCCAGGCATTACACTACCAAGGCTGTTAGTTCCGTTGTTTTGAAAAAATGTCATAGTTTTCTTTTGTTCTGGAATAAACTATATAAACTGGGGCAAATTGTAACAAAGGCAGTCGATAAAACGTAGAAGGCAGAACTTATAATAAATTTGAGGTTATATTTCAACCATATGTTTATGACGCAAATGTCATATATGAAACAAAGTTAAAATAAATTAAAGTGTTACCTGAACGTTTTTTAAAAGGATTAAAAGAAGATTTAATAATTGTGCAACAATAATACAAAGTGAACGTGATTGTTCAAATAAATTCTGATTGGATTTATTTTCATCATCGATCTTCGTATCGATATTTTATAAACAAGAAGTCAGCTGATTGGTTTCATCGCAGTGTTACCAATAAAAAAGGATTAACTTTTAAAAAGGGGAAAATATATCGTAATATACAAGGTTGGTTGTAATGAATGATTCTTGTTAATTTCATGAATAATAATTAACTTGTAAAGTTCATCCTCAAATATAAAACTATTTGGTTTAGTTTATTAAGCTCTTTTGAGAATTTATTTGATCTGAAGTAAATAAAACAACTAAATTTCTTTTATATAAAATTTATTTTCATTTGATGAATATTTTTATTTATAAACAAATTTCATTTGTGTTGGTCTGTTCAAACGAATGACCGTACTGGCCCTATGTCAGGTCACTACAATTATTTCTAACGTTTGAGCAAACCTGAGAAGTGTTTCTCAATTATCAACTGGATTATATTGAATAACATTTTTTTTTACTTTGACTTTCATTTGAATTTTTATTTTGTTCGTTAAATAAAGTTTGTGTTTTCAATTTTACATTATGTGTTTAATTGATGTTAATACAAGCATCCAGCGTTCTTTTCTTTTGAATTCAGAGTTTAGTAGCAGTTGTCCAGCTTGCAGGAGCTTTAGTGCTTACGATATAAGTTTTTCTTCCTTTCCAGGCATAAAAGTAAATAAAGAGTCTCGTAATTCAAATAATTTATGCTTTACTGAGCAAACCTGAGCTAGCTGAGAGGAATAAAGAAAAATATCTGTGGTGTATTTCCATTTCAATCCACCGTATATAATTTATGTTTATATATTTGGAACGGTGGACATATTGTATTTTATTTTATCTTCAAAGATCACTGCAATACATTACTTATATCAACCAAGAATACTTACAATAAAGTGTAGAATCGGAAATTTATACAGGGTGTTTTAGTTAAAATAAAAAAAGTTGATAGTAGCCGTAGAAAAACGTCTCAGATATACATTATAAAATATTTATAAAATTTAAATTTCTTTACACCAACCAATTTTGGTATTTAACTTTTTTTCGTAACTTACAGAAGTTTCCAAGATAAGATACAGGGTCATGTTACGAGAGCCTTCCTGTATGTACATACAATATTTGCTTTAGTTTATTTACTCCAGTTATGCGTATATATCTTCCCTTTTGGTTTATAAAAATATATGTTGTATAATTTTGCTAAATATGTTAGAATATGATGTTGTTGCACGTATTGCGCGTACATAATGCATATTTTTTACAGCATTCCTTAAGATCATTATTGTAAAATAATTAGGGGAGATAATATTAGAGTTTAAAATAAAATGCACGTAAAACTGTATTTTCCATGAAGCGATTCTACACCCTGTATACTACGTAGCAGGTAAAGACCTCAGGTAAAAACCCAAAGACCCTACTACATATTACCTGCTATGAAACTCCAAGCATATACCATATGTTATAGGGTCTCACTGGAAGTTGTATTGCAGCTGGAAAAATCCAATAACTTAGATATCAAGGCAGAATATTGTAGTATATTTTTCTGAAATGCTATTACCGATATAAGTAACGTTGCAGCATGTCTTAAGTTATCATATGTTTCATACTAAACTGTCATTACCAAAGGTAATATGAATATAAACAAACACGTCGCTATGGTAAATACAAAAAATAGATAACTAGATAAAAGTAATAAAAATTAAATATCTAAAACTTCAGTAACGGAGAATTACTGAGCTCAATCTGTTAATTTATTAAAGGTACCCTGGGTTTGTGTTTGTATATCTCGAAAGCTTTTAAAATGTCTAATTTGCGTTTATTATTACAAAAATATAGAAATTTGATGTTATTTTGGGGAGTCATTGTGGGATTCTGTTCTAAAAGGTGTTTGGCGTAATTAGATTTTTCGGGATGTTTATTTCTGTAACAACGCAGCTCTTTACATTTTACTCGTATGTCAAAATTGTGAAGTGTTTATCCAATATATACCGAATTATAAAAAGAACAATTCAAACGGTAAATGCCTGATTTCATGATATCGTGTGTTCTGTCTTTACCATCACACGTTTGGATTGTAATGATTTACCTACATGTGCTAAATGTTTAATGATTGAGATCTCTTTGTTAAAATCTGGCTATGTGAGTGGAACACCTAAAGCTCTGTGTACCAAACTAAAAATAAAGCTTATTTCTCGGTATAATTAAAGAATTCCCTCCTCAACATTTTTTGATCAAACTAGTGTCATTTTAACGGAAATTTTATGCTGTTTCCAAATATGTAAATCATTTTTGGGGGCAAACGCACCAAAGTCCCCAAAAATAAAAATGAATTTAAGTTACACAATTTAATTAGGTTAGGTGAGGCTTAGGTTTAGGTTGGGTTTAAGTTAGGCTTAGGGTTAGGCCTAGTTGCACCCTGTATGATAATTGCCGTACATGGGTCGAGCAGTGAGAAATAGCATACTTAACTTGCGCCCGTTCTAGATTTACGTCACCCATCGGAAACCAAAAGAATTTCTGGTGTCTGATTAATAAACTGTAAAAAAACTAGGCAGAAAACATTACCAAAGACGTGAGGATGGGTTTTGTTCTAGAAACGAATAATAAAATCAATTAACGCTGTAACTTCGACTAATAGAGAAATAATAGATGCTGCCAATTATACAAGTGTAAAATATCTACTTTATCGTTATCGAATACCTTCGATTTATGGATTTATGACGACTTAAAGCTTGATAACGCGACAGCGCGAGATCGTATAACGCAAAAACAGAGACATAACACAGAATAATGAACAAGCGCCATCTGATCTGCCATGACTGGCAGATTTCCTTTTTCTTCTCCATATTTCCCAACAATGGGATTCTCATAATTTCGATTGCATCTTTCCACTCCTCCGTTGAAGTCTCTCATTACAATTACTACTTCTTGTAACTGTGTTTAGTAAGTTTCCATGGCATTTTCTTGCACGTACTCGATTGAAACATACGCTGTGATTAGGGAGTTGTCTTTTTCTCTGATCTTTAGGAATGGGACGTATAGAAGTAGGTCTAGTGTACTGCAACTGTTTCTCAGCTTCTATATATTTTATTTATTTATTTATTTTTGGGCGAGGAATCAGGATGGCGGAGCAACCTTCTATAAATAACAATTCGAATCAGAGCTAAACAATGAATTCGTAAGAACCTAATGCTTACGCAAAATAATAAGGAAGATTCCAGATTGCCATTGAACATGTCGTATTACAGTCAATTAGTGTTAAAGCTGCAAGTGTTAGTCGGGAGAAAGAAACTAGTATAGGAACTTCTGATGAATCCATTCCCATCATTCTGTAAAAAAAACGAGGTAGGCCGACTCTCATTACTTCAGGATTTACAATTGGCTTTGACCAAAACAATATGCAGATTGTCAAGCCATACTTATTCTTGCAGAAACAGATAGGAATCTAAGTCATAACATTGATGATCTCAGTCAGTGCTTCACTTTCTAGGCAAAAAATAAAACATTTCAGGAGTATCAACTAAAATAAAATCAAAATTTTAAGCAATAGGTTCACTTTTAGTCGATTTTCTACCTGTAAGTCTATCTAGGAAATGGATTTTTAAATTACAACGTCACAATTACCATTATGCCACAGGTGAGTTAGTCGAGCTACGTGCTTTGATTTGATACCACTAGCTCTAATACTGGATTGCTGGTGCTTGTATAAACTTGAACCAAAAGCTTGGCAAGCAGTTGTTATCTGGGACTAGTCTTTGTCGTAGCGTTTCAAGTTTGTATGGCAACCACTCATCTCTTGAAGTTCTATTATTCTAGCGCTTTAAGGAATTTTAGAATCCGAAGCAATATAAAATAGCGACATCGTGAAACTGCTTTCGAACTGGTAAAGGATAATACACGAAGCATAATTAATTCTATGACAAAAAGTCAACCAAAGAAGGCTCTTTCTTTGGGAGGTGAACTTAGAAATAAAAATTTGGTTTATAGCACCCGGTGTGAAATATTAAGTATCCTGAATGGCATGGATTGTATATTTTTTAAAGATCTGGATGTTTCAAGACTAATTTCCCAAGCAGCATTTTTAGTCATCGCTACATACCAGCAACTACCGGTGGAACTATTAAGTTTTTGCCACTAGTCACAAGCACGTAATTGCTACGGTTTCATTACGTGCCTGGAACTAAAATTTTGGAACAATTTTTGGGTAGCAGGTACGTGGCGGCGTAGTAATTGCTACTTTTGTGGAACTTCTTTTCTATTTGACACGTGTCGCGTGGTTGCTCTCTCTTACTGGTGCAACTTAACAAATATTCTATCATTTTCTATACTAGTGCTGCGATCGTGTCACAAAATAAATTACCATTTTATTTGTAATACGTACTTAATAATACAAAGAGCGATGAAATGTTTGATTATTTTGTCATTCCAGTATACCAAAATTATAAACCATTGCAACTTTTTTGTTAAATGTGATAACGATGATAGGCCGAAAAATATAATTTTTAATAAAAATGTCTTTAATAAAATATGACAAAAATACTTATAAGTTGATATGCATCATAGAAAATATTTTTATATTATTCCTGTTATGTTCTTTTATAATAAAATATACTTATTATTATTAATTAACTTTATTAATGTTTTATTGAAGGTTATGTAGTAAAACATCTATTAACAATCATAACAAATTGCAAATTGAGATTATTGATTAATCCAACATTTTACAAGTGAATATGAAGATGAAGTGGTTTACGAAAAGTTACTTTATGTGATTCTCCTGGGTAGCAAAAACGTAAGTTTTACTTTCAATACTAGTGTAAGGTTAAAGTAGCTTCGGGCAAGTTACTGCAACAATCATAATACTACTTTGAAGTTGCAACGACTTTAAAGTAAATATATGAATTGAAGTAATTAAACCTATAAAGTCATAAATTTAGTTGTAGTTACGTAACAACTACTCAATCAAAGTTCCGATCTCAGTTACTGCTACTGAGATGCTGCTTGGGTTTGTCTGACACACCAAATGAAGATTGAGGACTAAAAGACTCGTGTGTGTTTATCCTAAATGGTCTCTCAAAGTGACTTATCATTGTGTGCTTGCAAACTACTCGACGATAAACGCAGCGATTCAAAGGTCACTTTGAATGGCTTAGTTTTCTAATCGTTTCTGGTATTTGTAGCTTGTAGCCAGAATTAGCAGAATCTAGTTCTGTTCAATAGTCAAGTTGACCCTGCAAGAAAGCGGCTAATAGTAGATGCTATGAGAAAAACGTGCGATGACAACACAGAACAAGGATATGATCACTTGCAAAAAAAATGTGGATTTAACTTCTCAGATATTTGGCAGTCGCGAGATTTTCAATAAGCTCTGGAAACAGAGAATTTTCAATGGTCATGCTGAGCGGCAGCCGTGTAAGAGTACAGCAGTCACAAAAATGAAATCTGATATGAAAATCTTATCGATATACATAGGTATTATGTTTGTATCAGAATAAAATAATTATTAACAGAAATAATTCCCAACTTTTTATGCAATCGCTTTTAGGTTAGATAGAACAGTTTTAGAGGGTGCCATTGAATATATATTTTTTAGGTTTTCCTGCTATTTAAGAATCACCCTAATATACATAGTTGTATATTGTTATGCTTTTTTCATCCGCATTTCTCTTCTGTATTTTCTTTTAAAATGTTTAAAAGCTTGGGAAGTTTAGTTTTCGACAGGAAAATTGAAGAAATCGCAATAATAAATATGAATTATCTCTCTTCTGGCTGTTGCAGTTTAATTTTATATTACGTCCTTTTCGCGAAAAATCGATAGAACGCTGAACGCTGCAAGGATAAGGATGTTTTTCAGTAGCGCTAAACGTTCCTGGTTGTAAAACATCGGCGAAAATGTTTTAATTTCTTAATAATCAGACAAAAGATAAAATAATGGAGAGAAGCAATTTTTTTTTTCGAAAAAAAAGTACTTCTCAACACTCATCAGGATTTCTTCTTTCGATGAAAATATTAGACATTAGTCGGTCCCAAAGATATCTATCTATCTATGTATCTTAGTTGCGTTAACAGTTTATAAGAATTTATTTCATCCCTTGAAAGATTTTCTTTTAGATCCGGCCGGCTCCTGAAGAAAATCTTGTTATTAAACAAAACCTAATGATTTTCATAGTAGACACGTGCGGAAAATTGCTAAACACGTGTTTTTGCCATGTGCTTTATTTTGTTAATCATTTGGTACCTACTTTTTGCAAAAAGAAATGTCGCAAAAATTTCCTCTTTGAGTTTTGTTCAATTTTCTTCAAGTGTTGTTTAATTTTTTTAAGATATTAAGATTAGTGCACCTTTATATTAATTGGCTTTTTTTATTTTTTTTTTCTGGGCGTCAATAACTATTTATTGTCCTTTACATTAGAGTGCGATGCAAAGATGCAATTCTGATCGGAAACGTTAAGAAAAAGTTATTAGATATACAGTATACCATGAACAAAATGAGGTTTGGACGCAACCATTTCACGAAAGGGGGGCGTCGGGTGGCGTTTTGAACGTCGGGTGCGGTGTATTTCGTTTCATGCGAAACGGCAACGGGCTATAGTTCGTCAAATGAGAAATTGAGGCTTCCCCCTTAGACTTTCTACTTATCTTTTGGGTACTCCCAAATGCATTTGCCATATATACATATATAATACTTTTGCAGCAAGTAAGCGGTAAAATGAGCGCGCGAGAGCGTTCTTCTCCGCGAACGAATTATATTTTAGCCGGGACCCTCTGCGTCCTAGAAAAAGAAAGACGACGACTAATAACTGGCTGGTTAGATTAGAATTTACCCATCAAATTCCATTCTTTTACTGGATATAATCTGCGGCCTCGTTTTAGTTAAAAAATAGGAGAAAAATTCTATATTAGCAAAACTGATAACAATTGCGCGCCCCGATTTATATTTGTTTGTTTTAAAGAAAACTTGTACTTTGATCCTTTTGAAGCCTTTTAGAATTGAAAATTATTAATGTTTAATAAAAGAAAATTAATTTTTGTTAATAAATAAAGATATGATTTTGTTGTTGATGCGATAATACTGGCGCGAATTCAAAAGTTTAAATAGGCAAGGGGTGTGATTAGTCTTTCCTTATTAACTCCTATAAATAATTTATGGGGAGTATCATTTTTCTTTTGTAATAATCGATAATAATCCTAATTGTTATAAATTTATACACACGCTTACGTAATGAAAAAATTTTAAGACATCGTGGAATGGAGTGCTACGTCACTATTTTTGATCACGTGATATACCGTTAGACGCCATATTGGCAGTTTAGTGTAGCGTTAGGGGTTAGTGACAGTGTTGCTCCTCGTTCTCACCTTTTTACATAAATATCATTCATAATAATTCATAATTAAGTCATAATTTGTGCTCAAAGAGTGCTTGTACACAATACACGTGTGACAACAGTTTTAAATGTCGCGGGTCGTGTTTTGGTTCGGCTATTTACGATCGTCACAACCTTCTATTGGTGGTGTGCAGCTGTTCAACGTCGACGTGATCTAAAATCCCAATTGATTTGGCGGGAATATTCTGAGATGCTGTAATTTTAGGTAAATTCAATCCTGTAAAATATAAACCAACAATTTTTTATCAGTGTTATTACTAATAAATATGACTCATAATTTTCCCCAATACATCCTATTTTATTGTTTAAATTAATTTTCTTGTGGTGGCAGCACTGGTCGTTAATATTATAATATTTTCCACCGAAGAGTGGGGTTCAAATTTCACGGCCTACTAATTCATGATTTTTCCCGATTTAATAATTTTTGTTGTTGTTATGAAAGGTTGTTGAGGATAATAACATTGCAAACTAATTAAGGGTTTTTTTTGTTTACAATCACAATTGTTTTTTAATTTTTAATAAATTAATAATAGGGGATGCTGTTTTACATGTATTTTGTTTTTGCAGATTTCTACGAGTGATATGGCAGCTGCTGCAGAGATGGGAGAAGTTGACGAGATTCATTCGAACGAAGAAAACATAAAAGGTTATTTGTTATTTTGATTTTTAAAACATCAGAATAGTGCGCAGAAATAGAACAAATTGAGCAGAACTGTTTAAAAGAGGTAAAATATAAATAATCCAAGAATTCGAAACCTGAAAGTCTTCTTCTTCTTTGGTCAATCTTTTTTAATACTTTATTTTCTTCTGGTAGTAAATAAATTCTAAAGGGTTTGTGGTGGTATCTTTTTTGGTGATTTAGTAACTGTAGATTGTTACAGATGTGAAACTGAACAAATTGACTTGAGTGTCTTTAAAAAAGGGTTGTGGTCTTTATTGATTAGTGGTTCAATGTTTGATGGTAGAATGGTTCTTTTGCATATGCATATCATCTGTCCTAAAATACTAAAACCAAGCTCAGTTTTGGAACAAAGGGACAAACTGTTATACAATATATGATATAAAACAATTTATTAATTGTTTTGTGGTGAACATTGAAGATATAACCTAAAAATTAATTTGACACTGACAGGATGTAATTTAAAAATTGACATTGACAGAAAAGCTGACGAGACTGAGCAGATAATCTGATGCAATGCAATGATTCTGGGCTCCAGTTCAAATTGTAAACAATCAATAGAATGACATTTGAAACGTCAAAGTTGCATCAAATATAAACAACTGGACGATCATAAGACCAATAGGAGCCTAAATAGTAAAAATTCTGGCATGATGTGAATAGATTGTTCCTGTAGAGTAATAATTCGATTAGTCCTGTGATAGAATTGGAAAAGTAAACACACGCAAGCGCTAAATTTTCTTTCAGAACCGTTCTATTATTTAGTATTTGTTGGAGCACATTTGGCACTTTAAATACAGAATTTGAGGTTAGGTTTGTCAATCATTTATCATGTTTGTTGTTATAATAATGATAAACAAGTGTAAAAATAATTTCAATAATAATCGGATAACATCTTATATCCATCTTAATTCACAAAAATTATGAACATTAATAGTTTAAAAAAAACAATTTTTAGGTTATGAAGCAAAGAAGAACATGGAAGTACTTAATTGGACGTTAGAATTTGCAGAACTATTCCAAATTAGTTTTTATTTTTAATTCCCGGTTGCTGTAACAACAACTTGAAATTCAAAATCCCTAAATGGGTCCTAGAATTTTCTGTTGGAACGTCATTTTGACATTGCACATGCGCAATTAGTTCCAGAACTAAAACGTACTGTGCAGGAACAAAAGCTATTATAATCATGTTTTAGCTATTAATGATCTTTAATAATTGGCAATGGAAATATTGACAATTTAACCTATGTAAATGTAATTTGTTGCAGTGTAGATAAAACTTTTCGTTGATGTGAATTTTTAGGTTATATTTTACTTTAACTAACTCTCGTTGTCGTCAGGAGATGTTTTAAATTTTAATAATGTTAAGATGTTTAATATTGTTTAAAAGAAAGCTGCTTTTAATGTCAGGTTTCTTTCTTCGCTAGAACTTCTACTTTCCACCATGCCTTAGCGCTAACTATAAGCACCACTCGTAGTATAGGATACATACCCTGAACAAGCTCGTTATAGTATATATAAATATTGATTTCTTTGCTTAGACTGGAACCAAAAAGAACATACAATACGCTCAAATTGAAGTGGATTTAAAAAAATACAGTATGACTCAATATATACATTACTGAATTAAAAAAATATATATTGTTTAACTATAAACATTAAAAAAATAAACAAAAATGACAAAGTTAAGGTCTATGATAAAAGCGAATAATATGCTCTATATTCCCACCGTTCTGTTGAACACTTTAACTCAAGGTGGTCTTTGAGATTTCGTACCATATTTTGAAATGTAGGTTACTGTAAAGTTCGGAAGAAGCGAATAATTGGCATTCTCAATTCCGGGATTGTGGTGGGTGTATCGTTTTGAAAAACTGCTGTTTTCATTATGCTCCAGATATATGCATCGGGGTTGTAAGATCTGGGCTATGTGAAGGCTAATAATTAAAGTCTGTTTTTTGGGAAATGACTCTGTCATTTGGTTGACCGATTGACCAGCTGTGTGACTCGTAGCACCATCTTGCTGAAACCACTCTACGCAGCAACTGATTTCTTGCTCTATAGAAGCCTCCTGTACAAAAGGTATCAGAACCATCTGCTGATATTTTTCACTATTGTCGGTGACAGTACGGCCTGCATCTTCAGTAATGAAATAATGGCCGATAATCCCATGTCTAGAAATTGAACACCATACAGTGACTCTTTCTTCACGAAGAGGTGTTTCAATCTATTCCTCAGGAGGAGTAAACCCAATGAATCTAAAAGACTGCCTATTAATGTGGCCAGAAAGTGACACATGGGATTTATCTGAAAATCAGACATTAGTCAAGAACTCGTCGTCTTCATGATGAATGTTATCCAGCATACGAGCACAGTAAACTAAACGTTGTGTTTTATCATTTTGGTTCATTTTATGGCACATTTGAAATTTGTAAGAGAAACCACCAATATCCTTGACCCTTAAAACGCACAGGTTCTTATTTTATATCCAGTTTTGTGGCAGTTCTTTGCATGCTTCATTTCGGAGACTGTATGACTTGCAGTATTACTCGTCCGTGATTTTCATTTACTCGAACACTTCTCTTTCTTCCTTACTTGCCTTTTCGTTGTATGTTAACATTGCCAGTAGTCTTAAATTTATTATTAACGTACAAATTACACTGTTTGATGGTTTAAACTTTTGAAACTTCTGCCCAAATTAATATCCAACCCACTTAATGCTGGGTCCATTATTTCTACCAAACTCGTATGAGCGATTGTATGCTTCACATATATAAATTTTTTTCTCGGTTGTAAGCATCTTGTTCACAGACAATGTTGTATAATCTGACAGATAGATAAGTTAATGTTTGCTTAAAATAAGTTTGACATCAATGTCACTGATTCCATGGCAACTCAGATTAGAGTTACAATTTCGGTACTGTATGAGCGCAAGGTGAAATGCTCTCGGCCTGGCAGAGTGTGTTTTTTTGTTCAAAAATGCATTTATTTTTCTATGTAGTTTCCCTTTAGTTCAATGCACTTTGTCCAATGTTTTTCCCATAAACTGATTTCATCCCTAAGTGAGATTCTGGAAGGTCTGCAAAATAGCCATCTACGGCTGCAATCGCCTCTTCATTTGACGCAAAACGTTTTCCAGCCATAAATCTTTTCAGATTTGGGAGTAGATAGAAGCAGAGGGGGCCAAATCTGGTGAATCTTACAACAATTTGTACTTCAGATCCCTTAGTTTTCCCATTGCCAAAGCATCTTTGTGGACAGGTGCATTGTCCTGGTGAAAGATGATTTTTTTCTTTTGCAAAATCCAGGCCTTTTGCAAAATTAATTCATGTATCGTACTTTTTTTTTTACAATTTCCTCAGCTATCTCATACACCTTTAATCGCCGATCGTCCAATACATAGTGTGCATCTTCTCAATGTTTTCTTCTGTGGTTGCTATTTTTGGTGGTCCTTCGCGTCCAAAACAATTGTAAGGTATATTATAATAAACTTGTGAAACTTTTACTAATTTGTTTTACTTAGGATGGATGCTTGTTATCAAAACACACAAAAGGCACATAAATGGTTGTCAGACATAAACTGTCTTTGTAACACTTATTTGTTTGATTTTCGTTTTTGCTTCTTTATTATTTATCGTCTTCCTTAACTTTTACTGAGTCTACTATATATTTCGTCAACTTGCCATCTACACTGAAACACTGTTTGGTGAAGCATTGTATATTGCGCATGATCAACTTTAATAGTTTAAAGCATGAATTCGTATAACAAATTAAAAATGGTCAAAGCTGAATACAGAGCTGCCTTAAGGTTTCTGATAGTACAACAACTGTACGAAAGAGATTGTTCGATGTTAGTGGACTGTATTTTTGGGGTAATTGAAACGCCGATAAAAACCTTAATCGTATATTAAAAATATAAACAAATAAAAACAGTTTAACTACAAATATTATAATTAAAGAGGAAGCGACACTTTTCGACCGTTCTGGTCCGTTGTTCTGAAGAGACTCTCCTTTACATCTTAAGATTCTTCAAGGCCCTTAGGGATACACCACCCACATTCTCATATGCACCAGTTTAACGTAAAACAGATGTATCCCTTAACAGGCCACCCTGAACAGAGATGTTAGAAGGTATATGGTGATTCGACTACCTGCTCAAAAGTGTTTGAAGCTTTTTCACATGTCTCTAGAAGATGATCCTTGCTGTGGTTGATCTATATTTAAGCAATCTCAGGAGAAAGGAAAAAATGGAAGATTAAAGAAGGAAATTGTAATTGGATACGAAGAACAACAGTTTTGCATTTTTTTCCTGATCATCTCATTATGTTCAAGATCAAGAATGTCTAAATCACTCATACTCGTACACAATGAAGAAATGTGCATGGCAACGTTTAGAGAGTTTCTGAAATTGTGTAGGGATAATCCAGCTGAGATTTTGATAAATTGTGATAGGTGATGAAAGGTGGATTCATTATTATGACCCAGAGTCCAAATAAGAAATAAGGCAGTGGCACCGTAAGGGCACAGAGCATGTCCGTAAAGGTAGCAGCGCCATTACAGCAGAAACAGCTCAAACTATATTCTTAATTACAAGCTATTTAAATGCCCAAAAGTTAATTTTTAGGCTCTTATTATTTTTTTTAATCTTTGTTAAACACCGTTTTCGTTAGTGGGTGCTACTAATTTTTTTAAAGCTAGCAGAAGCCGTAATTTCGAAAAAATAATAGAGCCCAGGAATTCTTGGTTATTTAAATAGCCTTAAAGAGCCCTTAATTATTCTGTAATTAAAATTTCGTTTTAAGTTTTCAGTAGTGAGTGCTGCTAACTTGTTTTAAGCTAGCAGAACCCGCAATCTTAAAAAATAGTAGTCTAGGAATTAATTTTTGGGTATTTAAACAGCCTTGAATTATTCTGTAATAAAGATTTCGTTTCAAGGCTGTTAAACTATGTTTTGGTCATTGGGTGCTGCTAACTTTTTTCAAAGCTAGAAGAACCCGTAATCTCAAAAAATGTAATATAGCTCAGGAATTTTTGGTTATTTAAAGACCCTTTGATTATTTTGTGATTAACATTTTTCGTTAGTGGGTGCTGCTAACTTTTTTAAAGCTAGCAGAACCCGTAATCTTGAAAAAAAAAATAATAGAGCCCAGGAATTTTTGGTTATTTAAATAGCCTTTAATTATTCTGTAATTAAAATTTTGTTTTAAGTTTTCAGTACTGAGTGCTGCTAACTCGCTTTAAGCTAGCAGAACCCACAATCTTCAAAAATAGTAGTCTAGGAATTAATTTTTGGGTATTTAAAATAAAATGCCTTTAATTATTCTGTGATAAAAATTTTTGTTTCAAGGCTGTTGAACTACGTTTTGTTATTGGGTGCTGCTAACTTTTTTTAAGCTAGCAGAACCCGTAATCTTAAAAAAAATAATAGAACCCAGGAATTCTTGGTTATTTAAAGAGCCTTTAATTATTCTGTAATTAAAATTTTGTTTTAAGTTTTCAGTAGTGAGTGCTGCTAACTCGTTTTAAGCTAGCAGAACCCGTAATGTCAAAAAAAATAATAGAGCCCAGGAATTTTTGGTTATTTAAAGAGCCTTTAATTGTTTTGTAATTAACATTTTGTTTTAAGTTTTCACTAGTGGGTGCTGTTAGCTTTTTTTAAGCTAGCAGAATCCGTAATATTAAAACAAGGAATTAATTTTTGGGTATTTAAAAAGCCATTAAAGGGCCTTTAACCTTTTAGTGACTAATATGTGAAAAAAATAATTTTTCATCTTTAAATTTTTAGAGATTACATGTTGAATGGTATTAATTAACGAAACAGTTTCAAAAATACCATCTTGTTTTAGTTTTTGTAAAAAACCATGTTCCCTTTTTGGGAACGTTGGACACTTGGTATGGAATAATGTATATTGCTCATTACATGTAAAACAAGGGAATATGGGGGTGTTTACTTTTTATTCATATGTGCAATCATATTGTATTCTACTAATTATTTTTGAAAATAGTGGCGCTTCCATGTCTACCGATCTGGACCAATAATCGTTTCCTTTCGGAAGACTGTGATAGCCACTGATCAACAGTAGACCTAAGAATTGTGATATTTCTTCAGCTGGTACCGTAATACTATGCTGATTTTTGTCTCTTTTTGCATGCAGGTTTATTTGTTCCATCAAGTGTGATATTAGTTATTTACCCCAGAATAGATAAAATATTTCATACTCATTTTTTTCAAATGTTTTCTTCCTACTTTTTTGAGGCCAGCAGCAGCAGCAGTCGCGATTACTATATTTTCACATTCCTTCCATTGCAATTTTCTTTTTGCGGTGGGTTCTATATCCTCTTTATCTTCCTTGCTAGACTTGCTTTCTGTAGTTCCATTTGCTCTGAGCATTTCTCGGAAAGGATTCACTGATTCTAATATTTCATCATCAATTTTCTCTTCATCGTGTCCACTTCCTTATCACCTGATTCTGAAGGTAGTAATACGATATCATACCCGTACCCCTTATTGCATACACTTAGATGCAGATGCTTCTACGGCATCTAAAGCATCACTCCAGAAACGGTATGTAGTAATGGACAAACTGCTAGTAAAAAGTTGCAAAAATCATACCCATAACATTTTTTTGCATCCATTGTGAAGTAAACGCACAACTGACAATCACCACAAAAACACTGCACTCTACAAGATGTCTAAATCACAAATGAGAGAAAAACCCTGTAATTCTAGCAGATTGTACAAATAATAGCATTCTGGGAAATAGTGGAAGACTCATAGTAGTGACCAACCTTGACAGTCCAACGTTCCCAAAATGGGACAGCCCTATGTTCTAAGAAAATATTAGAAAATGCGGAAAGTTCGAGTGCAGGTAATCACTCTACATGATGATTTGTACTATAAGGAATGTAAACCCCATAGAAAAGAACAGCAGAAACAATGGAGCAGCTATAAAATTGTCAATATGCCAACAATCAACAAAAATGTTTAAAACAATTAAATTGATAAGCTTGTAACTTAATTATATGCTTACTAACACCGATGAAAAAAATTTACATACAAATTAGTAGCTTACACAACATTATTTACTAAGTTAAATATAAATTATAAATTAAAACAATAAATAATGAAGTAATGTTCCCATTTTGGGAACATTGGTCACTAAAAGGTTTTTTGGATATAGGTAGAACCATTTCTGCTGTAATGGCGCTGCTAGCTTTACGTTTAATAAAATTTCGTATTTTCGGATTTAAAAATACAAAAGATTTGGGGTTTTTCCAATAGGAGTATAAATAAAAACATTGTTAAATTGCCGAATTTTCATTTACTCATTTTGGGGGGGGGGGGGGGTTATGAATTGCTAACGTTCGAGATAGGAGGGTTTAAGGTTTGTGAACAAAAACGAATGGGGGTGGGATGTAAAAAATTAACAATTTTTACAAATGATCTTTTTGAATGACCCCATTATAAAAGATTATATTGAAAAATAAAAATATTAGAATATAACTTTTTCTTCAAACTTAGAGAACAAATTTATGGACCTTCCCTTGTGTATTATGAAAGTTCATAGCTTAATCCAAGGAGTTCACTTTCCCAGATGCTAAGAAATAAACTTCATACAGTGTCTGCCATTAATTTGGATTCATATGGAAAAAATCTTAACATTCTGATTGTAAAAAAAAATTTGGGGCAATCACCTCTGCTTTCAAAAATACTTGAAATACGCTATGTCAAAGTTGACAGGTGCCATTAGGTATCTGTCAAAGTTACCATTCTTTTTCAAAATGGCCGAAAAATGACCTTATTTGTTAAAATATGGAAAAGTTTTATTAAGAAAAAATATTTTTAATGGCATTTTACGTTTACATACCGAGTTTGAACGAGATATTCCGACGTACGGAAAATTTTGATTTTTAACATTTTTTGATACACCCACGTTAACTAAGAATATACAGCTGGTGCACTCTCGTAAATATTCTCAGCTGGCTGAGTGTGACCTTGTTGTATTCTTGAGCTATTGGTGGGCTATGGAACAACAGTTATGCTGTGATATCCACTGCTCGTTATTACCAGCATTCGATGGCGATCGGCAAGGTTCGGCGAACTGATCGTGGTGTGCGATATTCTAAACTAGCTGATAAACTGCAAAGTGCCAACAATTGAATGAATCTGCTGTATAATCTTATATGCTGTGATATATTAGATCTGTAACTTGTTTTGTCATCTTTCACCTGCTGGTTACCAGTGTTTAGAAACCCTCAATTATGAACCAAACATCAACTGGTTTGGTCAACCTGGTCGACTTTGGACCGTGCTTTTAATTATAACTCTATGCACCTATTGCTTTTGTTTTTCTTAGCCGTCCCTGATGAATTTACTTTTTGCCTATACATTTAAGAAATCTCGAGTTTTCTTCACATGATTACAAAAAATTCTTATTTGTGTTTGTTGACATTTCCTTCCTTGATAATAGGAAGCACCTATTATGTTCATATGGAAAATACTCAAAATCTAGGTTCTACAAGCCTGCATTTATTATATACAGTAGTGGTGTCAAAATATATTTTTAATGCCATAACTATCATGCGTACCCTAGTTTTAGGTGCCACAAAGTTTAAAAGGTTTTAGACCCAAATTTTATATCTGCAAGTAGTCTATTAAAGAAAAACAGGCCAAAGAAAACCTGACACATATCTCATTATTCGCACGTTAAATTCATGCCACTTTGCTGGACTTGACCACCCTAAATTTGTCACCACACACTGACCCACTGTGTACGATACATTGAAGTGTCATCTTTTTATCAGAAATGGACAAGCATAAAGACATGCAGGACACAGGTAGAAAGCTGGAAACCAATTGATTGCCATGAAATACACCCTTAAATTTGATTAAAATTGGTGGTACTGAATTTTTTTTTTAATTTTGGAAAGATCTAGAGATCTAGAAAATGAGATCAGTCAAGACATTTTTCTGTGACTTCTAAAACTTGGAGACCAATTTGCTTAGAGAGAAGTATAAAAATAGAAGCTTATTATGAAACAAAATAATTTACAATAAAATTGCTGAAGCTTTGCAGAAATTTAAATGAGCCTTCGCCTATAAATACATTTTTGACAGTCAGAACATTTAAGAAATTTGGTATTTGGAATTGTGACCCTTAGAAGGGACATCACATCAAATCCATGAAGTCGTGTTGAAAGTTATAGGGAGTTAAAGTTTAACATGGAAAAGCTACAGTTGCATAAATGTGTAGCCAAGTATTTAGATAATTATGAGCTAAAGCAAAAGATCTCATAGAAGTTGATTGATACCAAATTTAGGTGTCGGAAGTGAGGGGGGTGAGTCTAAGAAATACATTGCAGTTTATGGACCATGCAATTTTAACTAGTTAGGAATGCAACTCTGTCTGCTCACATCGAGTCAATTTTAGCACTTTGCTTGCAGACATTTTTGTGAAATAACCTGATCTGACCTAACCTCTAACCTATCCTAATCTATTTAATCTAATCTATCAAGTTGAAAGCATTGAAAAGTACCAGACTTTTCTAAACTTTGACTCCATTTTCAACTTCTAAATTTGATATCAATCGACGCAGCTCAATGAAATCTTTCATTGTAAATCATTATTATCTCAATCTCGTCTACGAAAATACTGAAGTTTAGTATCGTTTTATTGGGATTACATTTTTGTCCATCATTATCTAAACCAATTAATTTTAAGTATTTTTTTTCTTCGCGATGTTCAATTGTTTCTTCCTGTCGTTATTTCTTTTTCTACCTTGGAATTGAAATCACCACTGATTAACCAAAGCTATTAAATATTCTTTATTAGTAATGTCATCGCCTACACTCATTTTTAAATTTTATGTAGAATGTAATATGCATTATACCAATACAAAAAAGTATTTTTTAATTAGTAATACCAATTAAAATGTTATTTTGACGAAAACATTATGCTACAACAACAAATATCTATATATTTACTGATTATTCAGGTTTCTGTTATCTATCCGTTATTTCCTTTGTTAATTTGGAAAGTTAAGGTTATGGATTTCACCACAATGTATAAATTCCAGCAAATATGATTTTCAGAAATTAATGATTCTTTTTTAACATTGTTAAGTAAGAAATTAGATTTTTTTTTCTATCCCTGGTTTAGCATCCTCTGTGCTCAATTCAACCTTTGAGCACAGAGGATGATGAATGTTGAAATTGAGGAGACCTTGCCTTGAGACCTTCGGCCCTAAGGTCTCAAAAAGGTTCGCCATCGCGGCTATAGATTTTGCTAAAAGATTTCTGAGTAAACGTCTCAGACGTTCAACTGTTAACGTATTCGGTCATTACCGAGAAAGACAACTACCAAGAAATCACAATCGAGAAACCATAACCGAGAAACTACAACCGAGAAAACCAAAGCGGAGAATGGATAAAACTACCGAGAATGCATGAAGTAATAATTAAAAGTTAGTAACTTTAATAGATCTAAAAGAGACAGAGGAGAATACATAGGGCAGGGAAGGTCAGAGAAAGACCAACTGCATAAAGGAAACGCTATGCAGCGGAGGTTAGGTTATAAGTTAGTAAGTTTGATAGATCTAACAGGGACAGACTTCAATAGTTAACGTGATGACTGAGAGAGAGACTAACTCTAACAGGATACACTATGCCGAGTGAGTGAGTGTTAATATTCTAATGTTAATTAATTAAATAATTATTACTTCATATGCATTAATGCATTCTCGGCTTTGGTTTTCTCGGTTGTGGTTTCTCAGTTATGGTTTCTTGGTTGTGGTTTCTCGGTTATGGTTTTTCGGTTGTGGTTTCTCGGTTATGGTTTCTCGGTTTTGGTTTCTCGGTTTTGGTTTCTCGGTTATGGTTTCTCGGTTTTGGTTTCTCAATAGTTGTTTTTCTCAGTGTTTGCTTTCTCGGTGATGAACAGTCACCATTATTTTATTATCTAAGATCTCAATATCTTCAGTAGACATTTTCACTAATTCGTTGGTTCTACAAGCTCCACCCAGTCCAATCAACAGCGCTACCTTCATTATTAAAAATACCTCATCTGGAGCTGTACGCACAAATTCATCAACTTGTTCTTTCGTCAGTATTAACGATTTTTTATGCCGATATCCAACATTCTTCTTTTTGATAAATTTTATCAAACTACCATACTTGTCAATTTGTATTCTTTCCTTCAGTTCCAAGCAAGCTCTCAACATAGAATATTCCGGCCAAAGAGATGAAGGAGAGTATTCAGTTGACAGTTTTCCGAAATAAGCCAACAAAACTACTTCTGCAGCAGCTCGAACATTTTCTTTATTTCGCCACTCACAGAACAAACGATATTCTTTTTCATAAAATACATTTGATCTATCTGGCAACAAATCTAATGTTACACTATTTGCTGCCTCTAAAATATTTGCGGGAACATCAAAATCTTCCATGATTTCCTTCAAAAACAAACTTTGACGTTTTTTTTTCAATGAACATAACCAATACTTTTTTGTTTGCATTGCTATCTTTGATGATACGATAAAGCTTTGAATATAACTCGAATATTAGCGATTTAAGCCATCTCGGACGTTCAATATCAGCAGCTATTAATTTATTCAAAAACAAGGTGGCTTTCACCGTTTCCTTTCTTAAACAGAATTTTATTAGAAACATCCAGCATAAGAACTTTATTTTTTATCATAAGGTAGTTAGTTCACTAACTGTAATCAGACACTTTTTTTAAAACAACCTTAATAAACCATACTTCTGGTTTTTACACTCGGCATATATTTTTAAAGAAAATATACCGGGTGGGGCAATAGTGTGGGGAAGTCCGATAGCTCCTAAACGGTAACAGCTAGAAAAATCGTTCTAATACGGATGTAAACAGTGGATAGAGGCGCATCTAGAGAAATTATTTTCAAATATACAGGGTGTTGCAGAAAAGTGTGGCATGCTTAAGGTAATTTTTTTAAATAGAATGCCCAAATGTTTTTGCATATTTAACACCTCTCTTGGCAGGTTTATTCATATCTAAAATTTTAGCGCCATCTAATGACCGGTTTAGAAGTTATAAATTTTTTTTTCAAAAAAATTGAGTTTTACATTATCCCACTTAACAGTTTACCGCTTTCACGGCCGCAACTATGAAGACTAATTTAAGTAGGGATTTTGTTGATGGGGCTTGTAGGGTGCTCTTCTTGAAAAGAAAATGGACCCACCATGTACAGGGTGTTCAAAATTAATTTTTAAATTTAGAGAACTAAGCTAGAATTCACAACTTTTTCAAATGGAACACCCTGTATATTTTGTACCTTTGTGATGCAGAATTAAATAACAAACAGTTTTTGTATGTACGTCCCTATAGCTATCTGTAACCACTTTGATTTATTGAGAAAAAACTGCAAGAAGTACACAATTAAAAACAATTATTTATTTAGTTGCCAAGTGTGTTGGTTGTTTTTGTTCAACAAAACATTAAAGCATCTAGCAATTGTTGTGCACGTATGCAAAACGTACATTTTTCGCAGTTTTCGACCATCAGTGTTTAGTTTTAGTAGGTGTTTTAGTTTTTCAAAATGAATTTTAGTAATGAAGAACTTGTAGACATGACTTTTGTTTTGGGCGAGTCGGAAAGAAATTGTTTGCTTGCCCGCAGAATTTATCACCAACGGCATCCTGAACGGAGGCTCCCTAAAGTTCACAGCTTTCAAAACCTGCTCGATAGATTTGTGAGGACCGGCAATGTACAGTATGAAAAAAGTGAACGAATTAACAATGTTGTGAAGGAAGAAAATGAGTTATCTGTTGTGCTGGCAACGATTGAGAATCCCCATGTTAGTCAGAGAGAAGTGAGTTCATCTGTAGGAATAACGACGTTCTGTTGGTCGAATCTTAAAGAAAAATAAGTTTCATACATATCACATTCAAATGCACCAGGAATTAACTGATGACGATTTTCTAAAACGTTTACAGTTTTGTAATTGGGCTATAGGTAAAATGCAAGACGATGCTACATTCTTCAACAATGTTTTGTTCCAAAAATGGATTTGTTAACAGGCACAATTTCCATTATTATGCTACAGAAAATCCCCACTTTTTCAGACAACTTGATAACCAGCACAGATGGTCCATAAACGTTTGGTGGGGGGGGGAATTATTGGAGAACATGTAGTAGGGCCACATTTTTTTGATGGTACATTAACTGGAGCTATTTATCTTCATTTTTTGGAGAACTATCTGCCACAATTATTAGCGAACCTTCCTCAAAGGATCCGAAATGGGATGTGGCTTTAGCAAGACGGTGCTCCACCGCATTATTTACATGCAGTAAGAGACCACCTAAATAATATCTACCCACATCAATGGATTGGAAGGAATGGACCCACTAAATGGCCTGCGAGATCTGATCTTAAAAAAATGGATTTCTTTTGATGGGGATATGTGAAAGAAATTGTTTATACAGATACACCAATCACAATCCAAAATATGAAGGATAGAATAATACATGCTTTTAGAAGTATCACGCCGGCAATGTTAAGAAACGTACAAAGATCGTTCCAAAGGCGCATCGACATGTTTGTCCATGCAAATGGGCAACATATGGAGCATTTGTTATAGTTTTTTTCTTTTGTTTTATTTGAAAAACCTTGATTCTTTAAATAAATAATTTTTTAATTGTGTACTTCTTGCAGTTTTTTCTCAATAAATCAAAAGTGGTTACAGATAGCTATAGGGACGTACATACAAAATAATGTAAAATAATAAAAAATGTTCGTTATTTAATTCTGCATCACAAAGGTACAAAATATACAGGGTGTTCCATTTGAAAAAGTTGTGAATTTTAGCTTTGAAGTTCTCTAAATCTAAAAATTAATTTTGAACACCCTGTACATGGTGGGTCCATTTTCTTTTAAAGAAGAGCACCCTACA
The DNA here is from genome assembly GCA_929113105.1 of Agrypnus murinus. Classification (NCBI taxonomy): domain Eukaryota; kingdom Metazoa; phylum Arthropoda; class Insecta; order Coleoptera; family Elateridae; genus Agrypnus; species Agrypnus murinus. The sequence goes on along the minus strand of OV816031.1, from coordinate 69,716,145 downwards.
AGCCCCTGCAACAAAATCCCTACTTAAATTCTTCTTCACAGTTGCGGCTGTGGAAGCGGTAAACTGTTAAGTGGGATAATGTAAAACTCAATTTTTTTGAAAAAAAATTAATAACTTCTAAACCGGTCATTAGATGGCGCTAAAATTTTAGATATGAATAAACCTACCAAGAGAGGTGTTAAATATGCAAAAATATTTGGGGCATTCTATTTAAAAAAAAATTACCTTAAGCGTGCCACACTTTTCTGCAACACCCTGTATATTTGAAAATAATTTCTCTAGATGCGCCTCTATCCACTGTTTACATCCGTATTAGAACGATTTTTCTAGCTGTTACTGTTGAGGAGCTATCGGACTTCCCCACACTATTGCCCCACCCCGTATATCGAATAAATATCTAAATTCCAAACTAACCTACAGCAGATATGCCTCTATTAGCCAACCTAACTACCAACCAAATGGTGTTTGTGGCGCCGACGGAAATGTTTGCCCACAGCAACTGTATTGGTTTTGATTGGCTAATAGAAGTTACTGTCACTTTATTGTAATTTTTAATAGTAACTGGAACTTTGTAGTAATTCTGATGCAGAACATGTAATAAAAATCACTTTAAAGTGATTCTCCTGGGCAGCTTAAACGTAAGTCTTACTTTTGAATACCGCTGTAAGGTTCCGTTACTTTAAAGGTAAACCAATGGTTTCAGACAGGTGGCAAGAACTTTCAGTACTACTTTAAAGTTTTAAAAACTCACATATTTTAAAGTAATCGAACTACATAGTTCCATTAAATTGTAGAAACAACTACATAATTACTAAAATATTCCAAACTGAAGTAATTAAACCTATAAAGTCATAAGTTTAGTTGTAGTTACATAACAGCAACTCAAAGTTCCGATCTCAATTACTGCTACTTAGATGCTGCTTGGGTAACGTAACCAACTTTGGGTCCAAATTAAAGATTCGTATATATTCTGAAAATGTGCAAAATAAGTAGGAAAAGCTATGTTTTTTCCTTATTTGAAATTAACGTTAGGTAACTACACCACCAAAATTTTTTTAAAATTTTTCATAAATGAAACATAATTTTATTAAAATATATGTTTACAAATACAATCTTAGGTACTGATTTAATAATTTAAAGAAAAATGGTCAAAGATATGCTCTAATTAGTTTACATTTCCTGTTAAAAGTAAAGAATTCTTAAATTTACTTATTGTCAATAAATCTACCATCAATTTTAATCACTGCATGCTCGGATCAGTTGTTACTTGGCTTATTGATGTTCACACTTTTTATAAATTCACCCAGAGATCGTCCCTTGACTTAGGACAATGTTTCCTAATCTGCCTATTGAGGTAACTCAGAGAAACTTGATTGGGAAATTGTGAAAGCCAAATATTTATCGACTTTTGTTTTCCATTGCTTCCAAATAGAAAAAGAAATAAACAAATAATTTAATTTAAAAAATATTTATACAAAAAACTATTTAGATAATTTATATTAGACTAAGACTATTTTGAATGGTATCTTGTGCATCTTTCTTTAAAACTATTCTTTGGAATGATTTTCTTATGGGTTGTCTGGTATGTCTTGTTTCAATGACCAACAATAGTCGGCCATCATATTAACATTCCATTGGCCTTGATACTGCCTCTCTCAATTTTTTATGTCTTGGCAAAAGCGTTTGCCTTATTCTTCATTGAGATCACCCAACATTTTTAGGGAAGAACTCTAGATGTAAATCTAAAAAATGGAGCATAGTGCTCATATTGCAGTTTATGAAATTTATCTAATATGACTTCGACGATGTTTTTATAGTCCGGATGCCTGTAATTGTCTAGAAAGTTATCTATGACACCTTTGAATGCATGCCAAGCTTCTCGTTCTGCGTCAGTCATTGTACTGTATTCACATAAAATTTAAAAAAAAAACTGATTTTGCTGTCTAAAAATCTGATGTAATATCAAAAATCTAATAGCAGATTCGTAATCAGCACCACTGAATTAGTAAAGCACATCTGTCAATTTCAAAACAACAAAAATCATGTCAGCCTGTGTTACCAGTCTTGCTTACAAGTTGTACATTTTTAGCTTTATCAAGAATTCTTCCAGTTTCTACAAGTGCAAGATCGGTCCAAAATAAAACTGTTGCTTTGCTTTCTCTCTAGAAATGCTTATTATTCCTCAAGGTAGATTTCTTCATTAATAGTACCAATGTTAATGTACGGCTCTGAAACATCACCGTCATCGCAATAGCCTACTAGACTAAATAGTTGCGAGCAAATCTAGTCTTTACGGTACAACTTTTTATATAACCTGGGAGTGTTTACTGTTAGTACACATCCACACAATGACAATCACACACAATGATTTCACTTGGCTGGTACTAAATAATGTTAATGCTCGTATAAGCACTATATTTGGAATAGCATCAATTGTTTTCTCAAAACGGTGGTTGCAAGTCACTGACCTAGAACTTTTTATATTTGTGATATAGCAATAGCTGGATTACATAAAACAGAAAAGATAAGTTATGTAGACCTAGATATATGACTAGTTCAACCATAAATACAAGAAATCACAAATCATATGAGCAAAAATGTAAAATGCATCTACAATTAGGCAAATGCCACGCTGTAATCTAAATGATAAGATAATCAATGAGCTAAAAAGATTCAGTAGCAGAACAAACTGATTTGAATTAAAAATAAAAGTAAAATCAGCAATGAAAATTCGTTGGTTCTAGCGAATGCCACTGAATTTTTAGCAATGTGAAATTTGCACTGTTAGCTTATCTCACCCCGCGTCGTTTTGTTTATCCCAGTGTGATTACGAAAATGACTCATTTCTTGTATTTATGGTTGAAGAGAAAAAATGTACACTATAGGCCTGCATGAGCCAAAATTGAAAATCCTAAAAGCGTTGCCTCAATATTTATCACAAAGCAAGTTGCTCAGAAAACTTGAGCAATCAAAAAAAGACAACTCTTCAATTCAAGACAGTGTGCAAGCCCATTTGAAAACTGTAATGTACATAAGTTACATCTCGAGGATGACATCATTTTCCTAGTGATTTGGACCTTTGTAAATTAAATATAATTTTGACTAAAAAACATTCTGAATAATACACAAAAAAAGCCTATAGCCTTTAATGGCATATTTGTCTATCTTTTCGTGCTTTTTTTTACTGAGACAAGTTAGAGCTGTAATGATACAGGGACTATATGTAATCATCTCTCAGATTTCATTTTTGACCACTACTCCTCTTATGATAGCGATCATGGTGAAGTGCCACCTTTTAAAGTGACAATGGGATTATTATGTAACCTATCCTAAAGAACTTACCGTTGAGATCATATTGAACCTCTGATAATTTCCCTCCTACAAGGGAAGTCTTAGGTCGAAAGTGACATTTACAAAAGGAACAACACATTTTAGGTCAGATTTGACCCGTGGCCACTATTCCGCTTTCTATTAGGAGATTATTTGGAATGGAAAGTGATCATTTAAATTTAACAAAAAAGGCAATTTGTATTAAGGCAGCAAATATAGATGTTACAAAAGAAAATGTTGTTTTTATTGGAGTACATAAAAGCAACTCATAGATAAATTCAGCAGAAGCATTTAATAGCTATTTACACTCGAATGCGGTAAGTCGAACTTTACAGGGCGACAACTTTGTTTAAGGCACGAGCCCGTAGGGCGAGTGCCTTATTAGTTGGAGCCCTGTAAAATGACTTGACGCATGAGATTTGTATAAGATTTTTTGGCCGACAAGTTTTATAGAAAATAAAAAAAATAATTCAAAACATGCACATAATAGTGTGCTCTTGGATGACATTTGTAGTTTCCAAACGTACAATAGATGGCGCTGCGGCGATTTAAATTAATTAAATTTTAATTTTTTCTATTAAAGCCCGAAATATTTTTAATAATAACTTAGGTAACATGTATTTTATTACATAAACTTAATTATTACAAGAATAGTTGGTTTCTTAAATATCTCTAATTGCCCAGTGTTTTTTAGTATTTTTACCACATTCGCTTGTCATTTTACGACATCATGCGTAAATATGAAGCTACAGTTGACGTAAACAAAACTGAAACAAACGTTTTAAAATACAGGAGGCCAAAAAATTATTTAACAAACTGTAAACATTAAATGCATTTTTGACAAATGGATTTGCATAACCTAACATTTCTAGAAAATTTGATATTGACGATTTACAAGTTTTGTGACTTGGTAGTACATCAATTGACCTTTTCTTTTATAACCCCACTTATGATTATAATTATTTATTTAGCTAGGCAAAAACCTGTCGGTGCACGTAAAGTGTCTTAAAGTATCACTTTTACTGATTTGGTTGTTGTGAAAAAGAATTGATGTTAATGTTAATCAGTGACGGATGAGTGTGTTGTTTTGAAATCTCATGTTTAGCTAAAGCGCGATGAATTTCTTTTAAATTGTCATAACCTGTCGATTTAGAAAGAACTTTATTTTTCGAAAAAAGTATACAATACAAAACAAAATAGCTTATTACGAATCTTGCTGCCCGTTAACCAGACATATTTATCGTACCATGTTCTAGAAAAAGCGCGATTATGACCAGCTTTTGCCTGCACTAGGTTAACCATTAATGGTTGCGGAATAAGCAATTGTTTGATAAAAACTTTATAATCATAAGACAACCCGCCGAATTTATTTAACAATAAATAATCAGTTAAATCGCCGTTTGTACTTGGTATATTCCTTACCCTTATAGTCTCCATCACGATAAAAATGTTTTACACGCACAACAAATTTTATACTAGGCTTACTACCTACCCCCTTATGTTAGTTGGTTAATGCTAATGCTAATTAATAATGCACTATATACGGTGCAATGTTTGCTACTATCTCCCGGGTCGGTTAGCTGAGCTCGGTAAATAAATATTCAACCACTTTTTTAATATATGTATGTATAAAAAACTTTCATACTATCCATGTATAAATTTATATATTATTGGAAGTAAAACAGTATAAACAATGTTTTATTTAGACAGGTATTTACTTTTAATTAAACATTTTTGTACCTATTCGATAATTCAAGGGCAAGGGCAAGGTGCAAGGGTTAAATAGGGAAGGGAAATTAAAACAACTTATTACAGAGACAAAAAAATATGAAATAGATATACTGGCAGTACAAGAGACGAATATAAAAGGTGTAACAGAAGCAAAAATTGAAGGCTATTACTTGTTGAATGGAGGTGGTGAAAAGAACAGATTGGGGACAGGTTTCCTAATAAGTGAGAGTTTAAAAAGTATAGTAACTGAATATAAAATAATAAGTGACAGAATAAGTTATTTAAGAATAAAAGGAAGGTATAGGAAGTTGAGCATAATAAATATACATGCACCGACAGAAGAAACAGAAGAAGAGAAAAAATTGCTGTTCTATGAAAAGTTGGAAGAGATAGTGGAGAAACTACCAAAGTTTGATATGTACATTCTAATAGGGGATTGGAACGCAAAAATTGGAAAAGAAGATAGGTACATTTCAATTATAGGTAAAGAAAGCCTACACGAAGAAACAAATGACAATGGACAAAAACTCATCGATTTTGCAGGTAGAAACAAAATGGTGATAAAAAGTACAATGCTGAAACACAAAAATATACACAAAGTGACATGGATAAGCCCGGACAAGAAGACACAAAATCAAATAGACCACGTAGTTGTAGAAAAAATTCACAGTAAAAATATAAAGAATGTTAGATCATACAGAGGTGCAGTGATAGGCTCAGACAATCTCTTAGTAAAAGCCAAACTGAAACAAACTGTACCTAAAATTATAAACTATCACAGAAAAAAGAAACATAGGTGGAACTTAGACTGTTTAAGAAAGGGACAAATACAAAAAGAATATGCTAGAGAAACCAGAGAACTTGTAGGAAAAGAGGGACAGTACAAAAGTGTGGAGGAGGAATGGAATTTCCTCAAAAGAACACTAGAAAAGAGCATACAAAGATTTGAAGAAGAGAAAAAAGAGAAAAAGAAGGACTGGTTTCACACAGAATGTGAAGAAGCGGTGAAAGAAAGGAGAAAGGCCTCGCAGAGAGTACTACAAGATCCAACAAATGCATCACATGAGAATTATAGACAGACTAGAAACAAGGTACAAAGCCTATGCAGGAAAAAGAAAAGAGAAGAAAGGGAGAAGAGAATAAAATCCTTGGAGGAAACATTTAGAAATCAAAATACCAGAGCCTTTTATAGAAACCTTAAGGAAGAAACGAGAAGCAGTAGAACACAAACAGTGGGAATGAGGAATGATCAGGGTGAACTATGTTTGGATGAAACCAAAATTTTGGAAATATGGATAAATCACTACAAGAAATTGTTTGTAGATCAGAGTGTGCAGCAAAATGAACAAAACCAAACCCAAGAACAAACCACTGATGAGCCCACATGGAAGGAGTTTACAGAAGTGATAAAAAATATGAAGAACAACAAAAGTCCGGGTTCAGATAAAATAGTAGTAGAGCTGATTAAGCTAGCAGACGAGAAACTAGGGAAAAGACTACATGAAATGATTAAAAAAATATGGAAAAAGAAAATAATGCCGGAAGAGTGGTCCACAGCTATAGTATGCCCTATACATAAAAAAGGAAATAAGCAGCAACCAGAGAACTATCGCCCTATTTCACTGTTAAATGTTATGTACAAAATAATGGCATCAATAATAAACAGCAGAATCCAAGAAGAGGCTAGAAGTAAAATTGCAATACCAAGCAGGCTTTCGAAAAGGAAAATCTGTAATTGATCACATTTTTATACTGAGACAAATCCATGAGAAATGCGAGCGAAAGAATAAACCACTACATACATTATTCATAGATTTTAAACAAGCATTCGACAAAATAAAAAGACCACAGATTTACGAGGCTATGCAAGAATTAGGATTTAGTAAAGAGCTAATAGCACTGGTAAGGATGACCTTACAAAATACAAAGTTTAAGATACGATTTCAAGGATGGGAATCAAGAATAGTGGAAAGCAATGTAGGTTTAAAACAGGGAGACCCGTTATCTACAACACTGTTCAACATAGTGCTGGAAAACGTGCTTAGGAAAGGAGAGCTAAATACAGAAAAAAATATACTTAAGGACTCCTCCGTGCAGTGTTTAGCATATGCCGATGATGTAGTGTTATTTTCAAAAACGAAGGAAGAGCTCAAAACAGTGTTCAAAAAGATGGAGCTACAAGCGCTAAAAGTGGGGTTGGTGATAAATGAAGAGAAATCAAAATATATGATTTTAGGGAATAGGAAGCAGGAGGAAACACAAAATCTCACAGTTAGAGCACTAGATACGAACAAGCAGTACATTATGAGCATAACAAATCAAGTGGTGTATTTGGGGGCAGAGATTACAAGTGAGGGTAAATACAAAAGTGACATACAGAGAAGAATAACAGCGGGTTCAAGATGTGTCGGGGCTTTAAAGAACATACTAAGTGATAAAAACATATCAAGAAGTACGAAAGTGCGTATATACAAAACAGTTATAAGACCTATAGTGACATTCGCGAGTGAGACGTGGGTGTTAACAGAAGAAATTGGGAACATGTTGGAAATATGGGAGAGGAAGGTACTAAGAACAATGTTTGGAGGAATTAAAGAAAACGGAGAATGGAGAAGAAGAACGAATACGGAGCTAGCAGACATATACCAGGAGAAGAGTATCAAAACAGTTGTACAGCAAAATAGATTAAGATGGTTGGGACATATAACAAGATTGAAAGACGAAGACCTAACGAAGAAAATGTACAAAATGGAGATAAGTGGAAGAAACAGGAGAGGAAGGCCAAGAAAAACATGGTGGGCGGACGTAAAAGAGGACCTAGAACAGTTTCAGCTAATAATGGAATGGAAAACAATGGCCAAGAACAGAAAGTTATGGAAAAAGAAGATACAAGCCATAGGCCAATAGGCCTGCAGTGCTTTTTTATATATATATTTACTTTTAATTAAACATTTTTTACCTATTCGATAATTCAAAATTACATAACCACAAATCGCATAATGTATTTATGCTCTAAACATGTAACATCTGAACTTACAGATTCATCTTTATAATTACATTACAAATAGCAATATAACATAAAAAACACAATAACATAAATCCTCTAACTTTTTCTAATAAACTTCCCCTAAGTAATATGAAACATAACGCCATAAACTATTAATTGCACTTAATAAATAATGCTCTAACATTGTTATATCAATTCCTAAAACTTAAAAATTACATACGAACAACAAAAATCATTGAAAATTATTTGTTTTAGTTGATTATATGACTTGCGCGCTTTTTCCTATCTTTCGCCCCACAGCGGGTCGGCTGACTGAGTTTGGCTATTATCAACATGAATCCTGGTAAATCACAATTTTTTAATTCTCTATACATTTTTGTATTTGATATTTCGTAAGCACAAAATGCATAATGTATAATTCATTTATGCTTAACATCTGAATTAACAGATTCATCCTTATAATTACATTAGCAGTATATTGTGGCATGGTGTAATTTTAAAGAATGACAAAAATTTTCTTATTTTTAAACTGGAATACTTGACTTCTTATGCAGACAGTTTAAGCAAGAGTATACTACTTTACTTTTAATTGCGATCACAAAATCAAAAAGCCATGAAAATATGTAAAATAATATCGACAAATACAAAGAAGTTCGACTCTTTTTATGCGTGTATTTCAACTGCTATAAGTGCGGCCAGGCAGCTCTTGGCCGTACTTGGTTTGAAACAAGTTTTGCTAACAGATACACGAAGTTCTGCGCTGTAACGACGTCTAGAACATAGATCGTAGGTGGCGGATTATCTCGCGAGTTTCAAAGCAACTACCTGTACTACATCGGCTGGCCGACCCCAGTAACTTTTAAATGCGAATCTCGCTTAATAGTTATGGAATATAAACACTAAATTTACATTTTACATTTTAATTATTGAATTTAATTTAATTGTAATTTAATATTTAATCTTTCTTACTATTCAAATTTTAAAATAAAGATAAAAATATTTATTTTACAAAAAATAATTATTTTTCTTCGTAGTATCATTTGGTATGGCTCGGCCAACCCTACCGCCCTGACGAGCCGTCACACAAAAAAACTGTGTGTTCAACATGGCAAGAAGCAGATTTACTGCTTTGGCTACGTCTTTAAAACCAGGAAATCTGCTACTTTTTGCCTAGTTAAACATAAAGCTATTATCGATTGTAGTCATAAAATGAGCATAAAATTCTTATAAACATTTCAAACTAAATCAGCAGTTACTAATTCAGATCTCTTTAATAAGATGATCTGTAACTGAATTATTCCCAAAGTTGTTTTTATTTTGAGGTTAGATTTTAGTTTAAGGATACTGTTATAAAATTATTGTTTGAACTGTTAGACGGCGATAACTCAAAACGAGTTGGTCTATCTGAATCCAATTCAGAACAGAAAATTTATAGGAAGGAAGACACATTCTAATGTAGTTTTTAAATTTTTACCTCTTCCTATTTCTAAGGGGTGGTGGGTAACTTCAGAATTTTTTTTTAAATTCGAATCTACGTAAAAACTACATGTTTACACAAAATTACTAAATTTGCTTCGCTGCTTACATAATTTATTAATTATTAGGTTAGAAATAAAAACTAATAATCTGGCATTTCATTTCAATTTATTTAATGTGGATCATGCTTCAGGTGTTCGAAATGGCCCTCTTCAACTCCTTCACCTTTTTTATCCATTTCCTAAATTAATTTCGTACACTGTGTAACATTTCAGGCGTCACTAGTTGGCAAGCATGTCGGATAGGATTTTTCATATTTTCTTCTGTAGTGTAACTTTTTCTTTTCTAAAAAACCCACAGGAAAAAGTCAAGGGGGTGTCAAATCGAGAGATCGGGGAAGCCAATTTATCGGGACAGCTCAACCAATCCACCTGTTCTCAAACTCCTCATTTAAATAATTGCGGGCCTGTCTTGCATAGGAGTTGGTACCCCATGTTGTTGTAACCACATGTCATGATGTATGTTTAATCATTGAGGCAACTCGTTTCTTAAGAAATTTATAAATTAATTTAAATAACGTTAAATAAATTAAAATGAAATGGCAAATTATTATTTTTTATCTTTAATTATTAATTTAGTCTTGATTAATTAGTAAAAATTTAAAAGGGACCCTCTTCCTACCAATTACCTGTCCTGAATTCCATTCAGATAGTCCGAGTTGTTTTGAGATATCATCGTGTAATACTTTAAAATCACCACAAAATTTGTTTCTCATTATTTTACTCTTGTAAACCATCAATAATAATTAAATATCAGATACTCTCAACCAATCAAGTATTTAACTGAATAAACCGAAGTAAAAACACCTCATTGGTGTTTTAATTATCAATCTTAAAAAGATTATTAAACTGAAGTGAGTTGAATACAAAAACGTTACATAATCCTGCATTCCATTCACTTATGGCAGAGGTCATGAAACTTTTTCGCACAAGGGCCACACCGCTTTCCAAAGATTAGCCAGGATTGCAAAAATCTTTTCAAATTTTAAATTATGCATATCAATTTATTTTGAATCTATAAATTGTTATGCGAATCTACAGATAATGTTATCTTTATTAGAAGTAGTGCTTGCTCATTTATTTTAGTCGACAGCGGCATATAAGATGCTCAATTGAAGTCACGATTACACAGCCACGCAAAAAAAATTTTTTTTGGCCTGGGGGTGAGATCATCTTTATTATATGTTTTTGGGGTCACTGAAACCGAATCCATTTTAATCCATCGCGTCAGGTTTTTGACATAACCTCAAGAAGTCTTCACAGCCACACATAAATAAAAAACAATGCTGGCTTGAGAGTCAAGCCATTTTTACTATATGTTTTTGGGGTCGTTGAAACCGAATCCGAATTTTACCATCACGTCAGGTTTTTGACATAACCTTAAAAAAAATCTTATAATCCAAGTCGAATTAGGCCGTTATACCTAATATATTGAACCTCAATCTATTAACACAATAACCATTCGACCCCTTCACACCTAGATTGTGCTATGACGGTTATATGGTTATTGAAATTTATGGAAGGGGTCAAATAGTTATGGGGTTAAGAGATTACGAGGTTCAATATATTAGATATTTCGGTTTCAGCAACCCCAAAAACATATAATAAAAATGGCTTGATCTCCAGGCCAGTATTGTTTTTTATTTATGTGTGGCTGTGGACTTTTTGAGGTTATGTCAAAAACCTGACGTGATGGGGTAAAATTGACTTTGGATTTGGTTTCAGCGACCTCAAAAACATATAATATATATATGGTCTCACCCCCAGGGCAAAAACTTTTTTTGTGTGGCTGTGATTATTGTCATAATGCAGGGATTTCTACAAAAAATTCATGGGACATAGGTTATATTCAGTCTGCAGGCCATAGCTTGGAGGCATAGACGCCCGGGTAGGGGGGGGCAAGCTCTTTCACTTGTCCCCCCCTGGAAGTTGAACAATTTGAATTTTATTGAAAATTTGGTATAATATACCGTTTTTTCTAGACTTGCCCTCCCTAGCATGTCGTTTATTCTAGGCTTGCCCCCCCCCCCCTAGCATGCCGTTCATTCTAGGCTTGCCCCCCTCTGGACAAATTTCTGCGCTTGCCTATGTTTGGAGGGCATGTTTGTTCAGGATGAAAACAATTTTTGATCATTTCATATATTTTCACACACTCGGGAGGTTATAATCAATGATCCACAAACTGCTATATCGTACTCAGTTAAATCATGTTTTGAATTTAAGATTATTTTTCAAAAACGTTATGCATAATATGCTATGTACAACAATAGTATGGTGATGGTGTTTTTCAAATCTTAACAAACTTTTAAATCAAATACTTGCTACACATTTGTAGAATTTGGCTTCAGTTAAGCTATAAGTTTAAAAACTTTCAAAAGATGATGTTCCATGCTTTCAAGAACTTTTCTGGTTATAGTAGGCTGTGATTTTATTATCTTATTTATTACAATGTTGGCAACACAAATGACAATTTTAGTTGACAGTTGTCTGTCAAAGAATTATTCTATTTGTCATTCTGTTTGGATTGACAACTTTTTAATAAATAAAATAAAATCATGGCCTACTCTAAACAGAACAGTTTTTGAAAGCATTGTATAATCACAAGTGTGTAATATTAACTTGGAATTCTATTACAAATTTATACTTACTTAAATATTACTAAAAGCAAAATAATGCTTCATATTAAAACTTTTCATTTTGTCTTTACAGATGGTGTAAGCGTGAATGGCGATATTTCCGACGGTAAAGAGGATATGGATGATGAAAACACAAATGAAACTAATGAAGAGGTCATTCATGTTAATAGTGAAAATATTACGAGTAAAAGTAGTGATATTGAAGATAATGGTAGTGTACATATAGAAGAAGAAGATAAGGCAGAGTCGATTATAGAAGAGCAAGAAGAAGGTGAAGAAGAAAAAATGATTGTGGAAGAAATTATACACGATGATGAAGACAGTATTGATCAAATACATGAGATTGATAATAGTGATGGAGATGATGATGATGTCGTAATTAGTGAAGATAAAATAATCGATGACGATGACGACGACGATGATGTTCAGATTAGCGAAGATAAAATAATTGATATGTCTAATGGTGTAAATAGTTCTAATAGTAAAAGCATTAATAATAAAGATATAGTTGTTACTCTTAATGATTCAGGTGAAGATGTTGTTATGCTAGATGACAATAAGGACGACGATGCTATAGAAGTATTGGATTACAATAAAGAAACAATAGAAGTTTTAGATGATAATAAAGATCATATAGAAAATGGAGGTATTGTAGATAGTGGTGATGAAATTGAGATTTCAGAAGCTACCAGTACATTTGATGATGGTGAAGTGATAAGTATAGATGATACTCCTACAAAAAAGAAGAAGAAAGAAAAACTGATTGACTCTGGACCACCAAGAAGAAGTTCAAGAAATCTAAATAGAGAGAAAAAGAGTTATATAGAAGATGATGATGGAGTTGAAGAAGATAAACAAAATAAGAAAAATGAGGAGGAACCAGAGCAGGGACCAGATTTGGAACCTGATCTGGAACCAGATTTGGAACCAGATCTGGAACCAGATCTAGAACATGACCAGTCTTCAGAAGGATCAGATATCGAAGAAGTAATGCCCCAGGATCCGTTAGCTGTAGCTGATCCTGCTCCTTCACCTTCTCCAATTCCAATACAACTCGATAAACCGATTGTAAAAAAATCTCGTATCTCTAGTTCTACTATTGTCGTGAAAGATACAAAGTGTTTAGCAGAAATTGCTTCTAAGTCAACAACTAATAACAATAACAATAATAAAAAAGAACCTACTTTAGTTATAATTGATACAAATTCCATATTGTCCGGACGAGGTCCTGTTCCCATTGCGCAAAAACCTACCATTACTACGCCAACGATCTCAAATTCATTTTCAATGTTACCGATGGCTTTGCCAGCCCAGGGCATTTATCCAGCAAATATGCGCGCTACAATTACTCCCATTCCAATGACCCCGCCTGCGCCACCACCTAAACCAGCGCCTCCATCAACTCCTCCTCAACCTGTGTTACCCACTTTAACAGATGATATGTTTGTGGTTGAAGCACCGTCGTTTATTGTTCCATATGTATATGAAAAACCTCCTATAAAAGACTTAAAGGAATTCGTTAAGAATCTGGAAACTGAAATTGCAAATGAACAAAAAAAGAAATGTGAAGAAGAAAAACAGAAAGAGCAAGATAAGGAGAAAGAGAAAGACAAGGAGAAAGAGAAGGATAAGGAGAAAGAGAAAGATAAGGAGAAAGAGAAAGAAGAAGGAGATAAGGAGAGAAAAGATGACTGCACAAATAGTGAAAAGGCAGCTGAGGATGAAAAAATGGATGTAGATAAAGAAAAAACTAAAAAAGATGAAAGTAATGATAATGAGAAAGAAAATAAAAAAGAAGAATCTACAGAAGCAAAAACATCCACGGAAATGGACTTACCGTCAATGCCAGTACCATCTGCTACTACGCTTGCAGCAGAATTGCGTAAACAACCTGCAACTTATTTTGATAGTCCATTAGGTAAATTTTTCATGGGTATAGGATATAGTTTAGTGCAAGAACATGTACAAACGGATTTATTGAAGCAACAAAAACGAAGACGTGATCGTGAAGGTGGTCAGAATCCTGAAACTTTGAAAACAATTAATTCGTTAATGAAGAATTTAGAGTATACTAAAGAAAATAATGAACCATATCATATGGAGACTAAAAAGTGTGAGTTTTGTAGTTTTAAAACGGAATCTGCGCTTGCTATGGCTTATCACTTAGAGACTCCTCATATGAAAAATTATGTTTATCGTTGCAATTTTTGCCCATATGAAGTTCGAAGTCCTCACGACATATTATTTCATATGGAAGTTCAACATGGTGTAAGAGGACGTTTAGAAAGAGCACCAGCTTTTCATCAGTGTCCCAATTGTCCGTTTGAAGATAACCAGAAAGGAAAACTATCAAGGCATTTAGTAGCTTGTGGGCGTAAATTTAAACCAGAGCGGAACTTAGAACCTCCTGCAGATTATGAACCACCAGCAAAAATACCCCGAGCACCTAGAATGAAACAGCAAGGTTTAGGAGGAACTGCTGCGGCTGTTTATCAAGCAATGGCTAGATCTTCACAATACCAAATGATGCCTAAATTGCCAACAAATTTGTCTGCAGTGCAACGTGGTAGAGGACGACCTTCACTTAATACACCTTCCTCTAAGCAACCTGGTAGTATTAGATCGGTAACACCTACTAGTAGTATGTTGTATAAACAAGCGAGCATGTCCGGTGGATCTGTTCTGGTCCCCACTAATTACCAATTGAGCGGAAATCAGTTGTATCAGGTAAGCAAAGAAATCTATGCAGTAGAAAATATAGTGCATCTTTCTTCTTTCTGGCTTGTGTTCCTTTTTCTTTTTTTTTTGCACATTTGTAAAGTATTGAAATAACACATCATTTTCAACAGACTTCTAAAAAAGTATCTATTATACGAAATTCTTATTAGCTAGAGTAATATTAGGATGTTTGATGTGTGTATTAGGTGGTGGGCGGACATGAGATGGGCGGCCGCTTAGGCCCTGGTATTGCCACTGCGTTTCTGCCCAGCATATCTGCCGCGCCCAACTCTATCACGATACAGGTATGCACCAACACTGCTTGTGTAATTGGTTGCAGTTTGTCATTTTTTTGTGACTCTTTTATATGCACCATCATTGTGAATATATAGTGAGCGGCAAAAGTTATGCAACACACTCAATAAAAAGTGAAACATAGCATTTTTGAGAATCTTTTTCTTGGTGGTAGACTTTGTTATATGAAAATATACAAAACAAGAAGAAACTTAATGTTGAGATATACTTATTTTGTTTAAAAAAAAAATTCGTTTCTAATCAACTTAAATTAAGTATTATATTATATGCTCAAAAGTACCATTCTTGGCTCGTATGTACTGGGTGGAAATAAATGATTTTCATCAAGTTACCTTTGCATTCCCCATGTAAAAGCACGACGTGCCGCTCTACGAAAATAGAGAAGGCAGTACCATAACCTCAAAATAATAGAATTCAATAAATTCTATGAATTGTTTGACAGATTGATTTCATTTATTGACAGAACTAATTTAGTACTAAATCAAAAAGAGTAGAGCGGTACAGAAAAATTTACATGTGAAGAAATTCCAAAGGGAACTTGATGAAAATCATTTATTTCCACGCTGTAGTTAGCATCCTTAATTCCTTAAAACGACAAAATTATTATAAAATAAATAAAGATTATTAAAAGTTTCACAGTTTTATTTAAGTTTGAAGATCGAATATTTGAATTAAACCTCTCTAAACACATTATCTTCTGGTTTCGTTATGTTGATGACATTTTTAGCTTGTTTTGACAGTTCTTTTGAGGTTATCAATGAATTTTTAATTCTTATAAACAGTATCCACCCTAATATAAAATTTACACTAGAAACAGAACAAAACAGGGCTATAAACTTTCTAGACTTAAATATCAAGATTAACGTAGACAATCTATTTAAATTTTCCATATACAGAAAACCAACACAAACAGACATAACAATACCAAATGAATCTTGTCGACATAATACACATAAAATAGCAGCCTACAGATCATTAGTACACAGAGCTTTAACTATTCCACTAACAAAATCAGATTTTAGCAAAGAGATATCAACCATTAAACAACTAGCACATGCAAATCATTATAATCCGAACATGATTGACACTTTAATTAAACAAAAAGATTATAGGTTAGCTATCAAAAGAATATATCCCATCGACAATCAAACAGAAGACACAAATTACATATCTATACCATATTTTGGCAAAATATCAGAAAAAATTGCACATATACTAAGAAAAACCAACAATTATAAAATAACATTTAAAACCAACACTAACACTTTTTCATTTTTATTTAATGCTAAAGACAGAACACATGATATCATGAAATCGGGCATTTACCGTTTAAATTGTTCTTTTTGTAGTTCGGTATATATTGGACAAACACTTCGAAATCTTGACATAAGATATAAAGAACACGTACGTCATTACAAAAATAAACATCCTGAAAAATCGAATTACGCCAAACACCTTTTAGAACAAAATCACACAATGACTCCTCAAAATAATATTAAATTCCTACATTTTTGTAATAACAAACGCAAATTAGACATTTTAGAAGCCTTTGAGATATACAAACACAAACTCAGGGTACCTTTAATGAATGAACAACTTGAGCTCAGTAATTCTCCGTTACTGGAAGTATTAGATGTTTAATTATGATTTTTATTATTAATTTTTATTATTATTATTATTATTTTATCTAGTTACCTATTTTGTATCTACCTTAGCGACGTGTTTGTTTATAATTATATTACCTTTGATAATGACAGCATAGCTGTCGAAACAATATTGTCAGGTTGTATTTTAATAAAACTGTGAAACTTTTAATAATCTTTATTTATTTCACGATTATGGAGTTCCACAAAATAAGGCTGGAAACAATAAACAAAATTATTATAGTTCGGAATAAATAAAGTAGAGTTCTAGAATTCCTTACAATATTAACAATAGTTCTGGTATTTTAAGCATGGTTTTGATGGCATTTTTCGACATAATTGTAAGAATTCTAGAGTTCCTTATAATATTAACAGTAGTTCTGTTTGTTTTAAGTCTATAAATGGCAAAAATGAATTTTAGGGTGCCAACTTCATGCGATGGCCATATTTTTGCAAAAAAAAAGTTATTGTGGCATTTTTTGGCATAACTAAGAGTTGTTGATAAAAAATTTTTATTTAAATAGTTCCGCTTAATTAACAAATATATAAACAATTGAAAATTTTACTATAAAATTAAATTCTTAGAATTCTGAGTAGCTTCCAAAGAGTCCTATTAATAACAGTTACATTAATCTACAGAACTATTAATAAACAGACACATTAACTAAAGATTTCAAAACTAATAAACAATTTAAAGTGGTCATTTCCGACAATCTCTTAGTAACCGGATAAAGTGTAGGAAATTTGACTCGAACAATAATTCTCAGCAGGGTTCCGAGTTCTATACAGAACTATTATTAGAACTTCATATTAAACAATATTTTTAATTTTTATAAACAATTTAAACTTTTGTAATTAAGAAATACGTGATTTATTGAACTCGAACAATAGTTCTGAGCAGAGTTCTGAGTAGGAGTGGAAGGGTTGACAAGAAAGGAAGCCTATTCAAAAATTCGATAAGGACGTCATAAATAACATCCATAACATCCTGAAAATGAATCCAGGCTCAGAATTGACACATCACCCAAGGATTTCGACATAACCTCAAGAAACACTTCAAAAAACACCTCAAAAAATTTATAAAAATACATCTAAAGAAAGATCCTTGGGTGATGGGTCAATTCTGACCCGTTCTCTTCCTGATTCGTTTTCGGCACACTAAAAAGCATACGGTATGGTACCTCACCTTTCAACTACAAAACTTTTTTTTGTGGGTTTGTGAGAGGCCCACAAAAAGAAAAAAAAAGTCAGAATTCCTTTATTACCCAAGGATTTCGTCATAACTCAAGAAATTTATAAAAATAGATCTAAAGAAATCCTTGTGAGATGGGTCAATTCTGACCCCGGATTCGATTTCGGCACACTAAAAAGCATACGGTATGGTACCTCACCTTTCAACTACAAAACTTTTTTCTTTTTTGTGGGTTAGTGAGAGGCCCCCAAAAAGAAGAAAAAAAGTCAGAATTCATTCATCACCCAAGGATTTCGACATGACCTCAAAAAATTTATAAAAATACATTTAAAAAATCCTTGTGTGATGGGTCAATTCTGACCCCGGATTCGTTTTGGGCACACTAAAAAGCATACGGTATGGCACCTCACCTTTCAACTACAAAACTTTTTTCTTTTTTGTGGGTTTGTGAGAGGCCCACAAAAAGAAAAAAAAGGTCAGAATTCATTCATCACCCAAGGATTTCGACATAACCTCAAAAAATTTATAAAAATACATTTAAAAAAATCCTTGTGTGATGGGTCAATTCTGACCCCGGATTCGTTTTTAGCACACCAAAAAACATATGGTGTGGTACCTCACCTTTCAACCACAATACTTTTTTTTGTGGGCCTGTGTTACCCAATTTGGATTTTATCCATTACAATATCTACAATTCTGTTAATTGGTTCCATTTAAGCAAAAAGTTACAAAAAATTTGGTGATGAAAATTCAGATTATTTTGATGCATATTTATTAATCCTACTCAAAACTATAATCGTCCCTCAGGATTTGTGAGCTCTTGAAGATGAATTTTTTCTCAGTAGTCTGAGTGATGAGTACTGACTGACTTCATTTTCTGTTATAACCAATCGACGGTTAGAGAAGATTATCTTCAAGTTGTAAAACAAACTTAATTTAAATGATATTTTGAATGCAAATTCATATAGAAAAATTTATTGCCTCGGCTGGGAATCGAACCCAGGACCCTCCACTGTCTAGGTGGTCAGTCGACCAACTGAGCTACCAGTTTTTTTTTATATATCTATTTGTATGTTTGCTAAAATATCTAATTCATATGGAAAATTTCTGGCTATGTTCTGTGTATCTCTTGTGTTTTAAGTCAGTACCTCAGAGCCAAGATAAATTAAGATTTCAATACATTGCGTCTCTACAAACCAATATCAAATTCTTTGCAAAATTTTGTGTATAAAACAAACGACGATTAGTCGAAAACTGACAGTCTTTGACAAGATTTTTATGCTTTGTTTTACTATTATTAAGTGTGTTCCATCTTTTGCCACTCACTGTATGCATCATCTTACATAGCATTTCCCAAACTGATGACTGGAGAGTGTCTGATTAAATGATCTGCATGGGTTAATTTTATAAAAACAAATTCTACAATTCCAGATCTTGAATTATGTAGAGTCTATTAGCTTGTGAGACGTATTAACTAAAGCAATCAGATTTAAAGACTTTTGTGATGTAATAGTACTTGGTTGTCAGAAATAATATCTAAGTTATGTTGGTTTCTATCAAGCTTTCAAACGTTGAAAAGTTATTAGAATTTAGTCAAATTAATCAATATTCTGCACAATGTCAAGGCAGTAAATAGAATATCTACACATTTAGGTTGATTTAATGATTTTTTTTAAATATTCCATAGTGAACAGAACACAGATAATAATCCTTAAAATTTGTGGAAAGTTTGAATGCAGTACATTTTTTTAATTTTTAGATATCGGTTTTTGCTTAACGACCAATTATCAATATGTATAAAATATTAACAAATATTTGAGAAGTATATATCAACAAACAAAGTTAAGTTAATACTGACTTCAAGAAAATCACGGAAAGTTTTAATGACACTTCAAAAAAATTGTAAATCTCTAACGATTACTCTTTCCATGAACAAATGAAGAATGCTGCCCTTTTCATAAATTTCACAATTATTATTACGACATGCTTGTGCATTAGTCTGATAAGCTACAATGCCGTATCTACTTCTTAAGGGCTCAGAAACACTACAAATTTGTTTGTCGGATCTTTATATCCGACATATCTACAGTACACACACAACTTTCTTTTATAACATTGTGTACAGGGTGATCCACTTAACTTTCCCCCCATACTTTTCTCTGTTATTCCTGTAGTTACAAAAAAATTATTCTAACAAAAGTTGTAGGGCTTCTTCTAAAGTTTTTAAATATGACATCAAAAAAACAATTGAAAAATAAATGCCGAAGTTATATATACAAATTGAATTTTTTTAAATGGAACACCTTGTATTTTATTGCATTTTTTTATGTAGAATTTTGCACTGATTTCAACAATAGAACACATAGTATTTACTTCTAATTCTTTCCAATTATTTACGTTTAAATGTATAATAAATAAATAATATTAAATAATAACACATAAAATATTTAATTAGAATTAGAAAACACTTAATAATTAATAAGAATAACCTAGAGTTACTGTAACAAAAGTTCACTAATGCCCATTTATTTTATTGTTAGAAATGTCAAAGTAACAATTAAAAGCAAATGTTTTAAAAATCAGTGCATACTCGATCGAATATGCGATTAGTGTGTAATAATTTATATATTTAAAAGCAAATATTTCGAAAACTGTTAAAAGTAAGTATTATATATTCTATATTGTTGAAATCAGACTGAAATTCTACATTGAACAAGGCAATAAAATACAGGGTGTTCCGTTTAAAAAAATTCAATTTTTATATATATATATAACTTTGGCATTTATTTTTCAATTGTTTTATTGATGTCAAATTTAAAAACTTTAGAAGACGGCCTACAACTTTTGTTAGGCTAATTTTTTTGTAACTACAGGAATAACAGAGAAAAGTAGGGGGGGAAAGGTAAATGGATCACCCTGTACATACGACAAATCTGCTTAACAAAGTTGTTTTAACGTATGACAGTTATAAATTCATAATCTCAAAATCAATCATTATTGTTATATGCGCCTTAAGTGCAATGAAATGCTTCCTATTATGATTGTGTTTACCTACTGACTCTTTGTTGTGATTATAATGTATTCGGGAATGGAGCGGAGTAATAAAATCACGTGCACAGAGTTTATCAGCTCGTGAGTCTCTTTCTATTGGCTCTAGCAAGCTCAGGTACACATAGCTGAAAAATAATTTATTTGACGCTCGTTTGACGTTATGATTTTGATAACTCCTTCTTTATGTTTTATTTTACTTTTTATGCAGTATTTATTTATATTTTTGTAATGTAGGAGTATCTAAAAGCACCGTGTTCAAGGTGAAAAAAGAATATAATGAGGCAAAGAATTACAACCTCGTAAAAAGTTTATCGGAAGCAAATCCCTTGTTAATATCGTCGATGAACCTGTCATGAACTTATAATTTGCCAAAAAACGCATGGTTTCTTTTTTGTGAAAATAAAATACCATCTTTACACGATATTCACAGAGCATCCATTCAAGAGACGAAGATGTAACAAGTTTTAAGAGGACAATTATTTCATATACCTAATTAAAAATTTAAATTTTCGGTAAGAAATTTCACTTTTATATTGTATTAATAGATCGTGAGATTTAATACACTTGTTACTGTTTCACAGATATGTGTTCTAAACTGTAGATAGATGAGAATATATAAAATGTAAAAGACAAGATATTATTGATGGACTATGGTGGACCAAAGGTTTAAAAATCCCTACAAATAAAGGGAAACGACTTATCATTTTACACATTATGAAGCAAACATGCAAACCACTAATCCACCGAAGCTGGCAACTTTTATAATTAAAAAAGAGTTTATTCAATACAATTAATGCTACCATATTGTCAATAAATAATATAATTGCAATAAAGTTATCAATTATACCTGCTGCTTGCTTTGTCAACTTCTACTGAAGTGTGCAAAAAACATCCTCTACTTAAATGACATACATAGGAGTTTAAAGATTGTCATGAATAACAAACATGGTGCAGATGTATAAATTTTGCGCATTGTGATAAGGACTTGTGTTAACACCACCCTTTTCACGGAGTTTTCACTTGATCACTCCGCTCCTATTTCGAATACAGTATAGTTGATTTATTTAGTAAGGTAAGCTTATGTATTTACTTAGTGTTTTGATTCACATATTGAATACTCCCTATTTACTCTAATAGTGAAATGTAATGTTCCATAGTCATTGTTGAGCGAATATGTCGTATCTCTCAAAAGTCATCTTATAAATACTAAAATGACATACTTATAAAATAACAACTTTAATATAAAACCAAAAAATGCTTTAGATGGCGCAACAACAATTAACTTTTTGTGTATTTCTGAAAACTTACACTTAAGCAGGTACGACCTATATCCTTAACAGGGCAGCATAGCTGTTTCTAGAGTTCCTAAATATAAACATCCCTGTTATTTAGAGTTAAGTCATGCATGTCAAATCTTCATTTGTGACATTTCATATTTTGAAACTATTTATTAGATGGTTGGTAATCATGAAAAATAAATTAAACTGCCAATATGACAATTATATAAATCTGCAATTGGGTACATACTTTATTAAAAGCTGTTTTGTTTAGTTGCTTAGTTTTAGCCTTGAAAGAGATAGTTCTTGATATTTACTCCCTAACTCTAAAATAAACACAGTTAAAGTTTTCATTCAGGATCTCTAGCTGTTTCCAATTGACTGTTTGCAGTTCACTGTAACACTAATGTGTGTGTAGACTTCTCACTCTCTAACCTAACCTAAAACCCGTCATAATTGCCATGACAGAACTGTCACTTAAAATTATTTTTGAGGTTAGACTACAGTGTTCTCACCAGAAATCTTTTTTTGTCAGGTGGTCGTCAAATTGTGCCAGGTCAGTTTTTTTACTCACAGATTTTTTATATTAATTCAGTTGGAGAGGGTCATGCATGCGTAAGAAGTGTTTTGTTTTAAACTTTACCTATAGACTCTGCTGATGAGGCTCCTAAGAAAAATGAGCAACTCGCTTGTATTTGGGAAAAATCAGGAAGAGGTCAAAGCAGGGGCAGATCAAGATCAAATTGATCTTGAGAATGGCCTGAAAGAGTTTTTTAAACTGTGTCCATATATTCCTCTGGGGCCCCTAAAAAACATCAATTGGAGAAAATAGAAATGGTAAAAACTTTCGGAAGCAAATGCGCTTGATCCCAATTTAAAAATTATTATTTATATTTATGATTTATTTTTAAATATGTAAATAACTAACTATATCTTGATTCATTTTCAACGTACCCTAAATGAGTACAATTATGTCTTTTCTTATGTACGAGTAATTTTATTAGCCGGGTGGTAAGAACAATTAGCCGCGTGCCACACCTGGCAAAATGGTAATGGAGAGAACACTGGAGTAAGTTCAGAATATGATAGCAATTTGAGATGAGATCAAAAGTGCTAGTTATACTCGACTATATAATTGTAATCTTCATACATTAACGGAAAATATAATAATTTGTGTTTATTATATATATACTTATATAATAACAGCCGTACTTATAGAGAGATTTACATGTGTGTAACATATTAATAACCATTGTGTTACACGCGTGTAATTTCTCTATAAGTACGGCTGTAAGTGTTTATGAAAATTATACTGGCAGATATCGACTAGTTACCAGCTGATTGACCAAATGTTGATGGATTGGATTGAGTAATTTACTAATGCTTTGTCATATTGTTTAACAACAGTATAACCTCCAAAACTTGTTTTGTTAAATACTAGTTACCAGCTGATCGACCAGATGTTGATGGATTGGATTGAGTAATTTACTAATGCTTTGTCATATTGTTTAACAACAGTATAACCTCTAAAACTTGTTTTGTTAAATACTAGTTACCAGCTGATTGACCAGATGTTGATGGATTGGATTGAGTAATTTACTAATGCTTTCTCATATTGTTTAACAACAATATAACCTCTAAAACTTGTTTTGTGAAATTGGTTAGCTATAATTATTATAATAGTACAGTCAAATAAGCGGTAAACCTCGGAATGAAAGTAAGAAAGCTGTATTTTTGCATGAACCTTTGTTTTGACGTTCTGAAGACTGGCTGAAAAGTCTCCTATAATCCCGTGTCCGCGTCACAAGATATTAAAGGTCAAAGGTCACGAAAATCGGTTTTTCGCAATTATCTTGTTTTCTATGCGTCACATGTCATTTAAGGTTATTATAAAACTTGTAGATCATAAAATTATCTACAATTCTTACTTGATGCATTTTGTCGTATGATCAACCGTTCTCGAGATACGAGGGTTGCGCTGAAAATTGTTAGTTATAAAAAGACCGTTGCATTCTTTAACAAAAAATCTTTATTGTTTTTCAAAATAATCTCCATTCAGACTAATACACTTGTGCATTCTTTGAAACCACTTTTTAAAACATTCGGAAAATTTATTTTCTGAAAGGTCCTCAAAAATTCTTTGAAATTTTGTAACTGCAGCATCTGTGCTGGAAAATCTTTTACCTCGCATAATTTTTTTAACAGTTGGAAACAAAAAAAAAAGTCGCGCAGCGCCAGATCTGTGCTATATGGAGGATGAGTTACCAATTGAACTCCCGTATCTTTCAAAAAATCCAATGTTCTGGCAGCAGCGTGGGAGGATGCACTGTCATGATGGACTAAGTCGTTATGCAAACCGGTCCTTTGGCGACCTGTCCGTAAACTTGCAAACATCTGTGGTAAAGCCACTTCGCAGTACCATTCAGAATTAACAGTTCTGCGATCTTCAAGTGGAATAACAGCAACAGGACCACTTCGGCGGAAAAAAACAGCAATCATTTTCTTATTGACGCTTCTGCCACGAATTACTTTTGTGGGGAAGTCTTCATCTTCGAATACCCAAACACTAGACTGCTGTTTAGTTTCAGGGTCGTAACTGTATACCCAAGATTCGTCACCAGTTACAATGTATGCCACTTGCTTGGAAGCTCCTACGTCAAATTTTTGCAACATACACCAGTCTACTCGAGCCTGTTTTTGACTTTCTGAGAGCAAATGCGGTATCCAACGGCTTGCTAGCTTTCTTACCCCAAGATGTTTATGCAAAATGGTATTCACCACCGAGGATCCAATCTTCACTTCCTCCTGAATCTTCCTATAAGTAATATTTCGATTGGACTGAATCAAGTTTGCCACACGATCAACATTTTTTGAACAGGCAGCTTCCGCAGGTCTTGCTTCGTCTTCTAGCAGCTCTCGCCCTCGTCGAAATTCGCGGAACCAATGACTAACAGCGGATAATGAAAGGGCAGCATCGTCAAAAGCTGCTATCAAATTTTCATGGTTTTGCTGGTATCCTAACTGTCTTTTATAGTCGTAGAAAATCATAGCTCTACAGGCAGTTCGTGGAATGCTCATCTTAACTGAATTAAAAATACACAACTACTTATCTTACAAAATTAACTACGTTTCACAAGGAAATCGGAACGTTTGACAATTGTGAGTAACGAATGTCAACTAATGCGACATTCAATTGTTGCAATTGTTTCTAGCCAATTGAGCTTCCCTGGCCTGCTACTAACTATTAACAGAGCATCCCTCGTATAGCGCGGACAGTGGCACGCGCGCATGTAAACTGCGGAGCCAGGTATATAGGTATACGCTATACAAAGTTAATTATTGAATAAAATGGCACAATATTGAAATTATTATTTTTTATTCGATGTTAACAGTTTTTAATTAATGATAAAAGAATAAAAAATAATTTCAATATTGTGCCATTTTATTCAATAATTAACTTTGTACAGCGAACTATATACCTGGCTCCGCAGTTTACATGCGCGCGTGCCACTGTTCGCGCTATATCTCGAGAACGGTTGATCATACGACAAAATGCATCGAGTCAAAATTGTAGATAGTTTTATGATCTACAAGTTTTATACTAACCTTAAATGACATATGACGCATAGAAAACAAGATAATTGCGAAAAACCGATTTTCGTGACCTTTGACCTTTAATATCTTGTGACGCGGACACGGGATTATAGGAGACTTTTCAGCCAGTCTTCAGAACGTCAAGACAAAGGTTCATGCAAAAATACAGCTTTCTTACTTTCATTCCGAGGTTGAATCCTTATTTTACTGGAGTATGATCAACAAAACAGTTAACAGCTATTTTTACCATTACATTGAACTATTATTACCTTTTAGGATAATAGTAGGTATCTATTTCAGTGTAGATCTCAATGTTGAACCACAAACTGAGCATTCGCTAGGTACAATAGATATCATTGTTCTTTCTGTTTTAGAAGTTTATTTCCAAGAATTCCCCATCAAAATCTATTTTATATTTCATGCTGTAAGATCCTTTCTGAACTGTTACCTGCAGTATGCTCAGTATATAAGGTGGATTCACTTTATTGAGTTTGTACAGAGAAGAATCATCTTCCGAGGAACTTCCATGCCACGGGAAGCACTTCTTATAGCTTGAACAAAATTGTCGAAATAGTTTCATTACTAATTTGACATTGTGCCGGTTTTGACATGGCCGGTTTGAAGTATTTAATTTTAATCCATCTGCAGTAATTTTCTCTTAATTAACAGTATAATTTAAAAATGGAGAAAAGTGCTGTTTTTATTGTGGGCAGCTTTTGGGCAGTGCAATTGTCTTATGGTCTACAATATGGCTTGTAATTTAGGATATCTCTATTTTAGTTTTAAAGAAATTCTAGAATGTACATATGATTTGTTCTTTATTTCTTGCAATTGCAAATAAGACTTTATCCAAGAGAGCAGCAAAAAGTTTACATTTCTTTTGTTTCTTTCCTACTGGAACAAAGCTCTCATTATAAACTATGTATTGTAAGTATTGTAATCAGTGGCGTAACTACGAAAGATTGCGCGCCACTGCGAGTCTTACGTTTGCGCCCCTCATATATATATATATATATACTTTACAATTATATGTATGTAACTTTTGTAAAAATAAAATATGCAATAACTAATAATAATTCATTACCTTTTCATTTGCTTGTATCTCTTTAACGAATTTGTTTATAGGAGATTTAACACCAATTGTTTTTACTATTTCCCCTATAAACACTTAATACATTTGGTAAAACTTTAGATTCTGGTCCGCCATCCGCACATGCTATATTCAATGCGTGTCATCGAGCTCAACAATAGTGTCACAACCTACCCTTACCGAATCTATCCCAACCGAACCTAACCTAACCTAGGTTTAATTTAGGTTTGCGTTATTCATCAATTCATATGTGTTTTAATTTAGTTTTTGGGCAGGTTAGGTGAGATGAGGTTAGGTTAGGTTGCATGTGCATCAAAACATGCATTTTCAGGTAGGGTGGGGGAATTAACATGTAAGGCTATTGCTTCCCTTCCAAAACAATCTTTGGCGATTATCTTGAAAACTACTGCTTCACCAAATTTACCACGTACAACAAAATTATTTTAGTTATTGTTAGCATCTTCGTCAAAGCAGATAAATCATCATTATTTAACTATTTTTATTTGAACACCTAATATTATTACCACATATCATCCTCTTATTATCCTACATATTATCCTCTAATTGCTTTGAGCAATCTATATTAGGGTGGCCGTTATTTTGCAAAAGTTAAAATTTTTTAGGTCCCCTTTCCTAGATCTCTTTAAAATGTCAAAAAAACGAGCTGAGCAAAATTTCAGCCGATTTGGTTAATATTAACCTGTGCCACCGAGAGGTTAAACTTTAAATGGGATTTAACATGGATTTGGTGCATTTCTACAGACTTTGTGACGTAACTTTTTATCTTTCTATGTTTTAACTTGAAAATTTATATACTTATATTGTTGAAACTGCTGAACACGAATATGATAAAATCCAAACTGTCAGAAAAACTTTTGACAGTTTACAGCTGTCAAAAAAGCGGTCAACTTCACTAAAATTAGCATTTTCGTGGAACTGCCAAAGTTTTTTTGGCTTCAGATTCGTGTTAAGCAACTTCAACAACATAAGTATACAAAATTTCACGTTAAAATACAGAAAGATAAAAACGTTATGCCACAAACTTTCTATCAGTGCACCAAACCCATGTTAAATCCCATTTAAAACTTTAATCTCTCGGTGGCACGGGTTAATATTGACCAAATAGGATGAAATTTTGCACAGCTTATTTTTTTGACATTTTAAAGAGATCTAGGAGGGGGGACCTAAAAAAATCTAACTTTTGCAAAATAACGGCCACCCTAATGTATATCCATAATTATCTTTTATTGTTTTCATATAATGTTTTTTTTACTCCGAGGCTTGTTTTAACATTTCTATTCCCAACGAAATGAAATTTCATGCAAGCAGCGCCCTTCAGATGGTTGTGCCCCCCTCGTCGCAGGGTCTGCGGGGATGGTAGTTACGCCACTGATTGTAATCAATATTACATATTAATAAGCAAAATTGACGTATCTATGAGATATGGATATATTGCTTAGGAACAACTAAGTTATGTCTAGTCCCCTTAGGTGTCTTTAGAAATTTTAAGATACGTAGTATTTTGTTAATGTCTTTTGCTTTATGTATAAAATGCCTATATTGCTGCGAAGCCCGGTAGCTCAGTGGGTTTGCTTCTTGACTACCAATCTTATGGTCTTGTGCGATTCCCAGGATTGTTATAATGACGAGGCACTTTTGAAAATATTTAAGGCTTCCAGGTTGTCTTAGCTTGTGAACAAAACGAGTACTTGGGAATAATTTTCTGAGGTAATAATAGACGATCGGTGCGTAAAGCTAGCCACTATACTACACTTGTGTACCATGCGACTCTAAGCAATAGCAGCCTGTCCTGCTATACCCCAATGGGTCTTCATGGCCTGCAAAGGGGAAACATTTTGAGTTTAGTCATTTTGGCTTAGGAGAACAGTGTTGTTTCTACATTATCTTCAACTAGACTAAAGCAACACAACCTTAGAGCCATTGCACTTAAAATGACCATTCAATCAATAAATGACTATTTAAGTAGTTTTGTCTATGTGTTAGAACAATGAGTTGCATGAAAGATTCATTCTCAACATAAATATGAACTTGTTTATAAATACCGATGCATAAATCTCGGATCACTTTATCTACATTAGTATTGTTAATTAACAATTAATTTTGTGTACCTCCATCTGATTTCATGAATATTGCAGATTCCAAAATACGAGGGTCGTTTTTTTCAACCTCCGATAGGCTATAAATAAAAGACAAATGTATATAAAAAAATCATTTATTATTAAAAGTTTAGTATACTTATGGTTACTTTTCGACATACTCACCATCAAGATTGAGGCATTTGTCGTATCTGTGGACAAGCTTTCCAATACCGTCTTCATAAAATGTTGCCACCAACGCATTTAAATGAGTCTTGAAGATTCTCGGTAGTTTATTGTGAAACTTTACGACGAAACTTTGCGGAGAGACGTTCAAAACAAGAAAAGAGGATTGCTGACTTCTGGAATTTGTTCTGATCCATGACAAGCCCGTCCACACAGTGCTGTTGCAACACAACGGCTCCTTGAGCAATTTCAATGGGACATTTTCGATTACCCGGCATACAGTCCCGACCTAGCACCGAGTGACTTTCATCTTTTCCCTGAACTGAAGACGTGGCTAGGAGGACAGTAGGACAGTACCAAACTACCGAGGATCTTCAAGACAACGTCAAGACTCATTTAAATGCGTTGGCGCCAACATTTTATGAAGGCAGTATTGGAAATGTAACCATAAGTATACAGAACTTTTAGTAATAAAATGACTTTTTTATATACATTTGTCTTTTATTTATAGCCTATCGGAGGTTGAAAAAAAAACGACCCTCGTAGTTCGGAAACTAGACGTTTGATGGAATTTTTATGTTTGTCGGATGGCAACAACTCTTACTAAATTTGCAAAAGTCAACAGTACGAAATTCTAAATTCAAATATTTTTGTTTGTAATTGTTACCAATATGAAAACGAAAAAAATCGCAATAGCACAGGTCATCTAAACAATAAATTAATTTTATCTAAGAAATTTATTCGAAAGTCTACACAAAAAAATATGTGGATCATGCACATAGAAACTACATTGAAGATATCTGTTGTTTGCAGGCCTCGGCTGACTGCATCGGCCTGCGACATACTTGTGCACAAATCTATAGTTTCTGTCAAAATGATCCAAATTACTATTTATACAATTACATGTATAAACAGAACTATACTATAACCAAAAAATGAAAAAAGTAAAACGAGTGAATCTAGCAGGCGCAGACTAGCAGTCGGAGTTGATTGTGAACGAGCCTTGCTTCCAAATTGTCAAATTTAGACAGTTTGAAATTAAAAATTGTTATTGCAATCTGTCAAAATTTTAAAAAGTTTTTCACAACTCCAATTGTTAATTATTAAACTACTATTAATAAATAACCTTCTGATAGCAAAAGTGTGCACGACATTAGTTGCTGCTTAAAAGATTTTTTACAACTCCAATTAATATTTATTAATAGTAGTTTAATAATAACCAATTGGAGTTGTGAAAAACCTTTTAAAACTTTGACAGATTGCAATGACAGTTTTTAATTTCAAACTGTCTAAATTCGACAATTTGGGAGCTAGGTTCGTTCACAATCAACTCCGACTGCTAGTCTGCACCTGCTAGATTCACTCGGTTTAGTTTTTCATTTTTTGGTTTAGGTATAGTATATTACTGATCTTGTAAGAATTAGTTTAAGAGTAAGAGTATGAGAATTAGTTAAGACTTAAGAGATCGAGATGATTAATGAGTATGACACTTCAAGATGTAAATTAGATGTTACATTTCACATTGTTTCTTTGAGTTTACCAGACATGGGGGACTTTAAAAGTTTGGGAAATGCTAATCATACAGATATCATTATTAATGACTATTAACAATTTACACTTTATGTTTGAAACAATATTAATATTTCCTAATACGTATGTTCAAAAAACTCTTAAATTTTTTGATAATGTGTTACTGCTATTTATGTTTATCAGAAAGTATAAGAAAACATTTTACCCTTTAAGAGATTGCAATATTTATTTATTGCTTGCTAAATGGCTCTTAGAATGTTTGTATGTGTGTCCTTTTTCCAATTATTTTAAACTTTTCAGCTTAAAATGGTACCTTTAGTCACATAAATGTTTATAGATAAAATTCAAAAATTAATTTGAAATGTCCAAACGAAGTATCTTTACTTTTATTACTATTGCATGTCTAAAGAAAATATGGCCAATGAATTTATCCTTATCTTACTCACAAGTAAAATTTGCTTTAGCAAGTTTGTGGTACGTACCTGCTGTATAAATCAATGACTATCTGACTATGTGCTTTTAGACACCTGTTGGGTACATATTTTTATTATTTAATTTTTCTATTTTTTAAAACATGTATGAATATTTTGTATCTTACCAACAGCTATTATATTTTTAGAAATTTTTAAAGATAATATTTTGTTAGTACATATTTAATTTTAATGAATAATAATTAAATATTTATGTGATTTAATAGTTATTTGTGTATCTAGTGCATGCAATGCTACTTGGGTGGTCTAGAATGAAAGTCTTTTGACGAGGCTTAGCCGAGTCTAAAACTCATTCAAGCCATTCAAAGCCATTTCGAGCGCGATTTGCACACAACGTTTTTTCTGCAGGGTTATTGGAATAATCGAAGAAGTAGAAAAAACCAGTTGAGAATGCGCAGAGCTAGCATTGCCATGACGAACAAGTTAGTTTAGTTGTCATAAAAACTAAAATTCTAAGTCCTAAGACTTTTCGTAAAAAAAAAGTTGCTAAAAATGTTTATTTTTTCGTAAATTTTTAAAAAATACAAAATTTTTCATTTTTCAAAAATTTACCAAAATTTTCGGTGGTCATTTTGACCACTTTTTCCGAAGAGATACAAAAAAATGTTTCAACCAAAAGTTTCTTAGAATTTGATGTACTATAAGATTCCAAAAAGAAAAAGTCTACATGGAAAAACGCGACAGACAGACAGACTTCACGAATTCAGAGATGAACTTTCTGTTCGTCGAAAATCATAAAAAAATAACACAAGGAAATTTTTATTTTAGCGCAAATGTGCATAAAGCGTATAATGATTTTTCGCATTGGAGCGAAAAATAAGTTGTGCACGTTGTCAAGTAAACAAAATCAATGTGGCATTTTGCATACTGATATTAATGAAAAAATCATTTTTTGACACAGCTGTAGAAAAAAAAGAGTTTTGTCAAAGAGGGCCAAGGAAGACGTAGAAATTATTTGAAAAGTAGGTCATTTTAAATTAATACAACTGTCTCTTTGTCAGTTTAATTGAAGTCCTATATAATGTTTTTCAGACAAGCTCTTGAGTTTTCAGCCGTAGTTTTCACTAACCATCAAAATGGTATATGGTCAAATTGCATCTACTTAATTTATGAAACTTAAGGATAAGGTGGAAGATCCTAATTGAAGGGGGAGGACTTGTTAACTTCCAATTCTGGTGGGACCGCCCTGCCTACACTTGGCAGGTATGCAAGGGCTTAAAATGACGATTTAGAAGTTCCTATGGCTCCTCCCAGAAATAAACTCCACATTCTTGTCGATAAAGTTTAGTTGGAAAAACAAAGTTCACACCACTTCCAAATTTCGAGACAGATTGTGGACATTCTGGGGGAATTTAATAAATAAGAGGAACTAGTACCGCCTTTGAGACTACTGATTGGAATTTTGAACCCGTCCCACAGGGACTCCACCAGTAATGAAAGTTTCACAAAGAGAAGGTTTTATCCACGATTTACCTGGAGCATGCCATTTCATAAACCCAAGTTTAGAGAGGAAGCTATCGCTATGATGAATTAAAAGCAGCGGCTCAAGGCCGAAGAAAAGCAGAACATAAGGATATTTGAGGTGGCACAACATTCATCTACTCCCGTTCTAATGAAATACATAAACACATCTACAATTCTAGTTTCTGATTGATGCATTTGCATAATTTTTGTTTTAGTAATAAAATGTTGCCTGTTTAGGAATGGGGGTTTTGATTGATGTATGCCAATTTTTCCGAGATGGCATGGTTTGGCAAATATGCGAACCTTCTATTTGTTATCCAAAATATTAATTACTAAATTCTTTAGTTAGCCAGGTATCCACCCTGTCCATAACCTTATATCATAAGATGAAATATGCTTTTGTTATTATCATTGTTTATTAATCATGGACCCAAAATCTTTTAAACAGCACAAATGCTTTATTTCTGAAATAAATACAAAGTTTACAAAACACCTTTATTCAAAGCATATGTTCAAGACACATTACATAACCTCACAAATTTGTGAACATTCTAAACAGTCGTTACTTTTCTGCATTTGGATGTATTTCGTCATATGCCCTCGAAGTGCAATTATTGAGCAGTCGATAAATGAATAAGTGTCGTAATTACATAATCTTCAAGTACTCTGGCAGCAGATGGAGAACGGTGAATCAAAACTGCTATAAATGTTCCAAATTCAAGCTGAAAGTGATTTTTCCTAGCCAACTCTGATGAAACTTTTTTGAATTACATTTTAAAGTACATATGGGTTGTAGCAATTATTATTATTATATATTTAAGTGAATTCGAATTAGTTAAGTCATTGTAGATATATAAGAGATGCATAGTGCAACAGTGGCTTAACTGAAAAAACTGGAGTTTCATGTTTTATACATTACTGAATTCTAAATAATATGAAATAATGGCCCACTGAAATGGCATATAATTGCTGTCTTTGCACTAAAACCTGGGCCACACTTTGTAGAAGCAGCCAAAACGTAATATCAATATCATCAATCTGATATTACATAAAATGTAATATCAGCGTTTAATTTTATCTTTTATTCAATTGTTGCTCTGTTGATCAAATCTACATAAAAAACCCAAATACAAGCATGTTTACATCTGTAGCATAGTTATACGTATGTTTACTTCTGCCTATAAGCATCGCTTTTTCATGTTTCTCAGCAAACAGTAGGCTCGACTATAACACTTTCATTAAGTAATATCTTTTTGAATATTTAATTCAAGTGATAAATTAAGATGCTGTTGAATAATAATAATAATTGCTACAACCCATCACCCGTGAACCAGCCCCCCAGAAGGTATGAAGCTTGTGCAGGAGGGAGAGGTCGATTATTATTATTACGCAGGCCCAACGTGCTTCTGCAGCCGACTTATAGATAGAACATTGTGAGGCTTAGCTGTCTGTGAAAGGAAATCGATCCCCTCTACAGCGAACTTTTAGCCTATTACCTTTATAAATATACAATAGGCCGTAAAAATTGTACTTTAGGTATTTGATATCTTTGTCTGAACTTTTAGGGAGTTCTGTCCCGCCTTCAGACATGCCGAAGCATGAATTGAGATACACTCAATTGGCGCGCATTGCCTACACGTCACAATGTTACCAGTAACTCACTGGTGGGAGCGGGATACTATCCATACTCTACTAGCTCTCCAGGCTAGTACTGGAGCGATATACGTGCTCACCCGGTCGGCTCCATCTCCGAGGAGGTTGTGAGGGACGTATCACACGACCATGGAGATTTCACCTCGTCCAGCTTCGGACTATTCTCCTAACATGCTGTCCCAAGCTGTTAAGAGCCACTGCCCGATCGAATCCAATCTCAGCTGAGGAAAGACTTGGTTTTTTAATGGTTTTGCCACCCCGATCTACCAATATATAGGCTTGGTGAGCCCTCGACAGTGCTTCGTTCGTAAATCTACACGTTATAGACTCCCAGTGTGTACTTCAGTGAGGTGAAGTTGTCTTGAGTGTGAGAGGCTAAATATTCGCTTCAACTCCCCTTAAGAGTAATGGCTTTTAGAGCTTCTCCCAATCACTGTACCCAGCTGCAGTCTGGATCATAGGGTGATCGGGATAGCTCCTAAGCACAGTTACCTGGCGGCATACAGTTTCCCATAGGCATGAATTTACCCCTTCACACCGGGATTAACCTCACTTCGCTTCTCCTCCTTAAGATTCAGTCAAACAGCGGGTTCCTTACGGTGACCAATAATGACCTTGTCCAAGGCGAGACTCAAATCTGCCCACACCGGTATCATATTACCAGGGCTCCCCCTGATCGGTATGACTAACCGCGAGAATTCTTGCGAATTTCTCTACCACATACTTGACCTGACTGCTTCATCCGTTGCCCTGTCATGTTTCCATGCCCCGATTCTAGGTTCCAGAGACTGACAGCCAGTTTTACGGGTGAACGTCGTGTGGTCTCCCGTTCACCCTATTATTATAGATAGAACAGCGCAAATCCTACATTTATGTCACAGCTAAGGAAAAACTGCAGAAAACCTTAACCAGATCTGCCGGTACAAGGAGTCGAACTGGGCCGCTTCGATGAAACTCCAGTACGCTAGACAATACATTACCAAGGGTGTAAGAAATTGAATCTTCTGGAATTTGATCTTCCTTCAGTCATCTACAGTTTTTCTTTTTTTGGGTAACATACTGTTACATTAATCTTGGTAATATCTAGATGCATACTTAGTCTTTCCTCAGTCACAACCATTGATATTTGAGTCCATGAAGCAGCATTTAGTGATCCCAAACGTATGTTAACTTGGAGGTCCTCTGGTGGGCGAGGGATTGGTGTTATTAACACATTAACTGTCATATTGTTTGACTGTCGTCTCTCTTATATGTTACTGTCTACCCAAATGAACATTGATACTAATTTTCAATATTTTTGATTTGACTATCCATTTGAGCTTCATTAGACACGTGTATGTTTTTGCTGGTTACTGGTACTGTATAACTGTTTATATATGTATATGTACATTGATTGATTTTGCATTTCAAGAAGAAGTGATTGAAAGGTGTCCTACCTGTTTCCTATTACCAGTGAAGAATTTAGTAGAGGTTAAATTAGAGGTTAGGTTACAGGTCCGATTAAAGGTTAGGTTAGAAGTTAACTTAGAGGTGAGGTTAGAGATTAACTTGGAAGTTAAATTACAAATAGAGGTTAGGTTAGAAGTTGGGCTAGAAATTAGATTACAGAGGTTATTTGGTTTATTAGAGGTTGGATTTGGTTTAATTGTATGATGCACGTTATACAGTGAGAAATTGGTTTTTCCAAAAAAATCTTATGTTACTCTCCTTTTGTTTATCTTAGCTGCCACTGATGAAAATAATTTTTGATTAGGCTTTTTAAGTTCTTTATATGGTACATGTATATATAGCACATACCGGGTGACAATGGGACTAGAGCCAAGTATATCTCTAATATTAGAGAATTGATTTGTATAAGATTTGGTGCAAGATAGGCACAACTCTGAATTTACTGGCAGGTAGAGACAAAATGGCTGACTTCTTGGTTTGCCGGGAATGCCAATAGCTTGGATTTTTTAAACGAAACACCCTATATACTTTACATCTACGAGTCAAATTACATCCAACCATGTTCCCAAATTTTAATTTTTTGTAGATTTCTTTTTGTTTCAATTTTCTTGTATATTTATAATAAAGTTATACATGTTGGGGTATCATTATATTTGTAATTAAATTTGTTACTGTTGTATTTAAAAAAAGACAGAAAAAACTTCATTTTTTCACGGAGTACTTGCTATTGATGCAATTGATGACATAATTATTTTTATAGATTACTAATAAAATTAATTAGAAAAGTTTGGTTGGATACCATTAGAGTTCATAAATATGAACTGGGCTCCGTGTTATTTAGAGTTAAGTCACACATGTTAAATTTATATTGATTTTAATTTGGGGATATTGTAGGTACTGCCTAGAAACCTCAATTGGAGTTAATACAGGTTGTGCGATCCAGTGAATTCGAGTTGCGTAAGTGGGCAAGTAACTGTCTGGAACTTCTGGCGGCTGTACCATCAGTTGATGTTCAAATGCCAGTTCAATTCGACAAAGAAGAACCTATCTTTATTAAGGTTTTAAGTCTTCATTGGGACCCCATGGCCGAAGTATTTTTCTACTTGTGTCACAGTATAAACTGCACAAAAAGAAATATCTTATCAGAAGTAGCGAGAATTTATGATCCTTTAACATTGTTAACACCAGTGGTTCTCTTTGCAAAAATGTTGATACAGCAATTATGGATGGCGAAAATAGATTGGGATAAACCTTTTCCTGAGACAGTGATCAATAATTGGAATTTGTTCAAGTTGGAACTTCCTAAACTTTCAAATTTAAAATTGTCTAGATGTATTAGTTTAGACTCGGCCGTCATAAAAGAACTTCATGCATTCTTGGATGTGTCTGGAATTGGTTACAGTGCTGTAGCGTATTTAAAGGTTCTATATTCTGACGGCTCTATCGGAGTTTTGGGACCTCCATGGCTCTCTCATCTCGTAGACTCGGGGCCACAACAATCTTCATTCTCTGCAAGTTTCTTTCCAGAAGAACGTAAAAACTGTACTGACAGTTACTAATGAATCCGATATAATAGATGATCTAATAACACTGTACAACAGTGAAAAATTTTTTCATTTGAAAGTGGGCGCATATATTGTATTTTGAAATGCCGTCTTCAGAAGTGCAATTAAGTTAAGAGTCACTACATTTAGTCACCTAGGCCGCGCTGGTCGATCAGAGTACCGCAAAACGCCGCCATATTGGGGCAGAGATGGGTGATTTTTACTAATGGACAAGTTAAAACCACATTTTACGTATTTGACATATTAGAGGTTTGATCTTTCAGAATAAGAAAAACCTTTTAAAGTAAACGTGGATTTGATTAAATGCAATACAGATACAAATAATGAACAATTCCGTGCTTCTTTTGCCCCAATCGTTTGTGGTACTCTGATCGACCAGCGTGGCCTAGGTGACTAGATGTAGTGACCTACAATTAGTTTTGTTCTAGCACTCTCTGTTTTTGAAATATTTCTGATGCTTGTGTATATTTTAAACCACTGTTCTCGGTACTCCTAAAATTATTTATTTAGTTCTCTTTTATTAATCCCATTTTTATTTATTTTGAAGATATATATGATGCAGTGACGTATTTAGAAATTTCCTTAGGGCGGTTACTTTATATAAATTCCGAAACAAAATACTTAGATATTGACATAAATGACTTGAATTATTAAAAAAATTTCGGGGGCTTCGGCCCGTTAGTCCCCCCCCCCCAAATACGCCACTGATATGACGATTTATAAGTCTTTTATGCCCCATTACTCCAAATTTGTCGTTCGCAAAAATGTAAACTATTGAAGCAGCATTCAAAACCTACAACATCTATGGTAGATTCTAGATCTAGATCAGACTATTGTTGGCAATTGTTAGACATTCATTACGGAGACCTCCAGCTACTATAAAAGACAAAGTAAAAGAAAAAAAATCTAATCTTTGTAAGTTTTTGTGAACATTGTTAATTTATTTTGTATAAAATTCAATTAAGATGCTCTCCAACATAATTTTTTTTTAATCAATTGTGCTAGACAAAATCTAATTCCAAATTTAAGTGCTCCATATTAGAGTACATAACGTACACCATAATTTTTTTTTTAATTTTAAATACCTCATATTTGTTGTTCAGTGTAATTAATCTAAATAAATAAATTATCCTTAAAAGATTAACCGAAGTGGGGTGTGGGGCCTTCTTAGGAAATATTTTCCCGGGCCTCAAAATTGACCCAGCAAGTGTCTGGCCTCAATGCCACTCATACTGCTCAATTTTAACAAAATTATAAACAGGCAATTGAATGTGCAGCACACTAAACAATAACACAGAAAATGCATTTTGAAATTATTTTTTGATTTTTTGAACCAGTTGACTGCAATTAGGAATTAACACGTGGTTGACGGTTTATTTAACCACGGTTGCATGATCTTGCTTTCTGTGCATGATGTGAACATATGCGTAAATAATACATAGTGAGCATCTGAAATAAGAATAAAAATATTATCATGGCATTATCGAACGGAAGAAATAAAGAAAGATACTGTTCTACAAACCTTTGTTTTATTTTTATAAAAGTAATGTGCATGTATTCAACATTGATTGAAATCTGTGTTTCACGCACGTGTAGTTTCCACGTACGCTACAATTAGCTGCTTTCTAAGTTTCGGTAAATTGAAATTTATTTAAGTTTAGAAAATACAAAATAATAAAGAAAATTATATAAATTGACATTTAAGTTTCCCGTTGAACCAAACTTAACCTCAAACATCAAGTGATGAAAATATTCAGATCACTTCTGTGCACTAGGGATGTTTCATAGCTTGCTAGATCACAGATGCTTATGAACGGATATCCTGTAGTACTTTGATTAGATAGACCTTTTATTTTCGTCTAACAGGACATCATGAATGGAAGATCAATATTTGATTTTTATGTGACTAAAGATAAAATTAACACTTCTTTCTTCTTGGTATATGCATCCTTTTAGCTGCTTATGTTTCATAACCTTTATATTTAATTATTTAATCTTTCTGTTTATACATTTTTTTTAATACTTCTATTATACATTATTTATTAGCAGCAACAGCAGCAGCAACAACAGAGTCCTTTAAGTAAAATGAAGCCTGTACAGCAGCCAAGTATTTCAATTACACCTCTGCCACGTGGTACTACTGCTACGGGTGTGACTATTACGAAACCAGGCGATTCCAATCCTAAAAATTCGTTTGTAATTTGTGAAATATGTGATGGTTACATTAAAGATTTGGAACAATTACGAAATCATATGCAGTGGATACATAAAGTTAAAATTCATCCTAAAATGATATACAATAGGCCTCCGCTAAACTGCCAAAAGTGCCAATTCCGATTCTTCACTGATCAGGGCCTAGAGAGACATTTGTTAGGGTCTCATGGACTTGTTACTTCTAGTATGCAGGAGGCTGCTAATAGAAGTAAAGATGCTGGACGATGTCCAGTATGTGGACGGGTAAATTCTAAATCAAATTGCACTAAAGTAGGATAATCAAACATTGCTTTTCAAATTCTAGGTTTATCAATGGAAACTGCTTAATCATGTGGCTCGTGATCATAATATGACGTTAAAACCTGCACATCTGTCATATAAATGTACAGTATGTACAGCAACATTTGGAATGTATAAACAATTTGAAAGCCATGTGTATTCAGCCCACAGTGTTGTGGCTAAACGTGTTATGGATAAGAAAACCTCCACTTCTACTCCTACAAGCTTGGCTAAGAATGAATCTGTTTTAAAGCCTTTAAAAATAAATGATGAAATAACCATTATTCCACAACCAGCTAAACCTAGTAATGGTGCAGGTAGTAGTAAGGAAGATAGCGTAGCTTCTACATCTGGTACTACGGTTAGTGCACGTAATAGTACTGGCTATAGCAATGGAAACCCTGGTACCAGTAAAAGTAGGTAAAAATGCTTTCCTTTTTTAGTTTGCCATTTCAAACGATTAAAAATGTTCTGTGAAAGGAGCATTATCATATTTCAAGTTATTCTAAATATTGTTTGGAATAATCTGAAATTAATTATGGTAAAAATTTAAATTACCTTCTCCTAATTTACGTTTATTTTCAGGTGAAGCTCGGAACGAACCATCCTCTAGCTCATCATCATCGCCATCGTTGTCGCGATCGGAGCGTCCATCACGGCGTAAACCAACATCCCAAACAGATAACTGAGACTGTGTAATTTCATTTAGTGAAAATATAGTAAGTGGTGTGTGGGTACTGTTCATGGGATAGTTTACTACGTCACACCTCCTGGAACTTTGCTTTATATGAAGAAAACTAATACGATATAATGTTTTTTAAACATGGACCAATCAAGTCATTTATTATTATTATTCTTTTAATGATAAATGATGTGTATTATCATCATCGTTGCCCATAATGTTAATTTAGAAATGTGATTAGTGAATTGATTTATAATCTCAGTCTTTTTTTCATTATAATACTATTATTATTAAATTGCAAATCAATATTTATTTATACAAAATATAAAGAATGAAGTTAAAAAATTATTTAATCGTGCTGCAGTATATGTTAAAATGAACTTTTATTAGTTGTACGTGCTGCAGTTTTAGATAGGTTATTAAAAATAATGTCGTCATCGCACTGTAAAATTTAAAAAAAAACAAAAAAAATAGAATGAAAATATTTCTATGGTTATTTTTCTTTTCTAGGAATTTTCTCTCTCGTAGTGCTGTTTTCAAATAAATAAATAAATTTTAATGTTTATAACATTCGAATGTATTTATTGGTATTTATTTTGTACTACCTACAATGCATAAATATTTCTTTTTAAAAACAATAAAAATATAAATTTAAAGTTTTCAGGGTCTGGCTTTTGATATATTTAAATAATGAATGAGTATGTTAGAAAGATTCAGTAGCACTGCAATACTATGTGCAATGTTGATGTCTGATACTATAGGTGTGTGTGAGCAGGTGCATTGTCAGGCATGTAACTGAGAGGGAGCTAGGTAGAGCGATGACACCCATATATCTTTAGTGTCCCTCTGCTAACTTTTACAAATAAAAAGATAATTAACATTGTTATATATTTATTAATGTCCTGTATAGAACATGTATTTTTATGTATAAATAGTACACATAAATAGTCTACTTAGTTTCTTTATGGTTCAGAGTAGGCTTTACATTTGCATTTTTGTAACAGTGTAATTTGGTTACAAAAAAATATTACTAGCACGTTTTGAAACTATTTAAATGTTTTTGAATTTTAAGCCTGACAGTTGAATCCAAGTTAACACACAATGTGACTGTCGTGCATGCAAGTTATCAGCGACGTAAGCAAGAGGCATATACCTTGCTTGCGATCCATGTGTATTTACTACTTATATTATTCTGTATTTATCTTTCGCATACTCCATAGTTTCGACTTCAGAAGTGTTTGAACCATGCAAGACTGCAAACTGATTTAGAAAATATTTTTTTTATGTGGATTTTTAAGTTGATTGGTGAGTAAATTATAATATTTATGTAATTTTATAATCAGTTTATTCTTTTTTTCATTACATGCCACAGTTGAAAATATTATAATCTTTTTTATGTATGTGATTTATAATAGCAGCAGTAACTGAAAAAATGAACCTTGCTTTTAAATTAAAATTTTCATTTTTGCTCTTTTTGTTTAAACATTAGTTGTATTCTTTTTACCAGTTTTAAACGAGATTAAGTAAGATGCTTACTTATTCTCATTTTCTTGTGGTGTGTAATAAGTGGTGTGTTCTATTTACTCGTCACAAGTGAGTTGGTACTGAGATAACTTGTTCCTCCCTTGTCCCAACTGAGCCAGCTTATTATTTAGCTTACTTGAAAGTAGGAAGTGAGATTGGATTTTTGAGGTTATGTCAAATGTAAACAAATGTTTAAATAGAATATACCGGGTGGGGCAATAGTATGGGGAAGTCTGATAGCTCCTAAACAGTAACAGCTAGAAAAATCGTTCTAATACGGATGTAAACAGTGGATAGAGGCGCATCTAGAGAAATTATTTTCAAATATACAGGGTGTTGCAGAAAAGTGTGGCATGCTTAAGGTAATTTTTTTTAAATAGAATACCCCAAATATTTTTGCATATTTAACACCTCTCTTGG
Source organism: Agrypnus murinus (assembly GCA_929113105.1). Taxonomy (NCBI): domain Eukaryota; kingdom Metazoa; phylum Arthropoda; class Insecta; order Coleoptera; family Elateridae; genus Agrypnus; species Agrypnus murinus. The sequence goes on along the minus strand of OV816031.1, from coordinate 69,673,473 downwards.
CAGGTTTATTCATATCTAAAATTTTAGCGCCTTCTAATGACCGGTTTAGAAGTTATAAATTTTTTTTCAAAAAAATTGAGTTTTACATTATCCCACTTAACAGTTTACCGCTTTCACGGCCGCAACTGTGAAGACGAATTTAAGTAGGGATTTTGTTGCAGGGGCTTGTAGGGTGCTCTTCTTTACAAGAAAATGGATCCACCATGTACAGGGTGTTCAAAATTAATTTTTAAATTTAGAGAACTTCAAAGCTAAAATTCACAACTTTTTCAAATGGAACACCCTGTATATTTTGCACCTTTGTGATGCAGAATTAAATAACGAACATTTTTTGTATGTACGTCCCTATAGCTATCTGTAACCACTTTTGATTTATTGAGAAAAACTGCAAGAAGTAGACAATTAAAAACAATTATTTATTTAGTTGTCAAGTGTGTTGGTTGTTTTCGTTCAACAAAACATTAAAGGATCTAGCAATTGTTGTGCATGTATGCAAAACGTACATTTCTCGCAGTTATCGACCATCAGTGTTTAGTTCTAGTTTTTCAAAATGAATTTTAGTAATGAAGAACTTGTAGACATGAGTTTTGTTTTGGCCGAGTCGGAAAGAAATTGTTTACTTGCCCGCAGAATTTACCACCAACGGTATCCTGAACGGAGGCTCCCTAAAGTTCACAGCTTTCAAAACCTGCTCGATAGATTTGTGAGGAACAGTATGAAAAAAGTGAACGAATTAACAATGTTGTGAAGGAAGAAAATGAGTTATCTGCTGTGCTGGCAACGATTGAGAAGAATCCCCATGTTGGTCAGAGAGAGGTGAGTTCATCTGTAGGAATAAGTAGACGTTCTGCTGGTCGAATCTTAAAGAAAAATAAGTTTCATGCATATCACATTCAAATGCACCAGGAATTAACTGATGACGATTTTCTAAAACGTTTACAGTTTTGTAATTGGACCATAGGTAAAATGCAAGACGATGCTACATTCTTCAACAATGTTTTGTTCACTGATGAGGCAACGTTTCATTTGTTAACAGGCACAATTTCCATTAATATGCTACAGAAAATCACCACTTTTTCAGAGAACTTGGTAACCAGCACAGATAGTCCATAAACGGTTGGGGGGGAATTATTGGAGAACATGTAATAATACGGCCACATTTTTTTGATGGTACATTAACTGGAGCTATTTATCTTCATTTCTTGGAAAATTATCTGCCACAATTATTGGCGAACCTTCCTCAAAGGATCTGAAATGGGATGTGGCTTCAGCAAGACGGTGCTCCACCGCATTATTTACATGCAGTAAGAGACCACCGAAATAATATCTACCCACATCAATGGATTGGAAGGAATGAACCCACTAAATGGCCTGCGAGATCTCCTGATCTTACAAAAATGGATTTGTTTTTATGTGAAAGAAATTGTTTATATAGACACACCACAATCCAAAATATGAAGGATAGAATAATACATGCTTTTAGAAGCATCACGCCGGCAATGTTAAGAAATGTACAAACATCGTTCCAAAGGCGCATCGAAATGTGTGTCCATGCAAATGTTCAACATATGGAGCATTTGTTATAGTTTTTTCTTTTATTTTATTTGAAAAACCTTGATTTTTTTAAATAAATAATTTTTTAATTGTGTACATCTTGCAGTTTTTTTCTCAATAAATCAAAAGTGGTTACAGATAGCTATAGGGACGTACCTACAAAAAATGTTTGTTATTTAATTCTGCATCACAAAGGTACAAAATATAAATATTAATTTAAAAATTAATTTTGAACACCTTGTACAGTCATTAGCAAATGTCTTGTCCCGAGTAAGGACGTTGCTGCTTTAAGAATCGAAAACCCCTTATACTGTGTACGAAAGAGACCGAATTAAACAGAGATGGACAACTACCTGGGCAACATATTTAAATTCTTTAAAGCTTGTTTTGAAAACACGCTTGTAAAAACTCTTGTTACTCATTCTATTCAAAATTTCTTTGACACACTTTATAAAATAGCCCTTTTAAATAGAAGCATCTACTAGTTATACAAAGTTATATAGCATGTTTATGTTTTATTCTTTACCTTTAATAAAAAATAACTAAACGAAAATAATAATGAAAACAATCATCAAAAAAATAGAGGCTTAGGAGTATTTTAGATAATTAAATAATCGCAGAAATTAATGTAAGCGATAAATAAAAATAAAGTAATAATATAGGCATTTATTTATGTTAAATACGTTAAAATTTTAAAAAGTTATTAAATATTCAGTTGTTTTAATAAAAATACTACAAACTAAGAAAAAACTAGAAACATAGATATAGTCAGTACTAAAAACAAAACCGTCACAAAACAAAAATTAAGAAACACTCTTGCCAAAGCATAGAACCTTAGATCATATATATCATTAATATCTGTTTACCTAAAATTTTTAGAAAATATTTGTGAAAGATTAGATTTTTTTAAATCCCGCCTCTTTTTAAGTAGATTAGTCGATGGATTTAATTTTTCTCTAACACATTATTCTGTCATTTACCCATCTCTCTCTTGCATGTATTACCTGAGTGCAAAAGTTGAACCCTTTCTTATAAGCATTCCACTAACTACTTTCAAGATATAATCCTGTGAATATACCCAAACTGTATTTATTATTAAACTTAATTTATTTGACTGGCAACTACTGGGAATTTTATCTGAAGGTGAATAAACCGGCCCTTAATGTTTAAATATGCCTCGTTTGTATGCCCAAACTGATTCTACTTTGGAAACTCGGGGAATGATTATTAGTTTTGATTATTTATTATTTTTACTAATTTTTGCAATAAATACTGATTACAGTTAGTATTAGAAATTTAGTTTTTTTTAGTGTTTACAAAATAATTAAACTTTGTAAATAAACAAATCAAACTCGTAAATAAATTAATAGAGTTTATAATAAAGTAGAAAAAAGTATACGATATTTATTTCTTAAAATAGAAGAAACGATAGTAGAAGTGAAACGGCTGTTTTGTATTCCAGTAAAATAAGAAACTCACTTGAAAATCGCAGTTTTTATTACTCTATTGTTGTTATACAAAGCCACTCTAGGTAGGGTAGCAACCTTTAAAACTGGTTAGATTTGCTGTGTTGTTTGTAAACAAAAGAAACTATGCACCGAAACGTACGTCGTTTCTTTTACCAGAACTGTTAAATGTGTTGCCTGCTCGGGACAAGATATTTGCTAATGACTGTACATGGTGGGCCCATTCTCTTTTAAAGAAGAGCACCCTACAAGCCACTGCAACAAAATCCCTATTTAATATCGTCTTCACAGTTGCGGCCGTGAAAGCGGTAAATATGCAAAAATATTTGGGGCATTCTATTTAAAAAAAAGTTACCTCTAGCATGCCACATTTTTCTGAAACACCCTGTATATTTGAAAATAATTTCTCTAGATGCGCCTCTATCCACTGTTTACATCCGTATTAGAACAATTTTTCTAGCTGTTACCGTTTACGAGCTATTCGACTTCCCCACACTATTGCCCCACCCGGTATACAGATTATCCGAAAACCAGTCTAAAACATACACAAAATAATGTGTGCAACAATAATGAAGTCATAAACAATATGGGTAGCACAACAAAGATAGAATGCGATCATGGCTAGGTAAATTTTTAATCTAAAGGTCTCTCCAATAACAAGCAAGATAGCAAAAACACCGGTCATAAATATTTTATCTGTCATTAAAAGCATAAGTGAGGTTAAATTGCTGATCGTTTTAATTCGTGTATTCAAAGTGTGCAGTTTAAAACCACGATATGCTATTCAGTTTTGAATTTCCACCATAAATCCATTTAATAATTTGAATTTTTTCTTCCTGCAACAGTAAGGTCAGAGAACAGGGACTAACGAGAAGCGTCACTTGACATACCGCCTTTGATGTTTTGGTAGTCGATTTGAATGACCTTCATACGTTCCGCCATCTTTTTGGCGTTACAGTTTTAAATTCACGGTTGGCAAATTTTAATGAACTAAAAATACGAAATCTTATAAATAATTACCAAATGTTTTTCTTTACTGTTCGCATGGAAAATAAGCCTGTGAAATGAGCTGACGGGCTACTTATCTGTCCACGCTTACTAGTTGATGGGTTTGACACATGTTTGACATTGACAGAGTTTGAAGGCAAAACCACCAGCAAAATGGCGATAACGCACACTATTTCAGATCTGGCACAATGCCCATGTGACGCTTCTCGTTAGTCCCTGTTCTCTGGTAAGGTGAAAATCGTGAGTGCTAGAAGTGTCATAATTAGAAGAAAACGGGACAAAAGAACTACTAAAAGTCATACGAACTACAGGCAGCAATAAAGCAAAAGAACTACCAAGAGTCAAACGAACTACTAGAGTGTATTAAGAGTGAACTACGAACTTAGAGGTTGGTGCAAGAAGAAGCAACGAAAAAGTTTTATGGAAAACCAAAGAAGACGGGAGAATAGTGTTACAACAATAAAGGAAGTACAGCTACAAGAGAAAGAGAAAGGAAACACCGCAAGAATTCGAGGAGTGGGAAACTGGAGTGTTAGTTTTCAGAAAAAGTCAAAAAATACACAGATCACCAACAAAATAACAGGGTGAAAACACAAGGAAAAGTCCTGAAATACTGCCACAAACTGAAGTAAAAACTACAGGAAAAGAAGAAAATATGGAGGCAATATTACTAAAGTTGGACGAGCTGAAAAACGAACTAAAAGATGAATTTAATAAAAATCACACAGATTTGAAAGCCGAAATTACAAAAATAAACGAGGAGTTTCAAAAAACAAAAATGGAATGGGAAAAAAAGGCGGAAGATTGGAAAATGGAAAAAATTGACATGGGAAACAGAATAAAAAAGCTGGAGGAAAGGTTGGAAAGACAGGAGAGAGAAAAACGAAAAAATAATGTGGTAATAAAGGGAGTAAAAATGGAAGAAAACCAGATTGAAGAACAAGCTGAGCAATTTCTAAAGGACAAGCTCAATCTAATTACAAAAGTTAAGAAAGGATACATTATTAAAACAAAGGAGGATAAGCAAATAGCAGTCCTAGAGATGAATTCATGGGAACAAAAAAAAGACATTATGAACAGGAAAGGCCTTCTAAAAGACTCAAACATCTGGATAGAAAATGACCTAACTTTTGAAGAAAGAAGAACCGAAGGTCAATTACGTAAGATTATGCACGAAGAAAAGGAGAAAGGAAATAAAGTCAAGATGGGTTATCAGAAAATAATTATAAATGAGGTGAAATATTACTGGAACCCGAACACACAAGGAATAATGAAATCAAAAAACTAGCAGAAGACGAGGAGGAACGAGTAGTGATGACGAAAACGGCAAAGATTACGGCTACTGAGAAGAATGCTACAAGAGAGAACGAGTATAAACAAAGAAAAAAAATAAAAAAGTAAGAGATAAGAATTGGCGCCAAACAAGTGAATACATAGAAATAGGTACATGGAACATGCAAGGGTTAAATAGGGAAGGGAAATTAAAACTTATTACAGAGACAAAAAAATATGAAATAGATATACTGGCAGTACAAGAGACGAATATAAAAGGTGTAACAGAAGCAAAAATTGAAGGCTATTACTGGTTGAATGGAGGTGGTGAAAAGAACAGATTGGGGACAGGTTTCCTAATAAGTGAGAGTTTAAAAAGTATAGTAACTGAATATAAAATAATAAGTGACAGAATAAGTTATTTAAGAATAAAAGGAAGGTATAGGAAGTTGAGCATAATAAATATACATGCACTTACAGAAGAAGAGAAAAAATTGCTGTTCTATGAAAAGTTGGAAGAGATAGTGGAGAAACTACCAAAGTTTGATATGTACATTCTAATAGGGGATTGGAACGCAAAAATTGGAAAAGAAGATAGGTACATTTCAATTATAGGTAAAGAAAGCCTACACGAAGAAACAAATGACAATGGACAAAAACTCATCGATTTTGCAGGTAGAAACAAAATGGTGATAAAAAGTACAATGCTGAAACACAAAAATATACACAAAGTGACATGGATAAGCCCGGACAAGAAGACACAAAATCAAATGGACCACGTAGTTGTAGAAAAAATTCACAGTAAAAATATAAAGAATGTTAGATCATACAGAGGTGCAGTGATAGGCTCAGACCATCTCTTAGTAAAAGCCAAACTGAAACAAACTGTACCTAAAATTATAAACTATCACAGAAAAAAGAAACATAGGTGGAACTTAGACTGTTTAAGAAAGGGACAAATACAAAAAGAATATGCTAGAGAAACCAGAGAACTTGTAGGAAAAGAGGGACAGTACAAAAGTGTGGAGGAGGAATGGAATATCCTCAAAAGAACACTAGAAAAGAGCATACAAAGATTTGAAGAAGAGAAAAAAGAGAAAAAGAAGGACTGGTTTGACACAGAATGTGAAGAAGCGGTGAAAGAAAGGAGAAAGGCCTGGCAGAGAGTACTACAAGATCCAACAAATGCATCACATGAGAATTATAGACAGACTAGAAACAAGGTACAAAGCCTATGCAGGAAAAAGAAAAGAGAAGAAAGGGAGAAGAGAATAAAATCCTTGGAGGAAACATTTAGAAATCAAAAGACCAGAGCCTTTTATAGAAACCTTAAGGAAGAAACGAGAAGCAGTAGAACACAAACAGTGGGAATGAGGAATGATCAAGGTGAACTATGGATGAAACCAAAATTTTGGAAATATGGATAAATCACTACAAGAAATTGTTTGTAGATCAGAGTGTGCAGCAAAATGAACAAAACCAAACCCAAGAACAAACCACTGATGAGCCCACATGGAAGGAGTTTACAGAAGTGATAAAAAATATGAAGAACAACAAAAGTCCGGGTTCAGATAAAATAGTAGTAGAGCTGATTAAGCTAGCAGACGAGAAACTAGGGAAAAGACTACATCAAATGATTAAAGAAATATGGAAAAAGAAAATAATAAAAGGAAATAAGCAGCAACCAGAGAACTATCGCCCTATTTCACTGTTAAATGTTATGTACAAAATAATGGCATCAATAATAAACAGCAGAATCCAAGAAGAGGCTAGAAGTAAAATTGGGCAATACCAAGCAGGCTTTCGAAAAGGAAAATCTGTAATTGATCACATTTTTATACTGAGACAAATCCATGAGAAATGCGAGCGAAAGAATAAACCACTACATACATTATTCATAGATTTTAAGCAAGCATTCGACAAAATAAAAAGACCACAGATTTACGAGGCTATGCAAGAATTAGGATTTAGTAAAGAGCTAATAGCACTGGTAAGGATGACCTTACAAAATACAAAGTTTAAGATACGATTTCAAGGATGGGAATCGAGAATAGTGGAAAGCAATGTAGGTTTAAAACAGGGAGACCCGTTATCTACAACGCTGTTCAACATAATGCTGGAAAACGTGCTTAGGAAAGGAGAGCTAAATACAGAAAAAATATACTTAAGGACTCCGTACAGTGTTTAGCATATGCCGATGATGTAGTGTTATTTGCAAAAACGAAGGAAGAGCTCAAAACAGTGTTCAAAAAGATGGAGCTACAAGCGCTAAAAGTGGGGTTGGTGATAAATGAAGAGAAATTAAAATATATGATTTTAGGGAATAGGAAGCAGGAGGAAACACAACTCACAGTTAGAGCACTAGATACGAACAAGCAGTACATTCTGAGCATAACAAATCAAGTGGTGTATTTGGGGGCAGAGATTACAAGTGAGGGTAAATACAAAAGTGACATACAGAGAAGAATAACAGCGGGTTCGAGATGTGTCGGGGCTTTAAAGAACATACTAAGTGATAAAAACATATCAAGAAGTACGAAAGTGCGTATATACAAAACAGTTATAAGACCTATAGTGACATTCGCGAGTGAGACGTGGGTGTTAACAGAAGAAATTGGGAACATGTTGGAAATATGGGAGAGGAAGGTACTAAGAACAATGTTTGGAGGAATTAAAGAAAACGGAGAATGGAGAAGAAGAACGAATACGGAGCTAGCAGACATATACCAGGAGAAGAGTATCAAAACAGTTGTACAGCAAACTAGATTAAGATGGTTGGGACATATAACAAGATTGAAAGACGAAGACCTAACGAAGAAAATGTACAAAATGGAGATAAGTGGAAGAAACAGGAGAGGAAGGCCAAGAAAAACATGGTGGGCGGACGTAAAAGAGGACCTAGAACAGTTTCAGCTAATAATGGAATGGAAAACAATGGCCAAGAACAGAAAGTTATGGAAAAAGAAGATACAAGCCATAGGCCACTAGGCCTGCAGTGCTGATTTATATATATATTCAAAGTGTGCAGTTTAAAACCACGATATGCTATTCAGTTTTGAATTTTCACCATAAATCCATTTAATAATTTGAATTTTTTCTTCCTGCATATACAACATTTTAAACTTTCTAATATTCTAATGACAAATTATGATAAAATTGAATTTTTAAGGCAAAAGCAATTTATTTAGTAACATACTATTATATTGACATAATTATTTTAACCTCACTTGATGCTTTTAATGACGACTAAAATATTTGAGACATGTTTGTTTGCTTGCTTGTTATTGGTAAAAATTTACCTACCCATGATTACATATTGTTTGTCTTCCTTGTTGCACTCATTAATTTTTGTATGTTTAGATTGGTTTATGGATAATCTGTATTAGTCTAGTCAATAGAGATGTGAAGAGTGTATTTTTGTGTTAACAGCCCTTTTATTGCACAAATCTATTCAGAATAGTGTGTAGAATAATATATGTAGTTGCGTACTAAATTGTAGTGACAGCAGAAAAGTTATTAACAATTTAAGACGGGTACAACACTTTTCGAGGAGTTTTTCTTCCGTAGCAGTATATGATTTGTTTGTATTAAAAATAGCTTTAAAATGGCATCCGATAAAATGGTCCGATTGTTATAACTGCAATAATTAAGTTACAAAATCGAGAAAACTACCAAAATTGTGTGTTTGTTTAAGTTGCCATAAAAATCTAAATAATCAACCAATATTGATAAAACTTACGTTAAATATAATTTAAATTATGTACAATAAGCACTCAAAACCCGTATGCCAGATATGCAAAACTTTTTGTTTAACAAGGTTTTATACGTCTACTGCGCTTAAAGGTTTGGAAGTTTCAAAAGCAAAAGCAAAAGTTTTGAAGCTTAGAGCAGTATCCCGTCCTTAATATCGCACTATAGATTACAGTTATCACACGAAATCCCTCATACGAAAGTTCCTTTAGCAGTTTTCCAGTTATTAGGTCGAAGCCTAGGGACTTTGAATTTATTTCAGTTTCGATGACCTTAATTACTTCGCGCTTGAAGGAAGTCCCGTATGAATTTTTCTTCTTCAATGGTAAGAGGCGTAAACACGATCTTTGTGGCGTTCCATAATGCATAATGCCAGTTGCTTTAGTAGCTGATAGGTAGTGGAAATAGTTCTGGAAATCTTGATTTCTCTGCTCATCTAATAATTTCTTAAACTCTTTGACGGCCCTATTAAACTATGTTTTATCGCCCGGTGCGCGAGTAAGTAATCTGTCATTTTTTTCCAAGAGCTCGTTTTCTTGTATTTTCTCTCGGATATGTATGCAGCAATACTGTTTTGGATTATTGCGGTTTATTTCTGGGATTACGTTCCATGTTGCCCCCTAGATTGATTTTATTAAGTACTGGACAGATTCGTATATATCCTGTTTACTTTTTAGGGGAAGATTTACATTTAGTTTAATTTTAAAACTGATAAGAACAGCAAATTACGGAGTTCAAATTCAATGCAATAAACGTCCTCAAAATGGAAATATTGCGGTAAACAGGCTAAAGAAAAAACTTTTGGTGTTAAATTAACCACTCTGTAAACTAAAGTATCGTGAATCTAAATCGTTAAAGTGTATTGAGATGTATCTGTACCAAATTTTCAGCATTTATCTTTTAGTCTGCATGAGATACTTACCGAGAAAATAAGAAAGAAAAATTTCTTCAACTTCACGGGGCTGCAGTTGTATAGAGGTGCATTTTTCAATATAGGTAAGTCACGTTAAATCGGCGCTACTTTGACATCAGACCCCGCTGTTAAATTCTGGACGTACCTTATTGAAATAAGTGTAAGTTAAAAGAGAGAAATGAGCTTCAATGAAACCAAAATAACAATATGAAAAAGTTGGCCGATGTGGTCACGCGCCATAGTTGGCCGTTATGGTCATTTTGGCTGTTGTGGTCACACTCCACAGTTGGCCGTTGTGGTCATTTTGGCTGTTGTGGTCACACACTCTAGTTGGCCGTTGTGGCCATCGTCACCAGCGACTCCAATACATAAGCGTCGGTGGCCGTTGTGGTCAAAATGGCGGATGGGGTGGAATTTTTGTTGGCCGTTGTGGTCATGGTGGCCGTTATGGTCAAGTGTCGAGTTGGGCGATATGGTCAAATTGGCCGTTGTGGCTGTTGGCCGTTATGGTCACGGATGCCGTTGTGGTTATGACCACCACAGCCAAAATAGCGATTGGCCGTTGTGGCCTAGACCCGTATCAATTTAGAAAAAGACGATCTAGAGTTTATCCCAAAAACTGACATTTCCTCAACATCTTCAGAATCAGACCAGCCCAGTAAATCTCAAATCTTGTTAATTTGGACAAATTGGCTTTAGTGTGCAACAGAACGGGCTTTTCAGGTAGATCGGCTGCAATGTTAGCAAATGCAGTTCTGCAGAATGTGGGAATCATAAAAGGTAAGACAAATCCAAAGTAATTGACCAAAGTAACATAAGAAGAGCTAGAAAAAGAATCGATTATTGATGCGGCAACAGAGCCATCCCCTTAGAAATGAGAACAGTGAAGTTCAAGGTATTTATTTGGACGCAAATACAAGCTCAGCATATTTTAGTAGAATTACTTAAGGTGGATCACAAGGTGTTAAGCACTGACCAAAAATATTTGTATGGCGTTCTCTTCTGTAAATATTTCTCTTAATTTAGCGCACTTATATCTAAAACTGCTAGCACATTCTGGATGGCTTACTTATGTAAACAGATTACTGCGTTTATATGCTGCTACAGAAAAGCCCTCAAAAAGATCTAGAGATTCTAGCTGTATTCGTGATAAAAGTTTATGGACCTACTTGATTTGACCTAAAAATTAGATCTTTTTGTTTAGATGGTCCCAAAACATTTATTGGAAATGATAAAGCGATCAAGATTTTTGCCTAAAAAGATTTTAAATATAATTTTGCTCATCCCGAGAACATTTCAATTTGGACGTTAAATGATGGAAGGACACATTAGGGAATTAGGTTTAAGAAGAATCTTAAAATGTAGACATGTAGGTACACATGGATCTAGAATTAGAATATTTACGGTACCTAACCTGAATTTCAATGCAAACGCTTATGAGGCATTAATTGAGAGGCAAACATGTAAATTAATTGTCCCATTAGTTTTTCAAACGAAGTGTAGGCGAGGGGGTGGAACTCCAGATAAGTGTACCTCCCCGTGGTTAGTTTTGGGTTAGCTCATTATGAACTAATTTTGAGATCTACACTCGAAAAAAAAAACGCACCACTTGAAAACGCACCAAAAATACCAAAATCTCAAATCGACATAACTCTGCGGATTTTGAACGAAAGTGGATGAACCTTTGAGTACCAAAAAGTTTAAAGTATTTAGTTTAAGGGCGTGCAGCGCAGCCATTCTTTTATTAACGTTTCATTTTTTTTAACGTGTAACCGCCGAGAACGTTACCCAACGCGCAAGTGCCTAAATTAATGTTTAATTAATGTAAAATCCGACCGACAACCTCCTCATGGTGCACATCGGATAACGCTGATGTCGGCGGTTACACATTAAAAAAATTAAAATTAATAAAAACATGTTTTTATTAATTAAAAGCATTTTTGAAAATATTTGAATTTCGGGAAAAAATGTTCAAACTCAACCGGTAATAATGTCGCTGGCAGAAGACGAAAGACTCCCGACAAAATGCAGGGTAAATTTCAAAAATTCATAACTTCGCGCCAAGTCATCATAGGCACTCGAAGTTTTTGCTTAAACGTAACATTCGCTCACACGCCCTTAAACTAGACACTTTTAACTTTTTAGCACTCACAGGTTCATCCATTTTCGTCCAAAATCCGCTGAGTTATGACGGTTTGAAATTTTGGTATTTTTGGTGCGTTTTCAAGTGGTGCATTTCTTTTTTCCTCGAGTGTATAATGAATTGGCGAGTCCGTACAAAACTAAAAATAATACATATTTTTTTGAATTTAGGTTAAACATACATGGTTGTAGTACCTGAAGATGAAGTCCTATCAAGTCAAAATTTTGCACAATAGACAAAGTATTAAAGTGACACACTTTGGAAACTAGCCCGTTTTAAATTTCAAAAAACATAAAATGCCAAGCTCTCGCTCCACCCTAATGAACATGTTGAATTGTATGTTCATTTTACTTTTCAATGATCTTAGTTAATCTCACTTTGTCTTAGCCTTAGCTTAGTACATCGTAGTAGTAAGACGACCTGTGGTAAAAAGAATACAACTAATACCAGACAAAATTGTTCCAGTATTTAGAGGATCTGTATTTTTTTGATTTCTTTTTTATTGTAAATCTTGATTTTGACGCTTTTCTGCTATATGACATTTTTATTTGGAATTCTGATTATTAATTGAGTTTGATTTTCGTTTCGGTATTATTAACAGTTATGGATGCAACCGGATCTAAGAGAGACGATACAAGTCTGCATTAATTCTATTATATTTTTAGGAAGTTCGATGTTGAGATTTACTCTTTCAGGTATCTATAATTGTTAATCTGTCAAAATAAGGAAGTATATAATTATTATTTTGCTGTTGAGTGTTGGTGTCCATAACTCCAACGTCAGATTTGAAACCATTTTTATCGTAGGTAAAATTTAAAGTAAATTCATGAAATGATATTGTAAGTAGGATCAGTACTATTACACATTGCAATGATGCATTTATACTTTTTTCTGCTAGTGCTTACTAGAGTGAACGAAAAAACAGCAACAAAACTACGAAGATTTAAACAAATAACAAGGAAATAACGTAATTATATTAAAAAATAAAAAAACTGCATTAAAAGATTAAGAAAATATGATTTATTGACGACACGCGCAAAACCGACAAAAAGTATAAAAGCGCGCGAAGTTAGCGTAGTTTGAAATTGGCGTTTACGTGTTATATATCCGTTTCCGCCTTTTCGTGTTTGGTGGCGCCAACGGAGAAACACTTGAACTAATGGAGTGCGCAGGCCGGATAAGAGACTTCGTCTCATGAAATCTAGAAGGTCGTGGTGCAGATATAGAAAAACAAGTTTGAAGTATGTACGAAACCATATGTGTGTATGATAAGGAACGCGCTAGTAAAATAAAGAAGGGTCTAAATCGGGCCACGCCTTTGCTCCTCTTAGTTTGTGTTAGTGGGGGAATATTCCAGCATTAAAGTAATTTAGTAAACTACAAACCAAGCATTGGTGTTGTTGTTGTATTTTATACTTTTGTTATCATGTTGGCTATACAAATGAAGAAAAAAAAATCCAAATTTTAAAATGGCATTTTGGGGGCCGTAGCACTCAAGATACAATAAATTTATTTATTGCAGCATTTGAAAATCGTCCGATACCAACTTCATCGGCAATTATTAAAATTATTCAAAAATTTGAAAAACGTGGATGTATTAATAATTTTTGTAAAAAATGCCAACCTACAGGGTCCGTATTCGCTACATATTTTATGAAAAACTACATATTTTCATTGTACTGCACATTACCACATATCCTTCAGCTCTATTTCATAAACTTCATATTTTTAAATCTTTATTTACTCATCCTGTAAAATAAGTTTCCGGGGGCGGAATGTAGCTACATCTCAGTTTGGCCGCGTTGACCGGTTTGTGCTTTGTCAAAACTGCTGAACACGTGACACATGACGTTGCTGCCATTGCGCGTACGAACAAAGAATTTCTATTGATTTTTTTTAAATTTTCTATTGGTATTGTTTTCTTTTATGAGATCTTTATTACCAAATAAAGTGTTTTTAAAACTTTTAAGTGATTTTTTATATTTGAGTGTCCTAATGAAATTTATTAGAGTACTGGAAGCAGTGACATTTTCTTTTTTAAAGTTGATATCACTGTTAGGCAGCTGCTCTTAGAAACTAGCGTCTAGCCCCCGAGTATCACTAAACTAATCCTGAACTTAACGCATGCGTTTTGTGCAGCGTCTTGACTTCAATTCGATAGGATATGTGCAAATTAATATTAAATATATTATTAATTACAGTTCTGATTAGAAGTAGATAAATACATAATTCACTTTTTTTAGTTAATGATTGCATATAGATTATATAAGTTAAAAAACACAAACGACCAAATCAAAATTAACGTTTTTTCAAAGAAAGTCATTATCTTTTGGTTTTAATAAAAAACGTGTTGTGACTCTTCAATCCGATAAAACATGTGTAAATAAATATTAAATATATTAATAATTATACTTCTGTTTAGGAGAAGGTACATACTTATCTTTTTTTAAATTAATGATTGTATATAGACTGTATAAATTAAAATTAACGGGTTTTCAAAGTAAAGTTACAACTTTACCTTGAAAACCATAAAACCTTGATGGTCATTACCTTTCTGTTTTAATAAAAAAAAACTTCAGTAAACTTTAAATATTTATTAGAATGAAATAATCAATAAAAAAATATTTTTATCACTGCAAGTTTTTACAGTGGGAAAATCCCCTTCACTATTATTAGGCATCATTTTTATTAAGTACTAATTGCAGGGTAAATGTTTCCGATATCTACACCTGTGGCTTTAGAAATTAAATTGCATCTTTTCTTCTTCTGTTTCCCACTGCAAAAACGTGCAGTGATAAAAATTATTTTTTTATTTTATCTATACAGATTTTATTATAGAAGTTACATCGCCCTGCCATTAGCACTTAATAAAAACAATACCTATTAGCGAAGGCGATTTTCCCACTGTAAAAACATGCAGTGATAAAACTTATTTTTTATTCATTATTTCATTATAATAAAGAAATATTTAAAGTTTACTAAAGTTTCTTTTATCAAAACCAAAAGGTAATGACTATGGCTTTCCTTGAAAAAACGTTGATTTGGATTTGGCCGTTTGTTTTTTTTTAACTTATACAATCTATATGCAATCATTAACTAAAAACAGTTAATTATGAATTTATCTACTTCTAATCAGAACTGTAATTAATAATATATTTAATATTAATTTGCACATATCCTATCGAATTGAAGTCAAGACGCTGCACAAAACGCATGCGTTAAGTTCAGGATTAGTTTAGTGATACTCGGGGGCTAGACGCTAGTCTCTTAGAATGTCAAGCACATGTCAAAGTTATAGACCATTCGGTCAACCAGAGGTCTTACGTCATTAGCACGGCCTCCTCGATTTGTGAGAGATAAAGGTCTCTTACACGGCCGTTCGCATTTGTAGTTCCAGGCATTATTTCTGTTTTGAAGGGGGCGCCACAATACAGAACATATAGGTTGCGTATTATCAAACTTTCTTTCGAAATATTACATTACTACCCGGTTCCAAATTCTCAAAGTTGTTAATAAAACATAACCTCTCTTAAAATTCGCACTTGCATATTGTAATAAGTTAATATTAATGTCGAAATTCGATTATAAAAATGAAAAATTGTAAAGAAAATTCAACAAAAGAAACAAACAAAGCCTTCTGTAGAAGCTGATGAATTAAAGCAACAATTCAGTAATATTTTTTTCCTACGACCCCATACGAAAGTGAACAATAGCAAACGCTACCGACATTAAGAAAGTGAGTCATATAACACGCGTATGTTAGGAACATAACACACGTGTGTGTTATGAAAATACGTCACGCTAAGCAATACCTAGAAATCCATGAATTTTGTTTACATTAAAATGATGACATTAATGTTTAATCCAATTTTGAGAAGCATTTTAACCATTATGTATCTATTCTTTTCTTATAAATATAACTTTAATTATTGTTTAATTAGTTATTTTAGCTATCAAAAAGAAATATCTAATAGATTACACCTAACATAACCTTACTATAATACACGAAAATTATTGAAGCAAGTTTGCCAAGATTAAAATCAGCGATGCCAAATGGGAGAAAAATAAAAGTAATAATTTAGTTAGGCTACCTCTTTCACACATGGCATTATGTTATTAAAATAGTTGAAGTTATATTTGTTTATCCAACACCTCTATATAAATACCATGTTTACTATGGTCATTTTAAATAAGGAAAGTGATTGTTTACTCTTATGTTACATTATAACCCACGTTGCCCCTAGCAATATGGGTTATTTTTAAAAAACTCACTCCTTCAAAGATAACAACCAATCACCAGCTTACGTTATTTAATATTATTAAAATCCAGTCATCGTGCTAGAGTATTAAATTTATTACTGTCAAAACTTCAGACTAACTATAAATTGCAAATTCGATGTTTAAACTTAAATTAACAGGCGTTGGATAAAATTTTGTATGACACGCGTGAGTTAAGGATATTATCCACTCAGAAAAATTAACCCTCTCTGGCCTGCCGGCCCTCGAGGGTAAATTTTTCGTTCGTGGATAATATCTTACTTAACTCACTTGTACCATAAATAACTATAATTATGAAGATATTATTAAATATAAAGAAAAAATAAATTATGTGCCTCTCAAATTATATTATAAATTGTAATAGTAATTCATTTAATTAACTTTGCTGCTAAACCCAAGGTTTAATTTTATACTATGTTTAAATTTTATGAAAATATGATTTTTTAAAATTGAAATTTATATTTAGTAAAAGAATCTATTAAATAAAATGTTAACAAACACCCATTCACTTTAACAATTGTCATAACAACAAACATTTAACTTTATTCAGCTCCAGAAAAATAAAATTAAGTTATCAAGATAACTTAATTTTATTTTTCTGGAAATGTTTTGATAGAAATCTCGTTATAATTATTCATATTGTAAAACTAAGTTGTTTAGAAAATTAAACTTTATATCCTAAAAATAAATGGCGTAAGAAAATTAGCTTTAAGTGTGATTTTTTTTGTTAAACCTAACCATAAAAATTTTGCTTTAAAATCTTCAAAAATTATATTCTTGAAAATTTAAAAAATCTACATTTTTTAAACATTTGAAATTTGAAGGGGTTGTAGGAAAAATATTGTACATTACACGTTGAAAAGTGACTTTTCTGCACTCGTGTGATTTCCGCACTCGGCTTACGCCTCGTGCGTCAATTCACACTCGTGCGTGCGAAAAGTTTCACTTTCCACACTAGTAATGTAATATACTATTTCCTACGACCATATCAGAAAGTAGCTCATATCGCACAATCAAGTTGCCTAGAAAACCGAACATAACACACGAAAGTAAAACACACTAGTGTATTTTACTTTCGGCTGTGCGATTTACTTTCGCAAATCTCACGGTCGAAATCTAAGTTTTAATAATTACTTAGAGTATAATTAATTTCTAAAAGTATTTTAAATAAATAAATAATCAGAGACGGCTTTGTATAATGTTCAATATGCGGATGATAGTTTTTTGTTTAAAGACGCCATAAGTATAAAGGCTAATTTATTATTGTTAGTAGGTAACTGTAAAGTTTTCTTTGGTTTAAAATGGTTAAAATATTGAAAACTCATTTTTACAAACACTTTTTCACAACGTTTACTGTCTCCAGCCTTACTTTGTGGAACTCCATAATCATGAAATATAATATAAATACAAAGATTAGTTAAAGTTTCACAAGTTTTATTAATATCTTAACCTGACAATATTGTTTCGACACTTTGTGTCATTATCAAAGGTAGATAAGATTGATAAACAAACACGTTGCTAAGTATGAATACATACAGAAAATAGGTAACTAGATACAATACATAACAAAAACTAAATATCTAACACTTCTAATAAACCTTTTCACAACTCTCAAATTCCAAGAAATTTAACTAATTGTTCTAATAATCCCCTTACATATAAAATAATAACCAATAATACTGACAATATTCAAAACGCATTTACACACACGCAATTCACAAACTCCAATTAACTTCACAAATTGTTACAATAATCATATAGTATAAATAAACAATAATCATATAAACTTTATTGGTGTTGAAAATAATCATAAAAATAAAATTACTAAATAAAATGTAAATTGTTTTTTGTTATCATTAAAATAATCTTTTCTTTGAAAAACTGTATTTTTCTGGTCGTAGGAAAAATAGTGTACATAACTCGGTGGAAAGCGTGTTTCTTACTCGTGTGAAAAATGCCACTTTCCACTCTCGTTATGTAATATACTAAATTGTGAGGAATATTATGTTTAAATCCTTCTTATTGATTCATTTATTATGGTTATAAATAAATTGACCAATAATGCAAACGAATAAATGCAAAGAAACGGTTGGTTCATCAAATAATAATAAATTATATCCACTGTAAAGATCATTGTGCCTTATTAACTCACTACAAAAATAAGAAAAGTGCTGATATACGATCATACTTCTAAACTATTATTAAAAGTGATTGGGAAATTGGTGATTATAATTTATCCTCTTATAAACTTATAAATCAAAGTACATATTACCTACACTTGGATGTTTCGCTGATGTACTACTGAAACTATTGTTAGAAATACCCACACTCACAATTCAACCAATATTTCAAACTATAGTACTATAGACCAATATCATTTCTCCGAAAATCTTTGGAACATGAATAAAATAATTTATAGATTATGTGCCAGCATGATTAATTAGAGCTTCTTTCCATTTAAAATTTAATTCTACATTTGCAGGAAAACTATGGAGAGATACATTTTCTAATTCATACGAGCTACAGTTCGTAACACAACACTTTTAATACCTAATTCTAATATAGTTTATAGAAAATTACAATATATTTTTTCTATTTTGCGTAAGGTGGCCGATTTGCATGCTATTTCTCCATAAGAACAAACAACGGTTAAAATCATAAAGTATTGCAAACAAAGTGTTCAGAACAGTGTTTAACAGTATAATACTTGATCCTTTCCGAACAACATATTATAATTTGACAACAAAAGAACAAACATAAATTATGTTAAAATACCGGGTGATTTTTTAAATTTCTGATCTAGTAAGTCGTGATTTTTACGCCGTATCGAAGGTCACCGAAACGTAGGGCGTAGCGTTGATCACACTGCTATTCCAAATGTCATTTATGTGACAAATTGACTACTTACTTTTACATTTATTAAACAAATTGATAAATATTTAAACAGTGATCATTTGCGAAACATGCTTTTACCAAAGTGTGCATTTTATTGCGAGTTTAAGTGCAATTTCGATGTGATTATTGACTTGAGAAGTTTAGGTTATGGTTACAACTCGCTTCAATTTTTATTCCTTGGATTTAAGAAATAGCAAGATTTATTCACAATTATAACAATTTACATTGTTAACACAATATTTATTCAAAATTTACAACAACTGTTGGAAATGTTGACCTTCAGCATCTATACACAAATTAACTCGGCGCTTCATATTCTCGAACACTCTAATAAGCACTTCTGGTGAAATCCTTGCACATTCTTGTCTGATTCTTTGTTTCAAGTCATCAATTGTGTGTACTGGTTCTTTGAAAATGGTGTTTTTTAAAGTCGGAAACAAGAAATAGTCCAGGGGCGTCAAATCTGGTGATCGAGGTGGATAAATATTCTCGGTGTGGTTGCTGATTAAACGGTCGTCATAATATTGTCTTAGGTAATTTAAAGTTGTATGGGCTGTGTGTGCTGTTGCTCCATCCTGCTGAAAGTAACCATCACGTAATTCTTCAGGGTCAAGTTGATTGATGAACTGTCCTAAAATATTTTGATACCGCTCAGCTGTGATAGACTCTTCGAAAAAGATGGGTCCAATTAACCGTCTTCGTGAAATGGCCACCCATATTCCAATTTTTTGAGGGTGTAAAGGCGATTCTCGAAAAAAATGGGGATTTTCTGCACTCCACATCCGCATATTTTGTGAGTTTACATACCCCGAAAGATGAAACCAAGCTTCGTCACTAAAGAAACTCAAGTCCAGAAGATCATTATCCATTGTCCGATTGAAAAAATTACAATAGGATATCCTTTTCTCATAATCTGGCGGCAGAAGTTCTTGATAAACCTGCATTTTGTAGGGACGCATGTGCAGGTCTTTTTTAACAATTTTTTGACATGTGCTGTAAGATAAGTCCACTTGTTGTGAAAGTCTTCTTAAGGACGTATGAGGGTCATCTTCCATTATTTGTCTTACATTTTCAACAGTTTCAGGAATTCGTTTTGTTGGTCTGCCACTTCCAGTTTTTCGCTGAACACTGCCAGTTTCTCGGAATAGATTCACCACATAAGACAGAGTCATGAGAAAATTTGCCTCTATCACCGCAAGATCTGGAAATTTTTCTTGAAACTCCCGAAGACATGCTCCGGCTTCATACACCCATTGACCATTAACTTGATGACCATTACGAAAGTAAGCTTCGATCATAAATGTTTTTTGTTCCTGTGTGAACACCATTTTGTTGTGATGAAAAACACTCCAAAATAACGTTGAAAACTAAGCGTTCAATCACAAACGAAAGGTTAGTCTTGAAAAAGACTGATTTTTGATAATAACCGAGATAATAACTGGCGAAACGGAATTCAAAACACGAGGAAACAGTGAAGCACAAAAGACGGCAAAAGCGAGAACAACACTGGAGTAGGTTATGTTTATGTCAACATTTTTGAAATCTGACAGTTGTGACAAATCGAACGATTCAAACTACGCCCTACGTTTTCCGCATCTTTTGTTTTAAAATTATGTCATGGCTTTCTAGATCAGAAATTTAAAAAATCACCCGGTACAATTAACTAAGCATTGTAAATTTTGTTGTAATTATTGTATTTTTCGTAGAAATGAAATTGATTACACTGCTCATATTGTAATATGACAAGCACTGTAGGTCATATTAATGATTTATATTCATCCGATATAAATATGGGGTTTTATTAATTTAATTAACCGTTGTTTGTATTTTATCCATATAAAGCAATGTAAATCAATAATTTGAAATGAATTAGACAGATAGCGCATCGATTCAATAAATGTAGAGTCACTCTATATTACTTATAAGAGTTGAGCCAACGCGAATCTCAAACCGCCATTATGGATCCAAAAATATACGTTGAAAGAATTATTGGTTATGTTTACTTGGCAAATGTCAAATGTTTCATAACCTGACATTTATTTCATTATAATTTACCATAATGAACTGATTAAATTAAATTGCTCATTTGGATTGATTAATATAATAAATTTCGGTAAAACTTAAGTTTAGCAAAACAGCCCCGATTTCGCTGATTTGTTTCGTATGCATAAAACACACCCTAAGAACACACCCCCACCAAAAAAAAACACGCGGAAAAGCGTATTTGCCACAAAAAAATTTTACATTGCACCCGAAACTGCGTTTAAAGTGAGGTTATTTTCATTTGGAAATCGTATGATTGTCTTGATCGTGTTTGTATTTTCTCTCATATTCGTCATTAGTATTACTTCAATTGCCATTTGGTATGAAACTGTAATTTCAATTGCCATTTAGTACTATATCGCTAGGTTAGGTTAGGTTAGGTTAGGTTAGGTTAGGTGCCAAATGGCAACCAGGACATCGCTACCTGCGGTTCTCATACTGTGCTTTTTGTGGTGTCTCCTACCTGCAAATGTGACGTTGCAGCTGATCATGACTGCTCGGAGAAGCCTCTTTTTTGAACTTTCAAAAACTACGCTTTTCCGCACTTTTTTTTGCGTTGTGAGTGTTGTGAGGGGGTGTTTTATGCTTAAAAAAAAATTGGCGAAATCGGGGCTGCTTTGCTAAACTTAAGTAATTCCTAAATTTCTTAAATAGAGTAATATATTTATATTTTATCTGCAAAATTGAGAAAAGAAGAAACTACTCTCAGCTACAACACAAAACTGTTAATGTCTGTTGTGCTCTAGTAAGTCAATTTCCGTTTTAATTATTTCCATAATAATAATTTAAAAAGTGAAAATATTTTGCTTTTATTAAATCGTTTTATTTCAGAGTTATTACTCAGTAACATATTTTACACATTTTATCGAATGGGCCGACTAAGAAAGATATTATTAACTTCAAATTGTGGACTGATAAGTTTTTTGTAAATAATCCTCGACCACCTATTCCACTAAAGTCTTCGCGAATGTATCGCATACATTCACGCAATAGCATTTTTGTGTTAAATAAATAAATTTATAGAAGTAAGAGATAGCTATTCTGGAACGTGGAGGCAATGCACAATCAGAAGCAAGACTCCATTTTACTAGTGAATTACAACTTGTACCTATGTACCAGGGTCCTATTGAGATCAATCATGCAAAGCTAAAAGATCTTCAAACTCTTTGTAAAGTATTATCCAATCGAAAATACCGTGGTTTTTATGATATTCTGGAGACTAATGAAGACCCAGGTGACATTGTTGAAGACGATAACAGCAGTGCTTACGAAGATTTTTTCTTTCATGCTAGAGATTGTAGAGGTTGTAGTTTTTTTTTTGACAAATGCTGTTTTTGACATCAACCCTTCAATTACAATTAATATTTATTAAAAACTTAAAGAGAAATACATAAAAATTCTTCGATTTACTAAACATCAGTTTATTTCTCAAATTAAGGGCGATGTTTTCACCTCCTTGTAACTTTATTTGGCGGTTAATTGTCACAGATACAATTGTAACCATAGCAATTAGCTTCCACATAAATTTATGAGGAAGTAAAAAGAGCTGTCCTAAATTACATAATTCTGTCAAATTTCGTGTTTTTAAATTGGCATTAGTGCAAATAGATCCAACCAATCAGCATCAATTCCCGCGTTGGCCCAACTCTTATAAGTAATATAGAGTGACTCTAATAAATGAAGATTTAAATTCATTTACTCAATATTACTTTCTAATAGCGACTTATATCCTTCTAAATAATCAGTAAAAGCACCAGTAATGTTGGCCACATTGGAAGTTACCAGATTTGACATTCCGTTTATAATAAATCTTAGGTTTAATAATAACAATGCACAAGAATATTGAAAATCTAATATTAATTTGATAATAGGCATTCATCTTATGTAAACACGATCACAATAATATAATATACACTTACGAAATTATAATTTTTATACAACTTTTTATTAAATTTACGTAACAAAATGCATGTAGTAATTTTTTCTTTATTAAAGTTTGTGTCAGGTTTGCTCCACATCGCACATTTTACAATAAACACAACACACACAGAAAAATAAACTCATAACAGTAGCATTGACACACGCTTACTATGTTTAATTGAATTTTAGATATACTATGTAAATGTTAAAAATTCAATATTTTGATATTTTAATAATTACCTATAACTGAATATTTAAATGTTACATGACTAGTTTTTCCAAATAAAAAAATAATAAATAACTGCTTTAACAAATTACTGCGTGAAATAAAAGTAAATAAAAAATTTCCTCCATAGCCACCGAAGGAGGAAATGTTCCCAAGCCGCGTTCTCTCTTTGAATTGCAATGCTTATTTTCTGAATTAGGTAGGCTTAGGGCGCGGTTCTCTTGAAATTGTAGCCAGCCGTCTTCCGATAGAATCCACAAAATCTAAAGCTTCTATGCTCAAAGGGCACATAGTTTCCACTGCAAATGGCACGAAATAATAGTTTTGATTTATTATAGTCTTATACTTATTTAACTTCTTCAAAGCTACATTAGCTGCAAATTTTCTAGCTGATATGAAGGAAAAATTTAAATATGACGGCTAAGGTATCACTGCATGTGCTATCCCAAATAAGAATTTGTCCATTTATCGATGTGATAAGAGTCATTCCATCAGGTCTCTTCCCCTCGTCCGTTGTCCAGTTGGTGCCAGGACAGAAGGAAATTCCACTGATGCCAAGCTCAGCCATGCCAAATTGAAATGACTAGCTTGTCGACCAGTACTTTTGGAGCAATTAAGTCCATGGGTACCTTGACTACCTACTTCTGATCCACAAATACATGTGTGCGGAACACATACGTATGTTACATTCAAGCCTTAAGGCAATAGATATTCGGAAAGTATTGTTAGCTAGTAATGTTCCAATAGCTTTTGAGTGGATGACCTTCAACCATGCACGGGATTCATTTTCCCAAGAAGCTAAATATCTAGCGTTATCAATTTTATTTTCAAAATTAAAAGTTGAACGGGTAGTTTTAATATTCATGAGATCCCAATTATTCTGAAAATACGGGACAACTGGAATAAAAGTAGCCTCGTCAGGGCAAGTTTTTTATTATTCCAAATCATCCTTGTAGTACGCGATTTTTAATTGGGCGGTGGGTATATTCGGTAACATTAGTTCGACCAAATTAAAAGTCGCATTTCACAAAGCAAGAAAGGTTGGCAGAACAATATTTGATACTTTACGAACACCAATTCCTCCGAAACCATTTGGTTACCAATTGGTAACCAATTTCCATTGCGTTCCGTCCAGATTGGCGTTGGCAATGTGTGTATCGATTTCACAAATAGTGTCAGGAAAGCTGCAAACAGGACAAGTTCGGAAAAGGTAGGTTAATTTAGAAAATGCAAAGCATTAACGGAGTAAAAAATACGCATTGTGATTATTTAATTTTTTAGACGCGTGAACAAAACCTCAAGTTCCTCAATTTTGCTAGCTAGTAGTGGCTGACACGCAGGTTTCTGAATTGAAGCCCCTAACAAACCAAGGGTATCTTCAGATAATAATTTTATTCCAGGTGATATTTTCTTTGAATTCCCTTTTGATTGTGTCATCCTTATCAGAACAAAAGTAAATCTCGCACTTTGACGGGTCTATTTTCAATCCCAACTGTTTGCAATGTTCAATTATGAGTTGAAAGTCCGACAAGACATCTTGAGGTAAATCTTCCACTATTTCGTCGTCTAAATAGCAGGTATTAAATTCAGAATTAAGACACTCAATTATAGATTGAATAGCTACACCGAATGCCATCGGACCAGCCGAGTCTCCCTATTGAGCTCCCACTGCAGAATGGTGTCTTTTCCGAAGCAAAACAAGGATGGCTCAGCGTAACACTGGAACATTAATGGGTACAAATTTAGGTACATGTAAAATTTCATCCAACCTTATGTCTCTCTAGACTGAATTAAAAGCGTTAGCAAAAGCAACCTTTAGGATGATTTTATTGGTGTTTCTATTTTCAGAAATATAGGCACGGAGTGCGTGTACAACTGCTTCACAACCTCCTTTTCTAGCAAACCCCAGTTGTTTCGGTTTAAAATATTGCCCGAGTTTTTCTTGACTATTCATACATACAACATTAGCGGCAAGTCTTCTGAAACTATTTCCCACAGCGATTGGTCTAATTTCACCACTCTTCTTATTAAGTGCACACAGGGAAGCTCTAGAAAGAAGATAAACCTCATCCAGCTAAATGGAAGATCACCGAGGCTGTTTGAGATAAAATAGCTCTATGTGTAGTAAATCAAAATGATGACAGTGACTTTTTGCAATCAACTCGAAAGTATGCTGATGGTACGACAAGACATTGCACAAAGTCTCTGTTCTCAAGACGTCATCCCAACGGGAAAACATGCAGGCGAGTTTGGTTAATCTATTCAAAATCAACTGGAGCTGTATTTTGTGCTGTGTGTAAACTTTATGGGGGCTCCACAAAATTTGCTACAGTTGGTTTTAGTGACTGGAGGAATCCCAGAAGAATTGACGATCATGAAACCAGTCCAGAACACTGTCAATGCGTGTCCGCCTTCATTGCACGTGGGAGAATTTTCAGCCGCATTGACAGTCTTTTGATAGAGCAACTTGCCAAAGAAGTCCCTTACTGGCGCATTGTGTTACTGAGGGTTGTAGAAACGATCAAAATGTTGCCCTCACGTGGCCTAGCAATACGCGGACATAGTGAAACAATTGGCAACGTGTCGAATAGAAATTTCTTGGGCGTAATAAAGTTAATCGCCAAATTCGACATATTCATGACGGACCATGTTGTACAATTTGGGGTAAAGGTATTCGTTCCTACTTTCCCATCACATTATCGATGAATTAATTGTTCAGATGGTACAACAAGTACAGGATAAAATTGTAGATGAAATAGATAAAGATGCTAAATATTATTCGATAATAATCGATTCAACACCTGATATCAGCCACATCGACCAAGTAACTGTTGTTTTGAGATACGTCAATAAAATTGGGTCTCCAATGAAACGATTCCTGATATTTTTGCCGAACACAGGTCACATAGGCCAACAGCTTGTTGATGCTCTTTGTGCCTTTTTGAACATAATGGGATTTGACCTTTCAAATTACCGTGGCTAGAGTTATGGCAACGCCGCCAATATGTCAGGATAGTACTCGGGTGTGCAAGCCAGAATACGAGAACTCAACATTGGCTACGTATGTACCTTGTGCTGCGCATTTGTAAAAAATTGCCTCAAGTTGACAAAATATTTAGTTTTTTGTTGAAAGAAAGTACATATGCCATTGATAACTTGCAACAATTGTGCAGAGAGCACTAGATGCATTAATGTAATAACAAATAATGCGTCATTAAAATTAAACATTATATACCCTGTATGTAAATATTATCAATAGTACGGGGGACTCAACTGAGGAGACGAATCGGCAATGGGCGTTCCAAACATTTGCGTACCCAATGGCCTGTATTTTAAAAAATTTTCGTTAGAGGGCGCTTCGGTCCTTGACAACGCTCAGACCACGCTGGCCATTGTTGACAGTTCGCTGGAGTGCCATATGGGTCGCAATGTTTCATAAAAATTAGCCAGATTTGCGATAAAATTTGCGATAAATCGCATAATCTGTCAACACTGTCAGCGTTGTCCAGAATCGTAGCGCCATCTAGAAGTAACGTTCAAACTTGAATTAACGTTCAAGGTCGGGGACGCTTTATTTGACTCGTTTCGTCTCCTCAGTTGAAGTCCCCCGTAATCAATAGTAATATCCCAAGTGCATGTAAAATAGCCGAATAAATTTTGACGATTTGTGGCCGAATATTTTGCTCAGAAATACGTCTAGTAAATTTATCCGCGCAACAAAATCTCGAGTGCGTAGCACGAGGAATTTTAGGCGGAAAGATTTTCGAGACGTATTTCTTTAGAGCAAGACATTTTAACAAAAAATCGTTAAATTTAATCAGGCTGTTTTATATGCGCGCGGGGTATTCGGCGTGATTATGTCCTGCATAAATAGATATTGTTTGTAAATTGTCTGTACATTGTCTGCACCTTCACTTGTCCAAGCACCTTTTATAACCAGTTCAAAATTAGTCAATTATACAATTTTCTGAGTGGATTGTGCCATAGAAAATTTTATCCGACACCTCATTATATTTCATAGAAACATAATTTATTGAAGATTTTCTACATATATTACAAATGTATTATTTCATGATAATACATTTCGACCAATTCAGCCAAAATGTTTTGCTGCAATATTCTTAATTAGATTCTAAAGCACCTTTAGCAATAGAATTTTCAAGTGGGCAGCTCTATATAGAGAAGGTTTAGCCTGTTGAAGTTTATAATTTGTATCGTTTCAACCTTACCTGGTAATATGATAAAATTGCTAATATTTAAAATGTTGGTGCCAAAAATTGTTGTAAATATTGTGTGATGGAATATGTGGATTCAGTTAATTATTAAAAAAGGAGGGAATAAGGTGTGAAAATGTAATTATCTATAATTTTATAAAACCATGTATTGTCAGGAAATTCAAGATGGTTGTCATTGAATCCTGGAGTAAAATTTGTTTTTTGTTAGACATGCGATATACCAAAATGTAGGGAAAATTGTCCTTTTTCCGATTATGTAATTTGTTTAAACATTTAAATTAATTTTTTAACATTTTGGTTATGTAGTTCTTATTAGGTTATATGTTCAATTGTTTCTAGTTACTTACCAAATTTTTGTTGGTGTAGAAATGACGATCGTCATTTGTTTCACAAAAAAACATAAAAGCAGATCGAAAATCTGCTTACTTGCTTGTTGATTTTCATATAAAGCAGAACCCATGTTGGATTGTTAAAATTTTGAGGTTATGTGTGGCAGATTTTACGTCAATGAGATGTCAAAAGTAGATAGGCTAGGAGAGTTCGACGGCAAAATCCCATGTTATTTCTTATGAAGGTCCAAGATAGAATTTTTGCTCAATTTCAAGGTCATCGCGGTCTAGCGCATGACCTCACCGCGCTCGCGTTATACGCGTTCCAGCGTGTGATATTACCACGTATACAGGTCAACTCTACATATTACATTATGATTGATGCCTATACATCCTTAGGTTAGAAACAGCTTGAAACAAAAATGGCTGAGCCCACCCTGTTAGACAAGAAATCAGAGTATGGGCGTGATCAATAAGCTTTCCAATCTCAAGTTGATACTTAAGAAAATAAAATTATTGTAATATTACATAATTTCGTTAATGAATACTAATCGTATGCTGACGGCACCAACTACACGACTGTGCTCGTTATCTATTCTTCCTCGGCATTTAATACTCATATGTCTATACGTATATATTATTTAATAAAGAGCTGTAAATGAAACGCACAAATATGGTTTATACACTTTATTATTTTACTTTTAAGGGTGAGGGAATGAATGCTCTGCAAACCATAGCGATTTTTAATCATTTGCATATCTCATCTCTCATTTGCATATCTCATCTCTCATTTACATAACTCATCTCTCATTTGCACATATCATTTTTTTTGCTAATTAAATTAATTAACGGTATCATTTGTATATATCATCTCAATAATAATTAATTAACATATATATTGATAATGAATTCAAATAAATTCCTGAAAACACTTTTCTATATCTCATCTGCATATAACATTTCAACTACAGACATTCCTAAAATATAAATCTATTAGTCATAACATTTAAAATGTGTAACATAATTAACATGTAGAAACTTGTCATTTCTCATTATTGATTTCACCTCAGAACTGGATCTATAAGGATTATCTCTACGCCAACAAGAAACCTCAAGTAAAATGTATTGTTTCATCCGATGCCCGTCAAATATTTCTTATCATAACATACCATTATGTTCAAAACAATGCAAATATAATTACTTTCAATATAGTCACTTGCTAAGTTAAAATTATTTAAAATTTACAGCAAAGGAATTTTAAGCAGCAGATTTCTTAAAACATTGCTAGCTTGATACGTGTACTGGAATAATAATGTAAAAAGTGTTTATAAATATTTATATGCGATTGTTTAATTGATTTAATGAGAACGTCCCCTATACACGGTCCAGCATGCGATATTACCACATATACGGATCAACTCTACATATTACATTATGATTGATGCAGTCATCTGGGGGGGGGGATCATAGCGATTATTAATCATTTGCATATCTCATCTTTCATTTGCATATCTCATCTCTCATTTACATAACTCATCTCTCATATGCATACGCGAATTAAATTAATTCACGGTATCATTTGCATATCTCATCTCAATAATAATTAATTAACATTTATATTGATAATGAATTCAACTAAATTCCTGAAAACAAGGCCTGCATTTAACCGCTATTTTTCTCTTTTTAGGTTTAACTACATGTCGTACACTCTAACTTTTAGTAATATCTTACAGGCAAAGAATATTATATTCGATCATTAACATAGAAACATTAAACTAAATATATTTACTTAATTATAATTAAAATACAGAGTTATATGACTAACTTTATCTTATACTAAACTACACATTAAGAAATAATAATTATGAAGCATAAGGCTTTTATAGTATCTTTGAGGATAAGAAGATTACATTCAATCTATTAACTTGAATCATAACATTTATCATTAACTAAATATCATAAATGAATATATTCCATATTGAAACCCGTTATGTAATATACAAATCCTATCTTATTATTCAGCTTGTAGATTTTCCCTAATTAGACATCTCTCAAATGTATTGTTTCATACAACGACCGACAAACATTTATTAACCGATTAGCTTCCTTTTGAAATTTCTTGAAAGGTGTCCATTATGTTCAAAACAATTATAATTTATTTATTTATAGAAAAAGGAATAGGAAAGGAAGGAGGAACAGTAAATATTTCTAATTGCTATAGATACATTATAGTATATTAAGTATCAAGAACAGTAAGGACAGTTTACCGATCGACGACAATGTTTCGATGACAATATTGGAGGAGATCGGTAAACTCCTTACTGTTTGAGATGCTTATACTATTTTTTGTACGACCATTATGAATACAAAGGTATTAACTAAGGAAATATCCCCGAAAAAAATAGATTTAAGATAATTTATTTTTGCCCTGTATATCCACCAAACATTAAGTAGGTTTTGTCGTTACCATGGATACGTTTGTAATTACTATTATTTTTGAATGTCACGATATTTGTCAAACTCGTGAGAATGAGTGAATCTGAAAACGAATATAATTGGGATATTGAAGAGGCCTGAGCAAATTTAAATAAACAACATACATTTTTTTAAATAGTCCAATTGTTTAGAAAATAAATGATTTCTCGCGAAAGAGACATCTAAAGATCATGCATTTATTTTATAAATTACATGTAATTTACTTACCATTCTGTTTTTGACAGAACTGAACGGTAAGTAATTACTTACTGACGCGTTTTTGCTTAGCAACCAGTAAATATAACCTACTGTTCTAAAACCAAGTATGGTAAACAATCCGAAATAGCATGGTCGTACAAAAAACAGTTTACTTCAACCCTCAGTATTATTATTAATGTTTGAATTACGTACACGGTAATTAATCACCAGGTTTTTCATAGAACATTCCTTAAATATGTGTAGTATATGCAGGTTTGAGATTATTCTTGATCCTATCCAATATTATCGGTTTTACAAAAGATGAATCTTTATCAATTATAAATATCTATTATTATTAACTTGATAGAGTCAACATCTAACTTCGGTTTTATAGAATTATAACGTTTTAAATATTGATATTTTAAAATTGTCTTGCGTTTCACGTATATTACGATAACAATTATTCTGCATCGTTAGGTTCTACACGGATTAACCCAGAGTCAGTTTCAACTTGGATGAAACCATATATTTATCATTAATGTTTAAATTAAAAAAAACTTATTTGCTAGCTTGATACGTGTACTGGAAAAGTGATTATGAATATTTATACGCGTTTGTTTAATTGATTTAATGAAAACCTTATATGGTTATATGTAGTAGGATGATGCGGTATAAAAAATCTATAGTGAATTATTTAAGCATCTATGTTAATTCTCGAGAATCTATTAACTCGATATGATCATTATGAAAGCAAATATAATTACTTTCAATATAGTCACATGTTTAGTATTACTTATTTCTTACGAATGAAGGCGGATTACATCCTTATCTCATTATCTCTTTAACACAACATATTAAACTGTTAACTAGATATCGTAAATGAATATATTCCTTATTGAAACACTATATGTAATATAAAAATCTTATATTCTTATTATATAGCTAGTAGATTTTTCCTAATTAGACAAAGTTCGATTATCTACGAATCACCAACAGGAAATATATAAGTAGGGATTAATGTTTTACACTGATACCATTATAGCAAGGTGCAACTCTTATTGCTTTATATATCATAAACGTGTTGTTAGTGTAAGCTACTTACAGGAAAAAAGATTACAATCAATCAGGATCACAACATATATCATTTAACTAGATATCATAAATAAATATATTATATATCGAAGGTAGAGTAAAGACATGAAGATATCCATCGTTTGACTAATGTCTATTTATTAAAACAAATAAGTTATGAAATGAAGCAGGGAGTCTATTTAATGAACAATGCTAATACTTTTATGATTTTTCTAACCTATAGATCTGCAGTTAGAAACTCAAGCCTGCTAAATGCTCACAATTCACTTACCTTATCATCATCATATCGTACAATACAAACATTCCATATTATTATTAAAATTTTATAAATAAAACGATAAAACAAAATTATAGTTTTTCACCTATTTCTATGTTAAACGTATTCATCGTATATGAAAGCACGTATGGTAGCAAGATCTAGAATGCTCCTACCCCTCAGAAGTGAAGGTCTTCAACAACTTCAGATCAGCAAATTAAAACTTGATAGAGTCAACATCTAACTCTGAATGTCATACAGAGCTATCAACTAAATCATATACAGCTTTTGCTTAATTGTACGGATAACTCGTTCAACTATTGAAGTCTTAATCACGGAATACGTAGAGTAATGATTTATGTTGTATTCATTCATTAACTTTAACTCGGTAAATACAAATTTATATATGAGAGAAATGTTATATAAGTCAATACAGCCCTATAACTATCATTTATTGAGCTATACAAAGAGATTTATATCTACGCTAAACTAAAGATTAATAGAAGTAATGCATTCCTGATATCATAAGATAACGATAAAACACATGATTATTCTTAGACTAAGGTCTAATTTAGGTAGTCAAATTGTAGGTAACCGAATTGTAGGTACATATCTTGATATGATATCAGGCAATTATATTCTAGTAAGAATTGTAATAAAGCCGCAGTTATAAATAACAACATTCTTTATCACGATCATCTGTCATTATCATAATCATCTAATGTCATGCAGAGTGTCACACACATCAGTCTACATTCATTTGTTCTAATATTGATAGGAACTTTCTAGAACCTATAAAGTCGTACTACATATATTCAAACTAATTTGAATATACGATAACGGATACTCACTATACTTCTATGCACACATTCGAGGTATCAGCACACTCCAACCACGTGATCATGATTGTAGTATTTAAATCAAGCTTCCTAGCCCCTATACAAGTATTCTAGAACACAGAGGATTCATCACTAAACGTATTCTTCATATATGAAATCATAAAGTTTGAGTCTAACTACTGACGAAGTGAAAGAATAGGTACAAGCGGTTTATATACATACCAGGCTCTCTATGATTATTATAAACGTCTTAATAGAATAAAAAAAGGACGATGTGAATATAACTTATCGGATTTAACCATACTAGAAAAATATTGATATATCCTGCGTTGAGAAAATAATTATACTATGCAATCATCAATACACTACATATGATTGCGAGCCTATTTATAAGCATAAACCCTATACTACAGATTTTAACCTTTTTCATTATATCTACTACAGATGAGGTGAAAGAATAGGTACAAGCGGTTATACCGGTATACATACCAGACTTGCATATAAACGTCGTAACAGAATAAAAAGGGTGATGTGGAGAGATTACATATAATTTACTTCTATTAACAAGTTATGAACTATCAAATACATTAGAAGACTGATACTATTAACCAAAACTGTCTGAACAACCACATTTACTATCAGCCAGTATGAAGTATGAATACGAAGGCGTATAAATACACAACATACATAACAGACATTATTAATCAATACAAATCATTTAAACGATTACAGATAAACACATACGTTTGCCTACTATAAATATATTCAAACTACTCATACATATAAACATGAGGAGCAGGACTATGAATCCATATAAACACATAAAAACATAGACATAGTAATCCATATGAACACATATAAATACATACATATAAACACGTAAGTACACATACTATAAAATAATATATTTAACCGCATGCAATCATGTAAACGTATGCAAAGTATGAAAACGAAGACATACTAACACATGCAAAATAGATATTATTATAAATAGCCCATAATAGAATTGGATGTTAAAATGAGTATTATTTACATTTTCATTTACTGCGGTTGCAACACAAATTTGCTTTTAAAAATATTTTATACTGACATACATTATCAGAAAAAAATTTTAATATCAAACAACCGCTAGTTGAAAAACTAAGCAACATTACAAGGACTACAGTAGTTCTGAAAAAAATTAACAATTAAAAGAATCAGATTATATGTTTAGATCTATCAAACAATATTTCTCAATATTTTAAACTGAAAATGGGAATCATCTGAAACTGCAAGAAATTCGGTTATATTTTAAACCGGTCTAGGTTGTTAAGGTATAATAATTTACCCTGGATACGTATTGACCGATTATACGCTTCATAGTGTAGGAAACAAGCGTCTCAAATTTGTTTCAAAAATAATCAAAGTTTTGAACTTTACATTTCCGAATTAAGTCTAGGGAGATTGTACACGATGAAAACCTTTTTATGGAAAAAGATTGATAGTATTAAAACTATGCATCGCAATTACGAATGTTTCGCCGAAGAAGTCCTGGACGCGGCTAGAAGCAAATCTAAATTCGTGGTTATCCTTATGGAGACCATATCTCGTTCCATCTATATTTCTTCCTCTTATATTCTTATATTATATTCTTCTTCTTCATACTCCGATGATGTCGACGTAGTTGATGTATAAGAAGGTAGTTTTTTAACTTTTAATGAGCTGTTATAAGATTTAGCAATTGATTCTAACAGAGATATAATCTCTTTTAGTTTGTCATCACAACTACATTCTGTTTTATCACGATGAACTTTTCTATGTTTCGCATTACGAGCATTTATTATATCGTTTTCTCCATCTTCCATATTATGCATTGCTTTCAAATGCCGCTTATAACTGTCAGTCCGTGAGAATCCCCTGGAACATTTCTGGCATAGCACTTTATATCCCTGATGAATTCTCATATGACGTGCAAAATCATATTGTCGAATTTCTTTTGTTGCAGAGATTACAAGCAAGTCTGTCCATCTTTAATAGCCGTAGACAACTATTAGCATCATTATAACACAACTTCTATTTATATTTCACAGACATATTAATTACGCTATCAACCACATTAATTATGCTATCAGCCACATTCAGCAAGCTATCAGTCACATTAATTACGCTATCAGCCACATTCATCATGTCATCAGCCACATTAATTACGTTATCAGCCACATTCATCATGCTATCAGCCACATTAATTACGCTATCAGCCACATTCATCATGTCATCAGCCACATTAATTACGTTATCAGTCACATTCATCATGCTATCAGCCACATTCATCATGCTATCAGCCACATTCATTATGCTATCAGCCACATTTACCATGCTATCAGCCACATTAATTACGCTATCAGCCACATTCATCATGTCATCAGCCACATTAATTACGTTATCAGCCACATTCATCATGCTATCAGCCACATTAATTACGCTATCAGCCACATTCATCATGTCATCAGCCACATTAATTACGTTATCAGCCACATTCATCATGCTATCAGCCACATTCATCATGCTATCAGCCACATTCATTATGCTATCAGCCACATTCATCATGCTATCAGCCACATTAATTACGTTATCAACCACATTCATCATGCTATCAGCCACATTCATTCTGCTACTAGCCACATTCATTACCTTGTATATATCGTCGAAACGTCTAATCTGTACGAGGACATTAGTCGTGACGCTCATATTTCGATACCCTGATGATAACATCATTTGCTTATATATTAAAAACTACATCGTTCATCTATAGACGACTTTGATTCCGTTCCGTACGGATTTAAAGCGCCTAGGATCGACTGATGTTACGGGCCTCTTGTAATAACATTATTAAACTATATAAAGAAAAAATTATTTTGAAAACTATATACAGATATTATTACTAGCTTCCTATTATTAACACTGGCGGCGATAACGGGCCCTTAACGTAATAAAATTAAGTTTGAGGAAATAATTATTTCAATTAGTATTTAGAATTTTTAATTTATTTTAATCGAGCAGAAAATTTCTTGCGTTTTTAAAATGTTTTATTAATTTGATTAAGAGTTTAGGGTTCTCTTTTTATTTTGGTTGTGCTTTTATAAGAATATTTATTTTATTTTAAGTCATTATGGCTAAAAATTGTAAGTTACTTAAAAAGTAAGTTTGGTCCTAATTTGCCAATTTTTTTAATTCTGGGAAAATTTAATACTATCATGAAATTCTCAACTTTCAATTACAAACAACTACACCAATGCTTGGTTTGTAGCAGGGGCGGATCCAGAGAATTATTTGGGGGGGGGGGAATTTTTGAAAATGGAGGTACTTTTGGTTTTGAAAGAATTTGAATCCAAGCTACTAGAAGTTTCAAAACAAAAGATAGGGTTATAATTAAACCAATAGCAATTATTGAATATAACAAATACATGGGAGGCATAGCTTGCTTTGATTGCATAATAATCGCTCTTCCCACCCGCACAACCCAGCAAACACAGCAACATATTGTTTACGTAACTGAGAGTAACAATGCCTACATTATTATGTAGCAGCTAAGTAAAATTCAAGTCATCTGGATCAATAGATTCCTTCCTGTAATAGTAAAATTATAAGAAAAAGAAAAACTCAGAACATTTTTATTTATTTTGTTTATTAAAAAAGAAAAAGATTAGTTATTAATTTATAACTTTTATTATAGAAAGAAAATCAGTATTATATTATTACATAGCATGCAATACAACAAAATAGGAAAAAAATCAAAAGCTATGTATAAACAACATTAATGACAACATTAACAAAATGCCAACTGATTTAAGATTATTCCTGGTTTTTTAACAAATTATGCCATTCTGTTTTAGGTCATTCAACTTCTCGATTTCTATTAAATGATATGACGCGTTCATTGCTGAAATAATTTGCTGAATCTACCTTTTTACGGTATTAATTTACAGTGGCCTAATATATTTTGCCTTGAAACGTTTTAATAAACAATAAATACGTTTAATCAGTTATTGCCATTTTAAAAATACGTTTCACTTCATATGAATTCATTGGAAATTAAATTTGTCGTGGCTGTTTATTCCACTTCCGAAATGTTTCCGTCACAGAAATAAAACTGGTTATTTTGTATTTTATTATTTTTATATTCAACATACACATAAAACAAACAATGGGCGACCGCGATTTAACACACGTCTGCACGATCAGGTGGTACCCGCGCTACTAATGTTTTCCCCCGCACTTTGCAAACAAATTAGTGGTTAAATAGTTATATATTTAACTAGTAAAAAGTGTGACGTAAAATACAAATCGCATTATTAATGTCGCATATATGTAAATCTGAAGGCTCCAGACTCTACATAAAACATTTATTAATATCGGAAATATATAGCAAATGTTATATCACCAAATTTACATGTGGGGTATGTAAATGTGTTTATCTATGACTGCTTTGATCACTGCATATTATATTGAATATTTGAGTGAAGTAACGTGACATATTACTTGACTAATGAAGTAATAAAATAAAAATCCACTCTTTAAAATAATTCGTTTTAATTTCAAACTCAATCTTAATTACATGCTATTATTGTTATAAATATTAATAACACAATTTTCACACCTATTTATAGTAGGACAAGCCATTTCTGATACAATTTTTTCGATAACAGCTGTCGAT
This sequence comes from Agrypnus murinus, assembly GCA_929113105.1. Taxonomy (NCBI): domain Eukaryota; kingdom Metazoa; phylum Arthropoda; class Insecta; order Coleoptera; family Elateridae; genus Agrypnus; species Agrypnus murinus. The sequence continues at coordinate 69,635,888 of OV816031.1, read as the reverse complement.
GCAGTAGTTCTAACTGTTATAGTATTTTTCTGAAATCGTCAAGAAAGCTTGTCATGACAGAACTCAGGTTGGTCATGAAAGTGTCACTTTAAAGACTAGTCACTTTCATGATTTTTACAAGACTCCTGTCACTTTACAAGACTCATCTGTCATTTTTAGACTGCAATTGAATTAGAAATCGTCACTTATCTTATGAAACGTTTATTTAATATAATTAAAAACACTAACAATCAAATACAACAAAATATTTTTGATTTGTTGTTGATTCATTGTCATGGATATTAACTTCTCATACGACTCTGATGTTGATATATTTTTTCAGTTTAAATCTATTTTTAGTTTTGAAAAACGATTTCAGAAAAAATATAATACATCACTGGTCATGAAAGTGTCTCTGCTTGACTCGGAGGCTTTAAAGAGATACTCGGATGCTACGCATCCTCGTACTCTTCAATAAGCCTCCTCTTCTGCAAAGTTTCACTTTCATGACTTGTAATGTAATACACTATTTTGTCACCCAGAATTTTTGAAGCAATTTGTTTTTTATTTTCTTCTGCCGTGTCTATATACCCCTCCGCCACTGTATTTGAGCGCCAGCCCCCATGACGCTTTACAGTTAAAAGATCAGCTCCCGAATTAGCAAGCAACGAAGTAGATGAGCGCCTATAACAATGTCCCGTAAATCCTGCTGGATTAGGTAACTGAAGAAAAGTAGCAATATTCTTGGGGATAGCAGCAAATGTATTTATACCAACAGGTAACTTTATACACTTCTGGTTTCTGTATCCTAAAAAAAACCGTCCACTACTGGCGTTATTGGGGCGTAGTGCAGCATATTTTCGAATTAATTCTAACATGTTGACTCCATCAATTCCGCCTGACGTCATAAAAATTCTCTGGATATTTTTGTTTTAGTGTTTGGTATTAGAACATGGAAGAATTGTTCCTGATCTTTGACATCTTCCAAAAGCATGTTGGTAAGTTCTTGGATCCTACAAGCTCCACCAACTCCAATAATTAAAGCAACCTTGAAATTAACATTACTTAGTAAGAATAATTTATGCATAAAAAGGGTACAGTGCCTTCATTAACAAAAATTTATCATTTGCTTCTTGTAAAAATTTGCGATTTTTTAGCACGATATCCTTCAGATTTTCTTTTCAAAAAGGCGATTAAATGCACGTATTTACTGATGTCAACATTCTTCTTCATTTTCATTATTGTTCTAATCATAGAATAAAAAGCCCAGAGACTCGATGATTTATACTGTTTTGATAAATGATCAAAATATGCAAGTAGAACCTTCTCATGCGTAATATTTTTAACATTTTTCTCGTTGCACCATAAACTGAACCGTTGAAAAGCCATCTCGTACTTTTTTTTGGACTTCACTGGCACCAAGCAAGAAGCAGCATTTGTCGCCGCTTCTTCGATATCAGAAGGTAAACTTTCTGAATCACTCATGTTTACAATTTTCTTATTTTTACCACAAAGCACAATTTTTACTGATTATCTCAAAATGGCGAGCTTTGTTTGAAAAATTGTAAGCGGTTGCCATAGTGCTTACTGAACATATCCATAGGTCACCTTACTTCTTAATTTTTTGCAGTCATAGATAAAGTTTTGTATATCATACGTGGGCTAGAGCACATTACAGGAACTCGTGTGTTACAGATACTCGGGCTGACGCCCTCGTTATCTGTAATCTACACACTCGTTGTGTAATGATGCTTTTATCCCACTAATAATATAAATAACTATTATATAACTCATTTTACTTGATTTTTATATAGCAGGCAAGTAAATGTCACAGTTCTGTTTACTGGGAAGCTTCATAGTTTCTGGGGCCGGGATCTCCAGGTAATGCATAATAGTAATTATTATTATTCAGAACATTAGACTATCAAATGGTTCACGACCGTATTCGTGTATTCGTTTTTCTATTTTTTTTTATTTTGAACAATAAACTCAACAGATTAAAACCTGTAAAATTTGTGCTCACTGCACGGAATGTGAGTGTAACCGTTCTTATTTACCGAACCGCGTTGCTGTAATAAAGCAATAAGTTATATTTATATTTTAAATAAATATGGTGGTGTTTGGAATGTTTAAATTTCTATTCAATTTTATTATTTTTAAATAGGTGAAAAAAAGCGGGCATTATCGTTATAAGCTTTGAGATTTTTAAATTTATACTATTGGCAGCGCTGTTGAAGGCATCAGTTGCTGTTTTGGTTAGTGTGTTTGTATGTAGCTTTTCGTTATTTTAGCGAAGTATGTTTATTAGATTTAAACCAATAAGTGCATAAGCAGCGAAGAATAATTAACTGATAGGTATGTATTAATTGCTCTTATATGGTAGGTGTAAATATTAAATTTGTTAAGTTTTGTAGTGTTATAAAGTATGTTATGTTAGTTATGTTGCATTCTTGTCAACAGGTTGTTAATTCCCTCCAGAAATCTGTAGTAGTTTTAAGACTACACTGTGAAGTTATATTTTGCGGTAATTGTTTTTCTTTTCTTAACAGAATATTATTTCTTTTTCAGAGAAAGGAAAAGCCGTGATATGGATAGACTTGAAGAAAATACAGATGCTTACGAAAATGATACAGAGATAATTTAACAGTTTCTAACATATGTATATTCGACGAACAAAAAGTTCGTCTCTGAATAATTGAAGTCTGTCTGTCTATCGGTCTGTCGCCTTTTTCCCTGTTGACTTTTTTGAATTTTTCTTTTTGGAATCTTATAGTACATCGAATTCTAAGAAACTTTTGGCTGAAGCATTTTTTTGTATCCCTTCGGGAAAGTGGTCAAAATGACCACCGAAAATTTCGGTAAGTTTTTGAAAAATGAAAGTTTTTGTATTTTTTAAAAATCTACGAAAAAATAAACATTTCTAGCAACAAAAAAAATTTTAGGACTTAGAATTTTAGTTTTTATGACAACTAGTTAGTTGTCAACATTAGTTTTCAAAATAGTAGATTATGTTATTAGGCGTAAAACTGGAACTTTGTGTGCTGAAGCTGACTGTTGTCTGCCGAACGTTAGTGAGGCAGACATGTCAGCTGAAGCACACAAAGACAGTTTTGCGCCGAATGACATATACTAGTTTATCTTCAAACGTCTTAATTTAGAACATTTTTTAATATTGAAGTTTTTAAAAATTAAAATTTTAACTGATCACAATATCTTGCCAGTACTGCTTCCATGGCGATGCAAAAAACAAAATTCAAACAACGGAAAAAATTAAACGCCATTGTTTTGTGAAATCGTTAACATAAATAAAACACTTTAGATAAGAAAGTACTGTATTACCAATACTGGACAAATTGCAGCGCCAAAGTGGTTGCGGGGAAAACTAAACTCAGATGGCGGGAGGTTTAAATATAATAATTATACTATATTTCATTTCTATAATTCCAATTCATTTTAAAACTCTAGGGATTTATATGGATGCACTGGTCTAACTCCAAACTTATGTATGTTGATATTATTAAATGATAAATAATGATATCAACATACATCAGTTTGGGGTAGAACATTCACACAAATCCCTAGAAATTTAAAATGGATTGGAATAGTAGAAATGAGATATAGTACAGAGGATAATTTTTAAATATTTTAAAAATATATTCAAATATGAATACTTACAAATTCTTATATTTGTATAAATATTTCTATACAAATACTAATTAAAGTTTAATTTTTTAGACTACAAAAAAAGCTTACAACTAAAATAATAAATTGTAAAATCATTGCAGAGGCTTAGCTTGTAAACATACAAATAAATATAAACAGACTACATTACTTGTTATGTATGCAAATAAGGTAAAATCTAAATCTTAAAACAATGAACCATCATTTCGTGCTTGCTTGGGGGTGGTTGATTTTCTTTGTCACTTCCTCCAATAACATCTCCATAGATATTTAAACATAAGTACAAAATTAATTAAATGAAAGCAGAAATATTTTATAAGTGACTAATATACCTGGTAATCCCAGCGAAGGTATTGTATCTCTTCTCAGTCCTTTTTTCATAGTTGCAATAATATACTATCTTGTAAGAAATGTTGATTACATGCGTAGTATGTGGTATATATTTGATCAAGGGTTAGATCTTTTAAACGTGCTTGATTGATATTCTTTGTCCACTTTTTTAATAGCTTGACATCTGCAGAAAATCGATGCCGTTTACTGTAATGATCTTCACAACCAGATACGCAACATTTATTTTTATATATCATGTTGGGCATCCATGTTTTCCTGCAAGCATGTAGGTACACAGTAAAGGAAAAGCATTAAACTTACATATTTTATTAAACTTACCACTTAAATCGATTCACCAAATTCGGACTTCACAAATTAATCACAAAATTATTTGTTTGCACCATTTCAGAATTAATTACTGAACACAATAACGCCTAATCCGCAAATTTAAATCACGCACATCACGTGCGAATGCTGACAGTTCGAAATTTTTAAATTTTCTTCGATTGTTTCATGGCCATCTGCATTAGCTAACATATGACTGATACAGTTGGCCATGATTGTTTTGAAGGGTGGCGCCTCTCGTCGGTTGCGGGGAGAAGCTTTAGCAAATACGTAAACCTTCAAATTATAGTTCAAAGTTGGTACATTTAACTTTCAGTTCTAAAGTATGTGTTCTGTGATCGTTAATCAGTTTATTTCACGCTTACATAACGAATAAAACTGTACGATGTCGAGTTCCGACCGACCTTCTACTCCTCCTGAAGTCGTTGAAGCTGCGAGAGAGTCTATCGAAAAATTACTACCGACTAAATCGGCAAGTGTCTATGAAGCGGCCTTCGAAAAATTCTTAAAGTGGTGTTCCGCTAAAAATGTGGAAGTGTATTCGGAAAACGTTTTATTAGCTTACTTTTTGGAATTATCTCGAACCTTGAAAAGTTCTTCTCTCTGGTCGCAATATTCAATAGTGAAGTCGTCCTTAAATTTAAAAAAAAATGTCGATATCTCAAAATACTGCAGACTGCGCTTGTTTTTGAAAAAACAAGGAGAGAGTTACAAGTCAAAAAAAGCCGAAATCATATCAAAAGAAGAATTTGACAGGTTTTTGCACGACCCTCCTGACGAGATTTATCTAGGAACAAAGGTACTCACGATCCTAAGACTTTGTATAATTATTATTTAAATATTTCATTTCTTATTTATAGATTGTTTTGATCTTTGGAATATCTGGTGCATGTAGATGTCATGAACTTGCGAAAATGAAAACTGATGATATTGAAGACTGTGGTTCGTTGCTGCTAGTAAAGGTTCCTGACACCAAAACAAAAAAGTCGCGATCTTTCACGATTTTGAGGAAAGAATATTTGGCCAAATATAGAAAATATATATCTCTAAGACCTGCAGGCTTTCAAGAACAACGTTTTTTTCTAAAATATCAGAATGGAAAGTGCTTGAGAATGGTAATAGGTATTCACAAGCTTGGGAATGTAGCGAAAGAAGTAGCCAAGTATTTAAAACTTCCAAACTGGAATGAATATACCGGTCACTGTTTACGCGGAACATCTGCAACTATGCTTGTGGATGGAGGAGGCGATATTACCATGCTCAAAAGACATGGGGGCTGGCGTTCCAGTTCTGTAGCTGAAGGGTACGTAGAAGAGTCTTTACGAAGGAAGAAAGATATTGCATGCAAAATTCTTGTGCCATCCGACAAAGAACACTCATTTAAGGAAGACGTAAGAAGTGACTGCGAACCCAGCACCAGTGAAAACGCTAGAGAGATTAATTCCAATAATATTGTTAATAATTCTGCAATAGATGTTGTTGGCGCTAGGGGATTACTTCAAAATGCTAGTATTACTAATTGTGTGTTTCACATTAACGTTAACAACTAATAATTTGTAATATGATTAGTTTGTAATAAATTATGTTTTTTTAAAATCGGCATGAAAGTCTTTCTTGCCGGATTGCGTCTTGCAAGTTAAACTTTTACTGACTAGGCATGAAAGTAAAATTTTCATGACTAGTCTTTTTTACTTTCTATTCTATTCATTTAAGTAGGTACAAAGAAACTGAAACTTTATTTAGAAACAACGAACTAACAACAAACTAATAGCGAACTAACAACGAACTAATTATAAATATTAATAGTAGGGAAAAAATGAGAGTTCTGGACCCACCCCCACTCCTGACCTTGACCTTGAACGTAGTAGGGAAAAAATGAGAGTTCTGGACCCACCCCCCACTCCTGACCTTGACCTTGAACCTATCTCTCTATAACACATGGTGACCTTGAATCTATCTCTGTCACCTAGACGTGGCAACACCGCATTCTCAAGGTCACCAGTATGGCAACACCGCATTCTCAAGGTCAATAATATGACAACAGTGTTATGACCTTGAACCCAAGGCCAATCTTCAAGGTCATCATAACATTGACCTTGAACCTATCTCTCTCTAACACATGGTGACCTTGAATCTATCTCTCTAATTGTGGCAACACCGCATTCTCAAGGTCACCCAATGGCAACAATGTCTTGACCTTGAACTCAAGACCACTCTTCAAGGTCATCAAACACCATTCAAGGTCAAGCTTTAGATATATATATATATAGCAGGTTGCATGTATGGGAAGAGTAAAGCGTTTGCAGTTGCAGTGTACAGTGCAGTGTTACAATGGAAAGCCTCGCTAAATCAATTGAGAATGCGAAAGCGCAAGCTCTAGAAAAGCAGTTGATGGTTCCAAACGAGCTTCCTAAGGATGCTAAATGGGCACCGCTAGTGAATCAATCAGTGTTTTATTTAAACAAATCAAAAAGTAAAGTTGTATTTGTTGGATTATGTGCTCATTTGGGATTCACTCCTGTAATAAAAGTAGCTGGAGTAAAGAATCAGTGCATGCTGTTTGATGAAACGGAGTGGAACGCGTTAATAACCAATGAAGGAGTCATTAATAAATACTTTAAAGCAGGAGAAGAGGTCGGGGTTCCTTTGAAAATGGGTACAAAAACTATCTCGTTTGAGCGTGTTAACAGAAATTACGATAAAACAAAAATCATAAAGATAACTGATGCAGGAGATGATGAATTGTATTTACCGTGGGAGTCCTTATATGAGCTGTGGCAGTTAATACCGTTACTAACATATCGATTAAACCTTCTGAAGGGTTTGGAATTTTTCAATTTCTACCATAGCATAATAGATGGTGTTGTAGACATGCCGGGTGACTGCATAGTGAACATCACAAACATATTGGAACCATTAATGAAGATGCAAATCCCGAACGTGTTTGGAATGCTAGAAGTTGTGCATTATCTACCAGAAAAGGTAATAGTGGATGTGGAAGTCAAAAGGTGTATTGCGTAATGGAAGAATGAAGAGGGGAAAGGGTGGGGGGCGGGTGAATATAAGAACACATGGTCTAGGTGTAACGTAGTGAAATACAATGGAGACGCGTAACAGTGAAGACGTATCAAGCAAAGCTATTGATAAACTGAATGCTGTGGTGAAACTACGGTGTGAATTAGAAGCGCTAGAGGAGGATGCGGCACACGAAGCTGTTCATGGTACGGGGATATTCAGTCCAGAATATTGTCAAGAGTTAGCACAACGATATAGAAAAGGCGTGCAGTTGTGTCAAGACTTCATTAGAGGTGTGATTTGTGATGAGTGTTTGGTAAAAAAGCTCATTGCGCAACATCTAAGGAACTTTGCATATGACTTAATAGAGGACGGATTAAATGGGTGGTTTAGTGACATTTGATGAAAGTAAAAACAAAATACATTACATGTTAACATGGGAGTATGCACATCGTCAAGCACGCAGAAGTCAATGGGAGATAATAGCAAGGGATAGGGTACGATTTCAGAGACGAATAAGCTACGTAGAAAATGTAATCGCTCCAGTTTTGAGAGAAGAGTATAGAGAGGGTATCTATAATACACGTTTTAAAAGTGGTGGGGGTATAGTTTAAATAGTCACATCCGTCGCTTACCGTCAGTTACAAAAATGGGTTCAATCAAAGTGGGTTGCCAACATTACTGGGTTCTTGAAACAACAGATAAGGGTGAAATTAAATTTTCGCGTTATAAAACGCACAATACCGGGTTGTTAATCGAAAGAGCTAAACTATCGAACACTGTGGTTGTACGTAGTGAAAACGATTATCGACACACTTCGTGTGCAGGTGTAGAAGTCCATTATTTGTTAAAAAATGGTAAACTTATAAATATACAAAATTCCACATGTACAGAACAGGGGTTGCTCATACATCGTCATACTATTAACTTGTTGCCTGATAAATGTGATTTCATTCTTATCAAATGTAAATGTGTTACACCGTATAGTGAATGGATTGCTGCAACTGAACGTGCACGTGACAACCTTGCTGCTGTCGGTTTTCCTTCGGGTTTAGTGCGTTATCTGGATTGGGAATTAAAGGGTAGTAATTGTTATATATTCAATTGTGAATAGTTATATAAGTTTGTAATAGACAATGAATAGTTGTAATCATATGATGTTATCTGGATTGGGTATTAAAGTTTAGTAATTGTTATATTTAATCGTGAATAGTTATATAAGTTTGTAATAGACAATGAATAGTTGTAATCATATGATGTTATCTGGATTGGGTATTAAAGTTTAGTAATTGTTATATTTAATCGTGAATAGTTATATAAGTTTGTAATAGACAATGAATAAATAGTTGTAATCTTATTATGTTGTTTTAATAAAACCATTATGAATATTTAAAAACTTTATTCTGAAAAATCCATTACATGAGTTTTATATAAGTAGTATACATTACTTAATTCACAATAGCACAGTGAATGATGATGATAAAAGCATGATGGAAGCATAGCCTGTAGAGCTGGTTCCTCTGGTAACTCCACCACCGGTTGTGATACGAAACGTCGAATGTAGTTGCTCTTTTCAGATCCCTTCACGTAAACGGTATCCGCCTGCTGAGTTAAGCGTTGCAGAATTACAGGGAGCATAAAGGGAGGAGTGAATCCTTCATTCCAATCCAGACAATGATGATTATGCATTAATCAAGTAGCTTGTTGACGAAACGTGGGTGGTAAGTTGCGAAAGGCGAATGGCGGTTTGAAAACGTAGTGAGACACACGATGTCCATCAAACACGGCTAATTCCTTAGGTGCAAAGTCTTTTTCTGAAGTCTTGAAACCTTGCACATCGATAACTAGCATGATCGAAGCGTGCGACTATACTAATAAAGGTAACAGGTCCTTGGACGTATATAACGATTTCCTTTACAGTTGACGTACTTGCTTTGTCAATGCATTATACGTAAATACACGATCGTGCAAAATGAGACAGTAAGCAGTAGTGTTCGCTGGAATGCTTTTGTGAGTTTCGAAAGTAACTCGAAGAACGACAGCTTTCCCTAGCAAGGAATCTTTCTGTCGCGAACAGTCGATGACGATTAGAGGTGTAAGTGCCTTAAATCTATCAGGAGTCAGTAGAGGTTCGTTGGGTTTATCATAGTAGGATCGTTGAAAGTTAGCATACATTTCGTATAAAGTAGCATATCGATTTTCACCATAATTAATATTTAATTGATCGTAAGGATATCTTTCCGTATTTAAAAATACCGTCACGTTTTGAATATCACAGGCGTCGAATGTGCTCATATCTTTCTGCAACTGACCATCACGATCGGTTTGAAACCCTATGATAACGTAACGGGGAGTTTCCAGAGTGGTCGATGTTTTAATAGACCAACTGTGCTTATCCGTTTGCGGTACAGCGGGATAAATATGTGTTTCCCAGCTTCTAAATGCCACTTGAGTGTCAATATTTTTCCCAATATATTTCGTTAATGATAATTCTTCCGCCAATCCCGGTTGAATATGTGGAACTTTCCAATGTATTTTTTGCAAGTTAACCTTAAGCTTTTCATTAGCATCGGTGGATATTAGGGCATCGACATCGGAGTTGCTTCTAATTAATACCAATTCTTGACGAATATTCATAATAATCTTTCCATAGTCTTCAAAAATCCCCAACAGTGTTGATAAAGGTATGCAGGCGCAAAAATTACCTTTACTATCTAGCAAGGTGCTGGTACCATCCGGAAACCAACCAGCGTTTTGTAACTTAACGCTTTCATTCGAATTGTGGGAAAGGTAAGCTTTCATGGTGGTTGTTAGACCAACTTTTGTTACCGAATCCACCACAACTCCATTCATTTCGTACCGAATCTCACTAAAAAGATATGCAATATCATTGTTTATAAATTTACCACTCGCTGATGGTTTACCATCTTCTTTCAGTACAGTACCTTCTACATATAGATAACTACGCGAAGGCAAAGTGGACATATCCTCTTGAATAGGTATTCGAATTTCATCATTATTCTCAAAACGAGTGGTATAAGGTTGGTGAGTGTGAAATTCAGCTCCAACAATCGAGTTATCGACGAGCACTTTTTCGTTTACATTTAGCACATTCATTTTGGGATAACAAAGCCTAAGGTTTGCAAGAATAAGCGGTTACCCCTTGTCAATTGAGTAGCGACCGATGCCTGACTAACCATTTTCCGCTTCCAACACGATCTTTTATAGCCAGAGCGATCAGTGCAACATCGAGGAGTGTTATATTTGAACACCATCATCCACACTCTTCAAATGAAGTCCTATCGTCACGGTTTCCCCTTGGAAATTAACCAAATCCCCGTCTTGATCCAATATTTTAAGGGTAATGTTTGAAATAGTATTGACATTAATTGGTAAATAGGGTGCAGTCTCAGGTGCTTCTATTATTTTGAATCCAGGAGGAACACTGGGGAAGAACTGATGTATCACATGGGCAGGTGTACCATTAATATAATTTCCTGTTATTATATTACATTCTATCATTAGCGAGTTAACCTTGATAATTTTAACTGGAAAATCAGATATGTGACGTTCCTTAGCTTTTAAGATTCTATTCTTAAACCCTAACAATGTTCCGATAGAGTGTTCAACTGTAAAGTCAATGTCGTGATCGGCTTTTATAATCGATCTTAGGGTATTATGATTCGGATCGATGTTAACAGAGTCACCGTTTACTTGAGAATTAATGTATTGAGCTATATCAGTAAGCTCATATGATCCAGTAGGTATCTTTATTATTCTTTCTCCCATTTTAAACACGTTGTTTTTATCCGTTACGTTCGGAATAGTATTGAACGTTTCGAAATTTGTCAAACGCATAACCCATTGTTTTGTAGGATCCAAATATATGGGAGGGTTAAAAGGAGAAGTTAAAACAGACGTTGTAGCGGAGAAGATGAATGTTTGAGACATCTCAACATTCCCAGTAAGACTGAGGAAATGTTAAGGAGTGTTTTCATATAAAAAGTTCAGCGCTAAATGTCCACAATTGTACGAATTTAGCTTCTGAAAAGCATCATAGTTGTAACTAATAACGTTTAAGCTACCATCACTTTTAAAGTAATGAACGAGTTCTAGTGGGGGTTTTAACTGTCCAATACTATCAAAGTATAATATATGTCGACCACGTTTAACATACGATGTCCAATGCGTACCTTCCCCATCTGTATCATCCAAATTCACAATTCCACATTCGTTTTTACGGATACGTTTCGGTAACCCGTTTCGCATAAAAATACCTCTGAAGTATGGAATTTTTAACTCGTTTACGTACTTTGACAGATCGATATTGGTCAGTGGTCGGTGTGGTAGCTTTAAGGGTAGTTTTTTGGAGGTCGTAAATACAATCCTAATCCTTTTTTGTACGGTTTCAAATATAATCCTTTTCCTACAGGCGCTTGCTCCATCGCTATATTGTGTCGTTTCGTTTCTTCGAGCGCTGATTTCGCTGCTTTTGCTTCATTCACTGCTTTGGCAACCGCAGCTGCTCCAGTTCCTAACGAGCCTATAGCTCCGAGAGCGGCAAATAAAGGAATCAGCGGTAGGAAACCACCTTGCTTGGGAATAGGTATAATCCGACCTTTGGGAGCAATGATACGTTTACGTTTCAAGGCCGCTAGGGCAAGACGAGCAGATCGTTTTAAAGATAACTTTTTTACTTTACCACCAATACGTTTTCTAGCTAATTTGATGGCGTTGTTGAACGTTAAAGTACCCCTTCTTTTCACCTTAGATTGTCGTCGTCGAACACCCATACCCAATTTTCTTTTTCCAGACATAATGCCGGCCACAGTAAGTGCAGCCGCTCTCTCTCCAAAACGAGCGTCCTTAGAACGAAACCTAGTCCACGCCTTACGTCCTAATATACTATCGGCTTTATGACGTTCACCAAGATCGTTAGTTTTTGAATAGACTATGTCGTGCTCTTTACAAGCTTCATCCAGCGGGTTTATTCCTTTGTCTCCACGAGCAAGCCTTTGATGTAAACGGGTGCCAGGTCCGCAGTAGTTATACCCTGGTAAATGTAATTCTAACGGTAACTTATTAATGAGAGTGTTGATCACTCCCTTCCCCTTACGAGTTGATTGACGATTATCCGCTTTTCGCAGAGTACGTTTCATAACACATTACTCCTCCTATCACAGGTGAAGAGTGACTGTAAGTGACCCGTCTACATATATTTATATATATCACACACGTGTGCTCTTCCCTCACAACGTGTCCTACATGGAGCAGCTAAAGTTGGTACATCAGAGACACTGATTACCGGTTGTAAATCGGGATAATTGTTCACCGACGCCACAAGTGTTTAAACATAGCGTATTGTTGGGTGCAGGATGCAAACGCGGTATAATAGTAGGCAGTTCCGAATGTGGTAAAACCAACCTAATGATAAGTTTACTAGAACATCCAAACGGTTTACGCTTCGAAAACGTATATGTTTATAGTAAATCTCTTTATCAACCGAAATACGCATATCTGCGCGACCTGTTTCGATCATTACCCATCGGTTATTTCGAATACGATTCTTCTGAAACTATATTACCGCCTAAGGATGCAAACCAAAACTCGGTTATTATCTTCGACGATGTAGTTTGCGATAGTCAAAGCACCATACGTGATTACTTCTGCTTCGGGAGACATAAACACATCGACTGTTTTTATTTATGTCAGACATATTCTGCGATACCTAAACAACTCGTAAGAGATAATTCAAATCTCATTGTCGTGTTTAAGCAGGATAATACTAACTTAAAACACATATTTAACGATCATGTTAGCGGGGATATGACTTTCGAAGCGTTTAAACACTTGTGTTTACACTGTTGGAAGGAGAAATATGGCTTTTTAGTAATCGACAAAGATTATCCACTTAATGGAGGACGTTATCGAAAAGGTTTCGACTGTTACTTCACCATAAATACCGAAGACACGAACTAAACTTTTAGTAAACATGGATAAGCGTGTAGCAGAAGACTTGGTTAAAGCACGACGTCATGTTAAACAGAAATACAAAAGTCTCAAGTCTGAAATTGCACGGTCAGAAGTGGAACTACAACGCCGCTATCAACCTATCACTCAACCATTGCGTGAGTTTATAACCGGAGTTAAAACGGAATTATCAACTCCGAAAGAAGAACCCTTAAAAACGGAAGTGTCTTCTCCCATACCTACCTCGACCCCAAAAAAATTTTATAAACGACTTCCACCCGCAAGACGAATACCTCACGAACCATCACCTATCACCCAAAGAATGCGCACTACTAGCGTTCCCTCACCTGATATCTCAGTTTTTGAAACAGAAGTCCTGGAAGAATCTGGGGTCCCAACATTGGATCAATTGAAAGAACAACTTGCTGCTGTTGGATTCAGTCCGGAATTCCAAACTTACATAGATGAGACCTTTTCTGGTAGAGCTAAAATGTATATGGAAAACATGTTCAAGGATACTAAGAACGAGTTCGATCATCATTATGGAGTACGATTCCATCCGGAATCTCACCAGTACCTAATCGGAGACGCCGTACTCACTTTTGACGAGAACGACTTTATTATTAAAAAACCCTCAGGCACAATTTTTAAATATACAGGCACTCCTGGTTTTTACGAATTAGTATTTAAAAAAGCACCTATTGGATACACCCAATCAGACTTGCAGAAGTATAAGGACCTTCTTACACGTACCAATGCTACCAGAAGAGGTTACATTGAGGGTGCACAGCTACACGGAACCGGAAAGAAATATTCAAATATAATTAGACCCCTTCTAACTACTCCTGGAGCAAGATTTCGAAGCGAGTCTACACCTACTACACCGGTCACGCGATCGAAAACTCGCACATTACCAAAACGTGGCGGTGGTGATATGCGCGTTCTCAACTATAATAATAAACAGGTGGAATTTATACCTTGGAAAGATCCTAATAAACTAGTGGACAGATTGAGACTCCTTTTAAGTTCAAAGTCGGCTGGCCACACCGGTCACACTAATGAAATCATATATATTATCGATGAATTGAGAGCTGCTAAAATTATCGAATAAATCATCACACGCGTATCGATCCGTTTCATAATATTGCTAACGTTAGTGCAATCATGACGCTCAATAAATTCGGTAAACATCTTCACAAAACCCCTCGACACTCGTTCGAAAGTGTACCTATTAGACAATATACCAAATGTAAGGTACACAACAATGATGCTATATCCGTCTACAGCCGTCCCATTTTACTTCGAAGCTCTTATTAGTCAGCCATATCATCATATATCGTCAGTACCTCACGACGATGACTCTGGATAAGTTCGGTAAACATCTTCATAAAACTCCTGTCCGAGTTAAACTCGACGCTCGTGCAAAAGTATTCTTTTTAGAAGACGTGTCTAATTTACACTACGAGACAATGTTGTATATGATGGGAATATACAACCATGAAAACGGTTATGCACTTTTGAACTCCACCAACTTCGAGTATGTCGTTCCTCTAACAAAAGGTATCATTAAACAAATCAAATACTATCCCACAGATGCGCAAATCTTTTTAAACGATACGTTATACGATGCCGAATCACTCATCGGAGTGTCATTGAAGAAAGGGGATAAGTTTAAGGTGAAGAAGCCTGGATCAAAGGACATATTTATTTTTGAAGCTGTTATTAGTGTTCCAGCATTTTCTAAATGAGTATAAAACGTCAAATAATTGAAGAATTGCATAAACCTGCTCGTAAACGATTTCAAAGAAGACGCGTAATCGTAAAAGACCTGAACGATTTGTACATGGCCGATCTTGTGGAAATGATTCCTTATGCTAAAATAAATAAAGGTTTTCGATATATTTTAGTATTGTTGAATATGTTTAGCAAGCGTGTTTGGGATTTTCGTAAGCTAATGCAAACGTTCAACATCAACCATTACAGCACCTTTTCTAGTATGAAAGCAAGTCCGGTAGAACGTGTAAACCGAACTCTTAAAAACAAGATGTGGAAGGAATTTTCCATGCAAGGGTCATATAAGTGGTTGCAGTTATTACCAAAGGTTGTTAACCAATACAACGATACCGTACACCGCACCACCGGCTACAAACCCATCGAAGTGAACCACAGCAACGCCAAGATTCTTTTAGAAACAGTTTACGATTTCCAGAAAACCACCGACCTGCGAAGTGCTAAATTCACAGTCGGTGATCACGTGCGAATCAGCAAGCATCGGGAAGCGTTTGCGAAAGGTTATACTCCCACATGGAGTACCGAAATCTTTCAAATTAAAAAGGTTAATCGAACCAATCCCATAACGTATATCTTGGAAGACACGAACGGGGAAGAGATACGTGGAGGCTTCTACACGGAGGAATTACAGATGGTTAAACATCCTGAAGTATTTTTAGTAGAGAAGGTGTTAAAAAAAAGGGAGATCAAGTTTTAGTGAAGTGGTTGGGCTTTGATAATACCCACAACTCGTATATAGCAGCACGTGATATAGTGCATTAAGTAGTATAGTGCATGCAGTGTGTTGCAATGTTAATATATAACTATCATTTTATGTAAGCAGTAAACAATAATAAATCACTTTTTGATATCAATAGTGTGTTTTATTTCTTCTACCTTTACAGAAACACAGAGTATGATGTATATAATTTATTCACATTAATCAATATCATAATAAATACATGAAATATATACGGTTATAAACTACAAAGCATAAATACTATTTACAATAATTCATAACAAAGAAAAGGCTGTTGTCAACGTAGCCGGGGGCCTCTGCGATAATACTAATCAGTACCGTCGGTTCTACCAACAAACGAGTTCCAAAATTACATTTCGGCTTGCAGTAATTGCAGTGACGATCCAAATTCTGATAACTATCACGCCCCGGATGAATATCGCGGTGTCCCCATGCTAAAGTGTTGTGCGACCCGGGAATAATGTAACGTTTGTTATCGGCTGGTGATAACGCTACTTTATTCCGAAGTTCTGTGTACATAGCATGTAAACGTGATTTGAATATAAACATTTTTCGGAAGAGCACAACACCATCTTCCACAACCTGACGGTAGTCCTCAACGGTGAGATCGCGCTTAATTACCGCCCTTTTTACCCCTTTCGCCTTTTTAATCGCCATTTCACCGTCGCGGTCAAGCACGTTTACACAATACGTTTTAGCACCTGCACCGTAGAAACTGCAGAGGGGCACTCCACAATATTCATCTTTCATTTTACCAACCACCGAGGCCGTGCGCGGTATACCGTGAATGTTGTCAGGTGGGAATTTTGAGGTGTCAAATTTATCTAAGTGTTGCTTCATATCAGCATAAAAATTTTCAGTACGAATTTCTATAATGAAAGAGTCAGTATCTGTGTACAGCAAGCGCACGTTATCACCATATAAAGGTTTGAGAAAATCATAAAAAAATTCATACATTATCGTTTTAGAAAGATCCAAAATAGTAAAACCCACGTACACCGGTTTATTGTATGTAACCGACACTTTTTGTAACTCTATAGCGACCAAATTTTCCGAGAAGACAGCAACGCTTTTGAATTGAGGCTTTGCTACTAACGTCTCAGCCCCATGCTTTTTACCATGACGTTCCCAATGACTAACCAAACGAACGTCCACCCTTTTATCGACATTTTCCATTGTCTTGCCAAATAAACTGTTAACCATTAATTTAAAGAAGTCCCTGTCCGCTTCGTTAGTTGCCTGATTACGTAACGTGGTATTCAAATCAATATAGGAACGCAACCAGGGTGCCTGATGAAATTTTAACACGCGATGAATTTTGGTTAATTCTAAACCATGCTTAAGGCACTGTTGTAAATTTCTATAGTGGATAACGTAACGCGTTTTATCGAACAAGTTTGGAATTAATTTTGGGTGACGCGCGTTTCCCGTAGGCGGCACCAGAGGTTCGGGGCATAGAATACAAAGTTATTTTTTACGTGGGGTACCTGCCTTTGCTTAACCCCCACGTTCCTTCCATGAGGAAGTGATTGGGATACGCCCAATCAGCGCGCAAGTTGCATAACCGGCAGTCGTGCAATTGCTACCAGATTGCTCACTGGTAGGAGCGAGGTTGCCTATCCACCCTCTACTAGCTAAGACGCGCATAGTGACCGAGCAGTTGAAAAGACACGCTGCTCACCCGCCGGCACCTCCCCCGGGGGGCGAAGCACCTCGTCCAGCAATAGGACTATTCCCCAACATGACGCTGTTATCATGTGGGACCACTGCCCGATCGAATCCAACCTCAAATGTGGCAGGACTTGGTTTTTAAGCGGTTTTGCCACCCCGATCTACCAATTTTAGGCTTGGTGGGCCCTCGACAGAGCTTCTTTTAAGTCTACACGTTATAGACTCCCGGTGCGTACCCGAAATTGGTGAAGTTGTCTTAATAGTGAGAGGCTATGTATTCGCTTCAACTATCCTTAAGTGTAATGGCTTTCAGAGCTTCTCCCAATCACCGTACCCGGTTGCAATCCGGATCAAAGTGTGGCCGGGATAGCTCCTAAGCGCATTTACCTGGCGGCTTGCAGTTTCCCATCTGCTCAAAAGTCGGGATAAACCTCACTTCTAGTCACCGCACTAGAGATTCAGTCAAACAGCGGGTTCCTTTGGTGACCATAAATGACCTCAGTCAAACAGCGGGTTCCTTTGGTGACCTTACATGACCAAGGTCATGCAGCGGGTTCCTTGGTGACCATGAATGACCTCGGCCAAACAGCGGGTTCCATTGGTGACCATAAATGACCTCCTCCCTAGGCGAGATTCGAATCCGCCCACACCGGTCTCCTCTACCAGGGCTCCCCCTGATCGGTCAGAGT
Organism: Agrypnus murinus; assembly: GCA_929113105.1. Taxonomy (NCBI): domain Eukaryota; kingdom Metazoa; phylum Arthropoda; class Insecta; order Coleoptera; family Elateridae; genus Agrypnus; species Agrypnus murinus. The sequence goes on along the minus strand of OV816031.1, from coordinate 69,617,678 downwards.
TACCGTCGAGAGTTCTCACGAATTTCTCTACCACACACTTTTATCCTGACAGCTTCATCCGTTGCCCGTCAGCGGGTTGGGGTAGAAGACAGCCAGTTCTAGGGGTGAACGTCGTGTGGTCTCCCGTCCACCCAACAGAGGTTCGGGGCAGAAAGGAAAGTCATTATGTAAATCGTGCAACCGCGTTGGGTAGTGTAGATCTACTTCCAGCACGTAACCCATATCGGCGTCTTCCGCCACGGAATTTAGATCGAACTGTTCAATTTCGTACGGACTAAGCCATTCAAAGTCGCGCTGCGGCAGATACTGTCGCATACTGTAACCGTAGAGATTGGTAGCATCGAGATACATAATAAAAGAATGGGGCTTGGACGCGTCATAATTTGGAAGAAACGTATTATTCGCGAAACACTTCCTGCCAACACAGGTACTGACACCTCCCCGAATACCTTTCTTAAAGAAATGGAGCATGTCCAGATACGTGAGCAGCTCCAGTTCTACAGACGTGCGTTTCAACATAGCATCCCAACTTAAACCCGGTGCAGTAAAATACTGCGCCGGATCTAACTTGTAATTTTCAAGACATACACGTCTAAAGTTTTCAAAGACATCAGTCAAAAGTAAGACATCGGTTTTCAAATAGAGATCCGAATAGTCGCCCAAAGTCGTGCAACCAAACGTATTCCACACCTCCACAGCGCGAGCATACCGCGATCGAGAGACGTGTTCCCCTGTCAAACGATCGAAAAAGTCCTCATACGTCGGCAACGTGTCCTGTGCGAGTTTGGAGAAGCTGTCGACGTACGAATAGGGAAACACACCTTTCTGTCGCAGTAAGTCGAAGCTAACCCCATCTCCAAAATACTTTTTGATAGTCAAACACTGGTCGGAAGTTAGATTTTGAGATAACTTATCCGAACTAGAATTTAAAAATCGTAAACTGTCCAGAAAGCGCATTTTAAGACATACCTGTATTCGTTGGGACCCGTCCCTAATTTCATCTACCAAAAGCTGTTTCGAAAACGAAACGTATTTCTCTTTATTGAGCGCAATCACTTCGATTGCTTCTTTTTCTAATGCCAATTGCTTTATGAATAGATGTGAATCATATCCCGTCAAATTATGGAAAAATATCGGTATGAAGTCGGGAATTTGATACATTAAATTGCACCCGGAGTGAGCCGCCCCGCGGTACTCGCCGCTGAGGTGACAGTGATCTTTCACCTTAACGTCGTTTTCACCAAAGGGTTTGTCACAAATATGACACACGGTTGCATTATCATAGTTGAAAGTTTGTCGGCACGATAAAAGTCGCATGTCTTGAACATGTCTTAAATGATCCTTATACAACCTTCTAACATCTCCTTCTAAGCGCAGCATAAACTCACTTGCTGCATTCGGACCACGGTACAATTCAAATTTAGATAACGCGTCATCGTAGGAACACTTAATGTAATACGCAAACGAATGTGGTTCGTGTTCGTACGATGTCATGGTAAATTTTCCACTAGGATCCGGCTCAACCGTGTCCAAAGGTTTCAACACACTTTCAAAATCCGCGTAAACGACAAAAGGTACTGTAAGTTGCTTTTGAAAATTATCAAACTTCAATAGATTACCCGGCCGGTCGTGCCCCCATTTATTGCATACGGGTTCGATAGTTGGTAACTTGGTGTAAACATGATTGCAATCAAAACGGGTATGTTGTTTTAATCTACTTTCACTTGGAAAATACTGCAAGCAGCCGTCACAAAAGTGTTTTTCTCCATTGTGAGCCGACAACTGCGACGATACCAAACGCGAAAGGTTTTTTATCCAACAGTAATGACTATTACCCTCCATATCAGAAATTAATAATAAATTTACATGTACTTCTTTCTTTTGCTTAGAGTAATGCAGAGGCCCTACAACTTCTTGTTTCATTTCTCCGTCTTTAAATACAGCTTCCAAACCATACACGTTAATAGATAAGCGTGGATTACGCGCTTCAAATTTCGAAATAGCATCCAGTTTGACAGGAAAGGTGATACCTTCAAAATCAAACAGTTGTGCAAAATTTGGATACGAAGTCGTCCTGTTGGAATGTCTCCTCGGCGGATACAAAGCGGACGCCAAGGCCCAACCAAAACAGCACTGATCGTTATTTTGCACGTTGATTACAGCCTTTTTATGTTGTATCGACGGCGGAAGTGGAACATAGGAGGAAGCACGGAGCGGGTTGTATTTATTGACGTTGACTTCTATAAATAACAGCTGCTCCAGTACCCAACCTGCAAGGACCCTACCAACCCAAACCCACCACCCATCCCTCCCCATGCCTCCTCCCCCCTCCAGTACTTTACCTCACCTTTACCTTGACACCCCTTAAAATTCATTTAAGGGGGTTACTATAGTATCAGCTTTGTTTTCTTTGTAGTATCATCTAGTTTTCAACTAACCTAACCTAACCTACCTTAACTTTTTTATTTTTTTTTTTTTTTTTATTTTTTTTTTTTTATTTTTTTTTTTTTTTTGGGGGAATTTTTGGGGGATTTTTTGGGGATTGTTTACACTCGCGCTGCACCTGCAAAACACGGGGTAAATTAAAACGTAATTTTATTACAATAAACTAATTCTAACTCACTTATGTGCATGCCTCACACTTTTGGTGAGTCGCGGCGTACCTCACCGCGTCATAGTCCCGAGGGACGGTTATGTAGGTCTCCCTACATACGCAACACAGCACCAGCGTGCTAAACCGCCCCCGTACCAAAACGGGCCGCGACATCGCCACTAAAACGATCTCCGGCTATAAACATTAAAATAAAAATATATGTCTCATATCTATGTGTTCAAAAGTAATTTTGTTAAATTGTTTAGTTAGTTACCAGCACTTGCATCGTTTCCTCATTTTATTTAAAAGTAATTTTGTTAAAAGTATTTTTGTTAAAAGTAATTTTGTTAAATTATTTAGTTACCAGCACTTCCATGGTTTCCTCCTGGTCTTCCACCTCGTCCAGGTCTTCCACCTCGTCTTCCATCTCCTCCATCTCCTCCAGGTCCTCTACCTGAGCAACGTCGTTCACAACGAGGATCTCCGTATCCTCGCTCCACAGACTTGATCCCCGAGACGCTGGTCGGTCGACCTCCGGCGACGAACTCTCTACTCCACTTTCATTGTTCATTTCGTTGTTCATTTCACTAACTTGTTGTAAATGTAACTGAGTGGTGAAGCTTGGAAGTTATAGATATATCTGTGCCCCCACTTCTTTCTGTGTAAATACAATCTCGTTGACCTTGTGTCGTCTGTTCTCAACAACGACTGCGGAATTTCTTTGCTTGCACATTCCTGACTGTCTGGTGTAGTTCTTACCCTTGAGGTAGTGTTGACCTTTCGTGTACATTTTTTTGTAAACATAACAACGTTTGCGGAATTTCTTTTGTTTTGCCTACACATTCGTGCCTGTCTGGCCACTCCTTTATGTGTAAATACAATCTCATTGACCTTGCTTTGTGTCGTCTGTTCTCAACAACGACTGCGGAATTTCTTTGTTTGCACATTCCTGACTGTCTGGTGTAGTTCTTACCCTTGAGGTAGTGTTGACCTTTCGTGTACATTTTTTTGTAAACATAACAACGTCTGCGGAATTTCTTTTGTTTTGCCTGCACATTCGTGCCTGTCTGGCCACTCCTTTATGTGTAAATACAATCTCCTTGACCTTGTTTCGTCTGTTCTCAACAATGTCTGTAGAATTTCTTTGTTTGCACATTCCTGACTGTCTGGCCACTCCTTTCTGTGTAAATACAATCTCCTTGACCTTGTTTCATCTGTTCTCAACGATGTCTGTGGAATTTCTTTGTTTGCACATTCCTGACTGTCTGGTGTCGTTCTTACCTTGATGTTGTGTTGATCTTTCCTCTGGATACTTTCATAGTTACGTAAGAGTCTAATTGAAATGGTATGACATTTTTAAATCTTAGTTTCACTTTTGATTTAATCGTTAAACTAATCTCTAGAAGAGACGGAGATCGGTCTTAAATGAAACGATATAATGAGATAAATACGTGGTTTATTTAACTAAATACATATGCAATTTACCAGCTTGTATTTGTTTACAGAGTACATTTATCTTTTACAATTTACAATCTTGTATTTGTTTACAGAGTACAATTATTTCAATAATACATTAGTTAAGCCTCGGCGTACTTTTCACTAAATAATGCGCTGGCTGTTTCTGTGACTTTACATAAACAACACAACACTTAACTCTCCGCTATTAAGATGGTGAAACGATGCCAATGTTCTGTTCGAAACTTATCCGGCTTATACTAGTCTATAAACAGCACTTTAACTCTCCGCTATTAGTATGGTGAAACGACACAAATGTTCCGTTCGCAACTTATCGGTATTATACTCCTCTATACGTCTCATGATGGGAATTTTTATATTTGTATCGTACCATTCGTCTAACGGTTCTTCCAATTGTTTCGGCGCTGTCCCACTTTTTCCGTCAAACCATATCCTTTCCCCATTTAAATCCATGGAATATGCAAACGTCACTAGCGCAAACACCAGATAACCAGCTTCAAGAACACTCTTCTCTTTGACGCGTTTAATGAATGCCTCTTTGTGGTGGTCTAAAGTTTTCTCGACGTTCCCACCATATAATTCTTCGTCTCGCATTTCATCCTCGTCGTCCTCGAAATCGAATGTTACTAAAACGGTTGCTTCTACCACGTTCATGATGCTGTACTGCTGAATTGTTCTTGCGTAGATGCTGTACTACTGAAGTGTTCTTGCGTATGCGTTTATATACACTGAGTTGACGGGTGGGATTCAAGGTCATGGTCTGAGTCGAGCGGTGGGATCCAAGGTCATGGTTTCAGTTGGCGGGTGGGAGCCAAGGTCATAGTCTTTAGTGGTAACGATAACGAGCGATACAATATGTTCCCATGCTTACACCAACTACTGCGATTAACAGGGTGCCCAAGGTCGCCACTGAAGCGTAACACGTTTCGCTGCTGACTTTACATTGTTCTACCGGACTATTCCCGAGGGTTTGCCACTCACTATCCATGGTATATGTTGGGTACACGAATTTGACCCTGAATCGTACTTCTTGCGTTCTATTGCCGACCTCGTGTTTAAACATTCCCATGTGTTGCAACGTCACCGGTTGCATTCCATACCACACACTCGTATTGAAGTTGTATGAAATAAAAGCTGCTGTTGTGTCTGGAAGTTTTGTAACGTACACTACACCCTCGTACAAGGTTGCTAATAATATTACCGCCTTGATTGGTAACATCTTCCTTAGTGTTATATTGTATGTTGTATCTTCTTTTAAACGTCTCTACCGCTTTCAACGTTTATGGGTGCTAACACGTTTGCAAACACGCAATGTGGTGACCATTTCAGGTGTTCTACGATTGGACTATCCGACGGTTCCCATTTGAAAATGTTCACTCGGCAATAAAAACATTCTACTCTATCTTCACGTCCCGTATAGACAAATCCGGCCTCAGCTAAAGATTTTGGGGTTTGTATACCCTTCCAATTACGAAATGATAACACTCGTTCTGTCAGACACGTATTCTGCAAGCTCGCTTCTACACACATTTTGCATTTTCAATACATGCGACCTGCTATATATATCTAACGCTTGACCTTGAATGGTGTTTGATGACCTTGAAGAGTGGTCTTGAATGCATTGTTGCCATACTGAGGGCCTTGAGAATGCGGTGTTGACATATTGATGGCCTTGAGAATGCGTTGTTGCCATATTGTTAACCTTGAGAATGCGGTGTTGCCATACTGGTGACCTTGAGAATGCGGTGTTGCCACGTCTAGGTGACAGAGATAGATTCAAGGTCACCATGTGTTATAGAGAGATAGGTTCAAGGTCAAGGTCAGGAGTGGGGGGTGGGTCCAGAACTCTCATTTTTTCCCTACTATTAATGTTAATATTTGTATTTTGAACATTTGAGATATTTATCCCAGATAAAGCAGCTTTTGTGGATGAAGAAATCGCAACAGTATTTTCCTCGGTACCAGTTATCGCATCTCCCGAAATGGATAGCTCATTATGATCCGCAGTTTTGTTACTTCTTTCACACAACATTCCACCTTGAATTTTTCTAGCAGTTTCGCGTTTATTTTCTGTTGATTCCGCTATATAACCTTCCGCCACACCGCTAGAAACCCATCCGCCATGTCGCTTAAGGTCGGATATATCGCCTCCAGCATCAACTAATAAAGTTGCCGATGTTCGACGTAAGCAGTGTCCGGTATATTCAGTACAATTCGGTAAACCAAGAAAAGCTGCTACTTTACTAGGTATTGTCCCAATCGTATGTATGCCCACAGCTTGAACGCTGCATTTTCCCTTCTTATAATTTACAAACAAACGCCTGTGTGGCGTATGAGCCGGACGTAGTGCTAAATATTTGCGATAAAGGCTCAAGTTGATTTGCTGGTTTCCGTCAATAACAATAAAGCGTCTTGCTTTGTAAGTTTTAGAATAGGGAATGGTCACCATTAAAACATTGCCTTTATCATCGATGTCATCAAGTGTCATCTTTGCTAATTCATCGCAACCACAGGCACCCGCTAAACCTACAATTAACGCAACTTGAAAAAAAGTATTAGATCCGTCTGTGCAAAATAATTATGATCACTTACTTTCATCATAAGATAGGTATCGTCAGAAGCCTTAAGAAGAAAATCATCTACTTCGTTTCTAGAAAACACTCTGGATTTTTTTTGCCTGATATCCCACAGATGCTCTTTTAAGATACGCTTTGAGTTTGGAAAACTTGGAAATATTCACGTTTTCTTTAACTAGGAGCATGGATCTTAACATGGAATATACACTCCATAGGGTTGACGATTTATATTTCTTATTTTCCTCTGCCATATAAGCTAGAAGGACGTCTTCACTAGTTTTCTTCACTTTTTTAGTGATACACCACTTTTTGAATGTATCGTACTCTTTTTCGTACCGGTGCTTGGACTTTTCTGGTAATAAGTTTGCCACAGCGGCGGTCGCAGCTTCGGTTATGAATATCGGAACATCACCTTCATCATCAAAATCTTCGTATTCCGACATCGCTTCCAAATAGAAAATTACAAGCAGCAACAACACAAAATACACAATGGCGTCAAATTTTTCACTTTGTTTACTTGTCTTGTCATGACAATGTTTGGCAGAGCTGTGATGATTTATGCAAACCTAATTTTCTCTATGATGTAAAGCTTCTACAAATCCCGATTTAAAAAAAATAATACATTACTCGTCATGAAAGTGTCTCTGCATGACTCGGAGGCTTGAAGAAGTACTCGGACGCTTCGCATCCTCGTATTCTTCAAGCCTCCTCGTCTTCAAAGTATCACTTTCATGACTCGTGATGTAATATACTATTACATTGTTGAAAATTATTGTTGTTCATTTTGTCTAACTAAGCTCATAAAAAAAGAAAGAAGCGCCTAAGCACACAAAATGCTATTTTTACCTTGTCATTTGAGTCACAAAATCTGTCACTTTTGTGACGTTTGAAGATAAATAAATTATTTGTCAGGCGGAATTGATGGAGTCAACATGTTAGAATTAATTCGAAAATATGCTGCACTACGCCCCAATAACGCCAGTAGTGGACGGTTTTTTTTAGGATACAGAAACCAGAAGTGTATAAAGTTTTACCTGTTGGTATAAACACATTTGCTGCTATCCCCAAGAATATTGCTACTTTTCTTCAGTTACCTAATCCAGCAGGATTTACGGGACATTGTTATAGGCGCTCATCTACTTCGTTGCTTGCTAATTCGGGAGCTGATCTTTTAACTCTAAAGCGTCATGGGGGCTAGCGCTCAAATACAGTTGCGGAGGGGTATATAGACACGGCAGAAGAAAATAAAAAACAAAATTGCTTCAAAAATTCTGGGTGACAAAAATACTATAACAGTTAGAACTACTGCATCGACAGCTGTTATCGAAAAAAAAATTATCAGAAATGGCTTGTCCTACTATAAATCGGTGTGAAAATTGTGTTATTAATATTTATAACAATAATAGCATGTAATTAAGATTGAGTTTGAACAATAATAGCATGTAATTAAGATTGAGTTTGAAATTAAAACGAATTATTTTAAAGAGTGGATTTTTATTTTATTACTTCATTAGTGAAGTAATATGTCACGTTACTTCACTCAAATATTCAATATAATATGCAGTTATCAAAGCAGTCATAGATAAATGCAATTACTAGTGTCTTAGTAGAGTAAATCTGAAAGCGGATTTTGTTGTCCGTGGTACATTGAAAGGTAAAAAGGTATCGAGTACGTTATCGGATGCTATTTAGGGTGTATATCAATCCCCTAAATTCGTCTGGCGATATCGGTGTCCAACACCCCCCCCCCCTGGGGGGACTAAAAAAACAGCAAATCTAGAATACTTTATTTGCTATCCGGCTATATTAAAATAAATACGTCTAAATCTCTAAAGTATTAAGCGAGTTAGAGCTAATTTTCACTTAAGAATTATCATTAGATAAACGGAAGGATACTCACTAGACTAGCTTCTAACTCCCTTATTATGCGTATATCAATTTCTGCAAACATACAAAGATGTTTATATCGTGATATCTTTTGGACGACACAAGATATCAAAAAAGTTTAAAAAATAATTGTTGTTAGTTCGAGATTTTGCAATCCAATGCTTTTTGAAACTTTGAAATTGGCTAGACAGTAACGAAGATATAACCAATTTATTCCGACAATGTATAAATTACCGCTGAGCAGCGATCGTTCTATCTCTATTTTCACCTTTCTTCCGTCTCATTCTAACGCACTGCTCTTACCAGGTTCTTAAGTACATAACTATAACTATTAGCACAATATTGGAGTTATAAATGCAGGTGATTTAAAATTTTGTTGAAAAAAATTATAAAATTCTTACTGTTTTTGTAAATACGACATTAACCTTAACACGGAGAGTTCTTCAAGTTATTCTATAACAGACGATGAACTATTAAATACATTTAAATTTCTTTAAATTTATAAAAAAATAAACAGATACGCAGTTATAAAAAATGTGTTGTGTGTAAAACGGGCGGGAAACTTCAGGAATCCACTGCAAGAACTGCGGAAACTATTCAAAAGTCAGTGAAAATGAGATTAGATATGCAAATAATAGAGAATTAATTCTTAATATAACACACAATTCAAGTAAATTAATGAGGAAAAAACTGTTATTGCTTGTTTACGCGCATATATAAAATATTTCCACTATGAAATTAAATGTACATAGTAGTCAAAATATATAATAACAAAACTGAACACAAAGGTTATTCTGAAAACCAAAGGGATAAATTGTGGCGAGGTTTGGGAAAAGATTGTTGGGGAAATAAAACATGACATAGCCAAAGAAAAGTGTATAATTCAGTTACAATTTTACGACCGATATGTCCTACTGGGTGGTAACTTGAACCCGTAGTATTTTCTACGCAAACTGAAAATACGTTATATTTTTCAGATCTTATAAAAATAATGAAGCTACTTTAATGTACCCATAACCACAAAACTATTTATAACGAGGTGGAAATGCTTAAAGATTTCGAGATGTGGAAGATGCTGATATTTTAGCAGTTAAAAAAATATCGCTATTGAATTTGCTAAGTTGGCTTTTGTGTGATTAAAGAAATCAGGAGTTTAAGAATTGCTCAGGACATTATTTTTTACAATTTGCAGCAGACAATGTAAACGTGTTAAAGGAAACTATCAACCGTTGCAATACCTTTCATGCTACTCAGATGGTAGCTTTTCAGCAATGTCCAGAAAACGAAGTATCTTTAGGAATTCTAATAAAAAGCGACAAAGCGACTGCTTGGGCCTCAGAACTTCCATTCCTTGTCAAAATCTCAGTATACCAAGACTAGAATACCTTTCCACATTGCGAACGAAACGCAAAATTAGTTAATTGCCGAAAAATTAAGAATAGTCAATACCTACTGATACAAATAATTTGGTGTGGATTTTAAGTAGAGTTCAAAATTGTACTTCACAGAGTGTACCTCAATGGATTGGTTTCAACAAAATAACTGACAATTCAAACAATACTACATTGTGGACAGCCATGCTTAGGTGTCGAGATATCACTGCACATCTGAATCATGTAAAATATACAGTAATTACGTTTGTCTAAGTATTGTATTACTATAACATAGTGGCTTTCTGAATAACCTTTGTATTCAGTTTTGTTATTATATATTTTGACTACTATGTACATTTAAGTTCATAGTGGAAATATTTTATCTATGCGCGTAAACTTGAATTGTGTGTTTTATCAAGAAGCTCTCTTAATTCTCTATTATGACTTTATTGCATATCTAATCTCATTTTCACTAACCTTTGAATGTTTCCAAAGTTCTTGCAGTGGAGTCCTGAAGTTTCCCGCCCGTTTTACACACAACACATTTTTTATAACTACGTATCTGTTTCTTTTTTTATAAATTTAAAGAAATTTAAATGTATGTAATAGTTCATCGTCTGTTATAGAATAACTTGAAGAACTCTGCGTGTTAGCGAAGCGAAACACCTTGTACGTATTGAGTTGGGTACAAAAATTGACTAGTACAGTGTACTCTCCTAAGAATTAATTTGCCAAAACGAAACTTTCATCCGACTGGCACCAAGGATAACGATAATATCGCCTGATGGATTTTACCGAAGAGATGCTAAGGTAAAATACGACTGGACCACGATAGCGTCCGGCTCTCAACGAATGTTTCTTATCTATTTCATGACGAATATGAGACCACAAAATGTTACGTCCGAAAGTTCCTTGAGCAAATTTACTGGAGCCAATTGCTCATTTGTGTATGACATATCTTCTTTCTTCGATAACACAAAAAGAAGGCGAGGTAGGAAAAAACACTCGGACATTTCTGGTAGGCATTTAAATAAACTTTGATTTACCTAACCTCCTTTATCTCGATAAACCTCATAGTTACTGAGAAAAACGACCAAAACCGTTAGGGGCGTGGTTTACCCTCATTATCTCCTCGAGCTCGCCACCTACAGACGGTGACTTTTAGATGGTTATTTAACAGCCCTCCAGGAAAGTTTATGCAAAAATCCACGGACTTCCCTCAACCTTCCGCTAATTTTTTCTAATTTGACTGGACTATAGATACTTTCTACAATAGTAATTCATTTGTAAATTTTTTGCCAAAGATGATGACAAATTATTTTTATTTCATACTGTGTCACATTTGTCAGTTTTACGTCAAACTTTTTAGTACAGAACATGCGATTTTACGGTCTAGTATGCTTGTAAAAAAATTTTTGTACGACCATGCTATTTCGGATTGTTTACCATACTTGGTTTTAGAACAGTAGGTTATATTTACAGGTTGCTAAGCAAAAACGCGTCGGTAAGTAATTACTTACCGTTCAGTTCTGTCAAAACCAGAACGGTAAGTAAATTATATGTAAATTATGTCTCTTTCGCGAGAAATAATTTATTTTCTAAATGATTGGACTATTTAAAAAAATGTATGTTGTTTATTTAAATTTGCTCAGGCCTCTTCAATATCCCAATTATATTCGTTTTCAGATTCACTCATTCTCACGAATTTGACAAATCGTGACATTCAAAAATAATAGTAATTACAAACGTATCCATGGTAACGACAAAACCTACTTAATGTTTGGTGGATATACAGGGCAAAAATAAATTATCTTAAATCTATTTTTTCGGGGATATTTCCTTAGTTAATACCTTTGTATTCATAATGGTCGTACAAAAAATAGTATAAGCATCTCAAACAGTAAGGAGTTTACCGATCTCCTCCAATATTGGCGACTTCGCTTCGCTCAGTCGCCAAACATTGTCGTCGATCGGTAAACTGTCCTTACTGTTCTTGATACTTAATATACTATTACAGGACTTGTGACTGTAAAAAATTTTACCGGACGCAAATACAATCAATCACCTGGACAACGTTTTAGTACGTAATCAGTTACCATGGAAACTTGTTCTTCATAGATGTCCATATTTTGCATTCGGAAATTTATTTTATATATTTTTTTTTAAATTAAACCAATATTCCAATAACTGCAGTATGAAATAAAACGCATTACGTCATACGTCCTGGAAATGTTTCAATGTTCTCGTTTCGATGTTCCGGACTCGGCTCCTTCGTCGCCTTGTCCGTAACATCTTACTCGACTGTAAAATTCCATTTCCAGGACTTATAACGTAAATAACTATTACAATACCATGGAAACAAGTCAGATTATCTTTTAGGTTTTTTTTACATTACTCAATTTTACTATTGCCACTTGGATCGTTTACCCAAAAAAATTCTGAAAACAGCGCCATTTACCCGCGTGGACCACCTACTAAGATATCGGATAATAACTATGGAGACAATAGAGTCCATTAAAGATAATCATCTATAATATATGAAATAAATAAAGATTATTAAAAGTTTCACAGTTTTATTAAAATACAACCTGACAATATTGTTTCGACAGCTATGCTGTCATTATCAAAGGTAATATAATTATAAACAAACACGTCGCTAAGGTAGATACAAAATAGGTAACTGGATAAAATAATAATAATAATCATAATTAAATATCTAATACTTCCAGTAACGGAGAATTACTGAGCTCAAGTTGTTCATTCATTAAAGGTACCCTGAGTTTGTGTTTGTATATCTCAAAGGCTTCTAAAATGTCTAATTTGCGTTTGTTATTACAAAAATGTAGGAATTTAAAATTATTTTGAGGAGTCATTGTGTGATGTTCTAAAAGGTGTTTGGCGTAATTCGATTTTTCAGGATGTTTATTTTTGTAATGACGTACGTGTTCTTTATATCTTATGTCAAAATTTCGAAGTGTTTGTCCAATATATACCGAACTACAAAAAGAACAATTTAAACGGTAAATGCCCGATTTCATGATATCATGTGTTCTGTCTTTAGCATTAAATAAAAATGAAAAAGTGTTAGTGTTGGTTTTAAATGTTATTTTATAATTGTTGGTTTTTCTTAGTATATGTGCAATTTTTAGTATATGTAATTTGTGTCTTCTGTTTGATTGTCAATGGGATATATTCTTTTGATAGCTAACCTATAATCTTTTTGTTTAATTGAAGTGTCAATCATGTTCGGATTATAATGATTTGCATGTGCTAGTTGTTTAATGGTTGATATCTCTTTGCTAAAATCTGATTTTGTTAGTGGAATAGTTAAAGCTCTGTGTACTAATGATCTGTAGGCTGCTATTTTATCTGTATTATAGAAGACACAAATTACATATCTATACCATATTTTGGCAAAATATCAGAAAAAATTGCACATATACTAAGAAAAACCAATAATTATAAAATAACATTTAAAACCAACACTAACACTTTTTCATTTTCATTTAATGCTAAAGACAGAACACGTGATATCATGAAATCGGGCATTTACCGTTTAAATTGTTCTTTTTGTAGTTCGGTATATATTGGACAAACACTTCGAAATTTTGACATAAGATATAAAGAACACGTACGTCATTACAAAAATAAACATCCTGAAAAATCGAATTACGCCAAACACCTTTTAGAACAAAATCACACAATGACTACTAAAAATAATATTAAATTCCTACATTTTTGTAATAACAAACGAAAATTAGACATTTTAGAAGCCTTTGAGATATACAAACACAAACTCAGGGTACCTTTAATGAATGAACAACTTGAGCTCAGTAATTCTCCGTTACTGGAAGTATTAGATATTTAATTCTGATTATTATTATTATTTTATCTAGTTACCTATTTTACTATCTACCTTAGCGACGTGTTTGTTTATAATTATATTACCTTTGATAATGACAGCATAGCTGTCGAAACAATATTGTCAGGTTGTATTTTAATAAAACTGTGAAACTTTTAATAATCTTTATTTATTTCATGATTATGGAGTTCCACAAAATAAGGCTGGAAACAATAAACAATATCTATAATATAGTTTTATCTAGGCCACTGACTATAGCCCCTCTATTTCATATAGTAACGACATCGTGGAGCAAACCTGATACAAACTTTAATAAACAAAAAATTACTACATGCATTGAAAAATTGCTAAAAGTTGTTAAAAAATTAGAATTACAGAAATATATATCATATTAATATGATCGTTTTTACCGAACGTGAATGTCCATTATCAAATTAATATCAAACTGTGAATGTTTTGTACATGATTATTATTAAACCTAATATTTATTGTGACAGAATGTCAAATCTGGTAACATTCAATGTCGCCAACGTGATTTTGCTCCAGCGGCGAGATCAATGGTTGTCGCTACTATTTGAAAGCAAAGGGACTATACTTCTGACCAAGGTTCGTTGATGCATGCATGCACTAGGTATACATACACATGAATGGACCTTGGCCAGTGGTAGAGTCACTGCATCTAGTCACCTAGGCCAGCTGGTCGATCAGAGTAACGCAAACCGCCGCCATATTGGGGCAGAGAAGGGTGATTTTTAATAATGGACAAATTAAAACCACGTTTTACGTGTTTGACATATTAGAAGTTTGATCTTTCAGAATAAGAAAAACCTTTTAAAGTAAACGTGGATTTGATTAAATTCAATACAGAACAAATAATGAACAATTTCGTACTTCGTTTGCCCCAATATGTCGGGGGTTTGCGGTACTCTGGTCGACCATCTGGGCTAGGTAACTAGATAGATGCAGTGACTCTAGTCAGAGGCAGGGTCCATTCATGTGTATGTATACCTAGTACACATACACAGGTCATCTCATCAAAGTTTAGACGGTCATATTTGAGCCCAAGTTCGATCTGTCAGTTTCTGACATAAGTAAAACGCCGAAGTCTTTTTCCCAAAAAATGACTGGTTGTAGTGCACCAAACTGTTCTAGCAATTCCCGAATGGTGCACGTTTGTTTCTTTTTCTAAAAGATAGGAAAATAAGACAAATTTGTTAGATATGCGTAGAAGTCAGAATTGGGAATTATTGAATACTCAAGATTATGTAAAGTAAGCAAGTTTGGGTCTTAATAAAATTACATATAGAAATAATATAAATTATTAAAGCATAGAGAAATGATAGTTTTTAGATTACACACTCTTTTATTACCGTGTTTTACATTTCCCCTAGTTTCATTTTGAAGAAACGTAATTTGAAACAAAAAGAAAAGCTGAATGGCAAATATTGAAATGAAACGCAATTCCTACGTTATTTAATGTTTCTAATATAGTTACAGTGAATAAGAAACGTAAAAGATTAAATGAAGAGATAAATGTAGTTGCAATTAATTAAAAAAAATTAAAACTTTTAAAGGCAATAAAGGAAACATGCCATCTACTTGCCAAACACAATCATCAAATAATACTGGATATGTTAAAGAAAAGCCTAAAATAATTGAAGAGTGTGGAAGGATTGAAAGAGAGAGCCTCGATATACTTTAAAAGATAATACTACGGAACATTCTCATGCAGATACTAAAAGGAACAGAGACACTATTCACTTCAGGTTTTAAAAATACCGATAGAGTATATCCAGTACAAATACGATTTGCAGGACAATTTTCAATTACCTACTTAATATATTTTTAATTTTTAGATGATTGGAAAGGTTACAAAAACTAAGAAAATAGTTGTAGCATCCACTTGCATCATATTCCGTTCTGTGCAAACATTTACAGAAGTTAGATTTTCGTCCACGGCTTTTAGCCATATTTGGAGAACAAAAAAGAGAAACTCAAACACTGTTTGAGGGGGATACCATTAATAAATTAGTTGTATCACAGTTAAAATATTCGCTTTAGTTGTTATTGTTGTTTTGTTCATATAACTAATAAATCTTCGCCATTTTAGACTACCATTTTTTAATGTGTTAATGTCTTCGTGGTTTTATTCAGTAGTAGTAGTTAATATTACTCAATAACAGAAGATAATTCGAATGCCTAAAAATATTATTTGTTAATAAGTTAATACATAGTATTATTGATTTATCTTAATTAAAATATTCGTAACCTTTTCTGTATGTTATGTAAATATTTGATTTGACAAATTCATGACAATTTAAAATTGCCGCCAAAAAGGCGCCATTTTTGTACCCATTTCAAAAGCCAATAGTGGAAATGGGTGAGATAACCTTTACTTTGGATATAATTATGCATGCATCAACGGACCTTGGCCACTGGCTATAACCTCTTTATTTTCGAATAGTAGCGACAACGATTGATCTCGTCGCTGGAGCAAAACGATGTTGGTGACATTGGAAGTTACCAGATTTGACATTTCGTTTTACACTAAATCTTAGGTTTAATAATCATCATGCACAAAAACATTCACAATTTAACATGAATTTGATAAGGGACATTCATGTTATGTAAAAACGATCATATTAATGTAATATACAACTACGAAATTGTAATTTTTAAAAATTTTTTTGTTAAAATGACGAAACAAATATGCATGTGGTGATTTTTTCTTTATTAAAGTTTGTGCCTGGTTTGCTCCATGATGTCGCTACTATTTGAAATAGAGGGGCTATACAACTGGCTTTCTGAGGGACCGCCTACGGCGGATTTTGTGTAAAGAATTCTTACCACCTCCACTGGAGTTTGGTCTCCTGTGTTTAGTCTTCTTGCCTACAACACATCAGATTAAAGTGAAATGTCAAAATTAACACTAATACCAATTCCTTATAGCGTTTTCGATTTACATGCCGTGCAACCTTTCGATTTATGCTTTTCGGTTTGCACTACCTCGATGCCGAGTTTTCGATTTAGCTAGAGCTGATGCACTCCTGCAAATTTTTTACCACGAGGCCGAAGAACTTGCAGCAAACACGGCGAATTTACGATTAAATGCTATGAACAAAAACATGTTAAGGTGCGTATAGGCATGCAACAAACTATCGAGTTCTTTTCACCTATTTGAATACTACAATATTTAGGATTGGTCATTCATAAAGTTCATCATATAATAAAATAACTATTTTTACTCTGACTCGGGATATTTATAATTACTGTACATAAACAAATTACTAAGTAATAAATACGTTAATTGATATTTAACAATTGTTTTATAAAATATATTTAAAATTGTTGATACATATCTACTAAATAATTACAAAACACTAAAACTTTGATGAACTTTAACTAAAACGATTCTTAAGTGTAGGTTTTATTGGAGGCACAGGGCGTGGACTTTTAGGGGCTACACTGGTGTAGTCTGGAGTTGATGGACTTCTCCTATCTGGATAAAGGAACGTATTATTTGACCCTGGTGAAGCATCGCTTGGAGATCTTGCTACTACAACTCTAGATATTCTGGCTAATGTTTCATTCGTACTTTGTACTGGTGGTAAACGTGGTAAACCTTGAAATGTTCCAAATGACCTTGATGAAATGAATGAATTACTTCGAGTCTGATCAGGTTTAGTCTCGATCCACTTCTTCGGAGATGTATCAAATGCATTAATAACATTTGAAGTGGATTTAACATCGTCCTCGGTTACCTGCAACAAACATTTATTTAACTATACTACCTGGTTAAGGATAAAGGTCGTATCTGAATAACTGTAAGTTTTGAGAAATCAATAAAAAACTAATTGTTATTGTGCCATCCAAAGTGTTAAAGTTTTTATTTTATATAATAATAATATAATAATAATAACTACTACAACCCATAACCTAAACCAAGGCACCAGAAGATATAAGCTTGTGCGGGAGGGAGGGGGCGATTATTATTATTATTATTACGTAGGCCCAATGTGCGACTGCAGCCGACTTACAGATGGAACAGCGCAAATCCCACATTTGTATCACAGCTAAGGAAAACTGCAGAAAACCTTAACCAGATCTGCCGGCGCCGGGAGTCGATCCCGGGCCGCTTGGGTGAAAGTCCGGCACGCCAGGCATTACACTACCAAGACTGTTACAACTTTAATATAAAACAAAAAACGCTTTGGATGGCACAATAACAATTAGTTTTTTATTGATATCTCAAAACTTACAGTTATGTAGATACGATCTTTATCCTTAACAGGGCAGTATAGTTTTATACATAGAAAATGCAATTAATCTCTTAACATGTTTAAGCTCTATAGTTGAAAGACCATGTTCCATAAAATAATCTAACTTGAACTTTATATTTTGTTACAATCAGTGAACACTTTTCAAAATGTGTGATCTGTCTCGAAGGTCAAATCCAGATTTTGTTGCTTAGCATGCATATTGGTGGTGGGACTAGCGGTAATCAACAATGGAAAGTTCAATTGCCGCCACTTCTGATACTTCCGCCGCTGGGGAGAGGCGAGCATCGGAATTTTGCATTTTTTATGGGACGGTAGTCGGAAACTATTCGATTGAAAATGGCATGACGAGCAAGATATATACGTAGAATTGAGCCTGATTGAGCCCAATCTCAACCTTCCCACCGCTACCATTCCCAACTCCCGCCGCCCGAAATCCACAGACGTATACTTTGATACATCTCCAGCTAAGGTTACCATCTTTTCGAAACTTCAAGTAAGAACATTTTTGATATTAAAGGAGATAAAAAATTGAAACCGTACACCGATATTTCCGAAGTACAAATACAATATATTTGTATTTGTATAGCGTATAGTTATATTAAGAGACACTACCCAGTAAACACGGAGATTCTGGTTATATGATGATAGATGATACTGCTGGTCGAATGTTTGCAACGGCGGAGTATTAACAGGCCAGCATCACGCCAATGTATGTACTTACACCTGTACCGGTGCGTAACTATCCGGCCGTTATCAGACCAACATTGCTTAACGCTATACTGTAACTAAAATTCTAAATGTGTCGCTAAAACCGAAACAGTATTTACTGGTGAATCGAATGAATCTTAAGCTGCAATTGCTAATTGTTATTGCTGGAGTTTGTGTTTTGTGTGTCTCCAGCGCTGTTATCAAAAATAAAGTGATTATTTATCATATTGTTATCTATTGTTTGATAATATTAATTAAATTAGCTGAAAAAATATGTAATAACTGAAAGACAAAGAGTGTATACGTATATTTTAGGAAATATCATTTGCGAATAATAATGTCAGTGATTCAATTTTTTTTTAGTTACCTATCATAGCATGTTCCAGTCTTACTTTGTAGAACACCATAATCATAAAATATAATAAAAATTAAAAGATTAATTAAAGTTTCACAAGTTTTTAATAAATTTTTAACCTTACAATTGTTTCGACAAACATGTCATTATCAAAGGTGGATAAGATTGATAAACAAACACGTTGTTAAGGATCAATACAGAAAATAGGTAACTAGATACAATACATACAAAAACTAAATATCTAACAGTTCTAATAAAGAATAATTACTAAGCTCAGTTTGTTCGTTCATTAAAGGTACTATGCGTTTGTATATTTCAAAAGCTTCCAAAATGTCTAATTTGTGTTTGTTGTTGCAAACATGTAAGAATTTGATGTTATTTTGAGGTGTCATTAGGTGATTTTGTTCCAACAAGTGCTTGGCATAATTAGATTTTTCAGGGATTTATTTCTATAACAGCGTACTACGTATTTTTTGTATCGTATGTCGAAATTCCTAAGTATTTGTCCAATGTAAACCGAGTTACAAAAAGAACAATTCAAACAGTAAATGTCGGATTTCATGATATTTTGTGTTCTGTATTTAGCATTGAATAAAAATGAAAAAAATGTTGGTGTTAGTTTTACAGGTTATTTTGTAATTGTTGGTTTTTCGTATAGCACTATTTCAGTATTTCTGATAGGCGGTAGTTTACAGCTTGTCTAAATTCATTACAATCACTATTACTTTACAAATATTTTAGGAATTACAACACGCCGCAAGATAAATAAATAAATAAATTTTGTCGACGTCTTTTTAAAATGATTTAGTTTCTCGTATTAATAATATCACAGTACAATCGCGATCAAAACTCCATCAATCTGGTTGTCACTTCTGTAGTTTTACCTACTGTAAGTGTCGATTACGTGTCAAAAATTATTTAAAGGTTATTTAAAAGTGCCCAAACACTGGTTTAAATATAAAAAAAATTTAATCTCCTTTTTAATAATTTAAAAAGCGTTGGTGTTTACATTGTTTTGGTCGCGATCGTACTTGCACCTGTTAAAAAAACTATCTTTAAGTTATAGTTTTGGTAATGCATACTAGATGGCAGTGACCGAAATTGAAAACCACGACCTACTAGATTTACATAAGCTTCGCTTCGAACCTTATATGAATCTAGTAGGCCGTGCTGAAAACTAGAGACCCCTATATAATACTTTTATAAGAGTTGAGCCAACGCGAATGTCAAATCGATATTTTGGATCAAAAAATGTTCCTTGCAAATGTTATTGGTTTATAACCTCTGACATTTATTTTATTACAATTTATCATAGCTTATTTCAGTTGATTAATATAATAAAATTACTAAATAATTGTAATATTTATATTACAGTTTAAAATTGGTAAAATAAGTAAGATAAAGGAGACTAATGAGTGAAAAGTGAAAACATTTTTTTTAAATTCGTTTTATTTCAAAGTTAATCGGTAATATATTTTAAACATTCTCGAGACAAATGGAGATGAGGTTGAAGACCGAAGTGATATTAACGAGGACGATAATATTAGTGCTTATGAAGATTACATTTTTTTAATGCTAAAAATGTAAATCTGTTTTAAAGTGGGTATTTTTAAATTTTTTCAAAATCTGATTACGGGCACCAACATCAAGATCATGTGGACCATGGAGATCGATTCCGAAGCCGAACAATCTTTTCCCTGACCCAGGCTCGTCTTCACATCGGTCCGGATGGCTGCGCTCAGCAAGCATCATGCTACTCTACAGAGAAGAAATGGAAAGAAGCGACGTGAATCTTCACTGCTAAGCCAGCCGGATTGATAAATTTTAATTTTTGTAATTTAAATGTATCTTATGTTTAATAATATATATTATGTAATTAGGAGATCAAGCGATACTTTAAATCCGAGAAGATGTATCATAACGCCGAGGCGCCAGCCGAGGCGTTGTAACATCTTCGAGGATTTAAAAAAGCTTGATCTCCGTATTGCATAAGTTGTTTTATTTTATTTCGTATTTCAATCCTAATTTCTCCCTTTTAAAGTTCATCTGAATTTATTGCATAAAGAAGCAAGTTGCCTTGTCTGTATCATCATACGCGTAGCCAAGGAGATAAAAACCAGTATGTCACGTGTGGCTGTCATGCAACATCTAATGATTTTTAGGTTGCCAACAACAACGGAGATCAAGAACGTCTTGAACTCCGGTGTCATTGACAACGGAGATAAACATATACCTTATTTTACTAATTGTAGTATATAAACAATTGTTTGAAATACGAAATGAAATAAAAAAAATAATAAATCTATCTTGCGAATTTCCTTCAAAAGCCACAAATTTTTGGATTGTGTAAGAATGTTCAATAATAAACTGCACAATGAACATGTATGATCTTATAGAAATAAACACCCAGAAAAAATCAATTATGCCAAGCACCTGTTGGAACAGAACCACCTAATGACACCTCAAGATAACATCAAATTCTTACATTTTTGCAACAATAAACATAAATTAGACGTTTTAGAAGGTTTTGAAATACACAAACATAAACGCACAGTACCTTTAATGAATGAGTAAACTGAACTTGCTTATTCTCCTTTATTAGAAGTGTTGGATATTTAGTTTTTGTATATATGTTGTATCTAGTTACCTTTTTTCTGTATTTATCCTTAGCAACGTGTTTGTTTATCAATCTTATCTACCTTTGATAATGATATTTAATGTCGAAACCATTGTAAGGTTAAGAATTTATTTAAAACTTGTGAAACTTTAACTAATCTTTTGATTTGTATTATATTTTATGATTATGGAGTTCCACAAAGTAAGGCTGGAGATAGAACACTCTATTATTTGTTAAATTAAATTCCATAATTCTGTTGAACTTTGAGTTTTTAAATTGGCATAAGTGAGAATCGATCAAACAAATAAGCGTCTGTTCCGAGTTGGCCGAACTCTTATAAGTAATATAGAGTGACTACTGAAAACCATTCTAGTCCCTGTATTTTCAAATAGTAGCGACGAGCGATCTCGCCGTTGGATCAATCACCAGAAATATGTTGGCAACTTTGAAAGTTGCTAGATTTGACATTCCGTTTTGCAATAAATCTTAGGTTTAGTAATAATCATGCCAAAAAATAATCCCAATTTAACATTAACTTGATAATTGACATTCATATTCTGTAAAAAACATATTAATATGCTGTATACCTACGAAATTGTAATGTTTAAATAACTTTCATTCGACGCCATTTTATTGCCAACTGACATTTCTTGGCAAAGCCACCGTGATTGTCGTTTGACATTATTTCCGTCTTTTTATACTTCAGGCACCTACGTTGTTTAATTTTATAATCAAAGCTGTTAAAATATATCGGTTATCACATTAAGTTTTTTGAAAAATTTCTCCAAGTTGACAAAATATTTAGGGTTTTGTTAAAAGGAAATGTAAATTTATGGCATTGACGACTTGCAACGATTGTAGATCTATTAAGGTAATAACAAATGATGCATCATTAAAATTAAACATATAATTCCCTAATCTTTTAGCTCCTTTGAAGAAGTTTGTAGATACTTTCCGCTATTTGTACTTCTCAATGAAACAAAAATTACATAATTACATACTTAATTAATAAAATAAAAAGTTACCATATGTATCATTTACTATACTCAATTTTAAATTTTCCGCCATTTTCATGCCCGTTCAATATCAATAGTGGAAATGTATGAGAAGACCTACTTGGACCTTTGCCAGAGGCAGAGACCCTTCAATTAGAGTCTAGCCAAGGCAGCCATTTTATATCATAACACGTGGCGTCAAATCTGAAAAGTGCAGAAATGGTTACACGACCGAATATTCGCACGCATGTGAATTGTATTTGATTCAATTAAGAAATACGAAATAGTGGGTTGTCTATTCTGTAAAACATTATTTATCAGTAAAATGTCAAAATGCATGTCGTTGACCCTATTGTGATATAAAAAGACGGGCACTGTAGCAACGCATTGGTCAGGCTTTAATTGAAGGGTCTCTAGCCAGAGGCACGGCCTACTAGATTCATATAAGCTTCGCATGAAGCTTAGATGAATCTGATAGTAGGCCGTGGCCAGAGGCTTAACATTAGCGACATCAAGCGGCGGTTAGTGAAACATCAATAGTTGTTGCAAAAGGTTCCTCAAAAGCCTTATTAGGCAAATCCATTGCAAATAGTTTAATAATTATTAATAATTTTATAACAATGATTTAAATATTGCACTCGAAACTGTTTTGTTTATAAAAATGTTTTGTTAGAAAATAATATATGAATCGTTTTGTTAGAAAATAATATATGAATCATTAAAATCATTAGATTTTATAATTAATTCAATGGGTAAAAGAAATATACATCTAGACTTACCTTATTTTAGTTTCATTTATCTGAAGATGGAAATGACATTTTAAAATGCCCTCCAACAACAATCTTTTTAGGAATTTTTTGTATTTTGACGTTTTTGGCAAGTGTACCCCCGGTTGTCGGTACTATATCTTTACTAGAGGGTCTATACTGAAAATTATAGCCCCCTCGATTTTAAATAGTAGCGACATACTACGATAGTACAAACCTGACACAAACTGTAATAAAAAAATAGTAATTTGTATCACTAGGCCAAAAACTACATGTTTGCGTGCTGAGTGTATTGCAGGAAGAGGCAGTTAGACGAGGCCTGCAACTAACGAGTATTTGCAAACGTATAGTTTCTGGGCGCCGCGCTTTTTGACGACTTTTGCAGAAATCCTTTAGATAAAATTAACCTAAATTCTTTAGGTGACATCTGCGATTAGGATTTTTTTGTTTTCATGTTGGTAACAACAACAAAAACATTTTTATTTAAACTGTTGTATCTCCGTTTGACTTATTGTAAATTTAATAAAAATTGTTACCATAACGACAAACATAAAAATTCGTAGTTTTTGCCGGACCAGGATTTTTTTGAATAAATTTCAGACATTATCGTTCTTACCTTTTTCGGGACTGTGAAAGCCAATTTCATGATGTATATCGCTACTGTAAGGTTAACAATCCATAGAACAAATCCCCTAGCAACCAAGGACATTACTACGCCATAAGCTAAAATCAGTACGTAGTCTTTGGTGGTTGGTGTTTCTTTCTAAAGAAGTAATGCAATCATGTATATAACTAAAATCAAGTATTGAAAAACACGTACGGTATTTATTTGTGTTACGACTTTATCATAATCATGCGCTAGAAGGCTTGCCCATACAAGGTCATAGACACACAAGATTATAGCCCAACCTGCCCATCCAACAAAAGCTTTTCTTAGCCGTAGTGGTTTATCTCGAAGTACGACTACAAGAAAAATATTTGTCTTGATAAACTCGTATAATATACAGCTTTAACAACTATACCTACCCCAAAACTGAAAAGACGATAGCACAGTCCAATTTAAAGAGGCCACCAAATATACCATACAACATACAAAAAACTGTAATGGTCCCACAATTACTGTACCTGGATGGCCACCTAAAAATATATTTCTTTTAGTAACTTAATTTTTTTTTCTAAATAAAATATTAATACAAGTATATTACCGCGAAGAAATCTTCTGAAAATCGTTGTACTTAAAAGGTGCCCATAAGTTGATTCGTCATTTTCAGGTATCCACGCACCGGTATATATTAAAACACCTATCAAACCTAGTACAGACCATACTAATCCTTGGACCTGGGGAATTCAAACATGTTATTAAACAGATTCAATGATGAAATCGCCTAAATAATATTGTTATTGGTTGAAAGACAATTATGTCGATGTATGGTAGTTGTCGCAGCAATTTCTCGACATTTGTAACGGAATTTTCTTCGTGTAGACGCTGACCACTAAGGAAGTGCGCAACCTGTGGCGACGAACAGAACACTCACATACATGAAAGTGTTAAGTATAAAAATTTCTTAATATCATCACCTCAGAACTGACGTGTCTTGTCATTGCCTTTTTCTTCTTATCTTAACATCGTTCAGGTTCGCCATTTCCATTTTACAGCTCTATGCAATCTTGTGATTTCCATGACACCGTTGGTGAAACTAGAGCAGTTTTATCGTGAAGGACAAGGGAACGTATGTCCTATTAAGTTATAGAATTGACTTTAGCAGGATTGTTCCTTTTATAGTGTCAAGGCCTAGTGGTATCGATTCATTAAACCACGCCTACTAATCATTTTTGTCACGACAAAACTTGCTAATATTTATGAGGTATATACCTAAACGAATAAAATTTATGCGTTGTGTTTATTAAAATACACTTTGGGTTTAGCAGAGTTCAAGTTAAATTATAATTTGTGTTGGTTAGTGTTTGTTATACTCCACTTTCTACGTTGTAGGGAAATAAAAAATTAAATTTAACAATTCGTGGGTATCTAGGTATTACAAGATTTTAATCAATTTGAACGTGTTCTGTCTAGGTGTTTTTTTACTAATGATCAACGCTTAAAAAATGTAACCACATTGGCAATTCTACGATAATAATAGAGACAACGTAAAGAAATACAGGAGTAGAATGTGCCTTTAAATTATTAAAACATTAATATTCTTGTAGCTTCAGTACCGCAATGGTTACATACAACAGAAAAATATTTTTCGTTTAAAAATATTATGACAAAAATGGCATTAAAATTTTCGTTTTTTTAAATAGGTCGGTTAATACGTAATAGAGCCCTGGCCAATAAGAAAAGAGACGGTAATGGTATTCGATACGAACTATATTCTACGCTTCGGTACACGCAAGCGGCGTAGTTTTATTTAGGTTAAAATTAATCTGCAAGTGTTGTTTACATTGCGAGTTTTTACACATTTTTAATTATATCTCATTTTTCACTTTTACTCTCTAACTTTAACTTCAAGAATTTGAGGTTACAAAAGTTGTCAAAACATTTGCGGCGGAAGAAGCATTAATAATTAAGCATTAAGCATTTATAAACAATCTCTTATTGGTTCGGGCTCTAACACATCACCATAGATACACATCACTTATGGCGCAAATTTAAATTATAAAACATTTTTGTCTCGTAAAAGTTGCTGTGCGGCACAAATTATTATTACTAACGTAAGTACATTTCTAAGTCTATACGCTATTGCATAGCATAATAAAAAATGTGGCTGTCAAAGACCATTCGAAAAAATCGGAATGGTGTCGCTATAGTGATTGCTTCGTAAATCTAAGATTCATTCTGTAAAATAATTTCAGTTATCTCTATCTCTGAAGACATTAGTTATGCAGTTCTCAACAAGGGCTATTATTTTCAATCAAGTAGTCGCAAGAAGATCATAAGGGCAAATATAAGATTTTAGAAACATCCAGGAGGGAAACTTGGAGTTTGGGAGAACTGGAAAGATATGTAAAATGAAATGAGCGCCTAGGAATAAGACCATATAGTTAAACAGACTCAACGACACAGAAGCGATTTTGACTAGATCAGATCAGATAGAGAAGGTCAGCAAGTCTTGACTACGAGGTAAATTGGCAACGTTTTCCGCGTTAACAGCAATGAAGTAGCTGTATCCAAGTGTAAAATGGCACACGATTTGAATATTTGATAATGTTAACATGGGCTACCAACGGGCGCTTGCAGCACTAGGGATGCAAGTGATTTCGGCACTGAAATAAT
Source organism: Agrypnus murinus (assembly GCA_929113105.1). Classification (NCBI taxonomy): domain Eukaryota; kingdom Metazoa; phylum Arthropoda; class Insecta; order Coleoptera; family Elateridae; genus Agrypnus; species Agrypnus murinus. Next base: position 69,590,912 of record OV816031.1, on the reverse strand, counting down.
ACACGCATGTTTCATATCAGAGAGGCTTTTCACAAAGGCATCGTTTCTAAAGATTGATTGATACCGGAGTATCGCACGATTCATCTCCAGATTACAGATCGTGAAGGAAGCGCGGCGATAATTAAACAGAATATCTACCACTACCAGAAGAGCCAATATATCAAAGAAAACGCATTCAGTCTAGAACAGTCAAAACAATTAATGACAACGCCATCTTTATACAGCGATTTACGATCGCCCAATGTACGATCTAAAAGAAGAATAACTAGCGTTGGATAATAAATTTATTGTTGATTATTGTGGATATCTGAAAGTAAAAAATACGCACTGGAGCTCTAGAAAAGAACTCGAAACAATAAAATCCACTGAAAAGCCAACTCTTGACCAACTATGAAAATAAGATACCAAACTTAATCGACTTTTTCTTATTTAAGAACACATTAATTAACTTTATAGAAGAAGGATATGAACCATTGTCGTATCACTCGCCAATATAGTTGACATTAAACGGCAAGGTCATAAGAAAGGAGAAAATCATAACTGTTGGAGAATGTCTTAGGGGAGTAGAAGAAAACAAATTTCAAGTATCAGTTTCAATCAAGTCACAGATCACATGTCGCATTGGAGGTGCGGACAGGATGCCACACTCACCTTTAACCTTCAATCAAGTCAATAGAAGAGTTAGAGCAAGAAATACATAAGCTTAAAACGGATATACAAGAAGAAATGTCAAGCAACATCAGAGATCCAGCAATACCAGAGATAATTAAAAGAAGAAGATGAAACAACGCCTGAAGATATTTAATCACAGTAAAAGCACAGCCAGATGAAAGACAACACCAGACCTCGCAAAAACTATCAGACAAGAAATACAAGAAATTAAAAATGTTTTAATCACGTTTAACCTAAGAGGATCACGGATTATTATATATTATTACCACAGGCTATTTTCACTGGTAATTAAATGTAACAGACAGTTTTCTGTTAATTTTCTATTGTAAGAACACCTTGTACATTGATAACAATGTTATTGGGTTATTCTTTTGACGACAACCTGTATACTAAATATATTCAACTTTCAATGTTTGTTTGTTGTTTGTAACGCCATTTAGGTTTAGTATTATTGACTGCAGAATTATCGATCTTTCTTTGCGATAAGTGCAGTTTTATTGTATTTTTTTCTTCTGTTAATTAAATGTAATATTTTATTTACGAATTATCGATTTTTCAAATCACTTTGGTTGTCTGTTTTTGCTAATCAATAATCTCTCTGGCTTGGCATTCTCGCGTCAAGATATGATCAAATTGGCGCTTCAATTTAACCAATTAAAAGGCAGCTTGTTGGTCACAAGACCCACGCTTGTTGTTCGTTAAAAAAAGCTTTGGCTTCTTTCGTTCTCTTGTAAATAACCTTGGCCAAGCGATCATGTAATAATTTTGGTGGTTGATTAAACTTTTGTTTTTAATAGTGAAATTTCCTTTTAATTTGCCAATTATAGTTTGATTAGTGCATATCATAATGTGATACTGCAAATGCATCGTCCACGTCCCTTTTAAAAGAGCAATAAAACCCTCTTATTTTAATTAAAATTTCTTGTTTTATTGATGTGATCAATCAACTTTTCTTTACAGTATCGATCATTATTTATAGGGAAAGTCGATACGAACTTAAATATATCCAAATATTAGCTGAAGGAAATCGATATAGACTTTAGTTCAAGAAAATATTGACCTGCACTTGCAATCAAGCTGGCGTTTCGACAGACAAAATCGACAGATCTTAAAACTTAGTTTGCGAAGAGAGACTGCGAGCTTCACATTTGCTTGTTTGAGTGATGTTAATTGCGAATATGGTTATGCAGTCCTTAGTATTTTGAATCCCCACAAGTGAATCACTGGAAGCCTGTTCCAAAAAGGCTGATAATAACCTGGTGATTATTTCCAACGAGTCATTTGAAGTAACGTTTGTAAACCAAATTAGGTTTATAGAAATAACCAGGTGGGTTCTTTATATCCTATTTTTTGTGGAAGCGTTAATTAATTTATTTGATCAAAATTTAAGAGTGAATCGTTATAATTATGTGATAGAAATTTTAAAGTTGCAATTTAAAGAAAACTTTTGATATGAGAATAAGTAAATTTTTATGAGATTCTGAATTTAATTTTTCAAATAATATTAATAAACTGCAAACCTAATAACGATCATACTACGAATTTGCAAAGTATATTTTTAATTTAGTTGTATTATAATCCATGTTAAGATATTATTTAAATAGCAACTGAATGCCTTTACTATCTAATGATTTTTTTATGCAAATAAATAAATAAATAAATAAATAAATGCTATTTTTGTGTTATTTCTTGTTTACTTTTTACTATGTGCTATTTTGATGTAATAACAGAGTGACGGAATTCGGTCCTTGCATAATTGAGGCTGATTCATTTTAAGATCTAGAGCTCCGTATTGTAGAGCATTAACGTTATTCTTTTATTAATTAAATTAATTGTGCTGGCGCCCCTATCTCCATAGCTCTATGAATTTGCTCCAATTCACCTATAACCTGCCTAAATCTCAAAAGAGGGTGAGAGTTCTCATTTTATGATACTTAAGCTAAGTCGAGGCATAGATAAGTTGTATAAAGTAAATACTTTTGTTTCTTTTTGTAAAATAACTTGTTACAAATTGACAGTCCCATCGTGAGGCTATTGTTTATCAAAATGTTTTAGTTATACTGACAACAGATCCCTATCACACAAATTGGACTGATAAATAATGAAGATGTAAAGCAAAAGAAATTCAAATATTAAACACTTGAAAACCGGACTATCTCAACAAAGTGTACTGGATTCTGTCCTGTACTTATTATACACCAGTGACTTACGTAACCAGAAGATCTTAGCGTTGCTACTTTCGCTGACGACATGATACAGCATAGAAGAAGCAAAGACAGTAAATATTTCTCGAATCAAGCTGTGAACCAAATAATTTATAATAAAACTGAATGTTACAAAGTCGCTACAGGTCAACTTTACCAACATAAGAATGTAGTATTTACCAGTGCTTATTAATAATAATGTTATACAGTTTTGTATCGAAATGCTTCCAAATATTAAAATAGAATGCTCTGCACATGCTTCGACTGATTAGGCATTTCTTGAGAGCTTACATAGAAGTAATTTATCTTTTATGCAAGCTTTCGAGAAAGGCCTAATCGACCGAAACACGTGTAGAGCAGCAGAGTAGAGCGATTGGGGTTTCACCAACCCCTAAGTGCATTTGGCGAACCCATGGAACACATACTACTACGGCACCTTCGTACGGTACATGTCGGGTCTCTACTGTTAGGTAGAGTCGGACGAGGATATGTCGTACAGGTCTTTGATTGGTACGTCGAGATGGGCAAAAAGATTTAAAGTTAGTCAAATTATAAAAGCAGTTCTGTCTATATCATTGTAAATATACTTGCTGGAGTTAATATAGCAAACAATATCCAATAAATCTTCGTATATACACAAAATGGTGCTTTATTGATCACAAAAAACAAATAAGTAACCGTCGTTAACATAATAGTCTACAAATATAAAAACGAAAATCTAACCATTATTTAGAAAATAAAGGATACGTCATTTAATCACTATTGTTTTCCTCTGTGGGAAAATTGTTGGATGGTGAATATATGGAAATTGTATATGGCGATGGAAGTTATAATTTGAGCAGCAAAAACAAATATACCGGCACTGGAAATGGCGATAAAGTAGTAAAAGTTAAATATTCTGTCAATGGTTTGGAAGAAGAATTGTGACAAATCAAAGGAAAGCACTGGCTCAACTAAGCAAAAGGTAGAAAAGTATTTTTTCTTTGAAAAACCATTGTAGAGCGATAATTAAGCTACTTACACAATCAGGTTTATGCATTATATTTTAAATTTATAGTCGGTTAGTTTCGAAGTTACGTCACAACCTAGAGAATCCAACATCGCATTGAGATAAACTTTTCATGGATATTTCTTTGGTTTTACATGGCTCCCAACTTATTACGCAATCTTAATGCTAAATAAGGATTTACATAATTTATTTATGAATCACGCTTATTAAATCTGTTTTAAAAGATTATATAAGGCATTTTAAAAATAGGGAGTTTGAAGGTTATTACAAAACTTAATTAAATCCTTTGATAATTAAAAAAAAATAACTTATATTAAATTTGATAAAAAAATTATATATTTATGTTTATTTGTTTCGCTAACCAACGTGGGGCGTATTAGTATTTATCACACTGCTATCTTAATGCTGTTTCATTGCATTTTTATTTGGTTTGTCCCAATGTGGGACAAATCTTAATTTTACCTTCTTAAAACGATGCATCGCAATATTTATATATTTTATTTACTGTTGGCCCCACTCTATATTTTTACCCAGGACCTTAAAATCCAAAGGGCTGTGCCACCACCGTTACGGTTAATCAACCATGACTAGGTTGCAAGCTACGAAAATTTTTATTTCTTCAGTCTCTATATAGAAGTTGTACGCCTAACGTTGTTGGAGAAAACTTAAGTTACTCTTCATTTTCAGTTCATACCCGAAAATTGTTGTTTATCCATTGTCTCTGAAAACTTTAGTGTCTATAACCAAAAATAGAATGTTTTGGTTTGCAAAATCAACATGATTTTATTTTGTTGCTAAAATGCAACGAGATCACCGATAACCTTGAATCTCTCTAAACAATGTATGTGTTTTATACAATTAATGATGCTGGGATTGTATATGGTGGCCATCGGGCGTGTACAAAGTTACCGTCTTTCTTGTTTTCAAGTTAGGTATTTTCAATACTAACTACTTATAATATACCTATAAAAGAAAATCTATGCACACTACATATAAGTACACTTTACATTAATATATTTATATTAAAAAATGTTAAAGCTTACTATTCCAAGTGTTGACGCAATAAGTCCCATGCATCTATAAAACGGATTAATGGCCATCTTCCAAAAAAAATCCCAAAACTTCACACACAATTCACATAATTATAACGAGCGTGTTGTAATTTTAAAGGTAACTTAATACTAGTACATTTAATCTAAACAATTTTTCGCGATAAAAAAACATTAAAAGTGATGGAGGCCTGATAAGGACAATGAAATCTAAATGAAATAATAATACAATCGATGATAACAGATCCTATTTATCGGAATTTACAAGGAAGGTATTTTTAAATATAAATAATACTTGGTATAATGTGACGTTTTCTTTAGTTTCAAAAATAAAATATAAAGTTAATTTCGATAATTGTTATTAAGTGATACTACTAATTCATCACTGCCACTTTATACATTGATAAGGATAAGGAATTGGGACTGCACAGTATATATACCTTTTTGTTTCACTTGAGAAAAATATACTTATCTGATAAGCGACTTACAAAAATGATTCACGTTTATAACTATTTTCGAGATTAACAACACCAGTAATGTTTTACAAAAGGAAGATGTACACAATCAATAGGTTCATATATCATTCTATAACGCGGATTTTCCTAACTCATGAATTACGTTTGAATGTTTAAGTGTAAACAAGTAACGAAATAATGATTTATTGCAATATAGTAACATATTTAGAGATTACACGGTCACGATAAGTCATCTCAACTTGTGATTTATGTCTTTGAATTGCCCTTTAAATGGGCTCTACAATGATACCTGACTTGACCCAGGTTCTTATTTAAAATTTTTATGACCATTATTGGCTTAGGCTATAAACGCATTGTTCAGTTGGTCTTCAATCGTAAACTTGACGCAGGACATTTTTTAAAGAGACAGTTAAAAGACAATTTAAATAAGAAAAATCTGAGTAGTCACAAAATCAGCTGTGCTCAGTGGTAATTATTGGATGCCTAAATATGTATATGTAGCTAACAAATATTGCTCTTTAACAAAACAATGTGACGTATCTGCAAAACGGTATCTCGATATTTCCTCTGAGCACCAATAAATTATAATGTACATTATTAGGTATATAGTAGATCATATTTAACTGTTAAAGATTATTTTACAAATGAAATATCATAAACTGAATCTTGCTTTAACAATAAATATAAGAGATACTGGAGTTACTTAAAAAACTTTCAGACTTAGATACACAATATATTTAGATACTTCTCAGTTCTCAGGTAGTTTGTCACGTGGTGACTGAGGTCAGACGTAGTTATGTTATTAATGCAGACATAGGCGCCCGCAGATATTATATTATTATACAAAATTTTCAATAAAATTCAAATTGTTCAACTTCCAGGGGGGGGGCAAGCGCCCCTCCTTGCCCCTTTTCCGGGCGCCTATGAATGCTGTTGCAGGTATCGAAATTAAGAAAAAGTATATACATATACTCTATAGTATACAGCGTGACCGGCGTTAGAACGCATTAATTTTCAAGGGTAATAGAAGACATCAAAAGGAACAAAAAAGTTTAATACAACTTTGTTCTAGAACGTACTACTTTTTCAGAAAAAAATAATAAAGTTGGAAACTTTAACATCATTTTGCCGCGTTAATAATAGTACCTTAATTATGGCACTTTGTCGGCAGATGCATCTCATCTATCACAACAACAAACCTTAATAACGTTTTATCCTATCGTATGTTGTTTCCGCGTAAAATTGAATTCTTTTTACAATTACAAATTTATTTACTCAATTAAGAAACGTGACAACCCTGTAAAGTTTGTAATAAAATTTGCTCCACATTCGCACAAAATGCTGATGTGGAGGTTTCTTGACATTGAAATAAAGCAGGTTTTGAAGAATATTTGGATCAATGCCTGAACGCAACTGTGTGAATAATACCCTTTTATTATTAGAGTGAGATCATACTGAGTTGGTAGTTTGTTGAACTTTGAAATAATAATTTGTCAATAAAGCACTTTGTTCTTCTAATAACAGTTTTTAATGATTTTATAAGAGAATATCTTTTAAAGAGAAGATTTATATAATTTGAATTAGATAATTGGGTTAAGGGATTTTGCTGATACCTCGTTCTGGTTACATTAAAAAATCTTTAATTTTATGGTAATTAGGAGTCTTAATCAAATTTTTTACATAAGATAGTATTTTTTATTAAAATAACAAATACGTCAAGAAATTTTGAAAATATTCCGGAAATTAATAAATATAAAATGTAGATCAATTACTGTGTCTTATTTTTACAGTTGGTTTGTTATGAATCAGCGTGATTTTAACGTACAACGTACAAATTTTGTTTACGGTGCCGATTACAATTTTCGCAGAATTAGTCACCCGATTAATCTGCTTGGGATGTTTATTATTTTTAAACAACGGCTTTCATCATCAGTTTGTTTGTTTGATTTTCTAAAACAAGGTCAAGACTCAGCTGCGATTATACTTAAAAAAGGCTGCCAGATATGGCAATAGTTTTTTCTAAGTTACTCTAAAGCTTATTAACATAGAAAAAAAAATTATTAAGCCTTTTTTGTTCCTTTTGATGTCTTCTATCACCCCTTAAAATTAATGCGTTCTAACTCATGACACCCTGTACATAGAAAGTTCTACTTGTTCGGCTGTCTAGCTGTTAGATTGGAAATGTGTTTAAAACTTAGCACTTGAAATTACCTTGTTAGGCAGCTGACCCTAAATCACCCTATCGAGGTCATTCGATACTAAAACTAAGATTAGTACTAATATTTATTTTAAAAATAACAGTGCAGACAAAATTTATGCCTCGGCTATCTACTTTGATCTGACTTTTTCGGGGGTCAGAGGTCAAAAGTTTCAGCCGTTCAAATTCAAAAGTTCACGACCGAATGCCGAAAACCGGATTCGAACTTGTCAACAGATGTTTGAATTCGTATGGGACCAAAATCTCCAGAAATGTGCAAACTGGCGATTTTTTCAAAAATCTGGTAGTCGCACCTAGCCATATTACCATCTTATATATAAAAAAAATTGTAAAAACTATCTGCTCTAGTGATGATCCTTGTGGTTAATACGATACTGATTCTATACATGACGTAGAATATAATCAGGACTGCGTTTTTATATTTTTTTACAAGATTAGAAGTAGTAGTAGAATCCAAGATTTGCTTTTCAGTATATTTGCCTCTTTATAAGCTCGGTTTCTGTATGTCCCACCCCCAAACCACCTATATGATTGGACTCAACATGAAGTAACGAGTTGCAGTGGCTGGGTCTGGTGGGCGTAATTTTATATTAATGGGGTGGTTAGTTTTTGTCAGTGTATTTACCCCTTTTATAGACTCGGTACCTGTATTTCAAAGCTTGCTTGTACATTTACGGATCTTGGACGCGTCACAAGGTCCGTAGATGCAAAGCAAGCTTTGAAATATAGGTCATCGCAATGTCGCCATTTTCGCGCTCAGTAAAAGTTGCAATACGGCTGCTATCGAAGCCGATACGATCATCATATGAGGCGCATGCCGTTCTAAACCGTTGCCTTAACGCTTAGTACCCCAATGAAATCAAGTCGAGTTGTCGATTATTCCTGTTTGTCAATTAACATGTTCCGTCATTTTCGCGTTACTGCATAGTGGAAGTGTATGAGATGACCTATATTTCAAAGCTTGCTTCTACGGACCTTGAACGCACCAAAGATTGACCTGCATTCTGGCGGAATTTTATAAAAGCTAATTGTGCGTAGGATAATTATCAAATTGGAAGATTTGAAGGTTTTGTTGCAATTAAAACATTCCCCCTCATTGGTTGCCTAGATAATCATCTACCGCATATCGAAGTCATTTTGTTTAATTTTGTAGCTGTACAACGCCATCTATATTTATTGGCGCGTCCCAAGATGCTTAAATTAAAAAATCCGCCTACTTTATAATTCTATCATATCAATTATTTAGTACCAAACATCCATTTTATGTCTTGAACTCGACCGCATGCTTTTTGGGTTATGCTATATAACTATAGTAAGCCACGTGATATCTTCTTCTCCAAATAATCTCTACGATTTTCAGTTCATGAAGAAAACTCTTTCACCTTTGCCTTTTACCAAAACGTTCTAAATGATTTATATTACCTTTTATAGTATAACTTTTAACTGGTAAATATTGCCTCCTTTTGGTAAATATTACTACTCGAACGGAAGCTCGTACTGCTTCTAACGATCAGCCGTCTACATCTTAATTAAAATAATAAATCTCTGTACGTGATTTAAACCTAACAGTAATAAATACATTCTAAGTAAATTATTTGAATGAACTTTATTAGTACGAATATAAAGTAGATCCTATATAGATCAGAATAGAACATCAGTTGCAACAACAACAGCACAACGCAACATGAACACAGCATTTACAATAAATCTTAATTGTAAAATAATACAAAGATTTTAAATTAAAAATTCATACATTAATATCTATTATTAGAAAACCCGAAAGCATTCTGAGGGCGATTTTTAAGAGCAGACTTTAATTGTGGAGGTGGTGAATAGTCTGGACTAGGTACTCGAGGTTCCGTTGGATACACGTACGTCGACTGAGGTACTTTAGGTGGTGCTATATTATGTGGTGGACTTTTTGCACCTTGTCGACCTATTTTCGCCAGACGTTCGTTCGTGCTCGAAATCGGCGGCAGCTTTGGCAAACTTTCTGGACCTCCACGAGCATTCCAAGGCGTTGTGTAGGAATCATTCCGATTAAGGTTAGGTCTCTCATCATTCCAATTGTAGGCGGGGTTATTGAAACCTTTGTTTGGCGTGCTGCGAATAAAATAAATTACATATATTTGAATGGTTAACACACAATTAGAAAACGTACGTCACTTGGCCAAATGTATCAGAGTTATTATTGAGGTTGTTTCTGTGTGTTCCGCCTTCTTGGGACTAGAATTTAAAAAAATGCAAAAAATATAAATAACTCTAAAAATAAACTTTTATTTTTACCTCGGAGGCTTTTAAACTTAACAATATAATGACGACGACGAAAGTAACGTTTACCATCCACAATATAAATCCTTTAGCTACTAGAGTCATTACTACACCACACGCTAAAGGCGCGAAGCTTATCAAGTAAGGTGTAGGGAATAGTGGAAACTGCATTACCTAAAATACATATATAACCATAGAAATTGTTAATAATGTTCATAAGTCTAGTCTTTTTTAACCTTGTTGACGTGTTGTACAGTAGTATCAAAGTCAGCTGCTAGTAAGCTTGCCAATATAAGATCACATAAACAAATTATGAACGTCCAACCAGCCCAAGAAATAAGTATTGTTCTTAGGGTTTTACCTTTTTGTTGCTGTAAGACTCCTAAAATAAAATGGTCAGAATAATAAAGAATTGCAATGACTAACAACTAAAACTGAAAGAGACTGTACCTGTCAATTGCATTATCGAAACGGCTATCCAAACTATAGAAAGAATAAAATATAGAATTACCCATCCAAATAATACTTTTGACGTTACAAAGACATCATCGGCTTCAGCTTCAACTTCGGCTGAAATGCATTTTTGAAATAGGTACTCTTATAATTGGTAGATAAATAAGTCATTGTTATTTAATAATTACAATTTAAGTAGGCGTTTCCAATCGTCCAACTTAATGCGTGTCCATAAGTTTCTGGTTTTTTTGTTATATCAATTACTTCAGGTTCCCATGCTTTCAGGTATATCAAAGCTGCCAACAAGGTAAGAATGATCCATACTAAGCCTTGTACCTTAAAAGGAGATTGTATATTAGATTTTGTTAGTATTAGCTCTTTTATTTTCTATAGTTCTAATGTGACTTCAAACAAAGCTGCATGAGCGGCTTTTAAAAATTTATTAAAATTGATATGTGAAGGTAATATACTGAACAAATGAAATCCTTGAAAATAAGTAGTTGGTATTTACAAAACTTGATCAGTTCAGTTTAACAGACGCTAAGAAAAATTTAACAACCTACATTTCACAAGCACATGTCCAGAAGAAAACGACAGCGAACAAGGAAATTACAAAATACCAATTTTCGACAAAGTAAAAGACTTGATAACTTCAACTAGCAATGTAGAATAAATAATAATAGATACACAAAAGTACCTTGAATAAATAATTGCGCTGGAGGTGCGCTTTGGGTGCGTTGTGCTGGCTAGTAACAATAGACTGATCAACATGACCATTATTGACTAATCTTGATATCGGGAATGAAGGATAGGTTGTAACGGTAACAAATTTAACTGCCTAGGAGTTATTAAATAAACCCAGTATTATATTATGTATAATATTTGAAACTAATCTCTCGTTGTTAAAATAAAACTTAATACTACCCTGTATTACAACGTCTCGAGTTTATTTCTCATGATTTATAGTGAAATTAATACAAGTTGGTATTGCAATATTTCAAATGTTATTCATGCTTGTTAAAACGAATTTAAAAGATAAGCTGATCTCTAGATGTATTTTATTGTTATTTTATGATGACTTCTTTTTATCACATTTATCATAGTTATAAAGATTGGATAACCTGAGAAAATAATATTTTTTTTGTTAAGAGAAAACACGCTTTACTTTAAGAATTGATTTAAGTTGAGATAAAAATATTAAATACAGAGGTATTTTTTTTATTTCACACCTACACTACGGGGAAACCAACATCTAAGGTCATCTGTCCCCCATCTAACATGTAACACGAATACACACGTCCATAGTTGAGGTGGCGAAATTTTCCAATTAGAAAAATTCCGCCGCCCCAAGTGGGATTCGAACCCACGACCCTTGGAACACGAGTGATGCACTGACACCACTCGTCCACCGCCGGCCCAATACAGAGGTATTATTCGTCTTTTTGTCATTAATCAATCGTGACATAAACTAAATGTTCCAGGATTTTTGATATATCTCTTTATTCGTTTAATCCATGCTAAAGAGTGTTTATTTCTTTTCTTGTGAAATTTAGAATTTGAAGAAATCAAGTGGTAGTAGTCAGAACTCACCATAGGGTCAGCGAGAGTCTGGACTTTGGAGAGACAGCGGTTTGTGCATCATTAAATCTGTTTTGTGGGAATGCTTAAACTTTAAAGTTGAAATATTTGCTTACCCAATTCAAATTAAGTGAGGATTCCGTTGAAATGTACCGTACCGTTAGACTGTATATGCGTTGTGGTAGGTTTTGAGATTTCTGAAATGCTTTTTGTGGCGATTGTTTAAAATCTATTAAATCTATTATTGCTTAGGTTCAAACAATTTTCAAAAGTAGTTTTATAATTCTCTACTTTTATTTTTACTGAATTTTAATGCATGGGGAATTCTCCTCTTTTAATTTCTGAATAGAAATTATTTGACAAATAAAATGTTTTTAAAATATAACATTGTGAGGTTTTGGGAAACATCAAATTGCTTGTCGCGCATTTTTTTGTTTAACACTTTCATAATAATAATTTTGCAAGGTATTAATGTAATATTAACAATTGATCGATTTTCACTCTTTCCAAATTGGTGATAGATATGAATTTAATATCAATTATTAAATTACGATAATTTACATACAATTTGGTAGCGCTCAGTTCAATTTTTATTGAAATAATTTTTATTTCTTCTTAAATCTAAATTCATTAAGCTTTTCAATTAACTCCGACGACCTGAAAGTAATTTAGTTTAAAGTAACAAGAGGCCAAAGCCGCTTTGGGTGTTCTAACATAATTCAAAGTATTTTTTAAGACATTTTTTAATCATTTAAATTTTTGTCGTTAAAAGGTTTACAAACGAGAGCTTTTAAAAAGCATTTAGAGCCATGTGAGATTCATCTTAGACGCAAATGTTGCTCTCCTTGAAATATAAAAAGCGCCGACTGATAATTTAATGTTACAAATAAAAATGTATGTTTGACCATTCGGGAGCATGGCCGTAACTAGATAATTTTTCTGGGGGGGGGGGGGGGGCTAGGTTTATAAACGGCTCCATAGAGCGCGCGAGTTTTAAACGTCCAGCCGCTCAATTGGCATTTTCTGGGGTGGGGGCATGGCCATTCCACAGTTTCCATTTTGACGGTACGCATGTCTAGACTTTTAGGATCTGAAGGATGTAATGTTTAAAAATTTCTGAGATTCACAATTGTTCACAAATTCTAGATATCTTTTAGAGATTCTAATTAAGAGATTTAAGGTAATTTTAGATTTCAATGCAAGTGTTATTTCAACCATTTGATAATGAAATGTTGTGAAGGTGAGCCTTTACGATTCTCGAGATTTGACGGATATATTTTTTAGACTTCAAAGTTTGAAGATTCCAAAATTTGAAAGAAAGAAGTTATGTGGATTTTACTTATTTTTTTTTTACTTATAGCTTTCGAGTTCCATAATTTCAACGTTCCACTCTTTGAAACAATAAAATTTTCCGATTTTAAGAAATTTCGTGAAATTCGGAGGCAGAGTTGTTTCTATTGTCCCGGCTAACAAAATTCACTAAATCCACTTTACGACGATTTATTAGTAGTAACATCGCAAAACCTCATAAAAATATCGCAAAGAATAACTTAATGAGTAATAGCTCTATAGCGTTTTCTTATTAATACTATATAAATTTTTCCAAACCAATCGGTGGTTTTCATTTCTTTTTATCCTAAAACATAGTTATTAGAAAAAGCTTTATTTGATGTATAAACTCGAGATAAGGTGCTGCCAGACATTTTAAAGTTGAGGTGGTAGATGATGAAACCATTAACTCAATAACTACGGTTATTACGTAACAACAAAGTCCACCCTCCGTATCGTTGATTTAAAACGATGTCTGTTGTGGTTCCTGTGATATTCTAAGTGGAACCTCTACCTCTACCTCTACCTCTGGATTTTCATACTTAAAACGTAATAGTTCCATTTAATCCCGAAATCACGATGACGTCATATCCGGTACCAGCACATCTTCTAAAATGGCTTCTAATACTGATTTCGTGAACTAAAGGTCGAGATATACAAAATATTTTTAATTGTATTGCTAGGGTCAGAAGCTTGTCCGAATTATTGAGTGTATACTGTTAAACGGGAAGAACCCTTTAATTGTTTCTATTTCGGTTATTATGCATTTTAGCCTTGTGGTACCTCAATACTTTTCTATTTAAAATCACATTTTTTATCGATTTTCCTACTTAAAAATTAATAGTTTTAGTTAATCCCGAAAACCTGATGGCGTCATATCCGGTACCAGCACATCTTCTAAAATGGCTTCTAATACTGATTTAATGTTAACTGGTTCTATCTCCGTTATTATGTATTTTAACCCTGTGGTACTTCAGTACTTTTCGATTTAAAATCACAGTTGCTATCGATTTTCATACTTAAAAATTAATAGTTCTATTTAATCTTGAAAACCCGATGACGTCATACCCGGTGCTAGCACATCTTCTAAAACGGCTTCTAATACTGATTTCGCAAACTATAGATATACAATAGTATATTATTATACGAGTTGTATAAGACGGTCTATTGTAGCACGAGTTGTTTGGGACACGACGAGAGAAGCGAGGAGTGTTCCAAAGGAACGAGTGCTACAATACGTCTTATAAAACAAGTATAGTATACTATTTTTTGTACTTTGCGCCATTAATTTTATAGAAATTGTAAATTCAAGCTATTAAAAGCATTGCATTACAATCTAGTGATTTTTGCGTTTAACATGTGGTAACACTATAAAATGACTTTTCGCGTTTTGTGAGGTTAGAATTTGTCAAGATTAAATGTGTTTATATGTAATATAAAACAAATGTTACCAATCTTACAAAACAAAGAGTCTCCAAAAACGATGTTATAATAGTCTCTATTATGAAATCGTTTTCGGTGTCACAATGAGCCCATTGTGAACGCAAAGTACAAAAAATATTTTTAATTGTATTGCTAGGAACAGAAGCTTGTCCGAATTATTGAGTGTACACTGTTAAACGGGACAGAACTCATTAATTGGTTTTATCTCCGCTATTATGCGTTTTAGCCCTGTGGTACTTCAATACGTTTCTGTTTAAAATCATATTTGCTATCAATTCTTATGCTTGAAACCTAATGGTTTTATTTAAGAAATATTCCGATGACGTCATTTACGGTACCAGCACATGTTCTAAAATGGGTTCTTCTAATTTCGTAAACTAGAGGTCAAAATATACAAAGCTTTTTAATTGAATTGCTAGAGCTAGAAGCTTGTCCGAATAATTGAGTGTAAAATGTTAAATAGGGTATTCCGTATATTTTTAAATTTGAAAGTTTAACCACACCTACGCTTTAGACCACGCCTAATCTGCTAGATTCTGAGCACAACAACTTCGCAACATTATACTTGAGTTTGTTTCAGTAAGAAAGCATGAAGTTTGCAGTTGGTACCAAGATCAAAAGCGCACAAATAAAAATTGGAAAGTATTTAGAAAGAAAAGTAGATTACTGAACCAGCTGAGTTATTAAAATTCTCAGTACACTTTGAATATTTTACTTTGGGTCACAGTGAAACAGTTATGGAGGTTTCCATTTAGCTGAATTGTACTCAAAATCCAATGACGAATACAACAAAAATTAGCTGAAATATTGTGCATACCTTATTGTTAGTGTATTTTGTATTTCAAGAAATAAGTTTTTCATATTATGTAGCAAAATATCTTACCTGACACGTACTAAATATCTAGGTGCCACTTACTTTTTTCTAGATATCTCTAATCGCTACATTACATTAATCATTATCCATTTGTTTCAACTTTCAACTATGAAATTTTGGCAAGTTAAGGAATGTTTACGCAAATTTTATCAAAATGAAATATGTAACTGAAGAGATAAGAGATGTTTCTATAGAGATGAGATTATGATTAAAGCATAGACAGAAATCAATAAAAATTAGTATCGCACGTGAGAATACATGTAAAAAGCAAAAGATAATGAAAAAATTAACTTACTATCCCCAGAATTGCAGCAGTGACACCAAAAGGTTTTAATAAAGGATGTTGGGATTCAACAGCAGCCATATTATTTATTGGATTTTTTTATACATACATTACGAAGCAAAACGGGGTACCTACTAAATTCTTATCTATAGGTACGTATTGTGATAAACAACTAAACTTGTAAAAGTGATAAGACAATAAACGTTAATCGATAATAATGTGATATTCTACAAAGAAACGAAAGTATTTGAGATATCTGTTGATAATAATTTTTACAAACTACTAATCTATATGCATAGTCTATGTGTTTATGTCATCATTTCATCATACCCTTTTTAAGCAGAAAAGCGAATTACACTTATTAAAATATGTAATTAATCACTCAATTCCTTTAATATTTTACAATAAATCTTTCCTAAGAAAAATCAGTCGTAACCTGCGTGCTCGTCATTACAAATAACTCCAAAAATTAAAATAAGAAAACTCGATCTATAGTGTATGAAAAAAAAACTTGTGAAACTTTTAACTAATCCTTTGATTTTTATTATATTTTATTCTATAGTTATGACTACGCTAAAACTTTGTTAGCCTAATAAGTTAATGGGTGTATTCCAAGACACTTTAGCAAAGTATGACTTTGTTTCGGACGGAGCCGGACATTTTGGCGCGGCCGTTTAGACGCGACCGTTTTGGCGATGTACACTTCGGCGCGGGTACACTTTGGCGCGGGTACACTTTGGCGCAAGGACACTTTGGCGCAAAGACGCTTTGGCGCAAGGACACTTCGATGTAGGCCACTTCGGCGCGAGTTACATATATCTTTTATTTTCATACATCAATTCACTTTAATACTTAAACTGCAAGTCTATTTTATGCAGTTTGCTGTATTGTAATTTGTTCTACTTATATTCCATAGTATATTATAATTATAATCATATTCCAGTTAATGTAAATATTATTTAAATTAAGTCAGTTCCAGAGTGCCAAGGTCCCCTTGAAACCAAGCACAAGCTAAATATAGAAACTTTATCAGGCCTCGTTCGCTATGCATTTCTTCTGAGAATCGTGGGAGTCAAAGTCAAGTAAAGAAACTCGCATTCAGCCACACGCTGGCGGCATAACCTATAAATACAGCGTCGAACTGCAACCTTGCCAGAGTTAATTCATTCAGCAAGCAGTAACGTACTAGACCACCGATCAATGAAAGTGTAGTGTTTGTAACGTAAAGTCAAATTTGTCGACTTAGACATGTTTGGTATTTACCAATAAATACTTTATTAAATTCTGGTTTCCAAATCTTTTTTATAACTCGCAGAAACAGTTAAGGTAATAAATACACTATGATTCACGAAATACAGTATTCAACGAATACGGTATGATGATTAAAAAATCAATATTTGCCAATGAACAAAGGTTCGTATGTACTGCCAGAGGGCTTATCAATAATTTCGTGAGTATTCGTTATTATTAGTGTACTTAGCTGTTTAATTAGCTAGTAGAAATGCATTGGCATCTGAAAAATGAATGTCGCTGAAGGATAGTGTCTCCTGAAGGGTCGGACCTTATTCATATCCAACGTAATGGATATTCCGGAACTGATGCTAGTGTAATTAAATCAACGTTAATTACAAACATTGTTGCAAAAAATGATAGTTGTCACTAGATATTTTTTTGTTCTTCTTTAATACACATAATCTAGAAATTTCATAGCAACTCTTTAGAAACTATTTTTTGAACATACTGTTTAAAACGAATGAATTTATTTTTCAATATTAATGATTTAGCGACATAATTATTATTTAAAAATAACAGATTAATCATATTTGAGGCGTATAGTTAGTAAAACTAACCCATTGCTACTTTTTTTATTTTAAGTTTTTTGCACAAGGGTGTTTTGTTTCTGATTTCTGGACAGATCTTCACTATTATCAACTAATTTTTGTACTACAGAATGACTTTTGTTCTAAATCCGGAATAATTGTTGAGTACTACGTAAGTTTTTGTAATTTTGTAAAGAGTGAGCTTTGCATCTACACTACGCTTCATTTTTAAATTAGGGCGGTTTTCTGTCCTGTAATAGGGCCTTTCGTAGCAACGAGTGCGCATGCTCAGTTGTTGAAACTGCATAGTTACCTAAACGGTTCATAGAGCGCGTTTGAGTCAAAAATATGATCTGGCAACATTGTCCAGCAGGACATCGTCAACTGTCATTTGAAACAAACACAACAACAAAAAGATGGCTACTTCCTTGCCTTTTTATAGTGTTACTTTAAATGAAAATGACGTGCCTGGTGCTTCATTGGGAAATAAGAGACCATCAGAACTGACAAAATTGCAGCTTCAACGGTTTTTAAAGTGTAGAAATGTTTGTACAAGGGGAAATAAAAACGAACTGATTGTGAGGTTAGTATAAAATTGTTGCTTCTTATTAAACATTACTAATGCACATTTTTCTTATGTAACTGCCGAGAATCGCGAATTACTAATGCATGTGCAAGAGCAAGTGCAATATTATTTTTATTATTTTCACCGTTTTCACCATTTAACCTAATACGTTTGACAGTTGTCAGTTAATCGCAATCGCCAATGTTGCCACATTTCTGCAAACATTCATAAAATTCACTTTCGCGCGGCGCATGCGCCACTAATATTTCTGTAACGAAAGGCCCTATTAAGTAGTAACTAGTGTGGATCCAAAAATTTAAATTAGTGACTGTATCAAATCCCTGGTCCAATATCTTTTTACAGTAGAGTCAAAATTCGTGAAGTGGCCCACATATTTATCAGTGGTGTGGTATTCAATGTTAATATGAATTTTCCTATGTCATTTAATGGTAGCAACCAACGATTAGAGAGGGCTAAGATAGGAAACTGGCATAAGTGTACTATGAAAAAAAACGACTACTCTTTTTATGGTCTAATTTCCCCTGAAACGTTAGATGTCGCAATAATCGCTGCAATATCAGGGCCGTTCATATTCGCTGATGGCGTACATGAATCAAGCTGGCCATGATAATATGACTGGCGCTGAATTAAGAGCCAATAGAAGTCGCGACGGTCGCTACAACATGAATGGCGCTAAATTCACAATAGTGAATGTATATTAAAAATACTTATTCAATCTCCAAGATTATCTAAAGAAATAAATCTACTGATTTGTTTATTGACATTATAACGTTGCTTACTACATCTTTTAATAAATCGCCACCTATCTTTATTTCTGCACTGAAATAAGAAGAAAAAGTAACCCTAAACAGCAATTGAAGTGAGAGGGGATACAAAAAAAATATTGTTTGGATGATCCTTTTTATTACTATTGCAATTTTTTACGAAAGCTCTTTGAGCAAATTTACTGGTGCAAATTGGAGATCCATGTATGACATATTTTCTTTCTTCGATAACCCAAAAAGAATGCAAAGTACTAAAAAGCATTTGGACATTTTTGGTAGGGATTTAAATAAATTTTATTTTACCTAACTACCTTCATCTCGATAAACCTAATAGTTTCCGAGAAAACGACAATAACCGTTAGGGGGCGTGGTTTACCCTCATTATTTCTTCGAGCTCACCACCTACAGGTGTTGACTTTTAGGGAGTTATTTAACAACCCACAAGGAAGCCCTATGCAAAAATCCACGAACTTACCTCAACTTTCCACTATTTTTTCTAATTTGACTGGACTATAAACTCTCTAAAGTAAACTAAAGCTTAACTCCCTCTAATTTTTGGTAGCAACCTTAACCTTAATTTATTGATTTTGTATAATTTTTTATTTTTAGTCAAAGCTAAGTTATTAACAATAACATATTTGCAAAATGGTTTAAGAAAAATTTATTTTTCTAAACTACTAAAGCATTAAATTCCAAATTCTTCGTCAAATCTCTGCATAAGGGAATCATTTGTAATAAGAATTTAATTTGTTTATTATAAGTCCCTTATTGTTTATAAAGAATATTATGCCTGTTCAAGAATATTTACTTCTTCTTAATTTTTACTTCCCTATGTAGAGATTTTTCGAAGAATTTTGATTTTAATGTTTTAGTAGTTTAGAAAAATGAATTTTTCTTAAATGATTCTACAAAAATGCTATTGGTAATAACTTTTAAAAAAATCAAAAATTTTATAAAATCGATAAATTAAGGATCAGGTTACTACCATTAAATAACTTAAGGAAATTCATAATAACATTGAATATGGTACTAGTGATAAATACGTGGCCCACATGAATTTTGTTTCAGTAGGTAACACTTATAAATGGATACTGCTTAGTGTTTATAGTTTAGTGCTTAAGAAAGTCAAAAAACACTGGAATAAAGCAAGTTAACCAATCCAAGCGAAATTCTTGAATTAACCAGGTGTATGCGTGTACATACGAATAAAAAAGATTACACTGACAGCAGGGTAGCTTGTCCCAACAAAAATTAGACGTTTTTTGTAATATCTCCGAAAGTTCTACCCTAATTTGCCGCGGAAAAATTTACATGCACCGAACTATTTTTTCGTCGAAGCATGCCTGCATTCAAGTGTCCCGACGCGAAGTGTACCTGCGCCGAAGTGTCACTGCGCCGAACTGTCTACATACGTATATGGATTTGCATTAAAAATATAATTTAACGTAAAACATTAATTAAACAAAAATACGAGTAAATTAACTTTTTTTAAAAATGTATAACTTTTATATTTCAAATAATAATAATATTGCATGTGCTGACATCTATGACGTTTTAATAGAACTACTGATCGTGCGATATCATTTCCCACGACCATTCCGTTTAAATATTGTGAACAATGAGTCATTTGTATGGTTACTAGACAGTGCGAAATTTGTAATTTTCTATTTATAGTGGTCGTAGATAAAGATCAATTTCATTGTTTTAATTTAACATAACAAAACTTAAATCTGTGAAAAAAACTGCAAACTTCGCGTCTCAAAACTAGACCCTAACCTTAACAAACGTTCACAGACATAATAAACGCGAATAACAATGTAGAACGTGTAACATGCCGTATGCACAAATTACAAATTTTCCAAGCTAAATTTTTAAATAGGTAGACTCACTTAGCCATTTATAATTATAAAAGGTGGATTTATAATTTCTTTGGGAAACATATAGATGAAATCTAAAAATAGAATTAAACGGGACGTTTTTAGAAATCAGGACAGCTGCTGAAAATACTAGATCCATCCCGTGGCGGTCAAATCCGAATGCGTTCGTGCTCACGGGTAATGACCGGGCTTCCGCACGGACTAGGATATATTTGGTCGGCGACAGACTATCGACCTTGAGCGGACATTCTTCTTCTTCTTATTCTTGCTATCGGATAGACCGAGTGTGTCTATAAAAACATTCAACGGCACGGGCCGGACGGGCACTCCAAAATCTGATACCATCCGCTTACCTGTAGTCTAGTCTAGAGATCATTACGTCCCGCAAATGCTTACGCACAAACTTCATTAAACAAACCCGCAGGCTAGTTGTTGATTAAAGTTCCAACAATTCGATTTTGCGGCGTGTAGTGAGCTCTAAATATGTATTAGCATTCTGTTTTAGAGAGTCGAAGAGAGAGAGAGGGACGGAGGAAGAAGAGATAGGGAGAGACATATTATAGCTTGATTATCCTTCTCTGAAGGGTTCCGATATTTTGGTACAGTGCCCCCCCCCCCACATATGCTTTACAAGGCTTTGTCGGTTTCATCGGTGCTGCTCTGTAAGCGGAGTGTGGACTGCGACATAAGAACCCTTATCTGTTTGTAAAAACTGATGCTTTTTCCTCAGTGCCGGATGGTGACCCGAATTTTCAGAGTACAGAAGAAGATGACGATATTGAATTATCGATATAAAACATCGATAATTCCAATCAGCGATTTTAGTTTAAAATGTCCTAGTACGTGACCTTTTCATTTACCTTCAAGAATAGTCAAAATCTTAGTGAAAAGTCAATCATCTCATATCAGTGACAAATATAACTTTTGTGTTGACGAGTCAGTTGAAAATAATTTTTCTTTTATGAAGTAAAATATGATTAGTTATGATTAACATGCACACTTGTACACTATAGTTAGATAAAGGATATTTGAAAAACTGATTTTTTCATAGAGTTTAGTTAACTTTCCTTGTCCATTAACGATGTGGGAGACGGTTGTCTAATTTTTCAATTTAATGAAGTTTAGGCTAATTTTAATTTAAGATTTAACCTAAAACAGGCAAGGTCTCTTGTAATGGAGAGGTATACAAGTATTTACTATCTTACCTTATCAACTAATAGTTAAGCTTAGTTGAATATGTTTCTTGTATTTCAAAATTTTACAGCTCTTGGTTAAATTATTTGGGTGGATGTTTGTAAAGCTGCTTCATTAACACATAATTGTTACTATCTTAAATGCAGACGCTGCTTTTTATTAATTATAATTAAATAAATTAAATTATCATCATAAATCTAACAATCGTATCATTAGTCGTAGTAACGTGGGCATATGAATATGTGCAAAGAACATCAAAACTGTTTTATGCCAAAAAACACTAGACGTTAACAGAGAAGTATTCGAATTGTTGGAGAGAAGAAGAAGTGATCCCCCCTACTCTGCTCAACTGCTTCTTGTCCTCTCCAGACTATCTCCGCTGCTTGTTCTTCAGTAAACAATTAATAATCAACAATCCATTCTTTTTACCGTATGTCTCATTTGGATATTGAATTTAGAAATTAACCTGTGCTTTTAAAAATTTGTTCCGTAAAATCTTTCCAAGTAAATAAAGTTATTATTTCTGGTTATCATTTTCTTTATTAGCTTTCTTGAAAATGGCGAAAAAATTGCGTTTAGTCTTTTTTTAAAGATAAATAATTTAAATTAATACAACCTACTTTTAAAATAAGTATGACACGCTCGGATACCGACTTGATTCCATAACTCAGTTAGCCAGAGTGGGGTGATAATAACCCTGAAGTCGATGTCTCTCCAGGTTCGATTTAAGCCGGCAAATAACTTTTTTACATAATTTAAAATAGTAAGGGGCCCCTGGGTTTGACTCGATAGGCGTCTCTACTCGGAAGTCAAATTATCGATGTTTCTGCCCTGGGCACTAACTCTCTTACGAAGTCGCGCTGGATGATCTCGTTGATCGGCGGTAACTCTCGGGCGCTAGTTGTTTTAACGCTGCACGGTTCCGGGCAACTGCTAGTGGAGAAAAGTAATCCAGGGAACTGCTGGGGTCGTAGAGGACACCACCGGATGGTTCCACGAGTTTTCACCTTTTTCTACTAAGACACTTAGAATAGGTAAAGGTGTTATCAGCAAACAAAACGCACTGTCAAAATACCAAACAGAAAACAATTTATTATTACCACTAACTCCTACAAGCCTTTCTACTACCCTAATAAGCTTACGGTTAATAATGGTGTTATACATAACACATAATAAAGTCAAGTAATTACCACGTCAGCCATGGCAAATTCTAGACTTATCCTGAGATAGTCGGAGACCTATATAAGATTAAGGTCGATAAGCTTCCGAAGAACTGATCTCTCTTAGAGCAAATCTCGTTTCTAACTGCAGGATCAGCATATTAAAAGTAGCGAAGACGCGGGGAAAATTGAATGAGGCGATTTTGTGGCGCGTCGCCAAGCCAAACGTGTTGCATGTAGCTCTCTCTCTAGCAGGCAAGATGCAAATGTTCAGAGCACACCTGATAGACTATTTTTAGCAGTGAACTTGCATGTGTGAAACCTTGATGAATAGTTACACTCGATGGAAGTACACGCTGATAGAAAATGATTGAATTACAATTACATTTAATAATTAAATTTTGAAATATTCCAGCCCTATATATCGAGCGAGATAGAAGTTTTGCTCACATCTGCAAAAGTACAACTTCTACACGTGCGCTTAGAAATGAAAGCTCAGCATACCTACTATTAGAACTTTGTTAGATGCGAATAAAAATATGTTTTGTCGGCACTCTATAAATACTCTATTTGCTGCACAACCAAGATGCAGCAAGCTTAAGCTTCAGACCTGATATTGGACTCGAAGGTGAACTGTTTCCATGCACTTGGTGAATTTTTAGACAATTCTCCACCACGTTGTTTTTATTGCTAATGTATTGCATAGTTTGTTTAACTTTTCTTTTTGTTTGTACTACCTCTCCCAAAATCTCTCTGTCATATCGTATTCCTATAATGTAACAATATATGTGTAGCATAAGTGACAAAGATGCAAGAAACTGAGGAGAGAGAAAGGTTGTCGACTATTCTAGCAAAGTGTATATGAAAATATTTTATATCCACAGTATAAATATAAAAATACAACTTAAATATAATAAAAACGTAATTTCTAACTATATATATTGTAACGAGTTCTAACGGCATGTTTAGTTGGTCCCCTATAGTCTGGTTCTGGAGTAGGTGCTTTGGGTTGTGTTGGGTAAGAGTATGATGCTTCAGGTACTGTCGATGAGATGCTTCCGGGTGTCGACTTTGCTGTTTGTTTTTGTGCTAAATGCTTACTAGTCTTGGATGTCGTCGGTGCAGTTTCCACATCGTTCTGACCTCTACGATAGTACCAGAGCGATGAATAGAAGCCATTCTGATTAAACTTGGGTCGTTCTTTTTCCCAATTATATGTAGGATTACCATAAAGTCTGTTTGGTGTACAATAAATAAAATGGACAAATTAGTTTTTGTATAACCAAAAAAAGATAGAAAACTTACTTTACTGTGCCAAATGAATCGGAGTTATTATCAGAGTTATCATTAGAGTTGGTTTGGTTCATATCTTGGGATATTTCTGGGTGCTAGAAGTAAAGAACAAGTGACAAAATATACATTCAGAATTAACTCGTATATAACTTGCTTACTCTTGATAATTTCAAACTTAATATTATTATGAGAACTATGAATATAACGTTAAATATCCATAAGACAAATCCTTTTGCTGCAAGAGATATTAGTATACCACAGGCTAAAGGTAAGGACACGTTCCCTAAAGTTCCCTAAAATAAAATAAACATGAGACTTATGTCATATTTTAGTGTAATTTATTTAACCTCGTTGATTGCATGTACAATGATAGCATAATCAGCTGCTAATAGAATTGTTAGTATGAAATCAACTAGAGAAATGACAGAAGTACAAAAAGCCCAAGATAAAAATATTTTTCTTAGATTTTTATGTTTCTGTTCCCATAACATATCTGAAACGAAATTGATAATAGTATATTACACATGTTGAGTTGGTGAAGCACATCTTTACAAGGCAAGCGAGATTGTTTGCCAAACAATATCGGGAGGCTTGGAAACTATACCAACAAAACATGTATACTATTTTATTCACAATCATATTGCAATATGTACATTTCGTATGTTGTAAAAAAATTAGAAAGTAAACTATTGCTATAGCAACAGCAAAGTGGTTAACGATTTCCTTTACATGTCTGTAAAACTGACCTGTAAAGTCTTGACCAACTTTTATTGGCGAATAATTTAAAACAAAACGTTTTATCTGATTTAAATCTAGGTTTTTATAAATGTATTTAACGCTAAAAATATCTTATTTATTTAATATTAGTTTTATTTTTCCGTATTTTATATTTAATATAATAATAATAATATTTCCAATTTTAAAATAAGAGCGTACATTGTAATCTAAAGGCGAACTACGAAACCTTACTTAAAATTTCTTTTCGTCGATAGATGGCTGATTGGAATTCATTGACAGTTTACAGAAAATTTATTTTAAAATTTATAATTATTCTTTATTCTGATTATTTTTTGCTAAGTTAAACCCTATAGATCTAGACCAAAAGTCAATGAACATCTCGTAAGCTAAAAGTCAACGACGATAAGGATTAGATGATACATAATAGTTATTTACGTGGCAAGCTTTGTAAATTAATCTTTATGGGCAAGCTGAAAAGCTTGTAAGGCGAGCGACGAAAGAGCGAGCCTTTATAATCCAGTGATCCCAGTAAAGGCTAGTTGCAAAATATGCTGCGTACAATTTGTTATTGTCACCTTCACTAGCGGTTTTTAAATTTATTTTGTACAAAATGATTTTGTAATTAAAAGCGGAAAGACAATTTCTAGTTAAACGTTGTCATGGTATTGCGATCACCGGATTTTTAAAAATCGCTTCTCCCTCGGAAGGCGGCAATTTAATCCTTGAAATTAATAAAAAATCCAAGTACTATGTACTTGGGGTGGTTTTGAGTTCACCTTAAGCTGTAGGTCCCCTATACTTGTGATCACTGAACACGCACAACAC
Organism: Agrypnus murinus; assembly: GCA_929113105.1. Taxonomy (NCBI): domain Eukaryota; kingdom Metazoa; phylum Arthropoda; class Insecta; order Coleoptera; family Elateridae; genus Agrypnus; species Agrypnus murinus. The sequence continues at coordinate 69,564,796 of OV816031.1, read as the reverse complement.
AAGTATAGGAGGGAAATGCCAACGCTCTGCAACAGAGCACGGCACGCAAAGAAGAAGAATTTTTAAAATGTTCTCACGGTTTCAAATGTCGTTTTCTAGCGAAAAGTTTAGTTGAAGTTGAATTTATAAATGCTTAGGGTTAATATCGGCCTTATAATAAAGAAATAAATTGTAAGAAAACACATAAAATTTCTAAATTTATAGATCTTGTATGTGCTTGTTAGTTATTTTAGACAAAAGCAGAATCTCGTCTAGAAGGTCACCTGCAAATAATATTGGGCTCTCTTTAGTAAGTAGAGTTTAAGGGGAATCCCCGAAAGTTTTCGTTGGAAATGTTCGGGAACAATGTAACGTAATTATCCCTCATTGGCTTATTAGAATCCCGCCATTTCTTTTACTGGTTCATTTAAAAATTTGACCTTCTCAAAACCATACAATCGCCGAAATATTTTCAATTTGAACAGTGAGTCCGCAATAGACCATCATCGAAGAGGCTCGGCGCCCAGGGGCTAGTTTTAACAGGTTTGTTGCCCGTATTAATAAATGTATTTAGTTCGAAATTAGTAAATTTGATCATTTATTCCGTATTATCGTTTTCGTTTCACTTTAAGTTTGTGTTACTTTGTACCGATTTAGTTATTTAGAAATAAATCCATACTAGGATTATTTCGTAAAGTTTTGTTAGTTTGACAAAGAAAATAATACCGTCTTGTCGTACCGAAAAATTAGGTATAATTTTGTATTATCGTTTAATGATTTGTTAAGCAGCCTTAAAGTGAATAGTGTTAAAACGTGCCGTTACCGTAGTGATTCTTGAGAATTTGTTCCGTTCGGAAGTATTGTACGGAAGCTATTGCAATTAATCATGTTAATAAATTTCGTTAAGACAATATAGTTCAGAATTCAGAAGATTTGTTCCCGTTTTGGTTCTTCAGGTCAACAGTTTGATAGTGAAAAATGTGTTATGGTCATTTTTGTGTTTTTTTTGTGAAACGTTTTGAGCTTTCTGTTTGTGCTAGAAATTTATGAAAATGAAGGAGATTTGTATTGAGATTACGTTCTTGTTTATGTAAGTTTAGTTATGTTTAATTTAATAGTTGGTTTGGGATCCCGAAAAATTTTTTAGAATATTATGAATTATTATTGTATTATTTTGAAAGAGAAAACTTTTCTAACATGTTTCATTTGTGTATTGTATTTTCAAATTTGTTTATCTTATTCAATATATAGATTTCAAACTTAATTATCGTATGATATGGTTAGGGTCAACGAACTGTGATGTTTTTGTCAAATAAAAATTGTCATTAAAAATAAAAGTAGTATCAATTGATATGTGTTTGATTAAATTAACGTCAATTTTAAATAAGGAATCTTTCCAAATTGAGATTCTTAGATTCTGTTAACTTCAATTTGGTGGCGCTCAACATGTTTTTTATTTTTTTTTATTTGTTCCTAATTCCATTAATTAATTAGAAGCTTTTGGGGTTAACACCCACACCTGTATTTAAATTTGCATAATAGAGATCTCAACAGCGGGTGCATTTATGAGTTGTACAGTAAGTATTAAATATTTTGTATTAAGAAAGTAACGTTATAATTGACGTCTGATCGTGAGGCATTTTTTGTGTGTTAAGAATAAGTATGTTTCAATGTCGCCCATCGCGGGGCTTTGTTAAAAAATCTTATGTTTCAAGTGGAAATAAAATATTATGTCTGCTGTTTATGTGTATGAATTGAAGCCTAGAATTATTACATTGCTTATAATTCCTGATCACAGATTTCTATTAAAACGACGTTCTTCAAACGAGAGATCCGCTGTTCCGGTATATCAACCATGCACCACCACTTTTGGTATAACGATGGAAACGACAGAAACTTTGGATATCAGATGATACGGATGATTCTGTTTAAGCCCTGAACCTGCAAAATCTAAATGAACACGTTTATAAACATCTCTCAAGACAAGAACCAACGAGTAAATTGTGTGTGAAACGGTGGCTTAAAAAGATATGCAAAACAGAAAGCTCTTCGTCTGCTGTCGAGACTGTAGTCTGAGTGCAGGTTGAGTCGTTATCGCGAGCGGTTGTGTGACCTAATTAGTGCGTTGAAACAAGTCGCAATCAATTGGATTTGGCAAGCGCCAATCCAAAGTTTTACATTTAATAGTATTAGTATAATACTACGAAAAATAAGTTAGAAAATGGTTTGCCCTAAATGTAAAAATGATATAAAAAGATCAGAAAAATATATAATCTGTTACGGATGGTGTGATAATGCGTTCCATCAAAAATGTGCTGGATTAAGTGAAGAAGCTTTAAAATTCATATCGGAACATGAGAATATACTTTGGTGTTGTGATAGCTGTGCAGAGATGAAGAATTACAAAACTAGAGCCGCTGTTGAAAACATGAAAAGAGCCATGGAAACATGGGCGCAAGAAATGAATAAATTGGTAAGAGATGTAGGCAGCCAAAAACAGGAAATATCGGAGATAAAAAACATAATACAGGAAGGTAAAGTACAATGGGAACAAAATAACCAACTGCCTGCCGAAAAAAGTGAGACAATTAAAATAAGTTACGCGAATTAACTTTTCTTGACGAAGAAAAGCGTTTTTAAAAATGGCACTTTATTTTAAAAACGCGAAAGACGGAGCCCAAGCTACAAAATGAACACAGTTTACAGTTAAGTACAATAAGATATTTATTCGTCGTGAATTTACACAATATGCACTTGCATAATCACTTAAATACTATTATAGAATTTCAACTTAAAACTGGTAATAATGATGTTCAGAAAGACCGAGGTAAACAGTAACCATGGCTATCAGTTTCTACGGCTTTCTGGGTGAGTATGGCTTAAAAGAAGGTAAACATCTACCCTGGTAAACAGTTTCTATCTTTCAAGCTTCGTCGTAACTCAGACTGAACTGTCCCATAAAGTGCTGGTCTTTATATACTCCTTCTGTGGGTGTGAAATCCTTCAGTTGACCGCACGTGGCCGTGTGCCTACGTGACTTCCTTATAGAGTTCTGAGTACTGCAGCTGCTGTGGCCGTGTGCCTACGTGACTTCCTTATAGAGTTCTGCGTACTGCAGCTGCTTGCTATGCACACATGTGGCCGTGGGTTTGATACTGCACCTGCAATCGTGGGCGCTCCGCTCGAGTCGTTTAGCTCGCCCCCATTTATAATGAGGTCGCACTTCGCTTAGATAATGAACAAATGTTAACTCCTCCCACGCAAGACTGAAATATACTTTGAAGAATAATATTTCAGTGATTACAATAAAGTGACTGGCTAAATGAAAAGTAGGAGGTGTCACATTTTACAAATATACTGATAATAATAAGAATACATAATAAGACAGTAAATAAAATAGTACTTAGTATATGAAGATTATATAGATATATAATAGAGTACATAATATGAATATATAATAATAGAACAGAATAATAATGTAATGATAATATATATAATACTAATACTAATGTATAATCATAATTAGGTATGATGTTAGTATTGACAATAACAATAATAGTTATGTTAAAGGTGATCTGTATTGGACCAGGAAACTTGAAGTTGGGTTAAAAGTTACATTGTCGGGTTCTTTAAGGGGTTACGTTAGTTGATACATTTTGGTGGTAAGTAATCTGCGTTTGTAGTATACAAAGAAGATAAGACTTATTGTTATGATAGTCATGATCAGCGTGAGAATTAGAGGGCCATAATGTAATGGTGTATATCTGGTGGGATTGATACTTTCGAGTGTAGACATGTCCTTTGTTAATTTCGCTTGATTCTGGATTAATTGATGAACATTTATAGGCGTTAGGTCAATTTTTGTAATTTCGGGTACGGGTCATTCCATGCGAAATCGATCACTAAAACGGGTCGATCTCACGGATTTCAATGAAAATCACTTATGAGGTAGCAATCAACTAAAGAACATAACTTTCATTCATCAATTTGCTAAATTACGCAGAACTTCGGAAATATTCAAACTGAAAAAATTATCAAAACTGCTTGCACGCCTTTAAAGAAATATAAATATCTCGAAAAGTATTTACCCTAGAACAAATATTTTTTTTGTATATTGCTCACTAGAAGACGGGCTTTTTGGAGAGCCTAATAATTTTTTGTTATCAAACGTATTTTTATTTTTTTCTAAACGAAATATTTTAAAAATGCAGAAAAATCGGTGTGGTCACATTTTTAAAAATCTGAAAAAAATTGTACAGATTCTTTGAACATTTCTGTATTTAAATGCAAAATGGCAAGCTGGACGTTTGAATAGTTTTGGCAGGGCAAATTTTTAAAGATCGCGTTGCAGACAGCCGGCGCACCATAGATCACGGTCAACCGGCACAAACCGCATTAGCTACATTCTAGTTAGTAATAATACGGTCCATATTACCAGCTTAACTCGTAACCTTAACCTCTCAACTAATATACATAAGCTAAATGTATATTTGTGTGGATATGATTATACCTACTAATTAGTTAATTACTTAAGTATTTAAATCGATTACTTCGGGTGTGTTACATAAAGTACTTTTCTTGCGGCTGTCCAAGACCATAAAATATAATTAAACAGCTTTTTTAATTTAAGTTTTAAGGCCAGTTGGGGTAATTGGTCCATAGATATACAGTCTTTTGCTTCAAACTCTTTATCTCATATTTTATCGTGAAGTATAAGTTTAGGACCTTGTTTTATAGTAACTATAATATATTTCCAAAAGAAAATGTAAAAATAAAGCAGCTCTAATGCCAACTATTGCATTTAAAAATATTTTTTTAAAAACATGTCCGGTGGTTCCAGTTACCCAATAAATTGGGGTAAATGGGATCATCGTCTATATTTTATATCCACATTACTTTATAATATGTTCTGGATAACTGGGACGCCCTAAGGATATTAATTAAAATGTCTCCAAAAAATTAGGGCTGCAGTAGGAATAGTTCAGGAATTATCGCAGTCGGAAGAGTGTATAGGGTAAAGTCGATAACACTAAAAATTCACGTAATTCTCATAGACGTTTAACGATAGTTTTAGTTTTTATTAAGCATAGTTTCAGTTACCCCAGAGCTCCAATTACCGCAGCTGACCTTATTAAACATCAGAACCTACAATAGAGATCGGTAATAGTTATTTATGGTACAAGTGAGTTAAGTAAGTTATGATAATTTTTGCAGTGGATAATATCATTAACTCACCTGTGCCACAAGTTCAAATATTGAATTTGCAATGATCCTATAGCTCAGTCTATAGTTTTTAACGTTAATAATTTTGACACTCTAGCTCGATGACTGGATTTTAATAATATAATACAACGTAAGCTGGTGATTGGTTGCTACCTACAATAGCACCCAGTCTAACCCAGTGAACATCTATTTTTTAAATTTAGGATCAAAAACAACTCATCTTCTGTAAACAAAAATGGTATCTAAGCTATTGCATTATAATATTTTAGGGTCTTTGATGGCCGCAAGAAAAATGCTTTATGTAACACACCCGAAGAAATCGATTTAAATACATACGTAATTAACTAATCAGGAGGTATAATCATATGCACACATATATACATTTATCTTATGTACATTAGTTAAGACCGACCGCGCTGGAAATATAGACGGTATTATTACTAACTAGAAGGTAGCGAATGCGGGTTGCGCCGATTGACCGTGATCTATGGTGCGCCGGCTGTCTGTAGCGCGGTTTTTAAAAATTTACCCTGCCAAAACTATTACAGAACTGGAACACTACAGAAATGTTTAAAGAATCTGTAAAATTTTTTTCAGATTTTAAAAATGTGACCACACCGATTTTTTTGCATTTTTAAAATATTTCGTTTAGAAAAAAATAAAAATACGTATGATAACAAAAAATTATTAGGCTGTCCAAAAAGCCCGTCTTCTAGTGAGCAATATACAAAAAAATATTTGTTTTAGGGTAAATACTTTTCGAGATATTTATATTTCTTTAAAGGCGTGCAAGCAGTTTTGATAATTTTTTCAGTTTGAATATTTCCGAAGTTTAGCAAATTGATAAATAAAAGTTAAATCGTTAAACGTCTATGAGAATTACGTGAATTTTTAGTTTTATCGACTTTACCCTATACACTCTTCCGACTGCGATAATTCCTGAACTATTCCTACTGCAGCCCTAATTTTTTGGAGACATTTTAATATCCTTAGGGCGTCCCAGTTACCCAGAAGATATTATAAAGTAATGTGGATATAAAATATAGACGATGATCCCATTTACCCCAATTTATTGGGTAACTGGAACCACCGGACATGTTTTTAAAAAAATATTTTTAAATGCAATAGTTGGCATTAGAGCTGCTTTATTTTTACATTTTCTTTTGGAAATATATTATAGTTACTATAAAACAAGGTCCTAAACTTATACTTCACGATAAAATATGAGATAAAGAGTTTGAAGCAAAAGAATTGTATATCTATGGACCAATTACCCCAACTGGCCTTAAAACTTAAATTAAAAAATCTGTTTAATTATATTTTATGGTCTTGGACAGCCGCAAGAAAAGTACTTTATGTAACACACCCGAAGTAATCGATTTAAATACTTAAGTAATTAACTAATTAGTAGGTATAATCATATCCACACAAATATACATTTATCTTATGTATATTAGTTGAGAGGTTAAGGTTACGAGTTAAGCTGGTAATATGGACCGTATTATTACTAACTAGAAGGTAGCTAATGCGGTTTGTGCCGGTTGACCGTGATCTATGGTGCGCCGGCTGTCTGCAACGCGATCTTTAAAAATTTGCCCTGCCAAAACTATTCAAACGTCCAGCTTGCCATTTTGCATTTAAATACAGAAATGTTCAAAGAATCTGTACAATTTTTTTCAGATTTTTAAAAATGTGACCACACCGATTTTTCTGCATTTTTAAAATATTTCGTTTAGAAAAAAATAAAAATACGTTTGATAACAAAAGATTATTAGGCTGTTCAAAAACCCCGTCTTCTAGTGAGCAATATACAAAAAAAATATTTGTTCTAGGGTTAATACTTTTCGAGATATTTATATTTCTTTAAAGGCGTGCAAGCAGTTTTGATAATTTTTTCAGTTTGAATATTTCCGAAGTTCTGCGTAATTTAGCAAATTGATGAATGAAAGTTATGTTCTTTAGTTGATTGCTACCTCATAAGTGATTTTCATCGAAATCCGTGAGATCGACCCATTTTAGTGATCGATTTCGCATGGAATGACCCGTACATGGACTGAATCGGGTTGCAATTCTCCGATGGATGCCATAGCAATTTGTTTTCGCACAATTTGGAATTTGGGATTGTGAAGTAGTTTTGTTTGTGAACAGAAATAATGTGAAGGGGATACGGTTGTCGATTAGTTGGTGAATCGTTACTTCACAGTGAACGAGGGTCCAGGTGAAGAAGAGGATCTTGATTGTCCTGAAAAGATCATCAGGTCATTAGCATGTCTTTTTAGCAATGCCTTTGTAAGTTCATTTCTTATGTCATATGTGTCATGTCCATGGATCTTTTTGATTATGTAGTTCAGCAAAATTTTTAGGGGTTGTTTATCGAATTCGCCGTGAACGACTAATATTTTCAACGTGGTATAGGTTATAATGAAATGGAATAATCGGTCTACAACATCTATGATGTTACTTGATTTTAAATAGTAGGGTTGAGCAAATTTTGAAACGCATCTTATGATTTGGAGGTATTTTCATTTGCTATAGACAGTATAAAATGGGAAAAGTCCTTATATAGAGAATCATTCGGAAAGAAACAGTGATAATCTGTGGTAAACAATGTTCCAGTAGTAATTCATGAAATTTATCGTTTTGATTTTGTTGGTTAACAAAAACTTGTATTAATCGATTTCCGTCAATAGTGGTTGAATGTATTTGTCGTGATAAGGTAGTTTATATGAATTCAATTTGGGTTTTATTAAAAGCAAAGTTGAAGGTTGTAAATTTAATTTCTGGCATTTTCTCTTTATTGTAATGAGTTTGCAGAATGCCTTATTATCAGTAGGAGTAACTTGAGATTTAAAACAGATGGTCTCAGGGTTAAAAATAGATTTCGCTGTGTCAAGGTCAGATTTATTGTATATAGTACAAACATATAACTTGCATACCAGTATGCACTTTTAAACTTCATAAAAGGGGAAAAAGCAGGTACTACCAAGAAGGTTAATTTAGAAAATATTTAATTGTTGTTCTAGTAGCAAATTTATAAATAAATTATTGACAAAAGATTAAAAGGTGTTACGTTTTACGCAATCTCCTTATTATAGGAACACAATGTTGAACAACGTCTCGCCTTTATTGGAATAAAGACCTTATATTTGCAAAAGTGGTTATTTATTTAAAAACAAAGATTCTTATTAAGGATTGGCAAGAGATAGTATGAATAGTGCAGAATCATCTCATTAGATAATAAATAAAGAAGGTCATAATAGTTATTTATATTATTAGTGGGATAGAAGCATCATTACACAACGAGTGTGTAGATTACAGATAACGAGGGCGTTAGCCCGAGTATCTGTAACACACGAGTTACTGTAATGTGCTCTAGCCCACGTATGATATACAAAACTTTATCTATGACTGCAAAAAATTAAGAAAATCGAAAATTTAATGCTGCCGATAACTCCTATTTTTTTACATCAAAAGTAAGGTGACCTATGGATATGTTCAGTAAGCACTATGGCAACCGCTTACAATTTTTCAAAGCTCGCCATTTTGAGATAATCAGTAAAAATTGTGCTTTGTGGTAAAAATAAGAAAATTGTAAACAAAGTTTACCTTCTGATATCGAAGAAGCGGCGACAAATGCTGCTTCTTGCTTGGTGCCAGTGAAGTCCAAAGAAAAGTACGAGATGGCTTTTCAACGGTTCAGTTGATGGTGCGACGAGAAAAATGTTAAAAATATTACGCATGAGAAGGTTCTACTTGCATATTTTGATCATTTATCAAAACAGTATAAATCATCGAGTCTCTGGGCTTTTTATTCTATGATTAGAACAATAATGAAAATGAAGAAGAATGTTGACATCAGTAAATACGTGCATTTAATCGCCTTTTTGAAAAGAAAATCTGAAGGATATCGTGCTAAAAAATAGCAAATTTTCACTAAACAAGATAGCAAATTTTTACAAGAAGCAAACGATGATAAATTTTTGTTAATGAAGGTACTGTACCCTTTTTATGCATAAATTATTCTTACTAAGTAATGTTAATTTCAAGGTTGCTTTAATTATTGGAGTTGGTGGAGCTTGTAGGATCCAAGAACTAACCAACATGCTTTTGGAAGATGTTAAAGATCAGGGACAATTCTTCCATGTTCTAATACCAAACACTAAAACAAAAATATCCAGACAATTTTTTATTACGTCAGGCGGAATTGATGGAGTCAACATGTTAGAATTAATTCGAAAATATGCTGCACTACGCCCCAATAACGCCAGTAGTGGACGGTTTTTTTAGGATACAGAAACCAGAACTGTATAAAGTTACCTGTTGATATAAACACATTTGCTGCTATCCCCAAGAATATTGCTACTTTTCTTCAGTTACCTAATCCAGCAGAATTTACGGGACATTGTTATAGGCGCTCATCTACTTCGTTGCTTGCTAATTCGGGAGCTGATCTTTTAACTGTAAAGCGTCATGGGGGCTGGCGCTCAAATACAGTGGCGGAGGGGTATATAGACACGGCAGAAGAAAATAAAAAACAAATTGCTTCAAAAATTCTGGTTGACAAAAATACTATAACAGTTAGAACTACTGCATCCACAGCTGTTATCGAAAAAAATGTATCAGAAATGGCTTCTCCTACTATAAATAGGTGTGAAAATTGTGTTATTAATATTTATAACAATAATAGCATGTAATTAAGATTGAGTTTGAAATTAAAACGAATTATTTTAAAGAGTGGATTTTTATTTTATTACTTCATTAGTGAAGTAATATGTCACGTTACTTCACTCAATTATTCAATATAATATGCAGTTATCAAAGCAGTCATAGATAAAAGTATTTTAGTTGAAAAGGGATTTGAATTTGATTTACTTGTGGGGAATTTTGTTAATTAGCTTCACATTTACATATATAATAAGTATATAACATATATATAAAAATATTTTAGTTTGAAATCATTTTCAATGTTCTTTGCTAATAGTCATTTTAATTTTTAAAGGGTTTTCGGTTCGGATGTTTTATATTTTCATTTTGGGCTTTAAATACGTAAATCGTCTATTATCTGTTATTTTTCGGATTTATCTGTTTATTTTTATCTTGAAATTTTAGGTATTCCATTAGTTGTTGGTTATTTCTTTTCAACCAAGTTTTGTTACGATTTGACTTTCTTGAAAACCTTTTCTTAGTTTTATGTAAAACAGTTTTATCTTTTCTAACATGTCTTTTCCGTTTCGGTTTACGTAAACCGTTTTTGAGTGTTTTATTTATTGGGGTCTGTTTACTTTTAATCCGTTTTGACTTTGGGTCAAGTTTCGCTTCATAAGATTTGCGTTTTTTGGGTCCATTTCGTAAATTTTTATTTTTATAGCTGTCAAGGTTATTGATTTTGACTCGAATAGGTTTTGAAATAAAGATTTCTGTATCATTTAAATTTGATTGATCCTTCGGATTTGTTTCTCGAATTACCGTTGGGACAATGTCTTCTCTATTTGGTTGAGTTAGAAAATTTTGGAAATGAAAAATATGTTCAGTCGTTATAATAAACATTGTTTGAAGTTGATTTTTGTTGAACATTTTTATGTTGTTCCGACAGATTTTGTGAAGGAAAATTATTTTCACGTTGATTAAAACTAATATATGTTGGGTCAAATTGTGAAGTTAAGTTGTTTGAAGTATTTAAAATTTTGGATTTTTTTGAAGCGGGATTTTCGTGCTGAGGAAAGTAAAAGTCTATTTATATATGCCGTTGGGTCGTTTCGTTCCCAAAATTGGTAGAAAATGTCTTCTACAGCTCGAATATATTCGGATAACTCGACGGGGTTTCCGTCATAGGTTGGAATTTCATTTAAAAGGCTTGTATGAAAGCCAGGTGGGTAGCCCTGTTGGATAGGTGGTGGTGTTACTTGGGGTTGTACTTGAGGTTGATTACCTTGTGCTATTGTAGTATGGCTTCGCTTGCTGATCGATAATTTAGATGGACGTTATCTGGACAGATCTTACAAAAGGTTTGTTAATCGGTAATTTAGTTTCACTATCTGATGACGTATCAGTATTAATCATGAAAATGAATTCGTGATGTCAAAGTAATGAAATATTAAACGATTAGTAAATCGTTTAAAAATAAATACTTAAAAATTCTATGAATTTTTTAACAAAGTTTGAAATATTCTAAACTTAATAAAAATAATTTTTATGTTAGTAAGGGCCTATTCAAGGTGCCTACCCATTGCTTGCAAGTGGGCTGGAAATTAAGTATCACTAGTTGATACACCAATCCGTCTGGCTTACTACAAGCAACGTGAACTTAAATCTAAAGGGTTTAGTATGTATTAAACTTAAAATTAATAAATTGTTAATCTTGTTTGATTTTTGAATATAATTTGTAAACTTGTTTGATATTTGTTTGCACAATGCGCATTTAACAATAATAATAATTGATAGTTAGTTTCTTACTCTATCTTCATTGTTGGCTTAAATTATGCCGTTAAATGACTCCAATAGTCAGGAATGACTCCAATAGTCAGGCTTCTGCAGCAGCGTTGCGTTCTTCGGGAGATGCTTGTCCCTTGAAAACGGCTACTTACAGGTGATGCTCTGGAAACGGCTACGGTCTCAGGCGATGTTTGCCCTTTGAATCGCTGGTTCCCAGATGCAGACTCGATAGGCAAATAAAGACTTAAAAGCCAAGGAACTCGACGATGCTTTTAATTTTCTAAAAACGGTGTCCTGAGTCCTTTTGCCTATCCTACTGACTGCGCCAATTAACTTTTCTTGACGAAGAAAGGCGTTTTTAAAAATGGTACTTTATTTTAAAAACGCGAAAGACGGAGCCCAAGTTACAAAATGAACACAGTTTACTGTTAAGTACAATAAGATATTTATTCCTCGTGAATTTACACAATATGCACTTGCATAATCACTTAAATACTATTATGCAATTTCAACTTAAAACTGGTAATAATGATGTTCAGAAAGACCGAGGTAAACAGTAACCATGGCTACCAGTTTCTACGGCTTTCTGGGTGAGTATGGCTTAAAAGAAGGTAAATATCTACCCTGGTAAACAGTTTCTATCTTTCAAGCTTCGTCGTAACTCAGACTGAACTGTCCCATAAAGTGCTGGTCTTTATATACTCCTTCTGTGGGTGTGAAATCCTTGAGTTGATCGCACGTGGCCGTGTGCCTACGTGACTTCCTTATAGAGTTCTGAGTACTGCAGCTGCTGTGGCAGTGTGCCTACGTAACTTCCTTATAGTTCTGCGTACTGCAGCTGCTTGCTATGCACACACGTGGCAGTGGGTTTGATACTGCGCCTGCAATCGTGGGCGCTCCGCTCGAGGCGTTTAGCTTGCATACATTTATGAGGTCGCACTTCGCTTGGATAATGAACAAATGTTAACTCGCAGACAAATTGAAAAATAAAAAACATGAACCGGTTGTTATTATTAAACCCAAGAACGGCAATCAGAAAAGCAATGAAACTAGGCAAGAAATTCAGGAGAGAATCGATCCAACAACTCTTCAAATAGCTGGTTTTAAAAGTTCTAGTAACGGAGGTGTAATATTTGAATGTAAAAATCAAGAGTCTATGAATAAATTAATGGATGCTGCAGAAAATCAGTTAGGTCAGAAATATAACGTTAAGATTTCTAAACAAAGAACACCGAGGATTAAAATAAGATTGTCAACAAAAAGAGAAGAAGATGATATTATTCAGAAAATTAAGGTACAAAATCAAATTAAGAATGATGAAAACACAAAATTAAGGTTGTTTACATGAATAGTGAAAAAAACCGACAATACGAGAGATTTTTCTGTTATTTGGAGGTGTGTTTCGTGACAGACAATGATTGCCCACACAAACAAGAAGAGGTTTTGTTTAAAAGTTTTCAAATTAGTGAAAAGTAAATCTACAGGGTGGTTGGTGCATCTTAAAGATCCTTTACACATAAAGAAAACACAGAGATTGCATAAAATAATTTCTTAAATTTATTACAAAAAGTACAAGAATATAACCCTTTCTGATAGAGTTACACAACAATTATTAAATATAAGTAAAGATTTAAATACAGTTTTTAACTACTTTATCACAAGTTACCAGCATAATGTTTGTTATTACAATTTAGTTTTTTCTTGTTCTAAATTTGGAAGTTTTTAGGCACTCACTTTACTAAATACCTTTTAAGTTTCTGATCCTTAAACTCCACAAATCTGGATCGTATTGACAATACAAATTACTTACAGGATGCCATTTACGAGACCTCCAATTCTGCTATTAATCCTTTGCATGCAGAGTTTATGTTTCATTATGATTATAATAAAAATTGAGCAGTACTATTCGACTGAATTCCATCTGTCATCAATTATTAAAATATAAACTTGATGGGTTTATCCAAATTCCCCCTGGGGGTTTTACTTAACTTAGAGTTGACTCCTTCTTCAAAGGATCTTCATATACATAAAGTATCATTAAATTGGTTTTTTGTTCACAGAAAAAAACCATGAATTTTTTAACATGAAAGGATTCTTTTTTGTGTTGTTGACATATATCTTCATTCATTTTTATATTTGAAATCAACTATCTCAGATCCAAGTTTTATGCACTTTTTTATATTATGCAAAAAAACAAGTGGCAAGTTAACAGTTCGCCGCAAAATAAATATATACAGGGTGAAACAAAGTTGAACTAGAACTGATGAAGGGATTGTTTCCCGAACAAGGTGAACGGCGAGACTCACAGTGCCGAAAAGAAACAACATGTCCACGATGTAGCGGGCCGCATAGTCTAATAGAGTGTAAGAGTAATGAGAAAAACTGCATTAACTGCCTTAATGCAGTACGGAAATTAAAGCTGAAATTCAATGTGGAACATGAAGCCTAGGATAAAACGTGTCCGGTTTTGCAGCATTATCAGGAAATTGAATATAATAAAGTTGATTTTTTAGGTTAAAGGAAAATCGTTTATATGATGGTAAAGTAGAGAATTGTGGAATTATGTATACTAATATTGAAAAGTACCTTGCGCATACAACTGGAAATCTTAGCAGAAATGTACCAACTACCCTTACTAATGTTAAGTGAAACGTGTACAACTGGCCAGAGTAATGATTGTGAACTCAGTGTTGATAACTATAACATATTAAGATGTGACTCCCATAGTAGGCATACTGGAGGCGTAATAATGCTTTTTAGAAAAGACATTAAATTTAAATTTCTAACAAAAGACATACTTGAAAAGAACGCGTGGATAATGAGTGCTAAGGTGACCAAAGGTCTCTCTCGCGGCATATTTACCGTATTGTATCATTCCCCAAACCAAAGTGACAGTGAATTCCTCGAATTCTTTGAGAATTGGTGTGAACAAAATTTATCCAATAATGAAAGACATGTAATAATTGGAGACTTTAATATTAATTGGTTTAAAATAACATCTAGTAGTAATAAGTTAAAAATATTGTTCATTTTTATGGTATGAAGCAAATTGTAAAATCGGCAACAAGAGAGGTTGAAAATAGTAGATCTTTAATAGATTATGTGATTACCAATGACAACAATTTAAAAGCAATAGTACCCCAGTCCCCTAAAATTAGTGATCATTCCTTTGTCGGAGTTCGTTTTCAAAACCAAAATTTTACAACAAAGTATTTCGAAACTAGAACAATTAGATCAACAAAAACATACACGGAAATCAAAATGAAAACGTTGTTAAGACAGTACGAGTTTGTAAACAACACTAATGTTGATGTCATGTGCGCTGAATTGCAAGAAAATTTACAAAACTGTGTCAATAGTTTAATGCCATGTCAAACAATAATAATGCGTAAACAAAACAATTGGTATACACAAGAACTCACATTTCTTAAAACTCAGAGAAATTATTTATGTCAGATAGCTAGATTAACAGATGACGTAACAGACTGGAAAGACTATAGATTAGCAAAAAACAATTACAATAAATCCGTTGGAAACAGTAAATCTCAATATTACGAACGCGAGATCGATAAGCTTAAATATGATTCGGGCAGATTATGGAAAATGTCGAAAGGCCTATTAAATAATAAAAAAAATGTAGCTCTAATTATATCACTTTTAATGAAAAAAATTGATGATTATTTTATTAGCAGCACTGAACAAATTCATTCGAATATTAGCAGCAATAGTTTAATCAATTTTAATAATACTATAGGAAGAAACTGTGAGGCAATTTTTAACTTTTCTCCAATTTCAGTTCAAGATCTTCAAAAAGTCATTAGCGGTATAAAAAATAAAAGTTCGACGGACGGGATCACAATCAAAATAAATATAATTAAAGATTCGATGCCTATTATAGGAGACGTGTTGGTAAACATAATCAATAGATCATTTGAAACTTCAAAATTTCCGCAAAATTGGAAAACAGCTACAGTTATTCCGGTGCCGAAAATTGCAGAGACTAATAAATGCGATGAGTATAGACCCATAAATATGTTACCCACATTAGAAAAAATTATGGAGCAAATTGTTAAAATACAATTAGTAGATTATCTTGAAAATAATAAATTGCTTTTGGAATACCAATCAGGTTTCAGAAAACATCACTCTTGTGAAACATCATTAAATATGATCATAGCAAAATGGAAGGAACAAATTGATAAAAATAAGAAAATAGTTGCGGTCTTTTTGGACTTAAAAAGAGCATTTGAAACAATTGATAGGGATATCTTATTAAGAAAAATGGAAAGATACGGGATTAAAGGTTCAGCCAATAGATGGTTTAGAAGTTATTTAACTAATAGACATCAAATTACCAGGTTTAATGAAGTCAATTCATCCAAAAGACAATGCAATCTGGGGGTACCGCAAGGGTCAATCTTAGGTCCATTACTATTTATACTTTATATCAATGATATAGACACGCAACTTAATGGCTGTGATATAAATTTGTTTGCAGATGATACCTTAATAACAGCATCGGACATAGATGTTAAACTAGCGATACAAAAGGTAAATTCAGACATGACAAATATAACAAGTTGGTTAAAACTGAATAAATTAAAACTTAATACATCAAAAACTAAAGCTATGACAATATCAAACAAGGTATGCTCTAATTAAACGGATGGGTTAAACATTGATGGAAAAAATATAGAAATTGTTGATGATATGAAATATTTAGAAATTATAATAGATAATAGACTAAAATTTAGCAAACATGTAGATTATGTTGTAAAGAAGACAGCTAAAAAGATAGGTTTCTTAGGTAGATTAATCAATAAATTAAACATATGGTCTAGAATATTAGTATATAAGAGTATTATTGCTCCACATTTTGAGTATTGTGCCTCGATTCTATTCCTAATAAAGGAAACTGATATGCAAAGACTTCAAAAATTACAAAACAGAGCTATGAGGATTATTCTGAGTTGTAACGGAAGAACTAGAATATCCTTATGCTGGATATGCTAAATTCTTTTCACCATAAAACAAAGAATTTATTATAAAACTCTATTTTTAATTTTTAGAATAATGAACGGGCAGTTACCACATTACATGTCAAAATTCATGACGTATAACAGGGAATACCATGAATATAACACTCGAAATATTAATGAATTTAGATTACCATTGCATACAAAATCAACCTCACAAAATAATGTATTCTATAAGGGGTTAAAATTATATAATGAACTACCACAGGATGTTAAAAATTCAAAAAATAATAGAGAATTTAAGCGAAACTGTTGTAATTTTATTAGAAGTAATGTAAACTAAATTGATTTATACCTGTACTTACAGATTAAATATAGCGGTAGGTAGTAATTAGTATTTTTAGCATGTAAGCAACCAAATGTATGTAAAATAAAATCATATGATGGAAATAAAGAATCTAACTAACTAACTACTTTTCATCTCTCACTGTACAACTCTTCATCGGGCACGCCCATCAAAATTGTAGCTATAGAAAAGAAAACTAATAGGAACCTCGACTTTGGTACCCCCTGGTATACTAGAAACTATTCAGAAGAATATCAGGAAACTTTTGAATAGCTGTATTGTCTTTTTGGTGACAATTAAGCACACTGAGAGTTGTTTACGAAAAAGACCAGCCCCAGGAAGTGACATAATCTTCTTATACCTTGATTTTGTGCAGTCATCTGATAGAGTCTATCTGGAGGTAATTTCTGAATCGGCAATTTCTGCAAAACTGAAAAAGAAGGAATCGAGTTCCTTCTTAGAAGATATTTGTCATTATACAGGGAAACACAACAAAAGTAACTTTTATATAATGTAAAAATCCTATTCTATATAGCAGGGATGGGCAAACTACGGCCCGCGGTGTTATTTTATACTATATTATATCGCTCCGCGACTGAACAAAAAGACAACACTATAAAAATTGGCCCGCAATTAACCAGCTCGAGTAAGTACTGTTACGTGGGTCGGTTGTAGGAGATAAAACACTCGAGTTTATGCACTCATTTTATTGCAAAATTTACAAGAACGTGGTCAGTCTTAAAATTTTATTTATTTTGTTTAAAAACCACCCCTTAAGTCCGGCACTGCATCTAAGGAGCAAAATCCGCCACCGTCTGTACATGTTCTTTGAACAGATATGTGGGGTATAAATACACGCGTGAGGTCCGACAATAGTTAGTTTTCGGCTAAGCGAACAAGACGATACCTCTCAAGCGATAACGACAAAGTTCAAAACTCCATTCTTAATAATATTATGCAGCATAAACAAACTCGTGCTTTGTAGACAAATTATTTTGTCTAACTCCCAAGTTTCAAAGCTAGCACTCACAGTTATTAATGATATCACTATAAACTAGTTTATAATTTTATATGTACTTTTCTAAAAACATAGGTCAAAATTACTAAAAATTTTGAGTTTCTCTAATCAAAAGACTTGATTAACATTCTTGTTTTAAATGCCATTAGAAAGGTACCGGTCAAGTCTGGCGCAGGAGCTAAAAAACACCCTATATATATCTGTACCTGTACCTGTATAAAACAATAAAATCAATTACATTATTTCATTTGAATTATCGCTAACATACGAAATTTGCGTAAATTATTTTTTTGGCTCGCCGCAAATTTTTATCTTTTCAATTCGGCCCGCCACTAAAAAACTTTGCCCATTCCTGCTATATAAGATATATTCAACAAGATATAGACCCTGCCAGTCACAAACGCAAAACATTTTTCTGTTTCGTATAATAAATATAAAAAAGACATAAAACTAAAATATAAAAAAATAAAACTATAAGACAGACACTATAAAACTATAAGAAAGACGAGAGGAGACAGATTGCTTCGGACTTATTAGCTCTCATCAGTCGGGGATAATTGTCTATAATTTACCTAATTTTATTATTGGTGATGCAGGTTGTTATACTTAAGTTTGATTGATTAAAATTATACAGCCCCTTTTAAAACTTTAAAAAACGAACCTTGCGGAGAAAATAGTCGGCTTAGCCTACAGAGACGGACGGGTCGAATTTGTGCGTGTTTGCTAAAAGAATTCAGATTCGATTATCGTCTTAGTTTAGTTTGGTTTTTAGAAGTTTCAATCGTGCGCCTAGTGAGAGACTTAACTTTCTTGGAAATATTCCGTTATAATAGTCTGCCACTTGTTTCCCTTTTTATAGGAACGAATAACAAGCTAACGTCCACCATCTCATTTCAAGAATAACTGTAAATGTGAATAATAAATCAGTTTGTAACTGCCGCTCATTATTTTGGCTGCATTTAAAGTGTTAGAGCAAATTGATAATAATAATATCAAGTTTAATAATATAAATTATTGCAACGTGCAAAAATTTCAAAATTAATGCTTTTAATTAATGTCACACATATATTATGTAAGTAACTTGTAATTATTTTTGTTGAAAATTTATCTTTTGATGATGAAAATCCATATTGGTTCTTAGTTAAGAAATTAACCGAATTAAAGAAATTCATAGTAAATAAAACTGTATTTAGAATGGGATCCCAAATTAAGTTAAACTGTAAAAGTTCCTGTTGCGAGTAGTTTTCTGATAATCTTTCACCGTTGTGTATATTCTTTGTATTATTTAACCGATTTATTTTTGAACTTAATTTAACATACAGAATTCAAAATAAACGTTTCTTTTATCAATTCTAATTGTATTGTACGGGGATATGAGTATTTCAAAGTACCTCGGTTGCTGAATTTCAAAACAAAGAATTTTCTCGATTAAACTTTGCCTTTTTGCATTACAGACCAGAAACGGTCGTTTTTAGAAAATCTTTTTTTGCTAGTGTGTGGAGGGTGATTACTGTTTATAATTCTGTTGAGGCAGGGAAGTTAGTTATTAACGACGGTAAATACTTTAGTTGACTAGTCCGGTAATAACTTATTTCCCTGTTTCGACAGCTAGAAAAGTAATCGCATTGAAAACACGAAGTTTCCTTGTCTCAAATTTCGTTTTATTGACTTTTCAACAATTTATTACCTTATTCATTTTTATAGTTTATCAAAGCAGTTGCAAAAAGGTATTATACTCAACGCGACAGAGAAGTGTCTTGACAAGAATCGCTTCCAGGACAGGCCTAATCCCCGAAACGTTCCAGCTCGTTCTGTAAAGTGCCACTTTCCTAGTTTGTTGCGTACATAACTATTGTAAATAACTTGCTTGAAAAAATGCAAACAAAATCAATCCTTGTATATGTATGTTTTCTGATACCTTTTCATCTGTCATAGGCTTATTTTGTAATAATTTTGCATTAAAAATAATAAACATTAACTTCGAGTTTTGGAAAAGGTCCAGAGGCTAAGAAGCTTTTAGAAAAATAATTCCGAATAGCAGCTGCATGCCGATGATTGTCTAACGGATTTCATTAAAACTGTAGGCGATTGCAAACGCTTTTTTGAAACTGCAACATTGGACGACTGTTAAATCGCTTAATGATCAGTTCATCATTTTGGTTGATAAAAATGACTTCTAACAAGACATTAAGACATTTAACGTTTCTGAAAATCGATTGCTCTGAAGTTTTGGACGATACATGTCAACTTGTTCTGCTTATGTGTACGGATTTATGCATATTAGCTCCTCTAAAATGCTTGCAGAAAGGGTAAGTTAAAGCTTTCAATTTTACTAGAAGTAAAATCTCGGAGCCGAGCTTCCCCTTTCCATAATGTATACCTTTTAGATGTTTCACTTATGTGTTTGTGCATCTTTGGATAAAATAAAGGTACTTCATACCAAATTGTAGCGCAGAGATTAATATCCAAATTATAGATAGTAGAAGGTACATAACTGTCCATCCAAATAATGTTGTTGATGTTACAAACACTTCAACTGCAAGTTTGGTATCAGCTGAAACAGGTTAATTAAGTAGAGTTTGTATAACTTTGAAAGTGCATGGCTATGTAAAAACATTTCTTACCCTTTAAATAAGCTCGTCCAATTGTCCAACTTATTATCTGGCCATAAGTTCGTGGAAATGCGAATGGATCTAGCAAAGTAGGTTTCCATATTTCCAAATATATTGAAACTGCCAATACATTAAGACTGATCCAAAATGTTCCTTGTATCTTAAAAACAAAAGTAATTTCATCATTAAGGTCCGATTACACCAACTCTAGTTAACTCTAACCAGAGATTAGTTGATATGAATACCTTTGTTGAAACAGTTGTCACAAACGGAATTATTTCGAATTGAATAATTTCATAATTCCTCAACTTACATTCCGTTTAGTGCAAATGTTACCAAGGTTACATTCGTTTATGCAGCGGCTGCCCACACGGCAAGACCACCTGCAGAAAGCATCGCATGCGAATCGCCATTTATGTGATAATGTATGCATCTCGCTATACGTAATATATTCATTTATGCATTAACGGTTTTCGCAATATTTATGAGGATACACAGTATATAAACAGCTTGCATCAAGTCTAATATTCAGTCGTGAATTGACTCCTATTCAACCATGATTTTGAAGCAAGCTGGTAAGTAACTTTACATATTAATATTAATTGTAGGAGATCTAGAATCTGGTGTTTAGGAGAACTGATTACTTGATCTTCTCCGCTTAGAATTAGGGATCTAGAATCTGATGTCCAGGGGCACTGATTACTTGATCTCCTAATGTGCTTAGCTGTAGTATTCTAGGAGACTAGAAGCTAGTACACAGGGGTACCGCTTACCTGGTTTCTTAACGCTTAGTTGTAGAACTTAGTGCTAGTACAAGGTGGTTCCGATCACCTTCATGTTTATGTTAGTTTTAGGAGGACCTAACTGTTCTCATAGTTATGTTTTTCTCTAAACCTCACGTGACACAGTCATATCAACAACAATTAATCTATAGGAAAATAAAGTGAAATTACCTATCACTTCTGTTTCACCTTTTACCAAGAAATTAAAGTGGAAATGCCTATGAGGAGTTATATGCCTTCTGCATTTATTTAGTCGACTAATATAAACAGGAGTTCAGACAATCAACAATACTGAAAAGAATCAACAATACTCAAGTCGTACAATAGCCTTAAGGATCTTTTCGTTATATCTTTTCAATTAACATTCCTCATTTTTAAAATATCATTCACATTCCTAACAATGCGGACTGTGCAAAAACTAAAAGAGGATTGTAGAGTCAGATATTTTCAATCTTTATAAACGAAAAGAAACTAAAGGTGTAACGATCTCCTTGATTAGATTATTGTGCCTTCTCTTATTAATCTGTGAAGAGAAATACATGTGATATCATTTTAACAAATTACTATCTAAGGGAATTTAAATCTTGTCTTTGTTAGAATTTTATTGAACCTGCTAAGATGCCTCAAGAAACTTTTTTGTTTTTAAACTGTAAGGCTATATTTTATTTATGAAAAATCGGTCCATCGAGATTTAGGGTACCAGAGATTTGGGAAAAAGGGGAATATTTATAAATAATGAAAAATGGCATATTGGCAATTAGTAGAAAATACAATGCTTTCGCAGTTAGTAGAGGCCAAAAAGATTTTAATTTAGTTTCAAATAACAAAGGCGTTAAAATATTTTTAAAAATAAATATAAAAAGTAGTGTGTAATCAAAGGCAATTTTTGGAAAATGATGTTTGTCGATAGTAATAATAATAATAATAAATAAATTTAATGTAGCTTTCTAAGTAGAGTAACTGCAGTAAAACTTGAATCTTTAGATTTTGATTTGTATTCTCTTCTGTATTGAAGAATATTATATTACAGTAGATGCTTCAGTGTTCTGTTGACGAATAATATTAACTTTTAATGAAATTATTTATATTAAATCTAGTGGCGCTCAAAAACGTTTCTAGCCTATTTTAATATTCAGCAAACCTTACTACTAGCTATTCATACTACATTTTATAATTCTCAATTTGTAATACTCAATTGAGTCTAGTTCTTCTGATTAAAAGCTAATGCTACCTGAATTATTACTAATATGATTTATTTAGCAAAAATAGTTTAAACAGATGAAAATTCAATTTTATTCTAATCCATGTCTAAATTGCAGAAACAATTTTAAAGTCAAAACTGTATGATCTCCAGAGGTCAACAAAGGTTGAGTTTGCAGGGTAAATTTGCTTTGCGGGTTAGAAACAGAATGCAACAAGCCTGCATGCAACAGACCAGGGATTAGAACCTGTCTCACTTCTAGATGTGAGTCTAAGTTTATCTGGTGAGGTGGAGTATTTGGGTGTTGTGCTAGACTCGAGATTCACTTTGAACCATAGCAGATTCAAAGAGTAACTAAGAATGCGGTAGCAGCTCCTATGGCTTTTAGACGCAATTGTAGTATGAAGTGGGAACTAAAAACGCAGGCCGTGGACAAAGAACTTAAGAAAAGACAATGTACGAACTTCGCAAGGTACAAAAACTTGCATGTATATGTGTTTGTTTATATTTCTTTTACCTTTGATGATCAGTAGCGTAGCCAGCTTTTATGGACGCTAGGGCAACCTATAATAGGGGTGACATAACATAATTACTATCAAAAACGCTAATAGGCCAGTAAAATAGAAACCGTTGGTGGAAATAAATGTTGGAAAGCGGGAGATCGTTTCGATCGCTTCGTTTGACGTCAAATATAAGTATTGTCGTTTCTCGAACGTCGATTTCGACTGTACTACTGGACCGAATTTTAAGTGTTGGATACTTATCCTACGCAGAATTTAATGCTCTTTAATTCTTGTAATAGTGAAGTTTTCGTTGGAAAGCACCGCTTTGCAGTTATAAGCGAAAAACTAAAAAAGGGCCGAAGATTTCGTGGTTCTTTTGATGCCTTCAGGTAAGCTCGAGTCGAGGGACCGTGCAAACCTAGGATACTTATATTTGACGTCAAACGAAGCGATCGAAACGATCTCCCGCTTTCCAACATTTATTTCCACCATATCGGGTCTAATTTTACTGGCCTATAAGTAAATTTAAAAAAACATAAATGTTTTAAGGAGGATACAGCGAAATGTAAAAATGTAGAGAATGACGTGAAATTTAAACCTCGAGTTCTTTGACACTTATTCTATTCGGTAACTTTTTTTTATAATCTTCTTGTGTACCATTACCGAGAAAGATGGAAAATAAAATCCAGAATTTAACATGGACTCTTATGGAGACCATCTAACCTTTAGCAGTTTTAACAAAAAATTATGATGAAGAAATGTAGGGAATCTGATAAAAAACTAAAATGACATACTCTCATATTCGAAGAACAATGCTGCCCAATATTTTTGAAATCTTGTGTCTAATTAATGCACAATAATAATTTAAAGTAAACAAAACAAGAATTTTTCACGACATATGTGGAAAGACAGCAGAGATGTGACAACACCTCATAGGGCGCGAATTCAAATAACAGAACAGAAAGATGACATATAATGACTGTTATAATAATTTATATTTTATTGTATTAACTAATAATCATATATTTTATTAATCAAATTATGTTGAACAATTCAGTCTCCTGCGTTAATAATATCAGAATACAAATGTTAATTCGACGGAAATATTGCAAAATGTAAAATTACCTTTATCATCACAATCAGAATATCCACGAAATCAGTAATACAAACACACTAATTAAAAATATATGTATTAAACCTCAACAACTTTTTATATATTTCTTGTATCTGCTTAGCAGATTGTAATCTTTAGACTATACAAAAGTTAAAAAATAGAATATTCCCATCTGTAATTGCATACAAAATTACAAAACATTCAACATGTTTCCACTTATATTTTGGAATTGACATTTGGAGGTTAGGATGTCAACTCAATCGAAAGCTGAAACCTAACACTGCTACCAACAAAATCGATTGATTTCTTTGAGGTGTTGCCACGATTCTTAACCTATTTACATTTATATTTACACTTTCAACAATTAAACAAATGCACTCCAATCGACTTAAATTATTTTAATATATACAAATAATTAATAAATGCATTATAGGCATTCATAATAAAATGATTTTGTTCAGTTTTAAGAATGTTAATTTATTTTTTTATCGATTGGTATTTCTTGTTAGAGCCTATGTAAAAGCATAGGAGATATCCCCTTGCCCTTCACCCCGCAAAGATCCGCTGTAACCTCCTTAATAAAACATAAAAGTATAATTGTTCGCAAAAACAACTGCTTATTCTAAAATTACAATAGGATACATCTACTCTTAATCAGTGGTAGTACGTAGCATGAACATAGCTATTATGCTTAAGGGTGTTTAGCAAATGACTAACCATTGATAGGTTAATCATCTGCTAATCGCGCTTACTATTATCCAATGATGTTTAATAGTATATATGAGATCGGTAAGCGCCTTATAAAAGAATGCCTTATCGATAAAAAAGGATTTCCATTTTTGAGATTTGTTGCAAGCACTTAAACGATGAGTATCGAATACACATGTAACACTTATTGTAGTAGCGATACTACTTAAAAATAAAAATCTATTTAGATAAAAAGCCAGAGTAGTCGGCCATAATTTCAATAAAGTGCGAGATTGCTGTTTCTTTAATGACCAGAAAATAAAGTACTATATGATAGAGAAGAAAAGTCGCTAGAAGGCCTTGTAATTTAATTTTAAGAAAATTATATTGTCAGTACCACTGTAGATTATCGTTTACTTTTCAATACTTCACGCCTGACAGTTTGAGGTCAATCTTTTAAAAACAACCACCTAACCTGTCATTTCAGTAAGAACTGAATTCTTATTAGAACTTTAATTTGATTCGAAACACAAAACATTCGTTATTGAAAGTTGCCTCAGAAATGGGCAAAAGCTGGAAAATGAGTTTGTTTTAAACTAATACCCAAATTAAAGGTGCCACACGTCGATCTAAAATAATAAAAGGCGCTAGTGTTGCCAACACAAATTTTCTTTAAATGAACTTTAAGGCCTCCTAGAAGACTTTTTCTGTTTCCTATACTATTTTAATTTAATAAAGTGTAGTTTTTAAAGTTAATTTGCTTCACATAAATTAATTTGTCGTAATTAATAAAAATAACCAAAAATATTTCAATGAAATTGAAATATTTCTGGAAACGCTGCTAGAAAGTTGTTGTAGCCAACATCTTAATTGTTTAACTTTATGCTTTCAAAAGATACCTATTTACAGTACGAGGTCTGGCTATTAAATAACGAGACTGCTTATGACAAAGAGTTTTATTTTAAAAATTATTCTACAATCGAATGCTACCCTTCAATGTACTCCCCTCCCCTCGCCACACACCGTTCCATTCGTTTTTTCCATTGGTCAAAGCAATGCTGGAAGTCTTCTTTTGTAAGAGCATTTAGGAGCTCCGCCGATTTTCGCTTCACCACTTCGATCGACTCGAACCGGGTTCCTTTTAAGGCAGACTTAATTTTCGGAAACAGAAAAAAATCACAGGGTGCTAAATCAGGCGAGTACGGCGCGTGTTCGAGCACTGGAGTGCCTCTAGCGGCTAAATAACGGTCCACAGACAGCGCGTTATGGGCAGGTGCGTTGTCCTGGTACAAGATCCACGACTTGTTTTTCCACAACTCCGGCCGTTTCTAACAAACTCGCTCTCGCAGTGTTGCCAAAACTTTCAAATAGTAAGTTTGGTTTACAGTTTGACCCTGTGGCACCCATTCAGTCATCACGATGCCGTTGATGTCGAAAAAAATGATTAGCATGGCTTTAAATTTTGATTTCGACATCCTTGCTTTTTCATTCTTGGCAATGCAGGAGTTTTCCAGTGCATGGATTGCCGCTTAGTTTCAACATCGTATTGGAATATCCATGTTTCATCGCAAGTGATGATGTTTTCCATCAATTCAGGCTCTTCATCTAACCTCTCAAGAAAATCTGAGCAGATCTGTTGACGGACGAGCTTTTGTTCAGGGGTCAAGTTCTTTGGGACCAACTCCGCACAAACTTTCTTCATGTTCAACTCGTCATGTAAAATTTTTCTGACAGTTTCTTTATCGGCGTTTACAGTCTCAGCAATCATCCGAATGCTCATACGACGATCTCCGCGCACAATTTCATTGATTTTGGTCACTGTTTGCGGAGTTCAAACAAAGACAGGTCGACCTGGACGTTTGTCATCTTCGGTGCTCTCTCGGCCTTCAGAAAACCATTTATACCATTCGAGAACACGCGCACGAGATAGAGAATTCTCACCATAGGCCTCTTTCAACAACTTATAGCACTCAGTTGGATTTTTTTTTATTTAACGAGAAATTTCACATTGATCCGTTGCTCGTGTTTTTCGTCACACATTTTTATCGGCACGAGAAAAAAACACGTTCGTTTCTAACCTCTATAGAAAAAATACTACTACAGCGACAAAAACGTGTTTTTGTACTGGCATAGTAGACCAGCTATCTAATGCTGCATTCGTTTCCCCCCCTACCCCTCTAGGACGTCTTCTGTGCGCGCAGTCTCGTTATTTAATAGCCAGACCTCGTATATCATTTGTAACAAAAAGGGCAGAAAATCTTTAATTATATTTTCTTCACTGATGTTATGATGTCAGGACATACAAAGGGAACAAGAACTTATATATTTTTCTATTATATCGCTAACGGTACTACTAATAATAAGTCACCGTATAAAATATGTCATGACGTGTTACGACATATGTCGTAACACCGCAATTTTCAGGCATACTATAAATCTTAAACTTTTAATTTTATTTCGTATAATCATAAAAACCGTAATTGCTACAACCCATTACCTGGCTAACCAGTAACTAGGTCCTATAAGCTAAAGCTTGTGCGGTGGGGGGGGGGGTCGATTAATATTATTACGTAGGCCCGTCGTGCGATACAGCTGGTATAGCCTAAATCCCACATTGTGTTACACATAAGGAAGAATTGCAGAAAAACCTTAACCAGATTTTCCGGTCCCGGGAGTCGAACTGGGCCGTTCGGGTGAGAATCTAGCATATTGCCATACATACCATATTATCATAATTGAAGACAGTGCATATACAGGATTTACGTGATTTTCTTAAAATTAAGTTTATTTTGGATATAAAGGCTTTAAAAGTATCTACGCATAATTTTCCCCGAGTTCTTTAATTTTTACTCTGATGCTACATAGTTAATTTACATTTTTCTTATCTGCTATAATAAAAGATTCTATTATTTTTAAACTTTTTGTTACAATAGTCCCATCATCCATTAATGTATTCAACCAGTGGGGCTCCCGCATTTCAGATTGAGTACTGTTCCATTCGCACAATGGAATTTTCATATAGTTTTTTACATAGTTATACAGCATCGTCATGAAAATTCTATCTTGCGAAGGGGGTTGCAGCCCTATGCCCTATTCGGTGCGCCCATGTCTTCAATTATGGAATTTTATCAAATAATGATAGGGGTTCTAAACCAAAAATGACAACTCCGACAACTAAAAACTCTAAAAACAATTTTCAAATAATTCTAAATTTTAATTTCGTTACTAGTGCAACAACATAATAAACCTTGCGGCGAGTAAGTGTTCACTTCTCTTTCGACTTCGTCAAGATCTCCAAAATCA
The DNA here is from genome assembly GCA_929113105.1 of Agrypnus murinus. Classification (NCBI taxonomy): domain Eukaryota; kingdom Metazoa; phylum Arthropoda; class Insecta; order Coleoptera; family Elateridae; genus Agrypnus; species Agrypnus murinus. The sequence goes on along the minus strand of OV816031.1, from coordinate 69,536,620 downwards.
TCTTCAATCGATAGAAAGAACTTACTGCTCTTAATGCTTAAACAACTAACTATACCTAATCTAACACTTCTGAAAAAATTAAAAACTCATTTGGGTCTGTGCTAGCCCTGGTTAGCTCTTATTAACTAGAGATTGGGATGCTAAGGTCGCTAAGGGGGTTATATGTAACAAGTCACAAGGAAAGGCTTATGTAGAAATTCAAGATCCTATATCAACTTTCTGCTGTTTCTCCTAAAACTATGGTATAATATTCAAGTATAAAGACAAGAAGTAATAGAATAATCTACTGTAACATCATGACTACAATTAACATAAGCTGTATTACGAATATAAACAAAAAAAAAGAAGCCTAACTTACCAAACCTAGAATCGCAGTTGTGAAGCCAATTGGTTTTACGAAAGACAAATATGGATCAACAGAAGTCATATTGTTGGTTTTCAACGAGAGCTAACTTGTAAACATGATAATCAATAATAATGCGTTTCATAATGTATTTTATTATCTATTGATAATTTAGAATTTTTATAAAATTTTAATCTATCCATATATTTGCCTAATAGTAAGATTATTGCATAATACGCTAGATAGATGATACTTTATGCAGTAAGTACTTTAAGATGTTGCAAAAGATATTTTATCTTACTTAAAAGATATATTGTACAAAATATTACACCACGTTGACGTTTTAACCAATGCAAGTTATTTCTATTTAATAAATAAATAAAACTATAGGTATAGGTATATATTAATAAGATGCTTATCCTGTCGGTCTGTATGCATGTACAAGTTATTAATTGGCCGATTGACTTCAAACCGATGCCAAAATATTCCTAATGTTTCGGAGCTTCCCTTATCTAGCTCTACCATAACCGGTTTTCTCCGATTTTTCAACCTACACGTTTTCCCACCTGTCGGATAGCCTTGGGATCTTTAACAAGCGACTTTGCATAAGTTATAATTAGAAAAGATGGTTTGTTATATAAAAAAAAAACTCGTAGGTAATCTTTCCCAAAGTCGTAATGAACTCAATTATGTTTAGCTCAAGAAATAATACGGGGGAAACTCGGAAAAACAACGTTCACAAAGTATTGAAGGAAAAGTACCAAAGAAATTTCAATTTATGACAGAATATTAGTAAGTTCTTATAAATTAAAATGGGGAAAAGCAAAATTATTTAAATATTTATTTATCAAAATACAAAAAAATCTTTAATTATAAACTGTTAACGAACTTAAACTAGATTATTTACAGACTATTTATTACAATATATATTGTCAACATTTATCTTGTACTATTTCACGATGCGCGTCTTCAATTCACTGGTTGTCGACTAATGATTGCTCTCCCTGCGCGGTTCTTTATATACCGTATACAGGACTGCTGGAACGCGCTAGAATTATTCTCGTGCATTGCGCGTCATACATTCTGACGCGAGTTCTAGAATTCTGTAGAAGGCTGTCGATACGGCGAGAACTCTCGCGTGATTTCCGTGATCGTTACATACTATTCTGAGTAGGTTTATGCAATAAAATAGCTGTTAACACAAAAGAACCAAAAACAGATACTTTTTTACTGCGGAAAAATAATAATCGCCCTCTCTCCCGCACAAGCTTCATAGCTTCTGAGGCCTGGTTTCCAGGTTATGGGTTGTAGCAATTATTATTATTATTATACTTAAAATCACATAAAATATTAGCAAGATGGTGGCGTTTCTAATAAAATTAGAATATTATATCAGAGCTTCATTCTTATAGTATTAAGAAAAGGTGAATATTATAGTCATTTATAAAATTATTTAATAAAAAGGTTATAGGGTATTCACCACAGTGCTTCTTACTTTGAAATTTATTATTTAAATTCAGACATGTGTAATAGTGTAATAGAAATTGAAAATGGTTTCTTAGACTGTTGTTTGAAGGCATAGAAAACCGTTTAGTTTTAAAAATACCAGCCCTGCTCGTAAATGACTGATGAGATGGATGAAATAAATCATGGTCGGCGTGTGAAGTTTTGCGGGACCTGGGTCATATATATGGCTCATAACCTTTCGTTATTATAAAATAAACGTTCGTACAGGGACGTACGGAAGTGTTTTCACTTGGGGGGAGCCGAACTTCGATTTCCTAGCTAAGATTGGGACGCGCCAAAGATTGATCTGCACTCTTGCGGGATTTTTTTATGCGTTATGCGTTAGCTCTGATGCAATATGTATAATCGCCAGTACAGTAATAGTAATTTACGTTATAAGTCCTGCAAATGGAATTTTACAGTCGAGTAAGATGTTACGGACAAGACGACGAAGGAGCCGAATCCGGAACATCGAAACGAGACTGTAAGACCATTTCCAGGACGTATGACGTAATGCGTTTTATTTCATACTGCAATTATTGGAATATTGGTTTAATTTAAAAAAAATTATATAAATTTCCGAATGCAAAATATGGACATCTATGAAGAACGAGTGTCCATAGTAACTGATTATGTATTAAAACATTGTCCAGTTGATTGATTGTATTTGCGTCCGGTAAAATTTTTTACAGTCATGCTAGACTGTAAATTTTTTTACAATCATACTAGACTGTTAAATCGCATTTTCTGGACTGAAAAGTTTGACGTAAAACTAACAAATGTGACACAGTATGAAATAAACATATTATTGAGAGGAATCTATGAATGACAATTCAATGTTAATGATATTTTAAAAAATATAAAATCTAAATATTTACCTAAAATTATCATAAATATTAACACGGATATTAAATTTAATCAAGTCAAAATTACAATCACCATTAAAATACAACATAGCAAAAACAACCGCATAAACTACGTCATCAACTACCGCATGTTGAAGATACTTTGATGTTGTACAACGTCATCTATGTTTATTGGCGCGTCCCAATACAGTAAACTTTACCATAAAGTTCCAATAAGTAAAAAAGGATGATATAATAATCAAGACAGAGATGCTCAATACTGCTATATCAACTATATTATATACCTATTTGTTAACAAATAATTAACTATATTATTTGATGTTACTTTTATATAAATATCATGTGCTTTTACTAACTGTAGCTTGATGTTTATACACTAAACCAGCGGTTCTTAAGGGTCCGTTATCGCCTCCAGTGTTAATAATAGGAAGCTTCATTAATTTTAAACACCTAAAGATGGCGCTACGGTCTACAAAAGGGAATTATACTAGAATTCAGCTAAGAATAAAGCGAAGGGCAAGTATAGGGCAAGCTTGACCTTCGCGTTGATAGGCTTAAATACGAGGCAGTTCACACAACTTAAAAAAAGTTGTGCATAAATTATGTGTAAAGCTCCGTTTCAGTTCTACAATAAACGTTACGGCTTACGTTCGCTCAACTACGAAAATATTACTTATTGTGTGTGTAAAAAGAAACTATAATTAATAAACTAAAATGCGTAAATCGCATTTCCAATCTCAAAGACCGCCACTTTGGGTTCGCCATTTTGTATTTCTTAATTGAATTCATAATCAAAAACCCCGAAAACTACCCCAACATGAATTTCGCTCAAGTTGATGGAAAACTTCCCGAGTTATTAAATTGGGAGTGTTAAATGGGAGTTTCGACCCCCGATTTTAAACATATAACATTTTATATTGGTTTAGTACAAAAGGCATTACAAAAGATTTCAAGTCTCTATCTTTAGATAGTAAAAAATAAGAACTTAATGCAAAAATTGACTCTACTACTAGGGCAGAGCAAAGGGGTTACATAATAAGGTAACCAAAATAGTGTATTCCTTTGCAAAATCACATTTTAAACACTTTTTGACTCTTTGACTTTTTCTCTAAAATCAATAGAAACGGCGTAAATCGCATTCTCATTCTCAAATGCCGTTATTTTAGGACCGCCATTTTGGGTCCGCCATTTTGAATTTTTTGATTTTCTCATAGGATTCATAATCAGCGACTCCAAGAACTCTCCCAACATAAATTTCGCTCAGTTTGGTTACGTTATTAAATTAGGGGTACAAAATGGGGGTTTCAACCCCCCGAGGGGGCGTGCCCCCATTTTAAGTATATAACATTTTATATTGGTCCAGTACTGAAGGCATTACAAAAGATTTCAAGTCTCTATCTTTAGATAGTAAAAAATAAGAACTTAATGCAAAAATTGACTCTACTATATGTTAAGATATTATTAATACTGACAATTTTCGAGGTTATGGTTTAGTTCGAGTTTTTCTCAAGTTTTTTATAATTTTTAGTCCTTTTATTAAAACAATAGTTTTTTTAGAACTTACCGGCGCTATTCTTATTACTGTGCAGGTATGATGATTTATGTAACAATCTTAATTGCAGTTTAAAAAAACGTAATAATATTTTAGTATGTACCCAATTTTAATTATGACTGAACGACAATCCTTCAAAAATCCAAGAGGAAAAGTAATTCCTAATGGTCAAAATTGATGAAATGGTGAAAAGTGACGGAAGAACCATATTAGGATTGCCCCCTTATGTTTGTAATTTAAATCCAATCGAGTTGATTTGGGCACAAGTGAAACATAGGTGCTTTCCATTGGGCTGATTTACTGATCTGGTGTTACCTTAGGGTCATCTGGTTCACTTATTTGTTGTTCCATTGGCCCTGGTTCATGATGATCCAAGCTGATCTATATTACTTCCCCCCTTGCCCTTCAAGTACCTAGTTTTTGAAGTGTGTATAGTGATCTGTGGAGGGAAATAGTATCAGCTGATTGTGGTTTTTAAAATAATAACCTCTAACAATCTGAAAGATTTCTCATTTTCATTTGAAACATATTATTATGGTTGCTAGGTACTTAGGTAGTTAGTTAATAAACTCAACAAAGAAATTATATTAATCCAGATTGTTTTTTTGTACTATTTAGAACTGTTGTAATTAAAGATTGTTGTTCCTAATTGCAATACCAGGATGAGTTTCTCATTAGATTTGTTTGCACCAACAACTAATTGCCATTATCGGCTTCTTGTAAATGAGGAAGATTTCAACAGAGCTCAGAATGGTAAGTATTAATTAAAATAACATTCAAATGGCTTCACTTCCGTACCTTGAAACACTTTTTGTGTATAATATATAGTATATTCAGATACTATTCAACGAGTGTAGACGATCGGTACCACTTTTAGGTGAAGGAAGGTAGGTGGCGCCACCAGCGGGAATTTAGGCATAAAAGGGTTAGGTTAGGTTAGGTTAGGTTAGGTTAAGTTAGGTTAGGTTAGGTTAGGTTTATTCACACAAAATTCAAAAAATAAACGTTTTTCATTCTTTTCAGTCTGTTTACGTGTCATTTTATTGACTATTTCACTCAATGTTATACGAACCAATAAAAATTTATCCTGTGAACGAAATTCTCTCTATTCCGGCGACTATTTTTTGTTTATAAAATTTTCCGAATTTGTTCTACCAATGAAAACGTTCAAATAAGCAACCTACCCTTTATTTCACCGACAATTTTTTTGCTATAGTAACGATCCTACAAAAATAGTATACACAAACTGTACGTTTCCTTGAAATAAATGTTAAATATTTTTATTCTTTGTGTTGTTTATTCGCGAAATAGTCATAACGAATAACATATGTGGTAAAATTTTGTCTTGGCAAATTTTTCTTTTTGATTTACTCGTGTTTGTTGCCAATTCATCTCGTGACATTGATCAAAAACCACTCGACTGACGTCTCGTGGTTTTTAGTGACAATGTCACTCGAGAAATTGCTATGCAACAAACGCTCGTAACAATAAGAAAATTTTGCCGACAAAATTTTACCACTTATGGTATTATATATGAAAAAAAGTTCCCATAGACAACATGGGATTTTCAAAGTGGCGTAACTTTTGCCCCTGACGGTTCCTTCACCTAAAAATGGTACCGATCGACTACACTCGTCGAGTACTATCCGAAAATAGTGTCGTTATATAGAAAGTGTTTCAAGATACGGAAATTTTACCCATTCAAATATTTAATATCATGTAAAAGAATGCAATGTTTTATGATCGGAGCACGATACACCCACAACGGTATGCCAGCTTCACGACCAAAACTCGTTCTCCGCGCGCATGTGACGTCGCTGCGAAGCAACTTTCCAAGGACTCTAAATTTCCTCCCATTTGATCTCTTCCAGCTACACAGTACGGTGGGTGTATGTTAGGAAAAGCGGCTTTAAATAATTAATTTTGAAATTCCTTTTGTTTTGGTGAGTGTAAACTTGTGAAATATCGAAGATAACAAGGTGAAATTCTTACACAGGTATATATCGTACAGTATGCCTGGTTGTGCTGTTACTGACTGTTGCAATTATAACAGGAATACAAAAGAAACTGGTATAAAATACTTTCGATTCCCAAAGAACGAAGAACTTTCAAAGCGTTGGGAAATTGCTTGTCGAAGAAATGATAAAATAAATCTAAAAAATGGTAAGGATTTTTAGAAAAATTATAAAATAACATGGCGGAGAGGATACTTTAATTATTAATCAAATTTTTATCACTATGATACATTTGAATGTTGCCTACAGGTTTTAATTTCTCATTAAGTAACATTGGCTTTGTAATTAATAAAAATTAACAATTTTAAATTTAGTGATATGGTAACTTTCGATTATTTAGTATCTACCTATATATTATTTTTCTAAGTACCTCCCTAACAAATTTTACTATTATATATATTTTATAGAAAGCATAACAATCCATATCGCCGGTACATGATTAGTAAATTGTTAAAATTTGGAATATTTCTGAATCAAAATAAAATAAATCGTTATATGCACCACGGGCAATACGGGCATAATTATAAATAATAACGAAATAAATAAAGATTATTAAAAGTTTCACAGTTTTATTAAAATACAACCTGACAATATTGTTTCGACAACTATGCTGTCATTATCAAAGGTAATATAATTATAAACAAACACGTCGCTAAGGTAGATACAAAATAGGTAACTAGATAAAATAATAATAATAATCAGAATTAAATATCTAATACTTCCAGTAACGGAGAATTACTGAGCTCAAGTTGTTCATTCATTAAAGGTACCCTGAGTTTGTGTTTGTATATCTCAAAGGCTTCTAAAATGTCTAATTTGCGTTTGTTATTACAAAAATGTAGGAATTTAATATTATTTTGAGGAGTCATTGTGTGATTTTGTTCTAAAAGGTGTTTGGCGTAATTCGATTTTTCAGGATGTTTATTTTTGTAATGACGTACATGTTCTTTATATCTTATGTCAAAATTTCGAAGTGTTTGTCCAATATATACCGAACTACAAAAAGAACAATTTAAACGGTAAATGCCCGATTTCATGATATCATGTGTTCTGTCTTTAGCATTAAATAAAAATGAAAAAGTGTTAGTGTTGGTTTTAAATGTTATTTTATAATTGTTGGTTTTTCTTAGTATATGTGCAATTTTTTCTGATATTTTGCCAAAATATGGTATAGATATGTAATTTGTGTCTTCTGTTTGATTGTCAATGGGATATATTCTTTTGATAGCTAACCTATAATCTTTTTGTTTAATTAAAGTGTCAATCATGTTCGGATTATAATGATTTGCATGTGCTAGTTGTTTAATGGTTGATATCTCTTTGCTAAAATCTGATTTTGTTAGTGGAATAGTTAAAGCTCTGTGTACTAATGATCTGTAGGCTGCTATTTTATGTGTATTATGGTGACAAGATTCATTTGGTATTGTTATGTCTGTTTGTGTTGGTTTTCTGTATATGGAAAATTCAAAAAGATTGTCTGCGTTAATCTTGATATTTAAGTCTAGAAAGTTTATAGCCCTGTTTTGTTCTGTTTCTAGTGTAAATTTTATATTAGGATGGATATTGTTTATAAGAATTAAAAATTCATTAATAACCTCAAAAGAACTGTCAAAACAAGCTAAAATGTCATCAACATAACGAAACCAGAAGATAATGTGTTTAGAGAGGTTTAATTCAAATATTCGATCTTCAAACTTGTCCATAAATATGTTAGCTAATAGAGGACTTAGAGAATTACCCATAGGTAAACCATCCTTTTGTAAATAAATTATGTTATTAAAAGTGAAATAATTTTGACTTATACAAAGGTCAAATAATTGAATTAACTCTAACCTTTTAACTAATTCTATGTTACTATTGATCAAGAAACTATCTAATAAAGGAATACATTCTTGTGGGGGTATTCTGGAGAACATGTTGCAAATATCAAAACTAACAAGTTTTGAATGTGGTGGAAGATGTATGTTTTGCAGCTTATCTACTAATTCTAATGAATTTCTAACAGAGTATTTCGATTTGTAACCTATCGTGTTAATAATCTGGTTCAGTTTTTTGGATAAAATGTGATTAGGTGCATTGATGTATGATACAACTGGTCTTATTGGCATATTCTGTTTGTGCGTCTTGACTAATCCATATAGTTTAGGTATTTGTGGGTTTTTATTAATGATTTGTTGCTTTTCTAATTCTGAAAAGCAGATATTGCAGTTTTCTAAACCTTGTTTTATTTCTTTTTGGAATTTTGTGGTTGGGTTTTTGTTTAAAGTTTCTAAATTTTCTTTATTAATAAATTCATTAACTTTTTGTATGTAAATATCTTTTGAAAGAATTACCAAAGTGTTACCTTTATCTGCTTTAACAGAAATTAGATTGTTCTCTGTGATTTTCTGTTTTATAGATTGAAGAAGTGATATGTTAGATGTGTTGTACATTTTGTCCTGTTTCAAAGACATCTCTTTTAACAAATTCGAAATTTGGAATTTTGCATAGTTATTATGATCTTTCTTAAGTATAGTTTCGCATTCAACGGCCAAAATTTCTTAATTTTGTTGGTAAATTTTGGAAAAGGATAACATATTTATATATATATATATATATATATATATATATATATATATATATATATATATATATATATATTTATATTTATATTTATATTTATATTTATATTTATATTTATATTAACATATTTATGGACAAGTTTGAAGATCGAATATTTGAATTAAACCTCTCTAAACACATTATCTTCAGGTTTCGTTATGTTGATGACATTTTAGCTTGTTTTGACAGTTCTTTTGAGGTTATCAATGAATTTTTAATTCTTATAAACAATATCCATCCTAATATAAAATTTACACTAGAAACAGAACAAAACAGGGCTATAAACTTTCTAGACTTAAATATCAAGATTAACGCAGACAATCTATTTGAATTTTCCATATACAGAAAACCAACACAAACAGACATAACAATACCAAATGAATCTTGTCACCATAATACACATAAAATAGCAGCCTACAGATCATTAGTACACAGAGCTTTAACTATTCCACTAACAAAATCAGATTTTAGCAAAGAGATATCAACTATTAAACAACTAGCACATGCAAATCATTATAATCCGAACATGATTGACACTTTAATTAAACAAAAAGATTATAGGTTAGATATTTAATTCTGATTATTATTATTATTTTATCTAGTTACCTATTTTGTATCTACCTTAGCGACGTGTTTGTTTATAATTATATTACATAATATAATTATATAACTATTATATTATATTACATACTATAATAACATAGATAATGACAGCATAGCTGTCGAAACAATATTGTCAGGTTGTATTTTAATAAAACTGTGAAACTTTTAATAATCTTTATTTATTTCATGATTATGGAGTTCCACAAAATAAGGCTGGAAACAATAAACAAGATAAATAATAACATTCCCTCATACTATAATTTATTAATTATGCCTTTTATATTAAGTGGCTAATATTAGAACGATTATCAAACGTCATACTTTACTAACCATTGTCATTATAAATGATAAAAACATCATTATACATAAGAACGTAATGCGAAACAAGCCTGGTTTGCTTCGCACTGACGTCACAAACCAGAGAAGGATAGACTATCGAGCTGCGCGTTGTCATACCGTTGTGGGTGTATCGTGAATCGGAGTTACTTCTCTGTGTGTTTCCTTATACAAAACCTATTTACTATTAAGCACATCCAGTTGTGCAGTAGCTTGATAAATTATGCCGTTTTCCGCTTTAAACGAGTTAAATTAAACAAATGTTATTTTAATTTTCAGATTTGAGATTGCAGTATTTTTTTTCAACTTGAATTATCAACAAAATTCTCAACATGTTAGAAGTTTCGACTTAGGAGTTTAAGAGCGCAGAAAAACGCTTTAAGGTAAAATAGATAAGATGCTCTCATTATCAAAATAAATTATTTTGTTTTCTTTTTATAGACCATTGGTGATCATCAAGAATTCCTAAAGAAGCACTAGATTTCTCTATTAGTATTTACTATTAAATAAGTAGTATTTAGCTAGAGGACGTTTGAACCGGTGTAAGAAGTGGATTATATAATGGATCATCTCTCTCTGGTTGGGCATTGTAGTACTACACTACTATGAGTTAAACATTTTTTTACTTATCTGTTTTAATAATTTGTTACTTAACCTGTTTTTTAATAAATAAATTCTATATCTGATATATTTTTTTATTGGTGATTACAATTATTTTTTAATTGATAACATTGTATGAATGGATGAAGTTAAAAAAATATTGTTTTTAGAATAAATATTTCAAATAAAAAATTGTTATAAACATTTGGTCTTTCAATTCGAAGATGACATCCATCGATTGCTCCCAGAACATTGTTTATGGCTTTCCGTTTCTGGAATGCACTAACAGTGGTTGCAACTCGTTCATTAGTTGGCCATCGAATATATTGTGTCCTTAGGGACAAGATAAAATTTAAAACTCTTAACAGTACTCTGTGAGCTGAACTTGAGGAAACGTTAAATCTATCAGAAATTTTCCTGAATGTTTCATTATTGACCAAATACCATAAAGTGAGAAGCAATGATTCTTCAGCGGAAATCTTTTCTCTTCCTCCATGCTCACCAGTAGGTATGAAATTACTTGATGCTAAACGACCTGAATAATAATGAAAATGGTTAACATTTACCATTCTACAGATGCTGTAATGCTAACCAATTAATATTTCAGCTGTAGTCCTTGTAATACTAAAATGACTTTGAAGTTATATTGCTATACTCCTTAACAACTAGCACAATATATCCTTTAATTTTTGGGCTAGGTTGGGGTTTTTTTATTAAATTATTTTCCAAATCATTGTCGCTGGATTCGTTGTTGCTGCTGCTATCATCCGATGCAAGTGCTGATGTTAGAAACATTATATTTTCCTGTAAGAAACCTTTAATACAACAGTGTCTAATGTATTTTTTCCCTCATTTATTTACGTTATTCATAACTGCAACAAAGTTTCACTCTTATACCTAATAGCAATGAAAAAGTTACTTGTTTTGTTGCTATAGGTTAGGTTTTATAATCTGTCAAGATTGTGATCTAAAGTTGTTCCATTGGCAAATTATTATGAACTGATCTTAAGATGACCTGATCATATAGAACTGGATCAGTAGATTAACCCAATGGAAAGCACCTCATCTAAGTATTACATGGCAGCTAATAATACAATACATACAATATATTCACTTACTGGCGTGAACAAATCCTCCTAATCACGGGATTTCTAGTGTTACTGCAGAACGATGGAAAGATTGCATAGGTATACCACATAATTAATGAAGAAAAACCAAGGTGGGATTTAGGCAAAGTAGTAGAGGATATTGTGGATAAAATATTACAAATTTAGGATCGGAAGGAAAGTTCCAACCCAACGAATCAGACGAAGATGTTGATGTTTGGCCAATATAAAATAACTTTTAAAGTTTTTCGAATCATAGTGACATTATAGTGTCATAATAGTGTGCATTATTTATTAATTCTATTTATAAATTGTTCATAAGAGACACTGGCATCTAGTACAAAATCACAGAAATAAATTTTATATATTTTTCAGTAAATATTTTAAAAACTAAACAATATTATATTTCAAATTTCCCGCTGTTTTAATTTTAGGTGTGTAACTGTAACTTAGAGTCACTCTATATTACTTATAAGAGTTGGGCCAACGCGGGAATTGACGCTGATTGGTTGGATCCATTTGCACTAATGCCAATTTAAAAACACAAAGTTTGACAAAATTAGGTAATAATAGGACAGGTCTTTTCACTTCCTCATAAATTTATGTGGAGATTACTTGCTATGGTTACAACTGTTTCTACAATTGTATCCATAACAATCAACTGCCAAATAAAGTTACAAGGTGGTGTAAAGATCGCCCTTAATTTGACAAATAATATGATGTTTAGAAAATCGAAGAATTTTTATGTATTTCTCTTATTTATTTCAAGTTTTTAAGAAATATAAATTGCAATTGAAGGGTTGATGTCAAACACGGTATTTGTCAATAAACTATAACCCTTAGGAGAACCAAAAACTAATGTAAGGCCAGAATTTTTATTATTTGGAACTATGTGCAGTTTATGAAAGATTCTTACACAATCCAAAAATCTGTGGTGTTTGACGAAAATTTGCAAAACAGATTTGTTACTTTTTTATTAAACATAAGATATTTTAATTGGAATATATCGGTCTGGCAGATTTAAAAAAAAACTAAAATATATACTTTTTTAAACAAAAGATTCATATCTCTAGCATGAAAGAAAAAATATGTGTAAGCACTACTGTTGTCAAATTCATTGGTGTCCAGAATATCATAGAAACTACTGTGTTCTATATTAGATAATACTTCACAAAGGGCTTGAAGATCTTTTAGTTTTGCATGATTGATCTAGATAGGTACAAGTTGTAATTCACTAGTAATATGGAGTCTTGCTTCTAATTATGCATTGTCTCCACGTTCCAGAATAGCTATCTCTTAGTCTATAAATTTATTTAACACAAAAATGTTATTGCCTGAATGTATGCTATACATTTGCGAAAACTTTAGTGGAATAGGTGGTCGAGGATTCTTTACAAAAAACTTATCAGTCGACAGTTTGAAGTTAAAAATATCTTTCTTAGTCGGCCCATTTGATAAAATATGCAAAATATGTTACTGAGTAATAACTCTGAAATAAAACGATATAATAAAGCAAAATATTTTCACTGCTTTTCAAGTGTTTTACGGAAGTAATTCAAATTAATGGAAATTGACTTACTAGAGCACAATGGACATTAGTTCTTTTTGTAGCTGAGAGTAGTTTCTTCTTTTCTCAATTTTGCAAATAAAATATGAATATATATTACTCTAATTAGGAATTTTATTATATTAATCAATTCAAATAAGCTATGGTAAATTATAATGAAGTAAATGTCAGGTTATGAAACATTTGACATTTGCCAGGCAAACATAACCAATAATTTTTGCAATGTATATTTTTGGATCCAAAATGGCGGATTTACATTCGCGTTGGCTCAACTCTTATAAGTAATATAGAGTGACTCTACTGTAACTTGAATCGAAGCGCCATCTACTTTATTCTTATTTGGTTGTTACTATAATTTCTTTAAAACGTAAATAGAAATATTGTTTGTTCTCATCGCAGTTCTCTGATCAGAGTGTTGCCAGACATGCGTGAACTTTCAAACTATTTTAAGTTTAACTGCAATTTTTAATTTTAAATGCCAAGGAATAATTTAAGGTAATTGAAATTAAAATGGGGAATATAAAACTGCTAAATATCTTTAAGAATATCAGTTGTTCTTGATGGTTTTAAGAAAAATATTAAAATATTGAAAATATATATATTCGTTTTAAGAAATTATTCAGGAATAATTAAGAGACTTTATTCAAAAATTAACCGACACATGCTCTTAAGTAAAAAAAGACAACATTTACTTCGGGAATTTATTAAATAATAGTCAAAAGATTAGGAAAGTTAAAATATGGGAAGAGATTAAACACTAATCTGTTACTTTACATCGACAATCACAAAAATATAAGTAACAATAAAGAAAATGCGGTAAATGTATTAACAGTTAAATCAAACTCGTTGAAACTTCCCGCTTTTTTAACTCGATCCGCCTACAGCGCGTTATGTGAGCAAAAGCCTGAACTAAGAATGATAGTTGCCATTTACCAAAATATGACCTTTTTTTAGTTCATAAAGTTCTTTTATACTGTAGCATATTCGGGCATTTTTATCTCAAATAACACTTGAACGATAATTTAAAAAGTACACCTTACCATTTTTAAAAGCTCGCTAGCTATAGTTTTGTTTTTATAAATTTACACATTTTTATTCGTTAAGGAAATAGCTTTTGTAATTTTGTATTTGCTATAAAGCATAATATAAACTAGATAACACTCTTAAGAAAAGATCTCATGCGCAATAAATGTAAACTAAGTGCAATTTTTAAAAATTGTAATGAAATTCTTCAGCGCTGTTTAAGCGGTAATTTACCTACGCGATAACGGAGCCTTAACCGTTTTTTTAATGAATCCCCTTTTCCCACTTTTCATTAACCTCTATAGGACCGTAGAGATGTGTTATGTGTATTCTAGGTCAAAACCGCATGTTATTTTCTTATAAATCTTTATTGCACTTTATTGCGTTTGTGCACGTGTATCTTGCTAATGTGCGTTCCTAAGACAAAGAAATGGTTGGACTTACATTCAAAGGACATTCAATTATTGACACAAATTTTAAACTTTTCACAAAATCTCCTTATTTTATTTTGAAATTAGAAAACAACTTTTATCGACGTCTATTACTTATATAAAAAATTATACGTATAGGTACCATCAATAATAGAAATTTCGAACTTTTGCTCGAATACCAGTCTTTGCACTTCACTGCAATCTTTCGGCTAGCTGCACTAGCTGCGGCTTGGTAGATGTACTGTTCTTCACAAAATTGACATTTTTATAATTCAAAAGTTCTAGGGTCGTACCAGAGTAGTGGGCGGATGCAAAATCTGTCTAAAATAATAGGGAAACGTGTTTAAGATATAAAGTACGAGCAGTAAACGTTTTTGTATGCATAATTTTCTGTAGACGTCGCACTGTAGTGTAAAAGTCGAAAGACTGGTGCATCGTGTTTATCTCAACTAACAATGCTCGCCAAAATACCGTTCTTTACCAATGTTTTGAACTGTTTTATAGGAATAACGACAATTAAAATTAAATTTCCACTTGTTCAAGAAAAACCTGGATACCATTTAGTTTTTGTTTAATTATCTTAAGAATATTATGTTGTACTTTTATGTTAAGTTCTAAATAAACTATAAATTGCAGTATTAACTTTAAAAACTACTAGCTAAGGCAGGAGGACCGAGGGGGTCTAAAATTTTCAGGAAATCTTCACCAAAGACTCTTCTCTTTGATGTATAAATTAGAACGGAGGAATCGACGGGAATCGAAACTTATGACAGATTATTGCTAAAATAAAATGAACGCATAATCTTCGTATCTATATATTTAAATACATCGTAATAAATACAAGCGGAATAACTGTAACATAGGCTAAAACTATTTACCTTGAAAATCTAAATCCATGTTTTCAACTGAGAAATTAACCGCTTCTGTTTCCTTGGGGTTACATTTAATAAACGCACAATTGTACTTGCTTTAAGCGCTACGATGAAATGACCAAGTACGGGGTGTTATTGCAGTACGTGGCTACTTATCAGTTCCAAGATCGTGCATAAATGATGCTCCTATTCATGCTTAATCACAACTGACAGGTAAATTAAGAATTGCAAGAACTTGTTTCTCCACCCTTATGCGCCGTTTTTGTGAATTTTCCACCAGTATACGTTTCCTGCAATAGTACTAGTTGTAAAAAATGTTGAAATCTTAAGGCCACAAACGCAGGGCCTGCCATACAAGGATTTTCTTCCCGAATTCATCTGCTTTGAGTTGTTTTTACACTATCATGTATTACTATCATTCTTACTATCATTCTTCCATAACTATATTGTAAAATTGAGGCCCAGGTAACGTTCTGCTGTCTATTTTGACGTACGTTTCGTCATCCATAACAACGCAACAAGTTTTTTTTTAAATCAAAATGCTGTACAATGTTCCATATAGTTTCTTCGGACATATTTGTTGCTCCTGACTTTTCTTCTGCACTTTTTGCTTTCTGTAAGTCCGTATATCTCTTTCTGATATTTTGTAGGGTACCTACGCTAACGCCTTCCGTTTTAGCTATTTTACGTACAGCAAAAGTTTTTCTGACTTTAACAGCTTCACAACATTCTTCTCTCACTTCTGCGCCGTGATTTAGGCAAATCATCAAGCGTGTGAGGCTTCTAATTTTTTTGATAATTTGTGAAATCGGCAACTTCAAACATTTTGACAATGTTTGTAATTTTTGACAACGTAAAGATAGCATGTTTGTCGCAATCTTTTCTTTCGTATTTATTATTTTAAATACAATAACAATAATCATAACATAATAATATAAATAATTAAATAATATAATATTACCAAAGACGATCAAAATAGTTAGCCTTGTTATTGAAACCTTTTTATGACATTTTCATTGGCGCTACTTTATTACTTCGTGTGGATTTCGATAAGGAGAAAATTAATAAGTTGAATTAAATTTTTTAAAATCGTAGCCACGCCGGTGAACATTTATTTATTTCAACGCAGGTAGTCGTTAGAAACCATGAAAAAATATATGGAATTATGCTGAATTTATTAATAATAATTGTATTACTAAAAACAAATTAATCGCATAATATTTAATTAAAATAAATAAATATATTCATACTTTCATTCTTGTTTCAAGGGGGGCGACGACCCCCCTGTTCTAAGACAGAGGGGGCTGTCCTGCTGCGGGGCTGCGTTCGTACTTTTTATTTGTTACAGTTCAAAAAACGAAACTCGGGACCTAGTTCGTGGAAACACTCTGAAACCGCTTTACACCTGTCCTGAATTAAGTTTCAGTTAATTCTAAAGTATTAATTATTTAGCATATTTCTAGAAAAAAAAAAAAAAACATTTTAATATTCAACAAAACAATATATTATTATTTATTATTTACGCTTAGGTGTAACCGTAATTCCTAAAAAAATACCTACTAATAAGTCTTAAATGACGCAAATGACCATTCTATGTCTATGGAATGATATGTGTATACAAATAGCACAAACGAGGTGTTAGTTGTTTTAAACAATTAAAACATATTAGACGAACGTAAATATTCTTACGTAGCCAATGCATCATCGATATGTATAAAGTAAAAATATTATATTTTACATGCATCGCGGTAAGGTATGTCATCTTTATAGGATTTTTGTAATATTTTTGCTAATTTTATTTAAGTTTTCCATAGCCATTAAAAAATGTTTTAACGTATATGTGTGTACCAGTGTTTAATCATTCACAGAGTTGTCATAATAAATAATAAAAAATGAACAGTACATATTAAAGGAAAGTGGTGATAATTGACAAGGCACACACACTTCCGAGAAACCTTGCTACGTAATGCGAAAAAATTAAATTAGCAAAATTATCCATAGTATAAAGAGGATTCTTAAACCCTTGTGGCCACTTTGTGTGTGTTCAGTGAAGTGAAGATCACATTCTTCACTGGATAAAACTACTCCATTCACCAATCAGTAAAAAATATGGAAAGTGTAAGTAATTTAAGTTAGGCTGTGCGTGTGTATATAGAAGAAAATAATTAACACTTTTGTGTTTGCAGGCACTTATTTGTGTATTTTTATCAACCTTTTTCTTGATCAATCATCTCTGGGCCCTGCCTATTAATCAAACGATTGGCAACCAAGCAGAAAACGTGAACGACACCAATGAAACATCACATGATTTGTAAGTAGTCAAACTGCTTCTTGTTAAGAATTCTTGCATTATTTTGAAATTTGAATTATCCATAGGTATGTAATAAGAACTGTGGTGTATGAAATTGGAATTTTAACAGATTCGGATAATGACACCGATTATTCTGAAGAAACGTAAGTTGATTTCTTATATAATTTAGTTGAACTTAGATATAGGTACTAATTATTTTTTGTATGTCAGCCCATACAGTAATTTTTTGACTTCTTCAAAAGTAGGAAATGTGTGTTTCTTCATTTGAAACTTTTGCAATAAATACTTCACGTGTTCTTTTTAAATAAGAGGGATTGTAGAAAAAATATTGTGAGTACTTGGGTGTTGACCAAGCGTGAATGCAGTCAGTAGTGATCTTTTTTTATTTTTTCGCGGTCGACAAACATGACTTTTCACTCTTGATATATATAAATACGATAAATATATACAGCATTATGCAAATAAATATATACAAGATAAAATGTGTAAAGGGGTCGCTTCATTCGTATCTCTGCTTTTCTTGAAATTTGGTACAATTGTAGGGACCCATACACTCTTTCATTTTCCAAGTTTTAAATTTTCTTCTTCTTATTCAGTACTCTCCCAACTCGAATAATCCAAATTTTGGGAAATGATGATGTGCAAAATCATGTCTGTGCCAAATTTGAATCAGAAATGCCACGAGGGTAAAATTTAATTCCAGTTTATACATATTAGGAAAACTCACTATATTATCTGGTATTTTTTTAAACTGAATTTACTTAAGTTTTTATAATATGTACGAGGAAAGAGAAAGTGGTCAATTGCTCTGCAGCCAGTGAAATATGCGCTTCAGGTCAGCAAATACTAAATATGGGCAAATAAACCCTCTTCTTGCTACATTTTTCAGTTGAACTTATTTTTACCTCAAACAGAAAACAAACCAAGAGTTACTAAAACGTCACATTTTCTCCTTGTGGCTAAAATATCCTCCCCTAGATATCTTAGGAGAGCCTACTATACTAAAATTTATTTTGTTCCATTTTTTTTATTAAGTTCTTTTTAATATTTTATAGCGGTTATAAGGTTATAGAAAAAATATTGAATTATACAGGGAGGAAATGGGCTCTGTTTTTTGTCTTCACCCATCTTCACACCTTGCGTCAAAATAAATAAACGACTATCATTGATTTGTAGAATCAATCGTTTTATTACACTCGGTACAATTTTGAATTTTAATTTTAATTTAACGATCTGGGATTAACCCTGCTTGCTCGGAAGAGAACTTTAGGCAATTTTTAGTTTTTGCAAATCAAGTCGGCTTTGACAGTTAAATAAATAGTATATTATACACCAAGGTGGTGAAGACTGTTATTATTGACCGAGCACCAAGATTATTTCGCGAGGGGCTTTGCCCCGAGCGGAATAAGGTGCGAGGCCTATTAATGTCTTCACCACCGTGGTGTATATACTATTTTTTCCACTACTAGCCAAATTTAAGGCAAAAATTAAAAATTAAAATTTTTCTTGTAAAAATCAAGTAGCACAGGAATGCAAATTCGCCTTTCCACTAATAAAACAAAAATCAAGTAGTCTGATGCAGATTGACATTTCCACTAATAACTAATGGCATTTTTATTCAAATAATTTTATCGTGTTAGGTAATTTCAAGCAGCAAATACGTTAAAGACAATCTCCTGGGTATACAAAATTATGTTGCACAAGTTTTTGTTAAACAACTATCCCTGGATTCTCAAAACATTTGAATTTATCCATTATTAACCTAGGTTAATAATAGAAAAAATTATTAACCACTACTAGAGAAATTCAACTTCTCAGTTGGCTAGGAGACGCAATAATTGTCAACTTCATAGCTAGTAGTGGAAAAAAGTATTTTATAGTATACTGACTCGTAAACATCTGTTTATTGAGCTCTGTCTCTGTGGATAAAGATTCTTTTCTGCTTGTGTAAACTTAATCCACTCGTTCGCTACACTCGCTTGGGAATTAAACATTTACTGGAATGTTTTACTCCTACACTGGAAAAATTTTACTTTTCTTAACTTGTAAAACAATCTATTATTCTTGTCAGGTAAAATAATTTCTCTCTTTGTAATGCGACAAAATTATATGAAGAAAAGTTGTTCAGGATGTAAAATTACGACCCTATGCAAAATTTAAAAAGTTCGGCCTATTTTATGAAACTGCTGGCATAACTCCCGTTGAAGAATCAACGGTTTATGAGTAAGAAAAGAGAAATCTATTTACAAAAGTCTACCTGCATAGTACCATACCACCCCACATTATTCGTAGATGCACGCACACAGTGATAATAATTACAATTAACTTATGTCTCTGTAAAAGCTATAGAATCTCGAGAATCACTGATTAGATCTTAATGCCGTTTTTACCATTCGGTAGCTTGTTTCTTGAAGAATGCTTAGATGTATATAAATTGTTCAGGGGGCTTTCTAAAGTAGAATAATGAGCAAAATGTAAAAGAAATAATCAGGAAAATTGGCAAAAAAAATACAAATGCTTTACGATGCGAAAACGGTAACAGATAAAGGCAAACGAAAAAGGCAAAGTGAACGAAATGTAGGTTTCAAAAACATCTACAAAAAAGTCCGTGGTGGCATATATGTATCTCTTACAGGTTGCGATCAAGATTTTACTAGTAATTTCGAAAATCTTTTTTTTTTCTTGAAATGTTGTCTTACTCCGCCGCTGGACGAAACGCCGGCAATTTCTCTATTTCTTTACTTTTAGAATTAATTCAAGTAAAATCTGTAAACATTTGAAGCTTGTAATTTACGCCATTCAAGACCCATAATGATTCTTCAAGATGTACTTCTCCCTGTGACCCCCTAGAGTTTTTTAGGATTAAAAATATAGTTATTTACGTACCCTTTGGGGTACGGCCCACCTGCCTGTAAAATTTCAGCTTAATAAATCCAGCAAGTTTTCGAGATATTTCTCGATGGACATCGGACATCGAAACTGGCTATTATTATATGTCTGATTATCTTCTAAACAAAAAAATCGTATTTCTTAACAAAATAATGTACAATAAATATAATAATATCATTGTTCTACGATAACTGCCACCATTGTATCATATTCTTTTATTTAACCTCAAAAATAATAGTTTCATAAAAGTAGGACGTTTTTTTAATTTTGCATTGATTCGTAATTTCACATCTTGAATAACTGTTCTTAGTAATATTTTGCCGTATTACGAATGTAAATAAAAACTAAAAGTCCACCAACTACTCTCTTCCTCCCAAGAAAGGGCTAATCCCAAAACAATAAATAGAAATTAAGAAATTCTTAGTTTAGCGCACCTCTTGCAATATCAACCTGAATCATACTGTATAGTGTGACTATTTTTCAATCACTAATAGGAAGATGTGGCCAAACTGTGAAATCATTCGATATCATTCCTCTTTCTTCATCTTGAGCTTTTCAATGGATAATTTACAACCATATATTTGCCTATATTTTTCAATAGTACTAGTTTTAGGAGATGATTACAAAAATTTTCTCTACGATATTCTAATGATTTCCAAAAGATGTATTAGCATCATATTTCTAGGTATTTTGGGCCAGAAGGCAAATATGCATGATTTCTGCCTGTTAGAGAAAAAACGCGATAAAAGTCTATGCAGATAATTGTATTTTTCGCAGATGGAAATACTTTCCAGTTTTGAGATGCAAGGTATAAATTCCAGATACGACTGTATGCAGTAATTCGAGGGTATTTGCAATTAACAAAGTATTGCATGTTTTCGGTAAATAAATATTATACAGCAAAAACACGTCGATTGATTTTTCGAGAGTTACATTAAATTGTGACATCATAAAAATTTTGCATTTTACTCCCTCGCCCTCAGCAACACCAATTCAAAAACGTCAAATAAACCTCACCCCCTTTGTGACACTTATTTTAAAGGAAACAAAACAAAATAAATGAGCCATGGATTACGGATATAAAGGGGGAAGTTCTTTATCAACTCTCCTTAAACTATTTGATATATTAGCATCAGACTGTTATTAAACCCTTTTTATTCACCCCTTTATGCACAGCCATCTTTTTTATTATTCTCTTCTTCCAAAATTGTTAAACACCAATCCCGCTTGCGAGCAACCTTATTTTAATTAGGTATAAAAAAAATAATAAAATGTAGGTGGTTATGGAAAAAGAGACGAGTTAGGAACATTGGATAACAGTCTGATGTTAATACCTTAAACAGTTTAAGAACTTTCGTTTTTTAACGCGGCAACCATGACCGGATTTAAACATCTTTTTCATTATTTTTATATCTTTTAAAAAAGGTTCTCATAAAGGTAATGTTGTCATTTAATATTTCAAAATTGGGGTTACTGGGAGTGGGGGTAAGGTGCAAAATTTGATGATACCGCAATTAAATATCGTGCTCGACAGTCGACGTGTTTTTGCCAATTTTGTATAGTTTAAGAGATATTTGAGGTGGGGAGTTTTCAAAGGAACGCACTGCAAAGATTATAAACAAAACGGGTATTGTTATACAATTTATTGCAAAATATCACGAGCTACACAGCGTTTGTTGTGTTTAGTAAAATTCATTCGTTTATTTGATCTAATTGGTCAAAAATAGTATACCTAAAAGAAAAGGAATATTTATAATAATCTCACTTTAACTCATCGTGTATTTGACATAATATCGGGCGTATAAAAGCTTCAAGTCAACTTGCCTTTGAGATGTGAGTTACAACTCAAATCTTCATTACCAAAGTTATCGTATCGTATTTAAGTTAGTTCAGAAGGTGTTTGACTCGCTGTGTTGTTACACACATGATACATGTGCTTTAATATGGATGTACACATTCTGCCGATAATTTGGTAGATCGGGTTAAAAGATATTTGTTAGATTGTTCGTCTGTACAAATGCAGCTTTGCTCTCAGTATTATCTAACAATTAATTTCTTGGTTCCAAAGAGCACAGGAAGAGGATTAATGTTTCTTGAGGTGATATAATGCAATCGACCTTAATAGACGAACTCTAAATTAACTCTAGAATTACTTTAATTTTTGTAAATTTATAGGCTTGTTGTGCTGAACAATGTCTAATCATCCTCAAAGTTATCCGATACATTGTTTGACTTCCAGATAGATCAAAGAAGAGGTGCATTAAAATATTGAATTTTACAGAATTACTTGAAACTTTGTGGACTTACAGAACTCGACCTTCTCAACAATGTTTAGATTACTCTCACAGCGATTGGGGGGATCGATTGACCTCCAGAAGTCAGTTTCAATGTATGTATTTTACTTTTGGTGACTTGTGCTAGTAGAACGAACACTCAAATTGTCTAGAGGGTTACTTAAGCATTTTTGAGGAAGCTGGAAAATATCGAAAACACTGTATCAAGTTTAAGTGAAACATAACTGGACTCGTAATGTTTGCCTTGGCCTTTAAAAATTTAAGGCAATCAATGCATCCCTTTTCAAATCTACAGACTTTCAAGTAATTCTACAAAATTCGGAATGGTTCAGAAGGTTCAATCTTACAGGTCTAAAAAGTCTCAAACAATTCTACGAAATTCAATATTTGTTGTACTTGAACTTTAAGAGCAATCGATATCGAACTTTAATCTGGAGGCCAAACAATTTATTAGATTGCATTGAGGGTAATTTAAACATGGCGTAGAAGGTTCAGTCTTGTAGGTCTAAAAAGTTTCAAGCTATTCTACGAAATTCAATATGTGTTGTACTTGACATTTAAGGGCAATCGGTATCGAACTTTAATGACCTCTGGAGGTCAAACGATTGATCAGATTGATTTGAGTGTAATTTAAACATGGTTCAGAAGGTTTAGTCTTATAGGTCGAAAACGTATCAAAGAAGTCTACGAAATTCAATATTTGTTGTACTTGAACTTTAATAACCTCTAAAGGGCAATCGATATCGATCCATCAAATCAGTTTGGGGGTAATTTAAACATTGTTTAGGACAACTAGTTTTAGAAATCTACAAAGTTTCAAGGAATTCTATAAAATCCGGAATTTTATGCTTTATGGGTAATTTCAACACTAAACGACAGATTTCATAAATCTACAAAGTTGCAAGTAATTCTACGAAATCTAATATATTAATGTACTTGAACTTTAATGACCTCTAGAGGCCAAATGATTTATCAGATAGCTTTGGGGTAATTTAAACACTAAACGACAGATTCCATAAATCTACAAAGTTTCAAGTAATTTTAAGAAACCTAATATCTTGATGTACTAGGCCTTTCATGACCTCTAGAGGCCAAATAATTTATCAGATAGTTTTGTGGGTAATTTAAACACTAAACGACAGATTCCATAAATCTACAAAGTTTCAAGTAATTCTAAGAAACCTAATATTTTAATGTACTTGGCCTTTTATGACCTCTAGAGGCTAAAAGATTGATCAGATAGCTCTGTGGGTAATCTAGACAATAACCGGCAGGTTCCATAAATCTACAAAGTTTCAAGTAATTCTAAGAAACCTAATATTTTAATGTACTTGGCCTTTTATGACCTCTAGAGGCTAAATGATTGATCAGATAGCTCTGTAGGTAATCTAAACAATAAACGGCAGGTTCCATAAATCTACAAAGTTTCAAGTAATTCTAAGAAACCTAATATTTTAATGTAGTTGGCCTTTCATGACCTCTAGAGGCCAAATGATTTAGCAGATAGCTGTGTGGGTAATTTAAACACTAAACGACAGATTCTATAAATCTACAAAGTTTCAAGTAATTCCAAGAATCTAATATTTTAATGTACTTGGCCTTGCATGACCTCTAGAGGCCAAATGATTTATCAGATAGCTTTGTAGGTAATTTAAACACTAAACGACAGATTCCATAAATCTACAAAGTTTCAAGTAATTCTAAGAAATCTAATATTTTAATGTACTTGGCCTTTCATGACCTCTAGAGGCCAAATGTTTTATCAGATAGCTTTGTGGGTAATTTAAACATTAAACGACAGATTCTATAAATCTACAAAGTTTCAAGTAATTCTAAGAAACCTAATATCTTAATGTACTAGGTCTTTCATGACCTCTAGAGGCCAAATGATTTATCAGATAGCTTTGTGGGTAATTTAAACACTAAACGTCAGATTCCATAAATCTACAAAGTTTCAAGTAATTCTAAGAAATTTAATATTTTAATGTACTTGGCCTTCCATGACCTCTACAGGCCAAATGTTTTATCAGATAGCTTTGTGGGTAATTTAAACATTAAACGACAGATTCTATAAATCTACAAAGTTTCAAGTAATTCTAAGAAACCTAATATCTTAATGTACTAGGCCTTTCATGACCTCTAGAGGTCAAATGATTTATCAGATAGCTTTGTGGGTAATTTAAACACTAAACGACAGATTCCATTAATCTACAAAGTTTCAAGTAACTCTAAGAAACCTAGTATTTTAATGTACTTGGCCTTTCATGACCTCTAGAAGCCAAATGATTTATCGGATAGCTTTGTGGGTAATTTAAACACTAAACGACAGATTCCATAAATCTACAAAGTTTTAAGTAATTCTAAGAAACCTAGTATTTTAATGTACTTGGCCTTTCATGACCTCTAGAAGCCAAATGATTTATCGGATAGCTGTGTGGGAAATTTAAACACTAAACGACAGATTCCATAAATCTACAAAGTTTCAAGTAATTCTAAGAAATTTAATATTTTAATGTACTTGGCCTTCCATGACCTCTAGAGGCCAAATGATTTATCAGATAGCTTTGTGGGTAATTTAAACACTAAACGACAGATTCCATAAGTCTACAAAGTTTCAAGTAATTCTAAGAAACCTAATATCTTAATGTACTAGGCCTTTCATGACCTCTAGAGGCCAAATGATTTATCAGATAGCTTTGTGGGTAATTTAAACACTAAACGTCAGATTCCATAAATCTACAAAGTTTCAAGTAATTCTAAGAAATTTAATATTTTAATGTTCTTGGCCTTCCATGACCTCTACAGGCCAAATGATTTATCAGATAGCTTTGTGGGTAATTTAAACACTAAACGACAGATTCCATAAATCTACAAAGTTTCAAGTAATTCTAAGAAATTTAATATTTTAATGTACTTGCCCTTCCATGACCTCTACAGGCCAAATGATTTATCAAATAGATTTGTGGGTAATTTAAACACTAAACGACAGATTCCATAAATCTACAAAGTTTCAAGTAATTCTAAGAAACCTAATATTCTAATGTACTTGAACTTTAGTGACCTCTAGAGGTCAAACGTGCAAATCTACATGGTTTTGAGTAATTCTACGAAATCTAATATTTTGATGGATTTGAACTTTGATCTCTGGAGGTCAAACGATTTATCAGATTGCTTTTAATAACCTCTGAAGGGCAATGGATCGATCCATCAAATTGCTTTATTGAGCAAACATTATTCAGAAGGCTCAGTCTTTAATGCTTACTTGGCTCTTGGAAAGGGTAATTAACCCTTTTTCTCCCTTATCTACGCCAGTGTAATGACAAATTCTTGCCTAAAGAAACTTCAATGAACTTTTGTATTTTGTAATCAGCAGTTCAGAGTTTCATTTAGCTTTAATCACTTTTGCGTAATTCGTAAGAATAGTCTCTTTAATATAAAAACTTGTTTCTGATAGCTTATCTTGATTTCTAATTTTCTTTCAGACGCGAACAAGTTGATTTAACATTCTACAGTCCAGACCACAACAACACAGCAATCGATCTTTCAAATATACCTATACCAATTCAAACAAACGTAAGCGGCCAAATAATCACAGGCATAGCACCAGCAAGTTTTGGAGTAATTTCGTTGCCCTTCAACTTAACTCGTCATAATCGCAGCTTTTTACCACTTCAAAAACCAATCTTTCCAGAAATTGTTGTTTCACAGACTAAGAACGCTAGTAGCACCGATATAGAAGAAGAAAAGAAGTTGATTGAAAACTTACCTGCAGAGTTAGGCATATGAAGAATAGATTATGTATATCTACCTTTAAATTAATTTTATATTTATTTTTATGTAAATAGAATTAAACGAAAAATGTGATTGTTTTCATTATTTATTTGTAATGTTAAAATTAACCTTTGTGTAATAATAATACAAAAATAAAGTTTACAAAATACTAACAGGTACTACTACTTATTTAAAAGCAAAAATAATCTAAAATTATAGATAGTTAAATACAGAAGATAAGTTTCTTATGTCTAAATAAAAAGTACAGGTAGGCAATACTTTAGTCAACCTTTTAGATTAGATGTAGGTGTTCTACTGTTATTACAGTACATACAGTGCTATTAATTTACAATGCAATATACTACATTACTCTATATTGCATTTGAAAATAACCAAAGCAAAAGCATTAGGTTAACTTGGTTGTTTTACCATAGGTGGTTTGTTATAAAAAATACATCTTTTGCATCTTTTATTTTCGAATAAATGATATTTGCATTTACGTTTGTATTTTTAATAAACTCAATTAGTGTTAAATTATCCCCAAGTGTAATGAGAGAGGTTAAACGGCTAGAGCATTTTTAGCGTTTATGTATTGTTGGTTGCATAAACATACAGTAAATGCCATGTTTGAGATGTTTATTTTAAAATGCAATATAGAGCATATTGGATTTTAATTTTAAAGCACTGTATGCTAAATTATATTACTAAAGCACATAGTACACCACTGCATCAAAAGCATTAATAATAATTAACTGTAGACAGAATTTACATTGGAAATATCAGAAAAGGAACAAAAAGAAGGCTTTCTCAAGGACTCGCTCTGTATCAAGTCTTTGTTCACGAATGTTTATTATAGAATAATTTCTACAGTCTACATAACTTAGCAATGTTGATTTTTTTAATTATGCTTGCAGATAGGGTAGGAATAATTAACTTTTTAATAAGTATGAATAAAATGATTCAACTTTCTTGCTGGCATAAGGATTTTAACAAACGGGTTCATATGATTTCTTAAAATAGACCAACATTTAGTAATGAAAGAAAATGTTTTTCTGGTACACGTTTTTTCTTAATAACGTATGCCCCATACATAAGTTTTGACAATATTTTCCGCGCCTCGATATTAATTATAAACAATATTGTAATCTCTAATTATAGGACTATATCTGTATTCTCGTTTCAGAGTACCTAAACAATTTCGAAGAAACTATTCAGAAATGCACTAAAATCTCATAAATGAATGAAATGCCCTAAATAGGCGTAGATACACACCTAACTAAGTTGCAATGTAAATACCAGCATGTTGTCGTTCATTAACACCAGTTAATTCCACCAACGTCATTATTATGGATGGCGAATTATATTTCAGTCCGAATTTAGTATACTGGAACATAAAATTTCAAAAGTAGTGTTCAAAAGCTTAGAGCCTAAGGCGTCCAGCAGTAAATCAATACAGAAGGACGATCGGGGACAAAAGTTATGGGCGATCAAAGTTTAACTAGAAGGGTAGACTTTTGTTTTCGGGACATCGTGCAGAGGTTCATGGGTCAAATTATTAAGCAACCTTAGGGGTCAAGGACTATATGAAAGGGTTATAGGCTGACATAACCTTGTGGGTTTTAATGAGTTTAAAGTTAATTTACCTGTCCCAATTTCTCATCTAACTTCTAACCTAACCTTACCTAAGTTAGATGATAAGTCTTGACTTTTAATTTATCCAAACTAACCTAACATTAGGTTGGTTTGACCTAACCTGGTTAGGCAAGGATAAGTAAGATGTTGTTATGTTAAGTAAAGTCAACCTAATCCAAGCTAACCGAATCTAACTTATGTTAGGATTGATTTATCCAACCTAATATTAGGTTAACCTAGGTTAGATTAAGTAAGAGGTTGATATGTTAGGAAAGGTCAAACTAACCTAACCCATGAAATAAATAAAGATTAATAAAAAGTTTATACAAAAAATGGGTGACTATTTTTTGTATTTACCATAGCGACGTGTTTGTTTATATTTATATCACCTTTGATAATGACAGCTTAGCTGTTAAAACAATATTGTCAGGTTTATAATTCAATAAATACTGCGAAACTTTTTATTAATCATTATTCATTTCATGATTATGGAGTTCCACAAAGTAAGGCTAGAAACAATAAATAATAACCTAACCTAACCGATTCTTACTTAGGTTAGATAACCAAACCTAAGTTAGATTCGGTTAGGTTGGTCAACCCAACCTACGGTTAGGTTAGGTTCAATGAATAAAGCGTCTAAACTTTAAGTCACCCCATAACTTTTGACTCTAGTAGTTTCTTCACCTAAGTTTGTTACTGTTGGATTCATTAGGCCCTAAACATTGCTAGCATGCAATATTTAACACTAAATTATGTTTTGGTAAAAGTCGAACCATTACATCGTTTTGGGAAACCCAGAAATAAGCACAAAACGTGGAAATGGCGGATTCGACACAGACAATATCGATGATTGCCCAAATAATGTGAGCTTCTAGCTTTAAAAGTACATCTCCCTATGAATGATATAATGTTTTGGTCATACTTACCATCGTGCTATTATGCCTGGATACACAACACTGGTTTAAAGTATACAATGTTTTATTTTTTCCTAAAGACGATAAATCGCAGACTTTTAGGCAAGTATGTCTAATAAAGTTTGTGATGGTAGATGAGAAGCTTAAAATAAAACCACGATGTCAATACTTTTTAATTAAATAAATAGTAGAGAAAGCGGAGTTTTTATTAATTTTAATTAATGAAGGTTGCCCTTTTCGAAATAGACTTCAAATTGTCATTTTTTTATAATAATGATTCAAATCAAATTAACGCAGTAGTTATAACAAAACTTAATATAGAAAATCTGAAAAAACTTATAGGGTGTAAGAAACAGCTTACAATTTTTCTTAAACATTCCAGAGTCGCAGAACATGCAAATAAAAATTAATAACAAGGTTTATACAAATTTGGATAGGACTGCAAGCCGAACAAAAAGATAACCACAGCGGTAGAAGCCAAAAACTGAAAGGTAAAACTTCCCCAGGTCAGGTTACTTCTTTAGACAAGATTTTTATTAGATACAAAATATTATTATGAGAGCAAGTTTAGTTTTAGAATAATTCAAGATGTAGAAATAGTATAGACTCTTGGAGGATAGGCTAGGTTAAAAGTGAAATTAAATTAGGTTGTGTAAGGTTTATGGCTAGGTTAGGTTAAGCTAGACTCGGTCAGAATTGAGTAACGGAAATTTGAATAAATGCTTAGAGTAGGTTAGGTTGGGAAGAGTCGTTGTGATAGTATGCATTTTCGGCTCTTAAATATCCATTTCTTTGATATTTGACTGTTTGATGACGGAAACTTTGTTATTCGACCCTTGTGATAATTCAACCTTATAAGCTGTAGGTGCATAGTTATTGCTAACGCTTAGCTAAAGTTGTGTTGTTCCAGCAGTTTAGCAATGTTTTTACTGTTATTAAGACCTTTTACAAAAATTGAGGTTTCTCCTTATTACCTACCATATTTGTCTCTATAATTCGCCATAGTCTTTAACGTCAGAAAATTTTAAAATATGAGTACAACTGATCATCGTAGTTGACATCGTTCGACTAGAATGCAAAGCTTTACAATGGATGGTTTGAAAAATATTTCACCACAATCTTCATTAACAGCTACATAAATCATCCAAGAACTAAACAATCTCAAATTAACTCGAATTAAGTCGAAGGAACATTTCCCATGATTCTGAAAGTGATATTGGCCTCAACCCTTAGTCGAGCATAGGTACACACGTACAACATACACGCCGCCCTTTACCTAGTAAATTGTAAAGTAACTGTGTAAAAATGCAATACTTTTGAGTCATGCAATACTTGGGGGATTTTTAGTTCTTTGATGAATAAAAGATACATAATTGGTATTACTTTCAATTGATGTTATATTGAAATATGACATAATCTTGGCAAATGTTCCCGTTAAACGCAGATGAATCTCTATACTATACCTTTCCCAGACGAAAGATCATCAGATCATCAGATCCCATAGTCTATTTAATTTAGTCAAAGATCATAAACCTGTAGCTGTAAGATAATGTAGTTGTGGTGTATAATGTGATACAGTAGCCGCTCGATTATGTTAACTAATTAAAACCAAGATTGTTCATATAAAAGAGGTGTTCACTGATGAATTGAATATACTCTTTAAAAAAGATTTATTATTTTATTAACTTAAATACATTTTATAACTGAACAACACTGTCTCGTATGCAAAAATTATTACTGAGAGATTACTCATACATGTGAAGTCAGCAAAGTCGGTCATATACTCCACTAATTTATTCTGTTCATTGAATTGAACATGTTATTGTTTACATTTTTGTTGTTCATATGAACGAATTGTTCATTTAATAGAGTATTCACTCCAACGAGCGGCTACTGTATATCCTTTTAAATAAATATTTTAAGCCGATGTTGCTAGTGGCGCTATTTCTCAATCAGCTGTTAGCTCCTTTAGTATATTATTATATGAGTTGTATAAGACGGTCTATTGTAGCACGAGTTGCTAGGGACACTACGAGAGAAGTGAGGAGTGTTCCAAAGGAACGAGTGCTACAATACGTCTTATCAAACAAGTATAAAATACAATTTTTTATACTTTGCCCCATTAATTTTATAGAAATTGTAAATTCAAGCTATTAAAAACATTGCATTACAATCTAGTGATTTTTGCGTTTAACTTGTGGTTAACTTTAAAATTACTTTTCACATTTTGTGAGGTTAGAAAGTGTTAAAATTAAATGGGCCGTATTACGAGTCACGATTTAAAACGTTTAAAATCAACAAGAATAGAAATAGCTTTATCTAATTTTAATAGGTGGGAAAAGACTAGAATTGGTCACCATGGTCATTAAACATGCTGTTAATTTAATAGCAAATACGGCTAAATGTGTTTATATGTAAATATAAAACAAATGTTACCAATCTTACAAAAAAAATAGTCTCCAAAAGCGATGTTATAATAGCCTCTATTATGAAATCGTTTTTAGAGACTATTTGTTTTGCAAGATTAGTAACATTTGTTTTATATTACATTGTTTGTCTATTTGTTTATATTTGGGCGAGGAATCGGAATGGCGGAGCATCGTTCGTACCTTATTCCACCCCCAGTAGGAATCTCTATCGTGCCAAACATCGCATTGACACGGAAACTACAGTTTTACTTCCTATCCGAAAAGAAGACATGTTTTTTAATTTTTCTCCGCTATAAAGAATTATCAGCTTGCCCGGGGATCAAACCTGCGACCCTTGGATTATGAACCAAACATGCAAATCACTAATCTACCGAGGCTGGCTTTATATTATATGTAATAGTATATTAAAGAACGAGTTTCATAAGGCAAGATTTATTGCACGAGTCCAAATTTAGAAAACGAGACGCTTGCGACGAGTTTTCTAAAGGACGAGTGCAATAATGACTTATGAAACGAGTTTTTTATGCTATTTTTTCTATTTTGCGTCTTTTATTCCCTTTTTAAATAAAAAAAATCGCAATTTCAAAATTTAGGGAATTTTGTGGTAGTTGACAACACTGATGTGACATTTGAAAATTCAAATTTTTAGAGTGGAATTTTTGTCATTTTTCTGTTTTTTCAATTTTTTTTTCAATGCTACCAGCTTTGAAAAAGTTGAGGTACTAAAGCACACAAATGAGCTATTAACGCACTGTTTTGGGTGCTTTAACATCTTTATTATAGACGCATAATAGAAAAACACATTTAATCTTGACACATTCACAATTAATTAATTTTGACACCTCACAAAGCGTGAAGTCATTTTAAAGTGGTACCACATGTTAAAAGCAAAATTCACTAGATTTCATTGCAATGTTTTCAATAGCTTGAATTTACCACTTTCATAAAATTAATGACGTAAAGTATAAAAAATAGTATATTATACTTGTTTTATAAGACGTATTGTAGCACTCGTTCCTTTGGAACACTCCTCGCTTCTCTCCTCGTGTCCCAAACAACTCGCGCTACAATAGACGGTCTTATGGAACTCGTATAATAATATTGTGAGGTCGAAAGTCATCTCTTAGAATTTGTTCTTTATATTTTCGGAATTATTCTGATATTTATTCTAATATTTGATTTTAAAAAATCAAAATAATGTAAAATCTGCATAATTCTTACTACTATCTGCTTTTCTTTAAAAAAAATGCATTCCTGGTTATACCTGCGCAAGTGGCTCATCAAAAAATTCGCAATATCCACGTGTGGTACACTATTACACTTTGTCCTGCGTGGGCGACCAATGTGGCGAAGCAGACGACACGGGCGAAGCGAGCTAATGGCGGTACGGACGAAGCGAATTGAGAGTGTCCTACGTAGCACATTTTCGTAATCGCGAATCGCGCGAAAAAAATAAAAGACAGAACTAGGTCCCTAGTCTGGTAAGAATAAGCTGGTGGAACAAATATTGTTTATCGCATAATCCTTATGGAAAATCCTTTCACCAGGTTGTTCTGAAAATGTGCTTTTTCTCGAGCTTTCAATGTGTAGATCAAAAGTGTCAATGGGCACACATTACAGCCGTTTGAATTTGAATAATGCAAGAATTGTCTACTTCAAATGGTTGTAATTGAAAATCTATAATTTTTTGGTGATTACCAAAGTTTCAAGAATTTTGTCCCAGAGCCATTTCCCATGAGGATTGAGAGGGGTGCAATTTAAAAACTGCCAACTTCAAACTACTCTAATTCGAAAACTAATTTTTTAGACTTTCTGTCCAGTGGCCTTTTTGATCTACACATTAGGAGCCACCATTTACCAAAGTTTCAAGAATTTTAGCCGACAACCATTTCCCATAAGGATTCTACCGGGTGCAAAAATTGTCAACATCAAACGGCTCTAATTTTAGAACTACAATTTTTTGGACTTTGTGTCCATTAACACTTTTGATCTACACATTGAAAACTATCTTTCAACGTTTCAGAGCAATTTGGTGAAAGCCATTTTCCATAAGGAAAACTTTCATTTATTTAAGATATTAACATTTTTTTCAAATTTATTTCATAATTATTTCAAAAGTAATAATTTTATTATTGGTTTTCCCTTTTAAAATTAAATTTAATCTAACAAAACGTTATCTGCTATGCCGACTATTCAGATGCGGCTAACGCGGTGAAGGCGGAAATATCAAATAATTTGATCGCATCAACCGCCTGAAATCCGCATCTAGCGAAGTTCCGGGCGACGCGACCTCACGTAGGACACCTGCATTGTTTGCTTGGTTTTGATAAATCTGCGCCGGCCGCTCCGCTCGCTTCGCCCGCACGTAGTCGCTCACGCAGGACAGCGTGTTAGACTTCCTATGAGCAAAAGAGTTCGAAAACACAACCCATGACATCCCCTAAAGACTTGGAATATTCATCGAAAATCCTTCTCATGTGACATATTATTCAACAATGCACCCCAAAAGTCCAATAAACAATTTCAAGCGCCCATAGCGATTTCCACCCCAGGCCCGTTCTCCTAGCAAATGCAACTAAAATGTTCACCTATGGCCATACACTTCAATCGACTCTCCGTGACGTCACAACTTGAATAGTACCCCTCTCTAGACTGTTACACCTCTCCTTATAGCCTACAACTACCTCTAACGTTTGTAAAAGACTTCGTGGAGATATAGATTCGAATGATATCTCACATAAGGGAGGTTTTCGATGAAAAATTCAACGAGACTTGGGGGCTAAAAGGGTAAGGAGTAGAGGCATGAGGTGCAGAAAAGGGTGCTTAAAGTTGCTTTATTGGTCTTCCGTGATGCGTTTGAGTCGAATTATTTGTAATTGGGTGGGCGGTGAATATTTCAAGAGATTATGGATGCAAGCAGAATGGGATGTGAGTAGTGGTTTGTCTTGGGTGGTGTTTTTAAACTCTTTGGATATGGGGAGTTAATAGTTTAGGAAATTAAGGGATGACTTTCAAAAACCAAACAAATAAATAGTATTTATATTATTTTATGTAACATTCATAAGGAAAGCAAACCATTGCACTGTTACACTACGTACGTAACAGAAGATTGAAGTACAATGAGAATAATAAAGCGATTATTTTTAACTTTAAGGGTGGTTTTCGAGAAGTGGTATTGTTAAGTATTATTTTTCATATTTTGATATCAATGTGTAAATATAAACATAATTAGGGCGTCCCTTAACGAAAATTTAATTAGGGTGGAAGATAGAAGAATTAAATTTAAAAAAAACTTTGAATTAAGAAGTTAAAAAATATTTTCATGTCCTATGCAAAAAGCAATATTTGTAAATCATTTACTTTTTATAATTTTTTAGATATTAACAAAAACGAAAAAGATTTAGATTTAAGACCAAGATTTAAGGGTGGTTTCAACGTTTTCAAAGTGGATGATAGCAGTTAGGAAAAAGACGTGTCCAGTTATTTCACATGAATTACCTATATGCAAAATTACATCAAAATCGGTAAGGTAGATCTCGGGAGTCTCCCTTTTGCACTTTAACGTGTCGTAGAATGTCAAACTTCCACTATCTAATAGCGCTAGACTCCTAGTCTAGGCCTCGTTAAGACATACTGCATAGTTTGTCTAAACATTCAATGATTAACAAAAAGATAATTGTCACAGTAGCACTCTTTTAACTTATATTGTGGTTTGTTATCCTAGGGTCGCTGGACCCAAAACCTGAAATAAGGAAAAGTTTGTGTAAAATTCTTCGTCGATTAATTAGATTAGGGTCAGATTCTTCGAGTGCCAGGCGAAATCTTGAGAAAACCGACAAAAGCCGTTTAAGAAACCTGTACATGAAAGTAAAAGTTTTGTGATAGTAGGTGGACAAGTAAATAAAAGGTTAATGCACTTTGCAGTTGGATGCCTTCCTCACAAAGATGACATCTCAATAAGCGTTGACGCTCCAGAGGGGTACGGTAACTACTCAGTTAAAGTTTTAAGTAAATAGGAAACCGCTATGGGTTATTGAGAGAATTGTTTTCATTTTTCCGGAGACCGCCTTTTAAAAAGATCAATTTCTCAAATGCACGCACAAAACACGAATCCCACTTTCACTTTTCCGTTTTGGTATCAGGTATCATCAAAAAACCTATTGCAATTGAACAGTTTGTTATTTTTAGTGTTGCTAAGTTTAATTGGTTACATTGGTAGTTGTAATGATAACACTGTGCGACAAAAAACCCGGAAATTTGATTTGTAAACTGTTTTCCTTGTTTTAGGATAATTTGGGGGTCGTTGATTATGAGTTTAAGGTGAAAAAATGAAATGTAAGTACAAGACAGCAGTTGAAACGTATTGGGAAGCGCCAATAAATATAGATGGCGTTGTACAACAGCAAAATGCCTTCGATATGCGGTAGCTGATGACGTAGTTTTTACCGGTTGTTTGTGCTGTGTTGTATTTTAATGGTGATTCTAATTTTGACATATATAAATTTAATATTCGTGTTAATATTTATTATAATTTTAAGTAGAATATTAGATTTTATAATTTTTTAAATGTTAGTAAAATTAAATGCATTGCAACATCTCCGCAGATTCTACCGCATAATCTCGTTTAACAAAATACCGAGAGAGTGCAGATCAATTCTTATTATCCGTGATTTAATTATTTTTTATTTTTGTAATTAAAAGACAAGAAAAACAGAATAAATGTTCGTAAATATAATTTTGGCAGTTGCCAGGTACTATACTTTGTTCACCAAACAGAAATAGTTAAGTCGCTCCCTGCAAAAATGCACAATATTTGAATAGAACTTTTCTATTAGTCGTATTATTAAAATCCGTATCACAAGCAATCGCATAAGCGGTTTCGAGAGCCCCGAGTGATGCCAGGTGTGAAAGATCTTGCCTAATTAGATTATCTAATAATTAATTTATTATTTTTATCAATTTTATTACTTTTTATAACAA
The DNA here is from genome assembly GCA_929113105.1 of Agrypnus murinus. Taxonomy (NCBI): domain Eukaryota; kingdom Metazoa; phylum Arthropoda; class Insecta; order Coleoptera; family Elateridae; genus Agrypnus; species Agrypnus murinus. The sequence goes on along the minus strand of OV816031.1, from coordinate 69,499,979 downwards.
CACATTAAAGTAATTGTAATAATCATTTATTAAAAGAATATCATTATCGTTTACTTAAAAAAATTCACTGAAGGGAAATTTCCCTCCCAATAAGCATGTCATCGCTCAGATTGCGCGGCGACTAGATGATTCTACGATCATTAGGATGGGAGACGACTTTTCTTCGTCCGAATTATAGTCAGATTAATTAGTCCTATACATAAGACTTATACATAAGACTTATACAATCTACATACATAAGTCTTTTACACTCTAGTCGTTTACTTCGTATGGCAGTGTTTTTAAAAAGCTAACAAAAAACCCGTAAATCAGGGATAAGAAATTAACGGAGGGGTGATGGGGGCATTAGTATTCAAACGCAATATATTAGATACCAATATGACTAACATGTAGGAAGTGAAGTTAATATACTTCAACTGCTGTCTTCACTTACATTTCCTACCACCTTAAATGGAGCATACAGAGAAAACCTGGCGTGTTACTGCAAACTGAGTATTGAATTCCTAATCAGACGCCTCAAATTATTCTAAAGCAATTTTGCCAATCAAATTCCTAGGAAAAAGCGTTAACTTTGCTGTACAATGTATAATTATAAAGTGTTGTACAGTGCGAAAATGTTATAGAGTATTTTTATTGACTGCAATCAATTAGCAAAATAAAGTTTGTCGGCATACTATAACTTTATTGTGTACATAATTTAAAAATAAGGAATAAAATGTTCAGTTGGCGAATTACGTTGATTAATTCAAACTAGAGTTCCGAAATTAAATTTAGTTGACGTTGTTTTTTCTTTACTTAAAAAAAGCATTCTTTAGGAACTCCAGATCAAAGTTATACGCATCACATATAGCCCGTACGATATTTGTTGAGCCGAAATTTCTGAAATACCGCTACGTCACTTTCTCGGAATTAACCGCATTCGACACCCGAGTTGGAAAGACATTGGTGGCGTAGTACGTTACGCAAATACATTTTTCTTTATTTATTCCCTTTTTTATATTGTATTGTTTAAGAACATGTACCTAGATGATAGTCACAAACTGTTGTAATAAAAGAAATAAAAACACATGACTTACAAGATTGCAAATAGTTTTTACAAACAATCTACGTTTCAAGGTGCTTACAAATATGAAGCTGTGGCAGACCGTTGCGTTCCGACTTTCTCCTTTCTGGAAATCTTGGCTCAACAAACATCGTAAGGGCTGTACAATTAGTGACTCAGTTCGAAGTTCAAACAACAAACTTTAGTTTTGTTTATTCTCATTATCTCATTACACAATCAAGGGCAACTAACTGAAGACAATTTAAGATATCTAACTCTTTGTTGCCAGCATTATATAAGATAAGTACACACAAATATTCTCGATCACCTACTAGGCTATGTGGTTTTTAGAAATGTTATAAACACAGTAGCATGAGATCTTGTTAAATAGAATACAACAATAATCGTAACCAAAGAGTATATACAAAATGATATTCTAAATAGAATTAATAAAGACTAATTACACATTTGGAGATTCCACAAAGAACCAATAAATTAATTTCACTTATATATTGCTTATAAAATCTAATACATGGTAACCATCCCTTCTAAATCATTTTAGGTTCCAGTTACCTATACCATTTTCTGTAAAGATTAATTAGTTTAATATGGAGACTGAATGTTCTTATTGTTTGGTTATATTAGAAGACTATACAAACATCATGGAAGTACTTGTAAGTACTAAGCATTTATGTAAAAAAAGAAATGCTGCAACTGTACTTTGTAGCTAAATACAGGTCAGTAATATTTGTCTGAGATAATTAATTAAATATTGTAAGCAATGCTAAGTGAAGAGCAATTGGAAGTGCTTGAAGCACAGTACAAGTATCAAGTACTTGCAAGCAAAAATAATCAATAGTAGTACTTTGCTTGCACTAGTTACACACTTGCAATATTTCTTTCAACATTTCTTTCTAATAGTTGTATTACTGATAGTATCTTTAAAGGACAATTAATTAAATACGTACTTTTAAACTGTAAATAATTTTAAGCTCAATTAATTGATGGAAGTTGACGTAGGTGCAACTCCTAGTACTTCGTATACTTGAAATCCTTACAATGTATGTAGTTCTTACAGCAGCCTTTAAAATACTTGTTATAATTATAAAATTATTAGTTAAAATTATAGGAGTAATAATTTTCAACTTGATTTGTTCATACTAGTAGCTACTCTTTGGAAATCCTTGGTAGTTGTACTAATTGCTTTACTCTCGGACAGTTTTTACTTTAGTGTTGACTTAGTGCATCAAAAACATAAATACATAGTACTTTCATTACGTACGTTCCTGCATATAAAACTCGTATGTTCAATTATTAAAATAACACGTCAAAAGCATTGACACTCCTGACAGTTATGCAACCAATCTTACCTATTTTGACAGCCGATACTGAACAAAATACGTTTTAAACAAAATTGTTATATTGTCAAAATGCTTTACTTATTAATAAAATACTTAATTTCTATCGTGCAACATACAGTAACTACATACATGCATTCAAAAATTGACAGCAAATAAGTAAATCTTCCATGCTGTATTTCACAGCTGTTGTGTAAGATTGGTTGCATAATCGTCAAATGTGTCAATGCGTTTGAGGTCTTAGTTTAATAATTGTATATTCAGAGATATAAAATTCGCAACATATCACACCAGTCAGTATATCTCCAGGATTACTTTTAAGGTAGTAGAATATCATGGCTAACCAGAATCTAAAATAACTCAAAGTAGACAACGTACCTACCTAATAATATACATGCGTAAGGATGACTTTGGTGTTAATAAGAAATACTTAGGTACATGCAAGACACCTATAAACAAATTAACCATTAAAAGAAATAAATAGTACTTTGTCAATTTCACCAATGTCATCTCTACTAACATTCTTTATTGAGCTTTAACATTGCCCCTATTTCTTCTAGATTTTGTACGTTTACCATATGCCCTAGTGGTAGTTTCACTTTCATTGGCAACATTGGACACATTCTCTTTGATATGGTTTTCTTCTTCTTTCAAAATTGCCGTTGGCGTAACTGAAACTGATGGAATAGATATTTTTGAAACTGTAGGGAGCGGTGTTTTTAAAACAGAAGGAATAGGTGTATTCAAAACTGGATAACTTTGAATGTTGTTATTGTGCTTTAAATCAGGTAATGGAGGTGGACTAATATCGCCGATTATTTCTTCATATACTTCATACCCTTTCGTAAGATTTCTTGGATTGTTTAGTTCCTTCTCCCTTAAGTGTCTAGCTTTACCTAAGAAGGTAATATTTATAGTGTTTTCGGGTTTCTTGATGTCGTCGGGTGTAATAACATCAATGCTGTTATTTAGAACTGGGTAAGTTGGTTGGTAATAAGTTTGGAAGAAACTGTCGATTATGGGAACGGGTAATTTTTCTGGATAGGAAGTCGTTAGTTCGATAAGTTCTGCTATGTTTAACGATTTTATAGTGGAACTGTTGTGGTATCTGGTTTTCCCGCGTTTGTATCCATTGGAGTTTTCGTTTTTAGTGTTCGGGCGGAAATTGTTGCTGTAGTGGTAATGGTGATTAGTTGTTGACGGTGCCGAAGACCACTCATCTGTAATTTTAAATTTAAGTAAATAGAAGATTTTCAAATGTTGCAAATAAAAGAAATTGTAGCGCTTAATTATTGGTGAGATAATGACAATTGAGTGCGAGATATTTGAATACAGGAAGATTTGTTCCCGGGCGTTTATATGAGGGGTTGTTTGAACGTAACGGAATATAAACGTAGTTTTATGAAACAGTAAGTAAAATATATATGGATAAAATTCAGATACCGCATAAAATTTGGATATCGAATAAAAATAGGTCATCGAATCCCAGCCAGCACACTGACGTCATAATGTCGCCGTTTTTTCGGCAGTAACGACGTCAAATTTTCGTAAAGCTGACATCATTATGTGACAGCCCAAAGACGTCAATATAAGACGTCATTAGAACGTCCTATACTAGGACTAAGACAGGAATTATAAATAAATAGTTGAATATTGGAAATAACATTTATTATATACTACAGTCAAAACATTTTTATATTGTGACCACCTGCTTAATATGGTCAGTATTCCTTGGGCCCTGCTAAAATATCTTTTTAATGAAACTTGTACGTATTGTATTGTACGTCCAACAGACGTCGTTTTGAAGACGTCTACGTACGTCCCATTATATGACGTCGTCGACCAATAATGACTTAAAAATAACGTCATTATAACCTCAGTGTGCTGGCTGGGATATAGTTTTGATAAAACTTGGATATCGGATAAAAATCCAAATGTCGGATAAAGTTTGGATTTGGATACAATTCTATTTCAGATATTTCTATTGAATTTCGGATACGGGCTCGGATCGGATACGATTATATTGGATCCGGATAAATATTCTTCCTCCATTCACGGCTTTGGGTCAATAAGGTTAAGATTATTATGAAGCGGCGTGAATAGAAAACTGTATGGAGCCTAATCCTTTGTTCAAGCACCACGTCTCTTAGAAACTTATCCTTGCTGCATTGAGGTAACAATATTTCACCCGTCAGTCATTACTTGAAAATCATTGAATTCATATATTTTCTTTTTTCCTAATAATAATAATAATAATTGCTACAACCCATAACCTGGAAACTAGGCCCCAGAAGCTATGAAGCTTGTGCGGGAGGGAGTGGGAGATTATTATTATGTAGGCCCAACGTGCGGCTGCAGCCGACTTACAGATGGAACAACGCAAATCCCACGTTTGTGTCACAGCTAAGGAAAAACTTAAGAAAACCTTAACCAGATCCGTCGGTACCAGAAGTCGAACCTGGCCGCTTGGGTGAAAGTCCAGCGTGCTAAACAATACACTACCACGGCTGTAAACGACAAGCTATTCTAAAAGAAGTCATACTTGAAATATTACCAGATGTAAATCATTCTAAACTGAAAATACCGTTCAGTTAGATGGTTTGAACATCACCAATCCGTATTAATTTTTTAGATCTTTAAAAAATGCCAATTCCAAATTTGATGCCATATCTTTGTGGCATGTCATGTCTGTCATCTAACACCTTTGTCTGTATCTGTTAAGCGAGAAAACCCGATCCTGGTGAAGTTCTGGTCCTTGCACAAAAGTGATAACGGAATCATAAAGGATCAGTGAAGTGTTCTGCAATAGGGTTGAGAAAGCAAAGTCGTTTATGGAGGATCAAGGCATTAATTTGTTTGTCAAGATTAAACAAGAAACAGCAACTGTGTTGTAAAAAATAATTTTTTCTCAACCTCGCTTTTTTTTAAATCTTGCGATCGGAGCTACTTGGTAGCGCTGTTAATCACGAATCAAGGTACAATATTTCCTTACCTTCTTGTGATTCGTGGAATACTGGATTTCTGGAATGTCCATGAGTGGAATGGTGCTGAAACAAACAATACGACTATAAATCAACTTAATGGTAGCTATTAAAAGTGCAGGGTTTTTTAACTCACTTTTTGACATTATTTTTAGCCCGCCAAAAAAATGTATACACACTTAAGCAGATTCTATTTCTGTATTGTTATGATTTCAAAGGAAAATTGAATTATCATCAAGTAAATTTGAATTATCCTATACGAATATAATACGTAATACAATTACAATATGTAATGTAATTGTATTACGATTCACTCCTAATCACAAACATGCTAGTTTGGTTGCATAACCTCGAACAGGAAAGATTTTATATTTATTAGTTTTTTTAAATGAAACCAAAGAAAAATGTTTAAATTTGATAAAGAAACACTCTACAACACACTAGGTAGAAAAAGAATAAATTTTAAAGTTGATTTAATAATAATGATAAAATTTCATTGTTTAGATAACGATATGCTATCGCTACATAATTTTGTATGCAAATATGAACTTCAAGCCATTTCAAGTCTTGTCTGGCCGAAAATATACAAGGTGCATAGTTGGGATGATGTATGCAAGTATTTATTACCTTGCCTGTAGGATTAATTGATAAAACTTTCTTACAAATTAACGATTTGGTAGTTTCATTCTAATTTTGTTGTTTATATAAATTAAAAAGTTTGTGGGCTGAAATAGTTCATTGAATTGTTGTCAAGCAGTTCTTTGGGCACAACTTGAACATAAATGTAAATGTGGGCATTATTTATCATATAAGATGTATTGGTTTGAAAATACATATTTCTGCGTTCAACCATGGCAATCTGAAATCGTGTAATTTAGTTGTTATTTTATAGTTTGGATATATAAAATTGTGTGAATATTGTTCAATAGGATGTAAGAATGGATTTTGTAAGAAAAGAAGAATGTAATTAGGCGGTTTTAAATAATTAATTCAATTTTAATTATATTTGTATACATTTGACAATTTGGTGATAAACTTTCTGTAAATTTGGTTGTTTCAAGCAGTGCATATGTGCCCAGAGCAAAATTTTAAATTTAAAGGTTAAGTTGTGACTTCAAAAACATAACCCAAACGTCAAAATTTTAGGTTATATTTTGATGAAACGTCAAAGTGTTTATTAATTGAAGAATTTCGTTAAATTTAGTTAGTGGTTTTAATAATAAATAATTTTAATTAAATTAATAAACAGTGCTGGGAGTTTTAATAGTGAAAGAATTTTCTTTTTCGTAAAGACAATTTATGAGTTATAAGAATATCAACCTTCGTTATAAATTGGATGATGGAAGGGAATTTATCAATTTACATATGAAATGGGCTTACCTTATCTCAAGAAAACTGCTGGTTGCTAATAATTTTATTTTTTCATTTAATTTGGACATTTATATAAAGAGAGGTGAATATTTGCATTTCGGTCATTCTAGTTATAAGATCATATGGGAGAAAGAGAATTTGCAGCTTGTTACTAAGATCAATCGGTAATTTAAAGGGCGCCAAAAATTTGATTATGTGTAAATATTTTAAGGTATTTATTTAAATTTTAATTTAGTTTTTAAGATAATACGAATGACAGAGATATTACTTCTGAAGATAAAAAGCATTAGTCTGTCTTAGAATTAATCAAGTTTTCTTTATTATTATTTCAATTTTTTGATATATCCTAATCTATTGCAGTGTTGCATATTTATTAAAAAGAAAATTTTTATTTGGTTTACTAATCTGCACCTACATAAAATAATAATGTATATAACGCCTATCTCGGGTCTTTTTTTTATTGTAAATTATTCCATAACCTCTTAATTATTTTAGCTCTCTTTGATTAGACTGACAATGACTAATGAACCTTTAATTGAGTTCTTTATTGAAAATTCACGGTTTTCTACAAAAAAAGGATTTGAATTAATGGTATGAGTATCTACTTTTACTTTTGTGACATGTAGTTTGATTAAACGCGACTTTAATCTTTGGTTCTTAACATAACCCCACAATTTGGATCACACATAACAATTGTGAAGATTCACTCAAGTAAGTTTTGATTTCTTATATTGTATCGGAAAATTATAACTGACATTTATTATTTTTGTAGGTTATGTGGCTTATCACTTCCCGCGTTACAAAAGATCTTATAAGAAATTATGGTGAGTTACTTCAACCTTAAATAAAACAGATCTTAAAAATGATTTCACTTTTTTCTTTCTTTAGAATAACACTATCTCTGCTTTTATTTATCACTCTTTGATTAATCTCAAACCTGATGGCTTGATTTATCGATGCTCCTTTACAGATTGGTATACAGGAAGAGCACCACGCAGGAGTCTGCCTACTGCTTATGGGACTCTGGAACTTTCCTCAGGATATGAAGCTAAAACGTTAGGTAAATCGCACCTAAGCAATTTTACCTTTTAATTCTGACGCTTGAATAGCGTTCAAGAATAAATTTTGTTTATTTTTCTTTTTATTGAACCAGTCTGATACGTCTCTGGGTCTAGTAGCTTTTATTAAATAGGACTCCGTCTTTATTGCACTTATATGGTCTACTGGTAAGTTTTAAATTTTCTTTTTTAAATTCTCTTCTTTGAGTTGTTGAAATAAATGTACACCGTTTTAGACACTTGTTAAACTGTTAAACCTTTCTGTTTCAATACATTATTCTCTTTTTTCGTTTACTTAACTACCTCTTTAAAACCCCCTTTCTTTTAGATTGCAATTATTTCTCCTATCCTACTGTTGTTCATATTTCACATCAAATTAACCAGCCTTTAGTCATTATTTTATACCATGATTATTGTAATCTAGTTGGAAACTATGTACCTACTTGCATTTCAATACCGAGATTAGTTTGTCGTAACCGTAGTAAAGGCTATTTTTGGATTGATATATCAAACCCAAATTATGTTATATCATTTTCAATAAGATATAGAATGTTTTATATTTTTACTAAACTTATTTACATTTTCTTTTACAGAACTTTCTTTTATTTTCACTCGCAGTATGTGAGTGAAAATCCTCTCACCTCAAATGATTCCTTTATCCATTTTCTTATTATGCAACGGCCACATATTCCTTAATTTACACTTAGACCGGACATAAACGGTACGTAATTCGGGCTTAATTAGTGTTTCAGAGCCCTTTATCGTCTTAGCTAATTGACTTTGGGGACTCTTAGAACACTCAATTAAGCCCCTAATACATAATATGCTATTAGTTTGGCGAAACGAATTAAAATGTGCTTATAATAATTTTCTTAATTCATTTTTTAACTACCACCATCTAAGACATGCTTAATCATCAATAATTCATATTGATAAATTCGTTTGTTAGTGTGTCATCTTCCAGAGAACGTATTAAACAACAACGTTACGAGAAAAAATCATTTTTTGTACTTTGCTTTCACAATGGGCTCATTGTGACACCGAAAACGATTTCATAATAGAGGCTATTATAACATCGTTTTTGGAGACTATTTGTTTTGTAAGATTGGTAACATTTGCTTTATATTACATATAAACACATTTAATCTTGACACATTCTAACCTCACAAAACGCGAAAAGTCATTTTATAGTGTTACCACATGTTAAACGCAAAAATCATTAGATTGTAATGCAATGCTTTTAATAGCTTGAATTTACAATTTCTATAAAATTAATGGCGCAAAGTACAAAAAATAGTATATTATACTTGCTTTATAAGACATATTGTAGCACTCGTTCCTTTGGAACACTCCTCGTGTCCCAAACAACTCGTGCTACAATAGACCGCCTTATACAACTCGTATAATAATATACTATTATAGTGTACACACTCTACTATCAGAATTAACGTTAGAGGAATCAGCTTTTGACCTTTACCAAACAATTTTAAAAGTGGTGATTAATCCTAAAATTTGTTTTCTTGGATAATAAACGATTATTTGGCGGCTTATTTTAGCAGATCAGTCGGTCTTAGGTTTAGATTTTCTGACATATTTCATTGTCAATATTGACATCTGTCCACAAGTTGCCATCTATGACCATCCTATCCCAATCAAAACAGGTGAAATACTTAGGGCTCCACTTAAATCAACGACTTACCTGGAGAGCTCATATTAAAGCCAAAAAACAACAATTAAACCTCAAGACAAAAACCCTATAGTCGGGCCGGTCAACACAGATATTAATAAAAACTCCCACAAAAGAGTAGGCGATTTAAAAGCTACTTTGCTATTGGGCGAATTGAAACAGCGCGCGAAACTGTGGAGTCCGTTTCACACGGCAAAGTGACAGATAGCGTCACTTTGATGCAGATCGGTATCATCAAATAATTATTTGATTAGCTTTTGAACATTTCATGTACTATTAAATATTTTAAAATTGATAATACATAATTTAATTGAAGTAATATCAAAAATATTCATTAGAAGTAGTTTATTATTAAAATCTTATGTCTTTTAAGGTTATGTTCATGTAGAATACAAAAATGTTTCAGTGTCAGTTGGGTTTTTAGCAGTAGCCAATCTGATGAAGTGGCTACGCCCCCTTACTTTTATTACTATCTCTGTTGAGGGGCCAGGGTATAGTTGAGTGGAATGTAGATTAGCAATTGAATTAAATGGAATAAAAAAAATATTGACATCTTATTCCCAAATCCCTCCAAAGCGTGGGTTGTGCGGAGGACAAAATTTCCATAAATTTTCTTAGTAGTTTCTGTAGCAAACTTAGTTATGTGATTCCGGTTCTTTAAATTTAAAAAAAACTCGTTTAATTCCTCGTTTAATAAAATGCCTATGCATAAAGAGAAGACCAAGTATAAATATAGAATCAGTTGTATATGAACTTTGTCGCAATACATACGAAAATAGCCATATAAGATCTTGTAATGGCAGTTTTTCCCAATTAAAGATGAGGAAGCATTGATAAGGAAGGTCCCTACAAATGGTAATGCCATCTTTTTGGTAAATCGGCCATAATTTGTTGGGACGGTTTAGCTCGAAATCTAAAACAAATTAAGCAATTTTGAATAATTTTCTTTTTTTCTGGAAGACCATTTAGAGGCCAATTAGAGACCTTAATCGAAAATTAGCTAGAACTGCATGGGCTCCTGCATGCATCAGAGGACCAAACATTCTGGGACTAAATGGGTTTTTAGCGTTTGAAATGAAACAAAAAAACGTATGCAACAGAATTAATTAATCTTGTAAATTGAGAAAATCTTTCAAAAATATTCTGTCAAAATTCATTTTCCTTATTTAATGTCAATTTCATTACATGAAGGGTGTTCTTTCGTTCTTCTGGAATATCTGGAATGCAGATTTCTGAGGAAATCTGGGATAAGATTAATTTATAATTGAAAATAAAAGATGGGCCTTGCCAAAAACTCGATCGAGGCTCCAGTCACAACTGGAGCCAACACAGTGCTATTTCAGAATCAGTCCATTTAAAGTAATGGACGGAAAAGAGATTTCATTCAAAAATTTCAAGAATTTTTGCATTGTTTTACAATGTGAAGACATTCAACTGACGGTGGTAAGAATTAAGTCTACTAAACAGCAACTGAAAGTTGGAGCAGTTTACTGTCCGCCTCGATACAATTTGAAGAAAGAAGCTAAAACATTCTTTTACAACACCCAGGCGAAATATTTTATCATTAGAGGCGACTACAATGCTAAACATGTTGACTGGGGATCGAGGCTAACCACGATCAAAGGTGGCGAACTAAAGAAAGCTATTCGCGAAACTGGTTGCAATTACCATTCATCAAGTAAGTCCACCTACTGGCTTACTGATCCTAGAAAAATCCCTGACCTGTTAGATTTCTTCATAACAAGAAAAGTTTCACCCAACTTTATTGAAGTGACAGCCCCACTCGACTGTCATTTTAGCACTGAGCGAAAAGATAATAAAAAACTGCTAGACATGCACTAGTGAACAAAAACACCGATTGGGAAGGCTTTGAGTCGATCTTCAGAATAGTATTAAGCTGAATATCATTCTGAGAACAGAGGAACAATTTGAAATAGAAGCTGAAAATTCCACTAAACTTGTGCAGACAGCTGCCTTTCACAACACGAAAGAAATTACCCATATAACCAAAGGAGTAAATTATCCGGTCGAAATTAGGGAACTAGTCGGAGAAAAAAGAAGAGCAAGAAGCTGCTGATAAGCCCAACTTAAATAATAAAACACAAAGACTAACAAGAGAAATTCCAAAGCTTAAAGACGATTATGAGCTCTTACGTACAAAACCTATGAGCAGAAAAAGAAACTGACTATTCACTATGGAAAGCAACCAGAAAAATCAAGAGACCTATAACTTCTATTCCACCTATCAGAAAAAATATAGGCCCATGGGCTAGAGACAATAAACAAAGGGCTGATTTATTTGCAGAATATCTAGCCGACAGTTTCACGCCTAACCAAACGCAAGTGGAGAATATTTTAGTTAACAACGATAACCAAAGACCAGAAAGTATCAGTCTTGTTACTTCAAAAGAAGTTGCTGAGGAGATTAGTACAAATTTGGATCCGAAACAGCACCAGGATTTGACCTCATCACCGGTGAAATTCTGAAATAGCTGCCTAGAAGAGGCATATGCTCACTTACCTGTTCAATGCAGCACTTGGACTTAAAAATGTCCTCACTTGTTGGAAAGTGGCAGAAGGAATCATGTTGCCAAAACCAGAAAAACCACCAAACGATGTTAAATCCTATACGCCATTTCCTTACTGCCAATAGTTTCAAAGCTATTTCAAAAGCTGCTACTCAAGACATTAAAACCTCTAATAAGCAATAACCTAATTCCTGATTGCCAATTCGGTTTTAGACAACAACATTCAACGATAGACTAAGTCCATCGGATAACGGATATAATTGAACGTACTCTTGAAGAAAAACCAGTATGTTCAGCAATTTTCTTAGATGTTGCTCAAGCCTTCGACAAAGTGTGGCGTGAAGGCTTGACATACAAATTGAATAAGATACTCCCGAAACAGTATGTAGAGATATTGACTTTTTACATCTCGGACAGACTTTTTAGAATCAAGCAGAAAAACGAATATTCGGACTTGAAAGAAATAAGAGCATGTGTGCCTCAAGAAAGTGTCCGTGAACCCCTACTTTATTTACTATACACCAGTAATTTGCCAGTTTTAGAAGATACGATTGTAGCTACATTTTCAGATGACACTGCGCTTCTTGCAGTTGATCAAAATCAAGAAGATTCCACTACAAAACTTCAAAGACCAAGTGAAACAATAGGTATTTGGGTTAGACAATGGAAGATCAACCTCAATAAACTTAAATCCATCCATGGGAATTTTACTAACAAAAAACTAGCAGAACCAATTGCTCTAGAGATTAATGGTGCAATAGTACCTTATGAGATGAATGCTAAATACCTCGGCATGACGCTTGACGCCAAATCTCGATGGAAAGCGCATGTGAAAAAGAAGAGAACTGAGCTTGGCCTAAAATACGAACACTATTATTGGCTCCTTGGAAGGAGTTCAAAGTTGTCAACACATAATAAAATACTGATTTACAATCAGATCCTGAAACCGGTGTGGCTCTACGGCATCAAGCTCTGGGGCTGTGCCAGTGACACTAATATCAAATCTATCCAGACATTTCAAAACAAGGTGTTGCGTAACATCGTTAATGCTTCTTGGTATATTCGCAATCCTGATCTTCAAAGAGACCTTGGTATCCCAACTGTTAAGAGATCAAAAGGTTTGCTGGCAAGCATGAAGCCAGGCTCCACCCTCATGTCAATGCAGAAGCTCTACTCTGCTAGACAATCAATACCACTTCCAAAGATTGAAGGGGACCAAACCATTGGTCTCGTGTAGTGTGTCTGAGTCGTAAAGCAGAGCATAGTGCGCGTGTGAAGTGTATATAGTAATTAGAAGAACCTAAAGAACATCAATGGATTGACTTTAGCCTTCGCGCACAATTCTAAACCAGGAAGCTATTGAGTTTCAATAGGAGCAACCGTGATTTTGAAATTATTAAAACGGATTAAATTTTCTTCACAATATATGGCGCTAAAATAAATACACGCTGCAGATGCTTTCATGCTACTGTCTACGAAGCCATGAACTTAAATTTCAACAATGGTCTTGTCAAGAAATAAAGGTTGATGAATTTTTTTAGTCTTTAAGAACAGCAATGTTATCTATAAAATTTTGCCATTCTTTTGAAAGAAATGAGCTGAACGGCTGATCCCGGAAGATTTGTTCATCCATAATTTTTGTATAAAAATTTTTCCGACAACTATAAATGGACCAATAAGCCCAAGAGGGCAAACATTTGGGCAATTATGGATAATGCCTTTCGTTTGGAAATGTTTTTTATATCTTGTTTAATCTTTAATAGTCTTTTGTTTGAATGGACCTTGTGGCAGCGAAATAGTAAATACGTCTGACAATGTGTTCCATGACAAACCTAATATCTTGTTAAGAGTATTTTCCATTCTAATACTATAATCAAGATGATTAGTTTTACAATAGAGTTCGCGAAACTGAGGAGAAGTAGAACGCCATTTGTGTAAATGAAAACCAGCGGAACCTAAGAGCTGATTAAGCTCATAATAAGCGGCTTGTAGATTCACGAAAGTGGAACAGCCGTATAGGATGTCGTCAGAATAAGTGTGATACTGATACAGCAGAGCATCTGACGAATATCTGAATATATCCTATATTCTTTACGAGAATTCGAAACCACTTCCTTTAGAGCACGGGTGGCAAGAAAACGAGCACAATTTGTGCCATAAGTTACTGTTGAAAGCTCTATGCACTGTAACTCTATCAGACGAGTCTCTTTACAGAATATCTCGAGGACACTTGCCGATACATCTTTGTATCCCTTATGGAAAAGACTATTAGCATTTTCGATTTATACGCACTAATATTGCCCTGGCCCCGATCAAGTTCTGAAATAGTGCAAATTAAATGGTTAATTTTACTTATTCTCTTCGAAAACATTTCAATAACAAACTATTCTTGGGGTAATTTTACCAGATTTTAGGTTTAACCACGTAAAATTTGTAATGTACAGGGTGGAAATAAGTGATTTTCATCAAGTTACCATTGCATTCCCCGTGTAAAAGCACGACGTGTCGCTCTACGAAAATAGAGAAGGCAGTACCATAACCTCAAAATATACAACAAAATAATTTGTGTAATATTAATTTATTTAAATTGAAAATAAAACTAACGAAACCATATCACAATGGTGTGCTCATGGGCAAACCATCCGCATTAGGGGACACGCTTTATAACATGAAAACATAAAACATGACATAAAAAAACAGTATAATGATCAGCGGAATACTTTTCACTCCGGTTCAATTTTCAAGTTTGGCGCTGCCGCTTGAACTGCGCTCTTGTATCGTGCTCAGCTGATCAGCTGTTGCTCACAGCAGGTGTTGAAAATGGCCACCATTCTGCTGCATGCATAAGACTACGCGACGTTTCATGTTGTTGAAAATGTGCTACAATATATCCGTTGTGATCTCTAGGCAAGATTTCTTGGACCACAGACACTTTATGGATGCATGTGTAAACGGCGCTTCAGAATCTAACGGTAGTGTGGGATACATTCGTTTGAGCAGACATACGACGTGTTGAGGAATGTGGATTTTCTTCGACGAGCTGTTCGACGACATTTTGGCCAGTTTGTGGTCTTCCAGTGGATTTCCCTTTCATCACGCTTCCCGTTGTGTGGAATCTCTCGACAATTTGGCAAATGTGGTGCTGCAAGGCATTTTCTTCGACAAAATGATTTGGAAACCGAAGTCGAAACTGTGCTCTACATTCAAGAACAGAATATTGCCATTCTCCATTTACGACGCGCCTAGTTCCGAAATACGCCTCAATAATGAATGTGTTTTCTTCAAGGGTGTACATTTTAGACGCTTATTAAATAAATTCAATAAATTCTATGAATAGGGCCTTTCGTAGCAACGAGTGCGCATGCTCAGTTGTTGAAACTGCATAGTTACCTAAACGGTTCATAGAGCGCGTTTGAGTCAAAAAAATGATCTGGCAACATTGTCCAGCAGGACATCGTCAACTGTCATTTGAAACAAACACAACAACAAAAAGATGGCTACTTCCTTGCCTTTTTATAGTGTTACTTTAAATGAAAATGACGTGCCTGGTGCTTCATTGGGAAATAAGAGACCATCAGAACTGACAAAATTGCAGCTTCAACGGTTTTTAAAGTGTAGAAATGTTTGTACAAGGGGAAATAAAAACGAACTGATTGTGAGGTTAGTATAAAATTGTTGCTTCTTATTAAACATTACTAATGCACATTTTTCTTATGTAACTGCCGAGAATCGCGAATTACTAATGCATGTGCAAGAGCAAGTGCAATATTATTTTTATTATTTTCACCGTTTTCACCATTTAACCTAATACGTTTGACAGTTGTCAGTTAATCGCAATCGCCAATGTTGCCACATTTCTGCAAACATTCATAAAATTCACTTTCGCGCGGCGCATGCGCCACTAATATTTCTGTAACGAAAGGCCCTATTGTTTGACAGATTGATTTCATTTATTGACAGAACTAATTTAGTACTAAATCAAAAAGAGTAGAGCGGTACAGAAAAATGTACATGTGAAAAAATTCCAAAGGGAACTTGATGAAAATCATTTATTTCCACGCTGTAGTTAAAAAACAGTAGGGATCATTTTGGGGATAATATTGAATTAGTGGAATCTATCAAACTGAACCAACCCAGAATTTTTTGAAAATATTTTCTGAAGAACACGCAATTGCAACAATAGTGCAGTAGACTGAAACCGAAGTTTTACTTGTGGCGAGTTGGAATTGCAAATTTTGTACAAAATTTACCAAATTATAAAAACTGAAATTAACGAAATACCTGTTCCTACTGAATTAAAAAACTTAATGAATATAAAAAGCACATTCCAAACAACTCGTATTTTCTTGTGCCTTTTTTGTTTGCAACGAATCATGACATTATTTATGCTTGTTCAAATGAAAAAGAATATACTCCAAAGTACATTGGCTTAGGATTTTAGTTCATTATAAATCAATCAATCAATCACTTTCTAGATATTCTAGAAAATTCTGGTTTCGTTCTACCTGATATATTGCATTAATTCAATATTATCACCAAAATGCTCCAAATTTCTTTAACTATAAGTCGACCACTCAGATTTATATTTCCTCCTAATAGTTCCCAATATCTCCTGCAAACTGATGTCGAATAACCTTTTCCTTTTTATAAACTTTTCTCCATTTCATTTTAATTGCTCTAGTCCAAGGGTTACCTACGCGTAGCGAGACACCAAGGACCTTGATCCAAGGTCCGTAGGTCATCTACGGACCTAGGCGAGTCACGTGTGGCTCGCGCCACCTTTTGATGTGACTCGTTTTATCAATTGTTTGTGCAATATATATGTTTAAAATTGAAAGATGCAAGAATTGAATTACATGTTCAGTTGTAAAGGATATCTTTACAAGCCAAGCGATATTGTTTGTCCGAGACGGTAGGTCGAGGTCAAACAATATCGCGAGGCTTGGAAACTTTACCAACTTTACCATGTATACTATTTTAGTATACACAACCATTAGACTTAAATAGTGTTGGAAAATGTTTGAGCATTTATTTTTGGAGAATATTCACGGAGCACAAATGAGAAAAAACGAGAATAAACCCTCAAAAGTGAACAGGACTTGAGAATATACCTTTAAATTGCAAAGATTTACCCAAAATAACGATAATTTCAAAAGTTCTTGAAATATTCGCAAATTGTTGAAAATGCTCGAATGTTCTCCAATTTTCCTCTTCTCAATTATTGTATAATGCTATTTGTATAGTATGAGCAAAAAGTAACTCCATCAAAGGTTGAAATTTTGAACTCATGTGTATTATAACACCAGAAAATTATACAAAATAACCAGAGTCCTTTGACAGTGACAGTTGTTATTAATTTAATATAATTTTCTGGTGTTATAATACACATGTGTTCAAAATTCCAAAGGCACCTCTGATGGAGTTACTAAACTATAGTTAATTTGACTGTTGGAAGGTATCGTGTTGAAAAGTAACGTAATATTAGAAAATTGGTAAATATTAAACACGTTGAGCCGTTGCACTCATCTCATCTCATTATTAAGTTAATAACGTGTTTAATTACCACGGTGACCAATTATAATCTTTTCCACCTATTAGAACCAGATAAAGCTATCTATCTTTTTTCTTGTTGATTTTAATTAAAACTTTAGTTAAAGACACCTTGGATCATGGCATGTGAATACGTCCCATTATATTTAGATTAAAAGCTGAGTTATGCACATTTACGCCTACTGGACACTTTGCCGACCGCGGAAACTAGGCCGATTCTTGAGATAACTTTGCTACTGTGGACACTTTACCGAACGCGGACACAGTCGTCAAATTTCCACCGCTTGCGGTCAGCGTTGTGCCCACGGTCGACAAAGTGTTCAAAGCCGCTATACGAAGTAGTGTCCACGGACGGTGTCCAGTGTCCCAAAACTGTGCACAAGTAATACATTTTAAGATATTTACAAATATTTGTCACTTTTTGTATAAACAAAATATAAAAACTAATATTAAATAAAAATAGTATATTGTACAACTAGTGTTACAATGACGATGTTTGTAATACGAGTATAAGTTTGCTTAACGAGCCGCGAAGCGGCGAGTTAAGCTATATAGCTTAACTCGCCGCTTCGCGGCTCGTTAAGCAAACTTATACTCGTATTACAAACATCGTCATTGTAACACTAGTTGTACAATATACTATTTTTATTTAATATTAGTTTTTATATTTTGTTTATACAAAAAGTGACAAATATTTGTAAATATCTTAAAATATTTGTAAATATCTTATACTCGTATATACGAGTATTACAAAAAGGAATTGTAACACGTGTTTTACATACTACTTTGTCTATTTCGCCTTAATTTACAATTTACTTTAAAGAAATGGGAAAATGTACACGCGGGTATTTTTGATGTGGTAATGTTGGTAATAACTGATAACGCATACAATGACATCCACTGTCATTTTGAAAAAATCACGTAGGCAGGGAAAAATTCAAGTTTAAAAAAAGGTGACAGCTTAGTTGTTTCTTCTGATATAAGATAAAAATGTATTTTTATTATAAATAATTATTTTGATAAGACAATCATGTACTCAATCAAGGTTTTACTGTTTCTATTACAATAAACATTTTAATACATCAAAACTGCTTAACATACAACAATAGAAAATAACTAACCTAACCTCTAAATCTAAACAATGAAAATGAAATTTGAGTAGGGACGGACGACCATCAACTTGATCCGGAAAACCAACAAGCTTTTCAGCGCATTTTCGTAAGAAATCCGCTATTAACCGCGCTTTGTTTTAATTCAAAGCTTCTTAAAATGAAATATGTTTCATTATTCTCGCTGTTATTTCTGAGCATCATAACATTCAAATTTTCAAAACGGCGCCAGTTAATGAATACTTATTAGTACCTATCACGGGAAAGTGTTTTTCTTTTGGATAATGTGCTCCCAAAATACTTCCGCGGGTTGGTTGTCGAGCATTATTCCTTTCCTTTTTATATTCTTCCTAACACCTTGGTTATGTTCCCATTAGTAGGTAAAAACTGAAAGAAATATTTGATGAAATGGAGGTGTACATCATTCAACTCAATTAAACTTACCTCAATATCGACAAGCGATATACGTTTTGGCTTTTTAATCTAATTTTGATCTTGAAATCAGAATATAGCTGTGTTATTGCTTATTACGCATTTACGTCTGACACTGGACTTCGTTGACAGAATGACATGACAGAGTAGGCTGGCAGCAAAATTTACTTACTACTGCCAGCCTTACAAATAAAAAAATCACTACTTTCAGTTGCACAAAGTAGCACTTTGTGTAACTGTTTTTCGCAAAAACAGTGTCACAAAGTAATCTTTGTATACGCGAAATAGACAAATATATTTTTAGCGTTAAATACATTCATAAAAACCTAAATTTAAATCGGATAAAACGTCTTGTTTTAAATTGTTTACAAATAAAGCTTGGTCAAGGAAATTGTTAGCCACTTTGCTGTTGATGTAGCAATAGCTTACTTTCCAAGGTTTTTACAATGATAGAAATGTACATATTGCAATATGATTGTAAATAATAGTTATTTGCGTGGCAAGCTTTGTAAATGAATCCTTACGATCTGGAAAGTTTGTGGGGCGAGCGACAAAGGAGCGAGCTTCCATAATCCAGTGAGCCCAGTAAAGATACATTGCAAAGCGTGCAGCGTACAAAGTTTTATTTCTATCTTCACCAGCGTTTACTAATTTATTGTATATTTTGTATAAAAAGACATTTTATAATCAAAGGCGGTAGGACAGTTTATAGCTAGACAATATCATGGTGTTGGAATTATGCAACAAATTAGTTTCCATCATCTTTTTGCTGATGAGCATTGTAGAATTTTACAAGTCTCCTTTAGGAGCCCGTAGAATTTTACAGGGTTGTAGCTGTAACTACTCATTTACATGGTTACTATAAATGCCTTTAAAGTATCATTTACACAGAAAGTAGAAATAATAGTTATTTACGTGCCAAGCTTTGTAAATTAATCTTTACGGGTGAGCTAGAGAGTTTGTGGGGCGAGCGACGAAAGAGCGAGCCTCCATAATCCAGTGAGCACAGTAAAGATTAATTGCAAAACGTATCGCGCACAAAGTTTTATTTTCACCTTTACCAGGGGTTTTTTATGAATTGGATAGTTTTTATAAAAGGATATTTTGTAATTAAAGGAGGTAGCACAATTTACAGCTAGGCGTTGTCATGGTGTTGTGGTTAAGCAACAAAGTAGTTTCCATAGCTTTTTGTTGATGACCATTGTAGAACTTTACATGTCTCTTTTAGGAGCCCGTAAAATTTTACAGAGGTGTAGTTGTAACTACTCATTTAGTTAGTTGCCATAAATGCCTGTAAAGTGTCATTTACATAGAAAGTGAAAAAATAAAATATATTTCTGGCTCGCCAGAATTTTTACATTCTAAGCTAGCTTGAGTCAAGTTAAAGATTGGGCACACCTGTTCTAGTGCTTCGTTTTCAGCATCCAGTTTTCTTTTGCCACTTGCGCTAGGTTCATCCTTTATACTCATTCCGTAATTCTGTCAAAACACATGAGGCATGTTATTTCATTTCAGATTAAATCATGCTCACCTATTTTCAAATAAAATATCAAATTGTTTAGTGCTATGTCTTTAAGTTTGTTTTGCGTGTTCTTGGTGGTTTCCATGTTCTTGGTCGTGTGATGTGTGTGGTAAACGTTTTGGGCAAAACTTACACTTATTTATGTCAAATAAATGCAGTTGTACGTAAGGTACGTTTCATCAGTATTTATTTTGCATGTTTTAACTTAACTAAAAATATACGGCAATGTTTATGGAACTAAATAGTATAAGTTTTATAACAGTTTTTGTCTATTTCGCGTATACAAAGATTACTTTGTGACACTGTTTTTGCGAAAAACAGTTACACAAAGTGCTACTTTGTGCAACTGAAAGTAGTGATTTTTTTATTTGTAAGGCTGGCAGTAGTAAGTAAATTTTGCTGCCAGCCTACTCTGTCATGTCATTCTGTCATCGAAGTCCAGTGTCAGACGTAAATGAGTAATAAGCAATAACACAGCTATATTCTGATTTCAAGATCAAAATTAGATTAAAAAGCCAAAACGTATATCGCTTGTCGATATTGAGGTGAGTTTAATTGAGTTGAATGATGTACACCTCCATTTCATCAAATATCTTTTTCAGCTTTTACCTACTAATGGGAACATAACCAAGGTGTTAGGAAGAATATAAAAAGGAAAGGAATAATGCTCGACAACCAACCCGCGGAAGTATTTTGGGGGCACATTATTCAAAAGAAAAGCACTTTCCCGTGATAGGTACTAATAAGTATTCATTAACTGGCGCCGTTTTGAAAATTCGAATGTTATGATGCTCAGAAATAACAGCGAGAATAATGAAACATATTTCATTTTAAGAAGCTTTGAATTAAAACAAAGCGCGGTTAATAGCGGATTTCCTACGAAAATGCACTGAAAAACTTGTTGGTTTTCCGGATCAAGTTGATGGTCGTGAATCCCGTGTCCGTCCCTACTCAAATTTCATTTTCATTGTTTAGATTTAGAGGTTAGGTTAGTTATTTTCTATTGTTGTATGTTAAGCAGTTTTGATGTATTAAAATGTTTATTGTAATAGAAACAGTAAAACCTTGATTGAGTACATGATTGTCTTATCAAAATAATTATTTATAATAAAAATACATTTTTATCTTATATCAGAAGAAACAACTAAGCTGTCACCTTTTTTTAAACTTGAATTTTTCCCTGCCTACGTGATTTTTTCAAAATGACAGTGGATGTCATTGTATGCGTTATCAGTTATTACCAACATTACCACATCAAAAATTCCCGCGTGTACATTTTCCCATTTCTTTAAAGTAAATTGTAAATTAAGGCGAAATAGACAAAGTAGTATGTAAAACACGTGTTACAATTCCTTTTTGTAATACTCGTATATAGCTTAACTCGCCGCTTCGCGGCTCGTTAAGCAAACTTATACTCGTATTACAAACATAGTCATTGTAACACTAGTTGTACAATATACTATTGTGACAAAGTATATCTGTCTACTTAGTTTAACTCACTGAAATTTGCAAATATATTCCGAGTATTTCCTTTGACAAATATCCCTGCGAAATTTCGGGCATTCAATAAATCGTTGTTTGGATATTTCTTAATATGAATATTTTTCTTATCTTTTGGCAAATAACATATAATTAAAAATCGTTTGCTTCTGTACATCTTCATCTTTTTTTAACGGGTCTCAATTCAATTCTTGATTCAAGTTAACTGTCGCATCTCGTACTGCTTTTAATATCCACTGTTAAAAGCAGCATTAGAAACTACATTAACCCAAGCAGCATCTAAATAGCAGTAACTGAGATCGGAACTTTGATTGGGTAATTACGTAACTACAACTAGATTATGACTTCTAACAGCCTTGGTAGTGTAATGTCTAGAGTGCTGGACTTTCACCCAAGCGGCCCGAGGTCGATTCCCGGTGCCGGCAGATCTAGTTAAGGTTTTCTGCAGTTTTCCTTAGCTGTGACACAAATGTGGGATTTGCGCTGTTCCATCCGTAAGTCGGCTGCAGCCGCACTTAGGGCCTACGTAATAATAATAATCGCCCCCTCCCACCCGCACAAGCATATAGCTTCTGGGGCCTGGTTTCCAGGCTATGGGTTGTAGCAATTATTATAGGTTTAATTACTTCAGTTCGAAATATTTTAGTAATTATGTAGTTCTTTCTACTATTTATTGGAACTATGTAGTTCCATTACTTTTGAATAACTTTTAAAGTATATGGAACGGTATTGCCACTTAGTACAATTACTTTAAAGTCGTTGTAACTTCAAAGTGGTATTATGATTGTAGCAGTAACTTGCCCGAAGCTACTTTAAAGATTTGAAAACTTTAAACTAGTACTGAAAGTTCCTGCCACATGCCTGAAACCATTGCTTAATTATTTAAAGTAACGGTTCCTTACAGTAGTATTGAAAGTAAAACTTTTTTGCCACCCAGGAGAATCACTCTACAGTGATTTTTCGTAAACTACTCTAGCTCCATATTTACTTGTAAAATGTTGGAGGCCATTAATCAATTTGCAGTTTGTTATGATTGTTAATAGATGTTTTACTATACAGGGTGGTCCAGACCACCCGTACAGCCCTTTTAAAATGCGGGGGATTAAAAGTTTTTAACAAAACGATGGGTGATCTTACTAACGTCGATGTGCTCATTCGGATAACGTCAAAATGGAACCACCCTGATTCTCCCTTGTAGGGGGTAAAATTCAAATAGGAACCCCCAGATTTTATTGCATATTTAGATTCTACTCAACAGAATATGAATAATTTATTTGAAACATTTTTTTATCTTGGCAACAGGTGGCGCTGTAATCGAAAAAAACTATTTTTTGCATTTTCCGCTGTCTCTGGCATATTTACAGGTGCAAATAACAGTTTTTCATATTTTTTACTGGATAGTGATGAAATAGCTTTGCTAATGTGTACTTTCATGAGAAAGAATTTTACGTTATAATGAAAAACGCAAATTTTCTACCTACGGTGTTTTTGACAAACGGATTTTTTTTCTAACGTTGTACGTGATAACAACATTTTTTGCCTTAAATGTTGTTAGAATTTGTGTTCCCTTCTAACATTTCAAAGATTCTACTGGGGAAGATGGTTTTACTTCAAAACATGTCAAGTCATTACATGGTTGCATTACAAAAATCTGCCGACGAGAATTTCACTTTGTAATTCACTATTAAATTTCGGTGGTTATCTTTCTTTTAGCGTATAGCAATGAATGATGAAATTTGGATATCTTCTCATCCACTCATATCAGGCCATAAAGTAAGAATAATTTAAACGAATAAAATTTTAAATTGTGAAATAAAAAATTTGAACAGTTGATTTTCAACAATTACATACTATTTAAATAGACTTGCGAAGTAAAAAATTGTACCAAGTTATTTTCTGTTAAATATTAAATATTAAATTAGTACGATTTAAATATTATTTTGCCATATGCAGAGCAGATTACAATCTAGAATGTTTTATCGATCATTTTTATTAGTTAAAAAAGTAAACATTAATTACATATGCTTAAAATAAATATTCAGATAAAGATTAAAAAGATTAAGCAATATCTAAATAAGTAGACGTTAAGGTTCAAAAACGATCTAAAAATTTCAGAAAAAAAATTGTTGTCAGGTACAATGCAAGGAAAAAATATGTTTGTCGAAAACACCTTAGGGAGAGAATTTCCGTTTTTCATCTTAACGTAAACTTTTTCTCATGAAAGTACACATTAGCAAAGTTTTTTCATCACTATTTAGTAAAAAATATGAAAGACTGTTATTTGCACCTGTAAATATGCCAGAGACGGCGGAAAATGCAAAAAATCGATTTTTGCGATTACAGCGCCACCTGTTGCGAAGATAAAAAATTTTTTTAAATAACTTATTCATATATTGATAAGTAGAATCTAAATATGCAATAAAATTGAGGGATTCCCATTATAATTTTTAAAGTTGCCCTCCTTACCCCCTACAAGGGGGGTCAGGGGGTTCCTTTTTGACGTCATTCGATAGAGTACATCGACATTAGTAAGATCATCCATCGTCTTGTTAAGAATTTTTAATCCCCCGCATTTTAAAAGGGGTGTACGGGTGGTCTGGACCACCCTGTATAATCTTCAACAAAAATAATTAATTGTGCGTTAGGAGTAATATAAAAATGGTTTCTGTCATGTGCATCAACTTTTTTGTCATATTTTATTACACTACAGGCATTTTTTTATTAAAAAATATATTTAAAGAAGGCGTGTTGTTATTTTGGATCTATCATCATCACATTTAACAGAAAAGTTGCAATAGTTTATATTTTTGGTATACTAGAATGACAAAATAATCAAACACTTCATCGCTCTTTGCATTATTAGGTACGTATTACAAATAAAATAGTAATCCATTTTGTGACACGATTAGTATAGAAAATGATAGAATTTTTGTTAAGTTGCAAGAGTAAGAGCGAGCAACCACCCATGTGTCAAAGAGAAAAGAAGTTTCACGAAAGTAGCAATTACTACGCCGCCACGTTCCCGCTACGTGTCTTAAACGTAACCGAAACGTAACTGGACCAGTTCAAGGAGTTTACTGCAACGTATCTGCCACCCAAAAATTGTTTCCATTTTGGTACTAGGCACGTTATAAAACTGTTGCAATTACGTGCTTGTGACTAGTGGCAAAAACTTAATAGTTCCACTAACGTAGCGACGACTAATAATGCTGCTAATAGATAGATAATAATAGAGCTTATTCAAGTCTTAATTAACAATATCACAAAATAATTTAAATAACCAAGAAATACACAAATAGATAAGAAAGATAAATGATTTTTCTATTTTTTTTTGCAGAGAATGGAGTAAAACTAACCATTAACTGTTCGTACGATTTAAAGAAACTGCTAAATTCTTGGATACACTATCCAAAGGGCTGCAAGGGCTAACGTTCATAGAAGTGGTCGTTTCGATTAATTGGAGAGTTCTCAAGTTATGACGAATTAAAGGATATCACAAATATGGCTTTTCAGGGCGAACGTTTATTTATTTAAGGCGGTCCATATAAAAGTGCTAGTGCCAGAGTGCTATTAAAAATTAAAAAAGCAATACTTCTGATTAAAACTTTGACAGAGCTAGTGCTACAGCGGATTAATGTCCACACACGGGGATGTAAAAAAAATTGTAGAAAAGTTCTTTATCCTTTTCTGTAAATTCACCCTTTATCACCCCCTGAACGGTACGAATTTTGCATTTTGCACGACCAGATAGTAGGTAGGTAATGATTTAAAGTGAGTCTTGTATTTTAGCAATAAAGGGCAAACGAAAATCTTTTCTAGAAGGCTTTTGTAGGGTAGGAAACTTAAACCTAATATAATCCCTGAAATATTAGGCGCTTACGAAAACTGAACCGGGGAGGTAATATTACTATTTTATGTATTAAGGGCATAAAGAAGCTTTTATGGCCAGAAGCGTTATTTCTAGCCCGAGGCGTCAGCCGAGGGCTAGGAAAAGGCTGTAGGGCCATAAAAGCAAGTTATGCCCGAAATGCATACACTATTTTATGCACAGATTGTTTTTATCTCAAATCTATTATTGTGTAAAAAATATAATTAAATGAGTACGTAGGTTACATCAAGCCGCTGTACGTATACTTATGTGCATATATACGAAGTACGTTACTATAGTTACTATCTAAAATACTTAATTTCAGCTTATTTTCATTGGTGATAAGTTTACAAATTATATTAAGAACCAATCAAGTTCTACAAATACAGCTCTGACATTTAATTTACGTTTCATTATTGCCCGTCGGATCATAAAGAGGCCCTTGGGGCATAAAGAGACAGTTATGTTTAGATAGATCTATCAATAATAGTCTAATTATAATGCATCTGTGCATAAATAACTATTATCTAATGTCAATGAGCTAATATGACAGAAACAGTAGCCCGATCGACTCCCTCCAATTTTCGTAAATGCTCATTGAAAGTGTGTCAATTATTGACCTTTTCTCTAGATTTATTGAGATGTTTCCTTTTTAATTACTAATTATTAAAAATAATTATGTGAAACTAAACGTATTGAATTTTATCCGGTGAGATATTTTTTTAATTAAAAATCTAAATTTGTTATTTCATATTTTAATTTATACCATACCACATATCTGCCGTTTTAATCCATTTACTTGGACAAAACCATTTTTAAAAACTCCGTTAACAACAATCGCAGGCGTTCCTTCTAAAGACCTTGATTTAAAAGTGCAACAATTTAGAAATGCATGCTTATGTTTACCTTCTAATTAGCAATTATGAAAGTTTATTTAGCAGTTTTCTATAGTTAGTGATGTATTTAAATAACAAAAAAGAACATGATTCATTTTTAAATGAAGCACTAACTATTAGGCACTTGCTTGACTTTTACCAAATCACGTTTGTGTTTGCAAACAGATGTGTTTTCTGCTTAATTAAATTTAATTAAATTCTTAGATTATTGAAAATCAATGAAGTGTTTTTATTTGTATTATTAATAATAATAAAAAGAAATTTCTAAACATTACTATACAATTTTTAAATAATCAGACGTATTTCTATTTGAGTCTTCAACGTGTGCCAATTAAAAAAGATTAAATTTTAATTTAATAAGAATAAAGCAATATTTTGTTCTTAAAATATTATGATTGTATAATAATATAACAACAATTCAAAAGGAAAAGGAAAGTAATAAAAAGAACATTTGCATTGTTATATGCGATCTTAACCTCAAATATAAAATTATATATTCAAGGTATTAGTCCAGTATTCATAATTCATTATATTTATTAAATTTATATTAAATTTATTAAAAAGGGAAAAGTATACACTACTTCAAAACAATTATTTCGGATATTGCAAACTTATGAAAGTGACTTCATGAGTGTTATCTAATATTAAATTGTAGTGATTCTTTAATTAAGGAAATACGAAATCTAACTTTTATATTCAGTGATGTACTTATTTGATTTTAAAAAACAATTCAAGCTTTGATATCTACTAGAAAGATCAAAATAAATATATACACATTGTTGCAATGCATTCTAATTAATTTAATGATTGCTGAGCACATTATGCAATTAATTTATAGGATGCACCTTAAGCAAGCCTAGGGGCGTGCTTCAATCAAGATTATAGAGGTCCAAATAAGTGCATTAACGCTTATAAACTTAATATTAAACAATATATCAGTATCCTGGTATTCTTTTTTCAGTAACCCCTTCAATTACATCAAAATATTACAAAAAATCATATTATTAAACTTTACTTACGTTTTGATTGTGATGATCATATTCACGATCTCTATTCCGTCTATAGTGCGTTGTCTGCAAGACAATTCTATGGATGTCATGGGTCGCAGACTCAACGGATTCAAACATGACACACAATAACCACATTGTCAAAAACATATGAAAAATCATTGTTGAAAACTGCATCTTTTTCTTCTTCTAGCCCTCGGCCACTTCACTTTCTACCACAAGTCTTTATACCACTGTTACCGACAAGATTGTATTAATAACTTCACAGTCACAGTGGTGAGCAGCCTATAAACTGTATTATAAAAAAGAGAGGAGCGTTCGTATATGCTTCCGTAAATGAAATGGAAACACGACATTGGTAAAGGTATATTTATATCTATGAAAGAGATATGCTCTAATTCGTCATTTGCTTTTATAATTTTATTTCGATGCAATCAATTTCGCGTTAGTAAAAGTGAATAACTATAAATATTACACCTTTTTTATACTGACTAGTTCATATATCTAAAAACACATTCATGTGTGTTATGTTTGTTGATAAATATGCCTTCTATGCTATTGGAGTTAACAAGTGGGTTAAAGAAAACTTGCTTTTTTTAAATAATTTAATCCCGTGCATCATGCAAAATACAAACGAATAATCATGACCGCGTGCAGTAAATCAATGTAGATTAGAAGAAAGGTACTATATTTTTAATATTTAATGAAATCATTAATTATTGTTCATATTTTTTAATAGACGCATCCATAAAGTAAATACATCTATATGAGGCTGTGAATAGGAAATGCCACTACTTAGTAAAAAAAACTTTAAAGAAACATTCTTCCTGATCGCTAAATAAATTTCTGATGTACAGAAAAAAATCTTTATATAATGATCAGATATAGGAAATCAATTCCAATAAATGTAAAAATAAAAACTTAATTCTAGTAATTAATAGTATTTCAAATGATTTACATGTGTACTGTAGTATTTGTTGTACTGCCTACGTTGAGGTTTGGATTACGGTACCGAGGTATATCCCAAGCAGCATTTAAGTAGCAGTAACTGAGATCGGAACTTTGATTGAGTAGTTGTTACGTAACTACAACTAAATTTATGACTTTATAGGTTTAATTTCTTCAATTCGGAATATTTTAGTAATTGTGTAGTTGTTTCTACTATTTATTGGAACTATGTAGTTTCATTACTTCTGAGTAACTATTAAAGTATGTGGAACGGTATTGCCACTTAGTATACTTACTTTAAAGTCGTTGCAACTTCAAAGTGGTATTATGATTGTAGCAGTAACTTGACCGAAGCTACTTTAAAGTTTTTAAAACCTTACAGTAGTATTGAATGTAAAACTTACGTTTTTGCTACCCAGGAGAATCACATTAAAGTAATTTTTCGTAAACTACTCCATCTCCATATTTACTTGTAAAATGTTGGATTAATCAATAATCATTAATCAATTTGCAATTTGTTATGATTGTTAATAGATGTTTTACTATATAACCTTCAATAAAAATAACAAATTGGTGCCAAATTGTGCCTTAGGGATTGTTATGTATGTAGGTTGAAGTTGGCAACATTTATTTGTAGTGATGTAACTAACCAATCCTGGCCCGTGCTCTGGGCGAGCGACAGTAACACTTGAATCGGCTTGGAGGATACACGTCTTCTACACTCTATGCATTGTGTATGTAATTCGCCCTGCTCACTCAATATTAATAAAGTTAATTAAGGACAATAATTGAGTATCTTTTATTTAAACACATAAAAGAACATAACAGGAATAATATAAAAATGGTTTCTATCATGTGTATCAACTTATAAGTATTTCGTGTATATTTAACATATTTTTATGACATTTTTTTACTAAAAAATATATTTAAAGAAGGCGCGTTGTTATTTTTCGATCTATCATCATCATATTTAACAGAAAAGTTGCAATGGTTTATAATTTTGGTGTACTGGAATGACAAAATAATCAAACATTTCATCGCTCTTTGTATTAAGTACGTATTACAAATAAACTGGTAATTCATTTTGTGACACGATCCAGCATTATATAGTTTAGAAAATGATAGAATATTTGTTAAGTTGCAAGAGCAAGAGAGAGCAACCAAGCTATACGATATGTCAAAGAGGAAAGGCGTCCCACGAAAGTAGCAATTACTACGCCGCTACGTACCTGCTACCCAAAAATTGTTCCCCATTTTGGTTCCAGGCACGTAACAAAACCGTAGCAATTACGTGCTTGTGACTACTGGCAAAAACTTAATAGTTCCACCGGTAGTTGCTGGTACGTAGCGATGACTAAAAACGCTGCTTGGGATCGCAGTTGCGCCGATATTACCTGTGCTAATTCGGATGGCCGAAAAGGATCAATAATCCCATAGCCCACTTGCGCTAGCGGCTGTCGAGGCGAGAAGGTGCTCTAATCCATTCAGGTATAGATTGTATTCCAGAAAGAAAATTTATATTTAATCATTGCAGTCTTAGCACCTCGGTCGCCGATGTGAACATGTGCACAACTCTCCAATCCCCATTGCAATGATATGTTAGAAGATAGGAATAGAGTAAAAAAAGGATGTGTTAGAAAACAGTCTATATTTTATTTTTGAATTATTTAACTATCATTTCAACCAACAAAGTTTTAATTGAACATTAAATGAATAACAATTCTAACTGCAGGAAATCCATACCTACCATTACACAGATCAAAATCAGTCTAATGTTGCTGAACAGTATCAAATACTCTTTTAAATTCGCAACTCAATGTTTTGGACGGTAGTCGGAAAGACGAAAAAGAAAATTTATTGAAATAATTATTTTTTAAAAGAAACGTGTTTCTTCCGTTATAAGATTACTAGAATATATCAATGGAGTTTGCTACCACCATAAAAGTAAACAATGCAGTGAAAACCACCCCTAATGGTGGTGGGGAAAACCAACCCTCTAACAATATTCAGTTTTGTAAGAAGTTGGGTGAGATGTAATTTTGTAAAAACTAATAATATAATCAGTCACGACACAGACAACTGTTCACATCAAATAGCAATGGCGTCTATGTTGAGTAGCAAGGGAAAAAAGTTGATTATATTCGAAAATTTTAAATTTCGAGCGGACGGTTCAACTAAGCAAGGTTTAAGGTGGAGATGCACTAATAAAAGGTAATCACCTTTTTTAACTTTTAACTTTCTTTATTGTTTCTTGATCAGTTTGTAAAAATATAATGCGTACTTCGCCCGGATATTCTCAGCGTGGTCTGTACTTCAGCTGAGCTTCAGACGTCTCGCAGGTCGCCGTGAACACACGAATATACAATCGGCTTGCGCCGTAACTTTTTCTTATAAAAAATGAACTGTACCTATTTATCGTTTTCAAATAATATATTTATTTATTAGACAAGTCAACAAATCACAACCACGAGATGCCTAAAACAGGCAAACGTTTCTAACAGCGTTAAAATGAAAGCGACGGGCGACATTTGCGAAAAACCTTCAAAACTTATCCATCGAGAAATTATCGATTCTTCTGTAGCGCTGGCCGAACTGAATACGTCAGACATTCATAATATTCGCAAATGTATGTATGCGGCTCGACGAAAAATGCTACCATCATTGCCCAAAAGTGTCGGTGAGATACATACCATTTAAAATAACTTGACAGTTGAAACTTACAAGAACAGGGAACGTTTTTTTGCTAGCGAATGACACTAATTCAAATATTGTAATTTTTTCTTGTGCCACTAATCTGAAATTCTTAACAGTTAACAAACTAATAACAAGTATGTATTTTTAAAATAAATATATTTTTTCCATATGTGTTAATTGATTTATAACAAGAACCAAGATATACATACATGACAAACAAATGTTAATTGGCCACTGTTCGTCATGAGGAAGTGAACGTGAACCATAGGGTAGGTACCACCTACTGAGCGATAGCGCTAGCGCAAGTCTACCCTAACATTTTAAGTACCTGCAATGGCTCCGGCGCAAGTGGACTATAGGATTATCACTTGTAATTACACGAGTGCTTCGAAATTATCGATTTGTAATACGAACGTTGATTAGCAACCACGAGTGTCATTTTTTGGCGTTTTAATTTCCCGACGTGCAACGGAGGGAAATTTGTCAAAAAATGACACGAGTGTTGCGTTTTAATCAACTTGAGTATTACAACAGATAATTTCAGAAGCACGAGCATGTAATTCGGTAAGATTATTTCATGATACAGTTGTTTATTTAAGCATCTACTTATTAACATAAAGATTAGTATTTGACATGAAAGTAAAAAATGGGACACATGTGACACTAGTTTTCAGCGTTGTCACGAAGATAAAAACAGTCGAAAAGGACAATAAAAAATTATCGAATTATCGCTGTAATCCAAAAAATAAAGCCTTGCGATTGGTCAAAAACGAAGTAGAATGAAATAATCAAGTTAATTAGCAAACGGCGCATCTCGTCTCTGCCCGTTATCCGTGCGAGCACGTAAGGTTCGTGTAACTGTCGAGCATTGTACAAAGTTTTATGGTATACTGACTTGTAAATCTTTAATAAATAATTCTTTCATTTACTGAAGCAGTGCAGCACACTACGTAAGATATATAAGAACGTATTAAGTAATTATGTATGTTGCTATGGTATTGATGATAACGAGCCCGTAATAATTTTTATTTCCCCCTTCTATGTAAATGACACTTTACAGACCTTTATGTAACTAAGTAAATGAGTAATTACAGCCACAGCCATGTAAAACTTTACGGGCTCCTAAAAGAGACCTGAAAAAATTTTACAATGCTCATCAACAAAATGCTATGGCAACTAATGTGTTGCTTAACCACAACACCATGGCAACACCTAGCTATAAATTATGCTACCGCCTTTGAGTCCAAAATGCCTTTTTTATAAAAAATATACAATTCATAAAAAATGCTGGTGAAGATGCAAATAAAAGTTTGTACGCGACACACTTTGCAATTAATCGTTACTGGGCTCGCTCCTTCGTCGCTCGCAAACAAACTTTCCAGCTCGCCCGTAAAGATTAATTTACAAAGTTTGGCACGTAAATAACTATTATGTTTGGTCGGGCGATTATGACCTATTTAGCGGCCTGTTTTTAGAGCGTAAGTTGCTACATTAGAACTATAGTGCTTTAAAACTTTTTATTTCATTTCGTATTTCAAACAATTGTTTATATACTACAATTAGTAAAATAAAGTATAACTTGATCTCCGTTGTCAATGACACCGGAGTTCAAGACGTTCTTGATCTCCGTTGTTGTTGGCAACGTAAAAATCATTTGATGTTGCATAACAGTCACACGTGACATGCTGCTTTTTATCTCCTTAGTTACGCGTATGATGACACATACAAGGCAACTTGCTTCATTATACAATAAATTCGGATGAACTTTAAAAGGGAGAAATTAGGATTGAAATACGAAATAAAATAAAACAACCTATGCAATACGGAGATCAAGCTTCTTTAAATCCTCGAAGATGTTATAACGCCGAGGCGCCAGCCGAGGCGTTATAACACATCTTCTAGGATTTAAAGTATCGCTTGATCTCCTAATTACATAATATATATTAGAGCCCGCTAGAAAAATAGTTATCCTTGTTTACGCCGTCTCCATAGTAATAACAGTAATTATATACTATTGCACCTACTTACTTGAAGTTTTATCACTGCACCTAACTACTTGAAGTTTTGTACTTTTTAAATTACTTTTTTGCACGACTGAACTCTATTTGCTTGTTTACCGTGTGGGTTTCCACGACAGCAAGTTTTATTTACCGGTTACTAACGATCAACACAACTGTTATAGATTTTGGCGTTCTAGAACGGTAAGTATTTTGGCGTTCTAGAACGGTAAGTACATTTATCAAGATTATTCAATTATTTTAAGAAACAATTTATAATTCATTTATTAACATAAATATTAAAACTACAACTATTGCAACTGCCAATTGCTAAAGGAAACTTATTTTGTAAAACAGAAGTAGAAGACGGGATGTTAGCATCGACTGGAACGTCACACGGCTCGTTTGATTCGCATTCCTCCATGTTTGAATCAAATAACATCATTGAAGTTGTCCCAACATCGCCATTGTCAACATTTTTACAAGTCGAGATTTCTTTGTCTTCAGGCTGACACACTGACGTCGATGGTTTTGAAAATTTCCTACTTCCGTTACTATGAAGAATTTTCTTTGCAAACCGAATCTTATTTTCGACAGAATCTTCAATGTACCCTTCAGCTGTACTTGAAGATTTCCACCCTACGTGTCTTCGGAGTCCAAGAAGCTCTTCACCACTATTAGCTAACAGTGTAGCTGAACTTCGCCGAAACGAATGACCTGTGTAACTGGCAGGATTTTCCAGTTTCAAATATTTGGCTATTTTTGCTGGCCATTTTCCGATGGTACCTTTTCCAATTACTTGATTTATACATTTTCCATTACGGTAGTTTAAGAAAAAATGAGATGATTTTGAGTTACTCGGACGAAGTCTTCTGTATTTGTAATATATATCCATCCAATTTTTTCACCCGGTTCGTTAACAACAACAAATGATCGCTGAACATATGTCTTTGTTTGAGGAACTTTTACAATGATTAATCCGTCACGTTCCTCAATGTCTTCAATTCTCATATTGTATAATTCCTCCCGTCTACATGCTCCAGCTATTCCTAATATCATTCCTACCTAAAACATAAATAAAACAATATTATCATCAAATTAGATGTCATAAGAAAGTAAATTTACCTTATACACAAGAAATTCTTCGTCAGGTGCTTCAAGTAAAAACTTTGTAAATTCGTCTTTGGTAAAAACACTCGCCTTTTTTGGTCGATACCCCACATTTTTCTTTTTCAAGAAAGCAATTAGTGTAGCAAAGTTTGATATGTCAATGGAATCGTAAAGAAAAATTGTGGACTTTAACATCGAATATTCAGCCCACATGCTACCGGGAGATTTCAGTTTTTTATTCCTTATGACAAGGTACGCCAGCAGAGATTTTTCGTTAATATTTGTGCTTTTCTTGGTGGGCCAGTCTTTAAACATTTTGTAAGCATTTTCGTAGCGCTCTTTTGACTTTTCAGGAATCAAAGCCGAACGTCCCATGTTCCAGGCTTCCTCCATTTCGTTGTCTTCATTTTCGGAATCACTTAATTCTACTTCACCCATTCTTTCAGTATTTATCTTCTCATGAACTATTATTGCTATCAAAAACTTTTCTAAAAATCTTCAATGGCGGTTCTTATTTACTTATTGCTATGGAAATGCATTACAAAAATTAATATTACGGCTACGTGATGTGGAGAGTGACATATCTCCCGGCGCCTGCTCCTTGATTGTGTCAGGTATTTTTCACGGCAAAAACACATTATTTAATAAATTCAGTCGTAGAAAAAAACGTCATAAGTATCACGAACGTTAAGGACTACCGATCTCACACAATATTTGGAGTCGTCGCTACGCTCCTCCTCCAAACAATTGTCTTTGATCGGTAAAATGTCCTTACAGTTCTTGATACTTAATATACTATTTATTTTAATAGTATATTAAGTATCAAGAACAGTAAGGACAGTTTACCGATCAACGACAATGTTTTTTGACTTCGCTTCGCTCAGTCGCCAATATTGGAGGAGACCGGTAAACTCCTTACTGTTTGAGATGCTTATTCTATTTTTTGTACGACCATTATGAATACAAAGGTATTAACTAAGGAAATATCCCCGAAAAAAATAGATTTCAGATAATTTATTTTTGCCCTGTATATCCACCAAACATTAAGTAGGTTTCGTCGTTACCATGGATACGTTTGTAATTACTATTATTTTTGAATGTCACGATATTTGTCAAACTCGTGAGAATGAGTGAATCTGAAAACGAATATAATTGGGATATTGAAGAGGCCTGAGCAAATTTAAATAAACAACATACATTTTTTAAATAGTCCAATTATTTAGAAAATAAATGATTTCTCGCGAAAGAGACATCTAAAGATCATGCATTTATTTTATAAATTACATATAATTTACTTACCGTTCTGTTTTTGACAGAACTGAACGGTAAGTAATTACTTACCGACGCGTTTTTGCTTAGCAACCAGTAAATATAACCTACTGTTCTAAAACCAAGTATGGTAAACAATCCGAAATAGCATTGTCGTACAAAAAATTATTATAAATATTAATTTAAAGTTCGCCGGACATAAACTAACGTACGCATTTGGGGGTTAATTAGTGTTTTAGAGCCCTTAATCGTCTTAGCCGGCTCTCTGCGGGCTCTAACACACTTAATTAAGCCCTTAATACATAATATACTATTAGGCACTGATACATTATAATTAGACTATTATTGCTAATACTAATACTGACTCATCTAAACATAACCGTCTCTTTATGACCCAAGGGCCTCTTTATGGTCAGACGGGCAATAACGAAACGTCAATTAAATGTCAGAGCTGTTTTTGTAGAACTTGATTGGTTCTTAATATAATTTATAAACTTATCACCAATGAAAATAAGCTGCAATTAAATATTTTGCAATAGTAACTATAGTAACGTACTTTGTATAAGCACATAAGTACACGCGCAGCGACTTGATGTACCTACGTACTCATTTAATTTTGTTTTTTTACACAATAATAGATTTGAGATAAAAACTTTATCTGTGCATAAAATAATGTATGTATAGCGGGCATAACTTGCTTTTATATCCCTACAGCCTTTTCCTAGCCCTCGGCTAACGCCTCGGGGTATAAATAACGCTTCTGGCCATAAAAGCTTCTTTATCCCCATAATACATAAATAACTATTATTTCCACTTTCTATGTAAATGACACTTTACAGGAATTTATGGTAACTAAGTAAATAGAGTAGTTACAACTACAGCCCTTTAAAACTTTTCGGGTTCCTAAAATAGACCTGTAAAATTGCACAATGCTCATCAACAAAAAGCTATGGAAACTAATTTGTTGCTTAACTACAACACCATAACAACGCCTAGCTATAAATTGTGCTACCATCTTTGATTACAAAATGTTTTTTTATAAAAATATACAATTCATAAAAAAAGCTGGTGAAGGTGGAAATAAGACTTTGTACGCGACACGCTTTGCAATTAATCTTTACTGGGTTCACTGGATTATGAAGGCTCGCTCCTATAAACTTTCCAGCTCATCCGCAAAAATTCATTTACAAAGTTTGGCACGCAAATAACTATTACGGGCTTCCTAACGGGCTAGCCCATAAAAAGAATCTTTACCCATGGAAACAGAGCTCAATAAACAGATGTTTACGAGTCAGTATACCTTAAAAGCTTTATTATTATAATGTTGGAGAGTAGATAATTAATGTTTGACTGTTTTATTAATGATTTATATCTGACCCTTGTTTACATCTGTTGCCTTGGATACTAAATCTTATCCAAGGCATGCTAAATCACTACATTTATCCCCCCTTGCTGTTGTGAGTTTTTCTATTCAAGCAGAAAAAGTCTCCATCAAGTTGATATGAGAACTGGTGATTGTAAGCATAAGGCACAGTTGTGATGGTAAAGCAACCTGATAGATACGTTAAAACTGCATTGATTTCTTGGATTGGTTTTGCAATTGGTCATTAAAACTAAGACAGGGGTCTTAATGTTAATGTTCGTTACAAATATAAGAACTTAACCTATAGCATTGAGCTATACGCGTTGAGGTCCAAAGTTGCTCAAAAATGAAGAAAACGAGAATCTCAAAAGCCCATAAATACCAAAATAGTGAAGTTTCAGATTTGAAATATTTTAAACATAAACTATCCTTAACTGCGTACTTTTTTAAAAAGAATGAGCGCTGATACTTCGCCACTGTCTGGAAATATGACACTCTAAAAAGCCGAAATTCTGCAAAAAAAAGCGTTAAACTCCGGACTTAATTTGCGCCCATAAGGAAGCATCTTACAAAATTTATGTTTATAACAAGAAATGTAGTTCGAAATATGAAGAATGCAATGGTTTTTACCGCGACTTTCTACAACCAACTGTTCTTGAGATATCAAGATTTTCGTTTACATAGAAAAGTGCATGAAACGTCGTGCACCACGAGACAAATATGGCTGCCGTATTTAAACCAAAAGGAATAAAAATAAATTAATAGTGGCTCCGAACTACCAATACATAGATGTGATAACACACCAAAAATTATCCTGTTCTGAGATGGTCGAGCAACCGGTGCGGAACCACTTGGTTATGGTTTTAGGTTATTCGAGTTTTACCACATTTTCCGTTCTGAGCGTCAATTTCTAATTTGTAAAGGTTTTAGTATTTTATATTTACAAGACTTTAGAAAAAAAATTATTCAAATCGAAGTAGTTTGGACCGGTTCCGAGATAACGCTCTTTTTTTGCTTATCGTTACTCCACTATAAAGTATCTAATAAAATTAAGACAGTGGCGTGGAGCTTTTATATAACACTTTAATTTACCTATTCTGTAAGAAAAATATAATCGTTATAGCGCTGTAACTCTTTAAGCTATAGACTATAAGCAAAATCGTATTCTTTAAAAAAATATTTGTCTGTAACTAATGTTCTATAGCTTAAAGACTCTGTAAATTTATGGCGAGCCAAACAACGACTATAAACACCTTACGGTCTCTGTAATGTAGCGTGGTCTAGGTAACAGTGTCAAAATGATTGTAATTTTCAATAATAATTATTAAAATAATAGTCATGAATCGCAACAATATTGCTCCAATTGTAATATATTTGTTAATAAATGAAGACGAAAGAAGGTAAGAAATAATTGCTACAGGCTTTTTAATGAAAAAATCATACTTATCGTTCTTATCAACATTTTGTTTAGAAATTACATGCGAATTCATCGTAGACATCTTCGGGATGTACTAAATCCTTTTGAGATGCCGGAACAAGAATTTCGAAGCAATTTCAGATTGTACAAAGAACTAACCAGAGATGTAATTGATTGGTTGAGCCCATATGCAGCAACAAGTGTAAGGTCTACGCGAGTACCGTTTTATTTAAGGGTAAGCAAAAGTTTAATGAATACCTACGTCATAATGATAAAATTACTTCTTAAAACACACAGGTTCTTGCCACTTTACATTTTTTGGCCAAAGGGTCGTATCAGCACGCAGTAGGAGGATGTTCATGGCTAGCACTGAGCCAAACATGTATAAGTCGTTCCATTGTAGAAATTTCTAGACTCATTGTTGAGGTATTGATGCCTGAATGGATAAAATTCCCTACCACAGCTAATGAAAAAGCAAAAGTAAAACAAACATTTTACGAAAAATATGGTTTTCGAGGAGTTCTAGGTTGTATTGATGGCTCACATATCGCAATAGTTTGTCCACCAATTACTGATGAAGATCATCCACCCCACGTGTATCTTAACAGAAAGGGATTTTATAGTCTTAATGTGATGATGGTTGGTGATGCGGATGGAAGAATTTTAGCTTGTGACGCACGATTTCCTGGTTCGGTACATGACTCGGCCATATGGAGAATTCAACATTTGCGAAATTATTTAAGAGAAGAATATCACAACGGAGACACCACGTCTGTGTTAATAGGAGATAGCGGTTATGGTCTAGAACCTTGGCTGTTTACTCCCTTTGCTGTCGTTGTGGATGATACTCCAGAGGCTCGATTTAATGTACTTCTGCGATCAACTAGAAACGTAATAGAACGCATCTTTGGAATTTTAAAGGGACGTTGGCGAGCTTTGATACATCATAGAGTATTACACTATCATCCTGCAGATGCAGCATTTCTTGTATATGCTAGTGCTATTCTGCACAACATCGCTGTCTGGGCGAACATCGAATTTGATGAAGATAACATAGCCTACGATAATGATCACGATAATCATAATATGGACGAAAATGACGAAGGTGAAAACAATGACCAGCATTTATTACGGCAAGGAAGACTTGCCAGGGAAAATTATATCAGGAGAAATAATGTTTAATCCATATAAAGTAGCTGCTTCGTTAATAAACAATTATATTATTTATTGAACTCGATTTACAATAATGTTCTATGAACTTAAAACTACTCAAATCAGAAATATAATAAAAATTGCCTTAATTATTACTTCTATAAAATAATGTTAAAATGATAAATTCGGATCGAACGAAAAAGATGAATTTTCAAATTTATATTTCGCGACTTCAAATTTAAATTTTGCGACTTCGAGCTTCAATTGTTTTTCAGCTAGTTTTACATGATTTTCACTTTGGTCATTTTTCTTGTATTCTGAAAGTAATTCTTCTCCTATTGTTTTTATGGTTCGATTTTCTTTTGGCCTCTTACATAGTGTTTTCTTATTTTTTTTCTGTCGATGTAACTGGGATTTCTCCTCTTGCGAATCGCCTTGATTGACTTCCATTTCTTTTTCCACTTCTAACGCTCTCATAGTTTCATTAATTTCGAATCGTAGAACATCTGTAGGTTCCCGAAGAGGAGATTCTGGAGATGGTAAGGGCGTGAGTTCAGTATCCATTTCCATTCTGGGATTTAAATGTAACTGCAAACCCCCAACAACGGGAACTTTACAAGAACCTGTTACTGCTACTTTCCCCCACACAGCAAGCCCCCTGTCTTCTTGGTTTGACAGTTTTACATTTTCTCCCTCACCACCTCCAGTTTTTATTCTACTCTCCACCACTTTTCGATATTTGGCCCTTGTATTGTTTTTCCAGTCGTTGAATCTCTACAAATTATGTATTACAAATATGCTGATAAAATTGATTATAATTATTCATGCATACTTTGGTCCATTCCTTGGAAGACAAAACAGGTCCAGAATCACAAGAATTCAACTTTTTTGCCAGTTTGTCCCAGCTTTTCTCTATATAATCGGGCGCAACGGTTGGTTTCAACGTGTTCGTACGAAAAATTTCGTCGCACTCCATAAATTTTAAATATTCCTCTATTTGTTCGATACTTGTGTTCGCACTTCTTTTACGTCGTTGTTTATTGTCGTTTGTACCACTCATGATTAACGATTGAACACTCCTGTAATATCAATTTTATAAAAATTTATTTGACATTTCAAAATTCAGCGCCGCCTTGTAAAACGATTAACTTCGGTGCGCATAGGTAGACGTCTATAAGTGAGTACTTTAGCGCTGTAACTCAAATACTTACAGAGGCGCTTATAGAATACCATTTTTGTTCAAGCTCTGTAAGAACTTTTAGGAACTTACTTACAGAGCTCTATTAGCTACATACTCTATAACTTTATAGTCTATAACAAATTTTTACAGAATAGCACCATTAGATATACATATACACAATTAAAACATAAAATTTCAAAAAGTTGCGAAAATTAGAAAAATAAATCTTTTAATAGTATATTAAAGTATTAGTTTCATAAGACAGGTTTTTAGCGCACGCGTCCGAGTTTTCGGAAATTTCGTTTTTCCAAGGTGTTTCCAGGCACTTTCCGGTACCCCAACCACGCGCCTAAACGAAAAGGGGGAAGATATTGCAAAAAATTAGTTACGGTTTTGTGCGCCATGAAAATTTAAAAATGACTGTACGGCATAGGCACAGGTTAGGGGGAGGCCGGGGGGGTTTTTGCGAAATATCGCCGCGAAAATCTGCGGGCGCTCGTCTAGGGCGGACCTGTTTACGGAAGCACCGAAAATATTTTTTTCTGATTTACAGTGGCGTAGATGTAATGCCTAAAAATGTAATTATGCGTATAATATCTCTTTAGAACAATCAAATATCGTGGCAATATGTATGATGTAATATGAAATATTATTAAAAATTCAGAACACAAAGTTATATGCATAAGATTACATAAAATATACAATAAAAATTAAAAAACACCACTATTTTATCAAATACACTATTTTATTTTATTTGGCACCACCTAAAAGTTTACCAGCAGACCCCATACACTTTAAAATACGCGTGACATAATTCCAACGGATTAACACCGATTGCCGAAACCAGCCAAACCTATATGCGCAAAGAGATCGGACATTGCCGTTTGACAGTCCCAAGTCAAAAATATATTTTAACAATAAACCGTTTAAAACATTTTATAAAATGAAACAAAAGTTTTCAGAGGTTTTCAGACTTCAACACACGTTTTACATATTTTACATTGTATTTATATTGACGAACTGTGTAATATTTATATAATCTGTATACCTAATATATTGTGTGAAATATTATATACCTATTCTATTAAAAATTGATAGGCTACGTAATATTTATTTAATCTATATAATGTATCCTAAATTGGAAATACGTTAAATATTTATAAAATATGAAGATTTAAATATGTATAAATAATTGTGAATATAAATAAAATATAATAAATGTGAATGTAAATATAAATATAATAAATGTGATATGTGAAATTCCAAATCGAAAATTTTTGGTCCATCTCGCCTATTGTGAACTCAATCCGGGGGGGGACACACTGTATAAATAATTCGTATAGTTACTACACCCCTAAAATGTTTGGTCGTAGTAGGACTGTCAGGTATTATCTTTAAGGGTGAATTAATCGAATACCACTAACGAATACATATTTATACATATTTATTCCTATTTCTACAGCAATTTTATTTAAATTAACTTATATTAGAATTGTAATTTATTCTGAATCTCAAAAATCACTTTGGCCGAATTCTGTAAAGCCTTAACCTCGCTGTGACTTAATTTTTGTTTAACTACATCAGTAACTCCATTTTCTCCTAAAACTACTGGCAGAGATAAAAAAACATCTTCGGTAATACCGTGCAAGCCCTAATAAAATATATTGTTAGGTAAGTTAGAAATGAAGAAGAAAGTGTTTGTCTTACGGTTATGCTTACAGAAACCGCATGAACTTTGCTCAAATTATTTATAATAGACTTAACTAAATCAGAAACACTTAGTCCAATTGCCCAGGAAGTATATCCTTTCAGTTTTATAATATCGTAGGCGCTGTTTATAACTCGTTTGTGCAGTTCAATCCACTTGTCGGTATCATTCTCGGTACCAATATCTGGATTTATTGACTGTAAATTCATGCCAGCTACATTAACACCGGACCATACAGCAACTGTGTCAATAAACACAATTAAATAGTATATACATAGGCAAAACGTACACACGTAGGTTTGTCTAACTAAAACACATGTCTATTTTTAAAACTCTTACCA
The DNA here is from genome assembly GCA_929113105.1 of Agrypnus murinus. Classification (NCBI taxonomy): domain Eukaryota; kingdom Metazoa; phylum Arthropoda; class Insecta; order Coleoptera; family Elateridae; genus Agrypnus; species Agrypnus murinus. The sequence goes on along the minus strand of OV816031.1, from coordinate 69,456,891 downwards.
CTAGAGTCGCCATGTTCTCCTATAACCCATCCATGACAACTAATGGGGGCGACGGCCAATTTCTGGGACATTAGAAATCTGAATCTAGATGAATCCAAATTAGTGCCAGAACCAATCACCCTATGCTTAGGTAGTCCACTAATCTTCCACGCTACATAAGTCATGATATCTACAGGATTCGTTACAATCAACAGTATGGTATTTGGAGAAAATGCAATCAATTGGGGAACAATGATTTTTAAAATATCTGTGTTACGTTGCACCAAGTCCAAACGAGTTTCGCCTTGTTTTTGTCGCGCTCCCGCTGTTATTATGCAAACATGCGATGCAACCGAAATACTATAATCTAAGACAAATGATTAAAATGGTATATCAATTGATCTTACTTATAACATGCCTGTACTAGCTCTAATTTTCGCGCTTCGAATAAACTGAGAACCATGTTGAAGATCTAACATTTCTCCCATAAGTTTATCTTCAACGCAATCTACCAGTGCTACGTCACTGGTTACATTCTATTAAGAAATTCATTTATATATCAATTAATTGTTTATTGAAATGATAAAAGGCAGTGTTTACTTGTGTTAACAGACTGAAAGCACAAGCCATTCCAACCATCCCAGCTCCAACAACTGTTATTTTATTTCCGCAAGAAACAACTTGAGAGGCCACGGGCTGTAACAAAGCTCGTTTTGTGGAACCATCTGCTTCAGATAAACTGTATCGAAACATTCTAAATTATTTGTATTTTGAATTTCTTCCGACAGCTATTGACGCTTTGATAGTATATTTGACACAGTTTATTTGATGTCATTTTTTTCCTTATTAATCAAAGAGAGCCACTGCTGGGATAGTACGGTCTAGAGTTCCTAAATATTAACTGAGATTTGTTATTTAGAGTTTGTCACGCATGTCAAATTTTTCTAGTGACATTTCATATTTGGAAACTATTTATTAGTAAGTTGGTAATCATGAAAATTGGTTTAATAAATTAAACTGTCAGTATGACAATTATATAAATCTGAAATTTGGTGCAATTAATACTTACTACTACACTATAGTAGTTTTAAAAATTCTCTACAAACAATAAATAAATGATAATGTGCACATTAAAAATTTTTACATGCATAAAAATAACCATGACAGCATAACCTAAAATTTCTAACCAATAGCTGCTGAATGTTATTACTAAAGTAAAAAGAGAGAACAAAGTATCTCTGTTTCAGACAGCTTAGTTTTGGCCTAGACATAGATTTTGACATCTGAGTCCTAGCTCTAAAATAACACAGTTAAAGTTTTCATTTAGGAACTCTAGTGCGGTCAAATGGGATCTAGGTTCATAGGTTCCTTCAGATCAACTTTAAACTAAAATTTTACCGGAAATACATACCTTAGCTCCTAGGTAGGATTTTTGATTCGATTTACTGTAGTGTAAATTGTCTCTTCTAAGTCCTGATCAAACCTTATTAAGAAGAATGAAGCACACAATGGCAACGAACTTACTTCTTATCGTATAAAAATAATGTTTTAGGTTTTCATATGGTAAAGCTATCACCTTAAGAAATGAATAGATTATAGAAACAGACAACATAATAATAATAATAATAATAATAATAATTGGTATTATTTGGAAAATCAGGCCCCAGAAGCTAAAAAGCTTGTATGAGAGGGAGGAGCGATTATTATTATTACGCAGTCTCAACGTGCAGCTGCAGCTGACTTAACAGATGGTATAGCACAAATCCGACATTTGCGTTACAGCTAAGGAAAACTGCAATAAAATCTTAACCGAATCTGCTGGTACAGGGAGGGAGTCTACCCAGGGCGCCTGAGTGAGAGACGAACACATAGCACAACACAATATAGCAGATCCACAAATATTTTAACCTGTGTCTCCTGCCGTTAGCTTATTCGCACGTTCCCTTCAACAGGGAAGTAATTGAGATATGCTTAACCAGCGTGCACTCACTATTGCAAATGCTACCAGTTCACACTGGTGGGAGCGAGGTTGCCTATCTACCCTCTACTAGCTCTCAAAGCTAGTACCGAAGCTATAAACGTGGTCACCCGTCGGAGTCCCTCTCCGTAGAAGACGGGCACCTAGTTCCAGAGACTGGAACCTTTTACAAATATAGGATCCGGTTCCAGTTCCGGTTCTTGAAAATTTAAAATAAAGGTTTCGATTCCGATTCCAATTTTAATTTTCTAAACATTAAGGTTTCCGTTCCGGTTCCAGGATATTTTTAGGTTCGATAAGGGTTCCAGAAGCAAAAGTATTGACGTCACACTTTATGTTGGTATATAGCTCCAAATACTATCTCCAAACAAATATGACCTTGATAACTGACAGTCGATGCATGTTAGGTTAAAGCATGTTAATTGATAAATATATTTGCTCTTCGGTATTTCAACTCGTTTTACTCGGGAAACTCTAGTGCTATAGTTACAATTATTTACAACAATGGATACCATAGAAACTGAACTCTTGGAGTAAACAGATGTGAAGTCCAGAACGTGGTTAATATTGTAGATTCTTTTCAAGATGAAATTTGTTTGAAAATATTCAGGGCTACCAATATAAAATGTGACGTAACACTTTTCTAGTCAATTCACACACTACTATTGGTCAATTAGTAGTGGAAGTGGATCTAGTATCAACATCAACTTAGTAAGAAATGGTTATGGTAGCACTGTTGGGAGAATGTTGAACTACTTTTTTTATTTACCAGTAGAACCGAAAAATACCGGTTCCTTCGAAAATTTATAACGGTTCGGGTTCTCATCTTAACATTAACACGGATTTTAGTAAGGGTTCCGATTCCGGTTTCGGTTCCATAAAAGTAATCGGTTCCGGTTCCGATTCCGGTTCTTTTGGGTTCCTATTCCAGTCCCTGCCTACTCCAGCATGCAGACTACTCCCACAACGTAAGTGGAACTTCGCTGCCTGGCCGAATCCAACCTCAATGTGGCTGGGCTTAGGGGTTATGCCGCTCCGGCTTACTAAATTATAGGCCTGGTATGCCCTCGTCAGCGCTTCGTTTAATTCTACCTTAGCAGAACCCCAGTATATAGCCGCTAAGGTGAAGTCTTGAGCAGTGGCGTAACTACATAAGATTGCGCGCGCCTGCGAGACTTACGTTTGCGCTATTCATATATCTACAATTGTACGTAGGTAACTTTTGTAAAAAAATTATGCGAAACTATTAATGAGATTTAACAGCAGTTACAGTTTTCCCGGACTTTAACGCAGGCGAATTAAACTACCACAATCCATTGTTTTTGCTATTTTCCCTATAAAAACTGTTAATACATTTAGTAAAACTTTAGATTAGGTCCGCCACCCGTAGCCACACATGCTATATACCATTTGCTGCGTCTCATCGAGCTGAACAATAGTGTCCTAACCTAATGTAACCTAGGTTATGTTAGGTTTAATTTAGGTTTACGTTCTTCGCCAATTCATACGTGTTTTAATTTAGCTTTTAGTTAGGTTAGATTAGGTTAGGTTAGGTGACGTTAGGTTAGGTCACATGCGAATCAAAACCTGCATTTTCAGGTAGAGTGAGGGAATTGACATGGAAGTTTATAGCTTCCCGTCCAAAAAAGGTTTGGCGATTATCTCGAAAACTACTGCTCCCCCCAAAATTCACTATGGACACTATTATTGATCTCGATGAGACGTATCGAACGGTATCAGGTTGCGGCTGTGGGTGTCGGACCTCAACTGGAAATTATATCCATAACTGCCTTTTATTGTTTCCATAGAATGTTTTTCTTACCTCCAATACTTCAATTTCAATTCAATTTCACGAAAGCAGCGCCCTTCAGAGGGTTGCTTACCCCCGCGTCGCGGGGTCTGCGGGGGCGGTAGTTACGCCACTGGTCTTGAGAGTGACAGGCTATATATAACCCCATAAGTGTAGTGGCTCTAAACGGTTTCTTATATGATCATAAAACTGTAACTGCACAGTCATAGCATGAGCTTTATACTACCTTCACCGAACGCATGTACCTTATGGCATGCAGTCTTCCATATATTCCCCCAACCTGGATAAACCGGTTAAACAAGTTAGACATAATCAAAAGTTATTGTTATAATTTTTATTTCTTATATTGACACAAAGCCTTTTTCCTTTATTATTCATGTTTGTAAAAAAATAAAAGTTACAGAATGTGAGTGTTCAACTGATGCGAATATATATAGCTACGAGGGTGGTTTGATAAGTCCGTGCAAAAGTTTTTGAGTTGGCATAATTGTACTTGAACTATCAGTGCTCTGTTGTCCAGTATGCCTTGAAACCACACATGTCAAATTTCATGCAGATTTGACGCATAGCTTATATGTGAGAGTAAGTTTTTGTCGTTGATGTCTGGCCTTCTATCACAATAGAAAAAGACGAATTTCGTGTGTTGATAAAACATTAATTTCTAAGAAGCAAAACACCAGGAGAAACTAAATCCAAGCTAGACAAATATTACGGTGAATCTGCACCTTCATTTAGAATGGTTTATAAGTGGTTTTCCGATTTTCGTTGTGGCCGAAGAAGCACGAAAGATACCGAGCGTTCTGGTCGCCCTGTTGAAGTGACTACACAAGAAATTGTTGATAAGATTCATGATATGGTCATGGAAGATAGAAGATTTAAGGTGCGTGAGATTTCTCAAGCGGTACACATTTCGACAGAACGGGTACATCACATTTTGCATAAATGTTTGGGCATGAAAAAGCTGGCTGAAAGGTGTTTTATAACTGTTGATGAGACGTGGATACACTATTATCAGCCAGAAACAAAATCACAGTCAAAACAGTGGGTTGCAGCAGGTGAACGGTCACCGAAGAAAGCGAAAACGGTTCCCTCGGCAGGAAAGGCGATGGCCACTGTTTTCTGGGACGCCCATGGAATAATTTTTGTTGATTATTTAGCAAAGGGTAAAACGATAACCGGAGAGTATTATGCATCTTCACTAGATAGATTAAACAGCGAAATCAAGATAAAACGGCCACATTTAGCTAAGAAGAAGATCCTGTTTCACCAAGACAATGCTCCAGTTCATTCATGTGCAATTGCCGCGGCTAAACTATTAGAATTACGCTACGAAATTCTTCTACACCTCCCATATTCTCCGGATTTAGCACCCTCGGACTATTTTTTGTTTCCAAACATGAAAAAATTTCTTGCAGGAACAAAATTTGGGTCAAATGCCAAAGTGATAAATCAAACAAACGCCTATTTTGCAGAATTTGATAACTCTTATTTTAAGGTGGGGATAAAAAAACTTGAACATCGTTGGACCAAATGTATCAACCTTCAAGGAGATTATGTAGAAAAGTAAAATAAAACTTCCTCAAAAAAATACGTTTTCTTATTTTTTGCACGGACTTATCAAACCAGCCTCGTATTTCCGTTCAACAATGGAACAGTCGAATAAGAAAAGTAGATTCTTCTTCTTTTTTGTATCTTGTTACGGGCATTATCATCGGGCATTCGATCCCAGGGCCGAAAGATCTTTCCTGATCTAGGCTCAATTGGGACAATTCAGAATGAGATACTACTAAAATTTTGAAATCATAAGCAGGTTTGGCTGGCAGAAGCACTCCTAGTTACGTATAGTGCGCTCGAACCCACGAATACACTGAATTAGACAATTTTGTTATTTTACCCTGTACGTTTTGAGTATTTCGCCTTAGTTAGAATCGTTCTAACTTTTGTTCTTTTACTATAATATCAATAAAAGTGTCTATTTGAATGTTTTTGTTGTAGAATTGAAAATACACAGCCTAATTCCTTACATATTTTTAAATGTATTTGGCGTTTCAAATCAAGTTTTTAACTTTATACATAATTTTAAAGCCTTGCTGTCGAGAAATAAACTAATACAGAATAATTATCAAAAGTTTATTTTTAAATAGAGTGTTCACATCGTGTCTCTGATTTTGATGTAGTTTAATATGAAGTGACATACTATTGATGTGTCCAATTGTGCAAGATTCCAACCTAATCCTCCTGTCTCACAACCTGCAGTGACTTCACAAAATGATAACTGATAAATATGGGACCTTCATATCTCCGAAACCCATGATGTAAAGAACCAGTCACCATGGCTTGCAACGGATCTTTCTAACATACTGAACAGGACATACAAACTATCGTTTTCTTCTAGTGATATGCGACTTGTTGGGTACCTATTGTCACAGAACTGCATTTTTGAAAGAACGATCATAGTGTCATAGAGCCAACACAATTGGTGTGACCTGGAAGTGCAGGAATAATTACATGAATCCCACATTACCCATTTTGTGCTGCATTTTCCTCTGACTTGGGTTGCAGTGACGAATGTTGCAATAGAACCATGTTACTCAGGATGTTACCGGATGGTCAAAGATCCAGTTTGTACTGGGTTTTTTTCAGATCTTCGAAATGAAATGCGACATCATGGTGGATGTTCGAGGAAAAATCATCTGAAAGCCACTGAGTCCATAAAATCCATGATGTTTTTAGGTCAGATTTTTACATTTCATGTGGTTCTAAACCAACATGTGTTTAATGCAAAGACACTATAGGTGTTAAAGTTCATTGACTACGACCATTATTCATGCTGTCGGTCATGATTATCTGTCCAAGCATTAATTTTGAAATTACCTTATATTAAAATAATGTTTGCCCTTTGGAATTTTATTTAAAGACATTTACTATTTCATTTATCTTATTCCTTGCCCTTGCATTCCTAGTGGTGAAAGTGGCGTTGACATGAAATTTCATGAAATGGAAAGACTTATAGCGTTTTCGGTTGGTTGCTCCAGTGCTGCACTGAAATATAGCTTCATGTTCGTTTGCTACGTTAGTAACTAGCGCTCTACAGTCAACTGAGGGTAAGTTCGCTATACGGCATTTAATTCGAAGAGCTCGGTTTCCATAGGATCCATTATTGCAAATAATTGTAACTATGACAATAGAGCTTTTGAAGCAAAAAGAGTTACAACGCCGAACTTATCCTGAGTGAGGGTCATGAGTCATTACGGAGTGACATGAACTTTTTCCATGCTGCCCGCTACTGACCAACCGAAAACGTTATTAGTCAATTAAGCCATAACTCATGACATTTTAATGACTTATGGGTTTATTCTGTAAGCTTCTGTAAGGTAGATAACTATATAACCTTGGAAAATATATAGACTTTAACAAAATAGCGATCCCTTTTTTAATGAATCGCTTCATCCTATTTCATTTGAGAATTTTAACTAAAATATTTCTTGAGCAATAGACCATATCAAAATAGTTATTTAAGTATTAAGAGCGGTTCTTCATATTAGCCGAGACTGGTAAAGCGTACCTAACGCCCGTAATGCTTACACTATTTTTTGCCCAATCGGATCTATAAGTGAATTTTAAATATATATAGAGTAAACATTAAACACATCACACTGAAAATGTGAATTTTCAGTAGATTAATGTGCCTGATTATTATGAAGTTGAATAAACAAAAGCAAGTTTTGTCTCAATCCTTACGAATTTTAGAATGATAGTGAGTGTTTTTCTACTTAAATGACGAAATACTTTATTACCGAGCCTTGGGCGGTAAGTTGAACTTACCGCCCTGAGAGCAGAGCTTGTAAATGAACCAAAACGCCCGATCGGGCAAATAAGACTATTTCATCAAACGGATCTAAAACCATGTAGGCATATTAAAAGTCCTTTTTTGTAGAAATTGTTGGGGCTTTGCGACTTTATTAATACACCGAATGATCTGAGATCTACACACAATTTTCTATTAGGCTATAGGACATACTGCAACACATTTTATGACTAGCACTTGTATAACAGTATATATTGCAGGCGTGGATTCACGGGGGGAGGGTAGCGGAAATCAAGCCACCAAAATTTATAAATAGATATATATATAGGATACAAACAAATAATGTTTGTTTTAGTTATTATGTATTAAAACAATTATTTTTCAAAAAAAAAAAATCCCCCCGTCCACAAAATAATTTTCTGGATCTGTCCCTGAATTATATTGTAATAATATTAACAGTATAAATTATAAGTATAACAGCTTATAAGCTCACATAGATCACTACGCTTGACGTTTAAAAGTCTGGTCAAAGTTTTCTGTATAAGCCATATCGATGAACTCGTTCGAAATGTGGCAACATTTTTTCTAGTTTTGGGTTATCTACAAATATGCTCGTAAAATAATCTAATATAATATTTAAACTGTTGGGCAGAATATAAGGTAACAGTTTGCCAAAAAAACCTGATTTAAATTTCATTTTCTGGGAAATAACCATCTTGTACTTAGCCACATTTGGAACTAATCTATCAATATATGGACTAAAGGGAGGTCGAATAGCATAAAAGACAATTATGTGTAGATCCTCAGATCATTCGGTGTAATAAAATCGTAAAGACCCGAGGGCCGTTTAAAAAGAACATTCCCCAAAAAGGTGTAGGAGGAGGGTTCATTCGAAATGAACGGTAACGAACGGCAAGGAGGGAGGGGGTTAAAATAATGCAAACGATCGTTTTGTTCTCGGATCATTTAGAAATTCTAAACAAAAATACAAACAAATAAACGAAAAATGTGTTAAATTGCTGAATTTCCATTTACTCGTCATTTGTGGGGGGGGGGGTTGAATCGCGAACACGCGAAGTTTAAGGTTTGCGAACGAAAACGAATGTAGGGGGGAGGGTGGCAAAAACTTACCAATTTTTGCCACCTCCCTAGGCATTTTCTGCAAAAATGCACATTTAGAAGTTTAATACTTCCACGAACTTTGACCGATCAATAAGATTAATCCTTGTTTTGAATATATTTCGGCATCACACAACTTTTGGTACCTTTGACTTCAGGCATGCAGGATTTTACTTGAAAAGCTGAAAAACTAATAAATTATTCCAACTTAATTTGATATTTGTCCTACAGGATAGACCAAGAAGTACTTAGTTTGACAGCATTCTTAAAAGTTAATGCTTTTAATTTTTTGAAAAGATTAGGTATAGGTTATGTTGACTTCATCACATTATCGACACCAAGTTACATATACTTATTTTAACGTAACATATTTACAAACCGTTAGATGGTTCCATATTTTAAAATTACGGATGGTTGTTGATTTATATTAGAAAGAATGGTTATTGTGGTTATAAGCATAAACTTTATTTTGGCATTTTTCTAACGCAACCTTTTGAAGTTAGCAGCACTATATCTCCTGATATCTTACAGCGTTTGTACTTATAGAACGTTTACAGAATCACATTATTTTGGTACAAACTCTATAAGCTATAAGTCTGTTTTTCTTCAACTTATAGAATTCTATAAGCATTTAGATTTGTAGAATTGTAGTTATAGAGAGATTTTACAGAATAGAGCCATTTTAATCTGAAATTAATAAAAGTGTAGCAACTTGTGCTTTCGTATTCCATTTCATTCTCAGCCATGAGACGAGATGCTATGCATGATGTGTTTATTGCAAAATTTGTTAGGGTTCACTGAAAAAAATATTCAGGTTAAATTAACCAAAAATGAGTTGCAGCAACCCGAAAATATGGTACGAAAAGTGACAACAATACTTATGGGTAACACGAACTATACGATTTTAGTAAAATGTGTTTGGTTAAATTTACCCAATAAGGTTAAATCAATTACACTCCCATATGGTAGAAGCAACCGGTAAATAGTTAAATTTACCATACCGTGTTAGGTTGTTTCAGCAGTCTTAATAGTTAGATATACGAAATGAGACAGTTAGAAATGAAGCTTATATAGTTAAATCAACCTAGTAGACTAGTAAAAGTAACTCACAATGTAGTTGCATTAGCTTGGATTTTCTGGCTGATGTAATAATATTGGATAGTAAAAATACCTATAGTCAAGTTAATTCAGCATCTTTCTAAGGTGGAATCAGCTACATATGATAGCAGTCATGACCATTGCATATAACTAAAATACCATTCTGCTTAGTTGATTTTACCCATCGATTCAAGTTCACTTTACTATATTTTCTGGTTGTTTCTAACAGATGACATTGGTGATTTCAACTCACTATTTTTGGTAGTTTGCCTAATTTTCTCTTCATAATCTCGAAATTTCCCCCACTCCCTCAAAGTCTTATTTTAAGCTAATTCTAGGAGAAACCCTGTAATGATATGGGAGGAAAATGCACATTGAAGATATGAATGTTTTCAATTTTTATGCCTCATTTCAATGTGTATTACCTTCATCTGCTATATAAGGTTTTCTCACAGAGATAGCTGAAAATATTTTCAGAAACTGATGGAAATCTAGTAATTCTGAAGAGCAAATATGGCCAACTAGCAATAATAGTGAGTCCAAATCACCAATATCATACTTACACAAAAAAAGTTGAAAAGAAACAAATTCAATAAAAAAAAACTGTTATTGTTCAAAAATGAAGGCAAGACAAATAAAATAAAACGATATTTACTTAAAAAACTTACATTAGAACGATTAATTATATTGTATTCATTATAGTCAACATCCTGAAATAATTATCCAAATAATTATAATTATGATAACATGTGACAATTATAAGTACAAATTAAAGATTCCAATAAAAATGTAAATCTAAAGACGTGACTTTTTTCCTTGGTTCCGCTTAGCTCTCGTCAACTATAAGGTGGCATAACCTCTTTCTGGCTGTCTGATCTAGGATACCTTTCTCGAAGTACAGATCTAATAAGGTTCTGCCCTGTGGGGCTAGTTGGAGTGTTACAGCATACACTTCCTGCAATGAAAAGAGAACATTATTTAAATTTCAGAAATGATAAGTATGTCAAAAATATTGAAGTAAAAAATAATAGTCAAATCACTATAGTACAGTCTTACAAAAAATAGCGGAAAGTCGAGTTAAGTCCGTGGATTTTTGCATAGGGCTTCCTTCTGGATTGTTAAATCACCCCCTCAAAGTCAACACCTGTAGGTGGTGAGCTCGAAGAGATAATGAGGGTAAACCAGGTCCCCTAAAGGTTTTTGTCGTTTTTCTCGAAAACTATTAGGTTTATTGAGATGGAGATTAGGTAACATAATGCTTATTTAAATCCCTATCAAAAATGCTTTTTCGTACCTCGCCTTTGTTTTGTGTATTCGAAGAAAGAAGGTATGTCATACATGGATCAGCAATTTGCACCAGTAAATTTTCTCAAGGAATATTCGGGCGTAACTTGTTTGGTCTAATATTCGTCATGAAGTAGCTAAGAAAGATTTGTTGAGATCCGGACGCGATCGTGGTCCAGTCATCTTTTACCTTAGCATCTCTTCGTCAAAACCCATCGTATTAGCAAGTTAATTCTTAGGAGAGTACACTGTACAAGTTAATTTTTACATCCAACCCAATACGTGCAGGGTGTTTCGCCTATTTTGAAATCCGAATTTTCTTTATTTATAAGACCTTGGTATCGAGCAAATTTTTCTCTTGTATGATTTTTGATGTAAAATTGAAATACGCGATTTAATTCCTGATTTGCTCGTATTGTACGGGCGCCACAGTAAGGCAACAGTTTCGTTTTAAATTGTATATTTCAGTTTTACAGCAAAAATCATTCCAGAAAACTTTACTGATCTTATAAATAAAGGAGATTAGGATTTCAAAACAAACGAAACACTTTTACATAATGGGTTGAATAAAAAAAATGACTAGTACAATATACTCTCCTAAGAATTAACTTGCCAAAACGCATTTTTCAGCCAACTGGCACCAAGAATATCAATAATCTCGCCTGATGGGTTTTGGCAAAGGGATTTAAATAAGCTTTATTTTACGTAATCTTCTTCATCTCGATAAACCTAATAGTTTTCGAGAAAACCGACAAAAACCGTTAGGGGCGTGGTTTACCTATATCTCTTCGAGCTCACCACCTATAGGTATCGCTTACAATCTCGAGGTCAGGAATATTTTAAAAAGTGCCCCGAGTCACAGATGAGGAATAATTTTCTTTAAACATTCCTGATCGAGACAGAATTTCTGGTTACTAATTCAAGCGCGTGTGAGATTCGGTACGAAGATTTCACACCAAACTTCAAATTCAAAAAAATCAAATATGAAAATAAATTGTCAAGAATTTTCCAGTGTAATTACCTACTGTCAATCAAAATAAGACTATCCTAGTGGTAAAAAAATACTGGTATGGAATTTTCTAAGATATGTATTTCTGTTTAAAGAGGTTTAGATCGTTATACAGTGATCATGAAACAGTTGAACCAACTGGAGGCAGCGGTGAAACACTTTACCCTAAGCAATGTGTTAAATTACTGAAATATCACAACTATTAATACTCACACTTTCATTATTCCCTTCGACCTGGGAGATGGTGTAGGAATGCTGTATGTATCTGCGGCAGGATCCAAAGAAATACTATCCTGGCTGAAGGATGGATTAGAACTATAGGCGGCCTCAGATTGACTTTGAGTAGTGCTGGTGAACTGACCAACTGGTGATGGCAAGTCTCCAATATCTACGTTCTGAAGATCAGTCGTAGCAGCTGACTGAAAAAGAACAATGTAATTCTGTTACTGTAATAAATAGTAATTATTAGTTCTTGAAGTTCAGTCTATAATACTACATTTCTTATGCCAACATTTCGAGAGCCCTCCCTTGCAGAGAGCAGGTCCAGAAATATTTATTTAAAAGGTTATTGCCAGTGGCTTGAGTCTTCTCGAACCTCATATCCATGGTGTCGCTAGGATCGTCGTAGTTAGGAGAGTAATTAGTCTCTCTCCTATTATTTTTTTATGTTTTGTTTATTTATGATTAAATAAAATTGTGTTTATATTTATATTTGTGGATTTTGTTTGTTGTTTATTTTTTTTCGTCGTGTAGAGGTTCGTTGCGACGGGTGGTGAAGCAGGTGGGACATCCGTGGAAGTACCACCCGTGAAATTGAAAGATCTGATTACCATACAGCCCGTCTACCTTTAACCCGCCCACGATAGCTTCTCTCTGCCGGGCGGCATGTTGAATCTCAACACCTCTTTGATGTTCTTCCAGCAACAGCCATTGGACAGCTACCTTAGACTGGTTATCTGCCCGTCTATAACCACCCTTTGGTACTATTCCAATGGTGCTTTCTTTGAGCAATTTCCTCCGGAACATGAGATTACAAGCCGAAGCGATGGTGATGGCTTCCGTGAACGGGTCAACGTCGCATTCCTCAATAAAGAGATTCCTAAAGTGGATACAGGCTCTCTTCAAAATACCGACGTCTGTTAGACAATATTCGACCAGGTCACGTTGCATGTCGAACTCCGTGATGTCCCTGTTCGCCTCGTACAAATTTAGGAATTCTTCACGAGCCTTGGGTTTCATGGTATCAGGGCTGTAGAACTTGATGTCTGGAAGAGGCCCTACGCATTACGTAAGGCCTAGGCGTTGGCCTCGGTATTAAAGAGGTGCGGGAAGTATCCCTTGGGAGCCGGTAGATCAGATGCTTTAGGCAGATCTGCTAGAGCCATAGGGAAAAAGTTTAAAGAGTCGATAATCTTTAGATTATCTAGTTGTAGCAGTAGAATTTTACTGCCGCGCATAATGAGGTCTGGATTCAGTGTGGTGTTTGTTAACAGATAATTTAGAATGAATTGCGTATCGAAAGCTTGCCCGTTATGGGCAACTGCTACAACTTTCTTAAACTTTTTCCTTACCTCTAGCAGATGCATCATAAAACCTTCGATGCATTTTTCTTTTAGGATCTGTTCTCGCACACCGCATCTTTTACATATCTGTATATCCGGAGAATCATAGCATTCAGGGTAAACCTACTGGAAAACGCATAAATTTGCTTCGTGTAGCTTTACTCCCGATGTAATTTCTTTTTCTTGTCGGGTCTCAAAGTCGAAGAACGCGAACAGAACGTCTTGTTTCCCAGCCATTTTACCTGATAGTTGTATGTGACAGAAATGGTTATCAGGTTTATGGCTCTGGCAGGTTTTGCAGTAGATTTCTCCGCATACATGGGCCTGCTTCCGGGTCTTGAGGTTCACGGTTTTGAAACATCCCTCGCATTTCTGTACTTTCCGGCACATTTTACTTTGACGGTTCTCAAAACACGTCTGGCTTCTAAAATCTCGCCTGGAGTCAGGACACCTAATTACTACCGATGTTCTTTCGCAGGGCGGAGAGCAACCGCAGCCTACGCAGGACTTTTCGCATCTATGATGGTTTTTATGGTCGTAGGGGGTATGACAATGCTCGCAGTAGTATCTGCACGCAAAGGCCGAGGTCAACGATGTTATGACGTAATGATGCTCGTGATACAGCAAATTGATGTTCTTTGTTACTGTTATTGCATCACAAGCATCATTATCAACGACCCCCTCGAAGATAAGCGAACGACCTTTTGATCCGTAGCTATATACGGTTATCTTATAGTTGGGGGCCAGGAGCTGCTGGAAGAGCCTTAATTCATTGACCCCGGCTCCCTCCGGTGGAATGAAGGCTACGCCTGCTTCCTGCATCATTTCCTCGGCCTTTATCTTTTGCACATTCTGATTATCACGGGTCTTCTTGTAATCGGCACTATTATCTGCGTGATCCTTGCCTACGACCAAAGCCCTGGGTAGGCATAGATTGTCACTGCTGTTGTTAATCGTGACAATCCCTCTGCGTTGGCTACATACTTCGGCAAAGGTGCTGTACGTACTGTAACGACTGCGACCTTGTCCGGCAGGTGGTGTTACAATTGTAGCTATTAGTCTAAAAGTGTCCGAACTCAAGGCTTCAGGATCGCTCTGTAAGATTGATTCTAGAATGCCCCAGACATCGTTGAATGTGACCTCATCGGCTCGTTTGAGGTCATGTAGCCAGGAAGTTTTTGCTTGAAACTATCAAATTCAAATGCGGCCCCAATCTTATCTGTAGACTGCGCCCGGCTTAACAAATTCCGTAAAATTTCATTGATAGCTGATTTAAAAAAGTTCAAATGGTCTTCACCGTCTGGCGCGTCATTTACTTTAAACACTACTCGGTGGTTCTGGGTACCGAATTTCTTTATGGTGGACACACTTTCGGCGATTACTTCGTAGAGAGAAGACATTTTAAACAGGTAAGCGTAACAACAATAACAACAACAATATCGCACTTGCACACTTAACAACTGCTAAAACAAAGATTATATGTTGTTAATAACATCTGAATGCAAAGCAAGCTAGTTTACTAAGCAACTAGTACGTTAAACATAAGCTATTCAAATTTTTATGTAATATTAAATAATAATTATTTGCATTATATGTATATTGTTTTCGTGTTTAAGAACCCTAACGAATATGAACGCAGGGTTTGCTTTCTTTCACGAAGCTTTAATAGCAATCTAATTTAAGCAAATATTATTAAAGCTTAAATTGTTAGCGGTTTACAAAGCAATCTAGTTTACTAAGTAACTAGGTATTAAACAAATGCAGGTAGACAGACTTATTATTAAATTAGTATACATAGGCATTTATTATTATTTAGAATAAAGTTAATCTTGCTCGAAAACTGTTTATCTAATTTAAGCAAATATCATTAAATTATTATTATTAAAGCTTAAATTGTGAAGAGGTTTAGCAACATTAAAATGATAAGGGGAATATTATTATTTGTAAAAATGCTTTGTACAAACTCAAAGAAAGATCCGTTTTAATGCAAGTTAATAAAACCTTTTAGCAAATAACCATTATTATTAACCAGTCTTAAAACTTTAATAGCAGTCTAATTTAAGCAAATATTATTAAAGTTTAAATTGTTAATAAAATCTTTTGGCAAACTATTATTATTATGAATAACAAATAAGTTAAACTTGCTTGAAAAGTGTAAAACTTCATAATATTTTACCTGAATAATGTAAATTACTGTCTCTTATAGCAGGTAAGAAAACAATATCCCTTTCTGACTATTTTTCCTATTCACCTAACAATAAATGGAAAAGATAGAAATCTTTTTTAGAACGACGTTCTCAAATGCCCATCACAAACTCTCTTAACCCTTAATTTAAAAATAAAAGCTTGAATGCTACATGACGGTAAAATTGAAGTTTTGTTGTTAAAATATTTACCGGGTCTTTTATAAATTACGATTAAACGGGAAATATGGAGAACAAGTTTGGAATAAACAAAATCTAATAAATGACGTATGTTAATAAAAACTTTTAGCAAATAACTATTTTAACATTAAACTTTAATATTATGAATGCTTAATGTATCAGTTAGTTAATAAACTGTTAGCGGTTTAGCATCATTAAAATGACATAGGGAAATATTATTGTTCGCAAAATAAATCAGATTATATGTTGTTAATTTTAAATAAACAATAACATCTGAATGCAAAGCAAGCTAGTTTACTAAGCAACGAGTACGTTAAACATAAGCTATTCAAATTTTTATGTAATATTAAATATTATAAATAATTATTTGCATTCTATGTGTATTGTTATAAACAATTTATGTTTAAGAAAAATTATTATTAAAGTTTAAATTGTTGATAAAACCCTTTGGCAAATTATTATTATTTTAAATAAACAACAACAAAGCAATCTAGTTTACTAAGTAACTAGGCATTAAACAAAAGCAGGTAGACAAAAGCAGGTAGAGCATGAGTATTTATTATTATTTAGAATAAAGTTAATCTTGCTCGAAAACTGTTTATCTAATTTAAGTAAAGTTACAAATATCATTAATTATTATTATTATTGATAACAAACAAAAAAAGGTACAGAAGAAAGTAACTACGTAATAAACAATTAATAAAATCCTACCTTTTGGTTGGCTGCTTTGTACCGTCTGACGCAAAAACTCAAAGTTTTATTTAAATTAGTTTCATTTACCACTAAACAAATACACACACAATAACAACAAATAATAGCGAAAGCACTATTAACAACGATAGCGGACGTAGGCAAGTGACACCTGGAAGTTCAGGATTTGCTTTTATACGTTCTAGATCAATCGTAGCGCCCTCTGGTTGTCATTAAAACATCGTTTACGTATTGCGAGATATTGCACAATATTACGAAATAAACAAGAATTAACCTGCTTCAAAATTCCTTCAAAGGCACTGTTAATTAAGCCTTTTATTAGGTCATAAATCTGTTGGATGTCATAAACCGTCGTGGTCACTCTTGTCTGTTTCATCTTGTTTAATGAAATGATCTACGCAGCTCACTACCACCTACCGTCGGTATTGATTACACTCAGATCTGAATAAAGATAAGATTTCTTTCTTATTCAGAACCCCTTTTCAAAACGGTCGATAATGTATTATTTTTATTAGGGTTAAATTCATCGTAGACTTGTAGTCAAATAAGAGAATTACTTCAATTTATTATTTAACTAAATGCAGTAAATACTCACTTTATCGTCGTATAGCATCTAAACTCTTAATTAAGGTATCCATCGACCTATCGATAAAGATTTACCTGAGAGAAAAAGAATTTTTATAACAAAAACGATGTTGTTATTGCTGGAACTATACAAATTTATTAGCCTCGATAAGAGTGACCGGCTGTCTCTTTGACAGGTTAAAACACCGCCGATTTAACGAAGATGAACCCTTTTATTATGCTTTCTCTCTGGGCAATAAATCTAGATATTATCATTGAAAGGTATGGTTTTTCTTTTCTCAGGTACCTAGAAAGAGTTTATCTGTACTGCTAATTAACAGAAGAGATATTGTTACGCTACACTATGCATTATTTCTCGTAAATCTCTGATATCATCTATCAAGCAATTTCTAAGAACAGCAGCTGTGAATATTTGAAATGTGTATTATACGATGATCGAGGGGAAACTAGACAAATTTATTAGCCTCGTATTGCCGCTAGTGACAGGTTGTCTCTTTGACAGGCTAAAACACCGCTGATTTAACGAAGATGAACCCTTTCATTATGCTTTCTCTCAAGGCAATAAATCTAGATATTATCTTTTAGCAGGTGTTAAGAACAGCTGCATTTGGGTCTCCGTGGCATACAAGTTTATTCCTGTAGATTGAGCTGACTATAAAAACCGAGCTTCACCCTACACTATCTTTAGTTTTTATTCTTGTTGACGCTGCGGTTAGTGATAATTATTTCTAACGCTCCGGTGATATTATTATTATTATGAAATAAATAATATCTTTATTTATTTCATGATTATGGAGTTCCACAAAATAAGGCTGGAAACAATAAACAAGATTATTATTATTACTTAATTAGTTTTTACTCAGTAGTGCTTGCTTCAACATTAAAAACAGGTATGTTAAAACTAATTATTTTTATTATTAACGTGTACGTGTTTACGCATAAAATTTTAAATAAAATGCTACTATTTAAATTCTAACATGTGTGTGTGTGTCTTTGTTTTACGTAGAAGAAATGGACTTGTTACAACAATTGAACAAACCTTCAGACAGCAGCGGCGGTCTGAAACCTATCAAGAAATTGTGCGACTACGGGGTCAAAGAGGTCGTCGAAATACTAGAATTCAAAAGAGTCGTTTGTCGTGATAAACGTCAAAGTGTGATTATTGTTGCTGAAAACTACGTTACATTTCTACCTAAGCGAATCAGTGATAAGCTGACGTACGAGGGTTAAGGATCTTAACGAAAAGATTCAGGCTAAAACTATTTCTCTGGGTCTGCTGTATCTGGGGAAAACAAGTGGACGTTTGCCATATGACGACTGTATGTTTGTGGAAACAAATAAGGTACATTTACACGCATCATCATCATCATCATTGAGTTCTCTTTTAATGCTCTATTTTGTTTCTAGCCTCTGGAACCGCAAATAGAAAACCGAGGCCAACAGTAAATACAAGATGAACGACGGCGATTCCTCTGCAATATTCATCATTATCATCATCACCATCATTTGATGAAATGTGAAATTAATTGTAATAATAATTCCTAGCTAAATAAATATTCTATTTGAACATTGATGTTTCATTCATTCGAGAGAGAGAAGGAGAGAAAGAGTTTCCGTCTAGTGAAAGGGATAAAAGATGGTCGGTCCAATCCCAGAGCTAAAAATTCAAGATGACAGAAAATGACAGATTCAAAAGTGACAGATTTAAAATGACAGATGCAAAATTGACAGATTTAAAATGACAGATGCAAAAATAACAGATGCAAAACTGACAGATTTAAAATGACAGATTTAAAATGACAGATTCAAAGTTGACAGATGCATAAATGACAGATGCAGAATTGACAGATTTAAAATGACAGGTGCAAAATTGACAGATTTAAAATGACAGATTCAAAGTTGACAGATGCATAAATGACAGATGCAAAATTGACAAATTTAAAATGACAGATGCAAAAATGACAGATGCAAAATTGACAGATTTAAAATGACATTCAAAAATGACAGATGCAACAGATGCAAAAATGACAGATTCAAAATGACAGATTCAAAAATGACAGATGCAAAAATCACAGATGCAAAATTGACAGATTTAAAATGACAGATTCAAAATTGACAGATGCATAAATGACAGATGGAAAATTGACAGATTTAAAATGACAGATGCAAAAATGACAGCTTCAAACTTGACAGATTTATAATGACAGATTCAAAATGACAAATGCAAAAATGACAAATTTAAAATTGACAGATTCAGTACAGTTTCAAATTTAGCGCCACATGTTGTGATATAAAATGGCTGCAGACTCTAATTGAAGGGTCTCTAATACAGTTCTCTTTTTTACGCGACCTCTACATACCGGTAATACAGATTTCTTTATGACTCCATCTAGTAGTAGTAGTAGTAGTAGTACACAGTTTGTCGGTATTAGCCTTTCTCTATATTCAGAGTTGAGACATGTGGACCCAAAAATCAAAACCACCTGATTTTTATGAACTTCTCTTTCAAATGTTTATGTCATTTGAAACTTCAAAATTGACAAAGTAATTTGTAACAAGGTTAACACTTGGGCGGTGTTAGGGTTACACTTATTTATTAATTCTTTTAGACGGAATAAAACACAGGTTTTTATCTAAGAATGATTTATTTGACTCTACTAATTTAGAATTTAATGTAAGAGCATTCGTAAACTCTCGTGTTACCGGAGTAAAATGAAAGAAGAGAACTTCGAATATACAATTTCAATATTTATGAACGCAAGTAGGTACTCAGAGTTGATTTTCGGAAAGTATAGAAATTACAGAAAACTCTTATTGTATTCTTTCAGCTAAGTTTCTCATTGCAACACTTTTGCTGCCATATCTTCTTTGTTCTTTAATTTCTTTTCTAATTTGATGTTGCATTTTAGCACTGAAAATTCTCAGCCTGTACGTAACATAACAATTTATCAGCTTCTCCTTAATGTTGTGGCAATTTGGGAATGTAATCTTCATCACTTCTTCATGGTTCTTTATTTCTCTTTTCAAAAATTTTGAAACGTTTTTAATGATATTGTTGCTCCTAATTTCGTATGATTTTTTAAAATTAACAAACATTTGCTCCATTATTATAAAAAGCTTAAAGGTTTTTTCGTTAACGTAGTTTAAACATTGCTCTTTATATTCTTTCAACCTTACAAACTTGGTAAAGCTCTTGTTAATCATAATTTTAGAACCAACAGCTAAAACACATTGTTCACAAACACGTTGTTTCTTGATTCTGTTAAATATGTAACCAGCAGAATTATATAAAATGTTTTCTTCGCTAGTGCTAAGTTCTATTTTATCACAATTCCAATTTTCATCCAAAAGTATTCCAAATTCATTTTTATTCTTGAAACAATCATTAGTGTTTATAACATTCAAAAAACCGTGAATTTGCTCTCTATCGTCCTCATCATAACTGCTTTCCGAAATTGTATTATGTAAATATTGAGCCACGCACAAAATTTTTAAATTTTGTTTGAACTGGAATGGAGATGGTACTGGTTGCCTTTGTCTTAGCTGAGAAAAAGCATTCTCTAAACAATCCTGTGTAAGTCTTCCCGTGAGAAGAAATTTGTGGCCTTTCTTATTTAAAAATTCATCATGAAGATTCAAAATCGAAGTGGTTGTTAAAATGACTCCTGTCTGAATCGGCTTCCAGGCAGCTTGACCATTTTTTTGTGGACCAATTTTAATGTAAGTAAACAGTTCAATTATCATGTTCAAAAAATTTAGAGTTTCATAATATTTTTCAGTATCAATTTTACTTATAGCCAAAATTGGGGTGCGAGACGTTACTAATTTGAACCACTTAAAAACATTTTCAACGAACCATGCAGTCGCCAAATAACTATCGTTATTTTCTTCGTTCGCTATAAATTGTGAGCTGAACTAACATTGTGGTTGATAACATTGAACGAACTGGAAACTTTCATTTTATTGAAATGATTTGGGTCAAGAAGTTCAGGTTTCAATTTTGGGACAAATTTCAATTCCATGTCATTTTGAATGTGCTCTATTTTAACAACATTAGTAGGCAAATTAATTTTTTTTTTGTAAATTTTCAGGAATTTCAATAATTTTGTTTGCAATAAGAGCTTGTTTTATATTTTTATACAAATGTGGAGCATCGGCCAAAAAATATAATTGTTCTGAATTTTGATGTATTGATGAATGAGGTATTGAATTTACAGTTTTCACGTGCCTTCCAACGATGATACCAAATTTCCTCCACATAGCTTGATTACAAGATCCCATATCTGTCGTAACTGCACATACTTTTAGGCCAATATTATATGAACATTGTATGACTTTTTTCACAATTTCGCACAAAATTGTCCCATCCGTACTGTTTCCAGTAAAATAATAAGCCACCACCTGTTTCCACCTGCTGGTGATGCCAGCTAACATCAGAACCAAAGCACGGTTAGCAATGCCAGTGTGTTCTGGAAGAGTAACATGCCCTACAAAGTTATCTGAAGCCACGCAGAAATCTAAGCATTCTTTTATGTCCATTTCGTCCATTGTCAAGATACATTCCTTTTCAAAATTGTTCATACACTTTGCTTTAATTTCCAAAAATTTAAAAACTTCGTAAAGAATTCCACTTTCAAATTTAAGATTTTCTAATTTCCTATTTAATGTACGGATGGAAGGATACGGTAAATTTAGTTTTAGTAGCTGATTATAACCATTCGTTCCGCAGCGGAACTTGAGGGTTAATGCTGTGGAGACTGTTTCATTTGACCATGGTACAAAACGGCTGTTTTTTCGTTTAAGGGCTGCTAGTTGGTCTTCATTAAATACAGACTTTAACACACGGTTTTTCTTCTTTTCAATCAAAAGTCTTTTGCTTAAAATTTTGTTATTTTTCCTCAATACATTAATTTGTCTTTTAAGTCGTGAAATGGTAATTTTGTATTTTTGAAAAGTTAATTTAGGTTCGTTTGGACTGTAGAAAGAAGTTTCTGGCTCATTGTGTATAATTTCGGTACAGTTGTCTTCTAAATTAAAATTGAATAATGTTGGAACGGCATCATATCGAAGTCTATTTCGTGAAACTCCATCCTTCTTCAAAAACTGATTATCTGTAAAATGTGTGCTACATACGCGGGACTCTTTATTATCCTGTGTAATTTTGGTATTCAAAAGCCAAGATTCTTTTAATTTTGAATTTTTGGGAAACCGGTGAAACGACAAGCCTTGTCCGGATCTGTTTTTGCATTTAAAGACTGAGCACCCAGGCATGATGACAACTGATGTCAACAATTTATTAAACGCCAAACACCCATCAAACTCTAATCAAATCAGATATTCCATGAAAATTGGGTACAACCAATCAAAACGTAACCCCTGTATGTCTCAACTCTGAATATAGAGAAACGCTAGTCGGTATTCCTTCATGACGCCATCTATTGACGATACACTAGTTGTCGGTAATTCAGATTCCCGTAATGACGGGCGTGGTAAAATGGTGCCATACGTTCCAAAATGGCTGCCGTCAACCAATCAGAGAATAGTAGGAGTTTTCAAAATGGCCGCTGTCAACCAATCAAAGAACAGCAGGCGTGTCTACAGGAGTGGGGGTAACCAATCAGAGAGTAGTAGGCGTGTCTACAGGAGTGAGGATAGCCAATCAGAGCGCAGTAAGCGTGGCCAATAGTAGTAATGGGGGTCTGGCCAGGTGTCGCAATACCAACTCCTGTCAATGCTTTTGCACTTGTGCCTGATTTTATTTTTGCTATTTAAGCGACTTCTACTAATTATTTTCGGAATTTCTCATATTTATTTTATAGAAAAAGTAATAATTAACCAGATAACGTTAAAATCTCAATTTTTTCAATTTTGGCACTTACTTTCATATGAAGTCGACGAATAAATTTGATTCTAGAATTATTGAAAGATTGTCTCACAATTTTAATGCTGCAACCTTTATGCAAATGTTACATAATTTAAAAAAATAGACAACAAATTGAATTAGAGACTTAAAATTCTTAAGCAAAATACTTTAATATTACATTTATTAATACTACAAATCATACAGTTAAGTAAAAATATACCTATATATGCATGTAGTTATGTATAATAAATTAAAAATTTAAAAGGTATAAGACCACATAACTTAGAAAAAAATAGAAATTAAGTTAGAAAACTAAAAAAGTAAATAAAAGAAAAATAATACCACCGGAAAATTAAAATACTAATTAATACTGAATAAACTAGAAGCAGTTAATTAATAAAATATAAAATACTAAAATAAAATCTATATATGTACATATTTAATACTGAAAAACTAATAGAAACATATTTTAAGTTTATGCTATCATCTCCCTTTTTACAGAGCCTATGTATTTTTTAAATCATTATCTGCTGCATCATAAAACACCTCACATATCAATTTAAAAAACATGGCAGGACAAATAACACTGTAATATACTAATAACAATAAAAACTAGATTTTTCTTAGTTTCAGATAAAAACTAGTTTTATATAGACCGAATATCATGCCAATATGACATTCTGCTTCTTCAGATTTTTAATGGTGCAATATTGCATATCCTGGTTAAATTACTGGCACGCTTTGAATATTTGGAACATTATTTTATGTTCACTTAAATATTAAGATTATTCTGGAAATGTTCGGTTTATATTTAAACAATATTGCAACATCGAAGTATACGAGTACAGGAAAGGTCATTGGTTTCCATAATATTCAGATCTATTCATGTTAAAATGCTTTTGGTTTGTGATACTTATAAACATATAAAATCTCTGTAAAATGGGAATAAGTCCAAAAGCCATAATATTGTTACTGTCTTCCAAATTAACAAAATTTATATCTACATGAATAACCTACATACTTTAAATACCTAACATTTTCAGTTAAATATAAAAGGCAAATAACATTCAGTATATCTTTAAATTTTTTTCTAAAATAAATATTCAATTAAAACATCAACATGTAGACCATTTTTATATCTTACATTCAATAATTTAAATTCTATATTCTACAATTTTCCTAATAAAAATATTCACCTTAAAACAAAAATTTTCATCTCACAAACAGTGCAAAAGTACAAATGTGCACAGATTATTTATCACTTTTCTAATGGTCAGCACACAATTGGCTTCTTCACAATTATTACATATCAGTAATAAATAAGAAAATTACGTGCTAAGATATTTGTGAAGTTTAAAAATTTTTGGTGGCTAGTAGGACACAATATTCAGTTCTTACGTTAACAAAATCAAATTTCTAAACTTTACTCGATCGGATTGGCTATATAGCATACACAATCTAGTAAAGTATAGAAACTTGAGTAAATATATAGAAATAAATACATATTATATAAAAATAAGTAATTTAAAAATAAACTTAAAATTGAAGATTCTTCTGGACTTCATTCATAATAGAAGCCGATTTACGAAGACGGTCCATCTCATCTTCCGTCAATGATTGTTTCACCACGTCTGATACACCATCAGCACCTAACACTGCTGGTAGAGATAGATAGACATCTTCATTGATGCCATGAAGATCCTTTGCAAAATTTCAAATTAACCAGAAATTCTTAATAAAAAAAAAACAAATAAGTTGACTTACTTGAACATGGACTGAGACAGCGTGGATTCTTCCAGTATTATTCAAAATAGAGCTGGCCAAACTTGCAACACTTAAACCAATTGCCCATGAAGTATAACCTTTTAGTTTTATAACTTCATAAGCACTTGCTACAACTTGCTTATGAAGATCACTCCATTGTTCTGGATCTTCTTCTGTGCCAATTTGTGGATTGATTCTACGGAGATTGACTCCGGCTATGTTGATGCCAGACCATACAGCCACTAAAAAGAACAAATTGATCAATATAGGTAATAACCTAATATTTAGTTATGTAGGATAATTTATTATATATGTAAAAGACTTAGCCAAGTTATTGGGAGATCATTTTGCGAAAAAAAATTGTATTGTATTATTGTACAAAAATATATCCAATCTTGCTTTGTTTCAAGTAAAAGAGTTCAGTATTGTACCACTACTGATAAATTTAAGTTAGGTCATTTTGGGTAAAAAGTTCATTTTAGGTAAGTATACCTAATGAGGAAACATTTGAAGAAACATTATTATTTATCTAATGATAATTCAAGTTTTTGTTCGTTGTTAACAAATTAAAACAGTGAATATTTTACAAGCACGAACCTACTAGATACAGTTTCAAAACACTTAACTATTTCCTTTCGTATGAAAGAAAATTTTAATGCCATTTTTGTCATAATATTTTTAAACTAAAAATATTTTTCTGTTACATGTAATCATTGCAGTACCGGACTAACAAGAATATTAGTATTTTAATGGAATTTATGTACAGTTGCGGCCGAAAAACTTTCAACAGTAATTTATCAAGTTAGCAGATTTTTCTGATATTCACATCGTATGAAGCTGATTTTATGACATATCAAATGAATAAAAGTGACGTCTCTTATGAGAATTTAAAAGTCGAAATTATGCAGTCGCAATTGACCGTTGGAAATTTTTCGGCCGCAACTGTATTCTGTAAAGGCCTATTGGTTAATTTAAATTGCACATTTCTCAAAAATAAAAGTTTGTATTTCCAGTGTTAACAATTCTAATTATCATAAAATTGTTTTTAAATTGATGAGAAAATCTCTTCTTTTTTTTTTCTTAAACTTTTCTTTAGTATTATAGTTATATGTTGAATTATTAGTGTTTGCCAATTTTAGTTTTCTTCTATTATTACATCTATATAGTATATATTTTTGTTTTAAATCATGCTTTAAATACAGCTTGAGACAAGTATATATGGTGAGGATTTTAAAGTGTTACACAGCGATATCTCAAAAACTACCCCAATGCAATTTGGGACAGGTAATTGATAGAAAGGGGGACATATATTGATGTAGCTTTTAATTCTTTACCCCCTCCTATTATCTTTAAGGGATGGGGGGGTAACTTCAGAATTTTAAATGAGATGATACATTTTTCTTTCTGAAATTTCAATGTACGTAAAGAGCTACGTATTGATATGATTTTTAAACCCTGCATTTTATTTTCTGCAAATTCTACCTTCTCATTTACTTCCAATTGTCCTAATTATGTTTCCTTTTCTAAATTTAAAATTTCCTCTTCTTCTCTTATTAAATTATTTTCTACAGCGCGCTAAATCCTTTTCTAAATTTAAAATTCCCTGTTTCTAGTACTTTATCTTCTTGGAACATTATTTCCTCTTTTCCTACCACTGCTTCAACCTTCCTCTTCTGTGCATATTTCTGTATTCTATCACTTGTATGCTGTTCAAACCTTTGCATACGATTTTCTACTTTCTGTTCTATTCCACTAATATCCAGTCTTAACTATTTCTGACTCTCATTTAATCCACCAATATCCTGTTTTACCCCACTAATATTCTGTTGAATGGCTAATAATATTTGTAGCACATCTGGATCTCCTAACCTACTAGCTTCTACATTCCCTAATTATTCATCTCCTTCTATTATCTTCTCTTTCGGTTGTTCCGAAGTACCTATTGCATCTATCTCTTCCATTTCGACATTTAAAATATCCCCCTCTTCACCTTCAATAATACTACGTTGTCTTAAAGCTTCAAATTTTAATCAACTTTTTCCCTCTCAGTTTGGTGATTCATTCTAAATTAATTCTAAATATTCCCAATAAATGAACTTCCTAATTTAATTCAAAAGTGTCCCTAAATTTACCAAAATTTGCCCTACGTCTTGGGCGCCATAATGTTATGATATATTGATGGATGGTATTGTTATATAATGTCAATAAGAAAAAAGTAAGCACCGCGTTCGGGCGCCATATGATATGATATATTGAGATGATGGGGCTTGATTAATATTTATTGTTGGGAATAATAAACCCTCCAACACTTGATGAAAGATGAAAGGTTATAAATTCCAAAATAAAAAATTTATCCATTTAAATGTTTAGAAAGAAATTTATTTGTGTATTGATTTGTGTCTGGTCCATTAACAATATTTTACAGATTTAATTTAAATAGCTTCCTAATTAATTAGCGGCATGTCTGATTTCGTCTTATGCATTTATGGAACTTGTTTTCCAGTTTAGAAATTATACCCGGTGAATTTTTTTTTATGATAAAGTTAAGTGATATTTATAGTTATGTATATTTTCAGACAGTTTTACCATGACTTTGTGTTTGTGAATTTTAACAATATTTTTTTTTGGCCGGCGGTGGACGAGTAATGTCAGTGCATCACTCGTGTTCCAAGGGTCGTGGGTTCGAATCCCACTTGGGGTGACGGGATTTTCTAATTGGAAAATTTCGCCACCTCAACTATGGATGTGTGTATTCGTGTTGCATGTTAGATGGGGGACAGATGACCTTAGCTGTTGGTTCCCCCGTAGTGTAGGCGTGAAATAAAAAAAAATTTTTTTTTTATATTTTAGAATTTATAACCTTTCATCTCTCATCAAGTGTTGTAGGGTTTATTATTCCCAACAATAAATATTAATCAAGCCCCATCATCTCAATATATCATATCATATGGCGCTCGAAAGCGGTGCTTTCTTTTTTTCTTATTGACATTATAGTACAGGGTGATTCAGAAATAACTGATATCCTTTAAAAGGTTGGTAGAGGGGAGGCAGTAGAACTAATTTACCTTGACAAGTATAGGTCAAAAACGAATAGTTTTCCAGAAAATAAATTTTAAAGTTTAATGATTTTTGGATCCAAATGGATCCCAGGTCAGGACCGGATCCAAAAATTCAATAAAACTTTAAAATTAATTTTCTGGAAAACTTCGTTTTTGACCTATCTTGTCAAGGTAAATTAGCTCTACTGCCTCCCCTCTACCTACCATTTAAAGGATATCAGTTATTTCTGAATCACCCTGTATAACAATACCATCCATCAATATATCATAACAGTATGTATACAAAATATTATTAAATTTACCCCACCTATTCCATAGATATTAATTAGATTGTTAAAATAAAAATTATTTAAAAAAAAAAGATTTTTTGAATGCACCTTTAAGTGGAGGAGTGTATACAAATTTCTTAAGAAACGAGTAGTCCCAATTATTATTATTATGTAGGCCCAATGTGCGGCTGCAGCCGACTTATAGATGGAATAGCGCAAATCCCACATTTGTGTTACAGCTAAGGAAAACTGCAGAAAACCTTAACCAGATCTGTCAGCGCCGGGAGTCGAACCCGGGCCGCTTGGGTGAAAGTCCGGCACGCCAGACATTACACTACCAAGGCTGTTTCTTTCTACTTTCTACCAATTACCTGTTCCGAATTGCATTCAGATAGTCCAAGTCGTTTTTGAGATATCGCTGTGTAACACTTTAAAATCCGCAACCTTTATAAAATGTTCAGTATAATAAAATAACAAGTGAACTTTAGAAGACAAAACAAGATTTCCTATTAACGTTGATACTTCTATGCAAGTAAATCTAGCGCTAACATTATTTCATACAAATTTCCAAAGCTGATAGACTGATGTAACAATAAAATTTATGCTCTAATGCTAGAAGTGATTGTTTAACATTGTAACTTTCTACCAACCATTAGTTTGGAGATTTTATGCCATAATAATCATAGCAGCACTGATTGTCGTTTGGCTCAAAAATTTTACTTCTTCTATATGAACTACTGCAAATCTGCAGGAATGTTGTACCTGATGTTTAAATATTATTTGCACGTCTTAGCAACGTTTCCAATGCATGTAAGTATAGAATTCGGAGTAGGCCATGATTTCACTTCAGCTTTAAAGTTATATTTGACTGTAGTAATTTCTAGCGACGATGTATACATTGTTACAAAAAATGTAAATCGTAGCCTACTCTGAATTCTTAGTTTTCGTAATGAACTATATGTGATCTTGTTTATATAAATTGCTGATTATCTTTGACTAACACCTTTAAATTTTGATACCATCTTCTGGGTTTTAAACAAAAAACAAATCTTAAGGTTTAAAAATCCTTTTTTCAAAAATGGTACTTCAGATTGACAAAATGAAAAATATGGGTCTTCATATTAAAAAAAGAAATGTCCGAAAATGAACAAATTCAGAACGTATAAAATGCCCATTATGAGTTATGCTAACAGTATAACACCTACCACTAGAATCTCCATGTTCTCCAATAATCCAACCATGACAGCTAGTTGGAGCAACACCAAGTCTCTGAGACATTAAGAATCTAAATCTGGATGAATCTAAGTTGGTACCCGAACCAATAACCCGATGTTTGGGTAATCCACTCAGTTTCCATGCCACGTACGTTAATATGTCTACAGGATTGCTTACAATAAGTAAAATGGTATCAGGCGAATATTTAATCAATTGAGGTATAATAAATTTCAAGATATCAGTGTTACGTTGTACCAGATCCAATCTAGATTCTCCTTCACGTTGACGGGCACCAGCTGTTACGATACAAAGGCGAGAACCAGCAGTTACTGCATAATCTGGAAGAAATGTTCTCAATAAGAACACTTATTTTTTTATTGATGGTTAGGACAATAATCTTACCTGTACCAGCATGTATTTTAGCATTTTTCATAAAAGGAGATCCGTGTTGAAGATCTAACATTTCTCCTTGCAATTTGTCAGCAACACAATCCACTAATGCTATATCGCTTGAGACATTCTAAAAAGTCAAACAGGGTTGTTTAATATTAACTCTAGTTATTATCGTATATTGAAGTTATTTCTTACCTGTGTAAGGATGCTAAAAGCACAGGCCATACCCACTTGCCCAACTCCGACCACCGTTACTTTGTTGCCAGAAGCAACAACCGGAGGTGCTACTGAAGCGAGGAGGGCTTGCTTTGTAGCCATGTCTGGAAAGGTACGTGTAAAACCGTTCATGATTAAAGCCTATATATAAGTGGATGAACTCTGGATTATGGTTGATGTAAACAACGTGCGAAGACTGAATGAGCTAAGCGTACTAATAATGTCTCTAGATAAAGAAATATAAAAAACAGCCAGTTAAGCACAAATAACATAAAATCGTAAAAGCATTAGACATTTACATATTTTGATTAAGTTGCGAACAAATGTTAACTGGTTTTTAGGAAAATTAAAAAAATCTATACCTCCTAGGGATACTTCGCAAGATTAACATAAAATCAAGACTGGAGATCGCTCACAGTCATGCTTGGTTTTAATATTGAGAATTGTAGGCTTGATAACTGTCTAAGATGAAACTAAGACTAGGTAAAAACCAATTTTGACTCTTGCAAAATATTGCAAATTGAAGATGCACTATACAGGGTGTCCCAAAATGCTGTTTACACGCAATATCTCCCTTATTTGAAAAGATAAAGAAATCAACCAAACATTATTGTGAATGACTCAAAATGGACATTCAAAAAACATTCTTAAATGCTGGTTGCATAGCAACGTTTAAGAGATCATGCCAATTTGATTAATTTTTCAAATTGCACCCTGTGTTTTTTTTCAACGGCAATGTATTCTTGCCTTAATTCTGCATATGGTAGTATAATAATAATAATAATAATTACTACAACCCATAAACTAAACCAAGGCCCCAGAAGCTATAATCTTGTGCGGGAGGGAGGGGGCGATTATTATTATTATGTAGGCCCAATGTGCGGCTGCAGCCGACTTATAGATGGAACAGCGCAAATCCCACATTTGTGTTACAGACCTTAACCAGATCTGCCAGCGCAGGGAGTCGATCCCGGGCCGCTTCGGTGAAAGTCCGGCACGCCAGGCATTACACTACCAAGGCTGTTATGCCTTACGTAATTATCTAATGTGCATTTAGGGGTTTTAGAAAATATTTGTTGTAAATTGAATTTATCTTAAACTTAAAGCAAATGCTAAAAGTGCCCTCCTGTGGACTCAGGACACAGGCTTCAAAGCGCCTCAGTAGTTTCTTTGTAGATAAGGTTCTAATCGTAATACTTTTTGAATAAATAATTTAGTTAGTGAATATGAACAATGAATATATACTATTTATAAAAATTTTTTTTTCAACCCCTAAATGCACATTAAATAAATACGTAAGGCATAGTAAGTACCATGTGCAGAATGAAGTGAACAATACATTGCCGTGAAAAAAAACAGAGGGAGCCATTTGAAAAATTAATTAAGTTGGCGTAATCTCTTAAACGTTGCTATGCAACCAGCATTTAAGGATGTTTTCTGAAGGGCCATTTTAAGTCATTCGCAATAGTTTTTGGTTGATTTCTTTATCTTTTTAAATAAGGGAGATTTTGCGTTGAAACAGCATTTTGGAACACCCTGTATAGATTATGCATACTGCCGCAATTACTTCTCCAAACATTAATCACATTTTGTCAAAAATGCAAATCATTCAATTAAGTTTCAGAAATCATACTCACAAAAGATCTTTACGATTTTATTTAACATTGATGATCTTCTGGTTTTAAGGTAAACATCGCAAGCAGCATAAAAATATTATTAAGAGTAAGTAATTGAATACTAATGGTAGATATATAGTGTATAAACAGTTAATGTGTGTAGCTAGCAGACGAACAGATTGACATATCCCAAGGCATCAAAAAATGCTTCCACTTCAGGTATAGTGTGCACTCCACCCCATTTCAATGTAAAATGATGGATCTGTGAAACTGTGGTGCTGATGTCGTAATATGAAGAAAGGACTCTATATGCAATAAGGAACACTAGATACAGATAGTGTCTGTCAGTTATTGACATTGAGGTTATAATTAACAAAACAAAATTCTAAATAGTTATTATAAAATAATATAAAAAATACATTAATGAAAACTAATTATGTAACATATCATATTCGATAGGTAACTAATTTTAAAGTTATTCTCTAAATTGAATCACTCCTCCATCGTGAATGCCATGAAAGCAAAGAGATGAAAATCAGAAAAAAGATTACGGACTAATTAAAGACTGTTTATTGGCACATACCCCATTTTTGAAATATTTTCCTAAATAAATAGGTTACAAAAATACTGGAATGTGCAAACTATTTTGCTCTAAAGTGGACCGTTTGTATTGTACAGCATCCAAAAATTTCCACACACAAAAATGTCAACATTCACACTTACATATTTCAAAAACAATTGAATTAAGCATAGGATATGCCATATCAAATATTCTAAAAATTCTTTGTAGAATCTAAAAACATATAGTGCATTACAGAAAACTACTGTTACGTATATACTGTGAGTCTTTCTTGAAAGTATACACTTTCCCTTCCATCCCAAGTGTTCATCCCTTTAGAAAAGATATTCCTTGAAGAAACTAATCCCAATCGTTTAAAAATACTTGGAAATATGTAATGTTTTTGGAAGTATTCACAAAAACTGGAAGTTTTATTCTTTGGACAGTGGTTGACAACTAGGTCTGCCCATTTGCTAGTTGCATACTTTAACAGTTTTATATGCTATGTTAATACTATTAAAGCAGTAGATTGATCTGAAGGATTTTTATTTTGGTGGTCATATTCCAGCTTTAGTGTAAAGCTAGAAAAGAATATTTTTTCTGGAAAATAGCTGAAGCAGCAAATTCTATTTTTGCGTGGTAATATAGCAATATGTGTTTCTATATTCTTAATTTATTATTTAAGTTAACTTACTTAATGTTTAAATTCTAAAGCATTCTCTAGAATAGCAAATGTATTTAATAATGATAGTTAAGAAAGGTAATGAAAATTTAATTTTAAAAGCTTTCAAAATTCTTTTTTCGTTTTATTTTATTAATTTAAATTATATTTAAAATAATTTATTTATAAAATAAAAACGATTTGCGTTTTATCTTTTAATTCATTTAAATTAAATGGTAATAATCTCTGTACAAATTAAAAAATATTAAGAATTTGATTAAAAGGCCAACTTAAAATAAAAAAATATTTATTTTAAATATTTTTAATTTATAATCATTTTTATAATCATTAAATTGAGTTAATTAAAGAAGTATTTTTAATTTCTCCTGATTTAGGAACAATTTAAAAAAGAATTCTCTGTAAATCTATAATTACAAAATAAAAATGTATAAGTAGTAAGTACTCTTGATGGTAGTTTTTCTTAGAATTTAGAATATTAATCTGCTAATAAGATGATACTGATATATATAAGATATACTGATTCAAGTTATGAACCTCGATTCTTGTAATTTGCACTACAATGATTTCTTTTTTAGAATAAAAATAAAAATTTGTAATAATATTTGTTTATAATAATTAATTATTAATATTAGTTCTTTTACTAATTTTATTACTTTAAAGTCTCTGATAGAAAAGCAATGAGAGAAAACTTAATTACCAATAAATAATTTTAAAAAATTCAAATTAAAAATCCGTTTTTAATTTTATTGTTGATAACTGCAACAATTTCTATAAATTAGAAAAAATTAAATTACGATAACTATAACTATAAATATTCTTATAAAAAACATTTTTTATTTGCTTTGCATTCAAATAATTTATTATTTATTTATTTATAATAATTAATTAATTGGTTGTATATATCTTTACACCATGACGTTTCTTATAATATTGTTTTTACCTTAGATATTTCTGTAAATTAAAAGCAATTACAGAAAATTTATCAGTAAATAACCAAATAGAGTACCCCTCCTTTCAGGAATTTTAAATTAATTTAATGCATAAATTACCTATCTATTAAATTTTAGGTTGTAGTAATAAGACTAATATGGTCAATAAATATACAAAACAAGTTGAAATACATATTTCGGTAAAGCTTATCCATTTATATTTTATTGAAAAATAAAAATAAATCAATAAACATATAAACATAGTTTAAATTGGCAATCAAGTATAGTTTAATGTGTTAAATTAAATTAACGCGCTAATTATAGTCTATTTTTTATGACGTACAATAGTACAGTGAAATCTGTAAATCTGACCACCTGTTTAAACTGACCCTCTGGTCATATTGAGCACTTTTTCTCAGTCCCTGCAAAAATCCCATTACTTTAATGTAATTTATACTGTATTAACTGACCACTTGTCTTTTGCGACCATTGACCACATTTACCTCAAATATTTGTTTAAAAATGTTTGTGTAATGTGACCATTAGCCAAGGGATTACTTTACTTACAGTTATAACTAATCTTCTAAAAGTTTAAATAGGCATGTACATGTAAATTGCATTCAAAGAATTTCTAAGAATACATCTAATCTGAATTAATTACTGTGCTAACTAATCTGTGCTAAACATATGATCTTGAGACAATCTACGTTACATGATTTTTAAATAAATATGTACCTATAAGTAGTATGTACATAACACATATCTATCGCATGTAATAAGTAGGGTAAGTGCTCTGTTGAATAAATATATATTGTACATATACATTTTTTTAGCATTTACTATAAGCACAAAAAATCAAAATACCTACCTATGTAATGAATATGGTATGAAAATTAAAATTGTTGTGTATAAAAAATTCACACTTTTACAAAGTGACCACCTGCTTAAATTGACCATTGTGGGTCAGTCCCAAAGGTGGTCACTTTAGGCAGTTTCTACTGTATATTAATAGCAACATTTTTAGTTATTTGTAACCGTTGTAATTCTTATCACTGAATTAATTATTTTCTTATCAATAATTACCATGTTTTTCATTTGTTTTGATTAGTAGGGATTTAAAAAATTAACATTTAAAACAGTTTGATAGAACATAAAGAAGTATTTTTTTTATCGCTTTAAAGTTAAACTGTTCACACGATATTTTAAGTCTATTGGTTTACAATACATTAAAATATAATTTAGATTAGTTATATTATGCTATTGATGTTTTGGATTATTATGGAAGTGTTTTTTAAAATGCGTAAAGAAGTGCGTTTTAAAATGGAAAAACATGCTATACAATAAGTTTTTAAATAGAAGAATTGTTTTCATTTTTTAATGCATTTTTTTAGTTATTGAGGGCTCCAGTAATCTCATGTAACTTAAATCGACAAAGTTCTATTTCTGTTTTTCCTATTCCTGTTCACTATAATCATTTTTGATTATTTTATATCTTGTGATAATTCCCATGATATTGCAAGTAAGTATTACACAAAAGATTATGGGTAGGTAAAGAAGTAAGAAGTAACATGAGAAGATTAATAATAAAAATTAATTTTTATTGTCTTGGTGGGTGGGGCAAAAAATATGAATTGCTTAGGGTTCCCACGAAAATTAATTCAACTCATTTTTTACAAGAAAGATTGTTTGCTCCACCCCAGTAGCTATATAAATATTTGTTTTCGACATTCGCCTAAATATATTTATTTATTTATTTTATATATTTTGAAATATTTCTCTACTATTATTTTATTAATATTTATATATAATATGTATATTTAACTACGACATTCCGACACAGGCTCACGTTTACATACTACATAATAATAATAAAATATTTTGTTTGATATTTGTTTCAAAATATTATATATAGAAAATAACATATTTATTTAATATGTGTATCATTAAGTGCATTCAGCAGACGTACCGGTGATAAACTTAATATAGGTCAAATATAGAGTGGCATAACCTATTGTCCGTCTCACGTTGGGACTACGGCGAAGGAAAGATAGTCAATGTATTTCTTATGGGAGTTTGTGCTTCGTTGTTGCCACCTATTTCACTGTAGGAATCTATAGAAATGTGGATTAAGATTCCAGAAGTTCTATACCTTTGAAAACAGTATCCGAAAAAGTGTAATCGTAAAGAAGGTCTTATCACAGTATAATATAATACAGTAGTTTCACTCCCTGGTTTTTTTGTCACATAATTTCTACGCGCATAATCGACTCCGGGCGAGCAGCGCAGTAAATTCTACCCTCTAAATCGTACTGTTAAAGTGTTAACACCACGTGTTCAAATGCGATCGGTTTCCACAGTGTGCTAAGTTTTTACCAAGATAAAAAATAGAGAAATGCCACGATACAAGTTTTAATTAGTTTGTTAATATATAATTAAAGTGTTTTCTGTTGTATAATTTGTATGTAAAAAATTAAAAACTTATAAGCAAAATAAAATATATTAAGCAATTATCTACTTTTTATTAGTAAATGTATATTTGTATTAAATATAACATTTCTTACAATGAATTTTCAAGATAAAAATATAATCGTGGGGTACAGAGCTTTGCTCAAAGCTAATTCACACTGTATAAAAGGTATCACCTATGAATTTTATATGATTCAAGATTTCTCCAAGGAACGCAGAAGGACAAATAAACAGTTTTAAGCTCTGTAGTTCTAAAAATACTAAATGTTTTAAATATCTGTTTCGCATGTTAGTAATTTAAACATTCAATGTTTGCTTTAGGGTATATTTTATCTAAATAGAGAGCAATTTATGGTATCATTTGAGGTTATATCTTATGTTTGTCGTCCAGTAACTTGATACTTTTGGATTACCCTATTATGTTTATTATGATTATTCTTTCTACAAGAATTAAAGAAACAAGAAATTTAAATTTTGAAAACTCCACGTCATTAAATTATTTCTCAGCATTTTTGTGTGTTGGTTTATAACGGAACTTTTAGAAGGGCCGTACAAAAACCATCACTAAAGAGGTTAGATATTCAAATATCCCGCTAAAACAATTTGTAATTGCCGCTAGAAAATAAGCGGGCATATCGACTCCTGGGTAGTTGCGCCAAAACACAACGGCGACACAAACATCAAAGAGACCGACACAGAGTGAAACTACTGTATTATATTATACTGTGGTCTTATTAACATGTATTTGTTATTTTATTAAACATTACTTGGGATTGTTACATTGTACATGTATCTAAATAAATCGATATTTTATTACTTATACTTTTTTGTTTAATTCTTTCGTCTTCAAATTCTTTCAAAATAGAAATAACGGCTGGTTAGCTTCTGTATGATCTTTTTAACCTTTTAATTCAAAGGTAAATAAAGGAAGTCCCAAACGCAATTTCAACGGTAAATGATTCCATTATGATAAAATCATTCATTTGTTCAACTTGTTTCAAAAGAAACTTGCAAAAACGGAAATTTAGGACTAGCAGCAAATGCAAAGGATTTTAGTAAACAATAAACCCTTCTGGTTTTTCTACTTTTACTTCGTAGAACTACATAATACAGTTTGTACTTACTAAAATTATAGTATAACGTTTTTTGTCGGCACTATTATTTGCCACCGAACGCATATAATCAAATTTCTTAATACAGAAATAATTATTTGGTTTCAAATTTTGATAACTTGTGCGTCTACAGATATTCGCTTAGTTGTTTTGGTTTTATCGTTTGTAATTATTATTAACATTGTCGTGTTGTTTGTTGTAACTAAACGTATTGTAGTATTACATAATGCACATAGTACATTATACATAAGTATGGCGGATATTGTTAAAAACAGAATGGGTTGTGTACTAAAGGTTGGTGAAAAACAGATTTCGATAGTTCCAGACTTTATATGCGCACTATATGAACAGCAAATTTTGAAATTTTGTTTTACTACTATGTACTTGTTTACTACTATGTTTTACTACTAAAAATATCTATTAAACATAACAATATAAACGTCAAAGGGCGCTGTTGTAACTTCACTTTAACTGTACCGGTACGGTATGTAAACAAACCGTGTTCAAAATGTGGTAAGTCTGCTGAATGCGCCCGATATACAGTCAAACTTCCATATTACGAACTTCTATATAGCGAATTTCTCTATATAACGAATTTTTGTGCTGTACACTGTCGTTTTAGAAAAAATACATCAAAAAGTGTCTCTAAATAACGAAGTAAAATTTCCATATAACGAAATTTTTAGACCAAACTAAAATAAATTTTTCCAGGTAAATGTATGTATTATGCATCAATCTTTCTTTCTTAGCAGCAGTAAAAGATTATAAATTTACCTTTCTTCCAATAAGCCTGCACACATTTTTAAAACCCTGTAAATCTTTCAAAAGGATTTTGTAAATTTGTTTAAATGGAAGTTCTAAGAAGGGTTAAAATTGTCATTAAAAGGCCTCTTACAACTGGTTTTTCAGGGGATTTCTGTCAATTTACCTGAATGAGAGTTCTAGGAAAGATTAAACTTTGATGCATTATACACATTGTTACTCGTCTAAATGGATATTCCTCCCCTCTAAGAAAAATTAAAATTCAATTGGCATTTACGTAAAATTAAAAACTTGTATTGCAAATTTTTATTTTAACTTTAGTTTTGTGAGTGAACAGTAGTGTTTCACAAGACAAGATTTCTTGTTTTGTACGACTACTTCTCGTCTTGTCTTGCAAAACAAGACAAGCATTCTGATAAACGCTTGTCTTGCTTCATTCTTGCAAACAAAAGTCTTGTCTTGCTTGCAAGACTCTTGCATTTTCTTGTCTTGCATGTTTTCGGTCGGAATTTACACGGGACTTCCCCATTTCTTGAAATTCTGACACTGTTGCGACTAGGGAATTTAGCTGTTTTGTCAGTAATCAATCGGACTTCGTGTAGCGTACATATAGACCAACAAAGCGTAGTCAATATCGGTAAAATATTTAACACAGACAAGAACACATTTACGGATAGATCAATAGCGCAGCGAAGAAAATGAATATTTTGCTTATAAACGGGCAAGATACTGACAGTGTAGTGCAATCATACAAAAGTTTACTCTGATTTATTTGAAGATGGCGAAGCCTTTATACGTTAATTCCTAGTTCGACGTTTTCAATGACTA
The DNA here is from genome assembly GCA_929113105.1 of Agrypnus murinus. Taxonomy (NCBI): domain Eukaryota; kingdom Metazoa; phylum Arthropoda; class Insecta; order Coleoptera; family Elateridae; genus Agrypnus; species Agrypnus murinus. Next base: position 69,417,831 of record OV816031.1, on the reverse strand, counting down.
ATAACTATAATAAATAATCAAACATAATAGCCGTTTAGTTACGTTTCTATATTTCCTTTTATTGTTCTAGCTTTTAGGTTATTACGTAATTTCTAATCGCGTGAATGTTGATATCTTATTAGTTACCACACTAAAAATTATGTGTAATAGTGTAATAGAAAAATATTTTATATATTGTTTTTATATTTTTAATTTCGCCTAAATATTTAACTAATATATTATTTAAAATGTTTTTTTAATATTATTTTAATATTTATATTTATCTAAGACATAATAATAATAAAATATTTGTTTGATATTCGTTTCAAAATTACAAAAAATTACACACAAATAACATATTTATTTAATATGTATATCAATATATTTCTAAATGTTTCATTTTCAATATTTTATAAATATTTTTCTAATCTTTTAATTATTTAAAAACATGTAATATTATATTTATATTTATTAATATTAAGGAAATATTGTGTGGTACTGGGGTGGTTGATTAATTCTGAATAAATAGTACATAGTAATTGGTAATTGCCTATTTATAACTTAAAATCATTTGTAAAATAAATTGTTTGGATAAATTTAGAATCTTTAAGAGTATAAGTACAACTTCGTAACATAATTTTTATACAGATATCCTTAATTATGTTAATTTATCTGTTATAGGTAGTTATTTTCATACTCTACGTACATCTTAGTTTTATATAATTCAATTTATAAAGAAGTGTACTATATTAATCTTTACCAAATGAAAACATTAAGAAAGGTTTTAATAATTTTACAATTAAGTAGTTGAAAATAGTTAACTAATTATGATTATTTTTTAATACAAAAGTCTCCAGTACTACTTTTTATATAAGAAGTATTTTTAAAATTTTAAATTAAAATCTTTGGAAATAACAACTCAAATCGAGATTAAATTAATTATTATTAGAAACGTATTATTTTAACTAAATTTAAACATTACTTGAACTTTGAGGCATTGACAAATTTGTAAATTATTTTAAAAGTTAATATTATCAAACATTACAACTCAAATATAATTTTAACGTGTCAACTATTGTTTATATGTTTATATCTTTACCTGTGTTTACTTTCCTAATCTAATCGAAAAATGTGTTGTTCAAAACTAAAACTGATCATTGAATTGATCGCTACTATCAGGATACTGTAATAACGAACGTAAGGAACAGTGGCGGCCTAATGGCGGGGCCCAGGGCGGTCCGTGCCGTGGGCATTAGAAATCATCTGAAGGAAATCTATTTTGGTTTCAACAAAATCGAAAAAAAACATTCTGGTTAAACTGACCGATACTACCAGGATTAAATGACAGTATCTTGACATATCTTAAGGATGTCTAAGTTTTTGTCTTCTAAAGATGATGGCAAAATATGATTTTGTATGAAAACAGCATTGGCTGACATCTCGGGAATCTGTGAATGGGCTAGAGAACGAAATCCAGAACGAGCTTATTTCTCTATTAAGCGATCAGTAAAACAGAAAATGTTAAAGACAAGAAAATCGATGTGCTTTGGAATACTATTTGGCAGTAGTGCTGATGAGAGCCATATACAGATCAAATAATAAAATATGTATATCGAAGATAGATGCCATAGGAATTTTAATTTTAAATTAACGCTTTTTACAATTTTATGTAAACGAATACAAAAAAGATGTTTGATACAAGCGCACTGTCGAATTTCAACCTCTTGACCTTTTTTAAAGCGTTAACGTATAGTGCTTGGAATCTCGGCCCCAGCCTAAAGATTGTGGTGACGAAAATAACTATTTTAATATTTTATAGCGGTTATTAAGGTTATAGAAAAAAAATGTTTTATACACAGGAAATATTTCAGATTTTAGTGCTATGTGTGATCGTCTCCCTTTGCTGGGCGTCGAGTGACAAACCACTTCTTGAATATACAACCATTAATATTATAAAATGTTAAAAAGGAGTTTTGAAGAAGAAATTATGATTTTTAAGGGGTTAATTTTTTGCTCCAAGATCGCTTAGCCGCGTTTATATAGTTATTTCACTACCTAGGAAGATCAGGAAGTATTAAAATTTTAGGAAATAGTGTACAAAATCATCGGTATACCCCTCGCTTATTTTGTAATAAAGTTAAAATAATTGAAAACTTAATTTAGTTTTGTACTTGTAATCAGACCTACATACATGTACTATTGATTGAGAATTAAAGTTAATATGTATTGATGATAATTATTACTTTAAGAAATAACCCCAGTAGCGCATATATATTATATAAATATTCGTTTCGACATACGTCTAAATATTTAGCTAATATATTATTTAAGATATTTCTTTAATATTATTTTAATAATATTTATATTTATCTACGACGCAACAATAATAAAATATTTGGCTAATATTCGTTTCAAAATATTAAAAATTAAACACAAATAACATCTATATATTTAAAGCACAAGGTTGATTTTTGTTCCAGACTGTTTGAAAGTTTTACTGGGCCGATTTACACGATTCTTTTTTTTATATTGAACCTTTCGTTGTGTAGTTTAGTTAACAATACTTAATTTCAGTATTTCTTTAAGTTTTGATACCAAATGAATTTGTCACCATAAAGCACATAAAATAGCAGCCTACAGATCATTAATACACAGAGCTTTAACTGTTCCTTCCACTAACAAAGCCAGATTTTAGCAACGAGATATCAACCATTAAACAACTAGCACATGTAAATCATTACAATCCGAACATGATTGACACTTTAGTTACACAAAAAGATTATAGATTAGCTACCAAAAGAATATATCCCATTAACAATCAAACAGAAGACACTAATTACATATCTATACCATATTTTGGCAAAATATCAGAAAAAATTGCACACATACTAAGAAAAACCAACAATTATAAAATAACATTTAAAACCAACACTAACACTTTTTCATTTTTATTTAATGCTAAAAACAGAACACATGTTATCATGAAATCGGGCATTTACCGTTTAAAATGTTATTTTTGTAGTTCGGTATATATTGGACAAACACTTAAAAATTTTGACATAAGATATAAAGAACACGTACGTCATTACAAAAATAAACATCCTGAAAAATTTAATTATACCAAACACCTTTTAGAACAAAATCACACAACGACTCCTCAAATTAATACTAAATTCCTACATTTTTGTAATAACAAACGCAAATTAGACATTTTAGAAACCTTTGAGATAAACAAACACAAACTCAGGGTACCTTTAATGAATGAACAACTTGAGCTCAGTAATTCTCCGTTACTGGAAGTGTTAGATATTTAATTCTGATTATTATTATTTTTTTTATCTAGTTACCTATTTTTGTATCTACTTTAGCGACGTGTTTGTTTATATTTATATTACTTTTAATAATGACAGCTTAGCTGTCGAAACAATATTGTCAGGTTATATTTTAATAAATACTGTGAAACTTTTTACTAATCTTTATTTATTTCATTTCTTTTTTTAGTCTGTGGGGTTTTAGTTTTGTGATTTTTATATTTATTTATATTTTTAATTGAAATGAATTATTTAAAATCGATGCATTTTACTATGCCCAAAACCGACTGTCTATTTACAGCGCTTGCTTCGTCACGTTTTGGAACTAAACATCTTCGCTATACCTGGTTACTATGCAACAAACAGTTCTCAGTCGAGTTTTATAGTATTTGATGTAGAGCATTATCACGTAATTCGATATCTCTATCTGACTCTGTGAGTGTGCAGTTTTGCAGATTGGAATATTTGATGAAAAAGCGGAATAGGAATGTCTACGAACTAATGTTTTATTTTTTAAGGAACAGAGACAAAATGACCGACAAAGTTTCGGAAGCTGGTACAGTCATTAGCACATGTCTTGTCTCGAGTAGGCAACACATTTAACAATTCTGGTAAAAGAAACGACGTACGTTTCGGTGCATAGTTTGTTTTGTTTACAAACAACACAGCAAATCTAACCAGTTTTAAAGGTTGCTACTAGAGTGGCTTTATATAACAACAATAGAGTAATAAAGATTGCTATATTCAAGTGAGTTTCTTATTTTACTGGAATACAAAACAACCGTTTCACTTCTACTATCGTTTCTTCTATTTTTAAGAAATACATATCGTATACTTTTTTCTACTTTATTATAAACTCTATTAATTTATTTACGAGTTTGATTTGTTTATTTACAAAGTTTAATTATTTTGTACCAAAAAAAACTAAATTTTTAACTAACTGTAATCAGTTTTTATTGAAAAAATTAGTAAAAATAATAAATAATCAAAACTAATAATCATTCCCCGAGTTTCCAAAGTAGAATCAGATTGGGCATACAAACGAGGCATATTTAAACATTAAGGGCAGTTTATTCACCTTCAGGTAAAATTCCCAGTAGTTGCCGGTCAAATAAATTAAGTTTCATAATACTAAATACAGTTTGGGTATATTCACAGGATTGTATCTTGAAAGTAGTTAGTGGATGTTTCCATATTTTCAACTCAGGTAATACATGCAAGAGAGAGATGGGTAATTGACAGAATAATGTGTTAGAGAGAAAAATAAAACCCATTGACTAATCTACTTAAAAGGAGGCGGGATTTAAAAAAATCTGTAATCTTTCACAAATATTTTCTAAAAATTCTAGGTAAACAGATATTAATGATATATATGATCTAAGGTTCTGTGCTTTGTCAAGGGTATTCCTTAATTTTTGTTTTGTGGCTGTTTTGTTTTTAGTACTGATTATATCTATGTTTCTAGTTTTTTCTTAGCTTGTAGTATTTTTATTAAAACAACTGAATATTTAATAACTTTTTTAAATTTTAACGTATTTACATAACTAAATGCCTATATTATTACTTTATTTTAATTTATCGCTTACATAAATTTCTGCGATTATTTAATTATCTAAAATACTCCTAAGCCTCTATTTTTTTATGATTGTTTTCATTATTATTTTCGTTTAGTTATTTTTTATTAAAGTTAAAGAATGAAACATAAACACGCTATTTAACTGTTTTAACTAGAAGAAGCTTCTATTTAAAAGGACTATTTTATAAAGTGTGTCAAAGAAATTTTGAATAGAATGAGTAACAAGAGTATTTACAAGCGTGTTTTCAAAACAAGCTTTAAAGTATTTAAATATCTTGCCCAGGTAGTTGTACCCGAACGGCTACATTGATTTATTATAATTAGCTAACTTGGTTTATTAGTTTGTATCATTTATTCTTAAACTATTTTTAGCTAAAGTTCATATTGTATTGTACCCGAATGGCTACATTGATTTATTATAATTATCTAACATGATTAGTTCATTAATTTGTAATATTTATTTTTTTAAACTATTTTAGCTAAAGTTCATATTTACTTAGTCCTGCAAATAATAATTGCATTTATAATAATATATTTATTTAGGGTTAAATGAACTCCAAGGTACAACTTATTTATTAAAATTTAGTTTTTGCATATCTAATATGAAGAAATTGCAAATCTAGCTTCCCACGGGAAATAGACATTATATTTCCCTTTTGCGAAAACTGTGAAATTCTATATTTTTTTCAAAATGCTTATTCTTTCATATGTAATAAGGCTACTTCCTTCAAGACGTGCATAATTGCATTTTTCTAATATATTAATCAAAAGAAAGTAAGTTTTGTCTTGGAGTTTATCAAACACACGTACACTGTTAATTTAATTAAGTTTGTTTTGTCACCTAAACTGTTTTCTAAATGTCTACATTTTTACTTAGGGTTTTTCTTTAAGTTAGTTCTGATTAGGTCCTCAAGAAAGAAGGAACTCACTTTCGGTTTTAAGTTTTTATAATCTTTTTTCAATTTTTATTTAAATTCAATATATTACTCCTTCCTACGTGAAAGTAATAAAACTTCAATAATTTATGTTCGGTGTGAAATAATGTTATAAACCGATTTACTAATTGGATTAACAATAATAAATAAACTCGTCTTTAATTATTAACTATAAACTGTGTTTATATTATTTGGATTACCTCTCCCTTTCTGTAAGGAAGCGAAATTAAGGTAAGTGCACTTGATTATTATCTAGCCCAGCACTTCAACCCGTTGGCCTCTGAGGGAGCTACCAAACATCATAAGTTTCAGCCGAAGGGTTACGTGCGGACAAGGGTTACAACTGCTTAGGGTTACTACTAAGTATCCCAAGGGTTACATAGTTGTCCATATCTGTTTAATCCGGTCTCTTTCGTACACAGTATAAGGGGTTTCTCGATTCTTAAAGCAGCAACGTCCTTACTCGGGACAAGACATTTGTTAATGACTGTACATGATATATGAATTCCATGTAGAATTTTATGGTAAGTCGAGTGAGGAGAGGGGTAAGTCGGAAAAAGGAGTAAGACGCGATAACTAAGGGAGGATGGTAGGATAAGTCGGGTTTGGTGGTGGGGTGGGATAAGTCGGGGGCGTTTGTTAAATAATACGTTCAAAAGTTCGTCTGAGAATGGTAAGCTTAGTATTTGTAGTATAATAAATAGTAATATTAAATAATTACTCTTGGCAACCCGAAGGATTGTAATCACACAACGAACTTTGTGAAGGAAACCCTTCTATAAATTAGCCTTTTGACCGTCATGTTTTGACGAGGTTTCCCTACTATTTATTTAATATGTATATCAATATATTTCATTTTCAATATTTTATAAATATTTGTCTAATCTTTTAAATGTTTAAACAACATATAATTTACACATTTATATTTTTTAAATATTAACGAAAGATTGTTAATATTGTGCTACTGCAGAAAGGTTTAATTTTCTATTTAGTATACATAATTATATTTATTTTTTAATTGTAATCCTAAACCCTAAGCGGGGAGGGGGGACTCAAAATGAAAACGCACCCTGATTTCAAACACTCTTTAGTCCACCACTGGTAAGGAATCGCATGTAAAAATTAATTGTGAGTGGATTAATTTGCTGAACAGGTTTTACCTTTTTGGATAACATAAAAAAGGAGATACAAACGAAACGAGTCTTTCACTGGTCCTTGTGGATTACTATAAGCATTCCTGCCAAAACTAACGTAATGTACTTTACAGAGAGAAAATAAAAATTATTTATAATCTAATTAAATAAATAAACAGTAAACTGAATCAAAGTGAGTAGTTAAATTCGAATAAAATTCAAAATGAGGAGGAACATTAAAAATTACAGTAATATAGAATTGAGATTTTCAAAAAATTTCACAAGTCGGCAATCAATTTCATCAGCTCCCCTTAAAAATGTGTATGAAAAATGTTACAAACTTATTACCCGCCAATAAACTTATAAAACCTTTATAAAACAAATTTATCTTTAATACGTATGTTTTTATTTATTTAATTTCCCTGATAAGAAAATCGCGAAATTATTTTGTTGCACACAAACAAATTTATTAAAAATCTATATTACATATACACATTTATTTTTGGGAGCGCCTCTAAAATAAATAAAATTGGCTTGTGCTTAAAATTAGTTAAAGAATAAATGAGGGGTGTAAAGTTTGTCCATGAATTGACCTCTATGCAGCAATATGTTGTTTTTTTTTAATAAACCCATCCTTTTATAATTATTTATTGTAATGGAGGTACACCCACAATAATAAACTTACATTAAATAATTGGATTATTATTGCTATTATATTATGTATAATAAATTACCAGCTATAGGTAGTATGTGTTATACACATATGTTTTTTGTACAGATAATTTAATTAATATTTAAATAAAATTATTAAATATAAAATAACAAAGGCAAACATAAAAGTCTTACCACCAAAACTCAAAATTCAAATACAGCGCTTAATTAATCAGATAATTAAAGCAGAACACACACTAACACAAAATTTTTGGTAGTAATTACTTTAAAAACATGAGATGATATTTAAATAACGGCAACTTAAACTTACCGCTAAATTTCTTTTTGTTCGAATGAGTGTCCCGTCGAGCCGGCAATTTTTATGTAGGTAGGTACTGGATTCAAGGTGACCTCTTGATATTGCAGGACTCCGCACCACCACACAAAATGGGGACGCGCGCAGGCTTGGGAAATTCAATGGAAATTCCTTCCAAAAAATCGAGAGTGCAAGACTCAAGTCACGTGCGACAGGTTCCCACGTACGCCTTTTACTTCCAGGAAAATGCACATGTGCATTTGTGTTACCGTTACGTACTCATCAAGCAGTTATTGGCAATACCAATGTTAGGTCAGGTATACGATTATTAATATTGCACAATAGTTGTGCAAAGACTATCAGTCTTGTATAAAAAGGTAAAGGTGCATAACCAGAACGTTGAGGATGAGTTATTGCCATAATACGCATGCCTTGAATCATGACCGTCTTGACGTTCATGTAAAGCATTTTGGACTTGGTTGGATCTTCGTGCTTATTTATTGCTATTCAGTTATTTTTAAAAGTACCCATGTGAATGCACTTTCTGATAATTTTATTGAAAGGAATTATTTTTGTTGGACATAAAGCCAAAACAATTATATTTCGTCTACATTTCGTGAATAATTAAAAAACGAAGCGCACATAAATTACAAAATGTCCTGTCATTTATCTAATTTACATATAATGTCATAAAAACCTGGTTTTACTGGTGAATATATATATAATAATAAATGATTGCCGTTACTATGATTAACATTTATTAATATTAATATTTAAATTAAATTGCTTTTTCTTCAAGTTTGTTAAAAGATACAAGAACATTAATTTGGTATTTGGATTGTATTTTTTCCAATATTATTAAATCAAATTTTCAATAAATTAAAATATTATAATGCATTAATAATAACAAATTACAATAAATTAATTATAAAAGAAATAATAAAGTCATCCGACTGTGCTTCCATCTAGAGACAAGACCTTTAATTTAATATTGAATCGTAAACTATTAAGAAACTTGTCTAAAGAAACTTAATAATGTTTTCAACGGATTCCGCATAGATGGCGGTTGCAGGAATAATTTTGAATATATCAACAAGGAGTGATCTCTGACCGCTGCGCTGCACTGCACTATGGCTTAAAACCCCGAGTTTTTGGCCAAAACCTAATTTTGTTAAATATTTTTACTAAAATTTGTGCATTATCATAGATTGTGATAATAAAAAGGTTTTTCTTGCAATTTCTTTTAATATATTGAGAAATAGGGCTCTTTACTCTTCAGTACATTCTTTAAAAATGAATTATTCAACCAAATTTTGTAGTAATGATATATTGCAATAACAAAAAGATGTTTTAAATATTTTGTATACATGTGTACTTATAATATAATAATAACATTAATTAACAATACTAATTAATATACTATCTACTTGATTATAATTTCTTTATTAATTAAACTACGAGTTTTCTGCGTCTAACTCTAAATTATCTAAATAGTCCAAGTCTAAATGTTCCAATAAATCTGTTTCTTCTTTTTCATTATTGTCTTCATCATCTTCTTCCTTATCTTCTTCTGTTGCAGATGGTAAATTCTCGACAGAAAGTAAAGCTATAACTTCCGGTGGAATAACTAGCTTTTTGTGCCGTTGGATACGCTTGTTTATAGTAATGGAAGAAAGTATTGGGTCGGATGCATCCATTGCTCTATGAAACACATCTTCTAAATTTGTTTTTCTATCCCTCTTCCTATCATGATGCAGCCTATCAAATTTGTACAATTTGTTCCTTGATTCCGAAGCCTGTTCAGCAAAGTACCCTATAGGCAATAGAGACCCCTCAATAATTTGCCTTCCATGAATCAGTACCCTGTGGACGCTTGCTGGCATAGGGAACCATTCGTATTTTTGCATATATAAGTGAGCAGTTTGGAAACAATACTTTTCAAACTTTTCTTCGTTTATTTTATAGCAAATAGACAAACAAATTAATATATTTCTAAATCTTATTATTAATTCTTCGTTAACGTCCGTTATTTCCGCAAACAGTTGTGGATGACTAAAAGCACGTCGGGCAGTGTTGCCGTCGTTGGTGCTACCAAACCCATTTTGCTTTGGCTTGTCCACCATTAAACTTAATTTTTCCCAAAATCTCTTTTGGACAACTTTTTTTCTATCATTAAAAACATTCTTATTTTTTTCCCCACGCACTTGCCACATCATTAATTCGTATCTGTAACTAATGTGAACAATGCATTCAAATAGTCGAATCCAACAATGCAGGGGACTTATCCCATATTGCAAAGCACCAGGCTTTTTAAATTTGTCAGACCTAAAATCTTTAATTTTAGAAAACATACTAGGTGTGGCTCCACAAATTGGGCACGCTTGACTTGATTTGGTATCTGTTAGTATTGCTAAAACCTTTCCATCTATTAAGGCCATCGTTAATTTGTAATTGACAGTTAATATCCTACTGCCTGGAAGGGAAAGTTGTAAAGGCTGCAAATCTTTTATTTGTTTCTCTATTTCTTCTTTTTCCCTTAGAATGACATCTTTTGATTCCTTTATATAGGTTAGTTTTAAGGGCCTACAAAATCGAACTGATTGGGGTGTTCTATTGTCCCATAAAATTATGTTATTACTGCAAAGTCTTAGTGGTATAATTGTTGTAGCAAACAATGAGGAATCAGATTCATCGCTACTTGTTTCAAATCTTTGCTTATATGGCGCGTGACCAGAGCTTCCATCAAAACCATAACTAACAAACATTTCAGCATTTAATGAAATTGTTGATTCCATTGCTCTTAAAATGGGTTCCTCCTGCAGAAGAACTATTCGCCGTAAAGTATGTTCCAGCAGATTTTTTAAAGGCACCGATGCAGTAACGTCACTAGCCACTATACCAGACGGCCTACATGCAGTTTTAGCTTTCGTAATTAGATAGTACGGTGGATAAATATTACATTTTCTTGATATTGCTTCGTCTCTTGTATTAGTATATTGTTGCTTGCTAAAATGATTTTCTAAAATGTATTGTAACGCTTCTTCTGGAGTGTAAGGCTTCGGTTCTTCTTTTGGCGACAAGAGAATTTTTCTTACTTTTGTGGCTCTTGTTGGAGTTTTGTTAACTTCCTTTAATACTACCGCTAAATCCTTTTGTCCCTGTTGTCTTGCAGAAATCCTTGCTGCTTCAAGTGTTAAAGGAGTCTCGTGTTGTGTTTCTTGCGACAAATTTGAAGCTTTTTTTCGTTTTGTCCGTTCAGACATTTCTTGGAATGGCAACCGTCGTCTTCCACCAGTAGTAGCAGATGTTGAAGGTTGAGAAAAGCTGTCATGTATCTTCCTTTGATTTGAACATTCTTCTATTTCGAACACCATTTCAGACCGTAACCAAGCATTACAGTTACTTTTAAATTGTGACAAAGTCCTATTATTTTTTGCCACCTTGAATATAAATTCACGCAAAATTTCCGTATTTTTTCAAGAATTTTTGTTAGTTCTGACACTGATATATCTTCTTCCATATTTGAAATAACATATTCGAAAACTTTGTCAACTTTACAATCCTTATTGCTTTCCTCTAGCCAGATTTTAAATAAGTCTTCGTATTTAAACTGATGCATACCTTAAAGAAAAATAATAATTACTATCCATCCGGCAGCCTCTGGCAGTTAGATTTTGCATAAAAATAAGCACAAAGAACCATTTTACATAATGCCATGTAAGCTTATGCAAGCAAATACATGCGATTTTTTGTAGGACTAAGTAAATTTTTATTATAACATTACGAGACGTAACAAATTTGTACTGGCAACGTCGTTGGGTATTATTTAAGTTCTCCGTGTTTATAGAATTTATTTACTAATTTTTTATACAGTATTATAGTGCATACCTGCAGCAAGAATGTAGAAATGTTGTGTAAAAAACTTTCAATTTTTAAATGTCGTTTGCACTTGTTAAACATTCACACGCCCGTACAGTACAATGAGAAACAGTAAACTGACCAGCACCCTCGAACCGATGAGACAAATTGTATGACCTATTGTGTTGGTAAGGGTTCGAGTATAAAAGGATCAGGTATGAATCCTTTTGTATGAATTATGTATCTTTCAAATTTTATAGCTAAAAGGATTCCATTACCAAGTTGAAAAAATAACCTTTTGGCCAGAAACTTGGTGTTTTAAGCCATAGTGCACTGGAGCAAACTCACCGGAACCGGAACTGTATTGGCAATACTAGAAGTTAGCAGATTACACATTCCTTTTTTACAATACTTAAGTTAATCATGAATAAAAATATTCACAATTTAAAATTAATTTATATAAGGAACATTCGTCTTCTGTAAGAACATACGAGGTAAGCACAATAAATTCTCGACTTGATATAGAAGAAATAAACTTGGTAAAATATAATAATTTTTATTTTTCATTATAATCTCCCCTAATGTCAATACACTTATTACATCGTGGAATTAATAATTCAATGCCCTTGTAAAAATAATCTGAAGTTTTTCCTTCAAAAGGTTCAATTACAGCTGCTTGCAACTCGTTCTTATCCTTAAAACGACGTCCCCTAAGGTCTTTCTTTAAATTGGAAAATAAGTAGTAGTCACTAGGAACCATATCCGCACTGTACGGTGGATGATCCAATGCTTCAAAGCCGCATTCGCAAATGGCAGCTTGTGAAATTGCGGCAGTATGAACTTGTGCATTGTCGTATAATAATCGAACGCCTCTTGTTAATTTTCCTCGACGTTTTTCACGAATATTGTTTCCCAATTTATGCAATAAAGACGCATAATATGTACTATTAACAGTTGTATTCCGTTCTTTAAAATCAATCAGTAAAATGCCATCACAATCCCAGAATATTGCCATAACTTTCTTTATCGATTAAACGACTTTCGCCTTTTTGGGACGAGGTTCATCCGGTCGCCGCCATTCCATCGATTCCCTTTTGGATAGAGGATCATAATACAGAACCATTGTTTCATCTCCAGTGACAATGGACTCCAAGATCGGCTTTGGGTCGTCTCCACACAAGTTTAAAAACGAGCGCGCACATTCGACGTGACATTGAACAGCAGAAAGAAGACGCGGTACCCATCTAGCACTAATTTTATTCATACCCAAATGGTCATGAAGAATTTGGCGAACACTTCAGTAGTGTTATGGCAAAACATGCTATCTGCCTTTTTTTTCAAAATGCACTTTTTGGCATTAAAAGGCCACAAATAAAGTATACTTTAAGTTGAATCAAAAGGTTTAGTTACTTTTACTTTAGTTCTTTTGAAAATCACTATGTACTATATTGATACACGATAATACAAAATTGTTTTTGCTCCTGTAAAATTACAAACTTGCAACTAAAATTGCAACTTTTTGAGGCGTTACCGCTTCAATTGGCCGACCGGTGCACTCATCATCTTCAAGAGATTCTTGCCCCAAACGGAAACCTTTTGACCACTTTTTTACGGTGGAATATGGAGATAAATCACCATAAAAGCCGTCTAAACGTTGTTTGATTTGATTAGGCGTGTGCCCTTTTTTTGTTAAAAATTTAATGACCGCGCGGTACTCAATTTTCGTTAGCTGCGACATTTTCATGCACTCGTCACGATGCTTGAGTGGCTACTAAAATCTATTACGCTTCTAGCCGTAATATATATAGTGTAGGCCTCTTACATGTTCAACTATGACGCAACTGAGTTTGAATATGTTGGCTCCTGTAGAAGCCTGCCGGGCCGAGAATTTATGGCGCTTACCTCGTATGAATATAATATATTAGTCCAGTAAACGGAGGCCGAAAAAGGGTGGTTACCCTACAAAAGGTCGGGTAGTTCTAAATTTCTGATATGTTGTATAGATTTATGGGTTAGTGAAAAATCCAAGTTTTTCGCTCCCTCCTCCTCCACAGCCTCCGCCATCTTAAAAAAAACCATCGTTTTTCGCCTATAATTTCGTTCTAGTGCATCTTAGCGCAAAAAATGTGTTACGGAGTTATTGCGATAGGAAGTGGCAAAGTGACTTTTTTTTTGCTCTAATGTAAGGAGCACCAAAACGAAGTTACAGGCGAAAAACGAAAAATGATTTTCGGCGGTTTTTTCAAGATGGCGGAAGTGAGAAAACTTGGACTTTTTACTAACAACATTTGTAATCTATACAACATATCAAAAATTTAGAACTACTCGACTTTTTGCAGGGTAAAATCCATTCATTCACTGGACTATAGTATACCTACCAAAAAAATTGTTAAATACTTTTTTTAAGTTGTTGTACCACCTATAATTTTTTTTATAGTTTTTATCAGGTTCGTTACTATTTGAAATATTGTGTCTAGGTATAATAATTTAGTATATAGTCTAGTCTTAAGTTTATATTAAATAAATAAATAAAGATACTGTTGGGATTACCACCAGGGCCGGATTTAGCGAGGGGTCAAAGTAGGTGTTTGCCACCGGCACCAATTTGAATACACGCCAAATCTATTATAATTCATGTTTTGTTGAGGTGTTCCTAGTTTTTTTTTCATTGCATTCTTTATTTCTACTAGTGTTGCTTTTTTACTACACCAAACGTTTTAAATGTGTTTACCTAGTAGTATCACATCCTATGCGACCTTGCCTAGTCCTCCTTAAGGACATATTACGTATGGATAACTTACCAAGTCGCAGCCTACAACCATTAAGTTACCGGAATTGTGTGAAGCGAGTGGCCAAAATGAACCAATCTTGTAGCGTGTTGGGCTGTCTATGAACCTATCGATGTCAAGATGATAATAGGCCATCTACGTAGTGGGTAGTATACAAACTCGTCGGTTTAAGACAGATTGGCATTGTATAATAGTTTCTTGTATAAGTACAGCACCATAATGGCATCTTACGTTCTATGCATCAAATTTTAAGATACTTTTTATAGCAGCGTTATAATCATACATTGTTCACATATTGCCTTTTGCAATGAGCTAGAGGCCACAGTCACAGGAATGGTCACAGACTCATCATGCGCTACATATTCTTATGTTAATACCTATAAAGGGTATTGTTTGAAATTTCTTTAAAGGTCTAGGGATCTGTTTTTCTCCAAACAAATTTTCCTATCAAATAAAATTGATAATCGGAAATAATCTTTACTAAAAAATATGGGCATTATATATTGATTTAAACAAGAAAAAAAATTAAAAGTTGCCGACAAGGTTATAATCACTTTACTAAGTAAGTTTTGAAGGTCTTATTTGGTTTCTTTATCGATTAAATGGATATGAGATTTTATTTTAGGTAATGAGCCAATTATTAAACAGGTTTGCAACTTACTGAACAAAAACCTGATATTATATAATTATAAAAAAACAACTTCCAAGGATATATCGGTAAGTAAATATTGATGCTCCTTCTGTAATTTCTTCAACAATAGCACTTTCACTTTACTCTGATTTTGTAATAAAACAATATTTATTTTCAATACTTATTTCCTCTTCTTTTAGAACAACCGGCTATTACCTTACGCTCCGAACCTGGATTATACCTTAAGAGAACCAGCACATTGCTTCAGTCTTGATTCGGCCAGCCCTAAATATGAATTGTAACATTCTAAACATGATACTAATTGTTATTACTTACCCAAATAATCACAGGGACACTTGATGGTAAGTTCTTAATTAACAACTTTTTTAAATTAATTACAAATATCAATTTTCATTTATTCGTATTTATATTTTATGTTAAGACAATTGAGGGGTTTCTGGGAAAAACAACACTTGTCACCTCTTGAAATTGCCTTGGCAACTTTGACGGGCTTTTATAAGCTTGTTTCTCATAACGAGCGTTTTTTTGATTTGCGATTTGCATTTTGGAAAAACATGAGTCTCTTCATTTTATAAGTCTCTTCAGGATAACATATCTATAGTTCCATAAAAAAACACATTATTCAGGTTGCAATTCCCATTAAAACTATACTTTTAGTTTTTTTTACAAGTGTTGTGTCTCTCAGAAACCCTTCAATTTTTCTTTACAGAATTTTATTTGTGTATTTCGTTTGTTTTTTTATCTCCCCTTGGAGACGTTTATTATCCATCTACTTTCCGAGATTATCTTTCATATCTAATCGATCATCTTAAAAGTTAAATGAATATTGTATTACCTTTATAAGGTATTAATTATTTATACAAGAGATTCAATCTCCGTGCCCACCAAGCAATTCTCTTAATCTATTACTTCATGTTTTTGACATTTTGTCAAAACATATCAGGGTGTAGTTGATATAACTTGAAACTTCGTAATGGGGAATAGCTGTAACGGTAAAGAACATATTTTCCTTATCATCATGTGGTCGCTTCCTGCTAGTTTTCAAGATAATGAATTTCGTATATGAAACTTTAAGTACGCCCATTGTACTCGCATTACATTAAAAATACGAAACAAGTAAAAACTAGCTTTTTTTTATAAGATCCATAGCCATAAGATCCAAAATATGTCCTTTACAACATCGGTTCCGGATATATAGATTTTCCAAATTAGCCCACGTTTAACTGCAGGTTATACGAGAGGAGAAATAGGTTGAAATTTTCACGCTGGGACAACTCAATCGAAGTAATAAATAAGTTTCATCAAAATCTGAGACATGACGTGAAAAGTTACTCAAAAGTTACATACTAAAATTGACCTATTTGAGTGATTCATTATTAGTATATAGTTTTTAAGGCAAAGGTCAAGGTTACCTTATAGTTCAAGAAATCTTATTCTAGTGCAATAATAAAGTACTATATGAATGTAAACATTCCATTTCTGTCATCTCATTAGTCATCACTCATTCTCAATACACAGACTAAAATTACAAACAAAATGAAATGTGATGCTGTCAATGCGTACAAATGCCCAAATATTGTTTTAAAACCTACTCTTCAATTTGGTAAACAAGGTACATCTGATGTGGCAAATAACTGAAACACCTTGTATGAATCACTTTCTAAACGTCAGTAACGTTTGTTATTGTTCACTTTCATATGGGATCGTAGGAAAAGGAAATTTTTCACTTTCACTATCTTTGAATTTAACTGCTGCTTAGAATCAATCACTTAATCTGAAACAATTAAATTAAATATTTTAGTATTATTTTAGCTGAGAAAATAAGCTAAAATGTTCATACCCAAAGAAAATCTCAATCGAAAAGGAAACTTCTTTTAAAGTCGGAGCTTGATAATTGGAATTTAACGATTTCAGTTTTTTGAACTTACCTCATACCTATGCCATAATCGCGAGATCAAATTTCTAACATTGTTTTAGTGTTCTAGAAGAAACAGACACGAATTAAGAGTAATTTTTTCCGAGAAAAAATTCTTATATAGTGCATTACTTTGCCGATCACCGTGTATGAAATCTAAAATTTGTTTGTCAGGATGTTTGTTCCTTTATAAATTCGGTTTTTGTAAATCCCATTCCAAACCACCTATATGGTTGCACACAGCATGGAACAGAAGGGTGTAATGGATAGGTATGGTGAGCGTGTTAAATGATTTTCTCAGCGTGTTTGACCTATATAGAATCCACTTGTATGGTTGGACTAATAAAAACAAAGAGGTGCAATCGGTACATCCAGTGGGCGTGACTTCATGGTGGGCGTGGATTATTTATTTGTCGGTATGTTTGTTCCTAATACATTAGTCCGAACAAAAGTAAAATATAGAAGACCTTCAAAAGAAAAGACAAGCAAGAGAATAAGTGTAAGATACAACATGCACCTATTAAAAAATGAAGACATTCAAGAAGGTTGCCAAAGAGAGATTAATCGGAGTATTGGCGCAGAAGCAACATAAGTATAGGAGAAAAATGGAAGGAATTTGAAAACATAATGAAAGAATGAACCCAGATACTACGAGAATCTGAGAAACAGAAAACACAACCATGGTACGATAAGGAATGTAAAAAGGTGATATTAAAAAAGGCTCTAGCTAGAATGAACATGCTAAGAAGGAATACAGAAGAAAGATAGAAAACTGTATGAACAATGTAGAAAGGAAGCAAAGAAGCTACTCAGGAAAAAGAAAAGAGAGCACATAGAGAAACAAATGGAAAAAATAGAAACTAATTATGTAAAAAACAAGCAAGAGAATTCTACTAGTGGGAAAGGAAACAGGGCAAAGGCGGCAAGGAGAATCCGATATTTTGAAATATCGGAAAAAATAGGTGGCGAGAAACTAGAAGAAAATATATAAAAATTAATAGAAGAGATGTGGATAGAAGAAAATATGCTAACGAGATGGAGGGAGGCCCTAATTTGTCCAGTGCATAAAAAGGGAGAGGTGACAAATTGTGCTAATAGTACAGGATCCGTTATTGATGTCGTTGAGCACCGATCGAGTAACCGAATAAAATGTATTTTCTATGAAATAAAATATGTTAACAAAAGTAACGTAGATGAGTTGCCTAAATAAATTTGTTCAAGGATATTTTTAATTAAAAATTCAATATTTAATTTTTTTAAATACTTTCACCGATCTCGTAACCAAAAAAAATTAACACTAATTGAAAGTGCAAACGCTATAGAAGACGCAAACGTAGGGTTGCTTACCTTTTTCTGTTCAAGGCTATACAGTTGCCAAGTTTAAACAAGTGAATTGAAAGTGATACCTTCACCGATCGAGTAACCAAATAAATTATATGTCAAAATAAAGCTTATTTTTTTGCAAAACGATAGTATAAGGTTGCTTTGAAAAAAACCGTTCAAGAGTCAGGGTTGCAAGGGTTTAAAATTTTTAAGTCGAAGCGTGCGAGAGAGAGATAGACCCATTCTATTCAGTGCGATAGAGGGGGACGCAGAATGACAGCTGCTCACATACGTCCGTCGTTTGAAATTGTGCGAGAGAGAGGGTCTATGCGTACTGTCCAATGCGATAGAAAAGGACGGGGCATAGCAACTGAGCCCGCCTCTTGTGACGTATGACAGAGAGTGCGCTTGCTCTGTGCGGTTGAGCAGTTAGTAAATAATAATATTAACAATTTTTTTGTTTTTTTGTAATTCATAAAATATATACAAATGGTTTATATTTTTTTTGTTTAATTTCATGTCTATTATTGTCAACCGAATTACCTCAATTTCTTTTGTATCGATATTGCATAAAAAAATAAACTTTAATATAACACAATGCCCTTATGAAATATTTTTTTGTTCATTTAAATTTTTAATTTTAATATTAATTTATTAAAAAATTTTTTCTTTCATTACAAATTTTTCAATTTAATATTAATTAAAAAAAAATATCGGACATTTGCAAAAAATTGTATGCGTCAAATTTTTGAAACAATGATGACACAATTATTTTATTTTTATTTAGTTCCTTCTTAAAAGAGATAAAAATTTTAAGATAAGTATATATCACTAACATGCTTTAAATGTTTAAAATAAATATTTACATTTTGATATTATATACGGAACGTTTTTTAGCGCCAATACCTCTGTCACAAAAATTTGTATTTTTCTAATTTGTCATGCAAAATCAATATGCTCAATATGATAAAAATACTCATATTTGGTTAGTTCAATACTGCAGTTATTACAATAAAAATAAAGAAAACACTATGACATAATTTTATTTTTGAATGAAATTATTATTTTTAAAAGTTTTAAATATTATTTAAAAATATGTAAATAAAAACGTAATTATAAAGATATAATAATAGTCATATTATTAACAAATGTTTAAAAAAAAGATATGATTAACAAAATGTTTTTCAACAATACTGAATTATTACTTCGAGAGACAAGTCGATTTTCTTCAAAGAAAAAGTCTCAGAAGTATTTTGGAGTATATTGTCAGTTGCTCCAACACAACGCTTGCCGTTTACTAACCGCTCAACCGCACAGAGCAAGAGCACTACGTCACAAGAGGCGGGCTCAGTAGCTATGCCCCGTCCTTTTCTATCGCATTGGACAGTACGCATAGACCCTCTCTCTCGCACAATTTCAAACGACGGACGTAGTGTGAGCAGCTGTCATTCTGCGTCCCCCTCTATCGCACTGAATAGAATGGGTCTATCTCTCTCTCGCACGCTTTGATTTAAAAACTTTAAACCTTTGCAACCCTGACTCTTGAACGGTTTTTTGCAAAGCAACCTTATACTATCGTTTTGCAAAAAAAAGCTTTATTTTGACATATAATTTATTTGGTTACTCGATCGGTGAAGGTATCACTTTCAATTCACTTATTTAAACTTGGCAACTGTATAGCCTTGAACAGAAAAAGGTAAGCAACCCTATGTTTGCGTCTTCTATAGCGTTTGCACTTTCAATTAGTGTTAATTTTTTTGGTTACGAGATCGGTGAAAGTATTTAAAAAAATTAAATATTGAATTTTTAATTAAAAATATCCTTGAACAAATTTATTTAGGCAACTCATCTACGTTACTTTTGTTAACATATTTTATTTCATAAAAAATACATTTTATTCGGTTACTCGATCGGTGCTCAACGACATCAATAACGGATCTTAGACTATAACTACAGAGGTATAGCCCTTATGGACATCACTTATAAGATTCTAACAGTTCAATTAAAAAATAGATTAAATGAGGTAGCCGAGAAGAAAGTGGAGCAATATCAATGTGGATTCCGAAAAATAGGCCAGTAACAGACAAAATCTTCATACTAAAACAAACTTTAGATAACGGTATGGATCAAAGATTACCAATGCATATGATTGTCGTAGATTTTAAACAGGCCTATTACACAATAAAATGAGAGAAATTATATATAGCAATGGAAGAAATGGGTATATCTGGAAAGATCATACGGCTAGTAAAAATGACATTAACTGATACATTTTATAAAGTATTGATTAATGGCTACATATCACAGAAATCGAAAGTCAAGACTGGGTTGCGTCAAGGCGATCCCTTGTCTACAACTCTATTTAACATAATTTTAGATAAAGCTGTCAAAGAGAGTGGAATAAACACGAAACGAAGAATATATCATTAACAAATCCAGATCAATTAAGAACTTATTAGAAGCAGCACAGAAAGTTGAAAAGGAAGTAAAAAAGTAGGCCTGAAAATAAACCCGAAGAAGACAAAATACATGGTGTTTGATGGTGGTGAAGAGAGAATTGATAATAAAAGACTGGAAATGAAGATGCATTGTATAGTTTTGAAAAAGTAGAAACGTTTAGTTATTTAGGAGTCACAATAACCAGAAAAAGTGAGGAAAATCATGAAATCCAAGGAAGAATGGCAAAACGTTCAAAGTGTTTAAGCAGGTTATGTAGAGTGTTTTGATAAAAAAATATCTCAAGAAATGCAAAACTAAGAATATACAAGACCATCATCAGACCAACAGTAATGGAAGCGAGCTATGGAAACTAAACAAGAAAGAAAAGGGAAAGCTAGAGATCTGGGAAAGAAAGTTATTAAGGAAGATATATACGGCGGCAGCAAAGGAGTTGACCTTTGTGTAAAAAGAACAAATACGGAACTAAAACAGTTGTATGATCATATGATCAAACCGATACCCAAGTAGCGATAATACATGGAAATTACGTAAAATTCGCGTGGGTGAAATTACATCCCCAGAATTTCAAGGAAAAAGCGGCACATAAACGTGATGTAATTTTTACGTGCGAATGAAATGTCTTTTTTGCATTCTTTTTACATGCCAAAGTGATGTACAAAGATGATCAAAAAAGGATGTATTTATTACGTGCCACTGGGCATGACAATGGTATGGGTTTTCTTCGTTTTGCAATTAATAGCAATCCACAGCAAAAATGCACCGTACATCTGCCCTTGAAAATCTAAACACTGATTCCAATAGTTCTTTGATGCTGAAGGCAAATTGATTTACCAAACTGTCCAATTAATGGATTTTTTAGATATAACGACTAAAAGTGGTTTTTTTAGCTAATACAAACGAATAGATCTCAGTAACAGCATGGTGTAAAAATTCAAATATAGCGAAAAATCAAGTTTATGCCTTCTAGCACAATTTATTAATTTTGGTGGACATAATCATATTATAAACCAGACGCTGTTTAATTGCTCGGCGTCCGAACGCGCGGCGTGTTATTATGATTATAATTATTTTGAATGCTTAATACCGACTTATCTCTTTTTAATAAAAGTAAAATAAATTCTTCAGAAGTATTTGTTACAAATCTTTTATAATTTTACTAAGTATTTGAAAATATTAAATTTGTAATGCAATGGCAATATGCAGCAATTAAACAGCTCTGACATTTCATATTGTATATGTTTTTCAAAAGTCATGATTTGTGTTTTTTATAAGGAATCAACTTTAATTTTTACTTTATTACATGATATTTATAAGATCGATGAGATTGTGCATTTTGATAAACAAATTCGGTGAGCTTCAAAAAACTATAAGAATTAGCACTTTTAGATTTTTAAAGGCAGATGTAGGGTTCATGTTTGTTGTAAGTTAACTAAATGAATTACAATTTTCAGATAAGATGCAAATATTAGCTCAAATTAGTTTATTTAACAAAAACGTATTTACAATACTGAAATATTGATGCAAAGGACAAATAATTAATATAATTATCTTATAATAATATCTTAAAATATAAATAATTAATATTAAACACAACACAAACACAACAAACTGTAGCAATACTAACAGTAAATAAACGGATGTTCTAGTTCCGAATCCTGAAGTGGAGCACTAGAATTTCTCAAATTTAAAATTTCCAAAGTTTCATTTTTTAAAATTCGTCTTAAATGACGAGAAGTATAGATTTTTTACCTCTTTCCATTGCACTAAAGATGAGACCAAGCGTTTTGTCGACGACTCTATGTCTAATCTAATCTGTTGTATTTGATGAACCTGTGGTAGTTTATCCACAATACCTGATGAGGATCTTGCTCAGTTTGATTTATTTTTCTCCCTTTTATAAATTTTAAGACATTTTCATCTTTTGGCAATAGTTTGAAGATGCCAAGCAATGCCGCCTTCATCTCCGTTTTTATTTGTGTACAAGTCCTCCTGTAAAAAAATATTTAGCAATTTTTTCTTAATATGTATACCATCTAACATATTTTCTGATTGATAAAACTTAAAAATATCGGAACCTCCAATTTCTGCCTAAAACATTTAATTTTCAAATTAATTTTTCTCAATTCAACTTCCATTGAATTTTGTTTCTATTTTTATATCGTACTCTGAATGTTCTGAGTAGCACACTCTGTTTTAAAAGCAGTTAATGTGGTAGACGAATGGGTAGATACTTGACCTGACTGACTGATATAATCACGATTTCTGTGATATACAATAATGGCAATATTATTATATATATTTTTTTAAAATCATGCAATTAATTGTAACTTACAAATGTAGAACTCGTGTTTGGAAAATCTCACTTTCAGACTGCTCTACCTGCAAAGCAGCAGATAATTTCTGGGTTCTAAAGAACTCCGAGATTCTGTGATCTACCTGCTACAAATTGTACAACTGATGCTGAGCTGGTTGCTGCTGGTATGTATGGCTGCTGGATAACCAGCCCACGCACACATCTTTTTCTGAAACCAAATAAAATCAAAATGTTTCTTTTATGTCCATGTATTATTTTTTTGTTTAAAACATCTTTTTAAAACTATAAATATAATAAGCAGTACGGAATAAGTTTAAAGTTTGGTTTGTCAATATTATATTACTAAATCTTGTATTCGTATGTTGTCTTAATAATTTGTTAGAGAAAAATTATAACATCCTATACCTTGTAGTATGTGGTTCATTAACTTCTAAAAAAGCAATCGGAGCAGCATCTTTGCTCAAGAATCATTTCTTTCTCTCCCCTTTTAATTCGAAATCATTTTCTGCAAAACATGGGATAAGCAAATACGGGAATTTGTTTATGCACCTTTGAAATGCAAGATTGGTAACCATTTTTACCGATTGCTATCAGTAGGATACCTGAAAAAACATTATTAATTATTGTTCCTTATAATCTTTAATATTTGCAAACTATTTTCGGTTAATTAAATGGCATGGCACTTTCAACGCACATGTTTATCTGACGTAATTTATTGTATGGCAGAATATGGTGTTCATACTCTCCTATGAAAGTCAAATCTGGATGTAAGTAATCCAATCTTTTACACACTGCACAACAATATTCATTCACTAACAACAAGCACAAGCGTTTCACAAAGAGACCATAAGAATAACACTGAAAATGGCGAGTGTAATTTCGAGGTGATGTCACTTATATTAACCACTATAACATTATTAAAATTGCTGAAATTGCTTGTCGTTGCCATTGGTTGTTATCCGTCGGGGGTTTCCAGTACTTTATTGCATAAACAAGTTAAGGGTTCGAGGTTGTTTGTTATTATGTTAAATTATTGTTAAATTATACGTATTTTATTTCTTTAAACCGTGTATTATATCGAAATGCAAGAAATAATTATTGAGTTCATAATAAAATGTCTACTGAAATCTCTTTCTTTAATTAAAAGTATTTGTTATTATGCAGTCAAAGTCTTTCCGTGTGATAATAATGTTTTAACCATGCAGACTGTATAGAGGAGAGTAAACTCCAGTGGAGGGGGTAACATTTTATATGAGCCAAAAGCGTGCACAGCTTAACGGCCCCCTATGATTTTCAGCGCCTTCTCGTGGTACCCTAAGGTACCTTTTTCGACCATCTTCGGAGAATGTCGACCAAAGTCGTCGTTTCAAATAAATCAATACAGCAATCAATTAGAGAACAATATTGTTAAAATTATAATTGCCGAATAAAATTAAAATTGACATTAAAATTAAATATAGATAATGAATAGTGCATTAGATTTCATATTAAATTTCATGTTAACTCGTAGATATTCGTCTCTTTAGATTTATTATTCAAATTTACTGTTTGTTATAACAAACTTTATATTACATATTTCAGAGAACAATAATTTTGTAGATTATATTTTAATTGTATCATAATTTTTAAATAATATATTTAAAAATATCTTGCATTTCATACCGAATTAACATAATACCGCGTTCTTACAGTCTATTTTAACATAGTTTTGATATATTATCAACGTTAAATGAATTTTAATTTAACATTAAACGGGACGATAAAATAACGTTACTCGTGCTATCAGAAATAAAAATATACAAATCATCTTTATTACATGTAACCAAGGAAAATTTACATAACTTTGCATCTATTAATGATATTATTTTTCAAATAAAATAAAATAATCTTTCGCAGGATCCTACAATGAGAGAGAATTGGTTGTACATTAGACTACCACGAGAAGTCGCTGTATATTCTAGGGGGCCGCTCAACTGTGCATGCTTTTGGTACATACCCCCACCTTCGGAGTGTATCCTCCTTATTACAGTCTTCATGGTTTTAACGAAATGCGATACGACCCCATTAATAAGGAGTAAATTACACGAGTAAATTTGAAATAAAGTAATTCCATTATATCTAACTTTATTTAGTGAAAGAAAAAAATTCCATGTAAGAAATAGTTCGAGTAGTAGGTTAAAATACGTTTATTGGAGGTAAAACTATATAGCAACATTATTTGCAGTGTAGGGATTCTATAAATTAAATGTGTTGTTCAATTATTCACATACTCGTCAAAAGCATGTGCAGGTTACGGTAAATGACGAAGACATGAAAAGGACGTATTTTCTACGTAATTATTACATGCCATTGAGCATCGCTTTGGAATATTAATTTGCAGCATTAAAAAATAATTAGAGGCACGTAATTTTTACATGAATTTCTATTCCAGCGCTACTTGGGTAATAACAAATGTAATAAGAGCACAAAGAATGCGTTGGCTGGTTTTGAGTGGAGGGATTACAGGAAGAAGGAAGAGAGGGAGACCTCGCATAAAATGGTTAGAAGCTGTAGAAAAGGACCTAGAAGAAATTGGTATTAGGATTGGAAACAACTAACAAAGAACAAAAAAGAATGGAAGAAGATGTGCAATAAAGCCATGGGCCACCTTAATCTGCAGAGCTGTTTATTTCCTTTATAAAATTCACGGATACTTCTTTTTATTTTCTTTCTCCCGATACTATAATCTGTTAATTCTCCACTCCATATTAATTAACTTGTAGACTATTTTAGTTTTATTTATTTACATAAATCCAATTAAAAAAATTAAATTTTCCCGATGTATTAATTAATAAATAACAAATCAGTTCATTAGGAAACAGAAACGAAAACTGGTTCCGATAAACGCTAATATCCCAAAAACGGACCACTAAAAAAAGACTATCATAACTGGTCTATACATAGTAAGATTTTTATTTTATAAATAAAGACATTAATTTAATGGGATGAAATTTATTTAACAAAACCTATTTAATTGACATTTACTATAGCATTTCCTTTTTTGTCTTTTTTAAAGAAGAACGCGAGCATTGGGCGTATACCCTCAGCAACTAATGATTAAGTGTCAATAAACACCGTATATAAATAATGTTTATAAAAAGAAATTAAATTATAATACACTCTTAAAGAAGAGGGGTCCACGAACTCTAAAAATATCTTAACGACCCACGCAAAATCGTCCAACTAAAAGGAACAGTTGTCGAATGAGGAACAGGTATGTAAATCAACGAGAAAAAATTACTGTTCGTCCGTAAAATAGCGCAAAAGTCGATTCAACACGGCTTAATTGAAAGGATTTCGATGTTTCGATCGGACTGATCACTTAATTGACTATTAATTCGATAGGTACAACTTTAAACCATTTTAACTGCATAATTATAACGCTCGGGGATACGAAACTGTCAGTACAAATATTCCAATTATATCGTCCTTCGAAAATTCCTGGTCACAGCTATATTATGTATAAATTGTCCCGTCGTTGGTTACTAATTAATTAAAGCTAATTGAAAATTAAATCCGACTATCTTTTTTTGTAAATCTGTATTTCTAATTTGCTTATTTCATTCTACTTATTCTTCTTCTGGTAACGCTAGTTTCTTCTGAAGTTCGTTCATTTGGTTTGCACAATTCTGAAGAAGGTCCTTTTCTTGATCGTTTAAATTCTGACGAACAATATAACACACTCCTTGACTACCAACTACGCAGGGTAAGGAGAAAAAGACATCTTTATCGACACCATGCCGGCAACCCTGAAATTAAATTTTATTAATAATAATTATGCAAAACAATTTATTGAATTATTATTATCTTCAAAGATATTAATGTTCTCAGAAATAAATCTATTATCTATTGTACCAGTTACAAAATGAACATACTCAACTACCCTATAATATTTATGTAAGAGCATATGGATCCCACAGAATGTATAAGGAACATAGAAGGCATCGAAGATATCGAACGTTGATTGTAGGATACTAGTCCAGTCAATTTAAAACAAATTTTAATGAATAGCGGAAAGTTGAGGTAAGTCCGTGGATTTTTACATAATGTTACATCCTTGTAAGTTGTTAAGTAACCCTCTAAAAGTTGAACAAAAATGTTTGGGCAGTATCCGAGCAAAACGACAAAAACCGTTAGGGGGCGTGGTTTACCCCCATTATCTTTTCATTACAACATACACTTACTTAATTACTAACTTACTGATTACTTAACAACCTACAAGAAAGCCCTATACAGTGCGCGTCTAAAGTCGGTTCCCCCCCTACTAATTTTTGAACCACCTGGTATATCGCAACGAAATTTGGAGGGCTTAAACAGGAGATAAGAACCTAATTTTTTATGGAAAAATGACAGTTAAAAGTTTCAAAATGGCGGCTGAGCGCCCTCTTGAATTACTTTTTT
Organism: Agrypnus murinus; assembly: GCA_929113105.1. Taxonomy (NCBI): domain Eukaryota; kingdom Metazoa; phylum Arthropoda; class Insecta; order Coleoptera; family Elateridae; genus Agrypnus; species Agrypnus murinus. The sequence continues at coordinate 69,390,179 of OV816031.1, read as the reverse complement.
AAATAGAACACCCTGTATATTATTCCGTTTTCGAAATCTGCTCATAATTCTTAACATTTTTCTCTAATACACTACTTCTAAATTTAATTGATTTCGAAATATTAACGTTTGAAAAGTGACATTCCGGTTTAAAATGAAGTATGGATTTTGCGAGGGATTTTGGTCACTTCCGGTAAGACATTTTTCTAACTAAATTTTATTTGACAGCTAACAGTTAAGTTGGACAGTAAACAAGATGTAAGATACCCCAACAACGATTTTTGTTTTCAATGCAAACTTGATTGATAGCAGAATTCGTGTCTTTGTTGGATTTGAAATTAATTAAAATGTCACTTTTCAAACGTTAATATTTGAAAATCAATTAAATTTAGAAGTAAAGTGTATTAGAGAAAAATTTTAAGAATTATGAGCAGATTTCGAAAACGGAATAATATACATGGTGTTCTATTTAAAAAAGTAATTCAAGAGGGCGCTCAGCCGCCATTTTGAAACTGTTAGCTGTCATTTTTCCATAAAAAATTAGGTTCTTATCTCCTGTATAAGCCCTCCAAATTTCGTTGCGATATACCAGGTGGTTCAAAAATTAGTAGGGGGGGAACGGACTTTAGACGCGCACTGTATAAAAATCCACGGACTTAATAGTTTCCGAAAAAATGACAAAACCGTTAAAGAGCGTGGTTTGTACTCATTATCTCTTCGAACTCACCACCTACAGGTGTTGACTTTTAGGGGGTTATCTAACAACCTACAAGGAAGCCCTATGCAAAAATCCACGGACTTATCTCAATTTCCCGCTAGTTTGTCTAATTTGACTGGACTATACTGGAAATATTAAAAGAATGTATAAAGAACGTAGAGATTTTTTAGGAAAAATCTGAAGGATGTAGAAAAACCTTAAATGTTATCTATAATTAAATTATAATTTATTAAAATTTATAAACAATAATTTGGTTAAATTGGCTTGTCAAATTTTCTTCTGTTTTATGCAAAAATTGTATCACATTCTTTTGTTTCGCCAAAAATCATATATAAACACGGCCATTCTTGTAACAAACTCTCTTCTATTTAATCTTTCAAGAAGTGCACAATCTTTTGGAAAGCATAAAGTAATTTAAGGTGTAACGAAGTTACTTTATTTTGGTTAAAAGTTTTGGTTATAAGAGTAAGTTTATGAGTGATGATAAGAGTAAGTGAGCTTATCTTCCGTGCAATCTACGACCGTTCGGATAAGCCGCCGACTCAAGCGAGAGCAGGCGTCCCTTTCTAACCGATATTTGGCGTGCGCCCGTTTCACTCTTACCATTTCCTCCACGCTCCTAGAGCACCTATATAAAGACGTCCGCGTCCAGGACTCATCTTCAACGGGACAACCAGCCCGGAGCAGCTAAGCAGCCGGACAGGGTTATTAGAGTAAGGACTCTTGACCGCAGTTCCCTTTTCCGCTCCGCCGAAACCCCGTTCCGTTTCCACCCTATTCCGTACATTAACCGAGACCTCGCTGGGTCTCATGCCGGCCATGCCTGCGGGTCTCATCCTTAATCAACCTTTGTCCGTACGTTACCCGAAACCTCGCTGTGTGTATGTCTGGGGTCTCATCCTAAATCCACTCTTGTCCGTATCTTACCCAAGACCTTGCTGTGTGTATGCCTGGGGGTTCCATCCTAAATCCGCTCTCTCGTCCGTACCCTACCCAAGACCTCGCTTGTGTATGCCTGGGGGTCTCATCCGAACTTCCACCCTTACGCAATCCCTAGACTTTTATACTCTCCCGTTCACCGACCTTACAGCACCCGCACGTTGATTTTGCTACTTACGCTTTGCACCCGATTGCTGTGCCGTACCGTAGAGTAACGTATGATTTTGCTGTTTTTGCACGCGCTTGCTGTGGCTACGACACAGTAGCGTAAGGTAATAGTTAGGGGTGAGAGTTTTGAGGTTATTGTTATTTCTGTGAAACGTCAAAGTGTTTAAAGTTTTAGGGCAGTTCGGTAAATCTAAGTGATTATTTAACCAGTGTTTTAAATTCATTAAGTGCTGATTTATTCTGCGATGGAAGTTTTTTTAAATTGCTACTAAAGAAAAGCTTTTATGACTGGATTATAAATGGATGCAGACTTTTATAAAAAAAATAATATACCACTGTTCTAGAAATAAATGGATTTGGAATTCCAATTAGTAAAGCCCTTTACATAGAAATATTTAAAAGAGGTCACTGACATACTTTCTTGATTTCTTTGCCGAGACGAATGAAAGCAGAGAGCGTATATTTGGAATTTATAAAAATACAGTTGGCAAGCTTATGGCGGCAAATATTTAAAAAGGACTTAAATGTATAAACATGCGTTTTTAACAATAGTTAGTTTTATTTTTAGTAATTAAGACCTTAGTAATGATGATACCCAAAGCATTAATCTCCAAATAAAGAATAGTCAACTATTTTGGGAATAATATAAAAAATTTAATGATAGCTTTTAACTTCCTAAAGAGAAAATTGATTTTTTTGGCATCTAGTTTCAATTTTCGTTTAGTTTCATTTTTTGTTATTTGGTATTTGCTAAATTAATTATAAAAATGAAGTTGTGTTGTTATTATTAAAAAATTACTCTGTGTACCTGTTTTTATAGATCTCTATTAAAGCGACCCGTCTGAGAGAGTCTCGATTTGTGAAAAGTTAGACTTTTCACTACAGTATATTTAGCCGGAGCATTTATTTCAATTAAAGTTAAGCAAGTAGTGAGTTTTGTATTGCATTTTTATTACGATAGCATCTGTGTCTCATTTTAAACCCCCATAGTAAGATTTATATTAGTAGTATCTATACAAAATATTATTAAATTTACCCCACTTATTGCGGAGATATTAATTAGATTATTAGAATGAAAATTATTTAAAAAAAATTTTTTAAAGGACCTTCAGATGGAGAATTTTCTAAGAAACGAGTTGCCCCGATTATTAAACATAAATCCTGACATGTGGTTTCAGCAGGATGCAAGACTGGCCCGTAATTATTTAAATGAGGTGTTTGAGAATAGGTGGATTGGTCGAGCTGGTTCGCTAAACTGGCCTCCTCGATCACCCGATTTGATCCCTCTTGACTTTTTCCTGTAGGATTTTATAAAAAAAAAGTTATGGCGACTGTACCCACTAGAAAAGAATATGAAAAATCGTATCCAACATACTTGGCAACTAGTGACGCTTGAAATGTTACACCTAGTACGAAATTCATCTAGGAAAAGTGTGTAGAACTTAAAGGGGAGCTTTATAAATCATAAATAAATTAAAACGAATTGGCAAAGTATTATTTTTTATTTCTAACCTAATAATTCAATAATAATGCAATCAGTAGAGCAAATTTAGTACTTTGTGTATACATACGTAGTTTTTTACGTAAAATCGAATTTCAAAAAGAAAAATATATCATCCCATTTAAAATTCCAAAGTTACCCCCCACCTCTTAAAAATGAAAGGGGTAAAAATCTAAAAGCTACATCAAGATGTGCCCCGGGCTCCTTTCTACCAACTACCTGTCCCGAATTGCATTCAGATAGTCCCTGTCATTTTTGAGATGTCGCCGTGCAACACTTTAAAATCCTAACCTAGTATATCGGTCGACTTTAAACTAATAGTTAACTGCCGATTAATTTAATGAATCTCTCGTCTCTCAGGGTAGGTATTAATACCAATGATTAGTTAGACCAACCACCGTGTGCATTCGCAATAGCTACAACAATTACTCTCTTTTAAAAGAGCAGTTTTTTAAAAGATTCTATTTACGTGTTGATTGAAATTATTTTGAACAGCTGTGATTACAATAATTAAAATATAAATTATTAATTTTTATTTTATTAGCTATAGTTAATTACTATCTCAGCAAAACTGATAAACATTAACGGATACTCTACGTCGTTTACGACGTTTAAGATGTCGTTTCAATTGCTATAAATTTACGTAAAATAGTAATTAGGTACTTAAATACTCCTCTTTTACTATAGAAAGGAATATTTATAAGTAATTACTAGTAATTATAGATCACTACAAGCATAAAAAGATACAACCAGTTCCAATATTTATTTAAAGGAAATTGTGGCGTATATTCTGGTTTAGTACTACAAAACAAAATCGAGTAAAACTTGTCATAATTAATTTGGATTTTTATAAAATATTCGCCATCCATGAAATTGCGAAAATTACTCAAGACGGATGTGAAAATTATAATGTTATTGGCAGGATAAATATTTGGTCAAGGTTATGGAAAAATAAAAGGGGATTTATTTTGTGTTTATTACTTTAAACAAGACTAGACACAACGTGTATATAGTGCACAGGATACTAGTATCATTATCAAGTTATAATGCCTTATTGACAAAAAGGATCTTCTTTTAATTCTTTTTAAGGTTAAATAATTATGAAAATTATTTTTATTTGAAATTTAAAATTTAAAAACAAATTGTATTTTATTTGACGAACAACTTTATATCAGAACACACTTTAACAAAATTCTTCTAATATTGACATTTCACATAGCCTAAAATTTTTTTATTTTTAACATAATCAATGTTCAAAGTTAACCTCACAAATTTCAATATTAGGAACAGCTAAAAACGCACTTTGTTTCTCTGATAGAAAATTGCTACTTAAGTGTTAAAAAATGAAATCCCTTTATACACTTTTTAAGAAAAAAATAACTGAAAAATTTCAACAAAACAAAAGAATCTTGACATTTCATAATTAACATAACCAAATTATTGTTTATAAATTTTGATTAGCGTAAAAACTAATTAGACTATATTTTAGAAAATAAAATTCTGAATACAATGATACACAACACTAGTCAAAAACTAAAATTATATCCTTAAATTTATTGTCGACCAAACATATCACCATTAATATTAAAAAAAAGCTTAATTACATACAAACACTTTTTTACACGTTCCTATCATCACGAAGCTAAGCATTACATCCTTAATAACATTATCTGAACGTTTATAGCGATAAAAACTTTTGACTTAAAACCAAACTGCATAAAAATCACTTGAACGTTAGAAAAACGCAGCTTGTGAAAATGTTTTTCTGTAATATTGTAACGAGTGCAACGCATCGTCTGGTCCGGCCGTCAATGGGTCGTGGAACATTCCGGAGCGGCAGCGCAATGCACTCAACCTTCTAGTGTATTCTAGAAATACATGGTATGTTCGGGCGACTTCTGGAACGTTTATAGGAGGGTATAAAGTCGGCTTCGCGGAGAAAAGAGGCAGTCAACAGCGAGCCATTAACTGTGTTTCACGAAATAAATAATAATTGTCAAGATAAATGTTGTATTAGAAATTCATAGTCTGTAAATAATAGTTTTTAATGGTTTATAATCATAGCGTTAATTTATAGTGTATTCATTAGTGTATAGAAATAAATATTTGTTTGTGAATAGACGATTTAAACAGCACTTGTGTTATTATTTGAGAAAGAACGTTACAATATTATCAACAAGATCTAACCTTTACATTAGTATGTATGCAAGTGTATTAATTTTGTGGTGATAACGTTACTCTTCAATTTTCCACAAAAAGAATGTAATAAATAGCTTTAAGATTATAAAATTTTATTTTTCAACAAGGTAAATTGTTATATATTTGCATAAGCCCGCAGAACAACATATCTTGTCTGTTCCAGATGATTTACAACATATAAAAATGGAATAAACTTTACTAAATATCAAACGCTTTCAGTAACGGAGGATTACTAAGCTCAATTTGTTATTCATTAAAGGTGCTGTGTGTTTGTATTTGTATATCTCAGGAATTTCTAAAATATGTGTCTAATTTGTGTATGTTGTTGTAAAAGTGTAATGATAAGCTTCTGGAGCCTGGTTAGCCAGGTAACGGTTAGTAGCAATTATTATATTATTATTATTTGATGTTTTCATTCCGTTTCTTAGTTTGGGGCCGTCTCAGAAAAGAGCTGGATTCCAGGACGCGAATCGATACTAATAAAGTCTATCCCGGCAGCGACCACCAGATCACCAGATCGTTGTTTAAATGGAGATTGTATCGCCATGTGCTTCTTCCTGGGTAGTCGCATTGCATTGTGGATTTGATGCCGTAAGGGAAACCTTGCGATGGATCAGCAGTTTGAGTCACTTCAGTGACATAAAGATTTATGTGTATGGCCGGCCTCAGGATGGCTATTCCAGCGATTACATTAAAAAGGGCGTTGATGAGAATATAGAGCCTCACACGCTATACTCCACCTCCTAGTTGGTATTAGCTGGGGCTCTACTTTAGGGTAGAGTGCAGACGGAGCTCTGTGAGGGCTCATCAAACCTTAATATGGTAGGGCGGGGCGGCTAAATCCTGGGATATCCTAAGCAGACCTAGTTTCCAAGACTCCGACGTGTGAGCAAGTAAATAGCTCCGGCACTAGCCTGGAGAGCTAGTAGAGGGTGTATAGGCAACTTCGCTTCCACCAGTGAGCTATTGGTAGCTCTTAAATGGTAACTTAGTTCGTTGTTTCCAAAGGGGGACCGTGGTCATAATAAGCAAACGCAGGTGGGCCACGTTAAATAAAACTTTGATATCTGTTATTTATAAGAAATTTTAAGGGGGCGTTATTGGCGCAAAATATTAGCGTCAAAATATAGCTCACGTTTTTCATTCAGTTTTCTTCTAATAATCGTTGTTTTAGCAAGATAACGTTTGATGTCGATTGCTAAACTGTCAAGGTAGTGTGGATCATAGTTTGTAAGGAGTAGATATCTAAAATAAATTTTATAATCGTAGTCGAACATCGCCAATTTTGTACAATTAACGTTTTCTAAAAAATAACCAAACTAAACATAATACTGTCATTATAACACTGTTTAATAGCAAAATCTATGACAATGGATAAATGTTTTTGCTTACTTATTTAGTATTGATTGAAATAAAATAGATGTACACGGCGCAGAAATTTAAATATGGCAGCACGAAAATCAGTCATTTTTAGTTGAACACTTCCTTCTGCACCAGAAAGCGTTGGGTAGTAATATTCGCGGGACATTTAAAAGTAATTTAACTTTCCTCATCTTTTAACTATTATTTAATAAATTCCTGAAGTAAATGTTGTTTTTCTTTACTTAAGAACATGTGACGGTTAATTTTTGAATAAACTATTTCACTCTTAATCAGTCCTGATTAATTTCTTAAAACGAATATACCTATATTTTTCAATGTTTTAATATAGTAATAATACTTTTCCTTTTCTTAAATCCAGCAAGAACAACTAATATTTTTAAAGATATTTAGCAGTTTTATATTCCCCTTTTTGATTTAAACTACCTTAAATCATTCCTTGGCATTTAAAAATTAAAGATTTCAGTTAAACTTAAAATATTTTAAAAGTTCAAGCATGTCTGGCAACACTGTGAGCAGAGAACTGCGATGCGATCAAATAATGTTTATATTTACATTTTCAAATTTTGGTTTTAAAGAAATTAATTCCGTTTTGCGGACCGTAGCGCCATCTTTAGGTGTTTAAAGTTTCTGAAGCTTCCTATTATTAACACAGGCGGCGATAACGCGCCCTTAAAGGTAGAGTCACTGCATCTAGTCACCTAGACCAGCTGGTCGATCAGAGTAACGCAAACCGCCGCCATATTGGGACAGAGAAGGGTGATTTCTAATAATGGACAAATTAAAACCACGTTTTACGTGTTTGACATATTAATGGTTTGATCTTTCAGAATAAGAAAAACCTTTTAAAGTAAACGTGGTTTTGATTAAATTCAATACAGAACAAATAATGAACAATATCGAGCTTCGTTTGCCCCAATATGGCGGCGTTTTGCGGTACTCTGATCGACCAGCTGACCTAGGTGACTAGATGCAGTGACTCTACTTAAAGGCAAACTAAAATTGTTTAATAGTTAATAGGGAATAGTGGGTAATTTCCAATATTTACTAATTATTTTTTGTTGCTTTTAAGAAGCTTTAAAGATAGGTTATATTTTTATTAGTTAATGGGGAACTTATTGTACGTCTGGTCTGCTGAAGATAACAGTCTCGGTGTTGAAACACGTGTACAGAGTGATTAAAAGTGTGTGTGGTGAGGGTGAAATACAGCTTTAGCAACTTATTGTACGTTTATTAAATTATTTTTTTGGGTTTGTCAAAGTTCTTTGTGCATAAAACAGAGTTAGGTTTAATCTTTATTGGGACGTGCCAATAAATATAGGTGGCGTTGCACAACATCAAAATGTCTACGATAGGCGATAGTTAATGACGTAGTTTTTAGCATTTGTTTTTGCTATGTTGAATTGTAAAGGTGATTCTAATTTTGGCAGATTAAATTTAATATTCGTGTTAATATTTATGATAGTTCTAAGTAGAATATTTAGATTTTATATAATTTTTGAAATGTCAGTAATACGAATCTGACCGGAAGCTTCAGTTTTTGCTTTTTATTTCTATGCTGACTATAACAGTGAAAACGGGAGCTTCCTAGCTGTAGCCGTTTTCGAGATACTCCAAGTCCTCCGTACTCTTCCTGTTACAATAGGCTTACGTTGAGTACCATTCATAGATTCTTTTCAATAATATGTTTACTGTACTGTTAATCATACATATTGCAATATAGCCACCACATTCTTTCGACCGCATAATTTATGTTAACAAAATACCGCAAGATTGCAGATCGACCTTTGCCGCGTCCTATTGAAGTTGAAAGTTTAATGTCCACTTTTTCAATAATGTACTTATGCAACCTAACAAAAATTCTATGCTAAATACCAGAACCAAAAACATCTGGCAAATTTTAAAAATGAAAAAAAAACATGGATTGCTATTGAGGCACACCATAGAGTCACTAGATCTAGTCACCTAGGCAACGCTGGTCGATCAGAGTACCGCAAAACGCCGCCATATTGGGCAGAAAAAGGTATTTTTAATAATGGACAAATTAAAACCACGTTTTACGTATTTGACATATTAGAGGTTTGATCTTTCAGAATAAGAAAAACCTTTTAAAGTAAACGTGGATTTGATTAAATGCAATCAGATACAAATAATGAACAATTTTGTGCTTCTTTTGCCCCAATAGAGAGACGTTTTGCGGTACTCTGATCGACCAGCGCGGCCTAGGTGACTAGATGTAGTGACTTTAGCACGCCAAAGCCTGACCTGCATTCTAGCGGAATTTTATAAAAACTAATTATGAGGTAGGATAATTATTGTCAAATTGGAAGGCTGGAAGGTTATATTACAACTAAATATCATCTCATTGGTTGCCTGCATAATCATCTACCGCATATCGAAGTCATTTTGTTTAATTTTGTTGCTCTACAACGCCATCTATATTTGTTGGCGCATCCCAATTTAAAAGATTAAGCCATATTATTATGATAAGTCATATTGCGTTACTTTTGCCTCACCCATATATTCCGCATGAAATTATTTTTGACAACTTTCTTTTGGGACAAAACAGTTAGAATATTTTGTTTAGCTTTAAATTAAAGAACCGCTGTAATGACTTGCAATAAAGATTTCAAAGATGGTTTGTTTCTTTATCTTATGTTTCTTTTCGTGGTCTTTTTTTTCTAGAAAGCGCCAGCCTTAAGTATCGCGTATTGTCGAGAAGGAAGGACTACTAATAAAAGCAACAGGTAAGATGATAAAGAAACCAACAATATCTTTATTCATTGTCTAGCGTGATGGACTTTCACCCAAGAGGTCCAGATTCGACTCCTGGTAGCGGCAGATCTGGTTTTCTGCAGTTTTTCCTGGTTGGCCCCAAAAAAAATGATCAAAGAATAATTTCATGCGGAATATATATCTTATAGGGTCGATCTTTTCACCTCCTTGTAACTTTATCTGGCACGTAATTGTCATAGATACAATTGTAGAAACAATTGTAACCATAACAAATAATCTCTAAATAAATTTAACAAGAGATGAAAAGATCGACCCTTAATCGATTAGTTTTTCAACCAAGAGCTTTGAAAGAAGTTGCTTTTTAGTAGTCGCTCCCTTTATGTAATACGCCGTCTTTAAAGATAAATTGAGACACAAAAATAAAAGTATCAATCATAATAAAGGTCAGTTTCTTACCTTTATGTGAGTAGAAATGGGAAAACATTCTTTTGTATCATAAAGAATAGCTTTGACAACCCTAGCGATGCTGAGTGCCATACCCCAGGATCCGCAACACTTCAAACGTTCAATTTCAGATTCGCTAAAACAAAAAAAAAACTAAACTAAACAAAACGCTATAAAGCTCTTAGTGCCATAAATCTCGACTTATTTAACATTATCTATTACAACAATAAATTACGCACAAGAACAAGTATCAAAGAGCCAAAAGGGGGACGGGGAAGCGCGTCAATTAAAGCGTGGCCCGGAGGTGTTATCTCAGCGGGACAACATGGTGATTTACGAGACAACCTACACTACTAGAAGCATATAACCGCGATGGAATTCGTATGGATAAAAATGCATAGATTTTTTAAAGAAAAATTATATATTCACCTTTCGACCACCTGTTTGTGGATGTCGGTCCAATCCTCCGGGTCGTGCTCCGTTCCAAGGTCACGATTGATGTCCCTTAAACGAACTCCAGAAACGCTAACTCCCGACCAAACTGGTACTGCATATAGAAAAATCATCAGTAAATGACTAAAAGAGTATTTCCACAATAAGAGCTTTAAAAGTTTAACGAGACCGTAAAACAGTGCAAAAAGGTGTGTTTCGTGATAAAATATGGAATAACAAATAAGTTAAAAACAAAAAAGATTGTAGAATACTACCTCAAATTGTAGGTTATGTAGGGTAACAATGGTAGTTTTAGCAGTACTACTATTATTATGGTAATTAGTATTTGCTTCACTAGAACTTACGGTACGAGTACGACTACATTTATGGTTTGTCAATATCTAAAGCTGAGGAGATACAAAACACATAAATGTCAAGTGTTTGTTGATCTTTATTTTCTTTACTATAATGATTTTATTAGGATTTGACAGGGGATACATGTACCCTGCTGAGCTTCGATGGTGGTACGAGATTGGGTTACTATAGTATATTGGAGAACACCTCGAAACAACAAGCCTGGTTTACTATACGGAATGTAACATCATTTTGATTTAGCTTCACAGTACGTGATTTTACCATTAATCCTCAGGAGAAAACAATAGCAGAAACTTCGTACTTATCATTTGTTACCGAACAATTATCCTGCTTAGAAGCATACAAAGTATTCCGTTTACAAGACTGCAGCACTTACTTGCGTTAGAACAGTCTCGCAATGTCGTCTATCTTTGTGAGACACTTTGATAAACAATTGAAAAACGCAACTTATTAGTTAAGTCACAGTGTTTACACAATATTATTACATACTAAATATTTATTTCATACTGTCCGGGAGATACTAATTTCCCGGGAAAAATCCAATCCCTAATCCAACGAATTTTTGGAAATATCTAATGCCTAATTACAAAAAATATTTAAAACAATCTCATCCTTAGTCCCTAATCCTAAAAAATATTTTAAAAAATTCAATCTCCCAACTCCTAATCCCATATTAATATATAAAATATTTTGAATTGATCATTAAGCAGTTTATGTATTAAAAAACTGGAAAACAGTCGTTAGACAGCGTACCCAAGTAGCATCTAAGTAGAGGTAACTGAGATCGGAACTTTGATTGAGTAGCTGTTACGTAACTACAACTAGATTTATGACTTTATAGGTTTAATTACTTCAATTTGAAATATTTTAGTAATTATGTAGTTACTTCTACTATTTATTAGAACAATGTAGTTCAATTACTTCTAAGTAGCTTTTTAAAGTATGTTGAACGGTATTGCTACTTAGTATAATTACTTTAATGTTGTTGCAACTTTAAGTGATATTATGATTGTAGCAGTAACTTGCCCGAAGCTACTTTAAAGTTTTTAAAACTTTAAAGTAGCACCGATCTGACCACCGGTCTGAAACCATTGCTTAACCTTTAAAGTAACTGAACTATACAGTAGTATTGAAAGTAAAACTTGCGTTTATGCTACCCAGGAGAATCACTTGAAAGTAATTTTCACTACTTATTTTGCATCAGAATTACTAGAAAGTTCCAGTTACTATTAAAAACTTACAATGAAGTGACAGTAACTTCTAAAGAGGCATATCTCCTGTAGATTAGTTTGGAATTTGGAGGTTAATTGTGTTTTTGCAGTGGTAGTAGTTTTGAAAGTTTTTAATAAAAATGTCAAAGGCAAATGCAATAAGAAAAAAGAAGAATTTTAGATATACGTCCATCTTTTATAGAAAATTAAAACAGCAGTTAGGTGAAATCAGTGGAAACAAAATCAACTGTTTACAATACAAAATAGAAAAAAATAGGGATGAGATCACTGGTAAACCATCATGTAGTAAACAAGGGTGAAATATATTCCCCTTTTTTCTTTCGTCCCTACAACTTTAAAATAAGTCATAATTAAATAATAATTGTTATTAAGTAGCAATCAGTATAAAAATATTGGTTGTTTGTTTACGATTGACGTTTAAATTTGAGGTTAAGTTCCAATGGGAATTTTGCAGTGACATTAGGAGCTAGAAAGTGGCTACGGAAACGTTGACGTCGTTTTATAGTAAGAGTCACTTGAAAGTTCCAGAATTTTTTAACTTATTTTATACTTCGTGGTAACAACAACCTAGAAGTAGAATTTGTTTAGTTCCCGTTACTGTTTATAAAGTGACACAAACTTTAGATACACATTTTACACTAACACATTTTAATACTACTTTAAGGTGACTTTTTCAAAACTACTCCAGATTTACTTGTAAAATGTTGAAGGCTATTAATCAATTTGCAATTTGTTGCAATTGTTAAAAAGTGTTTTACTATAACTCTCAATAAAGATAGCAAATCGATGCCAAATTGTGCCTTAGGAATAAAATGAAACGGTTTCTATCATGTTTCTATCATATTTTATTCAAGACATTTTTTATTAAAAAATATATTTAAAGAAGGCGCGTTGTTATTTCTCGATCTATCATCATTGCATTTAACAGAAAAGTTGCGATGGTTGATAATTTTGGTATGCTAGATTGACAAAGTAACGAAACATTTCATCTCTTTATGTATTATGTACATATTACAAATAAAATAGTAATCCATTTTGTGACACGACCTCAACATTAGTAGAGAAAGTGAAAGAATATTTGTTAAGTTGCAAGACTAAGAGAGAGCAAGACGCGACACGATGTTTCAAAGAGAAAACAAGTTCCACAAAAGTAGCAATTACTACGCCGACACGTTCCCGCTACGTAGCCTCTGGACAAGTTCCGGAGAGGTTACTACAACGTATCTGCTACCCGAGAGTTGTTCCCCATTTTGGTTCCAGGCACGTAACAATACCGTAGCAATTACGTTCTTGTGACCAACGGCAAAAACTTTATAGTTCCACCGGTGGTTGCTGGTACGTAGCGGCGACTAAAAATGCTGCTTGGGTAATGATCGAACGCGTTGCATCAGCTCCAATGCGGTGGTCGCATGTCTTCAAAATGAGGTCAATGTAAAGAAGTGATTTGAAAAAGCTGAAATTTGGTACAGTGCTAATTTATTGAATATAGTTTCTCAAAAAAACAATTTGATAGAACCGAGCTAGTCAGCAGTCGCTAGAAGCAGTCGCTACTTCTTTCTTAAAAAATTGGGGATTACCCAATCCTGGCTGTAAGTATAATATGTATTGTGTTTTACTTCGAGACCTAATAATCACATTATTACGTCACAACTGATTCAGCTGCCTTTCCAAAAACATCCTATACAGGGTGTATTACGTATAAAAAGCACAACAAATTAAGATATTTGTGATATTACTTTGATATTACTCTGTTCCGAAGTCAAAACCTCGTAGTTTCCTATTTTGAGTTAAGAATGTTGTGAAGTAAAACAGTATGCTCTGCTTCAATTGACAAATGCCGTGATGTATCATGATATCCTTGATTAAACCCGTTCTAGAGGTAAAAGTCAATATCTTGTATCTTGTTCTAATTTAGCACCTAATAGGTTTTTGGGTCCAGTTGTCTTTGCGTTCACTTGTCTTGAGCCAAGTTATCCCTGCGCCCACTTGTCTCGCGCTCAGTTGGCCGCGTCCACTTGACCGCGTCTATGCTATACGTAGTGTGCTTATGGTTCATTCGTGTTTCTAAGTTACATGATGTCTTTCGATAGATGCTCATAGCACTAGTGCCAAAATAAGAATAAATCTGTCACCGGTTCAATCTTAAGTTAGCCCCTGTTTTTGTTTTAAATTTATCATTTTATTGTACGGTGATGTATGGTATCGAATGAATGTGTTTTAATATTCAAGATTGTACCTATATTTGTGTAGAACTGGATCTAAATAGATATTCAATAATTATAGTTACTACTGCTATCTCCTTGTTCGCCAATAACAAACGCATGCAGACTATTTGAAGACACTCCTAATTTTGAAGCTAGAAGGTATCTGAATCTAGCAGATTCTAAAATGGTACCAGATCCAATAACACGGTGTGGAGGGAATGAGCTTAACTTCCATGCCACGTAGGTCAGAATGTCCACTAGAAAAGAAATATAAGAACTGATATAGCATTATTGGAAAATTACTTATTCGCTTACCAGGGTTAGTAGCAACGATTAAAATGCAATCTGGACTATGCTTTACCACTTGAGGGATAATTCCTTTAAATATTTCAGAGTTTCTCTCAACTAAAGCGGCTTTGTTTTTATCAGGACCAGCTCCAGCGGTAATAATGCAAATCCGAGAATCTTTTGAGTCTTCATATCCTAAAATTAAACTATGTTAACGTAATTGTAGATCTTTGATAAATAATTCTGATCAAAAGGCACTACAAAAGTAACTTTCATTTTGCATAGTAGTTATTTGAATATTAAGAGGGTATAAAGTGACAAATTTTCAAACAAAAGAGAAAAATTATGCATCACGGGAATTAGAGCGGGGCTATCTCTCGAAAGCGGCAATAACATGTTGTGTTAGAAATTCATACAAGATCTTATCCACAACAGCTGTATAGAGCAAATATTCTTAAAAAATATATATTTTATATGAAATAATTAAAACAGATTAGTAACAAGTTTATTATAATCTACCGGACAATTGTTTCGAGAGCTTAGATGTCATTATCCGGTAGATTATAATGAACTTGTGAAATATTTGCTAATCTGTTTTATTCATTTCATGATTATGGAGTTTTACCAAATAAGACTAGAAACAATAAACAATATATTGTATATCTATCTGAAAGCAGCACATTTAAAGCAGTCAATAGTAAATAAAATCAACCTACGCTGCTTCGGCATACCAATAAAAATTACTATGCTGTTGTTGATCGTTTTATGCAAATGACAACACTTTGCGCTCGTCTTCCATAGAAACAAGGGACAATAACTATTTGTGCAACAAGGGAGGAAAGTTGAACTTTTCCTCCCGAAGGTGGGAGGGTTTTGATTGATAAACACACGTGAAAAGAAAAGACACTTTCCTCCTGAATTGTCCATATGATTTTTCAACTGCCTTTAAAAAAATCTAAAACAATAAATTTTAATAAAAGGAGTAGCTATCTAAAATTTCGAATAAGTTTATAATAATGTAAGAGTTTAGTAATTTTTTATCTCTGCTTTTTATACTAACCTTTTCTGGCTTTTATGACGGCAAAGCAACAAATTTAAACATACAATTTAATACAATACTCAATTTAAAGTAAAAAATATAAATAATTATAAATAAACAGATATAAAACCAAAATGATAAGATAAGATAATTGAATTTGTAGGTTATGTTGATGTATACAAATACAAACTGCTGCTGTAAGATGAAGTGCAACATCACAATTTTATATTTCCCTAGAAAATATCTGTAACTGCTAGAAGATATTTTTTCATAAAAAAACTTCTTAATAAATTTTGTTGAAAATTTTGAACTAAATTTGTTAGGAAATTTACCATCGTGTCAGACGGCCAAAGTATTAAGTTGAAAAACTACTAGCTTAATAAAAGTATCTAAAACTTCGAATAACTTTATAGAAATGCAAGAGTTTAGTAACTTTTTTATCGTTACTTTCTATGTACTATCTTTGTCTGGTTCTTGTGACTGCAAAGCGACAAATTTAAATATATAATTTATTACAATATTCAATTCAAAGTAAAAAATAAAGCACTTTTCCTCCCTAGGGATACAAAGTAGATATTTTTCGTCTTTAAGGAAAAAATGTACCATTTTAATAAAATGAGCATCAAAAATTTCGAATAATTTTATAACAATGTAAGAGTTTAATAACTTTCTTATCTTTGATTTTTATATACTAGCTTTGTCTGGTTTTTATGGCGGCAAAGCGACAAATTTAAACATACAATTCAATACAATATTCAGTTCAAATAAGAAATAAAGCACTTTTCCTCCCTAGGGAGACAAACCGGATACTTGTCATCTTTAAGGAGAAAACGTATCGTTTTAATAAAAGGAGTATCTAAAATTTCGAATAATTTAAGAATGTAAGAGTTTAGTAACTTTCTTATCTTTGCTTTTTAAATACTATCTTTGTCTGGTTTTTATGACGGCAAAGCGACAAATTTAAACATACAATTCAATACAATATTCAATTTAAAGTAAAAAATAAAGCACTTTTCTTCCCTAGGGAGACAAAGTAGACTTTTCATTTTTAAGAAAAAAACGTACCATTTCCACCTTGATCTCTGGGAGCAAAATAAAGCTTTCTGCTAGGTAACAGAAAAACGTTTTAGTTTTAGGTTTACTGCACAGCGAAAGCGTAAAATTGCACTTTATATACATGTTGAAGAAAAAATTTTTATAGAGCACTGTAAGCTAAAAATCAGGCATTTAACAATGTTGCTCTAAGATGCCATCTATTAAAAAACTGAAAAGAAAGGTTTACAGGGAGATGAAAAAGGTGATTGTCAAAAACTCAGATTTTCATAGGTAAGTAGTCCTAAATGATCTTTCGACAACAACGCATCAATTAAACCAGCGAGTACAACTTGATATTCAACGTCTTTGCCGATGGATTCGTAATGGTGACATTTTTATCGTCGATCGAGATGCCCTTGAATTTATCGAAAACGTGAAATATTGTCGCTTCTAGGATTGATTCGAATGTCAGCAACGTACATTCAAGCCTACATACTCGTAACAAGTGCTCCTGTTACAGAATTTGTGTTAGAGAGAACTATCTTTGTATACGGTTTTCCAGGTATAAAGATGTTGCGGAACGTACACAGTAAAAAATGCAGTGGTGGTGAAAAACATATTTGGTGTGGTGAAATATCTGAGTGTAAATTTCTATACTCATGTGAATGAAATAACAACCAAAATTAACACGCAGCACCAGGCTTCTTATTCTTCCAGGAGTGTTATCTTAATTTAAAAATGGGTAAAAATAATGTTTTTGGTGTACAAAAATCATTTGAATTCAGTAAAGATACTCTCATTAGTGTAAGAGTCATCTTTCAAAAAATGTATTTCACTATTCTAGCGTGTTAACAACATTAAAGAGTGTTAATAAGATCCAACAAAACCGATTTCACCCTCGCGAGTGTCATCCACCGAACATCCACCTCCAACGCGAATAATCGCGATTGGACGTGAGCACTTTTATTTACTGTTTGTGTTTGAATGTAGTTGGTTCTCTTTGAAAGTGACAACAATGATTTTTAAGATTCAACTAGCCAATAAAAGTAAATATGCTAAAATAGAAGAGGATGCATCTTTCTACGATCTTGTGCAGTTAAGTAAGATTTTAAAACTATAATTTCCAGTCCTGGTTGTGTCTATTCAGCTTTTTCTTATGTAAAAGTTTTAGCTGCCATGTTGCTCC
This sequence comes from Agrypnus murinus, assembly GCA_929113105.1. Lineage (NCBI taxonomy): Eukaryota > Metazoa > Arthropoda > Insecta > Coleoptera > Elateridae > Agrypnus > Agrypnus murinus. Next base: position 69,372,324 of record OV816031.1, on the reverse strand, counting down.
ATTGTAATTTAAGCCATCATTATGCATAAATAAAAATAATAATGTTTACGTGAATTGTGGATAAATAATAGATAAAATTATTTTCAGATTTTTGGTTTACAAGGAACAATTTAAATGCAAAACCGTTTCTGGTTCCTGCTATGTAGTACCTAACCCTAAGTATGTATGTAATGAAATTATACTTCTATAGTTTAATTATTGCCGCGCTCTACGCATTGGTATAGTAGGTTGGTACATTGACGGCCGAACTCAGCTTAAAAAGATGGCGGCGATGGCGCACATGTGTTTATAAAATTATCACGTGTGATTTTTAAGAACTGACATTGTGATTAGTGACATTAAATGTCGTTTCTATAATTACCGGTAAGGTTTGTAATGTAAATTAGAATGTGTCAATAATAAATTTAATAAAACTTTAATTACAGAAACTCTGGTGGTCATGATGGTGATGGCTGGGTCATTTACCCTAATCATACAAAGGAGCTCATAGGTAATTGTTCAAAACGAATGTTGATTTCCTAGTAGTAAAGATTAACTTTTTTATTATTTTAATATTATCAGCCGTACTTATAGAAAGATTTACACGCGTGTAACATTAATAAACATTGTGTTACACGCGTGTAATTTATCTATAAGTACGGCTGTAAATAATAATATGTAAATAATATAATCTACAAATTATAACATTTTGTCTATAAGGTATTCTATAAAATTTAAATATTGTATCTATTATATTGTATATATTTTTATTTATTAATTCTGTATTTATATTTTAACCATTTATCTTTTTTAGGCCATAGGTTGATCACTTGCAGTTTTACAAATCAGTGTTGTGACAGGTGAGTCTGTATGAAATTTTCTTTTAATTGGATTTACTTTTCTTTCTATGAGAAACACTAGATATGCTTTATATACACTTGTTTCTATTTCCACAAACCTTATTCTGTGATTCACTTTATTTTCTTTTGTAGCTGCATGCTGCTTGGTGGTGTTATGCCCTTCAAGATTCTGCTGCTGTGGTACTCCCAAAACCGTTCTCTGGGCTGGATAGCTGTCAATACTGAAATGGTGAGGTCAATTTTCTTTTTATTTATTTACCTTTCTTAAATAGCATTTCTTGATTACTATTCAAGAAACATTATTGCTAACTTCTTCTTCACTTGTTGCTGGTTTCTTGAAAACAACCGTATGTAGGATACTAATTAATATTTTACGTTCTTCTCCTGTAGTTCTTTTTTAATTATTTTGACCAATAAACTATACACTATTAACCCAGGATAACTTCTTAAACTTTTATTTATTATTTTCTTTATAAATTATACATTTATTTACTGGACAAATTAATTTACAACATTACATAATTACATTTTTATCATTTTATTAAATTCATCTCCCCCTTTTATTTACATCACTACCCCTTGGTAACTTAATATTGTTTTTCTTGTAATTATTTTCCATATATTTTGATAGTTTATAATTTTATTTAAAAAATAGCTTGACCTTGATCATTATTTCAGTAATTTTATTATTGTCTATAAAGCAATTGTATTATGTACCTACTAACTGTATATGGTCGTCAAGACTATTTTTATATTGCTGTTAATAATGTTTGTAATGTTTTATAAACCTTTGTAACTAATACATTTTCTTTTTCAGATTTAACTGGAAGTGAAGATCCTGTAGATCCAAAATTGTTTTCCTGATCAAATTTTGTTACTATATACATGTATCCAATAAATAAATTAACTCAAACTTGAATAGTTTTAACAATAAATTCTTTTATTGTTGTAAATTCAATTCATAATTACAAATGATAAACACAAACAGTCAACTTTGAACTTTTTTTACATTGGGTAACAAAATTAAGAATTCATGATTTTCAAATAATGAAGGAAAATCATCACAATATGTATTTACATTGGATTATTTAGATTTAGAATGTATTTATATTTTGCATTTTGTTTTAAAATAAAACTAATATTTGTGTGCACTATTTTTTACCTTTTTCTGTTTTATCCTAAATTACAAAAAAATATCTCAACCAAAAAATAGAAGTATATAATTACACGAACAAAATAGTTATTTACACTCCAATAAATGACTGTAACCACTATAGTTGGTTCCATTTCCATTAAAAAAATGTTCCTTACCATTATAAGCAATAATTTTTACACAAAAGAATGGGAAATTAACACTCAGTTCGTGCATACTTTACACCCAACAAATGTTTTCTCAACAATATGGTTGTCATTTTTACACTCAGTGTCCATGACTTTAACCTGCATTGAAGGTTAAAGTTGTTATATATTTTACCACTTTTAAGACCAATGTTACTTACACTCGTCAGTGTGGATAAATAGGAACCACTATGGGTGTTATTTGAGTGTAAGATTTAACACTCCATTTTTTACTGTATACTCTATACGGTATAGAAAGGACCTATAAGTATTTGTAAACTTTTAAGTTGGTGCAAGATCCTTTCGTGTATCGTTCATGTAGCAACCATAGTTTGATAGGTTTGAGTAGTATATATACCAAAGTTGGGAATCATTAGTACTTAACGCAGAAAGAAGAAACCAATCACAAGTAAGTAATGTTGATCGGCAAAGTTGGTCTCAAAGTCAAATTATGTGAGGCGAAGAATAATGTCTAGAGTGCGTGATGCCTACAGTGAAACACGGGGGAGGTAGAAGACACAAATTACATATCTATACCATATTTTAGCAAAATATCAGAAAAAATTGCACATATACTAAGAAAAACCAACAATTATAAAATAACATTTAAAACCAACACTAACACTTTTTCATTTTTATTTAATGCTAAAGACAGAACACATGATATCATGAAATCGGGCATTTACCGTTTAAATTGTTCTTTTTGTAGTTCGGTATATATTGGACAAACACTTCGAAATTTTGACATAAGATATAAAGAACACGTACGTCATTACAAAAATAAACATCCTGAAAAACCGAATTACGCCAAACACCTTTTAGAACAAAATCACACAATGACTCCTCAAAATAATATTAAATTCCTACATTTTTGTAATAACAAACGCAAATTAGACATTTTAGAAGCCTTTGAGATATACAAACACAAACTCAGGGTACCTTTAATAAATGAACAACTTGAGCTCAGTAATTCTCCGTTACTGGAAGTATTAGATATTTAATTCTGATTATTATTATTTTATCTAGTTACCTATTTTTGTATCTACCTTAGCGACGTGTTTGTTTATAATTATACTACCTTTGATAATGACAGCATAGCTGTCGAAACAATATTGTCAAGTTGTATTTTAATAAAACTGTGAAACTTTTAATAATCTTTATTTATTTCACATTTATTATAAATGACGAGACAAGTTTCATGAACACCTTGTAATCGAGTTATTAGTGTTATATTGGTTCATTGATCATTTTGTTTTTAATTTTATTGTGCATATATAAATATGCAATATACTTAATAAAGATTCTTTAAAATGCTACAGAAAGTTATACTGAGATGTTTATAACAGGGCCACGTTTTCAAACTTGCGTGGGGGGCTCAATTAGTTGTTACGCCAACGATTACAGAACAAAATATTGGTGCAATTCATAGATTAACTATAATTTAAGATAAATTTCTAATTTAATTAATTAAAGAATAATATATAGAAAAGTTATCACCCCGACTGGAACTCGAATCAGGACCTCCTGCTTTCCGGGCAGTAACACTACCACTGAGCTATCCAAGGCGACTACCAGCAGAATTAAGTTAATTGACTATATCTAGTTCATATGGAAATTGTCTCCTTGGATAGGTCATTGGTAGAGTTACTGCCTGGAAAGCAGGAGGTCTTGATTCGAGTCCCAGTCGGGGTGATAATTTTTCTACATGAATTTACATACAAAATGTAATTCATAGATTAACTAAATGTATGAAGAATCAACACATAGTTAAAAGAAAATGTCATGTTAAAAACCTCTAGAGGAAGCGGAAAATACATATTTAAAAGTGCAACGGGTTTAATTAAAGAGCATTCCATTAAATTTGTATGACCGTTGTAGGATAAAAATAATTTTTAATTATTCTATTAACATAAAATTGCTATACATTCCCAGATAAAGCTGTAACGGCAATTTGCATAAATTTCAGAGCTTTCCATTTAACATTTTTGGAAAAATCAATTGCTACCACCCACTTTAAAAACCTTCAGACTTCGTTTTTATAATCCGAAGAAAAAAGATGCAAATGCAAGGATTGAGTTGGTGATTTTTTCCGTCTCTTTTATATTACATGCGAGTGTCTAGACAAACTCGAGAAGATTAATGCTGATTAACGGAACAAGTACTTCTGAAGAAAGAAATGATATCCAATTCAAATGGGGCGAGTGGTAACACAGCTAATACGGTGAATATCTCGAGAAGCCAGATGCGCATAGTTTCTTATACTAGTATCGAAAGTCATTACTTGCTTTAACGAGGATTGTAAAGTAAAATTTTTAATATGGCGTGTTCAGAAAGTACCTGAAATTTAATATAACATATTACGCAAAAAGTACAAACAACAGCATTTGTACCTAGCGATCGTTAGTGATTCTGATGATTTAATTAGGTTGGAACGCTCGAGCATTTGACAGCGGTAGATAAAATGCTGAAACTTATTGTGTCGTTATATTGTGATTGTTATTAACAACAGAGATGTTCCATAATTTACGTGTACATTTAAAACACTGTTCTTCACGAGATGCTTCTATCTGGAGTTCTAACCGACCCATTTTAACCTTCTCGTGTATATGTATGAAAATAATTGTCAAAGTACGGTTTTCATTCGTCCTTTTATTTTATTTTTGTAAAAGAGATTTTAAGCAATTTCATGAGAGTCGATAGTGTGCGCTAGACTGGTAGCGCTTAGGCGGAACAACCGTCAGCCAAAGCTCTGCCGACCGTTTAATTTCTCTGTTCCTACAAGCATATATATAAAAGTCACTATTCACTGCACATTGTAATATTACGTAAACTATTAACTTCCTCAATTTCTCGTTCTAGTACATTCTACTAGCGAAGAAGAAGAAATAAAAAATAATCCTTAATAATTGTAATCATTATTAGGTATATTATAATATTCCCTTTTTGTAATATTTAAATGTAATAATATCTGAACGTTATAAGTTGCCGTAAACTCGAAGGTTACTTTTACAGTAAGATAGTAGAAGTGTATTTTTAGCGAGACCTTGTTCTTATTTGGCACGTGAAACCTTCAAATCCTTGTCTAAATAGTCAAAGGTCAAGTTCAAACAAAGAAAGTCACCTACGCTTTAGGTTATAATATAAAATAATGATTCGAGCCTGAATCAGTTGAGTTTGAATAGCTTCGAAGCACCAGCCGTCAACACTGAAAGTGTAGCGAAGCATCTTGGCAATTGTAGAATTAATTTGTCGACTTGTCGAATGATAAGGTATAGGACATGTCCTTCCAAATAGGACGTTTGGTAACCCTACCGTTGTTTCTACTACCGTTAGGAATCTGGACTGGGCCAAAAGTAGGTACTAACCAGGACATAGTACTTTTATTTTATTTGTAATTATTTAATTTACTGTGATTTACTAGCAGACATTACTAGGAGCTAACCATTTTTTAAGGTAAATCAATCGCAAATAATGTTTTCTTATTACATTGTGGCATAGAGTGCTTTTTAATTCGGCTTGACCGTGCTTGGCTTATATGTGTTTAGTACGACGGCAGGAAATCTGAGTGAAGAACAAAGGAAGTGAGTTATAAATTCCTAAACCAGTATTAGAAGACTGAAAATACCTAGAAGGTGAGCAAAATGTAACAAGAGGTACTCCACCAACACTACCAACACCTGTGACAATTTATTGTTTCAAATATTTCTTGTTTATCATTTGATGGAATGATTTCAGTGGTTAATGCATCGAAATCTGGACGTCTTCGAATGTTTGTGATTAAGAAGAATAAAATCAGAGTCGCACTGACCAAATTCCGAAAAAGGCCATGCGGCGGGCATCTCAATCTATCTATACCGAAGACTCCCTTGCAACGCTTAATGCGTAAGCTGATTAAGTGTAGATTCAAATCATCAGCATCGGTTGCAATTGTGTGACTAAACCGAATAGCTGATTAAGCAGCAGTAATCCAAAGCAAAGGTGTCGCAATCTGGTGGATGGGAGAAGGCAGCCGATATCGTGGGTAGAAAGAGCGCAGGAGGGTGCTGTTGGTGTTATCTCTCATCGAACTGTTCGAGAAGTTTCTCAGTTTCCAGTCAGCTTTAACCACAGCGACTTGATGACTGTTGACCTAGAGAGCACAGTGTACGGTGATCCAGGGAGTGTAATATGTGTGTTTGTATGCTGGATTTTAAGTGGGTATAGATTCTAAAAGGAGCGTTGTGAAAGCATGCCATCGAGATCTTCAGAAAGTAAGTTTATTAGTGCGGAGTTAGCCAGAAATATGATGGGGGGAAAGAGGTTTTCTTGTAATCGTTCTTATTACGGGACAGGATGTACAGAGAAGAAGTAAAACAGACGGTTTATTTTGTTCGACCGTCCGGTTCACATATCACCCTCTCAAAAATTCTAGACGTGCATCTACCAGAAGAATCCCGGCCAAGTCACACATTTCCGCTGAACGATGTAGATGGCCCAGGCCGAGAGATCTGCTGCATATGGTTTTCTTCTTCTGTTGGAGACTTCTAATCACGTCAGGGAGGGTCAGAAAAGAAAGTATGTCTGTAGTCAATCACGGATCGGATGAAAGTAGATTTTATACGTGTGGATTAACGTCCTCGAATGATGAATAAAATAACACGCTTACGCGGACCGTGTTTCACTGGCCTCACGTGTTTCACGTGGTTCACTCACCTCCTACCACCAGAAGAGCGTTGTTAAAAAAGATATCCTTAGATACACTCGACGTCAGTTGAAGCTGGGAGCTCTACTTCGAGAACAGTTCCTAACATAGGTGGCCTGAATTTCATCGCGAACATATAATCAGGGGAGCCTATAATGGGCGAAGTTTCGGCTCTGTCAAGGTGCCAAAATAGCGCGCACTGTCGACTTTCAATCGGCATGAAAACTGTCAATCTGTAACATAAATTAAAAGGGCGAAGCAAAACGCTACTTTGACAATACTTACAAATATATACACAAAAAAGTTTACATTGCAATGTAAACCTTTTTATGGCAATGCATTGCGATAAAAATAGTTAAAATCGGTAGTTTAGAACTTCAGAAATAAGCAGTTCGTGAAGACCCATAGCTTTTTAATTACATGTGGCAAAAAGTATGGAACGGCTTTCACGATCGGGGCTACTTTTGGAACACTTCATTTAAATTCATTTAAAACTGATGTGGACGATGTTGCCAAGATGTTATTTTTTTCGGAAGTTTTGCAAATGTTTGTATTTTAAATAGAACACTCTGTATATTTCTATTTTCTTGAGTTTCCTCAGTAATTCTACATATAATTTGTATAGCATTTTCTATACCTAAGTTTAGCCTTTTTCGTGTAATTTTAATATTTTTAACTTCATAGGTAACATTAAATCGGGGCTTTCAATAAATAATAAAGTGGAGATAGGCCTATTAATAATTCGGATTTAGTCTATAAAGTTAAACATGTTAAAATATCTCGAAAATGGTTGGTAAGATTTCCGGAAAAAATTAGGATCTTGGCAACACTGCCGACATCAGTTTTGAATTTATATAGCGTATTATCTAAATGAAGTGTTTCAAAACTCGTTTGGTTCATTATGTGGCAGGTAGTGCCACTTTGCGGGAATCACTTCAGAGTTTCCCACGTCTCTAGTTCACGGTGGTCAAATATGAGAATGCTGCAGTTGACAAAAACAAAATGCCGATAAACTAAAACCTGCAGTAGTTATTGAAATATCTATTAGATAGATTAATTTAAATAACGTACAATATCTGATTATGAACCCTGTTATTGGGCGATACCTAAAATACCTTATGGATATTTTGAGAACAGTGTTCCACCAACTATTATTTCATTTTCCGCCTGTTTTTTTATTAATTTCACTTGACGTCGAAACAAGTTCAAGTTTTCAGTCAAACCAAGAACTCACAAGTTCATAGTTTCATCCAAAAAACTAAATTAAAGATGGATTTTCAAATGGCATTGCTATGGTAAGGATAGATATCAAAAAGTTTTCTCAAATGTAGAACTTTTGATTAAGTGAAATTTCCAAGAAGATAGCTTTCAGAAAGAAAATGTTAATTCAAAATCTGAAGTTTTTAGCACACTTAAATTATGATATGGTTAGGTATTGACCAAGAAACCGTCCCGGTTAGGTTTGCTCAAGATATATAAAACACTGGTAGATCAACTCCCCTATGCTTGCCATGATAAATTTTTCACCCAAAATTGAAACGAGATCATTAGTTCGAAAGTCGCCGCTAGATGCCGCAACAGTGAAACGTGAGTGTCAAACCAAACCACATGTGTTAACCTTCAAAATTTATTAAGCTTTTTTAATAATAATAAAATTTATATTTTTATTATTGTCATTCGAGAATTTAATTGATGTTTCTTATGCAGCTTTGTTTCTGTTTATTATAATTAACAAGCCAGAATTAATAAAAAATAGCGCGTTCTCAAATATACAGGTAAGTATAAATGAACAATTATTTCTAAACTAATTTTTCTGGTTTGTTTTCGATAGCAAAACGCCATTCGTATCATGTGATAAATTTTACCAGTAAATAGTTTGATGTTTAATTGTTCTATTAAAATTGCTCTTTTTAGGGATTCCACCTTTCTGTAATGGTAATGGAGTGAAGGCCGTTATGTATTTCTCAATCACAATATAAGGTATTTAGAAAATCAGTTGTCAAAATGTAATTTTTAAATTTATCATAAAATGAAATCGCTTTAATCTAAACCTCTTATATTTTCAGGGACATTGCATGGATGGTCTTGTACGGATTCTCATGGAAGTGACTGAGGTTCTTAAAATAACTTCAAAATTTGGTTACTAGAAAGAATTTTGTTTCCAAAATATGAATATGTCTGTACTACAGGGTCAAACCAATCTTTACGTACATTACATTTATGTTTAGATTTTATTGTAATAGTGATCGATGTCGACTTCACTTTCCTTGCCAGACCACAATTGGTCTGGTATATCATTGACTTCGTTGTTTTTTTTTTTTTTTTTTTTTAAATTAGGCGGTTTCGACTGCCAAGGTCATTTTACCGCCATACTAGGATGTCTGTTAATTACAGACAGATATAACATTCATCAATTTATATAGACTAACAATATGTAGTTAAAATTACAATAATAAAAATACAGTAACGTTATAAAATAGACAAAATAGACAAAATAAATAATAGACAAACAATAATTTCTTGTGTAAAGGCAAGAAATGGTGTATATATGTATAATGTTCGTATCACAGATTATATCACATATGCTATAATTCCAGCCTATATCATTTCTGTACAAAGAGTGTGTATCTTATCTTCTAACTACAACTTCGATAGTAAATGTGTTTCTCGTAAATAGGTCATTAAGTTTTTAATATTAGGTTTGTCATTTTTTAGTACTTCTTCCATTGTCATAGCTAGGTTTGAAGTTCTCCGAAGATATTCATAATCTCTGCAATGCAGTAGGATATGCTGTACTGTTAAGGGAACTTGACAGGTAGCACATTCTGATCTCGTTTCTCCACTCAGTAGATAAGAGTGTGTAATGCGTGTATGGCCAATCCGGAGTCGGCAAAAGATCACTTCTTCTATTCGTCTTAAACCTGACTGATATATACAACCTTTGACAGATGGACAAATTGCTTTTAATTTGTCTGTACTCTGGTCCCACGATGACTGCCATTTTATTTGGCACTTATTGCGAGATGTTTGGGTAACGCGAACTAATCATGAACTAAAAGAGCTATTCGAGGAACCGGACATAATAGGATTTGCAAGATTTCAGAGACTTAGATGGTTGGGGCATATAGAGAGGATGGCGGAGAATAGAGCACCAAAAAGGATATTTGAGAGTAGTATAGAAGGTAGCAAAAATCGTGGAAGACCCAGGACAAGGTGGGAGGAGGAAGTAATGAAGGATATAAGGCAGCTCAGCATGGACAACTGGAAGAAGAAAGCAAGAAATAAAAAGGAATGGAGAACTCTGGTCAATCAAACCATGGGTCTTCTAGGCTCGCAGTGCTAATGTACTATATGTGTGATTTTCAAGGTACTTGTACTGTGGTTCTCTCTAAAAATTAAGCTTGCTTAAATGATGTGAGAGGTACAGCATTTTCAACAAAACACCCCAGACAATTGTTTCGTCCTGCCCTTGAAACCTTGTACCTCCCAGCCTGCGGATTCTTTATATACAAGTCTTGAAAACGTTTTCGAAAAACGCGTTAAAGATAGTAATTGAGATAGTAAACTTCAAAATGGCACTTCATGTTTGCCTTCTGGTCTAAAAGTTGATTGTGATACTTACGAAATTAGAGGCAGCTGGATGCCATATGGAGAGGTGTACTGGTCCAGAAATGAAAAGGCTTTGAATATAATTAAAAAACATAAAAGTCATTCGACTTTATAAGCAAATTATATTATGAGTTCTAATCTGCGATGTTAATAGATTGTTTAATACCTAAATAATTACTTTATTCCAGTAATCCTTTTTAGTAAAACAAACCATCATGGAATAAATAAACAGTATACGCTAGGTACTGTTTATGAGCTGATAACGGGAATTTGTAATAAACAATCTTTCTTATTCTATGCTTGCCAATAAAATATCTCGTTCTGGCTTATAGCTATGATTGTTATGAAGAATACCTAATTCTCATCAGTGTAAATAGTTTATTGCGGTTATTAGATTATTTATTACAATAAAATCAGACTGCAAAAGACAATTATGTATGCATAACATTTTTAGGTTCTTTAATGGCATTCGAAACTAAACAGAAGATTAAATCCTACTTTTAATCCTAAATTAAAGTACTTAAAAGATGTACGGGCGATTTTTACTGTTAAGCTGAAGACACCACCGACAAACGTTTGATAATAAATATAATCAGTTGATGAACGCTTACCTTGATGTAATCGTTTACAAGACTTGACTTTGACCAATATTCCTCTTCGGAATTTTCTGTCAACTCGGCAGGCTAAAATACATATCGCATAGGTATCACTTTATATTGTTTTGGTTATCTCAATGCTTGGCCACTTTTATTTACTACTTAAATTGAAGCAAAATATAACAGGGCCGTATTAACAATTAGTATTGCAAGCAATTTTTTCGATCGATGCCTCGCCTTTAAATACGATTTTACATAAGAAATTCTAAATCGGCACCTTGCTCATTGCAAACCTGAATCGGCACCTTCTTCGCATGAGCTATCGATATAATATAATTAAGACATTTAATACTTGTATACTATGTTTTATAGCTAGGTTTGAAGTTCTCCGAAGATATTCATAATCTCTGCAATGCAGTAGGATATGCTGTACTGTTAAGGGAACTTGACAGGTAGCACATTCTGATCTCGTTTCTCCACTCAGTAGATAAGAGTGTGTAATGCGTGTATGGCCAATCCGGAGTCGGCAAAAGATCACTTCTTCTATTCGTCTTAAACCTGACTGATATATACAACCTTTGACAGATGGACAAATTGCTTTTAATTTGTCTGTACTCTGGTCCCACGATGACTGCCATTTTATTTGGCACTTATTGCGAATTGCATTTTTAATATCATTTAGTGTTATGACTTTACTGACATTTGGTGTTTGCTTACTTGCAAACTTAGCGGCTTTATCTGCGTTTTCGTTGCCAGGAATGCCGATATGACTTGGAATCCATACGAATATTACCTGTTTATCTTGATTTGCAAGTTCATATAGGAGCGACTGTATTTTACGTACAATAGGTTCTTTTGAGAATTTATGTTTTAAAGCTAGGAGTGATGACATAGAGTCAGTGCATATCAGGTACGTTGAAGATGTTAATGTCCGACAAACCAATAACGCTTTCAAAATAGCATATAGCTCGCAAGTGAAAACGCTCGCAGCTTCAGGAAGGGACCAAGTCATTGTAATTTTTTTAGTTACTAACGCACTTCCTGTTCCTGAATTAGTCTTAGACCCGTCAGTGAATAATAATTCACAGGGGTCATATTCACGAACTATCTGCAGAAAATCCATTTTTATAAGAGACCTAACACTATCGTTTTTATCATATTTCTCGAGATCTAGACGACAAACCATATTTGGTACAACCCATGGAGAGACAGAAATAACGTCATCTATTTTAAATAAATCTCTTTCTGGAATGTTCCAACGCCTTGAAAGAATTTCCGACCTTATCGTAGCTGGTTTAGTATACGACATTCTGTTAACGTATCGCTGCAACAAAGAGTTGTTACAGAGCGATTCTCCAACAGGATTGTCTGGTTGGTTTAGCACGGTAATCCGATAATTTAACAAGAGACGGTTACGACGTAACTGTAGCGACTCCAATCTTGATTCTACGTATAAACTCGAGATAGGGCTTGTATAGTAGGCTCCTATAGCGAGCCGGATTCCTGAATGATGAACTGAATCCAATATGCGCAACCGACTAGACTTGGCAGATGAGTAGATGACGCTCCCGTAGTCAATTCTAGAGAGAGCCATTGCTTTATATAACATTAAAAGTGTCTGTCGGTCTGAGCCCCAATTATAATTAGACAAACATTTTAAAACATTAATGATATTGCTACATCTAGTTTTTAAATCATTAATATGGGAGGTCCATGTAAGTTTTGAATCTAGGATTATTCCTAGATACCGGATGCTTTCGGTGTTGCGGACGGGTACAGAATTCAGTTGCAGAGTGTGGCTATGTTGACAAGTACTACGCTTACGACAGAAATGTAGGCAAATGGTTTTCTCTGTCGAAATACATAGCCCTGCTTTGTTCGCTGCAACCGATAGTTTATTTAACGCCGTTTGAAGAGATGTCTCAATATCAGGAAAAGATTGTCCGAATTTGAATAAAACTATGTCGTCTGCATACGCACAATAGTAGACTGATCCGTGAATTGCTTTTAAGACGCGTTGTAAAGCAATAAGAAATAACGTAGCGCTTAAACTTGATCCTTGGGGAGTTCCATTCTTTAAAGGAAAGCTATCTGATAGTGAGTTACCGACTCTAACTCTCATTGATCTCTTACTGAGAAAAGAACAAACGAAATTGGTTAAGTTTCCCCTAATGTTCCATTCGCCAAGCTGCTCTATTATGTTTTGACGCTTCACGGTATCGAAGGCACTTTTAAGATCTACAAAGACAGCAGATAAGTGTAAATTTGTAATGAAACATCCTTGTACGGCATTTTCTAAATATGCCAGCGCATCTATCGTAGAACGGTTCTTTCTAAATCCAAATTGGAATTTGCTAAGAAATTTTCCTGATTCGAGCACCCACGTCAGTCTATTATTGACCATCTTTTCAAAAGTTTTACACAAACAACTTGTAAGTGAGATGGGCCTAAAATTAACCGGCGTTGTTGGAGTTTTACCAGGTTTCAATATGGGAACAACGATTGCTTCTCTCCAACTATCAGGTAGTTCGCCGTTAGCCCATATATTATTGTACGTTCGTAATAGCGCCGCTTTTGCATTTTCCGAAATATGCCTTAAAAAGGCATTTGTAACGTTATCGTTACCAGGTGCTGTATCGTGGGTGCTATCAAGTGCATTATTAAGCTCGTCAATTGTGAAAACACGATTGTAATCAGCATCATTGTTTGGATATAAGTTCAGACGTTGCATCAGGGGTTCCTCATCGTTGTCTGCGTTGCAAATGTTGGAGAAGTGTTGTGCCATATGGTTTGCGATTTCGAGATCTTCTGACACAGTTTTATCAGCTATCTTAAAGTTGATATCAGGGAAGGTGTGTTTTCCCGTAATAATGCGGATTCTTCTCCATACTTCACCTACATCCGAAGCAGAAGACATGCTAGAAACGTAGTCTTTCCAGGATCTCCTTTTTTCCCCAAGAATTTTCTTCCGACAAGAAGCACGAGCTTTTTTAAAGGCTATTAGGTTGTCTGTAGTAGGATATCGTTTAAATAGTCTGAGTGCTTGTTTCTTATCACGCACACTGCGTGAAACCTGTTCATTCCACCACGGTACAACCTTCTTGAGAACCTTTTCTTTTGATTTAGGAACATACTTGTTTCCAGCTGTTAAGATGATATCAGTTATTTCAGATATTAGAAGGTCTGATTCTGTCCCAATCCTAAGCTCATCTACCTCTTCTCGATAAGAAATCCAATCGGCTTTATTCAGCAGCCATTTTGATGGAATTAATTTTGATTTATTTGCTGAATCTATCCTGCTGATGATGATAGGAAAATGATCACTGAAATGAAGATCTGTCGTGGTCGACCACTCTAAAGAATTTAGTAATGTCGGGGAGCATAATGTAAGGTCAATCGCACTAAACTTTCCTGTGGATACGTCAAGGTGGGTCTTCTCTCCATTGTTAAGTATAGAAACATTTATTCTTTCGAGAAAGTTCTCTAGGATCCGGCCTTGACGGTCATTTTTGCAAGAACCCCACGTAAGGCTGTGCGAATTAAAATCTCCACATACTACATATGGTGGAGGCAGCTGAGTTAACAAATTTTCAAGTTCATTAGTGTCCCATGGCACACTAGGAAAATATACACAGCAAATAGTCAAACTGGCAGGGAAATTAATACGTGTTGCCACTGCTTGTAAATTAGTATTTAAATTTATAGTTGTATATATAACGTCATTTTTAACGCATATAGCTACTCCACCATGTGCTCTATTTCCATCCATTTCATCTCGCCGAATGATGTTATAATTCCTTAGGTGGTATTGACGATTTGCCCTAAAATGAGTTTCTTGTAAACAAAAACAAGTAGGGTCGTATTCGCTAATAAGTAATTGAATCGAGCTTAGTTTGTTTAAGAAGCCACGACAGTTCCATTGAATGATGCAGTTTTTGTTCATGATGTGAGATGTTAAAATTGAAAAAAATTGACTTGACCCTTGTTACAATTATTGTGATCAAATTGATCAAGTTTACTTCTTACGCGGTCTTCCCTTCTGCCAACCTTTTTTTTTCTTTGTTCCAGTCTCATTTTTAATGCTGGTGTCAATAGACTCCAGACTTGTATCCAAGTCCACACTCAAAAGTCTGCTAGAAGGTCCTGGAGAACAATTTATCGGTCGCCTCTCATTAGCGGGGTGGCTATTTTTGATACTGATTGTATTGACTTGTAGAGCCACTTCAGGTGTAGTATTCGCACTCGAATCTTCTTCTATTGTTGTTGACTTTTGCGTTTCTGGCATCCTAATATTGTATTTCTCCAGAATCGAAATAACTACTTCACTCATTATTTTACGAATTTCTGGAAGCAACACTTGTACAATATTAGTATTTACGGAAGGAGTACTTTTCAAAATGTTAGAATACGACACTTGTGTAGGTGTAGGTGACATGCGTTCGTATTCCTGTTTCGCATCTATGTAGCTAATCCTTCTGGTAGTTTTAATTTTCTGAATTGCAGCTTCCCTCTTGTAAACGGGGCAATTAAAAGACCTGGCTGAATGATCACCTTGGCAGTTTACACATACGATAGGATTTTCACAGGGTTGTTCCAAATGAACCGGTTTACCACAAACACATATCTGTTCTTTACGACAATTACTTGCCGTATGGCCACAACTCTGACATTTAAAACACCTCATGGGTGCTGGAATATAGGGGCGTACAGGAAGGCTGTAATACGCAACCTTAATTCGCTCAGGTAATGTAGCACCTTCGAATGTCAATAGGTAAGAGGAAGAGTTGACCACTTCTCCTTGTCGCCTAAAAGTCATCCGTTTTACATGAACTACCCTATATCGCTTCAATTCTGTTTTGATTTCCTCTGTGCTGCAGCTATCGAGATCTCTACATGTAATAACCCCTTTGGTAAAGTTCAGAGTCCCATGGACGGAAGCCTTCACATTGAAGGTTTCAAACTTGGTCATTTCGAGTAACCGAATGGTTTGCTCCTTATTTGCGGTTTCAATTAATAAGCCTTCTTTTATTTTCTTGATAGACTTTACATCACCAACATTATGTTTAATAACTCTCGAAATAAGAAACGGACTAACATTGACAAAATCTCCATCTACTCTCTTTACTACAACAAAATTAACTCTAGAGTAACTAATAGGTACTCTCACAGATACAGACTCATCACCACTACTTTCACGAACAGGAGAATCAGGCATTTTTCTCTTAAAATTTTGATTTATCGCGTTCTCAGACGCTATAGGGTTTAATATGGTGGGATTGAAAGGATTGGGAGGGTTAATTGGGGGTGGGGGATCAAACAAAGAAAAAGGGGTGGAGCCGGGAAGCTCCGGATTTAAAGTATCTTCACTCATGCTTGCATTAAAATCCCTAACTTAGGGGAGCTGCCCCGGTGGGGTATACCCATGACGGCGGGATCACCACCGACACCAGCAAGTTCCCCTGCTGCACCGGGAATATGCCCAGGTGGGAGGAAAATTCAACTCCCTAGGACTCCAGTCCCTTACAAGTTAAAATAACCTTCGGGGATCCCACGCCTCCGACGACGTGGGCACCCCCCTAAGCGCTTGCCAGGCCGGGGGCCTGCGGAAGCTTGACTCCACTTCAAGAAGTGAAGCTACACCCCGCAGCGCCAGCTCGTACGTCAAATCCAAAACCATAATCATTTGCTTAAGCCAGTCCATTGCATAGGTCGTCATAGAAGAAAGAAGGAAAATTAAAAGGTCCCCTAGCCTAGCGTCGGGGCCTGGAAGGAACAAGAGTTGGTCAAGGGAGACCAGATAGAAAAGAAAGACAGAAAGGGACCTGTCCGTAAGGCTAGTTGAAGTATAGACAGGCCCAGCTAGGGTACCTCGGGTTGCCAGCCCCTGTACTCACTAGGTGTGAGCCCCTCAGGGGATTGACTTCGTTGTTGTCATCATCGATGGCCTTGTTATTTGTTATTTTATAAATGTTTGTAATTAAATTTTTAAAATATAAATATTTCATGGATAGTTTTGCTGTAATTGATCTTGTTTGTTACAGAGTTAGATGCACAATAATATAATTGTTATCAAGTAAAAAAAACTATTGCTTTTCAGTACAAAAGTCTGTGTTCTGCTGTTGTATTTTATATTTTTGTCCCTTTCACATGTGGACCATGTTTATATTGCTATTTAGCTTCTTGTTGCTATAAAAATTATGCTGATATGTGTGCTTTATTGCTATTAATTACCAGTAACAGTTTTACTTAACCTGCTTAATGCATATAATTAAAAACATGTTTAAGCATTAAGTATATATAATTCGACTTATACCTACTCTTTTTTAATACTTGAAATCTTTAGAGCGTCTAATAGGTTTGAATTTGGCATTTAGATTTTTTTATAGTGGCACACAAGGTCTTTACTTGTTAATAAAACTCTTGTTGCATCAATCCATCCTTGCAGTTTATCTGCTTTCCGTAAAATATTACAAAATAATTGATGAATTTGATTACAATTTTCAAAAGAAATGTTTACATAGGTCAATTTGTATTCTTATTTAAGTTAAATGAAAATAAAAAAAGATGTTACCTTAGTTTGCTGTAAAAAATAAAATTTCAATTTAGTTTTATTACCAAAGATGTTTTAAATAAAGAAGAGTCACAATTTATCATTTTAATAGTGCCAAAGAATCTTGTACCTCTATCATCATGAAAAAGTTTATTTAATTTGTATTACGAAAAATACGCCAAAAGCAAATATTCATTATTACAGGTTATGTTGCTGTAGAATGACAATCATGCTTGCGCACGTCGCGCCATCTATCAGAAATTTAGCTCGCGTTAAAATTGGTTGACGAAATGACGGCGAGTTGACATACCATATGTTATATATATCTTGGGTTTGCTTTAAATTGGCAAAGAAGAATAACAATAAACTCAGCGAAAAATAATATAAAAGTAATACTTACTTGTGCTAGAGTTTATATGTGGACTGCCTAGATACATCGTCGCATACTGCATATCCAACATTTCTCCACGGGCTAGTTCTTCATTTTGATCTATCAACACCAATTCGTCTGTTATTTTCTAAGCGTACACAGAAAAAAGATATAAGTAGGTTTTTATGCAATCAATTCTTTTACTTAAAAAAATAGATCATTAATAAATAATAACTAGGGAAACCCCGTCAAGACATGACGTCCAAAAGGCTAATTTATTGAAGGATTTCTTTATAATATACAACATTCGTTGTGTGATTAGAACCCTTCGAATTTTCACGAGTACCTAATTATTTAACTAAACGCAACTAAACATAACCAGTTGAAAATTTTACGCCTAGCGTTGCCTAGAACTTCCCTCTCTCACCTTGTCCTCCTCTCTACCGCCACACTCCCTCTCTGACTTACCCCTTCTCTCCGGCTTATTCTCTTCTCAGATTCCACCACTCCCCGACTTATCCACCCACTCTCACCATGAAATTCTACATTAAATTCATAATATCATACATGTGCTTAATATACCAACTTTATAAACTTGATCCGTCATAAATATCCAAATCTGAAATGAAAATTAAAAAAACAGACAGACAGAACCACATACACATATTTCGTTCGAAAATGCTCACAGCAAATACTATGACACTAGGCTGAGAATAAACGGTTTGTGATATGATTTGTAAGCAAGAGATGGGTAACATAGTAAGCAAATAGAGGACGGCTGTTTAGTACCGAGGCGTGACGAAGCGAGCGCTGTAAGTGAACAATCGGTCTCGAGCGTATAGAAATGCATCGATTACAAATAACGCTTTGAAAAATAAAAATAATTAAAAAATGGCAAAACTAAGATAAGCTGGCAATTCTACAACGTGAAACCTTAACTTGGAATTGCCAAGATCGGCCCAGTAGAACTCTCAAACGAAGCGTAATAAAAATAAGCCTTGTGTTTTAAATAGAAATAATTATTTTAAATTTAGATTTTAAAAATCTAATGGCTTAAGAAAATAAAAAATCAAAGATTATAAAAAAAAATTAGCAAATCGGTCTTGTAGAACTCGCACAGGAGAACAAGTCGAATATTAAATTTGTAATTGTAATTAATTTATTGTAGCACTTTTAAATACTGCATGCGTATAAATTAAGAACTGATAAGAATAAAATCTAGAATCGTTCTTGTTTAAAAATATTCTTGAACACCTACCTCTATTAGTATTTCAAAAACATCTGAATGAAAAAACGTTTTTTTGAAATGGTGACCGGCAATTTCGAAAAAATATTTAATAATAATCCATATTCTTGTACGTTTTTATTTTAGTTGAAACTATTATTTCGAACCAAAATTGTTTAATTACAATACATATCAATGAATAGTATGTTTAGATAAAATAATATAGGGGCAGCCTAGGTAAGTGTAGAAACGAGGTTGTGTGGCACTAGTTTTAAAATATATAATTAAAACAAAATTATAACCAGTTGAGAATGCGCAGAGCTAGCATTGCCATGACGAACAAAAACAACTGTATACCTAATAAACTAATTTATTGTTGAAAACTAATGTTGACGTAACACATTAGTTGTCATAAAAATTAAAATTCTAAGTCCTAAAATTTTTCGAATTTTTTTTGTTGCTAAAAATGTTTATTTTTTCGTAAATTTTTAAAAAATACAAAATTTTTCATTTTTCAAAAATTTCCCGAAATTTCCGGTGGTCGTTTTGACCACTTTCCCGAAGAGATACAAAAAAATGTTTCAACCAAAAGTTTCTTAGAATTTGATGTACTATAAGATTCCAAAAATTCAAAAAAGTCAACATGGAAAAAGGCGACAGACCGACAGACAGACTTCACGAATTCAGAGACGAACTTTTTGTTCGTCGAATATGAATCTATAGAGTTGGTTATTATAAAAGTGAATTTTATACAGAAATAACTATTTTTTTCTATTTTAAATTGATTTTTGTCTACTATTTTCAAACTTTTATATTTTCTTGAGTATTATAACCACTGAAATATAAATTTACAACTGCTAGAAATAACTTCAACACTTATAGATAGCTTTAAAGCCTAGACGCAAGTGATGGAAGTCGTCTGTTTAAGTACATAGCCTAAGTAATTCCGAAGTTTAACACACTGCGAACTAAGAGGGCGCTGCAAGCGTATGGCCTTTCTCTAGCATCTCGAATTAAGTATCTTTCATTTTTGTATTTAAAAATATGTAAAAATAAGTAGTTTTGACAAATATACACAGCGAAAGTTAAACAAATTACGTAAATCGGTCCAGTAGAATTCTTAAACGAGCTGGAACGAAAATCAGCCATGTGTTATTTTAAATGTATAGATTATTTTATTATAAATAACACTAGGTAGCTATAAGATGTCTTGTGGCGTACAATCAATGAAATATTAGAATCATACTAGTATAACTAACAGACAGGCCTTGTTCTAAAAATGATAAACTATCATGTCCCATAGTTCTATTTCCACTAAATTTATTTTTTTGTCATTTACCTACTCTAAACTATGTAGTAAGGCTTTCAAAGGTAGCGCGGAATGTTGGGTTAGAGATTAGACTAGTCTAGATTCTTATAACCTATCGACAGTCGCGCGTAATGTTATCAAAACAAAGCAAATGTGGTTCCTACATAGTCTATTAACTTTACCTCTGATTAGGTAATCGTTGAACTACCGTCAGCTATCGTTGGGTTACAGATTAGGCTAGGTTAGATTCGTTAATCCTTTGTATTCCAAGTTCCAAAAGCAACCTAAAAAATTGTAGGACTACTTTTTAGGGGATTATCGGCCATAATACTCCAAAGTCTGCTTTACAAAGTTACTCTAAATGCAAAAGAGCAAAAGTCGTTGCAATATGAGATTAATAATGCAACGAGCTGTTGACCAATGAGAGTCAAGAATATTAAATGATTGCTTAGGAAACAGCCAAAATTAATATTACACTCAAGTTGAGAACGTACCTCATCATCCCGCAGTGAATAATAAATATTGATAATAATTAATATTATTCTAAATCTGTTCCAATAAATTATTCTTATTGTTAGTTTTATTAAATATTAATTTAAATAATCAAATTTTGATTGTAGTATTTGGTACTCATATTTATCAATTTCGTAAGTCTGCCTTAAGAAGCAAGAATTAAATTAATCATGAACTTTTATAATACAACGAGAGTTGAGAAAATTTAGTAGTTGCGTAGTAACGCCCTCATCTGATCGTCACCCAGTTCACAGTTGGCGGTTACAGCTTATAATACTTTTAGAAGTCCACTTAGAAATAATAAATCAGCTACGGTAGAAGAAAAAATAGTGTATGCAACTCGCACATAGTGGTTATTACAGTGGCGTGCGGTGAGAATTTAGGCTAGGGAAGCAACCACGATTTTAATTTTAATATACCTAGGTACAGGCACGGATTCGCGGGGGGAATGTCCCCCTCCCAATTTAAAAATAAGTATACATAGAATAGAAACAAATAATGTTTGTTTAATTATTATTCATTAAAACAATTATTTTTCCAAAAATTTTCCCCTCATAATAATTCTCTGGATCCGCCACTGCTAGGTACAATAAAAAAACAGTGTTATAATTACGAGTATTAATTAAAAGTGTAAAAAACTTTTACACTTTATACTTATGGAATTTGTTGACTATTATTCTTTATTTTAAAAAAACTACTAGGTACTATGTATTTATACTGCAACTTGATTTTCCGGTTTTTTTTTGCAAAATACCGATACAGGTTTTAACCTTTGTTATTAAATTTGAAAGTTCTGGTTTTGATCTGCCTTTCTTAATAATTTGTAATTTCTATCCAAAACTGTTTACAGAAAATTCTTTATTAATAATAATTTACAAACTGAACAAAAAAATCGTCCCGATTCGGATGTATCGGAAGTACTCGAGCCTTCCGCCGAAGCAGCTGAATTTGCAGTCGTGACGATAATGCAATTTTAAATTTGCATACAGAGCAAACTAAATAGAATTACTTGTCTCCAAATAATCTAAAAAATCCTAAAAAATCCAACTTATATAAATTGAAATAATAAAATGTGACAAAATACAGTCTCATTCGCAGATTTACACTACTTAAGTAACATTAAATTTAACAAACACTAAATCGAACAAATAACCAAGTTATAATAAATAAACATTTGGACACGAAGCACACTAAAAATAACGGCCAAACAATGCTAACAGCATCGTCTGTATCACCACGCTCGCTGATCCACGCCAAGGCTAGGTGAAGAGCAGTTATAAGCAACGAAATCAGTGCTTATGTGCAGTGTATGTAACACATTTGAATCGGTATTACCTTTCCGTGCAAGTTTAATGAGCCTAATTTAAAATAGTACTCTAAATAATTATACATTTTGCTGTACGGAAATGATATTGATCTTTAAGTTGATTAAATATTACAAATTTAAATAAACTATAACCATAATTTTATAAAACTATTTTTGTTAGCATTGTTTTTTATTTTTAATAAATTCTCAAGGGAAGCATTGCTTCCATGGACCGCACGCCACTGGGTTATTAAATAATGTTGCATAATATACTATTAATGTATTTTCATCTCATCGGTATTAAGTCATTTTGTTTTCTAATGTAGGCAATTGTGTTTTCAAAAATCCGAAAATATAAAAGTATTGGGTTACTTCATAAAAAAAATCTCAGTCAAGTTTTTTTTGAGACACCTTGTATAATAAAAACTAGGATTTTTAAAATAGGGCTAATACGAATTATTTTTAAATTATTAAACATGTTTATTTTATTCCAGGATTATTGTTCAAATTATTTGTTAGAGATTAAGTGTCAATAACTCAAAACCAATTAACTTTAGGTATAGGGTATAATACGAGTACATATTATATACATACAATAAATTTTACAAGAAGTTTGAAATTTCCAAAAAATTGGGGATTACTATTTAAAAAGTCAAAGTCTGGGTTTTTTGAGACATCCCGTATAACAAGAAATATTTTTTAAATAAGCCCAGAAAAAAATAAAATCAACGGGTCCGAGCGTTTTTAAAATATTGAATAATTATATTCCGACTTCATTGTACATATAACAACTTATTCAAGAACAAAGATTTCCTATAAGAAAACCTATAATTTCCCCATAACCCCAAAATTTCCATGACTTACTAGAGCGACGTAACTATTTGATCACATGATACTCAAATATCAAACCAAGTAGACGTCACCAGTGGCTCTTCTCACGATGACGCTATGCAAGCAATTAGCAAAATATTAGTTCGAAATAATTATGATACCAATTCATTAACAGATCTATCGAATACCATATAACTGAATAAGGAATTATTTCATTAGATTGTAAGTAGGCTTGTTTTTTACAGTTTAGTTGACGTTTCTAAAAATTTGATATACGAAAACCTATAGTATTCCCATAGCCCCAAAATTTCCATGACCTACTACAGCGACGGAACTATTTGATCAGATGATAGTCAAATATCATACCAAGGAGACGTCCCCAGTGGCTCTTCTCACGACGACGATATGAAAGTAATTAGGAAAATATTAGTTCGAAATTATTATGACACCAATTCATTTAACAGATCTATCGAATACCATATAACCTAATAAGAAAATATTTCATCAGATTTAACGTAGGCTTGTTTTTATAGTTTAGTTGACGTTTCTAAAAATTTGATATAAGAAAACCTATAATTTTCCAACAATCCAAAAATTTCCATGACCTACTAGACCGACGGAACTATTTGATCACATGATAGTCAAATATCAAACCAAGGAGACGTCACCAGTGGCTCTTCTCACGACGACGAATGAAAGCAATTAGGAACTTATTAGTTCGCAATAATTATCACGCCAATTAATTAACAGATCTATCGAATACCATATAACCGAATAAGGAATTATTTCATTAGATTGTAAGTAGGCTTGTTTTTTACAGTTTAGTTGACGTTTCTAAAAATTTGATATACGAAAACCTATAGTTTTCCCATAACCCCAAAATTTTTATGATCTACTGGAGCGACAAAACTAGTTGATCACATGATAGTCAAATATCAAACCAAGGAGACGTCGCCAGTGGCTCTTCTCACGACGACGATATGAAAGCCATTAGGAACTTATTAGTTCGAAATAATTATCACGCCAATTAATTAACAGATCTATCGAATACCATATAACCGAATAAGAAATTATTTCATCAGATTGTAAGTAGGCTTGTTTTTTACAGTTTAGTTGACGTTTCTACAAATTTTATATAAGAAAACCTATAATTTCCCCATAACCCTAAAATTTCCATGGCCTACTAGAGCGACGGGACTATTTGATCATATGATAGTCAAATATCAAACCAAAGAGACGTCACCAGTGTCTCTTATCACGACGCCGATATGAATGCAATTAGGAAAATATTAGTTCGAAATAATTAACACATCAATTCATTATTAGATCTATCGAACACCATATAACCGAATAAGGAATTATTTCGTCAGATTGTAAGTAGGCTTGTTTTTTACAGCTTAATTGACGTTTCTAAAAATTTTATATAAGAAAACCTATAATTTCCCCATAACCCTAAAATTTCCATGGCCTACTAGAGCGACGGGACTATTTGATCATATGATAGTCAAATATCAAACCAAAGAGACGTCACCAGTGTCTCTTATCACGACGCCGATATGAATGCAATTAGGAAAATATTAGTTCGAAATAATTAACACATCAATTCATTATTAGATCTATCGAACACCATATAACCGAATAAGGAATTATTTCGTCAGATTGTAAGTAGGCTTGTTTTTTACAGCTTAATTGACGTTTCTAAAAATTTTATATAAGAAAACCTATAATTTCCCCATAACCCTAAAATTTACATGGCCTACTAGAGCGACGGGACTATTTGATCATATGATAGTCAAATATCAAACCAAAGAGACGTCACCAGTGTCTCTTATCACGACGCCGATATGAAAGCAATTAGGAAACTATTAGTTCGAAATAATTAACACATCAATTCATTATTAGATCTATCGAATACCATATAACCGAATAAGGAATTATTTCGTCAGATTGTAAGTAGGCTTGTTTTTTACAGTTTAGTTGACGTTTCTAAAAATTTGCTATAAGAAAACCTATAATTTCCCCATAACCTCAAAATCTCCATGACCTACTATTCGGACGGAACTATTCGATCACATGATAGTCAAATATCAAATCAAGGAGACGTCACCAGTGACGCTTCTCACGACGACGATATGAAAGCAATTAGGAACTTATTAGTTCGAAATAATTATCACGCCAATTCATTAACAGATCTATCGAATACCATATAACCGAATAAGGAATTATTTCATCAGATTGTAAGTAGGCTTGTTTTTTACAGTTTAGTTGACGTTTCTAAAAATTTGCTATAAGAAAACCTATAATTTCCCAATAACCTCAAAATTTCCATGACCTACTAGGGCGACGGAACTATTCGATCACATGATAGTCAAACATTAAACCAAGGAGACGTCACCAGTGGCTCTTCTCACGACGACGATATGAAAGCAATTAGGAACTTATTAGTTCGAAATACTTACCACGCCAATTCATTAACAGATCTATCGAATACCATATAACCGAATAAGGAATTATTTCATCAGATTGTAAGTAGACTTGTTTTTTACAGTTTAGTTGACGTTTCTAAAAATCTGCTATAAGAAAACGTATAATTTGCCAATAACCTCAAAATTTCCATGACCTACTAGGGCGACGGAACTATTTGATCACATGATAGTCAAATATCAAACCAAGGAGACGTCAACAGTGGCTCTTCTCACGACGACAATATGAAAGCGATTAGGAACTTATTAATTCGAAATAATTATCACGCCAATTAATTAACAGATCTATGAATACCATATAACCGAATAAGGAATTATTTCATCAGATTGAACGTAGGCTTGTTTTTTACAGTTTAGTTGACGTTTCTAAAGTTTGATATAAGAAAACCTATAATTTTCCCATAACCCCAACATTTCCATAATCTGCTAGAGCTACGGAACTAGTTGATCACATGATAGTCAAATATCAAACCAAGGAGACGTCACCAGTGGTTCTTCTCACGACGCCGATATGAAAGCAATTAGGAAAATATTAGTTCGAAATAATTAACACATCAATTGATTATTAGATCTATCGAATACCATATAACCGAATAAGGAATTATTTCATCAGATTGTAAATAGGCTTGTTTTTTACAGTTTAGTTGACGTTTCTAAAAATTTGATATAAGAAAACCTATAATTTCCCCATAACCATAAAATTTCCATGGCCTACTAGAGCGACGGAACTATTCGATCACATGATAGTCAAATATCAAACCAAGGAGACGTCACCAGTGGCTCTTCTCACGACGACGATATGAAAGCAATTAGGAAAATATTAGTTCGAAATAATTATCACACCAATTCATTAACAGATCTATCGAATACCATATAACCGAATAAGGAATTATTTCATCAGATTGTAAGTAGGTTTGTTTTTTACAGTTTAATGGACGTTTCTAAAAATTTGATATAAGAAAACTTATAATTTTCCCATAACCTCAACATTTCCATAATCAACTAGAGCGACGGAACTAGTTGATCACATGATAGTCAAATATCAAACCAAGGAAACGTCACCAGTGGCTCTTCTCACGACGACGATATGAGAGCAATTAGGAAATTATTAATTAGAAATAATTATCACACCAATTCATTAACACATCTATCGAATACCATATAACCGAATAAGGAATTATTTCATCAGATTGTAGATGGGCCATCAACTTATTTAATGTTCTGTTTTTGTTTTGTAGATGTATTTATTGAGTTAACAACTAATAAAAATAGGGATATGAGCATTTTTTAAAAATAGTTTTTATTACAGACTGCTCTGCTTTTACAAGAATGAGAATTCTTAGAGCATATCGCTCACATCGGCGCGATCGACGGGGAGCCCGCGTCGTTTATCGTGTCGCACCAGCTTTAAATACACTGATAACATCATATAAATACAATATTATAGGTTTGCCTATCGTTTATAGGTTATCGATATTATAAAGTATTTGTAGATAATGCTTTTTCTTTGTTTTAACAATCCACAACAGAGAAGCTTATTTTATTTTTTAGTCTGCATAGTATGTGTACATATTTACGATTACGATTACGTTCTCCTTGAAACATAACTTTGATGTAAGTGCACCGATCGCGAGATGTATCTGTCGTGAATACAGGATGCAAGTTATTCATTTCCATAGATGTCGTTGTACGAGAAAAAAGAAAGAAAAGCAGTCCGCTTTTTAACGACCCGATAATTCTTATTGCAAAGCACAAAATTGTAAATTCCAGCTTAATATGGCTAAAATAAAATATCACATAGTCATAAATTCATTATTTAACGCTTGTCGTCTGTGTGCGATGATTTCGAGAGATAAGCAAGTAAAAAACGTCGTCTACCGTTAAAACCGACGTAGCTAAATTTATACCATTAATCTGATGCTGTTTTGAATACACAAGTGGATTCTGCAAAAAATATTACACATTCTTAATCCAGTGTTGATGTAAATGGTGTGCAGTAATTCCATCTTAAGACGCAATTAATTTATAACACGAAAACTTTTCATTGGATCACTAAATTATATTCGTCTTTTCTGTTATGTTCGTTGTTAATACGCAAACATATTGCGAATACGATCACCAAATTATTTTAGCTACCGGTTTGCCAAGACAATCTGGCAGATTCCACCCTGTATAAATTATGGAAAAGTCAGATTGATACAACAGTTATTATGTTATGTACATTGAAACATAAAGATTCATAATATCCAAGCAATAATGTCATTTTTCAAATGTATATGTAATAATCATTTTTACTGTATCACCACATTCACCACCAAATATCGGACCTAGTACCACCAAGCATAGAAATAGACAAAATCACTTTTGAAGATAATTGACGACATGAAGAATGTGGACAGATCGTAGGATTCTTCTATTTGAATTTTAATTTGTTTATTACCAAAGAAAGTTTCCAATAAACATTTTTCACTACTTATTACGGTAACACCCGGTTATATAAAGGGTATATAAAAGTATCTGAAGTATTATATAAGAAGGTTCAAGTTTCATAAGATTGCTCTAGGTATCCTGTATGCGGTATGCTCCTAGGTAAAATGAAGTGATATAAATATTTTTATCGTCAACTTTCTTCTTATTTTGGTGTGGCGAATTCTCTCCTAACGTTTGTACAAGCATTTTTGTTACACCCTGTATACAGGGTGTAACTAATATAACTAGAAACCTCGTAATGAGGGGTAGCTGTAATGATTTGGAACATATTTCCTTTATCAACATGTGAGCGCTTGTTGCTAGTTTCCGAGAAAACCACTTAAGGAAAATATATTCTAAATCATTACAGCTACCCACCAACACGAGGTTTC
The DNA here is from genome assembly GCA_929113105.1 of Agrypnus murinus. Classification (NCBI taxonomy): domain Eukaryota; kingdom Metazoa; phylum Arthropoda; class Insecta; order Coleoptera; family Elateridae; genus Agrypnus; species Agrypnus murinus. The sequence continues at coordinate 69,343,813 of OV816031.1, read as the reverse complement.
TAGTTATATTAGTTACACCCTGTATAGACTGAAATTGATGATGATGATTTAGCCCCAGTTAGTACCTTAAAACAGAGTTAGTTATACATTTCTCTAAAAGATTTAAAAAGCCGTGAACGGTCAGTGCAAATGGAGCGTCAGAAAGATAACGTGTTCAACATCAAACAATTAAAAATCAATCAAAGGAGTGATTTGAATAAAATAATACTTTATTGAAAAGCTGCTTTGCTGAAGAAGTTCCACTTCGACGACTATGTAATTATTTGTCTGGACATAATTTTTGAAAACCGTTACGTATCAAGATTGTTAATCTCTACCTGATAAGGCCGTAGTTTATTTTGTGGTTACCCAACCACATTTGCACTTGAAGGTATCACCTCAACCAGTGTGGCCGTGCAGATTCCAGTGTTGGAGGTAGTGAAGCCAAATTATAAATTGGTTTTTACAATCGATTTTGCAAACAGCTGAAATCTTAAGCCATTTAAGGTATAATCACTTTTATCTCCATACAGTCACTGCTACCAAGAATTCTTGCCCTGTATCTTACTATAGTGTCCGGGTGGGCGTCTTTGCTCATGATAACTTGAGTGAATTCCAGAAATTTTTCATTCTCAACGACCAGCTTAACAAACTTGCCTAACTTTTCCTTGCCTGTAAAGTGAAGAGGTGGTACTACAACCACTGAAAACGTGAAGGAATAGAAACGTATAACGAACGTAATCAAAAGAAGTCTTGTTAATAGCTTAGATCTGATCACAAATCGAACACTGATTCACACGTGGTCAAAAACGGAACGATGAACTGAAGAGAAGACTGGGGTTTGAAACAACCGCTGGAATAGCTGGAACTTTGTCATCTACAGTCACATGTTTGTCCATCTATACTTCTTATCGTTATACGTTTTTTGATAAGGAATGGGGTCATAAACCAGTCATAAAAATTCTTTCTCGATTGTTACAAGAACCTTACTAAAGAACGCACTAAACCCTGTACTTTTTCAAAACTTGAAAATTCGTTGCATATTTGAAAAGAACTAGTACTGGTACTACTGCACCAAAATACACCATATTGGTACTCATTTTATACAGATTCTCAAGCTCTACAACTTTTATATAGTCTATACTTTTTGATTTGATGCGTTGTTTTTGAGTTATTTAGGAAAAATTGGAAAAACACCCTATTTTGAGACACTTTTATAAACTTAGGATAGTTATATTGGGCTACAAGTGAAGTGATTAAAGCAATAAAACTTTTACTATGAATTATTTCCAAATCATGTGTTTCTTCTTACCCATCAACTGGCCTAGATACCAATTTTGACGAACAGGAATCTGTATTAGGGTGTCCAAAACTTGGACATGTTCTTCTTGTGAAAGTTTGGAACATATTGGTCATTTTAGATTATGAATAAGGAGCGCTACTGCTGATGTATAACAATAGATAACCTAATTTTTTAGTATGTTAAATTCTTGTCTTTGTCGCAAATCCGTACATAAGGATAGAGTATTTAAGGTTAATAACCTTAACCCACCTAATCACATGCATAAGTCATACATCCTAATTTTGTTAGAGTTTTAATCTTTTTATATCCGTCTTAATATCAAGCTCGTAAGCTTCAAGAAATTTATTCCTTTAAGTTATGAACCTCCCAAATCTAGATCCAAAAGATCTATTGAGTATAAATTTCCAAATATCTAGGTTACTAATCTGTAGGTATCAAAGCCCATTAATATGAACCTTAAAGTCTAGAAGTGCTTTTAAAACGTTTTTACGATTTATAAAAATGTTACCCGCCAAGTACGTATACCAATCTCAAGGTTCCAAGAGTGACTTTATTTGGTCTGTAATTTTCCACCCCATTATAAGTTTTTAATTGGTAGATATTAAAGCTCCTAAAGTAATCATTAGGCTTTTTGGTCCAAAGAGTTACCACACTAAGTTTGGTGTACTTTCTAAGTTTCTAAGCAAAATTCAAAAATCTAAGCTTAAAATATTTAAATTCACAAAGACTTAAATCTCCATTCTCGTAATCTCTAGAAGGGCCTTAACACCCCAAAGACTACATTCTGTTGAAATTCATTATGTATTCAAGGTACCAGGGTATTTAAATATCTAGAACTCTGAGTCTTTGCATAAATTCCTGGAACGATAATCTTCTATCTGAATCTGTGATTTCAGATCACTCCCTGTTTCTAAACATCTGCTCAAAGCCTCTTACATCTGCACATATCTAGGTGTTTTAGAGTTTTAGAGTCACAAAATCTTTAAGCTGCATTCCTCAGTTTTTAAAAAGCAACAAACATGAATACATTTATTTTAATTTAATAGTATTTACTTAAATATAAGTAGAACTTAAGAGTTCTTTAAAAATAAGCAAGAGCGATAAATCTTTAGATGAGTGAATTAGGTACGCACAGAAATCGAAAATAGATCTGAAATACCAAATGGCAAAATTGCAAATACTGCATATCACTATAGACTGTGCAAGGGTTGGATTTAGAAAATACTGATTGCTCATAGAGACGAATTGACAGAGAAAATCATAAAATGCTTAAAAACAGTTCAGAAATAGTTCAGAAACTCATAGGATGCAATAAGAGGAAGAAGAATTAGCAAAGTTCAAGTTAGATGCGAGTTTCAAATAGCATTTATAGTATAAATGCTATTTGAAACTCCCATCTAACTTGATATATTTTATACGAAGGATCCTAGTCTGTGCCTGCCCAAAACCTTACTTTTTGATATAAGGTAGGTAACTGATATTGACTGAACATCAGGATAAGATCCAACAAGATAGACGTCAGAGTAGTGCAGATCGGAAAAATAAATTTAAAAGGGATCTATCTAGATCTGCATAGGAACAAGTCATCGAACTTTCAATAGTTAATATCGTTTAAAGGTTCTAAAATTGAGACAGGATATATCTCTGGTTGTGCAGAAGCTAGATTTTTCCTGTGTCTTTTAGCATAAATCGGGCATCAAATACAAGGTACTATGTCTGCCGATACAAAACTGACAGATCAATTCTAGGCAAAGTAATAAAGAAATTAAAAGATTAATCTAAAGTTTCACAAGTTTTATTAGTTTATCTTAACCTTTTAATTTGATTATATTTCATGATTATGGAGTTCCACACAGTAAGGCTGGAGACAGTAAAAGTAATAAAGTTTTGGATTCTCGGATAATATGAACCGACATGGCAGATATAACTTTCGTATAACGCGATTTGACTCAAACAAACCGCTCCACCTCCGCCCCCTCCCACCAAGATGGTCTTTTATTCCTAGAATTTTGACTGATTTCCGTCGACATTTTGTTTAATAACTCGTATTTCTATAAGTTTTGTCGGAAAGTTTGATCTATAAAACTAAAAATATGACAATAATACAAACATCACCATACATAAAAGTAAGGTCTAATGAAAAGTCAGATGTAAACTTACCTGAGCAAGTAAGCAGAAGGCAATCGCAGTACCAACAGTTCCTGCACCAATTACAGAGATCTTGTTTCTACATTTCGCTGAAGGGTCAGTTTTTGGGGACACATTTGTCATGAGTGCTTTTATTGTACTTGTAAACATATTGTATTTGGAGTGCTTATCTGTAAATAAAAAACCGATGTTATTCAGGTGTAATAATAAAAATTCCTTCGATTATTAAGAATGACCAATAAACGTTACTGTTAGCATATCAAAGCCGACATGAAAATAAAGCAACTTGATAATCTTAGTGAATTAGATTAGCCCATCCGCAAGAAATATATATTTCGGGTCGTTTTCTGTCGTAAGATAATCTGTACTATACAATGCAAATGTTTCTAAGATAGTAGGGTTGATAAAACAATGATTTGGTAAAAGAATGGGAAAATGTAACCTATTTAGATTCTGGATACGTTGATAACAAGGCTTAACGTGCTTGTAGACCTCCAAACCAAATAAAATGCTAGCCCCACAATTACAGTTTTATCTATAAAGCTATGAGAAAAGTTCGCAAAATAAATCTAAGTTTAGATGTATTCAGGTTCCGCATTAAGTTCCAAAAATGTTTTTGAACAAAACCTTCCAGGTAAACATATTATTCATTAACGAAAAAGAAAGAAAGCGGAAATTGACCTAATTACCAAGCAATAAATAATACTTTTATGGAGTCCAAATTGTGTCAGAAGAGGGATTGCTTAACAACAATAAATAAATCTGAGTTTTTTTAGACAGTCTTAGTAGAAAATAAAAAATACAGTGAATGATAGTTCAGACGATACACATACACTATATTTACATTAATATGTATTGTGAAAAAAAAGCTTTAATCCAAATGAATAATTATTCGAAAAAATGATATATATTTCACAAAAGTAAAAATTGCCAGTAAACCAGATACAAAGTGCAATGTGGTAAATAAGAAAAAAGAAAACGTTATTTGGACTTTTTTAATTTCAGTAAAATTGATAGGTATTAGAGGGACACGATAAGTAAAAAATAGATGTTTATATATAAATAATAAATGTCGGTCCGGCTGGGCTAGGGCTTAAAAATTAAATAAATTATTATCCTTTTTGCCTCAAAACTAGGATTTGCTTGGTCACAACGACGTATGTATCGTAGATAATTAGCAAAGACGTTGAAGAGTAGTTTTCCAGTTGCTGAGATGTAATGATTAAATGAAAATACTATGAGATCTCGTGTCATTTTTCCGTTTCGTTCGTGACATTTTCCGGATATCAAAAAAATTTCATAAAATTGAGATTGAGTTAAGAAAATATTTTAAAATATCTGAGTCATGATGACATACCGCATGTGCGAGTATGTTAATTTAATTCGGTCCTAGGGTGGGGGAGAGGGAAATCTAGGGTTGGGGTGGTTGTCCTTAGGTCATGAGGAGTCTAATAGTATAACTATACCACTTATTGGGATCTACTCGTTTTCTACTAACCTAACCTAACAATCCTCATTGGTCATTTTGATGAGTACCACGAAACAGTGTAGTGAATTTCAAAAACTCGTTTTCTACTAACCTAACCTAACAATCCTCATTGGTCACTTTGGTGGGTATCACCAAACGGTGCAGTAAGCTTTAAACACTCGTTTTCTACTAACCTGACCTAACGTAACTTAACCTAGCCTAATTTAACTCAACCTAGCCTGACCCAATCTAATTTAACCTATCTAAGCTAACAATCCTCATTTTGGTGAGTATCGCCAAACGGTGTCGTCAAAAACTTGTTTTCTACTAACCTAACCTAACAATCATCATTGGTCATTTTGGTCTAATAGTATAACTATACCACTTATTGGGATGCTGTTATTGTCTTTCAAGGTCTCCTGGGGGGGGGAGGTAAGGAGAGTGAGAGGTGTAGGATGGTTGTTTTGCGTGGTGTATTGGAACTCAACGGCAGGGGTAGTTCAATAGTGTACTACATGTGGGTACTTAACAATTTATTTATCAAGAGATTTTGGGGGTAAAGGAGTGGGAAGATGGAAGGGGTGTTTTGAATGGTTTTTTTCAACTACTTAGGTCATGGAGAGTTTAACAGTTTACCACATGTGGGTTTGTACTTATAGCATTGATTTTGTTCTTTTGCGAATTTATTTATTTTTCATACGATTTTGGAGATTTTCTGTAATATTTCTCTATCGTAGGTTTGTCGTTGCAATTGCTTTTCTCTTTGAGACTTCCCTTTTTTTATAACTAAATTTAAATCCATTGCTGTGTTAAAGCGTTAATTTTTGTTTTCATTCCCTTTTTGCTAAATAATTACGGGATCAAAACTATGCGGGAGTTGTCGTGGCTAGGGACGTAGTTAAGGGTAAAGTTAGAATTAAACACACAGTACAGTTTAACAATATAGTAGTAATAAATAACAAAATGGACTACAAACTACACAAGCATGAAGAAGCTCCGGACCTCATAAATAACTTACATACTAACACTATAAACATTAGGGTGGTAGGGACCTCCCTAATAACTACATACTAACACTAAGTTTAAGATGGCCAGGTAAGTAGCATCACTGGATGCCAGCTTCTAGGTTCCCTACAGTTAAAAGAATATTACAGTTTCTTACACCGGAAGTCTGGCTAATGGTGTTGGTGATCCCCGAAGGAACTCAGTTCTTAAGCCAAGACCTCGCCTTTATAAAGCTTTTAAAGTACAAGATAAGCTTTTATGACGGGAGGGGAAATGCAATGTAGGCGCTGGTAAAATAGGGGAATTGCAAGCGCGTGTCTCGAAGGTTACACAAGAGCTCGTTCAACCGGATGCAGGTGTTCAGTGCAGTTGTTGCTAAGTTATTAATAGCACCAAGCTCTTGCGAGGTATGATATGAACAGCAACCTTGGAGAATATTTTATGTTAGTCGAAATGTAACTTCAAAAATCGGGAATAATTTAGTTTTCAATTATTTCGCCGTTAAAAGTAAGAAACAAAAAAGTAATCAGAATTAATTATTGCGTATGTTAAATACAGATATTTTGTAAATAAGTAAAATCGAACCAGTGGCGGGGCACTTTTGAGAAGTTAAAGTATTAAAGAAATTCGTGGGAGCTATACTTTAAAAGTGAAAAACTAAAACAAAACTAAAACACTAAAAAGAAATATCTTTCTCGTAAGAGCAACACAGACAGTCTGAGCAATTGTTTTTGTTGTTAGGTGCGCTCTGATTATAATGTTTACGACTTGAATTTAAAATCTAGAATGCCATGTAAGTTGCTTTTTGTAATTTCTTTTCAGAATTTGATCATTCTACCGTCTCTGTCGCTCTTACAAGAAATATATTTCCCTTACTTTTCAACCATGGGCGTTACCACTGCAGGGTAAGGGGGTGCTTGCCCCCCCTCCTGGCTCATCTACAGCATATAAATTTTTTATGCATTCATTTCAATTTAGATGCATTCAATACTTGATTCTAGAAAAGGTTTCTTGACCTTTGGAAAGGGGTAACAACAGTCATAATAGGAACATAAATTAGAATTTTATATTGTAAAAAGCGCATAAAGGGCTTTATCTTAATAACCTCCCTTAATTCCGTCAATGTATACATTAAAAAATATATTTTAGTTACATTTGTACCACAATTTTCAAAGGCTCAAACGACACTGGTTACTTTACCTAAATCACAGTTTAAATACACAACCAAACCCAACCTAAGCTAATAATTCTCATTGGTTACTTTGGTGAGTATTGCTGTGCAGTGAGTTTCAAAACCTTGTTTTCTACTAACCTAACCTGACTAACCTAAATTAACCTAACAGGATCATGAGACTCGCCAAAAGCACCAATGATTGCAATGTAGTACTATTGATTTTCAGTGAAAAAAGTTTATGCCTTTAAGACTTAACATAGGGAGCCGAAAGTAGCGTAACTTTTGAACGGGGTATTTCCGCACCTTGGGACTAGTGTCATTCGACTGAGCTCGTCAAGCTGCATCGAAAGGGTCCGGAGTGTTAAAGTTCTTTTCTGCTCGCTAAAGTAAATCTCAGCCATATTTTATTTTGCGTTTTAGAATAATATTTTATATTCTTTTACAACGTTCTGTTTTGTGTTTTAGAATTTTTATGTTTTATAACTGATGTTTTATATGATTTATGTTTATTTATAAATGCTCCTTTTTGTTTATCTGCCCCCGCCCCTATTTTTTTCTTGGCGACGCCCATGTAATTCAAACTTATACAATTCTCGCTTTCTGCGAAAAGTCGATGGAGCTGTATACATATGAGAACGAACTATTGGTAGCGGTTTTGCCTGAAGGCAAGTTCGCAGCTTTGCGTTTATACGATTGTGTTCGTCCGTCTACGGATCAATTATTTTATCTACGACCACCATAGAAAGTTACATATTCCGCACAATCTAGTAACCGCGAAAACGACCAATTGCAAACAAACTCCAAACTCAACGGTAAAGTATGTGAGGAAGGAGTTCTCAATAATAAGTAGTTCTATTAAAACGCCATAGATGTCACCACTTGCAATATTTATAATATTATTAATTATTTGAAATATAAAATGTTATAAATTTTAGATAAAGCTTAATTTATTTTGTTTAATTAATATTTTACATTAAATTATATTTCGAATGGAAATCCATCTAGAAAAAAAACTAAGGTCAGACCCCGGGAATTGAGCCCGGATCGCTCGGTTAGTAGCTACAGCGTAACTATTGAGCTACCGAAACGCCTTTCAATGATGTTTTTTTCTCATTATATAAAGTTACAATGATTGTTATTCAATTAAAACGTAAAATTAATTAATGTTTTACATTATATAATTTTTAATGTAATTTTATTTATTATTATTGCTAAATTACAATAAAAACATTGAAAACATTTATAATTTGCTACATAATGCGAGAATATCTGACATTTTGCGCAGAGGTTAATAACCTTGACAATTGAATTGTGATTTTTGTACATATAAATTATTTTTTGAAAACGAGTACATAATTATTTAGCTGTAAGTACTAAATCGTAGATTGACTGAAATTATACAAATTGTAAACGTATTATTACTATTGTCTTTACAAATTTAATGTTTACTTTTGTCGTTTTTAAAATTCTAGATGTATCATGAGTGAATCCGATGAAGGAAAATTGGGGTGTACACTCGTACACCTCCAAACATCGTGGAAGCGGCTCACATTACATCTCTTAATTTATTGCCAAATATTTCACGTAAAAAATATGAATGCGAGTATAAATTCTAGGTTAAAAAACTTTCTTAGCTGTTGGTGGTTTATTACTTTTTTTGTTGTCGTAGATAAAGTATAGTGTGTAACGCGTGCAAAAACACCAATTTCTCACTCGTGTGATTGCGGCATTCGACTACGTCTCATGCCGCAAAATCTTCACACTCGTGAGAAATTGGCACTTTCCTGCACTTAAGCGTTAAGCGCAGCACTTGTAACACAAATACTATTAAGATGCACTGTTCGATAAACTGTAAACACCTAACTTCACTAAAAACAGTGCGCTGTCATCAAAAGAAATCGGCGACAAAAAAGTTGAACTTCAACCAACTTTTCCGGTCGATGTGATGTGATTGGTAACCATATTACCAGAGACTATGCCACTATGACAAAAATAATGATAATAATAGTAAACAAATAATGACCCCACAAAACAATAACCGAAAATCCACCGACCCGATCATAAGTCTGATGGATTTGGTTTCCCGAAACAGAGCTAATTTCCGAATATGCTTTTAGTAATTTAAGTTTGGTTAGAGTTCCGACTTTTTTAAGAAGTAGAGTCCCTACAGCGTGCATATTAGTTGAGCAGACAACAAAGCTACACAAAATAAATAGAAAAAGAAAACACTTGAAAATAACCATTTTGCTGCCTTGTCATAAAATGTAAACACAGCGTGCAGCGTGGGACGTTCTTTTATTTCAACAATTTTATTTGCAAGACCGGATTCGTAGCTGTTGGTTTTGATTATTATTTTCACAATTAAGATGCCAGAATGTATTGCGGTACCCTAATAAGAAGTTTTCAGGCGAGCCATAAGTACTTTATTAACGTTTTTACGTTTACTTTCATTATAAATGCTCTGCCAATTTTCTGTTTTTGGGGGCGCCGCCGGAACGAGAGAATACAAATGACTGATTACTTTAGGTATAAGTTATTTATTACTTCGTTGTTTTAGAAAATATTACCTTTAAAAGAAATGTGGAAACGTTAGTAGCGTTCTTTTATGTATATTTTAATTCTATAACTAACACATCGTAATTTATTAACCTGTTTGTGTGGGTTCCTAACACAATGTCGCATTCTTGTACGAACGTCCAACGCACAACGGGAAATTCATGATTTATGTTGAGCGAGATGCGGTTAAAAACATTCCTCTTTACAATTTTATTCGTGCTGTTTAATTAGTTTATAGTGTTGGGTTGAAATGTTATCAGATACGCCATAATAAATTGTGGCAGCGCGGGATAGCATAAGGAACGAAAGAAATAACAACATACATAGCCTTCTTATCTTCAATTTTAAGATACCAACACGTTTATGATTTTTAAATAAACAACCACAACAACTGTTACGTTAAATCGATAAGTTATTATGTACGAGTAGAGATGGTTGTTGTTTTTGACAGCAGTTCCAATTCCGCAAAGGCACGATGATTAATAAAAGTGACCTGAAAAGTCTGACCAGAATGCAGAATGGGGAAAATTGACAGTGAGTTTAGGACTTTCGGTACAGGCCTAGCGACATGCAACGAATGCGGTCGAGTTTATAAATGCCCATTTAGTCCAGTCAAATTAGAAAAAATGGATTGGATTTTTGCTTGTGGGTTGTTAAAGAACCCCCTAAAAGTTACCACCCGTAGGTGGTGAGTTCGAAGAGATAATGTGGGTAAACCACGCCCCCTAAAGGTTTTTGTCGTTTTTCTTGGATACTATTAGGTTTTTGTCGAGATGAAGGAGGTTAGGTAAAATAAAGTTTATTTAATTTCCTACGAGAAATGTTGGTATGTTTTTTCGTACCTCGCCTTTTTTGTGTTTTCGAAGGAAGATGTGTCATACATATGGATCAGCAATTTGCACCAGTAAACTTGCTCAAGGAAAACATTACAATATTTTGGTAGGAAATTAAATTATATTTTATTTTTTAAAACTTTTTACCTAACCTCCTTCATCTCGATAAACTTAATAGTTGCCGAGAAAAACGACTAAAAACCGTTAGTGGGCATGGTTATTATCTCTTTGAGCTCAGTGGTGACTTTTAGGGGGTTATTTAACAACTCCCAATGAAGGCCTGTGCAAAAATCCAAAGACTTACTCCAACTTTTTGCTATTCATGTAAATTTGTTCTAAATTGACAGGACTAATTACCCAATCCAACAGTCGGAATGCGACGCGTCGCGTCGGTGCTGTTTTCTTCCATTGTTCATCTTCCAGAGTCTTACACTTATTTTTGTATTGATTTAAAAATGTTTATGTTTTAATAGCGTTTTTACATTTAAAGGGTTATTTTTGTTTCTTTTCATTAACAATTACAAACTGACTGATATTATTTATTTTTGTCTTAATATTAATACCTATAATTACGTTACTGCGTTATTAGCGGCTTGAAAGTCGTTTTTGGTTTTGAGTTTTTTTTTATATAATCTGCTACCACGTCAATACTCATAAACCAACGATGATCTAAAGCCGTTATACCATCATGGAATTCGGTTTTGTCAAGCCTCAAAATATTCATACACAATACGGAAAAGCAATTCAATGCCTAAACCATTAATTCTTGCCATGACGACAACACTTGTGTGCTGACTGCTGACGTGCTGTTCTTTCATTTTATTGACTCGTTTGGTCCAAAAATCTTGTAATGGTATTTGCCCGTAATGGCTTGGCGTTTAGAGATATAGTCGATTAGTAGTTAATGCCTTGAGAATCCCAAAATATGGAAACCATAATTATTCCCACTGATGAAACAACCTTTGCCTTCTTTGGTGGTGGGAAACCACTTTGCTTCCACTGCTTAGACTGTTAATTTTATTTTGGGTCCATGACTAACGTTTTATCATTTGTTATAAATCGACGCACAAAATCCACTTTAGTCTTTCGAGAACGCTATAAATACTTAGTAGAAATTCGTATGCAATCAATTTTTGATTAATAGTAAGCAATCGCAGCATCCACCTTTTTCATACCCAATTCAGTGGGGCTGTATATATCTCAATGTATACAGCTTCAGCCTTGTCGCATGTCTTCAACTGGAACACTATTAGATTATTTGGAGTTTTCTGTCTCAAAAAGCCAAAATCAGAAGCCTATGACGGACCTTCTAGCCTTCTCAGGCATGGCGTAATAGCTCTTAAAAGTCCTGAAAAAGTATCTACTGATACTATCCAGGGCTATAATTGTGAGTTTTTTAATTTTCGCATGTTAAGTTTATGGCAGATAAAAGCGAGTGGTTCCAGACACCAAACCTAACCTAATCTAATAAATTAACCTAAGTAACTTAACCTAAACTAACCTAACATAAGCTAACCTAACCGAACCTAAATTGACTATTAATAACCGTTTTTCACTATTTACAGTTTTTTTTTAAGTTTTGCATGTTAAGTCTACGGCATGAAATTGTGTAGTTCTAAACAGTAAACCTAACCTAGCCTAGCCTAACCTAAGCTAATCCAATCGAACCTAAGTTAACTGTTACTGACTGTTTTCCACTATTTCTAGCGTTTCCCAGGGAGCGACGAGTTTTTTGAAGTTTTGCATGTTAAGTTTATGGCAGATAAGATTGAGTCGTTCCAGGCAGTAAACCTAACCTAAACTAAACTAACTCAATCTAAGCTAAGTTAATCTTAAGCTAACCTAAACTAACCTTATTTAGAGGCCTTTTATGCAGGCGTTTTTTGTCGCGCGACTCCCGACCGCACTGTCGCGCGTTTTAGCTGCGGTCGCGTATTGAAAAACATGCCGTCGTGTCCTAGAGAACGCCAGCCGAAAAAAGTCGCACGACGTTTTCTAAGTACACGTAGTCCTATGACTCCATTTATGCAAACGTGCGTTTTTCGGTCGATCATTGTACTGACATCTGTATTACCACCCGCTCTGTCGTATCATTTTTTTATTTTTTCGTTTTAGTTTCGTTGGGGTTTGTTAGTTGAAATGAAAAATGTAAAGAATTAATCTAATTTATGACGTTACTGTCTCGAGAAATATTATAAGCTCTGTTGTTTTACTAGTATGATGGCTAATAGGGTAAAGACTTAATAAAATTTGATGTTGGTTTAAAAGCAGGATTGTTCCTTGTTAATTAATTTTTAGTCTTTAGAATGAATTAATTCGAAATAGACGTGCCTTCCTGGTTACAATAATAACTAAATAGAAGTAAAATAATTAAATTCGTTCCTAACTATCTCTTACAAGGTTCTTTCTAACTGTTATCAGTGCCCTTTTATTATAGTGGTATTTTACCTCATTTTAGAAATGGATGATTTAGATATGGAGCGTTTTACAGATGAGATTGAAAACAGAAAAGTAATTTGGGATTCATCGTGGGAGCAGCTCAAAAACAGAAATCTTAAGAAAAGTCAATAGATGGAAGTGTGTACTACATTCTACTCTGATTTCGAAGGAATGGAGTTATGGAGTGGATGGAGTTATTGCCAACATTTCTTGCGCAAAAATGACAAACCCTGCACCAAGTCATGCCTAGCTTGAATGGTTCCTTGGAATTTGACCACCAGATGATCAAACGAAGCTATTGACATTCGAAAATAATTGAAAAATTTGTCCCGTTAATTTTCCATAGAAGTTACGAAATGCCCCATCTATAATCTAGCAGCATTAATGGGATGAACATCCTATCTTCTTTTTCGTATTTTCACTCCAATGTACCGATAAACATAATATATTACACACGGATCCATCTTCTACTTTCTAATGCAAAAGCACAATAGTTGTTGACAATAATTATTGATAGTACTGATGCGATTTGTGTATTCCCACTGCTAGATTTTTGTGACCAACGGCAAATGTGGCGTGCATAAAATAAACCTACAAAACTGCGGTCGGGCGTCACGCGACAAAAAACGTCTGCATAAAAGGGCTCTTAAGGGTGAGTTTCTTCATTGTTTTATCATCAATGACTTTTGTTTGCCATAGAATTAAATTTGAAAACTACACTTAAGTGTGACTTTTAAACCCTTTGTTTCCTCAAGATGAAACTGGTGCCAAATGTACTCTACTCATCGAGTAGAGTCTGAGCTATTGCACTTGCTAGCGCATCATAAAATCCGATTAAGGCAGCCCCATCTGTACACCATTTTACAAACTTTTCAGCCTGCCCTCGTAAATAAATATCACAATCTCAACATAGGAAGTACAACCTCCTTCTGTGCAGGTAATACTAAACGTAACAAGCACGCGAAACGATAATATTATTGACGCTTTGGAGGTTGAATGAACAATTGTAAATTCGATTGCGTTTCTTACATGACGCTAAATCGCAGTCATGTTTGAGCTAGACTTCCAACCATGACAACAATAGTAACCTGGTCGACCACATTTAATGAGCGACAAAACGCTGGAACCGGATTGGTCTGCACCCGCCCCAACACTCACGTGTCTTGGTTTTGACTGGTTGCAGCTCAAACGTGAATGTAGTCTAGAGAGCTGGTCTATATCCTGCCTGTCTGTATATTAGGATAATAAGAATAGCCCACGATCAATTTCCATTTAATCTAATTATTCCTCTTTAGGTAGGTTGCATTAGGCAAATGCAACCTAGTAACATAAACGTACCCATTTATGTTACTTTTTTGGTATATTTAACAGTGCATCTTTACACAGTTCATGTACAAACAACAGTGCATGTACACGTACAAGTCTGTTTTTGATTATAGCACAGATTAAATAAATAAATGCTTAGGGCTGGACCTTATGAGAGATTTCGCAACAGACACTGTCGTCAAAAGAAAAGAAAATATGACATGGTATATCGGCATGAAATAGCCGATGGATGTAATATGGTGTGCTGAATCGAAAATGCAAAACCTACCTTTTTTTACAGATCTAGACCACCTAACACACTCTTTAATAACAAACTCAACTCAAATCATATTTCAAGAATTTCACTGTAATATGGCCTAGGTTGATAACCAGTATGAGTAATAATCAAGCCCCTACTTAAAAACTAAGTCGGTGTTCTAAATATGCAAAATTCATACACGAGAATGTCTCCTTTTATTTTCAGACCAATCTTCGTATACTTACAATTCATACTGCACTTCTGGCCTCACCATTATCGTCAGCAACTAGGTCATCACGATATAAACACAGATGTATCAGATTTATCAAACGATCTAAGCTTTCTTCAGAGTTATCGTTCAAACATAAGTTACCGCCATTAACTAAAGTTGATGATCCTTTTCGGGATCATTTCTCTGCTTTTGTTTTTCTTCGTGAGTCACCTACCTCCCTTTTCATTAAATTCCTCTTCAAAATTAAAATTCCAAATACTTTCTTGTACAGTCGAACGTTGTTTCCTTTATTTGGTGCTTATAAGCACTTATTATTGTGGCATTTCCGTCATCTCTACTATAGTTGCTATGTTTTTTAAGTTTCACTGAAATTAAAGACAGATCGTATGGTTCAAAGAAAGTATAATACGGATGGCGGATTTTATATTAGACAAGGACGTGACTCTTTTTTATCAGATCTTCCGCGATTATACTGTAATGAACGCAATCAGCCCTCTGAACTCCGCCGTAGAATGTTCGAGAATGCGTGACTCATCAACATCTGCCGGTGTAGTTCGCCGGCGCCTGCATGTGCGATTTATCAGCGTGAGTCATAGACGGCGCGAAAAATCAATAGACCTTCTAGAAGAATCTAGTGCA
The DNA here is from genome assembly GCA_929113105.1 of Agrypnus murinus. Lineage (NCBI taxonomy): Eukaryota > Metazoa > Arthropoda > Insecta > Coleoptera > Elateridae > Agrypnus > Agrypnus murinus. The sequence continues at coordinate 69,328,473 of OV816031.1, read as the reverse complement.
TGTTCTAGAAGATTATGCGGTATATAAACGCTGGCTTACACGGAAGGGAATCAATTAGTGAACCGCGAGCAATTAGACGTGTTAGTAGTCGCAAATAGTACGAAATAAATATTGTGATTAAATATAAATAATAGTTAATAGTTAGTTTATAATTGTGTTTTGTAAATTAGTTAAGATTGAATTAGTGTGTGTTAAGTGTGAATGTTTTCTCTTTATTAATAGATGATTTAAACAGCATTTTGTTATTATTTTAAAAAGAACGTTGCAATACTTTGTTTTTTTATTGCGGCAGTCCGCCAACTTGCTAAATGCTGAGACTGAACGCTATTAGAATATTAACGCAATTATTGTGGACAGTTTTTTTTCATCAGCAGCTATGAAATCTTCATCTTCGAAAAGATTTTCGTTTAAGGGACAGATTTTAGTTGTTTTGAAGCCATTGGCGGTAATTTCACCTCTTTGAGCTTGAAACTATGAATTTTCAAACAACTGTGTTATATTGAAATGTATCAATGGACGTAATGCATTGTTCTTGGTCTAGCTCGAAAGAGCAGAGTGCTTTACGACCAAGGTCCATAAATATATATAGGCCAGTCATTTAAAACATCGTAGGTCGCAAAAAATCGCTCTGTGCTGATTTTTTGGGATGTTGTTAGTATAGATACCAATAGTGTAAAACCAAGTTTGCAGCTTCGAAAGACTTGTGCTAACTTCGTGATGCTCGAAAAACCTCGAAATTTTCTAAATTTCTAATAATAATAACTAGTAGGCTCACTCTCGCAAATATTGAAAGCCGATTCTTTTGATGTTGACAGCAGTTATGCTTGATACGCACAAGCGAACACATCGATTACCCAGAGCCGAATAATGTTAGTTGTGCGTTGTGTAGTGGCCCCGTATGAACTAAAGGTTCAGTAAAAGTTCATTAAAACAGTTTTCTTTCGATAGTATATAAGAAAATTCTAACTAATGATCTTTTAAATTCTCAACAAATAAAATCTCTATAATGATAAAATAAAAAGAAATTTGTACACGTTTACAAATCTAAATGCGTTTTAAATATTTTTTTATCTCCTCAAATTATAATGTCGCGGTGCCTTGTGGCGCCTTTCGGATCCTGGCGCCGTCGTTCATCGAACGACTTTGCCCATATGGACGGGGCGGCCCTGGGTAGACGTCTTGGCTGCGTCTCTCATAGTTCAATGGGACACTGACGGAACGGACCGAACTAGCCTCTATAGGGGTGTCGGAAGTCCGGGTCAGAGAGGGCGGACATTCCCATAGGCGTCGGGAAGAGGGGGCAAGAAGGAGCACTTGCCCACCCCCTGGAAGTTGAACAATTTGAATTTTATTGGAAATTTTGTATAATATACCTTTTTTTCTAGGCTTGCCCCTCCTAGCATGCTGTTTATTCTAGGCTGGCTCCCTGAACAAATTTCTGAGGGCGCCTATGGACATTCCCCTCTATCCTAGAACAGGGTGAGCGCCGCCCTCTCTCGGAACAAGGGTGAAAGTATAAAATATATGTATTTATTTCAATTAAATATTATGCGATTAATTTGTTTCTACTAATGAGATTATTATAAATTTCTATTTAATTATTGTTTATTTATTTTCTCTTAGTTACTTATTCTTAATAATTTAAAAAATATTATTTTAATTCCCCGCTCAGACATTTGATTCATAAAAGCAGGTATGTATTCGAAAATCGTTTCAACTTTTTCGTAATAATGCAGAGCTCCGGTCAATACTCGAGGTTATTTATTGGAGTCGATGACATTTCACCGAATGGACAAAACGCCGAAAAGGGTCGGTGGAAATATCGTCAGAGTTGGTCAAAACTTCAAAAAGAGGTTGTGAGCATATTGCCGAATATATGAAACAAATCGGACAAATCGCTGAACGTATTCTAAACGCCGAAACTCATCTACGGATAAATCGCCGAAACAATCTGCACACAAATGGCCGAATGCGGTAAAATCACCGAAATGTATTTGTACGCAAATGGCCGAACGTGGACAAAACGCCAAAAAGCATGAAACGATAGAAAATGGATAGAGCTCTCTGCTAAAACTATATGTTACCTATATATATTATACCTTTCAGTATTGCTATAATACCAAATAATTCGAATAATTCCGAAAATTTGGGGCGACATGTTTTTTTAAATTAAAGATCAAATATTGGTATGTAACATCTAGTTTCGGTAAACAACTTTTCTGTTTTCTATCGTTTTCTACTTTTCGGCGTTTTGTCCACGTTCTGCCATTTTGCACAAACACGTTTCGGCGATTTGTCCACAGATCCGTTTTGCTCGCGTTTGACGATTTGTCCAACTATACCTTGCGGTATTTTCAGTAGTTTCGGTGATTTGTGCACAGATGAGTTCCGGCGTTTTTCGTACTCGCCTGACCACAGGCCTTTGGGGAAGACGATCTATGATATTTTTAATCACGAATGGTTATAACAGGTCGCGATACGAACTAAGTGCCTTGGACCACGGATCACATCCTTGCTACCGGGCACGAGCGAGTAAGTCCGTGGGAAAATTCAATGGACTTGTGCCGGGCGGGTAGTTCATAAAGCCTGTTCACATATCTCTACAAGACAAGTCAACTGATCTACAAATTTTGCAAATTAAATCGTTAAATGCAAATCGTTGAGATTATTTTACTTAGCTGTAATTCATCGTCGTGTAAATTTATAAGAACGCTTAAATATTGTTTGATTAATAGTCACTATAATATTGGTTCAATAACGCATCTACGAGAAACTACTAACCATACAACAATCTTCAATGGGTGCCAAGGAGCTATTCGAAATACATGTGGATTGTCATCACTTCATACTAAAAATGTACAAAACCAGAAATCTAATAATAAACTTCTTCAGCTTCTTAATCGACTAATTCGATGTTATGTCATGTGTTATGTGTTATGTTATACGTATTAAGTCATTAATCCATAGTAAATGATTCAGTCTTTTAATGTTATATGGATCCTTAAAGATTCTTTCTCGTCACTTAAAGACATGTTCCCGTACGATAACCCTCATATTTGTATAATAATTTGCACAATGATTCTGTGGGTTCTGGGCTTTCAAATAATTTTGTTTTTTTAATAGATATGACTCTCTTTTATTTTATATTATTGTTTCAGTATATAATTTTTATATTTTTTATAATATCGTAAAATTATGTGTCTCGTCTAATTTTATAGGATGCTGTGTTGCTTACAGCTAAAATCCAACCTGAATCATTTTTAAAGTTCCAGACTGTATGTAACAATGGACGACTACTGCACTTTTTGCAAAAGGTGTCCTACAGCTTGGTAATAGTTATTTACGTGGCAAGCTTTGTATATTAATCTTTACGAACGAGCTGAAAAGTTTGTAGGGCGAGCGACGAAGAAGCGAGCCTCCATAATTCAGTGAGCCCAGTAAAGATTAATTGCAAAGCGTGCAGCATACAAAGTCTTATTTCCATCTTTATTACTAGCGTTTATTAATTTATTGTATATTTTGTATAAAAAGACATTTTATAATTAAAGGCGGTAGGACAATTATTTATTATTTATAGCTAAACGTTGGCATGGTGTTGTGATTAAGCAACAAGTTAGTTTCAATTAGCGTTTTGTTGATGAGTATTGTAGAACTTTACAAGTTTCTTTTAGGAAGCCGTAAAATTGTATAGGGCTGTAGCTGTAACTTCTCATTTACTTAGTTACCATAAAGTGTCATTTACATAGAAAGCGGAAATAAAAATATACATTTCAGTGAGAACAGGTTGTATAAATCTCTAGTGAGGACTTGATTTGGTTCATTTCGAGTGATGTCAAAAATGGTAAAAATAACTTCAACTGTTTGAACTATGTTAATTAAAGACGTTCTGTCTTGTGTTTCGCAATCGCCCCTTATGTAAGAATTATGTAATAATCAGCTATATATAACAAAAAAATAGTACATTTTTCAGCAAGTCAGCCTTTTAGTGCCCAGGTATTTAGACTGGGGTAGTGTTGTGTACTTTCGTACGATATTTACTGTTAAGTAAGTTATAATGCACATTTTATGCAGTTACTTTCACTTCTCACGTTTGTGTAAATACTTATTGGATAAGTGCAGTTGGGTGATCAATTCGTAATTTAGCTACTTCCAACTGTAAATATCTTTTGCACTAAAAATTAAACTATTCAGTGAATGTAATTTAATTTAATTTAAAACATCCTTGAAACATAACTATTTATCAAACATCCAAAATAAGACCTAACTCACTGTTACATATATTAGTACCAGACACATTTTAAAGCAAACAAACAAATACAACTATCTATTAAGTAAATCAAATGGTCATATGGGCGAATTCGAGGGCAACGATTCTAATATAATACTGAAATCAAAATTTAACATCAACATAATTACTTTATGCGTAAATAGCTCTGGTGTTATAATAACCTTTTTTAAATTAAAATACGTACTATCTTTTTACTGAATGCCAGTAAATCACCTTACAAAAAAGCCGTACAAAAAGTATACCTATACATATACGTAGTTTTAAATCTTGTAAGGCCAGTGCAATAATTCAAAGATAAACTTTTCTTGTTGGCGTTGTGTATTTCTGATAAACCGTAATCCACCTTACATTAGTTTAATTCACAAGATAAGCCAGTAAATGCAAAATATCGGTGTATCTTATCTGTAAATTGTATAAAACCTTGCTTTGTACAAACGCACAAAAGACAAATCCCCGCATTTAGCCCAGAATTATGCATTGCCCCCTGACCCCCACAAGAACGTAGTATGTATGCAAGTGAGGTATGCAAGCAATGTAGTACTTGCGAGCAATGTCCTGAGATCGTAGCCGTCGTCTTCGTTGCAGTGGTTATTCTCTTTTTTACTGTCGATGATTCGGACAATTAATTCTGGAGTACACTGTGCGACGTATTAATATATTTAAGTGTTACACAAATGGGCAAAATATTTCTGAGATTTTAGTTAGAAAAAGCGCAAAGTAAAGTAGTGCAACTTTAATAATTAAGTACCTGATGTCATGTTAAAGATGTGAAATGTGTTGGGAATTCTGCTATTTCAATAAAATGGAGCTCAATGTGAAAGATAAACCTTATATGCAGTTCTATTATTAAAAGCACGCTGGCTATAATTCTGTTGTTTCATGCTGATGCTAAAAAGCTTCAAGGCCATAAAATTGACATTATGCTGTAAATGCACCTAATAATGTGAATGTTATTCCATAAGTATGGGTTCTTATTGTACAGAAATAGTTTTAACACTGCAGCTAAAGACATTTATGGAGTTTTTGCAATAAAACGAGGGTTGAAGAAGTGTAACCATACTCTAATTGCGTCGTATAATAATTTATAAATCAATTACATGAAGTTGTCTTCTATTCTATTCTTCTATTAAGATTCTAAAGACTATGACTATGTATTCTTCTACGCTTCGCTGCGTACAGGTTAAATTGTCTATCTTTATACAGAGTTTGTAAGAATTACAGTCGAACAAAACATCGTATGGAAATAAAAATGTTATTGCACGTTGAGTGATGACGTCATTATTTCTTAAAAATTTGTATGTTCTCCCTAAACATGTATAACACCCTGTCTGCTCTCGTTAAGTTTGGATAGAGATCGTCAATGATCTGGAAGTCCATCTCTTCAATATTGGAAAAGACAAGACACACAAGATTGGAGTAAACTACATAACTAAAAAATGTCCAAGCCTCTCAAAACGTTAATGCTAGACATTATACAAACACTGAGAGGAGATTCTATTAACAATGATCTGAATTCTCTTTAATTCGAATTCAGCCAGTACAGTAGTTATACTTTACCTACTGCAGATGTATCCCGAAGAAAGAATCAAGACAGTATAGATAGGATGGTCTACCTCTCAGCAAACATTTCTTCCAATAAGGTAACAATGGTTCAGCCATAATGTCATTGACCGTTCTTAATAACCTGGTCTCGTCTGGTTATCGGTCGTTATAGGCCTAGTGTGCCCCTGACAGAGCTTCGTTTCGAGGCTACTTTATAAGGCCCATCAAAGTAGCATCCCGGTGTGTACCCGTTAAGGTGAAGTTGTCTTGGACGTTAAAAGGCTATGTATCTTCGCATCAACGTCCCTTAAGTGTAGGTCTCTAGACGATTTCTGGGAATCTGACGACTGGAACTGCACAGCCAATGCCGGACCCCTATACTGTCACCTCCAAAACGCTACCTGGTCGCATGCAGTTTCTCATAGGTCAGCGAGCGCACTCCCTGATGGCGATAAACCTCACTTGATTCGCCTCCATTCGTCTAGGTCAGATAGCGGGATACTTAGCTCCATAAAAGACCCTGACGTCAGGTGAGAGTCAATCCACCCACACCGGACCCTCTTGTTAGCAGAGCTTCTTCCGCAACGTTTTAGAGACATCGTCGAGAAACACTTAGGTGAAACCTTAGGTGTAACTCTACCACACATTTCCTTCTGATCGCGTCATCCGTTACCCAGACAGGCCTGGGATTGGGTAGACAACGACCAGTTCTAAGGGTGAACCCCGTGTGGTCTGCCCACAAGCTAGTCTCGAATCCTAGTGCTCCCCGACACCTCTAACGACTGTCCTCCCTCCGTCTTCGGACTAGCTTCGGTTACTAGTGGAGTCCGACATCTCCAACGACTGCTTGTCCGTTCGCCAAGTGCCCTGACAACAGCACAGATGCAAGTAATCTGACCATTGGGGGTGTACTTTTTCAGATACAAAATGGACAAGAAAAGGTCATCGGTATTTTAGCAAGGTTTTGTCGATAGCCGAAAGGAATTATTGCGTGACCAAGAAAGAGTTATTAGCTGTCGTGTAGTCCGTTGAGCACTTCTACAAATACTTGTACAGAAGGAAGTGTTTGTTGAGGACGGGCCATGCCGCACTGAAATGGCTCCTGCAATTCCGTAATCCTGAAGGCCAGGTCGCAAGGTAGATTGATCGATTACACGAGTATGATTTTGACACGGAATATCGAGCGGGCACCAACCATCGAAATGCCGCTGCTCTTTCAAAAAGACCCTGTCCGACGGACTGCCGTAATTGCTCTCGTCTGGAAGAGATAGTTTGCCAAGTATTAAGAACTACCATCCTCAACGACAATTGGTTGCCGGAAGAATTACAACGACAGCAGAAGGCTTACCCCGATTTAAAAATGGTATTGGAATGGATGCGTGTGGGAGAAAGGCCTGTCTAGGAAGCCGTTAGCCCTTCCAATAGAACCCTAAAAGCATATTGGGCCCAGTGGAAGTCATTGAAGGTGGAAAACGGTCTCCTGAAGCGAGTGTTGGAGAGTAAAGATGCCACCACCATTAGGTCTCAATTTATGGTTCCAAGAAGCCGAGTGACAACAGTATTACGACATCTCCATGACGTGCCTCAGGAAAACACTTCAGCGTGAAGAAGACCCTGGAGAAAGTTTTGTTTTTATTGAAGAGAATGTCATTGGGTCAATTGTAAAGAAGACGTGAAAGAGTTGTACCGGAAATTCGAACTATATGCCACTGGTAACGGACCCTTGGGGAAACGAAGAGCACCTATGAGGCTGTACAATGTGGGTAGTCCTCTGGAAAGAATAGCTATAGACAATGCCGGACCATTTCCCGAGACCGACGATGGGAATAAATACATCTTAGTGGCAATGGACTATTTTACCAAATGGCCAGAAGCATATGCCCTACCAAACCAGGAAGCCGCGACTGTTGCTGACGTACTAGTCAAGGAGTTCTTCAATCGTTTCGGAGTGCCCATGGAGCTGCACTCGGATCAAGGCCGTAATTTTGAGTTTATACTTTTTGGAGACGTCTGTCGATTGTTGGGCATTCGCAAGACTCGGACCACGCCGTTACATCCGCACTGTGATGGGATAGTAGAACGCATGAACCGGACAATGGGCAAATATTTGACCAAAGTCGTCTCCGATCATCAACGAGACTGGGATCAATACCTGCATCTGTTCCTGATGGCTTACCGTGCATCGATTCACGAAACAACCGGTCAGTCACCAGCGTCTGTGATGTTTGGACGCGAGCTACAGTTACCGTGAGATCTGGGATTTGGATCTCCACCCGCAGAGCCACACCATCTCCACCATCGACTTAAAGAAGAAGTTGGAGGATATTCACGTCCGAACCCGAAACAATAGCCGAATCGCGAGTAACCGGATGAAGACTTTGTACGATGTGAGACCCCATGAAGGAGTGTTTCAACCTGGAGAGTTTGTCTGGTTATACAACCCACAATGACGTCGTGGCTATTCTCCAAAGTTACAGCGAAATTGGGAGGGTCCATACCAGATGAAGAAACGCATAAATGATTTGATCTATCGCATCCATAAATTGCCAAGAGGGAAACTAAAGATTGTACACTCCAATCGTCTGGCGCCCTTTGAGAGAAATAATAACGCAGTCTCGGATCGGGAAGATGAGGCTGCAGTGGCTCTCAATACATTAAGGCCTGAAGATGATCAGCCACACTTTGGAGAATTTTTGGCTTACGTCTTCCGGGTCCCTGTTGATTAATCCATTGCCCACTGTGTCTCCGAGGACCTCCGCATGGCAAGAGGGATCGCAGTAGTGTTTCGAAATAAATTTGGACGGCTGTAAAATAAATTTTACTACCTAGTAACGAAACAGGCTTACTACCAGAAACCTAGTTACGCGGACCTGTGGAGGGCGTTATGGGATTTGAGAACCGAGCTGCTTACCAGGGGTGTTAACAAATTGGAAGTTATCTCTAGAGGTACGGACGTGAAAATTTTGGTGTGCACCTTTGGCCCACACCTGCGTCAAGGCCAACGAAAAGTGTAGATTGTTACTTCTACCGTAATAGAACGTCTAGTCGAGGTGAAGACTGTCGATATCGTCACGACCCTTTCTACAGGAACCAGAGAATAAAACCTGTTCTAGAGCAGAACAGACATGAAGAGGGGGGCAGTGTAATGACCGGGATTAACCCCTATACGCTGCCAGTAAACATTCTAGAGTGGCACGGAAATATGAGACATCGACAAGGCGCGGCTACAAGGCCGTACTAGAAATTTCGCGATCATTATACACTCCCGCATGCATATATAAGATCGCCTCGCGAAGAAGGGGAGGATCAGTCAACAACGAGCAATTAAAAGCGTTCAAGTTATAATGCAATTTACAGCAATACACACACCTTTAGCCCCCCCCCCCCATTTAGATCTAGTTAGATCTATGAACGTTATGATTAGGATGAGACAAATTGTATTACGACGGTTAAAATATGAACTGTAAAAATTCCTTTAGAGTCATCTCATGGGTATTACCGTGTATTACTAGAGTAACAGAAGTTTTATTCATTTTTTGTGACTGCTAATAAAAATTCAAACAATATTACATACTTTCGATCATAATTACAGTGTTACCTCACATCCTTCACGCTCAACGCAACTAATCTAATTAAATTTACATTTTATATTTAACTTCATTCTTGTTTAATTAAAATATGTAAGAATGATAATGGACGTAATTATTCACTATCATCATTATTAATAAAAAATGCAACTATATTCATTACAGGTATTTCTTTCACTTTCAACTTTTCTTTCACGTTTGACAGGCATTTAATTTTATTTTTGTTTTGATTACTATAACGGTTGGTATCATACTCACTTACAATATAAAGATTTAAGATAATAATTTTAATTGCCCGTGTCACACATTAAAAAGTTTTGCACAATATTCAGTACCTGTAATATTTTTTTATTTATCTTTTGGCGTTTCAGGTAACAATTTTACAGCGCTTTTAAAGAAAAAGTGGTCTACAGCAAGAATTTTAATAGGCAATAGATAGGATAAAGATTCCATGTGAGAATGCCGATTCAGGAGCTTCTGCATGGTTCAGACCGAAAATACTCGACATATTTTGAAACGAAGGAATTTTTGAACATTTTATCAGGATCCGAAAGCACGTATTGGAATTCCAAAGGTTTTACATTTGTTTAGTAGATATGTTTTAAGATAAAGGTGTATTTTTCTTCTGTGTCTGTTTTAAAAGCGCATGGTAGAGTGGTTTTATGACACTACTTAATATTGTTAAGTATTTAATCCTAAATATGTACAATAATTCAAAGTGTATCCTGAAGATAGTCATCTAATCATTAAGTTTTGTTTCAAGGCCCTTTCACAATTCCTTTTTTAACGGTAGGCAATTAATAGTTTCACTGTTGAATCTATTATTTATTGTTGAAAATTATTTTTAATTGTAACTTGGTTTTGTTTGTTTGTATATCAAATGAACTCTGCGCGGTGTACAAGATTTTTGAGGGCGACATCATAGATGAGCTGAGCCAAGAGAACTGCAGCTGAAGTTTAAACAAATGACAAATCTATAGTATAAAACTATATAGTTTCCACCAGAACTTGTTGGCAAGGCAGTACATCTTGGAACCACCCTTATAAACTAGTGCATAGTTCAAAACGCTCTCTCCGAAATACACCGTTACTTTATGTAACAATCTATTGATAACTCCTCTTTGATTTAATTTAGTTTTTAATGTTGCAATGTTGATTCGGTACTTTATAGTAACTTGGTGTTTCTCTTTTATTTGATTTAATCTGCTGTTATAAACAGAATTCTTAAATAAGTACATATTTTACAAACAAATGCTTTTTACCACCGCTGCACAGTGGTGTTTGGGACCACTTTTTGTCAAAAAATTCAGGTAGGCGAGAAACCTTCGATGCATATTGAGTAAAAACAGATTAACTTTGCAGACAGATTTCGCGAAGTGGTTGGACGGATCAAGCTAAAAGTCTCGACGTTCAATAACCCTATTCTTAAGCAATAGAATCGTGTAAGCCATGTGCCCCAATCGATCGATCGATATGGCACTTTGAAGCTGTATAACTCATCAATGGATTGCTCAAATGACGTTAAATCATACCAGTAGCAACAACTCACCAAGTACAATCCCCCTGCATGGTCAAAGCTCTTAATCATTTTCTTCGGGGTAGTATCCCCCCAAAAAAGTGACAGGTCCAAAGGTCACATTTTTATAATAAACCTTCCATAACGATCAAATGCATGTATATTCATCGAGAGTTTCTCGCATGCCTGAATTTTTGGACAAAAAGTAGTTCCAAACACCACTGTGCGCTGTTCGACTTAGGGTGGCCCTTAGTTGTATGACGTTTTCCAAAATATTCCAACTATTCGTATTCCAAATATTTTTCATCTCCCAACCTCCAAAGTTATTCCAATCCTCATAGAAATATTCTTATGTAAAATTTCAGCTCAATCAGAAAATATAAAGGAGAAAGCCCTAACACTTTAAGAAATTTACATTACATTAGCTTTTTAGTCTACCTCTCTACCTGCTCTACTGCCCCTCATTCAGTTCAAGTCTTCGCGCAAGTAAGACAGTTTTTTAAGTTCACTTTAACTTATTTTGTTGTGTCATTTAGTGAATATCTTGTAACGAAGTTACTGGGTTTTAGTTAATTGTTTTGGTTATAGGAGTGAGTAAGCTTATCTTCTGTGCAATCTAAGACCACTCGGATAAGCGACCGACTCAAGCGAGAGTACGCGTCCCTTCCCTGACCGATATTTGGCGAGCGCCGCTCCGTTTCACTCCTACCATTTCCCCCACGTTCCGAAAGCACCTACATAAAAAGGTGGGCGAACCGATTTATTCAGTCCGCCGAAGCCAGCAGGACCAACCAGCAATCAGACCCAGCCAGAAGCCAAGCCAGCCCAACAGTCCGAACCGTTTTGGGAATATAAGAGTATGCCCTCTTATGGCGTGCCGGACTTGTCTTTCTTAGCAAATCTTAGATGTGATCAGTGTTGCCAACCCTACCGATTTTTCTGTAGATCTGCCGATTTTTACTTTTACCTACCGATCTACCAATTATCTTTTTCATTTTCCCCTTTACGAAAGTGTAACTTTCTGTCTTGACAAGGCAATCGAAAGCGAAAGTAAAACATGCGAAGTGGTTGTTAGGTATGAAAAACGTTCGGTCCCTGGGCAACGAATTAAAACTGTCAATTTTGAAAAATATAATATTATAAGGTGGCTGTTGTCAACATTACCTTGGTAGAAATACTGTTGTATTATAGCTCCAAATATTTCCAAACAAATCTGATCTTAGCCGTGTACGGTATTTCAGATCTAGTTGCTCGAAGAGCTCGGTTTCTATGGTATCCATTGTTGTAAATAATTCTATCTATAGCAATAGAGCTTTCAGAGCAAAATGTATTGAAATACCGAACCCAGCACTTGATAACTGACAGTCTATGCATGTTGGGTTAAAGTATTGTTTATAACATGGGTGATAAATATTGCTCTACGGTATTTCAACTCTTTTTACTCTGAAAGCTCTATTGCTATAGTTATAATTATTTACAACAATGGCTACCATAGAAACTGATCTGTTGCAGTAAACAGATGTGAAATATCAAACGCGGTTAGTATTTTAGATGAAAGTTGTTTGGAGATATTCAGGGCTTCCAATATGACGTAACACTTTTCTGACCAATTCACAGTCTGAGTTTGTGAATCGAGCAATTGAGAGTTCGATGTAATGGAGTCTTCACCAAACAGTTCGTGAATTCATCGTAAATCCATCCAACATGAAACAACGCAATTTTTTTCCATGAGTTTTTTTCCGTTGTAATGCATTGATGAACATCTAATCAATCGAGCTGAAAGACCCTTGCTTCTGATGAGTTAAATATTTGAGGTTATTATGTTTAAATGTTTTGGTTCATGACTTGTTTGTTTGATTATTATTATTTTAATAAATTAAAATTCTTGGTTGTTTTTTAATATTAATACGAATAAACACAGTCTGCTAATTCATAAATGTTAATTACATTAATTGGTGGTTTTTAATTGGTATATAAACCATACATAACAACACAAAAATATTATTTTTAAAAACATACTATATTGTACTTTGATATTGTGTTTGGCATAGTTTTCATCGACACTAGTAGTTCGGGAATTTATCTCAAACATTAAATACATCGAAAGCATCAGTGACGTCATACCAGTCATCGCTCTGATTGATCAGTGGATTTTCTGTTTAATTCACGAACTTGCCCACTATTGGACAATTAGTAGTGGAAGTGGATCTAGTATCAACATCAACTCAGTAAGAAATGGTTAATGGTAGCACTGTTGGGAGAATCTTGAACTATTTTTTTTATTTGCCAGTAGAACCGAAAATATCGTTCGGTTCCTTCGAGAATTTATAACGGTTCGGGTTCTCATGTTCACATTAACACGGATTTTAGTAAGAGTTCGGATTCCGGTTTCGGTTCGATAAAAGTAATCGGTTCCGGTTCCGATTCCGATTCTTTTGGGTTCCTGTTCCAGTCCCTGATCAAAAGTGCCATCTGCTATCTTTAGACGTTCGTAATACAAGTCTGGTCATGGGCGCCATTTTGTGTCAGCGGGAAATCTAAATTTGGGATTTTTAAACTCAGTGCCCGACCCTTATGTTAGCGGCACTTCATTATTGCTGTTACTAATAGTGGGATGTGGGAAGCAGACCACACGGCGTGCACACATAGAACTGCTGACGACCTATCCAATCCTAGGTATCTGGGCAACGGATTACTCAATGCCAGGATAAATGTGAGGTAGAGTTATACGCAAGTGTCACTCAACGAATACTCATAAACGTTGCAAAAGAAGTTCTGTTAACATGAGGACCGGTGTGGTTGGATTAAACTCTTACCTAAGACAAGGTCTTTTATGGTACAACGCGCCCGCTGACTGGCTGAAGCTTACAGAGGAGAAATGAAGTGAGGTTTATCCTGGCTGGAAGGGGTAGATTCTGGTCAATGGAAAATTACATGCTACCAAGTAGTCTGTTTTGAAAGTTATTCGGATCACCTTATGACTCGTTGAACTTTAGTCTGAGTCCTGTGACCTGAAGAAGCTCTAGAGCCATTACTCTTAAGGGGAGCTGAAGCAAAAATATAGCCTCTCACTCTCAAGACAACTTCACCCTAACGGGTACATACATACCGGAAGTCTAGAACGTGTAGACTTATACAAAGCGTTGTCAAGGGCGCACCACGCCTATAATTTGGGAGATCGGTGTGACAAAACCATAAAACCAAGTCCCGCCACATTGAGGTTGAATTAGATCGAGCAGTGGTTCCAACATGGTTCTAACCATGTTGGGAATAGTCCAAAGCTGAACGAGGGGCCATCTCCTCAGAGAAGGAGCCGGCGGGCAAGCACGTTTATAGTTCCGGTACTCGCCTGGAGAGCTAGTAGAGGATGAATAGTAAAACGCGCTCCCACCAGCGCGTAATAGTAGCATTGCAGTAGCAAACTTGCCGAGTGTTCGATTTAATAAGAAGCAACGTAAAAGGTGTAGGCGACATACCGGTATCTGGCATACAGTACCCTCGTATAAAAGTTGCCTTAAAGACAACTGATGTACGAAATATGAAGTTTTGTAGCATAAATCGCCTGATTTTAGGTTACGACGTTTGTTTTGATGGATCATATGAATAGCGTAAATTGCAATAATGCGTTATTTTTACTCTTTTCCTCTTCACCAGATGATGGCGATGGATTAACATAGATTTTCTTATAAATGTAACAGAAACAGGTTCCAAAAATTTACATTTTATACATTTCAACGAACTATTTTGGCCGTATAATCAAAGGAGAATTGCAAAACACTCTTTGTCGTAAAAGAAGAGTTCATGCCCTTAAAGAACATCATATCAAGAACAGGAAAACCAACTGCCGGAAATTGTACAAAAATGATTTAGCAGGTCCGAAATCTGAATATATGTTGTTACCATGGACCACTGTAAAGTGGTATGTTCAATTTGTTACACAAAAAAGAGGAGAACAGGTGCCGGAATCGTATGTGTGCTCAAGAATAAGAGATTTGTGGATATTGGTGCAATCTTTACCATTAATTACAGTACCGTCGAACATAAAGATTAACTCAGAAAATTATATGAACTCGTGTTTAAAACCTTTTGTAAAAGAAGATATTCCAGAACTGTATTCTTGGGAAACCAACACACTACAGCATAATATGCTCAAGAACTGAAAACTAAATTGGGCATCACAATTATTCCCAGTTCAGATTTCTAAGATTTTCCGATAGTAGTGCAGTTGCGTCATCTAAAACAAAAGTTGTGCATTGCTGCACCGTTGTCAATACTAGAGTTCCTGAATGAAAACTTTAACTGTGTTATTTTAGAGTTAAGACACGGATGTCAAAATCTATCTTTTTCTAGGCCGAAAATAAGCTGTCCGAAACAGAGACATTTTTTGTTTCTTTTTACTTTAGTGACAGAATTCAGCAGCTGTCAGTTATAAATTTTAGGTTATGCTTTATGTCATGTTTATTTTTATGCATTTAATAGTTATTTATGTATTAAGGGCATAAAGAAGCTTTTATGACCAGAAGCGTTATTTCTAGCCCGAGGCGTCAGCCGAGGGCTAGGAAAAGGCTGTAGGGCCATAAAAGCAAGTTATGCCCGAAATGCATACACTATTTTATGCACAGATTGTTTTTATCTCAAATCTATTATTGTGTAAAAAATATAATTAAATGAGTACGTAGGTTACATCAAGCTGCTGTACGTATACTTATGTGCATATATACGAAGTACGTTACTATAGTTACTATCTAAAATACTTAATTTCAGCTTATTTTCATTGGTGATAAGTTTACAAATTATATTAAGAACCAATCAAGTTCTACAAATACAGCTCTGACATTTAATTGACGTTTCATTATTGCCCGTCGGATCATAAAGAGGCCCTTGGGGCATAAAGAGACAGTTATGTTTAGATAAATCTAGCAATAATAGTCTAATTATAATGCATCTGTGCATAAAAGTTTTTGATGTGCACATTATCATTTATTTACTGTTTGTAGAGAATTTTTGAAACTACTCTTAGCAGAATTAGAAATTATGTATAACATTTATAATGTTATTTTTAAAATTATGTAAATGTGATATACTGTGTCTGGCAAGACAAGTCGAAAATGTCGACCAGTCGTTCTAATAGAAAACTTACTACTACTAATTATAGTACATACATCTAATAATTTACGACGGCTTTTAATAAAGTATTAATTGTAAGCAATTTCAGATTTATGTTATAGTCATATTGACAGTTAAATTTATTTTTCATGGTTACCAACCTTCTAATAAATAGTTTCAAAACATGAAATGTCGCTAGAAATACAGACAAACGCACAGTACCTTTAACGAATGAACAAACTGAGCTTAGTAATTCTCCTTTATTAGAAGTGTTAGATATTTAATTTTTGTATGTATTGTATCTAGTTATTTTCTGTATGTATTTATCCTTAGCAACGTGTTTTTTTATCAATCTTATCTACCTTTGATGATGACATAAAGTATCGAAACAATATTGTCAGGTTAAGATATTAATAAAACTTGTGAAACTTTAACTAATCTTTGTATTTATATTATATTTCATGATTATGGAGTTCCACAAAGTAAGGCTGGAGACAGTAAACGATATAATAATTATTATTATTTATGATTAATATAATTATCTTATAATAAAATCTTAATATAAATCATTAATACTGAACACAGACAACAAACGTGTAGCAATACTAACAATAATAAATGAACATTCTACTTCCGATCCCTGAACTGGAGCACTAGAATTATCAAATTTTTGAATTGTAAAAAATTGAATTTTTAAATATAAAAGGAATCCGATTTTCGCGTAAACAATTAATCATACGAAAAATGTTATTAAGGTTTTTTCTTGTGTTAGATTAGATGCATCTTCTGACAAAGCTCCATAATTAAACGAATATATTAACGCGGCAAAATGATGATTTTTTTGTTGTTTTTGATATCTTCTAACAAGCGTTCAAAAAACCTGTGGTCAAGTTGGCTGGTGTTTGCATTTGTCAGCGTTACCGTATGTCGTGACTAGAGCCACACCTAGAGCTCTAATGTCTAATGTCAAATGTCAAACATCATTTTACCTATTTTCATTTATTAATTAGTTCGTAGCTTTCTGACATTCATAAATAGGGTTATGTTCCAATTATAACATATAAGCTATGTTTGAAATTTTTCCATAGGCCACTTAACCACAGTTTTTTTCGAACACCCGTTATCACTTCTTAAAATTAACGCATAGTAACTCCTTCCACCATGTCTATCAACATTTTTGCTGTGTATGGATTTTATAAATTAAATGTGTTGTTCAATTATACTCAACAAAAGCATGGGAAGTTTATGGTAATGAAAAAGACATAAAAATGATGTATTTTTACGTCCTAATTTCAACGTGCCAAAGATTTACCACGGGGCACGTAATTATTACATGCCATTGAGTATCACTTTAGAATATTAATTGTAGTAAGCAAAAATAATTAGAGGCTTGTAATTTTCATATGAATTTCTATTCCAGCGCTACTTGGGGAATAAGGGGAGAAAAGTTACAAACTTATAGGTACTACATCCACTGTTATCGATTCAGAATACAATAAATTAGTAAAAGCACATGATCGAATAAACTATTTCTAATAAACACTAGTCATTCAACAACGAAATCACGCTTAATTAGGTGCCACACACGGATTTAAACTAGAGCGGGTTTAACATTGGTATCTTATTGGTTACTGATTTTCTGCAATCTGATTGGCGGGCTCAACTCTGCATTTAGACGTTTGTAATCTTACCTTATCTTTCATTCAGTTTGCGCTAGAGGGCGGCACGGCTACTTATCGCTATAAATGTTATTCTGTAAGGGATATAAATGAAAGTAGGAATTTTCGGTCATTTCAATCTAAAAAGAAGGAGTATTAGGTATTAATATTAACAATACTATACACTGTCCAGCCAACAGAAATAGTTAAGCCACGCCCTACAAAAGTGCGGCATATTTGAGGCGAGCTTTTTTATTGGTCGGTTTTATAAAACCCGTATCACAAGCATGCGAAAATAAATTGCCTAATTACATTATCTAATTATTAATTTATTTTATAACTTGGCAATCAATTTTTACTTTTTATAGCAAAATATTTAAATAATTTTAATAATTATTTATTAAAAGAAGATCAACACCATTTATTTAAAACGAGAAAAGTATAGTAAATGAAAACTTTGTGCGCTTTTATTAATTTGTACCGTGTGAAACTGGCTTTACTCCCATTGGTCTACGCAAACATACATTTGTGGGGGAGTGGCTTAACTATTTCTGTTGGCTGGACAGTGTTTAATATAATTTTTAGAGCCCCCGCTTATGAATTGTACATAGTAAACTATAAAGCGGGGTGTGTAAAATACTTTATGCACAGATGCATTATAATTAGACTATTATTGCTAGATTTATCTAAACATAACTGTCTCTTTATGCCCCAAGGGCCTCTTTATGATCCGACGGGCAATAATGAAACGTCAATTAAATGTCAGAGCTGTATTTGTAGAACTTGATTGGTTCTTAATATAATTTGTAAACTTATCACCAATGAAAATAAGCTGAAATTAAGTATTTTAGATAGTAACTATAGTAACGTACTTCGTATATATGCACATAAGTATACGTACAGCGGCTTGATGTAACCTACGTACTCATTTAATTATATTTTTTACACAATAATAGATTTGAGATAAAAACAATCTGTGCATAAAATAGTGTATGCATTTCGGGCATAACTTGCTTTTATGGCCCTACAGCCTTTTCCTAGCCCTCGGCTGACGCCTCGGGCTAGAAATAACGCGTCTGGCCATAAAAGCTTCTTTATGCCCTTAATACATAAATAACTATAATTATAAAGCATTTGCTCTAACTTTATTTTGGTTATTTAGCACTAGCAAATACTTTACTGTCATTAATACCCCAAACTTGTCTTAAAAAGTGGGAGACAAAACTTAATAGCACCTCTTGCTGGTGTGCTACTAAACTTGACATTTTTTAAATATTTGGAAGGTAATTAAAAAATAATCATTGTATAATACAGTAAATTTGTGCTTAAAAGAGCCCCTAGCGGGAAAGTTGTGGGGTAGTTTTCGACATGTTTCATACCAAGTGTTATGATGCTCTGGACTTGGGCGTGTCTTTGTTGGACGAGTCGCGTAGCTCGTATTATGATGCACTGGACATATTTTTGTTAGCAAATGTTATATCGCGCTCGATTTATCCCGCAACATGACGGGACGTTACGACGTACAGGACGCAACTTTACCAGTTATGCTATGGCGCGCTCTACGTATTGCACAGCAAGTATTATGACATGCTGGGCGTGTCTTTGTCAGCAAATGTTAGATGCGCTGGACATGTCCCATAACAAGTATTATGACGCACTGGACGTGACTTTATCAACAGATGTTATGTATTAGAATAGATAACTAGAATAGTATTATTTGAGTTTTCAATATAGTGAATTTATATATTCCAATATTTTTGTTTCTTATTACTTGTATATCTTTAAAAAGGCACGTTAACTGCAAATAGCAGTTAATTATAAAAAAGAAGTGTTATAGAAGAGAAGAACGTTCAAGCTAAGCATTTTGTGAATAGTCGCTTTTGAGAGTTTATTCTGTTTTTTATCATTTGTGCTTGGGGGAGATTCTCTAAAAATAATTTTTTAAGCATTTTAAAACACTAATTTCAACCAACACTATAATGTAAGAAAACATAGATTCTTTAAATAAGCTGTAGAGGAGCTCTGTCTTGGTATTCTCACTTATTAGTAGGGTTTTGATAGTGTCAATCAATAGTCTACGGTAATAGTATATTACGTTATAAGTCCGGTAAACCCAAGTTTACAGTAGCGAGTTGAAAACGTTTCGGGACGAGGCGACGAAGGAGCCGAGTCTCGAATGTTGAAACGAGCTACTGTAATGGTTTACCGGAAGTATGACGTAAGGCGTTTTATTTCATACTGCCTCACATTGTTCATTTTTTAAAAAAATGCATTTAAAATTTTCAGTCCGGTAAAATTTTTTACCGGACTCAAATTAGATTTTCAGTCCGGTAAAATTTTTTACCGGCCTTGTAACGTAATAATTCATTTACCGGACTCAAATGAGTCCGGTAAATACCCTTTTACCGGACAGTATGAAATAAATTATATTTGATATATCAACTTGTATTCTTTAACACAATGATTATGTAGCAATTGAGATAATCTTTATCATGATCCTGGCACTACAGCCCAGTGTGGGCCTTGATCTGCTCGACAGATTTCGCCATTCAGTTCTATCTTTAGCGCATTTTCTCCATCTTTTCACTCCCAGAGTCTTCAGGTCTGTTTCTACGTCATCTAGGTAGCGCTTTCGTGGACGGCATACTGCTCTCCTGCCTACGGGATCCCTTCGGTTGCACATTATTTTGGTCGTACAGTTTTCTTTAGCTCTTTGCACATGTCCAATCCACCGCAGTCTGGATATTTTAATAGATTTAACAATATTGGGCTCTTCAAAGGCTTGGTCCAGTTCGAAGTTGCAACGCCTACGCCGTGTTTTCTAGCAAGGGTCCAAATATTTTGCTTCGGATTTTACGCTCGAAGCAGTTTAGTAGTGCTTGATCTTGTTGGTAGAGTACCCGCGTTTCTGACTTATATGTGAACACGGGTCTGATTGTAAATGTCATGCATTTTTCCAGCCAGAACACTGACGTCATAATGTCGCAGTTTTTGGCAGTAACGACGTCAAATTGTCGTAAAACTGACATCATTATGTCACAGCCCAAAGACGTCATTAAAACGTCCTATAAGAGGACTAAGACAGGAATTATAAATAAATAGTTGAATATTGGAAATAACATTTATTATATACTACAGTCAAAACATCTCTATATTGTGACCACCTGCTTAATATGACTAGTATTTCTTGGCCCCTGTTAAAATAATATCTTTTTAATGAAACTTGTACGTATTGTATTGTACGTCCAAAAGAAGTTGTTTTTTTGAAGACGTCTACGTACGTCCCATTATATGACGTCTTATGGACATCATTTATTAGTCATATGACGTCGTCGACCAATATTGACTTAAAAATAACGTCATTATAACCTCAGTGTGCTGGCTGGGTTATTTTGCTAAGTAAGCTGGAGGATAATAATACCATAAGGCCGTGGTAACATTTATTGGCCAAAAGAACTCTTTATCTTTAGCATTGGTACTAATTACTAATTAGTTGACGTAGTATTGGCTTGTCATTTTTTTATGATTTGTCTTCGTAGGCTTCAAATGTTCTTTATCAGGTATTTGAATATCCATTCTAAATTTGTAGTGAAAGTTTTTTGCAGTATTTTACGTACAACTGAAATTAATAGTGGCGCTGTTGTGAAAACAAATGACAAAGTATCGCGTATGCTTTATCTTTAGGTTTGGTTTGCATGTGTGACATACCAGTCTTTTGCCTTTTAAGTAATAAATTGTATTAGTATAAGTGTTATAGGTATTTATAAGCGTTTGTGGTATATAATAGGGCAATTAAGAAATCTTTTTTTCTTTTTTTTAGAAAGTTTTTTTATGGGGGGTGGTATCGGTGGTTATACAGGCACACAAAAAATTAAAATGTTTTAGTTAAAAGGTGAGGTACCATACCGTCCCAATAAACATTTTTATTTATATAATAGTACCCGCAAACATATGGTGCTCAAAATTAGTGATATTAAGTTTGTTGTTACTACTGTATAAATACAATGTTGATTGGGGTATGCTTTTTGGTGTGCTGAAAACGAATTAGGCGTCATTTTTGAAGTGCTTTTTTGAAGTTATGTCGCAATCCTTGGATGAGTGGTCAATTCTGACCCCGGGTTCGTTCTCAGCACACTAAAAAACATACAGTATAGTACCTCATCTTTCAACTACAAAACTTCTTTTGTGGACCTGTGTTATCAGTGGGTTTTTATCCCAGTTATTTAATAATTTGATATTTATATTGTTCTTTGTAAGGTTATTCTATTTAACTAGCTCCATGAGTTCTATTTGGTGAAGTCATTATAATATATGGATTTTAGATTTTCTTCCAACAGATTTTTGTAATAAGCATTAATACTACTAGCAACTTGCACATGATCGTTTCCCGCGAACCTGCGACGCTAGTCTTCCTAAACTACACCTTCCATGAGCTACCTTTTCCTTGTACCTCAATTCACTTTTATTAAAAAGTCAATCAAATTCAAATCGATAAAGTCAAAATTTCTACACCATCGCAATTCATTATATATTATCTGAGATCGAAGATCAAAAAACAAATGTAATTATTGATTAAAAGAACCGATGGCGCATTACGGCGACTTTTTAAACTCAAGTTAAAGTATGTATCTTGATTTTCACTTCTGGTGCAAACACCAATTAACTCTTTCCACGATCAAATTATTTCATTACATCATCTCAGGCTCATGGGCGAACAAGGTATCATAAAAGAACGGCATCGGTTTAAACAGCGCGAGTAATGCGAATATAATGATCCCTCTACTTGAGAATGGGTGGCGGCAAGTTTCGAGTCTCTTTACTCTTGTTTTTGCTTTACCTACCACAGAATCAATACTTTATATAAATGACAGATAAGGCAAGAAAAGAAGTACATCCAAATCCATTCAATGTTTTATTTTATTAAATTATCGAGAGTATTTCGTTTTTCTCAATTTATTTTATTCTTTAAGATTATTGTTACAAACTGATCGTGCAGTTTATGAGATGCCCGAAGAGTTACTTTCCCACATTCTAGATACAGTGTATTGTAAATTATGAAAACATTTTCTTTAGATTCATGAACAATACGTATTAAAATGCGTTTTATACCCAATTAAGTACCTTTGTCTTGGATAACTTAATCAGGATTTGATTAATTAATTTAAAAGAGATGCCTACACGCATTCAGAAATAGTAATTATACACCAATACTCGATACGAATGTAACATTACTGTTAAACAAGTAAATTCTATGGGAAAGGTACTTGGAAAAATAGAAGACGATTTGAAGAACTCCTGAACCAAGGGTGTGCAAGGTACAATACATCTCCAAAGATTATAACTTGAGGTAAATATGTCATTTGGTTGAACATAATCACGAGCCTAATTAGACGAATTAATTATTTATTTATTATACCGCACCTGCATATTCATCAATACTAGTTATACCACCAACCTCATTTGTTAATATTTAAGCGTCATAAAACTTCACAAATAAAATTATTCTAATAAACATTCATTCCGATTAAATCTTTTTTTAACTACAAGATTTTCATTTTGTTTCTCCTTCATCATCATTAATTTTTGAGCTCTAACAAATAAAATAAAGCTGCACCAGCACTATCATAAAACAATAAAGCTCTACCAGCAAACGATAGTAAATGTTGTCATCTATTCTTATTTTGATCATCGTTTATCGTGTTGATCGAGTTCATCAAACCTTATTGTGTTATTCGATCTGTTGTGGGATAAATTAAAATCGTGTATGAGTTTCCCAGTTAGCTGAGAGCCGTCTTATTTACGTGATTTTTAGACATGTTTGGTCGCTGATGACGAATGCTAAATTATAACGTTATAATGACGTCATACCAGTATGACGAATGTAGATTTATGACGTCTCAATGACGTCGATAAACTGTAACGTAATCATAGTCTCGATTTATTAAAAATATAATTTTGTATGCATAAATGATAAAAAACCTTAGTGCGGCCCTGCACATTTTAGTATATTTTAGTCGAGTTAAAAGTGCGACGATATTAAGATTTATCTGATGTTCTTTTAAATACCAGGTACCACCTTTTTATGTTTTTATACAGATAAGATTTCTTCTAGAAAGATCTCGTAGACATCATTTTAATGTATTTGCAGTCCTTGTAAAATATCAAATGTTAGTTTTGAAGTGTTCCCATGGTTCTAAAAGTTATTTCGCAGGAAAGAACCTTGATAAAATTTAATTTATAAATATTTTAAAGAAATACCGCCTTTCTACAAACGATTTCAGTTCTTAAAATCCATTTAGCTTTTATTTATGGCTTCCTGTGCATGTCTATCGGTAAATTTTTGTTCTACAATCTTTACAAAGCTTTCAAATGTTTGTTCCTCAATGGGCTTAAAAAAATCACGCTATTTCGCCATAGGTTAGCTTAAAATCTTCCATCTTTTCAATATTTAAAAAGTAGTACAGATTCGCATCTAAAAAGTTCAGTTGGGCAGCGAGTCTCGTACCCTAAAGTAGCGTCCAGTCGGACGGTGAGTGTCTTACCCCAAGCTGGCGGGTTTGTCCCAGCATTTTGTTTCCCGTGCTATTATCGTGTGTAAGCGATTTTACAGTTAAATAATTATAGTCCAGTTTAGAACATCACTACTTTAAGTGTTATACAGTACCGATTTTGTTGTTAGAAAATTAATCCGGTGGAGGATTACTCCGCAACTTTAGTTTGAGTGCAGTGTTAATTCCCGTTTAATTGACCTTTGATTGACTTAATAGAATTTGTTTAATGCTAATCAACAGTGAATTTTGAATTAAACACTTAACTCATTTAATTAATGAAAAATTAATAATAAGAATACGTTATCTTCAAATAACATTCAAATACTTAATCATCGTTCCCGTTAATAGTAATAATAATAAAGAATTTATTCCTAATAGCAATTATGGCAAAAGATTTAATGAATCTCGTGAAGATAAAATAGTTCAGAATTTAAAATAATTAAGTGTTCCCGCAATGTTTCCGCTTCAGTTTGCAGTTTATGTAATAATTTTGTGTTATGGTCATTTTGTTTTGTTGTTGTGAAATGTTTCCAAGAAATTTATGAAAATGAAGAGATATTAAGGAGATTTGTATTAGGATTATGTTCCTGTTTATGTAAGTTTAGTTATGTTTAATTTAATAGTTGGTTTGGGATCCCGAAATATTGTTCGAATATGATGAATTATTATTGTATTTTTTGAAAGGGCAAACTTTTCTAACATGTTTCATTTGTGTATTGTCTTTCTAATTTTTTTTTGTACTTTATGCAATTTATAGATTTCAAATTTAATTATCGTATGATATAGCTTGGCTCAACAAATTGCGGATGTTTTTGTCAATTAAAATTCATTAGTATTGATTGATATGTGTTTGATTAAATTAACGTCAATTTTAAATGAGGAATCTTTCCAAATTGGGACTCCTAGATTTTGTTAACAATGTTTTTTTATTTGTTCCTGACTCTATAACGGGTGTTAAGATGATAATGCCAAGAGGGCGACGATGTTCCAGCCCGAGGGTCAGAAGGGGCCGAGGGATGGAAAGCGCCCGATGGGTATTATCATCTACTAATGCTCGTGGTGCATACAAGGTTTTATGTTTCACGAGAAGTTGTAGTAAGAAAAAAGTTAAATCCCCAAATAAAGTAAATTAAACTATTTTGGGATTAATATAAAGAAAAATTTTGGTATCTGGATTGAATTTTCTTTTGTTTCTATTTTGTTTTGTTATTTGTTAAATTACAAAATAAATTTGTGTTATTATTGTTGAAAGATTGCTTTATGTATCTGTTTTATACTATTGTGTTCCTGTATATAATCTAGTGCCCTATTGAAGCGACCCGCCTGAGAGTCTCAATTTGTGGAGAGTTAAACTTTTCACAACAATTTTATTTAGGTAAGAAATTAGTGAATTGTCTATTATATCACCTTTATTACCTCTTGCGTCTCTGTCCCTCGAAATATTATAACAATATGTACATAGTGATCTATGTAAATCCTCAATAATCACATCCTAATTATTGGATAGTATTTAGAAAACACTAATCTCTGTTATTACCACGACCACTGTGGAAGTTAAACTAAAATGTTGATAAAATATCATTCAAGATTGCATCAATAAAATGATAATTTTATTGTAATGATAGTGCGTGTATTCTTCATTTCAGAAATGAAGAAAAGAATCGTGTCCTGTCGTCGTCTTTTTTTCATAACAACACAATATAAATATTGATATCATGCGCATACCATGTATATATATCATATTTTGTTTCGCTTAGTTGAGCCTGCATTATTTAAATTCCCTGCTGGAAGATTCCGTAAATAAACGGATGCATTATTTTTTCCACATTATGTCGTGTACACAACAAATGTAGCAAATTTTTATAGAAAATGCGCTTATCCAAACGAAATACCAGCGCCTTGCATGCATAAATAATGGCACGCTAAATACCTTTAAATAACTTTTATATGGGAATTTGCTTACTCATTGGGAATAGTATTTGCATAAAACGTTCACATGATGTTAACAATGCCACCAACACTGTAGGCATAAGTCATTGATAAGACGATAGCATCTACTCTTATTAATTATTCAAGAGAAGATTAAAATGTATTAAAAAGCAATACCTTAATATGTTAAATAGGTTACAAAAGGATAAAATGAATTTGTTAAGTATTCTTTCCGAACTAGGTACAATTCTCACGGTTGCAAACGTCAACGAGAGACTTGTCTACTACAATATTACAAAGACGTATTACTAGCTTGTTTTCTAAGAATTTGTTAAGAAAGTTGCTAGAAATGGTTTCACGGCATCTTAATATTTGCATGTGCTTAGTTATATTTATCGTTCTTTAAGTAAGTAGTTATTTTACAAAATTGTTAATGTCATGTTGTGGCTCTTTTATAACTGCCTTTTTTAATGGGGTAATAATATTACATAAACATACCTATAAAAAATGATTAGAACACGTGTGGTCAAATAATTTTGGAAATAATAATAATAATAATAATAATAATAATAATTACTACAACCCATAACCTTAACCAAGGCCCCAGAAGCTATAAGCTTGTGCGGGAGGGAGGGGGCGATTATTATTATTATGTAGGCCCAAAGTGCGGCTGCAGCCGACTTATAGATGGAACAGCGCAAATCCCACATTTGTGTCACAGCTAAGGAAAACTGCAGAAAACCTTAACCAGATCTGCCAGCGCCGGGAGTCGAACCCGGGCCGCTTGGGTGAAAGTCCGGCACGCCAGACATTACACTACCAATGTTTGACTTAAAGGAAAAAATCTTCAATACAAATTTTTCATATTGTACAAATTATGCATAGCGTCTTAAAATTGCAAGGACAACAGCAAATCAGTAAAAGAAGACGTTGATGCGACTATTCAGTCTTCGTCCTAGAATGACAGCTAAGGCTTGCGAAGCAACTTGCGATTGCTAGAACGTCAAGTTCTGAAGCGCAGCGGTCTCAAGCAAACGAAGCAAGAGTACTGGTTTTTGAAGTTTTTATTTCCATACACACAGGTTGGTTTTTTGATTGATTAAATTCAAAAGAATTCCTCATAAAGTTGCGGAAAAGTATTAATTTATTGTAATTTTTGAGGTTAACGTTGACATAATTATGTCAAATTAGGTACACAAGCAAAAAATTATAGGAGGGCAGCTTAAGAACTGTAATAACACAATCAACCATTTCATACATATCTATTAGGAAGGCATTGGATGCTAGGGATGCTAGTTCTTGAAGAGCACAATTCGTATGTTAATAATTTCATAATAGAATCTATTATACATTCTACTACAACCATTCCAAAAACATTACAATCACTTAGAGTACCGCTAGAGTTGAATCCTAACCAATGTTTTTTAAATCAGAAATTACAAGAGCTTCCGAAGTCCGACGGTTTGGGGAGATCAACCACCGTATCTTCTACGAAGACTCCCTTGGAACCAGTAGGAAATTCCGGGAAACTACAAGCTGCAACACAACTCCAGTTCCTGATGAAAATCACATAACCTTCCTCAAGAACCAGACGCTACGACGCGAGTAGTAACAGTTCCTGGAAAGTATCCTCAACAGTTCTCGGACACAACGATGCCGACATCTCAATGATTCCATAAGAAGAGAGCGTACTTGGATATGACAGGATCAAATTTTCTTTTTCTTTGTTTAACATTAATGTGTAGTTTATTTTCTCGGATAAGCATCAATGAACTTCGCATCAACATTAACCAATCAGTTTTTGTTGCGTCAAAACGCGAATTTTTATACAAAGGTCACGCGATTAAACGGCCTCATCACCTCGTAATTAGAACAATGCGAACATTCGATTTCTTGCTAACCGAGCAAATTACAACCGTGCAACTGCTATTGACCAAACTCAAATTATCTTATCACGCGGATGTTAGCAGTTCCATTTCGCTTACAAACCTTAGCATTATGTGCAGTGTACCAACTTTCTAGTTATACACCAAGTGCAATAGTAACAGTAGTGACGTATGTTTTTCCACGCGAGTCTTGTCAACTCAACATTGCAAATAATGCATTGATAACATTCAACTAATCAATCCTGATTAGCATTACGATCCACCAAATATGTGTGCTACATGGATCAAGCTTCAAGTATTCATTCTCCTCAACTATCATAGGATTCAAGAAGATTCAATCATACTCTCCAACGGGCAATTACTTAGTACTTCTTCCTACAACCTTAGGAAAATGCTATGTTTACGAGATACAATCAAACTTCTTCCATTGCTACGGACAAGATGAGTACAACTATGTTTATCAATGTCAACCACAAACTTACTACTTAGGCTAACGCTTTTAGACTAAACCAGTTGAGAATGAGCAGAGCTAGCATTGCATTTATTTTTGAAAACTATTGTTGACGTAACACATTAGTTGTCATAAAAACTAAAATTCGAAGTCCTAAAATTTTTTGTTAAAAAAAAGTTGCTAAAAATGATTATTTTTTCGTAAATTTTTAAAAAATACCAAATTTTTCATTTTTCAAAAATTTACCGAAATTCTCGGTGGTCATTTTGACCACTTTCCCGAAGAGACAAAAAACATGTTTCAACCAAAAGTTTCTTAGAATTTGATGTACTATAAGATTCCAAAAAGAAAAATTTAAAAAAGTCAACATGGAAAAAGGCGACAGGCCGACAGACAGACAGACTTCACGAATTCAGAGACGAACTTTTTGTTCGTCGATTACCATAGTTATTTCTAATTTTGAAAGTTACAACAAATAAATCGTAACGCAAGCATCACTTGTTCACTAAGCACTTATTATGTTGTTCTTTGGTTTTCTTCACGTTCCTAATTTTTATTTCTTTCGTTCTAGTAAGGATTACAGAACATCTCACAAGTGATTCATGCGCCACCAAGTATCTTTTAATTAAGTTAAGTTTTACGGCATTACCTTGCTATCAGCAACGCATGTTCTGGCCATCAGCAATTAATGCCTCCTTGCCATCAGCAATTAATGCCGCCTTGCTATCAGCGGCAAAGGCCTTTCAATTCTTTGATTAACATTATTTTTTTAGCATAAGTTTTTATTGTCATAGCATGTAAAGAATTTCTTGAAAATATGCAAACCACCTCAATTTTTTGTAGCTAGCGTACGTTAAACGTACCAGTACATACAAGTGTGACATTAATGTATGCTATTTTTTGTTGTTGTGACTTGTGGCTTATTCCTTTTGATATTTATATTCAGCCTTTTTTTACCGGGAATGTTATGTTCTATCTTCAGTGATACAATAACCACAATCAATCATTAGATACATATCTATCAGGAAGGCATTGAATGCTAGGGATATTGCCATAGCAACAATAATCAACAAACAGTGATAAATAAATAATTCATAGAATATACACGTCTATTATTACTTGTCCTGATACTACAAGAATATATCTTGTAAGATAGTGTACTAAGACCCCTATAAATGGTCATTACACTACAGTACCAATGCTAACTTAACGACCCTATGTGGCTTCCTGTTGTCAGTGATTTTCAAACATAAATAATATCTGCTACGACATACTTGGGTTAGATTAAAATAAAATAGAAATTAGTCCAAGCGTCAGCAACCATTCCTTACAGTATTTTTAACAAGCGTATAACTCGACGTCTGGCAACCATGTGGTGGTTTTAGCGCCTTTGCGCCCTGGAAGGATGGAAAAAAAGGACTAAAGAAATAGTACAATAATAAGTCTGGCGCTTTGCTATGTTAATCATCTGTTATATAAATTTAAAAAAAAACGATAGACGCGTTCCCAGTATGTAAGTTTACGCCAGATTCGCATAAAGTTGCATAATAAAGTTAACCATTTAAACACCTTCAGTGTGGTATAGCGACAGGCCGTAAAAAAGTTTCGACATAAGTGCAGGAGAGCTAGCCTTATGCAGACGCGTGAGTGCGAGCGAGACAGCCTTATGCGGGTACCCCGATACAGGCGCGCGTAATGAATGAATACGCATTATTTATTTATTTTGGCAACTATTTTCATAACTATTAATGATTATTGAATATCTAATTTTTTGGCATTAAAGTTTTTAAAGGTATTATGTCTATTTGTACGAAAAAAAACTTTTTTTAAGTTGTAGTCTGACGCCAAAAAGTTTCTATGTGGTCTTATAATAACGTGTGTAAGATTTGGTCCTGATTAGGTCGTCCAAGCTCTCTAAAAATATTGGTTTCGCACTCTATATAAGACTATATTAAGGCCTGCGTACTTCGACAATCAAGTGCTAATAATTATTTACCTTTATTAAAAACATTTATGTATATACAACCCTAAAATCATTGTTCAACATATTTTGACTAGGCTACAATTAGTTCCGAACGTTCGTAAACTGTAGTTAGCCTACATTTGCATAAGTTCTTTTCTGTTGCACTTCGTAAACTTCTTTCTAATATCGCTTCGTTCACGCGGCGAAGGTTTTTGCAACAAGGTTTCTCCATCTTTGTAGGACTCCAGGTCTGGTCAGGTTTCAACTGGGGAGTTGAGAAAGCTAGTGTTGATTCCAGTAATCTCGAAAGAACGAAATATGTTCAAGTTAGTTACCTTCTCTGGTAAGGTTTGCACAAGGTGAGAACCTCATCCCGTTGCCATGGACTTTAGTATTTAAGATAGAAAATTATTCTATAAACCAAGATCAAAACAAGTTCTACAAAGTAAGGCTGGAGACAGTAAACGCTATCATTTCATCTTCGTTGGAAGAACAAGCCAAACTATATAAGAAATTGATGATTAAACACGGAATCGCTAGCCAGAATGTTTGGTTCAATCAAGAATGTATTAAACGTCAAGTCATTCCCAAATATGTCAACATCACCAGCAAGACTAGTAATTACATTACTGAGAAAATTATCAAAAATGCTAAAAGAAGATGGGTCAAAGAAGAAGCAAAGAAATGGTTTAGAATTAGAGACAATTTGCACATTTATATAAAGGTACTCCACACAGAACTTGCACATAAATTACATAATATTCAATTTGACATTTTAGATTTTGATGTTAGATAAACTGTCAGTCATATTAAATTTCAAAAATACAATACTCAGAAAAAGAAACTACATAACCTTACCCAACAAAAACGCTCAATACAAAGTAATTATAATACCCAGAATACGATAAATTTCTATCCACGTTTTATAAACCTATCAGATAGGTACACAATTTAATGACAGAGAAACACAATTTCTTAACAAAGGCTTCAAATTTTGTCCTTTTCCAAAATTCACTAACAAAATTAAAGAAATCTTGGCTGTTGAATGTGAAACTATACTCAGAAAAGATCACAACAATTATGCAAAATTCCAAATCTTGAATCTGATAAAAGAAATATCTTTGAAAAAGGACAAAACACAGAATAAAACATCTAACCTGACACTTCTTCAATCTATCAGACATAAAATTACAGAAAACAATTTAATTTCTGTTAAAGCAGATAAGGGTAACACTTTGGTAATCCTTTCGAAAGATGTTTACACACAAAAGGTTAATGATTTTATTAATAAAGAAAATTAAGATGTTTTAAACAAAGATCCTACTACAAAATTTCAAAAAGAAATAAAACAAGCTTTAGCAAACTGCAATATCTGCTTTAACGAATTAGAAAAACAACAATCATACATAAAAACCCACAACTACCAAAGCTATATGGACTGATTAAAACACATAAACACAACATGCCTATACGACCAGTAGTATCATATATCAACGCACCTAATCACACCTTGTCCAAGAAACTCAACCATATTATTAACATCATAGGATACAAATCGAAATACTCTATCAAAAATTCATTAGAATTAGTAGAAAAACTACAGAACATACATCTTCCAGCACATTCAAAACTTGTAAGCTTTGACATTTGTAACATGTTTTCAAAGATTCCACCACAAGACTGTATTCCTTTGTTAGATAATTTCCTAGTTAATAGTAATGTAGAATTAGTAAAAAGATTAGAATTAATTCAATTATTTGATCTTTGTATCAGTCAAAATTATTTCACTTTTAATAATATAATTTATTTACAGAAAGATGGTTTACCTATGGGTAATTCTCTAAGTCCTCTATTAGCTAACATATTTATGGATAATCTGGAAGATCAAATATTTGAATTAGATCTTTCTAAACACATTATTTTTTGGTTTCGTTACGTTGATGACATTTTAGCTTGTTTTGACAGTTCTTTTGAGGTTATCAATGAGTTTTTAATTCTTATTAACAGTCTTCACACAAACATCACGTTTACACTAGAAACAGAACAAAATAGAACTATTAATTTTTTGGGTTTAGCTATTACAATTAATACAAACAACGAATTTGAATTTTCCATATACAGAAAACCCACAAGCACAGACGTCACTATACCTAACGATTCATATCATCATAAAATGAATAAACTAGCGGCTTATAGAGCTTTAGTACACCGAGCTTTAACTACTCCAATGAAACGATCACATTTTGATAAAGAAATTTCAATAATCAAACAATTAGCATATGCAAACCATTATAACCATAACATGATTGACACTTTAATTCAACAAAAAGATTATAGGTTAGCTATCAAAAGAATATTTCCAATTGGCACTCAAATACAAGACACAAACTACATATCAATACCATACTTTGGCAAGATATCAGAACAAATTGCAACTATACTAAGAAAAACCACCAGTTACAAAATAACCCATAAAACTAACACCAACACCTTTTCATTTTTATTCAATGCTAAAGACAAAACACAAGATATCATGAAATCCGGCATTTACCGTTTGAATTGTTCTTTTTGTAACTCGGTTTATATTGGGCAAACACTTAGAAATTTCGACATAAGATACAAAGAACACGTACGCTCTTATAGACTTAAACATCCAGAAAAATCGAATGATGCCAAACACATTTTGGAACAGAACCACCCAATGACACCTCAAAACAACATTAAATTCTTACATTTTTGCAACAACAAACACAAATTAGACATTTTAGAAGCTTTTGAAATATACAGACATAAACGCACAGTACCTTTAATGAATGAACAAACTGAGCTTAGTAATTCTCCTTTATTAGAAGTGTTGGATATTTACTTTTTGTTATGTATTGTATCTAGTTACCTATTTTCTGTATGTATTTATCCTTAGCAACGTGTTTGTTTATCAATCTTATCTACCTTTGATAATGACACAAAGTGTCGAAACAATATTGTCACGTTAAGATATTAATAAAACTTGTGAAACTTTAACTAATCTTTGTATTTATATTATATTTCATGATTATGGAATTCCACAAAGTAAGGCTGGAGACAGTAAACGCTAATAGGTAGGTTATTGATTTAGAAATAGCATGATATTCCTGCAAAATATTGTCAAACATTTTACAAAATTATTGTCAAATCTATCCTATTCTATTTAATGTCTGTCTCTTTCACCCTGTTTAATTTAATTTTATTACATCCGATTATTTTATAGCTACTAAAATTTTTGTAAACACCAAGCCTGTTTTGTTCTTGAAGTTAATAAAGCGATTTCCAGATATGCATATTCAGCATCTCACTTTTCAATATATTTTTAGTTTTATTACCCAGCAAGATTATTTGTAGAGTCCTACAGTAATAAATAAATTGTGGCAAATGTATACCTAGGATAAGATTTTATTAAAAGGACTTATTAGTATTAGCCAAACAAGAAAAGGTCAAAATGACTATTATTGATAATGGTGCCCCGTAACATGCCCCCTCCACCGCCCATAGATCCACGAGTCACGACACGCCACTGATAAGCTTAAATGATAAAGTTACATACAGTTCTTCCACTAGATCTTTACCCACACGTCATCAGTTATGTGTAGCTAGTAAAGACAATTCATATGTTCACATCCTTATTACTTACGTGAGATAATAAAGAATAAAAGATAAAGTACATTTTTTAAGTGGTAATGCAATGCTTTCTCGAGAGATGGCGCTAAAAGCAATATAAATATTTTAAAACCGAAATAATTTTTATTTGTAATTACAAATTTATTCTATAAAATCTTGGTGTTTAACAGTTCTAAAAATTGAAAGGTTGCACAAAAAGCAATATGAAGTGAGAGATAATTTAAAATTTTCGAAAAATTTATTTTTAGTACTGCTTTTTTAAAAAAGTAAAAAGTGCGGGAAGGAGTGAGAACTGCATGATTCATTTAATGAAAAAGTATAATTTCATAGATCGTAGAAAATCGTACCAAGGAATTAATGATTCTTTGGTAAATCCTATCCTTTTATTGTAAAAAATCAATTTGTTCATTCCCTTGCACAAGTTAAAAAGAGAGATGATGCATGGACAAAGTATGCAGTGGGGTTGTAAAGGAACATTTTCATATTTATAATCAATTGCTTAAGAAGAATCTGAAAAGGTTATGCTTTTTGTTATTTCTAT
This sequence comes from Agrypnus murinus, assembly GCA_929113105.1. Classification (NCBI taxonomy): domain Eukaryota; kingdom Metazoa; phylum Arthropoda; class Insecta; order Coleoptera; family Elateridae; genus Agrypnus; species Agrypnus murinus. Next base: position 69,293,801 of record OV816031.1, on the reverse strand, counting down.
TAAGTACATTTTATTCACTCTTAAAATAGTTTTACTAAATATGTAGTTTGAAGATCATCACACATTTTCTGGAATTAGAAAAAGTAAAAAATAAAACTATTTTTTGGAACAACTAACTTATTAAAAATTGTAGGTTATCCGAAAGTTTACGACTCTTAATGGTTGTGAAATTGGCTAAAATGTCAAAAATATGAAACTAGTCGTTGATTTTATTAGTAATTCTTGTTTATTAATTCGTACGCATAAGATCTATGACGTGTGGGTAAAGATCGAGTGGAAGAACTGTAAGTTTCCGACAAATACTGTACCAGAGTGTGCAGCGCGGTCAAAAAAAATGTACACACTCTAAACGGTGTTTAGTGCTATAAATTATTTAAAGATTATTTATATGGCAGAAACCCTTGGAAACAACTGACAAATATATTAAAAACAATATGACATCAGCAATCTTGATTTTAACTCAATCCATATTTACAATAGCCAAAAAATTGGTGTTTCTGTTTTTTCGGTGGCGGTAGAGAACTGGTCGATTGAGACAAAAGAAAGAATTATGACAAGTTAGCACCCTTAATTCCGCAAAACAAAAACACTCTTAGAGTTCTAAATAAATAAAGCACAGTTCAAGAGTTCCTCACAATGTTAACAATAGTTCTGGTATAATGCACCTAAAAATCGAAAAAAATAATCTTATTAGTGTGCTAACTGCACGCGGCACCTTATTTTCGCAAAAATGAGTTCTGAATGCTTTTTTCAACATAATTATAAGAGTTCTGGAGATCTTGACATAGATAAATGAACTGTTTATCAAAAAATTACATTTACTAAAATAACGGATTTTAGTTGAGTTCTGAGTAGCCCTCCAAGAATTATATATAGAAATGTTAATAAAACTCGTAAATAAAGAATATTTTTAATTATTATTAACAATTCAGAGGTGCTACTTAAGAAAAATGTGACTTGTTCAACACGAACAATAGCTCTGAGTAGAGTTTTGAGTAGCCTTCGAAAAGTTCTATACAGAATTGTTAACATAACTCCCTATTAAACAATATTTTTAACTGTTATAAACAATTTAAAGTGTTATAAACAAGTAAAGTTAAGAAATACGTGATGTTTTGATCTCAAACAATAGTTCTGAGTAGCCCTCAAAGGCGTTCTATAGGAATTATTATTAGAACTCCATATTACACAATATTTTTCATTGTTATAAACAATTTAATGATGGTAATTAAGAAAACTTCTATTTTTTAATTTTAAAGATAGTTCTGCGCAGAGTTCTGACTAGCACTCGAACAGTTTAAATGGCCCATTTCAGAGAAACGTATGTAAACCCAACACATAATAACAAATTCAACTGGAACAACAGTTCTGACCAGAGTTCTAAGTAGCACCAGAAGAGTTCGTACAGAACTATTAATAAATAGACGGATTAATTACAAATTTCAAGAGTTATAAACAATTTAAAGTAGCGTTTCCATCTAAACTCTATTTATTATAGTTCTGTACAGAACTCTTCGGGGGCTGCTCAGAACCGTAATTTTAGTAAAATTAATTTTATGGTAAAATTCTTAATCGTTTATAGTATATTTGTTAATTAAGCGAAACTACTAAAAACTTTTATCAGGAACTATAGAACTCTTACAATTATGCCGAAAACTGCGATAAGAAGTCTTTTTTGCGAAAATATGGGTGCCCCGTGAAGTTAGCACCCTAAACTTTTTGTAAGGAACTCTAGAATTCTATTTTATTTATTCAGAACTCTATGATTTTCATGGTTTTGAGGAATTTCGGGTGCCAAATAGATACACATACGTAAAAGAAAGCTATTTTAAACTTTCTAGTGCATTGTTAAATAAAAGTATGTTTAATAGTTATTTATGTACCTACCAAGGACGTTAGGATGATGGTAATACTAGGAGGGCGGCGCTGTTCGCGTGAAGTCGCCCAATGGGCATTATCATGTAGTAACGCTCGTAGTGCATACAAAGTTTTATTTTGCATGAAAATATATTGTGCAAGTAAAAAATTAGTTTAAATTGTAAATTGTTGACGTTACCAAGGACATTGTTTATCTATTTATAAAGCTAGGAATTTTTATGTTTGCCGGATGGTAAAAATTTTTACTAAATTTACATAAGTCAAACAGAGATATGACAATTTAAATTCAAATGTTTTAGCTGTTGTTACCAACATGAAAACAAAAAAAGCCCTACTAGCACTAATGTCATCTAAAAAATTTAAGTTAATTTTATCTAAGAAATTTCTGCATAAATCGTCACAAAAGAATTCGTGGATCACGCACCCAGAAACTACGTTGCAAAAATACTCCTTCCATTTGATGTGTTGTAACACACTCGTACGCAAACATATAGCTTCTGACCTAATGATCCAACTTACTATTGAACGTAACGCCGGCTCCGATTGCAAAGTAAACGATGAGCGGGCGTTATAGACTATAACGCCCGCCTATAATGCCCTGGTTGTTATGGACTTGTTTGTACAGTTCATATAACTGGTATAAACAATGAATAATATGCAAGTGAAACAAAAATTATTTTTTAAATTTATTTTTATTTTACTCATTTAGCCTCACGAGGTTGAACTCATAATTTATTTTTAAATCAATTTTTTAATTTTAATTTACTTTGCCTTACTTTACTTTAATTTCTAAGTATATCAAATTTCAATTTTGAGTGTAGACGTTAATTGAGGAGGGTAATTATTTTAATTTTTTTTTTATTTTACGCTTTTTAGTTTCATAAAGCCTAAATTTTAGATAAAAGGGGGTAATTTTTTCTATTTCATTCTTTAGTTTTACAAGTTTGAAATCTTTTAATGCATTATTTATTTTTAAATCCAAGTTTTGGGTTCTGGTAATATAGGACAAATTTCTTTGTTTTTTAATTTTTCAGAAGATCAAATCTGTTTGATTCATAATTTACTTTTAATTCAGTCTTGAAAGGGGCGTGAATGGGGTTAATTATTTTTATTAATTTTTTTACTTTTTTTTAGTCTCACAAGATTCCAACACCTTGTACTCAATGGAATTTTAGGGAAATTGTCATATTATTTGCTGTATTACTACTGACGATTAAATTAATCCTGCCTTGGAGGTCATTTCCTATAGGCGTCCTGGTGAGAGATAGCATATGCGATTTTGCTTTCCTATAATTCTAGTCATTGTCTTACTGAACGTTGTGTTGCAACACTTCGTGGATTCTAATAGAAAATAGGTTGGTACAATAATTTCTAGTACAGTTCTCATTTACAATATTTACTGTCAACATGTGCTGACAATAAAAAATCTTACTACAAAACTCTTGACTGTCTTTTTGAAGAGTTTCTACAAAAATAACTCTTGGGTTGTGTGACGTAAACCTTAAATTTAAAATAACTGGTGGCGTCAGATCAGGGGACCGAGCTGGCAAATCTATTGAACCTCGGCGTCCAATCTATCTACAAGGTTGCTGTTCATACAAGTAAAGGAAGGACCCGGCAATGACATGACTAGAAATGTTAGTTGGGAGTACGTACGAGACAATCCATGAAAAAAACTATACACACTTTGCTGGTGTGTAAAACATGACCAAAATTCCTATGCATTGCTTTGTCTTGACAGAAAATGGTAACTTTAAGGCAAGCAGAGGGTCGGAAGAAATACTTTCACAGTACTGTCCAGTACCCAAAAATAAAATAACATTTTTTTACACATCCTATATATAAGGCTCTACTTTAGTCCCCCAAAAGAGGGAGTAAAGTAGCACTTTTACTCCCTGAGGGAGGGTGAGGGGGGGAGGGGGTGTTTCCATGACAACAACAACAACAAAACAGAATTGAATTAATTTTGTTTTTAAAAAAGTAATTGCGGTACGTTAGGATTTATAATCCTGAAACTATGTGATTTTGGCGTTTGCAGGGTTCAATTGTCCGAATGACATGTAACGAAATTTTCGAAAATCCGTGAATTTTTGCGATTAAGTCCTTTAGGACATGCAAAAAATAGTGTATATACCACTGGACTAAAGTGCCTTTTATTCCATCATATGTTTATTTTCCTCGCTCACGCTCGGAAAATAAACTCACATTCGGGATTAAAAGATGCACTTTAGTCCCTGGGTATATAATATAATCATTATTATCGGATATTTATAAATAAAAGGTTTTTGTTGTATTTTTTTAATCATATTATTTTAGCGCGTTTTGTTCTTTGTATTAATAAGACTGACGCCTGCCTGCATAGCATATAATTAGAAAACTACCAAATACACCTAAATAGAAGAGACTTTTAGAACTTTTACAAGCTCATGTCGCTACTTTCATGTCGTCAATTAGTTATATAATAATAATAATAATTGCTACAACTCATAACCTGGAAACCAGGCCCCAGAAGCTATAAGCTTGTGCGGGAGGGAGGGGGCGATTATTATTATTACGTAGACCCTCGTGCGGCTACAGCCGACTTACATATGGAACAGCGCAAATCCTACATTTGTGTCATAGCTAAGGAATATAGCTATATAACCTATAATGTAGGCGAGTGACGAGACGTGTTGCAGATAAATTTACTATATAAATTTACGTATTTTTATTGGTTAGTATAGCATCCCAGGAATGTCCACAGTCCGAGATTGGGAGACATCTCCAAGGAATTTTCCGAATATGATTGTAGAGTGTTTGACAACTCTAAGACGGTTATTAACTGAAGGAAGTTGAACATTGCTCCGAATAGACCCAGATTGCGATATGCAACATTAATATATGTAGTACATCGACATCAGCTTAACAACATCTTTATGTGCTGAACAAAAATACCATTAAGTTCTTCCAATGCAAAAGATACATTTTTTGCAAATACTGAAATATTCTAGATTTACCGTAACAGAACTGAAATACCTGCATTATAGGGGAAGAACCAATTTAAATTTATAGATTCTCAGAAATTCTAAGCCCTAACAGGGCTATTATACAAGAACAATAATAAGTATAATAGAGCGCTCGTTATCAAAGATACGAAGAAAATGCATATGGTTTGTGTGTTGTATGTATGTTAGTTCTTCTTTTAATGTTGTTAGTTCTTTGTCTTGGCCTCCGTGATAGCGGCCACCTCTAAGGAAAGAAACAACCTGTTGGTGACGTCACATTGTTTGCAAGAGAAGAAGCGGAGAGCCGGACTCCAACAGCACGGCAGAGTGCAGTAAACGGACAAGAAACCGTAGGATTCTAACCAGGTTTAAAGACGGGTGCCTCCTCGTCGAACGGTGATGTTTCGTTTGATACCGTTTTTTTATAGTGGGTGTCGTTTTCGAAATGACAGTTTGGTGAAGTGTTAAAACCAAGTGGCAAATAGTAAACAGAATTGAAAAACTAATTCATAGATAAGGGAAATGGAAGAGGTAAATTGCATTTTTTATAAGGATTTTTTTTAAATGATAAATCGTGAGTATCAGATTAAAATTGTGTATTTTTGGTTTTTTGGTAATTCCTACTTGTTAAGTAGTTAAGGAGTATAATCAAATTCCAAAAGTTCAAAATATTATATGCAAATGTAGATCTCTACAAGCATTCATTCCAATGGTACGCTTGATATCAAATGAATAATTAGCAAGTTCAATACTCACCAATCCTGTTATACATTATCGACTTATTAACTAACACACACGCGTGACCGTAAAGGAATATAACCTAACGCGTTTCCACTAACAAATTCCTAATTAATTCATTCCATATCGGCAGCGACGCGATATGCTTTTACATTTCAGTTTCAGTTCAATGGGAATAACTGCAATTTATTATTGCAGTCGTTATCTTTTATGTTTATGTGTGAAGAATAATTTAAAAGAACTTTATGGAAAAAATAAGAATAGGTTTTTTTATATGCTTTACAGTTAGTGCTCTAATGATCTGGCTTGCGACATTTAATACAATCGAATTTACGACTTTATATGTAAATTAACAATATATAACATATATATATAACAATACTGTGAAATATTTTAAGATCAAACCATAGAATAATTAATTACTCTACGATCAAACTGTACGTCAAAAAGTTTCTGTTCATTAATGTTTCTGCTGATAATCAGTAAGTAGTCAACAAAACTGAATGGTCATTCACGTTACTTACTGAAGATGGAAACTAATAAAAAGCCGCATTTAAACTAATGTCATACTGCTACATTACATCTAACACTTTTTAAATTATTATATCTAGCATCTGCGGTTATAATAAACGATTTATAATCTGAAGAGGGTATTGCAACTGAATAGATTCTCAAAATTATTTTGTCTGATTTTCTTAAATCTATATCCAATAGAGTTTCGGCTGTTCTCTGATAAATAATGTAACAGAGTTTTAATTGGGGGTTATAAACTGTGTATGTTAAATATTTAGGTTGTAAGAAGATTTAAAGTATGTTTTGGATTACTTCTTGAAAAGAGCTAAGACCATCGGAAATGCTAATCAATCTTGACACAATTCTGTCAAATATATTTTTACTTAATTGATTATTACATTAGAAACGTTGCGCATATGGCAATATTGATCATTTGTAGCAGTTAACAAGCACAATTTTTCTTCTAAGTTCAACTAGATATAGAAATGAATTATTTCTAAAAATAAGTTAAACTTAATAAGCTAAACTCTATAATTTACATAAACATCAAAACGTAGACATCTGTTTTGAAAGTTGTTCCGAAAAGGCCTAAAACAAAAGAATTTCCGGGCAGACTTTAAAAGATTCAGTAGTTATAAGCCAAAATAACCTCTATCTACACATATAAAGATAAAAGAAAAATAAATAAGTAAAAGAAAAATAGACGTGCTATACAACGTTTTATCTAACACCTTTTTATTTAAGTTCAAATATTAAATTTGAAATGTATAGTTTAATCTATAGTTTTGGACGTTAATAAATTTGACACTAGCCGGATGACTGCATTTCGTTATTTCGTACTTTCGTTACTTTTTTAACGAAAAATTAATTTAAAAAGCAGCACTTTTTTAATAAATTTTTAATTGTGTTTGTGAAAAAGAAACTTCTACCTCCTCGGAGATTTTTTTAATTTTTCATACATTCTTTTAGGACAAATTTCTCAACTTACAATATGCAAACAAATGTCGAGTACAACACGTTAGAAATCATAATAACACATTTGATAAACTCGAGCTTCGCCCTCGTTAATCAAAACTGCAAATTCGTGAAAAAAAGTGTGACTTTCATAATTAGTTGTACAATATACTTTTTTTTTACTCTTTTTCATAAATACATTTTTTCACTGTTTTAAGAAAGTGAAAAAATCACATCGTTCTGGCATGAAAATGATAACTAAAAAGTTACATTTTAACTGACAATTGCAAGATAGTTATTTATAAAACAAATTGCAAAAAATAAGTGTTTTTCAATAGTCATCGAAGTAGAACTAGGTAACCTCGTTGCACAAACACGACCTGTGACAAAACACTAATTTTACACATAGTTTTCGCAACTCTCTGAATAGACCGAAAAATCCTTATGGGCCTGCCGGCCCTCAGGCTCTACTTTAGTTCCCCAAAAGAGGGAGTAAAGTAGCACTTTCACTCCCAGAGGGAGTAAAGTGTTTCCATGACAACAAGTAAACAACAAAAAAAAGTAATCGCGGTACATGTTAGGATTTATTATCCTGAAACTATGTGATTTTCGCGTTTGCAGAGTTCAATTGTCAGAATCATATGTAACGAAATTTTTGGAAATTTTTTTTGAAATTTTGAATTAGAAAAAATAGCGTATATACCGCTGGACTAAAGTGCCTTTTAATCCCTCGTGTGTTTATTTTCCTCTCTACCGTTCGGAAAATAAACTCACATTCCGGATTAAAAGATGCACTTTAGTCCCTGAGTATATAATATACTATTATTTGTACAATTTGGATAAAGATTGTTCTGTATCTGTATGAAAAACTACAATAAGTGTAATTAAGGCTACATTAGAATACATACGTCGAAATTCTTAAATGTCCCAATCGCCAAGCATAAAAATGTATCTAAGAACCGAAAAGGAAGCCTTGAAAGATTCTTTGATTACTAACTGAATTAATCTACATCACGAGGTTTTTACCTAGGGATTGATAAGATGAATTTCTGATTAGTTACGATTGCCTAGATCTTCTGACCTTGTAATAAAAATACTATTACTAAGTTCAATGATTGTAGTTATTAAAGGAAGCTAATAAACTTCTAATGTCATGAATAATGGGTTATATGAACGTAGATTAAATTTAGGATCAATATCCTACGCAACTATTGTTCTGACGATAGTTACTATGGCAGCTGAATCAAGTTTCAAGTTAAAAAGAATTTATACAAATTATGCAAAAATGTATTCAAGTATCATCATCATCATATTCATGTCATTCAGTATTCAGCAAATGAGTAAAAAAAAGAAGCTTTCATAACGTGTTGTACACGATATTTCTTTTATATTGTAAGTTGATAAATTTGTCCTAAAATTTATGCATTTATGCAAAATTTTAGAAAAATCAGAAAAACATATTCTTTGACAATTATTTCATTATCATTGTTTTTTACAAACAAAATTAAAAAATATTTAAAAAAGTACTACTTTCATTAGGATTTTTCGTTAAAAGAAATCAACTTTCATAATCAATATGCAAGAAATAATTAAAAAAAGTACTACTTTCATTAGGATTTTTCCTTAAAAAAGTCAAGGTTCATAATCAATATGCAAAATAAAATAATTAAAAAAGGTGCTACTTTCATTAGGATTTTTCGTTAAAAAAAGTAAAAGTTTATAATCAATATGCAAAAAAATAATTTAAAAAAGTGCTACTTTCATTAGGATCTTTCGTTAAAAAAAGTCAACTTTCATAATCAATATGCAAAAAAATAATTAACAAAAGTACTACTTTCATTAGGATTTTTCGTTAAAAAAAGTGAAAATTCATAAATATGCAAAAAGATATTAGAAAAGTACTACTTTCATTAGGATTTTTCGTTAATAATAGCCATAATTCATAACCAATATGCAAAATAAAATAATTAAAAAAGGTGCTACTTTCATTAGAATTTTTCGTTAAAAAAAGTCAACTTTCATAATCAATATGCAAAAAAATAATTAACAAAAGTAATACTTTCATTAGGATTTATGTTAAAAAAAGTCAAAATTCATAAATATGCAAATATAGTGCTACTTGCATTAGGACTTTTTGGAAGAAATTTTGTTAGAATTTTGGATATGGAAAATTGCGAAAGTTGAGAAATTTGTCCTAAAATTTATGCATTTATGCAAAATTTTAGAAAAATCAGAAAAACATATTATTTGACAATAATCTCCGAGGATATTGAAGTTTGTTTTTTACAAACAAAATTAAAAAATATTTAAAAAAGTACTACTTTCATTAGGATTTTTCATTAAAAAAAGTCAAAGTTCATAATCAATATGAAAAAAATAAATAAAAAAGGTGCTACTTTCATTAGGATTTTTCGTTAAAAGAAATCAACTTTCATAATCAATATGCAAGAAATAATTAAAAAAAGTACTACTTTCATTAGGATTTTTCCTTAAAAAAGTCAAGGTTCATAATCAATATGCAAAATAAAATAATTAAAAAAGGTGCTACTTTCATTAGGATTTTTCGTTAAAAAAAGTAAAAGTTTATAATCAATATGCAAAAAAATAATTTAAAAAAGTGCTACTTTCATTAGGATCTTTCGTTAAAAAAAGTCAACTTTCATAATCAATATGCAAAAAAATAATTAACAAAAGTACTACTTTCATTAGGATTTTTCGTTAAAAAAAGTCAAAATTCATAAATATGCAAAAAGATATTAAAAAAGTACTACTTTCATTAGGATTTTTCGTTAATAATAGCCATAATTCATAACCAATATGCAAAATAAAATAATTAAAAAAGGTGCTACTTTCATTAGGATTTTTCGTTAATAATAGCCATAATTCATAACCAATATGCAAAATAAAATAATTAAAAAAGGTGCTACTTTCATTAGAATTTTTCGTTAAAAAAAGTCAACTTTCATAATCAATATGCAAAAAAATAATTAACAAAAGTAATACTTTCATTAGGATTTTTTGTTAATAAAAGTCAAAATTCATAAATATGCAAAAAAAGTGCTACTTGCATTAGGATTTTTTGGAAGAAATTTTGTTAGAATTTTGGATATGGAAAATTGCGAAAGTTGAGAAATTTGTCCTAAAATTTATGCATTTATGCAAAATTTTAGAAAAATCAGAAAAACATATTCTTGGCCAATAATCTCCGAGGATATTGAAGTTTGTTTTTTACAAACAAAATTAAAAAATATTTAAAAAAGTACTACTTTCATTAGGATTTTTCATTAAAAAAAGTCAAAGTTCATAATCAATATGAAAAAAATAAATAAAAAAGGTGCTACTTTCATTAGGATTTTTCGTTAAAAGAAATCAACTTTCATAATCAATATGCAAGAAATAATTAAAAAAAGTACTACTTTCATTAGGATTTTTCCTTAAAAAAGTCAAGGTTCATAATCAATATGCAAAATAAAATAATTTAAAAAGGTGCTACTTTCATTAGGATTTTTCGTTAAAAAAAAGTAAAAGTTTATAATCAATATGCAAAAAAATAATTTAAAAAAAGTGCTACTTTTATTAGGATTTTTCGTTAAAAAAAGTCAACTTTCATAATCAATATGCAAAAAAATAATTAACAAAAGTACTACTTTCATTAGGATTTTTCGTTAAAAAAAGTCAAAATTCATAAATATGCAAAAAGATATTAAAAAAGTACTACTTTCATTAGGATTTTTCGTTAATAATAGCCATAATTCATAACCAATATGCAAAATAAAATAATTAAAACAAATTCTAATGAAAGTAGCACTTTCATTAGAATTTTTCGTTAAAAAAAGTCAACTTTCATAATCAATATGCAAAAAAATAATTAACAAAAGTAATACTTTCATTAGGATTTTTTGTTAAAAAAAGTCAAAATTCATAAATATGCAAAAAAGGTGCTACTTGCATTAGGATTTTTTGGAAGAAATTTTGTTAGAATTTTGGATATGGAAAATTGCGAAAATGTAAAACTATGCTATAACAAAAGAAACACTGCGAAAATAACGATTGTTTTTAATCAAGCTGTAAATGACAGGTACGTTTAACCTCACTGTTTAAAATGATTGTTAGTATTGACAACGTTGCAGCAACGCACAGCTTTTGTTTTACATGATGTAACTACACTGCTTTCGTAACAAATTTTATACCTACTTGGGAATATTATTTATTCTAATCTTGTATCCCCAGCAAGACATTGGCTTCTTAACTGGGGAAAAGGAGTCATACGATCAGATCTAAGAGAATGTTTAAAATTAATTTAAGAGTATTCTTATTTGAATAGTCTATTTGATTAAGTAGGTATACATATAGATAGTTTATCTACAACTAATGGGTGAGCTTCTTTGGAGATTCTTCTATGTAAAGATTCAGAGTTTCGATTTCAACTACGCTAATTGTTTTATGAAATCTGCATTGATAGCCTTTTCTGAATCTAGAATTTTAAAGTGAGGGTGAGCCTTCGAAACTGTGAAAGCTCTAGGGTGGGATGGATTTCCTATAGGCGATCGTGTCGCAGCTGGTAAAAAAGGTAAGCGTGTCCGTGGTCGTAAAAAACAATGGGGAGCTGCTATCGCCCACAAATATGGCCATCTGCATCAAAAGCATGCTAACACATTATTGCGATATACCTAAACCATAAATACAAGGAATCACAAATCATCTGGGCGACAGCGGAGGACGACTGCTAACACGTTAGTGTATTCCATCTCTGTCTCTCTCTCTCGCTCTCTATTATTTATTTTTTCTTTTCATATATTCGTTACACAATAGAAAGAGATGGAATACAATGATACGTTGAAAGCAACCCGCTGTCGCCCAGGTGATTTGTGATGATTCATTCCTTGTATTTATGGTTTATAGGTTTATAGGTGACGGAATTCCTGTCGTCTTGGCCGTGGCCTTAGAAATGATGTAAACACAGACACACCACACATCAGGCTCTCCTACGTTTATGTTTTTGTTTGCTGATTCCTTATTATTGCGGAGAAATATACCTGCACGGCGCGACAGTCAGTGGGGACAACAATCGATCCTTTTATCTTCATATCATTTTTTATTGTTATGAATTGAAATATGTTTGACAAAATAAAACTAAAAATGCTCCATATTATATTTAATTGCATTTTTTATCTTTGAACAGGTTTTTATAGAGAGCATTCAGAGCAAATTAATAGATTCGCTTAGTTTTTAAGAATTGAACATCTTTCATCGATATGAACATCTTTATCGGGGTAAACAATTTAATTTAAAAAGTATAACAAAAACTAGAATGAAAAGAGACAAAAAGTACCTCTATTTCAAACAGCTTAGTATTGGCCTAAAAAGAAATGATTCTGACATTCGTGTTCTAACCCTACAAGAACAAAGTTCGAGATTAGCATTCAGGAACTCTAGAATTACTATTGGTTTCATAATGATCTAAAACAACTATTTTCTATGCTATTTTCTTTATTAAAGAGCACTAAAAAATAGCATCATGTTAGCCTTGCTGTACTAGATTATGAAACCAATAGTGCAGACATGGAGCGAGTGACTTATTATAAGTTGCACCCGCCCGCCTAGTCCTAGCATCTCTTTGGCCACTTCGCTTGCTCCGGCCATAATATGTCCGTAGTTCCAGGTATTCGCACGGTATATTATACTGAAGTAAATATTATAAAATAATAAGTAAATTCTTGTTCTACCGAGTCTTTCGTTTCAGTTTTTGGCCATTCAAATAACATGGTGTACTTTTTTGTGTCCAGAAATGTACTGAATCAGATTCCAAATTATGAATTTTCTCGACACTTGAGGGTACTTTGTGTTGGAGGCTTCAATATATTTTAGGCTTTAGTTGGATGTTCTGCTCTTGAACCAGCACGCGGTGCCGCTGAAAACGAAAATGTAACCATCCCGTCTAAACAGGGTGTAACTAATATAACTAGAAACCTCGTAATATGCGATAGCTGTAATGATTTAGAACATATTTCCCTGATCAACATGTGGTCGCTTCCTGTTAGTTTTCAAGAAAATCGCATTTTCGATTTTAAGTACGGCCATTGCACTCACTGATTAAATTATAAATTAAATCACTTAAAAAATTATATTTTTTTAAATATATAAAAAACTTTTTGCTTGTTTAGTATTTTTAATGTGATGTGAGTACAATGGGCGTCTTAAAGTTTGAAATGCGATTTTCTCGAAAACTAGCAAGAAACGACCACATGTTGATAAGGAAAATATGTTCTAAGTCAATACGAGGTTTTAGTTATATCAGTTACACCCTGTATACTGTGCAAACTTAAGAACACCAGGATTTTCATATCTGAATTTGTTGTACTGTGAAATCTGCAATGAAACTTTGAAAAATAATTTTTCGTGCTACCGATTTATTTTTTCAACTTTATTTAAGTTTCCCACTTTCGTAACTGCTACCGCAGCAACAAAATAACGGTACTGTTATGATTCATAACGTGTCTTGCAGCTCCCTCCTGCACAAGCTTTAGCTTATGGGGCCTGGTTACCTGGGTAGCCAGGTAATAGGTTGTAGCAATTATCATAATTATTATGAAAAGAAATAAAGAAAAAGTATAAATAATAATTAATGATAAAGGGAGATATTTTGGGTATTTTCGTAAATTAAGGCGAATTAATTATCAGCTAATTAACTTTAGATAAACAAATTAATCCATTTACATTAAAATACAATTTTATGAGTAAAATATATGATCGAGAAAAAAGTCATCTAGATCTAGACGACCTTATAATTTATTTAAAGAAAAATTGTGTTAGTAACACTAGCGCCGTTTATTGTTTTAGGTCGACATTTGAAGCATGTCAGTAAGTAAGAATTCGGTGCTTACTGAAACCACAGGCTAGGTTGTTGTTTTTACGACGACACCTCAAGTCATTAGATTCAAAGCATCGAAAAGAAAATGATAATCAGCTGTGGTAATACCATAGACTTTTCTAAATTAAATTATAAGGTTTCCTACTTGACTTTTATCTCAATAATATTATCATAGTGTAATAATAATTAGTAGGCTCACTCTCGCAAATATTGAAAGCCGCAATTCGGGACGTAGACAACAGTTATGCTTGATACGCGCAGGCGAACACATCAAGTTCGCCAGAGCCGTATAACTTTAGTTGTGCGTGGTGTAGTGGCCCCGTATCGTATGAAATGAAGGTTGCGAAAAGACTCTATTTCTGTAATTTTCGGTTTGATTTACGGTACGTTTTGATGTTTACATTGAAACAGTTTTCATTGGATATTATATAAAAAATTCCAATTAATGAACTTTTAAATTTTCAAATAAAATAAGAAAATCTCCATAATGATAAAATAAAAAAAAATTGCACACGTTCACAAATCTATATCTACATGTACTATTGTTTTATTTTCAGATCAATAACTTTGAACTAATAACTTCTCACTAATAAAAAAATTTCTTGAAAAAAGCCTACATGGATAGGCGATAACGTAATAATATTTTATATATAATATGTTTTATTTACAGCCAGTCCTCAAAATACAAAATTTTCATAATAAAGAATTTTTTACAAGGCTTTAGTTTTGTAAATGGTAAATTATGCATGTCCCTATTTAAGTTAATACAAACTAATTGCTCAGGCGTCAATTAATCTTGTTCTTGCACACAATTTTATTTCCTCTTTTACTATACCACTATAACAAGAGTTTTCAGTTTTTACAAAATTTACTTGCCATATTAATATAATTTTATCTAATACGTTCCTACTTGCTGTTTACTACGCAGACGATGACGATCCACAAGCTTAGGCGAACTATCGTTTATGGGCGCGATATTCGAAACTAGCTTAACGACTTTAAAGTGCCGACACTCTAGTGGATATGCTGTAATATTACATTTTGACTTTTTATTTAAAAATATTTCTACTTTTGAACAGCTTACTTTTATCTAGCTAAAAGGTGCTTAGAATTAAGAGAAGCAGTGGCGACTCTAGATAATTTATTGTATACTATAAGTAGAATGGTATGGTTAGCATAATTTACAAAATTCCTATAATTAAATCAAATTTAGTTCTTAGAAACAGGGAATTCACATAGACGAAAAGTACCTCCAAAACCCAACCATGGAGCATAAAAACACAAAACAATTGTGTGATCTTATTAAACCACATTTCCCCTTCCACTCTGGAAAATAACATTAACCACTATTTAGAAAACAAACATGCAGTTTGCATAGTGCTATTTATTTAAGGAAATTACCGCAAAACATAGTAATTTAACTCCATTACGAGTAGGTACATAATAATGTAAACAAATTTTAATTGTAATATGGTTTTACTTTTTTTTTAGATCTACAAAATTATATTTTGGTGAGCATTAAAATTCATTTAACTCACTTTTAACTGTGTAGTTGTTTTATACTTATTTTACGGTATTTAATCTTTTAAACAGAACACTTTGTTAACAATAAAAGAACAAACTTGAACGTCGGCGTCGTTATGTTTCTTGTTTATGACAGGAGTGTAAGTAATTTTTTTAGTAGATGATTTGAACAATTTATGGTTCACCGGAAAAGGAATATTATGTGGTAATTTTACATGAGCATTTATGTGTGTGTATGTATGTATACCTACAGATTTAAAATTATGAATCCAAAATACCTGGAAGACTTGTTTTAGATCGTTTCGGACAGTGTTGTAAGGCTTTGGAGGTTACCTTATAGTCTATCTATCTCATTTTATTAACGACCGCTCAATGTAGGGACTCTATAATAATTTCTGGTATTAATTAAGCTGTAATAAATATCCTTTATTGTGTGTAAGCTGTGCTTTTATCATTATGAGTTAGTCAGCTATATCTTATTTAATAATTTATGATTACGAGTATACCACATTTAAATTCTATAACGTAAAGTTAATTCTGATTAACATAATTTACTATGTAATTGCCAATAATAATAAATTCATTGTAGGGCATGAAAGTACGGATAGCGTTTTGTAATGAGAAACTAATAGCGACGGTTCAAGCGAGTAATATTCATTACTTTTATCAAAGCCACTAAAGCTTAACAGGCCTGCAAACTTAATTGGAAGATTTAAAACAACCATTCCTAAACATTAAACCTATGTGAAGTTAGCGGACAAATTTCGAAAAATCAATTAAATAAACGAGTTTCGGGGAGTTTCGGCAGAATAGTTCTACAGTTCTTGCTAGGTTTTTGAAAGAGGTGTACCGAAAACGTGAAAAATCAAAAATTACTACCCGCCAACTTCACGATGCGGGCAACTGCGATCTTGCAGTTCTGATTAGAGTTCTGGGTCGCGACAGAGAGGTCTAACAATAGTCCTTAAGAATTTTTTCGATCACGTGAGAACTAACGGAATTATCCAAAATTTTCGATCAGATTTAATATTTTCGTCCAAAATAGGAAATGAGATTAAAATCAACGATATCGCAGTTCTGATTAGAGTTCTGAGTCGTGACAGATGAATTCTAACAATAGTTTTTTCTTCGAGAGTTTTTTTTTTCGATCTAGAGTGACTATTGAAAGATATTCGCAATTTTTATGTCTATTTCTGAAATGTTAATTTTATTCTTATTCCGTTATTTCGTCAGAACTACATATTTATAAAACCTGTCTAGAACTATTATCGTACTGCCATCCAGAACTGCAAAGATATTCTGCATTTTTCATAATTTGCCCGCATCGTAAAGTTGGCGGGCAATTTTCGTTTTTTCATGTTTTCGGGGGTTTTTCTGCAGAACTCTTTCAAAAACCTAGCAAAAACTGTAGAACTATTGTGCCGCGACCCGGAGCTCTGTCTAGTTAATTGATTTTTCGAGATTTGTCCGCTAACTTCACACATCTCTAATATCCCTATATGTGGTCGAGATTTCCCTTATATTCATAAATGTTATTAACAGGTTTTTGACATTTTGATGACGACATTTTCAACAAATTATTCATGTATTATAACTCTTTTCTTTTGCTCTTATTTCGATTTTTTAAGCTCAAGCATATATTATTCAAGCCGCCACAGCGATTCCGCCCTAGAACAACCGATGTGACTTGCGGAGTAGCTCGCAGCTGCTAAATACAAGCGTATAACTTTAAAGCGCAGCGGTCCCAAATAAACGAAGCAAGAGTAGTACTCGTATTAAATGCCGGTGTTTAAGATTTTCACTTGTTTACACACTGGTTTGATTTTTTATCTGTTTGATTCAGTATAGGTAGGCTCTTATAAGAAAAAAGTTGCGCAGTAGTCTGCATCGTCAGTTTCCATAACAACCCACGTGGTAGGTCCTACACATAAGTGTGTTACTAGCCATTCCGTCAACGTTAGTTACCGACTTGACGCGTTAACGTGGTTTGTGTTGTTAAAGTGCGAGTTAAACCGTATTAATTTTTATATTTTCATTTGCTTACAGCTCTTCGCTACATAAACGGTTCAAGAGCTACATCGGATGCATTGTTCAGTTAGATTTTATATATAACCAATCACAATTCTTAATGCGTTTGATGTATCTTAAACTATAATTACAAAATATAATTACTCATAAAATATAATGCGTACTTCCCCCGGATATTTCCAGCATTGTCTGTACTTGGACCTTCAAACGCCTCGCGGGTCGCTGTCAACACACGAATATACAATCGGCTTGCGCCGTAACTTTTTTCTTATAAGAACCGAACTGTGCTCGTAATTATGAATTCGCATGTACATTAATAAATTACAAAATTTCAATAATTTTATGTTTTTATGGGCGTTTCTTATTACCGGTTCTTATTTTGACTATAACATTCTTGTTCTTATCTAGTTGAAAAAAAAATTAAATTTTCCTACATATAATAAATAATTTAAAGAGAAGGAGGAGCGGACACATACTTAGAGCGATTCAGGATAGATTAGTAAAGAAGGTAATGGAGGAAAAAAGGATGCAGAAGAAGGAAAGGAAAGAAACTTGGCTTGGAACAAGTAGCAGAGACAGAGTAAAAGAGAAAACAACCGTGAGAAAAAACGAACTATAATTTATTTTTTGCCCGATCGGGCGTTTTGGTTCATTTACAAGCTCTGCTCTCAGGGCGGTAAGTTCAACTTACCGGGTAAGTTGTAAGGGTCGGTAATAAAGTACCTCGTCATTTAAGTCGAAAAACACTCACTATCATTTTAAAATTCGTCCGGATTGAGACAAAATTGTTTTTGTTTATTCAATTCCATAACAACCAGACACATTAACCGACTGAAAGTTCACATGTTCAGTGTGATGTGTTTAATGTTTATTCTATATATTTAAAATTTACTCATAGATCCGTTCGGGCAAAAAATAGTGTAAGCATTACGGGCGTTAGGTACGCTTTACCAGTCGAGGCTAATAGTGTATTATATATTAGCCGAGACTTAATACCGCCCTTAATACTTAAATAACTATTTTGCCAGATCGGGCGTTTTCGTTCACTTACAAGCTCTGCTTTCCGGGCGGTAAGTTCAACTTACCGCCCACGGCTCAACACAAATTGTTGTTATTTACTCAACACCATAACAACCAGACGCATTAACCGACTTGATAACATTCACATTTTTAGTGTGATTTTATTAATGTTTACTCTATATATGTAAAATTCACTCATAGATCCGATCGGGCAAAAAATAGTGTAAGCATTACGGGCGCTAGGTATGCTTTACCAGTTTGTGAAAAAGGCAATAAATTAAAATTATTCTTAGCTGCTATACAATTTTACTATTTTTCGTTTTTAGCTAAAGCAATTTTATTTTTAAGATTTTTAACGGTTTAGAAAATAAGGGAGATTTGACATTTACCAGACATCAAAAATTATTACATGGTTAGTCACGTTTTGGCACGGTTTCTATTTATATTATTTATTTTATATATTTTTTATATTTAATTGTTGTTATTGTGCTGTTGGTAATTTTTGTGAGAAAGTTGAATGAAAGGGATCATATAGTACATATATGTAAAAGTTATAGCAAATTTTATGCTAAATAAAGATTATTATATATATATATATATATATATATATATATATATATATATATATATATATATATATATTAATGAAGACATAATTTGAATTATGAAAAATTATTATCTCTGACCAGGATTCGAACCCGGGCTTACTGCTATCTAGGCAGATGCTCTACCGCTGAGCTATCGGAGATCGATTACTGGTGAAGTAATAATTCTTCATATAAGTTATAATAATGTGTAAACACATAAGAGAGTACTAATTATAATTTGCTATGTTAAAGTAGGCTGTCGCTGATTAGCGACAATTTAACCCACAATCACAGCTAAATTAGATTTTTGAATTATTACCATAAGGCATATAATATTAATAGTTTAATGATTTAGAAATATCGTGTTTTAGCACCAAGATTAATGTATATTAATGAAGACATAATTTGAATTATGAAAAATTATTATCTCTGACCAGGATTTAACATAGCAAATTATAATTAGTACTCTCTTATGTGTTTACACATTATTATAACTTATATGAAGAATTATTACTTCACCAGTAATCGATCTCCGATAGCTCAGCGGTAGAGCATCTGCCTAGATAGCAGTAAGCCCGGGTTCGAATCCTGGTCAGAGATAATAATTTTTCATAATTCAAATTATGTCTTCATTAATATACATTAATCTTGGTGCTAAAACACGATATTTCTAAATCATTAAACTATATATATATATATATATATATAAATAATATTTTGCATTCAAAATATTATTTAATGTAAAATCATTATCCAACTTGATAAAAATTAACTCTATCTAAAAATTTATAAAAATTAATTTCCTTTCGGAATGATTCATTATAATCTAGATACTTTGAATATTGATGTTGTTGTCATGCGACTTGCTGATCTTCATTAATAGTATTCAAAAAATAATATCTAGTTACTTGCATGTTTGCTTGATATCTAATTCATATGGAAAATTTCTCGCTATGCTGGTAGTCGTTCTCTGTAGCCAGTTGGTAGAGATACCACCTAGACAGTGGAGGGTCCTGGGTTCGAATCCCAGCAGAGTCGATAAATTTTTCTATATGAATTTGCATTCAAAATATTATTTAATGTAAAATCATTATCCAACTTGATAAAAATTAACTCTATCTAAAAATTTATAAAAATTAATTTCCTTTCGGAATGATTCATTATAATCTAGATACTTTGAATATTGATGTTGTTGTCATGCGACTTGCTGATCTTCATTAATAGTATTCAAAAAATAATATCTAGTTACTTGCATGTTTGCTTGATATCTAATTCATATGGAAAATTTCTCGCTATGCTGGTAGTCGTTCTCTGTAGCTCAGTTGGTAGAGATACCACCTAGACAGTGGAGGGTCCTGGGTTCGAATCCCAGCAGAGTCGATAAATTTTTCTATATGAATTTGCATTCAAAATATTATTTAATGTAAAATCATTATCCAACTTGATAAAAATTAACTCTATCTAAAAATTTATAAAAATTAATTTCCTTTCGGAATGATTCATTATAATCTAGATACTTTGAATATTGATGTTGTTGTCATGCGACTTGCTGATCTTCATTAATAGTATTCAAAAAATAATATCTAGTTACTTGCATGTTTGCTTGATATCTAATTCATATGGAAAATTTCTCGCTATGCTGGTAGTCGTTCTCTGTAGCTCAGTTGGTAGAGATACCACCTAGACAGTGGAGGGTCCTGGGTTCGAATCCCAGCAGAGTCGATAAATTTTTCTATATGAATTTGCATTCAAAATATTATTTAATGTAAAATCATTATCCAACTTGATAAAAATTAACTCTATCTAAAAATTTATAAAAATTAATTTCCTTTCGGAATGATTCATTATAATCTAGATACTTTGAATATTGATGTTGTTGTCATGCGACTTGCTGATCTTCATTAATAGTATTCAAAAAATAATATCTAGTTACTTGCATGTTTGCTTGATATCTAATTCATATGGAAAATTTCTCGCTATGCTGGTAGTCGTTCTCTGTAGCTCAGTTGGTAGAGATACCACCTAGACAGTGGAGGGTCCTGGGTTCGAATCCCAGCAGAGTCGATAAATTTTTCTATATGAATTTGCATTCAAAATATTATTTAATGTAAAATCATTATCCAACTTGATAAAAATTAACTCTATCTAAAAATTTATAAAAATTAATTTCCTTTCGGAATGATTCATTATAATCTAGATACTTTGAATATTGATGTTGTTGTCATGCGACTTGCTGATCTTCATTAATAGTATTCAAAAAATAATATCTAGTTACTTGCATGTTTGCTTGATATCTAATTCATATGGAAAATTTCTCGCTATGCTGGTAGTCGTTCTCTGTAGCTCAGTTGGTAGAGATACCACCTAGACAGTGGAGGGTCCTGGGTTCGAATCCCAGCAGAGTCGATAAATTTTTCTATATGAATTTGCATTCAAAATATTATTTAATGTAAAATCATTATCCAACTTGATAAAAATTAACTCTATCTAAAAATTTATAAAAATTAATTTCCTTTCGGAATGATTCATTATAATCTAGATACTTTGAATATTGATGTTGTTGTCATGCGACTTGCTGATCTTCATTAATAGTATTCAAAAAATAATATCTAGTTATTTGCATGTTTGCTTGATATCTAATTCATATGGAAAATTTCTCGCTATGCTGGTAGTCGTTCTCTGTAGCTCAGTTGGTAGAGATACCACCTAGACAGTGGAGGGTCCTGGGTTCGAATCCCAGCAGAGTCGATAAATTTTTCTATATGAATTTGCATTCAAAATATTATTTAATGTAAAATCATTATCCAACTTGATAAAAATTAACTCTATCTAAAAATTTATAAAAATTAATTTCCTTTCGGAATGATTCATTATAATCTAGATACTTTGAATATTGATGTTGTTGTCATGCGACTTGCTGATCTTCATTAATAGTATTCAAAAAATAATATCTAGTTACTTGCATGTTTGCTTGATATCTAATTCATATGGAAAATTTCTCGCTATGCTGGTAGTCGTTCTCTGTAGCTCAGTTGGTAGAGATACCACCTAGACAGTGGAGGGTCCTGGGTTCGAATCCCAGCAGAGTCGATAAATTTTTCTATATGAATTTGCATTCAAAATATTATTTAATGTAAAATCATTATCCAACTTGATAAAAATTAACTCTATCTAAAAATTTATAAAAATTAATTTCCTTTCGGAATGATTCATTATAATCTAGATACTTTGAATATTGATGTTGTTGTCATGCGACTTGCTGATCTTCATTAATAGTATTCAAAAAATAATATCTAGTTACTTGCATGTTTGGTTGATATCTAATTCATATGGAAAATTTCTCGCTATGCTGGTAGTCGTTCTCTGTAGCTCAGTTGGTAGAGATACCACCTAGACAGTGGAGGGTCCTGGGTTCGAATCCCAGCAGAGTCGAGAAATTTTTCTATATGAATTTGCATTCAAAATATTATTTAATGTAAAATCATTATCCAACTTGATAAAAATTAACTCTATCTAAAAATTTATAAAAATTAATTTCCTTTCGGAATGATTCATTATAATCTAGATACTTTGAATATTGATGTTGTTGTCATGCGACTTGCTGATCTTCATTAATAGTATTCAAAAAATAATATCTAGTTACTTGCATGTTTGCTTGATATCTAATTCATATGGAAAATTTCTCGCTATGCTGGTAGTCGTTCTCTGTAGCTCAGTTGGTAGAGATACCACCTAGACAGTGGAGGGTCCTGGGTTCGAATCCCAGCAGAGTCGATAAATTTTTCTATATGAATTTGCATTCAAAATATTATTTAATGTAAAATCATTATCCAACTTGATAAAAATTAACTCTATCTAAAAATTTATAAAAATTAATTTCCTTTCGGAATGATTCATTATAATCTAGATACTTTGAATATTGATGTTGTTGTCATGCGACTTGCTGATCTTCATTAATAGTATTCAAAAAATAATATCTAGTTACTTGCATGTTTGCTTGATATCTAATTCATATGGAAAATTTCTCGCTATGCTGGTAGTCGTTCTCTGTAGCTCAGTTGGTAGAGATACCACCTAGACAGTGGAGGGTCCTGGGTTCGAATCCCAGCAGAGTCGATAAATTTTTCTATATGAATTTGCATTCAAAATATTATTTAATGTAAAATCATTATCCAACTTGATAAAAATTAACTCTATCTAAAAATTTATAAAAATTAATTTCCTTTCGGAATGATTCATTATAATCTAGATACTTTGAATATTGATGTTGTTGTCATGCGACTTGCTGATCTTCATTAATAGTATTCAAAAAATAATATCTAGTTACTTGCATGTTTGCTTGATATCTAATTCATATGGAAAATTTCTCGCTATGCTGGTAGTCGTTCTCTGTAGCTCAGTTGGTAGAGATACCACCTAGACAGTGGAGGGTCCTGGGTTCGAATCCCAGCAGAGTCGATAAATTTTTCTATATGAATTTGCATTCAAAATATTATTTAATGTAAAATCATTATCCAACTTGATAAAAATTAACTCTATCTAAAAATTTATAAAAATTAATTTCCTTTCGGAATGATTCATTATAATCTAGATACTTTGAATATTGATGTTGTTGTCATGCGACTTGCTGATCTTCATTAATAGTATTCAAAAAATAATATCTAGTTACTTGCATGTTTGCTTGATATCTAATTCATATGGAAAATTTCTCGCTATGCTGGTAGTCGTTCTCTGTAGCTCAGTTGGTAGAGATACCACCTAGACAGTGGAGGGTCCTGGGTTCGAATCCCAGCAGAGTCGATAAATTTTTCTATATGAATTTGCATTCAAAATATTATTTAATGTAAAATCATTATCCAACTTGATAAAAATTAACTCTATCTAAAAATATATATATATATATATATATATATATATATATATATATATATATATATATATATATATATATATATATATATATATATATATACAGGGTGTCTCAAAAATAACGAACAATAACGCAGAGGGTTAAAAAGCGTCCGAGGTAGAATCTAAAACTAAAGAAAAAAAAACTCTTTTTTTTGTAAATTTGTTAAAAATTGTTTGCAATACTTTTTGCTAATACGGTCCTGTTATATTTTGCATCAATTTGATAATAAATAATAAGTCATCCAGCATTGGGATAGTCAAAACATTGTAAAGCGATATGTGTAGAGTTAAGCAAAAATTCGGAGAAGTCGATTTAAAAACACGTATATTGGTCAAGGTTACGTCTTTATAAACACCATGACATATCACCGTAATAAGCGTTTTTGTTATAAACTGCATAGTTGCAAAAAAGTCCCAAACGTTTGATGATAGTTCATCAAACTAATAATTTTTATTATCAAGAGTTTATTTGAAGGTGTTTTCCGTTTTAAATAAAATAGATTAATGGTAAAAATTGCTCTTATTTAATAAATTGCGACCCTTGTAGTTTTTTGAGTAAACCACAATCGGGCCGCAAATTCAACCTGGCGGCTCCCTAATTATGAAAATGTTCTTTTTAAAAGTTTAATTTATCTTCTGTTTATTTTCGAATGTTATTACAGAACGTAAAAATATATTTATGTTTTGTATCCTTTGTTTAAATTGCGTTTTGTTTATTTTACATAGATCAAATTTCACTATGTGTATTTTTGCGGAATGTTTAGTCCAAAATTTTATTTACAAGCACAGAATACGAAAGAAAGAATTGCTATAAATAAGGAAAGTCTGCGAAAGGGGATGTTTATAACAAAGAGAGTTTTTGATTATTGACTTACGTTCATTGAGAAATTTCGAGCCCAAGATCATTTTTGTAAAATTTTATTTCAGTTTTAATGAAAAGGTTTACTATTAGTTTTAAATATTAATGCTTCAGATTCTAGTAAAATGTATTAGCATCGCATTTTTTAAATTACGTTCAACGCCGCCACACATAACTTTAACTTATTGAAATATGATATCAGATGCTCTCTTTAAAGTAAGATGTTTTAAGCTGTTATTAGACCTTGAATTTATTTTAAAATAAACAAACCATAACATGGCAAAACGGAACGTGTCTTATTTACGAGTGTTTTCAAGATCAACTCATTTGGGTATTTTGCGGCATTGACAAAATTGTGCTGTATTGACAAATGCTGTAAAGTTCAACAAACTACAGTCCTCAGCATTATGCGACATCAGGAGATTGTGGAGCAGAACGTGCAGGACCGGACTCAAAACTTGAACCTTAAATAACTCTGAAAGTGAATATTTTAGAAAAAAAAGTTATGGGAAAAACTTTCTCTACACATCATCAACTATCTCGTATTCACGTATTGTCCGTTATTTTTGAGACATGCTGTATATTATATTTCGTTAACAATAACTGACAACGCCGCAGCTTAATGGCTAGATACACAACTCGTTACCCACCTTCAGACAAAGACTAAGGTCCATTAACGTTACGGTTAGGTTGTCTCAGTGAGAATTAGTCAATAAGGGCGCGATACGTCAGAGGAGTACCGATTTTATCGCACTTATATTCATTTGCTATATGGCATCAGTCTCTGTTTTACAGATTCTAAAAAGTACATTTTAATGAGAAACTGTCTTGTATGCCACATATTTTATATGGAATAATATTAATTTTATTTTTACTAAATAATTTACTTAATGCATTACTTAAAGTAACTAAGATTTCTTTAATTATACACAGGAAGAAATTATTTTGGTTTATGTTTATTTTGTAACTGCAAATCTATTGCTAATCAGATAACAAAAACCCCATTTATTTGTTTAGTTATTTAAAAATAACCACTAAAGCTATTCCATTTTTTTTAATGAAAACCCAAAGGTTTATTATTCACAAATGATTTATTTCTACAACAAAAGTATTAATAATACAAACCTTCTAGTATTTTATGTTTTGTTAATACAACATACATAGCATTAGCATTAACAAAAAGCACAATCACTGAAGATAGCACTTTTAAGCTTTAAGTCGAAGTAACTTCTCCGCTTACAGGTCAAATTGGATAAAAAACGTAACATTTTTATATATTTTTTTTATTCAAGCAATCATTGATCTTTGGATTTTGTTTTTATTAATTAAATTATGTTCTTAAACAGCAATTGTGCATCTTTCTCTAGAAATAATGCTAGAAAACAAAACAGTTGATTTTGTGTAAAAGCTTTGAATAGTAGTAATAGTTACTACTGACGTTTTTACTACAAATTTAATTTATAAAAACAAAAAAGGCATGACGCCTGACACTGACTGCGATCGCTGCATTAACGCAACAATGAGTGCAACAAACAGATCGAAACGTCGTTCTCTGACTACTTTACTGAGGAAACTTTTAAAAGTTAACGAACTTTGGGCCGTGGCTTCAGTTACAATAATTCCTAACATTAATGCCGATCTCGGTATTAAAGAATTCGTAAAAAATGTCTTGTGAAAAATAAATCTTTGTGATTATGTTAACTCATTACTAGATCATTACCACTCAGGAATAGACCAATAATTTCTGTAAATTTTCGTTACCCGCTTTTTTCACACCAGTAGCATAAGAAAAGCAAAGCAACAAAAATTAAAAAGGAATAGAAATTGAAATTTTTGCACATTAGAGTAGCCAAACACCAAACGTGTTTAATAGGGAGCAGACTGATCTTCTCCGAATATAGTAACTCTGGCAATACTGGTTATAATACAGACAACAATTACATGACACCGTTTACTGTAATTTATCTGCATAGCTTTAAAGTGGTGGAGGCACTTATTATCTAATTATAACTTTTAAGTTATGATTATTATATTAAAAACAGATTATACGTAAATAGATGTTTGAATTGAACGTTGAATGTTGAATCCACAAAGATGAATCCGTAAGTAAAGAAATTCATGGTCTCCATATTACGAGAATAAATTGAAAAGTCTCCGGCCTAGGCAATAAAACAAAAGAATATCAGGTTAACAAAAATTTTATTTTTCTACGTAGTCCCCATCGAGTTCAATGCACTTGGTCCACCTTTGTTCAAGTGCTCTTATACCGTCCCTATAAGCCTTTTCTTCTAACTCGTCAAAATAGGCGTTTGTGGCAGCAATCACTTCTTCATCGGACTCGTATTTCTTTCCAGCGTGAAATTTTTTTAGGTTTGGAAATAAATAAAAATCCGATGGGGCTAAGTCTGGTGAATAAGGGGCATGGGGTAACAATTCAAATTGCAATTCATTGATTTTTGCCATGGCAATTGCCGACTTGTGACAAGGTGCATTGTCCTGGTGAAACAGAATTTTTTTCTTTGCTAATCCAGGTCGTTTTTCTTCAATATTTTTTTTTAATTCATCCAGTAAGGTAGCATAGTATACTCCGTTGATTGTTTTACCTTTTTGAAGATAATCAACGAAAAGTACTCCCTTGGCGTCCCAAAAGACTGAAGCCAAAACTTTTCCGGCTGACGGAACTGTTTTGGCTTTCTTCGGAGCAGGTTCTCCTTTGGCAGTCCACTGTTTTGATTGCTGCTTTG
This sequence comes from Agrypnus murinus, assembly GCA_929113105.1. Lineage (NCBI taxonomy): Eukaryota > Metazoa > Arthropoda > Insecta > Coleoptera > Elateridae > Agrypnus > Agrypnus murinus. Next base: position 69,266,190 of record OV816031.1, on the reverse strand, counting down.
TTTCGGGTGTGTAGTGATGAATCCACGTCTCATCCATTGTTACAAACCGTCGCAGAAAGTCCACTGAATTTCGATTAAACAAGTCTAAACACTCACTTGAAACTGTTTTGCGAGTCAGCTTTTGTTCCACTGTGAGCAGCCGCGGCACCCAACGTGCCGATAACTTTCTCATTCCCAAAATTTCGGTTATGATATGATATGTTCGTTCCGTTGAAATGCCCAGGGTATCTGCTATTTCAGCCAACTTCAATCGCCGATCATTCAACACAACTCTATGGACTTTTTCGACAATTTCCGTTGTGGTGGCAGTTTTCGGTCTTCCTGAACGCGGTGCGTCATCTGTGCTTTTGCGACCCCGTTTAAAGTCCGCAACCCAGGTTTTAACTGTGCTATAGGAAGGAGAAGATTCGCCTAATGTCCCGTCTAGCTCAGCTTTGATTTCTTTTGGGGATAAACCCTTAATGTGAAAATATTTAATAACCGCACGAATTTCAGCTTTTTCCATTTTAACACCACATAAAACTTTATCGACTTTGACAACTTGCCAAACAATTATTGTTTGACAGAAATTTTTGTTATTTCACAGCCATACTGATAAATTATGAAAAAATAAAATGCCGTAAAAACATTGCAAAAATTTGTATCCCATATGGGTTAGGCCGGAGATTTATCAATTCATCCTCGTAGAAGGTGCATCACGCGTGCATTTGGGAGTGAAGATCCAAGAAGCATGTGTATGGCGAACTGTTTAAAAGAAGGAAATTATAATTGGTAACATACGAAGAGTGAGCTGACTAGGGAGACTGGGGTTGTAAGTTCACGAAAAAGGATGAATTTCGTATTTCATACTCTAAATATTCACTTTAACAAACATTGCAAGAACTTGCACTAGTTTAAGAGGAGAATATTGATACTGCATTCCGTAACGGAATAATCTAGAGACAAACAGAATCTTTGGAAAACATTGTGGAAAATGTTTGAAATTAGTAAACGTGTGAAAAGACAAAATGTCGAAGAATCAAATGATTTGCAATCGAGGGATTGCAAAAGTGATGCATTGCAACTGATAATAACTTAATAGAAGTAGCAATTATCAGTATACAAACATACATAATATTCTGGTCGCAGGAAGCGGTGCTCCGTTTTGTTCAAAAACAAAGTCACTTAACAGTCACGTGCACGTTTAAGATGTAGAATAAATAGTTGGATAGCTCTCGTTGACTAGATGCAAAAATGTATATAGAGAAAGATATAGACAGAGAAAAAACTAGGAGTTGTTAAAGATGCTAATTAACGCCATGTTTTCCCGATATGAAACCTTTATTTTCTAGCATTTCGTCGACGTCAAGATCTATCCAACGATATGTATCTTAAATGTGCACGTCAGCCTCGGTCAAAAACAGTCTAACTAAATATATCGGATAAGTTCAAGTTAGTACCCAGCCAGCACGCTGACGTCATAATGTTCCGGTTTTCGGCAGTAACGCCGGCAAATTGTAAAACTGACATCATTATGTCACAGCCCAAAGACGTCAATATAAGACGTCATTAAAGCGTCCTATACTAGGACTAAGACAGGAATTATAAATAAATAGTTAAATATTAGAAATAACATTTATTATATACTACAGTCAAAACACATCTATATTGTGACCACCTGCTTAATATGACCAGTATTCCTTGGCCCCTGCTAAAATAATATCGTTTTAATGAAACTTGTACGTATTGTATTGTACGTCCAAAAGACGTCGTTTTGAAGACGTCTACGTACGTCCCATTATATGACGTCTTATGGACATCATCTATTAGTCATATGACGTCGTCGACCAATAATTACTTAAAAATAACGTCATTATGACCTCAGTGTGCTGGCTGGGTACCTCATATTATTCAGAGTAGGTACTTCAAATGTACCAGAGGCCTGATCGTACTGGGTTACTTTTTCTATGTCATTTTCCAGTTGCTATTTTAGGTAAGGTTGCTGTTTCTGTCTTCAAAGGTCATTCAATATGAAAAGTATTTCTAAAAATACATATTACTACGGTAATAATTCGTAGCTGCCATTATGTCGCCTCCTGAATTTTTGTATGCAACACACACTCACACTGTGCATAGTTCTAAAGATGAGAAACTGTAAGTGTGACTTATTCATATCTGATACTTTTAAACTTCAAAGCTAGATTCGCAGGTCTTCGGAATTCTTTAGGTATCTAAACCCTTAGAAGGTTGCAGTCTAGATATATTTTCGATTTTTTGAAGTTTCATTTTCTGAAACTTTAAACTTTAAAAAGCGAATATTTTGAAGATTTCAAACTTAGAATAGTAAGAACGAATCATTGAGGTTGCTAGGGATTACTCTACAAAATGATATTGTCTAGTACGCATACCAATCGTTAATGCTGAGCTTCAGGGGATGTGAATACATGAAAAGGGTCGATTGCACCCAAAGTAAGATTTTATATACAAATGGAATATAAAATTTTTATTTATTGCTGGGAGAGGAGTCGGAGTAGCGGAGCATTCCTATTATTAGGGAATTTAATTCACACCTTGCACTATATTGAAAAATGAAGACCCGCTGCCCCATGTCGCTGCTGTGTTTCTGAAAACATTTAATAAGTGCGTCAGTAAAATGGCAAACTAAAGCATCCAAATTCTACAAAAGTACCTTTGGGTAAGCAAATTCCGATTTATAAATTTATATCATTTTAACAATAAATTCAACAACACTGAAACACGGATCAAGAAAATAGTTACCTAAATTTGTTATATTTTTGTTGGTGGCAATAAATTATCAGTGCAGGTTCATATAACAGTAAACAGCGTTTATTATAAATTTATTTTTAACCTATAAAAAGTAGTACTATAGAGGAGAACCTAGAGTCCCTCGATCAGTGGCATGCAGATGCAAAGATGACTATAGCAAGCTATAGATATTATCTACTTTTTTCAATTATTTTGCTATTGATTGTTCAAGACTTTCAAAATATGTATGATAGAAAGGTCTCTAAAAAAAGAAATATTTAACCAAGCTGACAATAAGTATCCTCTGTTTTACAACAAAGATAGTGCAGAATCACGATCCTTTGTCGTAAACTCATCAATGCATCTGCTTATGGATAACTTTTTGATTTTGTTACGTACAAAACTTAAAGGAAGGCCATAAAAAACGGGACACCGATAGAAATCCGGACTGCCGCTGTAGCAGCGTTCACGGTAGAGTAAGCATAGATATATATATGTATATACCGCACATATGCGCGACCAAAGGCTAACGAAACTCGAGTATCACCCACGAGGTCTTTGTGGAATGTTGTCGGACAGGCGAAATACATGAAACTTAATTATAATTGGACATTAAATTGGAAGTTCGGACACACGAATTTGTATGCCGAATAATCATCGGCCGGCGTGTGATAGTGTTGGTCTTTTCTGGATGGTCTGTTATTGATGAAGACGTCTTCTCTTTCCGTGGCAGCTCAAGGCCGCCTGCATTTAACTCCTCCTTCGCTATCAACTGACTAAAATAATAGCCTTTCCTTTTTCTCTCTCACACGTTGCAACCGCGTCTTTAATAATAGGAGAATGAACTTGAAATATTTATTATATTGTAGTTTCTTTATAAAATATCATCTTCGATGATTCTTAACGAACCGCAATATCTACTTCATTAAAGCCATACATTTTATTCAAAGAACAGAATAGAAGAAATAACATTCCATTATGAGTTATGATTATGCTTCTGGCACTGTAATTTGTTGATAAAATGTCTAGATTTTTTAATCCTAGTATGGTTTAAGCTTCTGCTATTAGCTTTTAGTTTGCTAATGATTGTCTAAGACAAAGCTCGAAACCCATATCCTTTTTAAGAGCCAGACTTGCAAACTGTTCTAATTTTGGCACCATAAGAATTTCTATCTTCTTCAAAAGAACAAAGGAATTGGATACACCAACACTTTTAAAGCTTTTTGTCTTTTACATCTTCTTGTTTGTTTTTTGTCCATTTGGGCTTTTGGGATGGTTCTCACACAGCCACACACGCTGATTCATCACATTATAGTTTTGATCTCTATTCGGCACACTATTATTTATTATTAGTGTTGGTGGCTAAATTGTAGGAGGTACAAATTTACAAAATATAACTCTATATTCACATATTCTCTTGTTTCCTCCGCAGTTTGTAGTGGTGTTAAATATTTGCATTACTTTTATGAAATATGACTTCCTAATAAGCATTTTTATTTATGTTGTAGTAACCACCAACTCGATCACTTATTGTAAGGTTATACTATAACTTGATAAGATTTAGCAACGGCAATAACTCTGTTTTCTTTATAAACCTCTTAAAGAGCTTAAACGGGACAGTTTTTAAGGGTTTCCAACACCTTTGTTTAGTACGGTATGTAACTTAAAAATTTATAAACAATAGTAAAAGAAATATTTTCGTCACCACTATATAACTTCGTATAGAATTTTGCCATTATTCTGTTCAGTACAGCGCAAGCTTTAGTAATTAATCGTTGGAACTCACTCATCAATACTAGTGCGGACTGCAAATGCAACAAAGGGTAGTTTTGTGAAAATATTAAAATTAAGTTCTATATTTTGTATAACTATTTTGTATATGTAACATTAGCAGTATTTGAGGCAAATATTTATATGCAAATATATTATTAAATACTATGCAAAAAAGTAATTACTAACTTTGTAACATACATTATAAAAGTATAAAATCATAATAAAAGGTTTCGCTGTACTGATCAAGCAATGACAATACACTAACGGTTACTATAAGTTTTATAAAACAGTGATGGGAATATTTATATCAGTTCATTACCCAATAAACATTGTATTTATACAATAGTAACAACAAAATTTTGAGCACCATAAGTTTGCAGTTACTATTATATAAATAAAAATGTTTATTGGTTTATATACCTAGAGCTTACAGTAATCTTATAAAACTCTAATAAACTTGTAAACATTCTTGTATACTTTCATACGTCTATATACCTTTTATATAACCAGGTGTTACCATAAGTAGTGAAAACTGTTGATTGGGTTCATATCCAGAAGTGTTTCATTATATAAATTTTGATAAATTACCTATATTTATAAATTAGATTTTACTTTTAGATTCTTTAAAATTTTAAAAATTTAAAAATCAAAATGTTAAAACCAGAAAATTATAATATATGTATATATTACGGTTAATGTGGTAAACTGGTCATTGTCGCTAATAACCGGCTATTATCGTCATAGCCCATTTAGGTTGGTTAAAGACGTTAAAAGCCGGTCATTGACCTAAATATCTAGTGAATGTGGGCAATGTTGTTTAATTTTAATACTAAAAGAAACATTGACCGGTTATTATCGTCAACGACCATCTATAAAGTAGGAAATGTTGAAAATAAAATCAAAAATGTTAAGATCAATGTAGTAAACCGGCCAATGTCGCTCCTGGTCGCCCAGTTTCATATCGTAAAACTTCTAACGCTAACCTAACCTCACCTGCGGCATGACCATTAATAATTAAGACCGCTCAATTAATAATTAAGCTGCAGACTGCAAATTAGTAGTTAGGTTATGTGTTAGTTGAAGTTTATTAGATATTTGGTAAATATGTCATGTAACGTAATGTAAATATATTAATGTAACACTATTCGGCCCGGCCAATGTCGTAAGAAACCGTATGAAACGACGTCTTTAACCAACCAGCTGAGCATTAACGTCATTGGCCGGCCATTGACGTAAATGACCAAAACAGCCGGCCATTAACGTTGTATCCCGCCCATTTACGTGATTGTACGTATTTACCTCTTTGACTGTAACATATACATTTTTTACTTCGATCAGTTTTATTTGAAGAATACCTATTTATTAGTTATATATTAAGAATATTTAATTCTAAAATTTGAAATATTCGCCAAAATGTATAATCTTATAATTAAATATTTAGAATGCAAATTCGAAAATCTGGAAATTCAAGTTTTATAATTTTTTATAGAAATTATGCCAACTCAACAAAAAATATTGTATACAAGGCATTGATAACAGGTAGCAAATAATAAAATGGCTATAACATGAATGGTAATTATAAGCACTTTCAAAAAACTAATTTTTTATTAGTCTTAGTGAATTGAATTTTGGCTTAACACCTATGCATGTCTTAAGACAGGTTGCGTGGTAAGCGTGTGTAAATAAAGCGGCAAAGGGTAAGCAACTAAACGGTGTATTAGATCTTTGTAGAGAAGAATGGTGCATTTGGATTTCATGGAGAACTTCTTGTTTATGACTGACTAGCTGAATTAGTCGTGTATGTTCCTCGTTCAGTTTCTTCAATATACGGCATTTCCTCGGCTCACCAGACTCTTACTATGGCAGACCGGGGTGGTAAAATCCTACATAATCCTAGGCAGACTTAAGACCAAGCTCAACCGCACTTGAGGATGGATTTTGTTTTTTCAGTGAAAGTCCGTATGCTGAACTAGGGATGATTGTGAACACGTTAATAGCTCCGGCACTAGCCAGGAGAGCTAGTAAATGGTGGATTGCAATCTCGCTTTCACTAGTGAGAACTGGTAGCACTCATTTAAGAGAGTGACACGCTAATTGAACATACCTGGATTCCTTGCTCAAGGGAACCATGACAGTATGCCTGCACAGCAGGTATGTGAGGTAAATCCACAATTACGCAACAATATTTCTAGTCTAGTTTATTTCTATTAATAGTCTAATTTCATTATTGAAAGGATTTTCGTGGCGCACTAGGAATAATTAATTGATAAGTTCCACTGTTTGAACCATCTGCTTAAGTATTAGCAGCGATTTGAAGTTAGATTACTACTTGTTAGTTAGTACAGCCGTGTTGTTTGCGAGCATTGCATGATCCGCGTTGATATTGGGATAATCACTCATGTGGATTTTGAATAAGGTTGCACCCAGTATGCTCCCTTGTGGGACCCCTGTGTATGTTTATGTTTCACAGTTGAACAATTAATTCACAAAATCAGTCATACGCGTGATAACTACCTGAATAAACTTTACGGATCGGGAAGAAGCGCATATGGTATGTACCACAACATATCAGTTAAAATAGCTACTCTTCTTAACACGGTGTAAAAGAAAATCCAAGACACAACTGAATACTGCACTACAATAATAATAATAATAATTACTACTACCCATAACCTAAACCAAGGCCCCAGAAGCTATAAGCTTGTGCGGGAGGGAGGGGGCGATTATTATTATTATGTAGGCCCAATGTGCGGCTGCAGCCGACTTATAGATGGAACAGCGCAAATCCCACATTTGTGTTACAGCTAAGGAAAACTGCGGAAAACCTTAACCAGATCTGCCAGCGCCGGGGGTCGAAATATTTATGTATTACAATAATTATTAACTAATTATTCAGAGTGCATTTCAACACGACGGGGGCTAAACATTAACCAACTCCTACTCGCGAACTCAATTTATATCTTTCATACGATGACTCATACATCTAGAATGTTCGATGACGTGTTGATGAGTCATACACGCAGCTGCCGATAAGTCACGTCGATGAGGTGTGTCGATGGGTCATACTTGCACGTGTTATTGACGAGTCATACAGTTGATGACTCATACATCTAGAATGTTTAATGACGTCATATGTGGGTTTACTATTCGTTACAATACTCATACGCAGAATGATCCGTAAATTTTTAAATATATACAGGGCGTTCTGTTTAAAATAGAAAAATTGATATCACTTTAGGTAAAACGCTAAGGGCGTCAATATTTATATACCAACCTAAAAATTTGTTTGTATGCCGTATCTCAACCCATTTATTTTCATTCATATCGATTTATAAATGAAATTTTATAAGGGTGAGAACATGGCGTGGGATACCTGCTAAAGTTGGGTAGTGTAATTCTGAAGCGGCGTGGATAGCGACCTTAGCGCATCTCTCACGTACAACTAAAGATTTAAAAACAAAACTTACCGGGACGATTCTTGTCTATGAAAAACAGCTTCTTAATACCAAATAGGGAAAGGAAAAATAAGGAATAGAAGGATGAAGCTGGCGTCTTACGTATTCTGTCTATTTGCACGAAACTTACGAGCACGCAAGCAAACCAACCAACAACGACTGGCGCAAAATGATAAACAACAATAATGATAATAAAAAAATAGTCGATACTACATATTCGTATACCTATTTAAACGCGACTATCTTTTTTAAAAATACTTTATTAAGGGGCGCAACCAAATTCTATTCTTCAAAGATGCAACTTATTTACGTCATGTAGGCATGCAGCCAGGGGGGGCTCATGGGGCTGAAGCCCCCCTCGACGCATATATGCGACTTAAATGCAGAACGAATTAATTTCATTTCTCGTGTGCACTCATAGCAATCATTTATCTCGAATCTCTGTACTTTTAACAGCTTTTAATAAACATTGTAATTTTCTTTTTCAAAATATAGATGAAAGTTTTACTTTAAGTCATACGAAATATATATAAATTATTTTATATATTTAGTACTGATTTTTCTTCATATTTTCTTCGCAAAATATTGATAAAATCCCCCCCCCCTCCTCCATGCAGTAGCGGTGGGTGCATACGTCAAACCCGGGGCACTCGCAGTGCAACACATGATGATATACTGCTTTAATGTGTGCGTACGAGCATGATAGCGATATACCAGTTTGTCGTGTGCCCCGAGTTTGACGTATGCACTCACCGCCACTGCCCCCATGCACATTATAATTTTTTACTCTTGTTTGAGATGAAAGCTATTTTAAAATGACCCCCCCTTCCCCCAAAAAAAATCCTGGCTACGGGCCTGACGTCCTAAGTAGTAAACTCCGTTACCTTAGAGAAAGTGACAGGCATCTCATCAATTCTGCGCGATTATGGCGGACAGAGTTCAGCTGTTGCCAGTGGTGTATCAGCTTAGAATATTCTTGCCTGAACAATAAACGACTAAATACGCTAAAACTAGCTATTAATTACAAAGCGGTGCAAAGAATAAGAATTTAGCAAACACTAATGATAAACCATACCGAACGCAGGTATAAAATACGACTCCAACAAACAAAGCGACTCCACTGAGTTTATTTCAGCTGTTCAGAAATATGTTGTTACTAGGCAACGAAAGTACACATTCACAAATTCCTTTGTGCGCATGATAACGTGGTGTACCGTCTCTAAGGTAACGGAGTTTATAGTGATTTAAGTTTGTGGAGTGAATCCTAACTTGATTGCGCGAACTTTTAGTGACGTCATCAAAATGGCTATGGCTAGTACAGCTGATTGTGACATGCGAAAAATATAACCGAAAATATCATTTAATAAAAACAATAAACATAGGCATGAGATGAAGAATAAAAGCTTATTTATAAATGGATTTTGATGAAATTTGGTATGGATATATATTAGACCTAAACTCCAATTTTTTGGCATACAGACCTGAACTTCCTGTTTCGCTGGAAATGAACCAAATCTTGATTTTTAAATGGAACACACTGGATTTTTTATTAATAAATAAACATGATTGGGTCCAAAATTTCGCCCTCGGCCACAAATATCTTCACGAGGAAAACAGTCGGTTGCTAAACCGACAACCAAAACGATATTGCTGGAATTAACATAGGATAATTTTTGAATCTTTAGGGGTAGCGGGTCAAAATTAGTATAACCAACTACGTCAGCAAATTTAAACATTTTTCGAACAAAAAAATCTTTAATTTATTGACGAGGGTTAAAGCAAATTATGCTTTAATGTAACAATAGTTGAATACGTAATTTAATTTCCTATTTACATAATGGCTATAGCTAACCCCTATCCCATTTAGGAAACTCAAGTTAAAAAAAAGCAACCTCCAGTTTTTTATGCAGATTTGGATTCTGCGCTAGAAAATATGAATCTTTTGCCTGAAACTTTTTTTTAAGTTTGTGACAGATGGTGCTGTAATCGCGAAAAAAGATTTAATTCTCCAATGTTGACGAATTTTAATTTGAGAATGAAGTAAGCTAATGTCAGGCATGTTAACAATTTGTAAAGCTGTTTAGGGTTTAAATTATGCTTCTCCCCCCCTCCCCTTTACAAAACTGCAAGAACAAGTGTTTAATTATGATATTTTGGCAGTAAAAGACAAAAAAAGTGTGTCTTAATACATAACGTTGTTACCAAGGTGAAACACCAAAGATGTTTTGTTGTCTGAAAATGAGACAATTGTTTTTCTAACGAACTTTGGTGCTCGATGTCTGGGATGAAGGCAAGACAACATTTTTTTCTACAATTCCAATCAACTTTAACTTGTAATTGATAATAAATATATAAATGTCTCAAAATTAAACACTTGTTCTTGCAGTTTTGTAAAGGGGTGGGGGGGTGACGCATAATTTAAACCCTAAATGCCCGACATTAGCTTACTTCATTCTCAAATTAAAATTCGTCAACATTGGAGAATTAAATCTTTTTTCGCGATTACAGCACCATCTGTCACAAACTTAAAAAAAGTTTCAGACAAAAGATTCATATTTTCTAGCGCAGAATCCAAGTCTGCATAAAAAACTGGGGGTTGCTATTAAAGATGACAGAGTTATACATATTAGCCACATTAGGATCGTTTTTAATTTTAGAATTACTTGTTTAAGAATAGCTCCCGCTTAGTCCAGAACTGTTATTTGACATATTTGACACGTGAAATTTTTAGAATTTAAATGTTAATAAATTTAAAATTTCATATGTTAGAAGTTGTGGCACTAAAGCTCGAATGTCGAATTGAATACGCGGAATCTTGATATCTTGAAATCATGCACCTGAAACTGTACCAGTCTATACTTTGATATGTGTATTGATGATTGAAATATATGACACTTTAAAACCTTGAATTACTGAAATTTTGAAGTTTAAAGACTTTTATGTTTCACTTGCATATTATTTGGTGATTATACCAGTTATACGAACTATATAAACAACTCCATAACAACCAGGGCATTATAAGCGGGCGTTATAGTCTATAACGCCCGCTCGTCGTTTACTTTGCAATCGGAACCGGCGTTACGTTTAATAATAATTTGAATCATTAAACCAAAAACGATACTGTACTATGTTTGGTTACGAGACTGTTGCAACACAACAAATAACAAGCATTTGCAACGTGATTTCTTGGGGCGTGATCAACGAATTCTTTTGTGCAGAAATTTCTTAAATAAAATTAGCTTATTCTTTAGTTGACATTAGTGTTTTACGTTAAAACTTTTTTGTTTTCATGTTGGTAACAACAACAAAAACATTTAAATTTAAATTGTCATATCTCCGTTTGACGTTTCTAAAGGCACTATTTAAGTCTAATTTGGCCCTCTGTAGATTTTTCTGCAATTTTGATATGTTGTAGCTGATACCAAAAGAAGACTTTTTTATCATTGCGCCAAAGTTCTATGTCTACCGGGTGTGCCCCAAAAGTGAAGTCAAAGTTTCAAAAACGGACATTATTGAACAATGATTTTTTTAAACTATTCTACGTAAGCTGATGTTACACTCAGACAAAGATACTTAACTGAACTTCAAACCATTAGCTACGGGATGTCTCAGATATGTATTTTCCAATAATACTATTGATTTCATAATGATCTAGGACAGCAACACTAATATGATGCTATTTTATTTTATGTTTTCAGTGTAAATGCATAAGATAAAATAATAAAAATAGCACTAAATAAGCCTTGATGTCCTAGATCATTATGATCGTACCAATAGTACGTATTTACATCTATATATGTTGTGTATTTCATTTTTAGCTAATGCGCAATGCCTACTTATTTTTAAGAAACGTTCATAATGTTCCTAATAATAGATTAGATACAGAATGCGCTAAACTGATCTGTTTCTGATAGACATAATGCAGGAGATCGTAAAATGTAGTGTTATCGCTGTGTCATTAATTTACCAGAACAATATATTGTAACCGCGACAGACGTAGACGTAGAATAGTTCGAGAAAATCATCATTCAAACTTTGACCTCACTTTTCGAGATGACCCGGTAGACATACAACTTTGGCGCAATGATAAAAAAAATCTTCTTTTGGTATCAGCCACAACATATCAAAATTGCAGAAAAATTTACAGAGGGCCAAGTTACACTTAAATAGTGCCATGTCCTTTAGTAAAAGTTGTTACCATCTACAAACATAAAAATTCGTAGCTTAATAATATAACCATAATAAATATATAACCAACGTCCTTGGCAACGTCAACAATTATATGATAACAATTAAATAAAAACTAATTTTCTACTTGTACGATATATTCACGTGAAAAATAAAATTTTGTATGCGCCACGAGCGTTACTAGATGATAATGCCCATCGGACGACTTCCATCCCTCCTGGCATTATCATCATCCTAACACCCTTATAGATTTATAGAAGTCTTGCAGATCTAAAAATCTGTCAAATTACTGAGCTTTAGAATCTTTGGTTTTTTGATGCTTTAAAGAATCGTAACTGTGATCTCTGAAACTTCTAAAGCGCTGAAAATCTGAAACTTTTAAAACTGTAAATGTTTAAATTTCAGATTTCGAAAGTAGGCGATATAAAATAGAAGGACTTTTCACTCCTGCAATTTCAGAAATTAAAAAACTTTAAAAGTCGAAAATTCCAAAACTTTGAAAATGGAAACTTTACAATATCAACTCTAGCTTAGATGTTTGAGACTGTGAAACTTTAGATTTATAAAACTGAAATTTCGAATTTCTGAAACTGTATGCCCTTGCACCTACTCTATGTGGCTAAGTGTCATTAAATAGTAATGGTGAATTCCTTCACGTCATTTCTTTGAAAAGCTTTGAAAGGGTAGTGTGAGGGAACCTTCTTATAGAATTTCATGAAAGTTGGCATGTAGTAGGTACAGTACAGTAGTACAGGGCAGTACTTCACTTTAGCAGGGTAATTCTTCAGAAATATTAAATTTACTGTCCCTGCTTAATTAATATTATATTACGAATACCTTTTTACCTGTTAGTTCAGTACAGTGAAGATGTAATAGCAGTCTATCTACCCAGGTGTATATTAACAACTGACATATTTTTTTAACAATAAAAAGTAAACTTTATTATGTCATACGTCATTCACGTGGCATGTCCCTAGTATGTATTCTCAAAGTAAAAAGCAGTTTTTCTAAGGCATCAGTTAATCATTATAGTTCTAATTAAGGAGAATTGTAAAACAAGTATAGGGCTCTCATCCAGAGTCAATTAATATATAAAATATTAAGCATCGACTACTATACAATCAATAAAATGTTGTCCCTGATAGTTTCCTTATTAAATTTCACGTATAGTATCAGTATTTCTACAATATCAGCATTACACATGTATTGCTTGCATATGCAATTTTAATGAAATCAACATGTAGTGTCTTGTTCAGATGATCTATAAACTTTATAGAGGTAGTTTATATGGTTTGATGTAAGAGTACATTTATTTCGCGTCATTCACGTGGTTATCATAATTTCTTACTGGTGTTGAATTTAGAAATAGTATATTGTGTTACAAGTGCAGAAAAGTGCAAATTTCTCACGAGTGTGAAGATTTTGCGGCATGAGACGTAGTCGAATGCCGCAATCACACGAGTGAGAAACTGGTGTTTTTGCACGCGTTACACACTATATTTTATCTACGACAACAAAAAAAGTAATAAACCACCAACAGCTAAGAAAGTTTTTTAACGTAGAATTTATACTCGCATTCATATTTTTTACGTGAAATATTTGGCAATAAATTAAGAGATGTAATGTGAGCCGCTTCCACGATGTTTGGAGGTGTACGAGTGTACACCCCAATTTTCCTTCATCGGATTCACTCATGATACATCTAGAATTTTAAAAACGACAAAAGTAAACATTAAATTTGTAAAGACAATAGTAATAATACGTTTACAATTTGTATAATTTCAGTCAATCTACTATTTAGTACTGACAGCTAAATAATTATGTACTCGTTTTCAAAAAATAATTTATATGTACAAAAATCACAATTCAATTGTCAAGGTTATTAACCTCTGCGCAAAATGTCAAATATTCTCGCATTATGTAGCAAATTATAAATGTTTTCAATGTTTTTATTGTAATTTAGCAATAATAATAAATAAAATTACATTAATAATTATATAATAATGTAAAACATTAATTAATTTCACGTTTTAATTGAATAACAATCATTGTAGCTTTATATAATGAGAAAAAAACATCATTGAAAGGCGTCTCGGTAGCTCAATGGTTACGCTGTAGCTACTAACCGAGCGATCCGGGTTCAATTCCCCGAGTCTGACCTTAGTTTTTTTTCTAGATGGATTTCCATTCGAAATATAATTTAATGTAAAATATTAATTAAACAAAATAAATTAACCTTTATCTAAAATTTATAACATTTAATATTTCAAATAATTAATATTATAAATATTGCAAGTGGTGACATCTATGGCGTTTTAATAGAACTACGGATTATTGAGAACTCCTTCCTCACATACTTTACCGTTGAGTTTGGAGATTGTTTGCAATTGGTCGTTTTCACGGTTACTAGATTGTGCGGAATATGTAACTTTCTATGGTGGTCGTAGATAAAGAATTTTTCGTAAGTTGATACACTACTTGTGTTGTTTAATCTTAGTTAGTATGAAGCCTCCAAAGAAAATAGTCTAGGCGCTATGTTATATTAATGCTCTAATAGTCATTCGCGTGGCATTTTCATTGCATCATTCGCGTGGATTTATAATTCCACGTAATACAATTTGTTCACGTAAATGACAACTCCTACATACATTCATGTTTTTACATTATGAGGTGCAAAGAAAATGTGGAAAAGAAGAAAAGAAGAGAAAAAATTAAAAATGATCCAGAAAAGAAACTAATGGAGAAGCTGAAACATGATGACTGTCATATCACGTAAAATAAAAATTACTAATTTTTATTTTACTTATTATCCATTACTAAGCCATTATTAAGCATTATCGTGTTAGAAATATGTTTTTATTATAATATTAAAGTTCAGTTTTTTTATTAAATATAATCTTTTCTGTCATTTGCATGTTATTTGGATCATTTACGTGGATTTTAACACTGTAAAGGTCGAAAATGTCCAGATTAAGCTCTACTAATCAACAGTATGTGTTATATACAATCAATTAATCATACTATTTCTTAGAAAAACGGATTTCATCATTTTTCTTTTCCGAGAATTTTTCACGTCCAAATTGCGTATTTCGGGAGAAACACCCAGCAACAAGAAAGAGTCCGTGAAACAAAAAAAATTTCTAAAGTAAGAAATGTGGGGTGCCTTTTAACAAAAATACAAACGTCCGAACTGTTATGGACTTGGGCTCGTATGTGAGAACAGTGGCCTCAATATAATATTGGAGCGATCTATGTTAATGTTAATAAATAATATTATCGAGTACTACTTGCGAAGAAGGACAACCAACTTATTTTTATCTATTTTATTGACGGCTGTGACAGACGAAGAGTTTGACGAATTGTAGACAGTAGGCAGTTATTTATTGATGCCAAGATTTATACTATATAAGAAAGTGGAAAATATTAAAGGGAAGAGGCAAATAATGAACAACAAATGAGAAAATGCAAATCACTTGCCTAGCGCCGCCCTTTAGATTTTGAGGCCCCGGGTACAAATAATAAATAAGCAAATAAAAAAGTGTTTAAAATAAGGTAGCTCGTTGCGGGGCCCCACTAGCTCCCGGGGATCTTTTAGGGACGCTTCTGCAGTTGCCAATATCAAATGTTTCATTCTGATTATTTTCGTTTGTAGTTTCTTTTTCAAATTCCAAAGCACTTAAATAAATCAATCTCCACTCTATTGATCAAACTTTAACATATTCTGCTACTTGTGGTTAACTAACCCGACTAACCGTATTTAAGCAGTCAGTGACAAAAATAGCACGCGCAGCTCGAGCAATAAGTGCTTTTGTCGTCCTCGCGTACTTAATCTTCACGCACGTACGATAAACGTGGATACTTTTTCGATCTCGGTATACAAATAACAATTGCTGTCTCATTATAAAAAAACTTGCATCAGACTATTGGTAATCAACTGATACTTTGAAAAAATCTGGAGAATCGATACTTATTGAATAGATCTACTATGGTTGCCAAAGTAACATAATACATGTAACACAATATCAAACGTCCAGACATTGATGAGATCAGAATACTGACATGGTACTGCAAAGTAATAGGTTGAAACCAAATCCGACTGCTCAATGATTGGATCATTAACACATCAAAACAAATTAACTATGGTCCCTCGAGCCATAGCCTGTCTTCACACAAAAAAGGTGTCAGATAGAAAAGTAATTATTTTACTTTGAAAGAGAAGAGGAAGTTGTTAAAATTTCTCGATATAAAGGTATGCATAACGGTTTGGCCAACTTAAAAAGTCGAACATGCCAGTTGTTAGTTCGATATTTTATTATTCGCTTCATTTTTAATAATACACACTGCGTTCCTAAAGTAACCCTCCTCCCAGCTTAACTTTCGAAGCATTTTAATTAGAAAACTAATAAGACTGACTAAATTGCTATTTTTTGTGCAAAGAAAAATAATTATTTATGCTGCGGTGGCGCCGCGACGCCAACGAAATAATAATTTTAAATGGGGCATCGGGTTGAGTGACAACTCATTTGAAAGTCCCTTGAATTCTGTGTGTAACACTTTTTATTTAGTTTTTATCGATCTAACCCAACCACTATCCTTCGGACTTGCGTAATCGAATAATTCAAACTTGTAATAGTATACCACCAGAAACACTTACAAGGGAAGCGCCTGAGATATCGGATATGTTATACCCGCTCAAGTAGCCTTGTAAAAAATAGTCAAATCCCCGCGTGTGATATACTAGGGCCGGATTTCAGTTATTGGAGGTCTCAGGGCTGAAGTTTGGTGGAGGCCCTTTATCACTTTAGAAAATAAAACATAGTATACAAGTATTAAATGTCTTAATTATATTATATCGATAGCTCATGCGAAGAAGGTGCCGATTCAGGTTTGCAATGAGCAAGGTGCCGATTTAGAATTTCTTATGTAAAATCGTATTTAAAGGCGAGGCATCGATCGAAAAAATTGCTTGCAATACTAATTGTTAATACGGCCCTGTTATATTTTGCTTCAATTTAAGTAGTAAATAAAAGTGGCCAAGCATTGAGATAACCAAAACAATATAAAGTGATACCTATGCGATATGTATTTTAGCCTGCCGAGTTGACAGAAAATTCCGAAGAGGAATATTGGTCAAGGTCAAGTCTTTGTAAACGATTACATCAAGGTAAGCGTTCATCAACTGATTATATTTATTATCAAACGTTTGTCGGTGGTGTCTTCAGCTTAACAGTAAAAATCGCCCGTACATCTTTTAAGTACTTTAATTTAGGATTAAAAGTAGGATTTAATCTTCTGTTTAGTTTCGAATGCCATTAAAGAACCTAAAAATGTTATGCATACATAATTGTCTTTTGCAGTCTGATTTTATTGTAATAAATAATCTAATAACCGCAATAAACTATTTACACTGATGAGAATTAGGTATTCTTCATAACAATCATAGCTATAAGCCAGAACGAGATATTTTATTGGCAAGCATAGAATAAGAAAGATTGTTTATTACAAATTCCCGTTATCAGCTCATAAACAGTACCTAGCGTATACTGTTTATTTATTCCATGATGGTTTGTTTTACTAAAAAGGATTACTGGAATAAAGTAATTATTTAGGTATTAAACAATCTATTAACATCGCAGATTAGAACTCATAATATAATTTGCTTATAAAGTCGAATGACTTTTATGTTTTTTAATTATATTCAAAGCCTTTTCATTTCTGGACCAGTACACCTCTCCATATGGCATCCAGCTGCCTCTAATTTCGTAAGTATCACAATCAACTTTTAGACCAGAAGGCAAACATGAAGTGCCATTTTGAAGTTTACTATCTCAATTACTATCTTTAACGCGTTTTTCGAAAACGTTTTCAAGACTTGTATATAAAGAATCCGCAGGCTGGGAGGTACAAGGTTTCAAGGGCAGGACGAAACAATTGTCTGGGGTGTTTTGTTGAAAATGCTGTACCTCTCACATCATTTAAGCAAGCTTAATTTTTAGAGAGAACCACAGTACAAGTACCTTGAAAATCACACATATAGTACATTAGCACTGCGAGCCTAGAAGACCCATGGTTTGATTGACCAGAGTTCTCCATTCCTTTTTATTTCTTGCTTTCTTCTTCCAGTTGTCCATGCTGAGCTGCCTTATATCCTTCATTACTTCCTCCTCCCACCTTGTCCTGGGTCTTCCACGATTTTTGCTACCTTCTATACTACTCTCAAATATCCTTTTTGGTGCTCTATTCTCCGCCATCCTCTCTATATGCCCCAACCATCTAAGTCTCTGAAATCTTGCAAATCCTATTATGTCCGGTTCCTCGAATAGCTCTTTTAGTTCATGATTAGTTCGCGTTACCCAAACATCATTTATTTTTTTACTCTTAAATATTTTCCGTCACACTTTTCTTTCCCATACTTCTAACATCTTTCGTTCTGCTGCTCCTAAGATCCACAATTCACTTTCAAATATTACAAGGGCCGTATAACAGATTTGAAAATTTTGAATTTTAGTTTTCTGGTTATTACCTTTTTGTTTAATGATTTATTAAGAGAATGCAAGCACCGGTTTCTTGACATTATTCGTTGCTGTATCTCTTCTTCTTTGAAATTGTATATTTTACCATCTTCAGTTCTTAATTTTAGATTCCCACTCATTCCCGAATCTTTGTCTGTCCGTGCCATAAATTTAGTTTTTTGTTTATTGATTACCAATCCCATTTTCTTTGCTGTTTTCTCTAATCCATCCGTTAGCACCTGCAGTTCTTACTTCTTGCTAACAATACAGTGTCGTCCAGGGACGTCGGAAGTATTTTTACTTAGGGTGATGAGCTTCGATTTCACAAATTATGTAAACAATAAATGGAAACTGGACATATCGTCGAAAATGGACAAATCCCTGAAAGCATAAAACAACGCCGAATAGATCGGCTAGATCTTCTTCTTCTTTCTCATTTCCTGGTACCCTTTCAGGCATCGGATTGTGGGTCCAGTCCTTTTCTAACCCATTCCTTCCATGCTTTCCTGTCTGTTGTTAATCTTTTCATCTCAGTGAGAGATCTCAGTCCTTCCTCTCTTCACCTTCCCCATTTCCATTATTCTTTTTGCCAGGCTCTCTTCTCTCATTCTAGATAGGTGTCCAAACCAGTTTAGTTGTTTTCTTTCTATTCCTTGCATTATCGGTGGTTGCTTCGCGATCTCTCTTATTTGTTCGTTCCCGTAATTTTTCTCATATGTTTCATTTCTATCGCGTTTAATTTATCTACGTGCTTCTTCAAAAGGGTCCAATTTTCAGCTGCGTATGTAATTGTCGGTACCGTTATTGCGTTGTGGATTTTTGTTTTCACGTCTGTTTCAATTTGCTTGTTTCCTAGAACTGTTTTATTTATTGAGTAATAAATCCTCGTTGCCTTATTTGCTCTGTTGGCTATTTCTGTGTCTATTTTCCCCTCGTTTGTTAATATAGATCCTAGGTATTCGTACGTTGTAACTTTTTCTATCGGTACTCCTCTGCAAGTGATCTCTGTTTCCTGTTTTTCATTAATTGCCATTAGCTTCGTCTTACTTATATTGATCTCCATCATCATGTTATGTATCTCATTGGCCCAGGTAGCTATTAGATTCTGCATTTTTTTCTTTCGTGTCTGCTACTAAGACCACGTCATCTGCATACAACAAGCTACTAATTGTTACTGGCTCTAGGTTTTTGAATCCCACTACCGTCTTCAGTTCTGTTTTGCTCTTGATTATTTTTATTATTTTATCCATTATCAACACAAACAGTAATGGACTTAAGCTGTCCCCCTCTTTTATGCCTCTCTTCATCTCAAATATCTCTGATTGCTGTCCCGCTATTCGTACTTTACCTTTCGCTGTATTCATTGCACTTTTTATTATTCTTATTAGCTGGAGTGGTACTTCTAACTTCTAACTGTTCTAATATGCCCCATAATGCCTGTCTTTTTACCGTGTCGAACGCTGCCTTTAGGTCTGTAAATACTATATACGAGGGTGGTCTGAAAAGTTTCCGACCTAACAAGGATACAAGACATTTTTCTTTAAATTTATTTTTATTTTTCTATATAGTCTCCTTGTAAGTCTACACACTTCTCCCAGCGATGCTCTCATCTCTTGAACCCGTCCAAATAGTACTCGGCGTTTTAATCTGCAAAATAATTGTTCACGAAGGTGATTGCTTCCTCATTTGACGAAAATCTCTGTCCTCCGAGCGCAATTTTTAGATGAGAGAACAAAAAGAAGTCACTTGTGGCTAGATCTGGTGAGTAAGGAGGATGGTCAAGCAGTTCAAACCGTAATTCGTGGATTTTCGCCATAGCAACCGCGGAGGAGTGAGACGGCGTATTGTCTTGGTGAAACAGGATTTTCTTTTTCTGCAAATGTGGCCGTTTTTCCGCAATTTCCGCCTTCAGCTTGTCAAGTAATGATGCGTAGTATGCTCCTGTAATGGTTTTTCCTGTTTGAAGATAATCGATTAAGATAACTCCTTGACTATCCCAGAAAACAGTCGCCATCACTTTCCCAGCCGACATAACAGTTTTTGCTTTTTTGGAGCCAATTCCCCCTTCGCAGTCCACTGTTTTGACTGTATTTTTGTTTCGGGCGTTTAATGGTGTATCAAAGTTTCATCTACAGTAATTAATCGGCGCCAAAACTCTGATTTATTGCGCCTAAACTGCGCCAACAGAGTGTTGGAAATGTTCATTCGAACACGTTTTTGGTCTAACGTGAGCAAACCGGCACCCAACGCCGGACAGTTTTCTCATGCCTAAATCTTGATTCAATATGTAACAAACGCGTTCTTTGGACATATTCATAGCCTCTGCTATCTCTCTCACTTTAATTCGACGGTCGTTTAGCACCTTTTGATGAACTTTAGCGATGTTATCGTCAGTGGTTGCAGTTTTTGGACGTCCCGAACGTTCATCGTCTCCCAAGCTGGTACGGCCACGTTTGAATTCAGCTGCCCAAAATTTCACTATGGTAAATGATGGCGCAGAGTCTCCATACACAGAGTCCAACTCATCTTTGATTTGCGTAGGCGTATTGCCTTTCAAAAACAAATATTTAATGACAGCTCGATAACTTGATTTTTTCCATTTTCACAAAAACACTCACAATGACTCACTCAAACGATTGTCAAATAACAACTGCGCGTCCGAAATGGCTGAAATTTTGGTGAGTACCTGTCAAAAGATGCACAACTACATTCCCTAGCTTTTATTGACGAGTGCTGCCATCTTCACGTTAAGGTCGGAAACTTTTCAGACCATCCTCGTATAATTGTTTTCCTTCCTCTATCGTATTGTGTATTGCGGTTCTTAATATGTATGTATTTTCATTCGCTTGCCTTCCTGGACAAAATGCCGATTGCTCCTCCTCAATTTTATGCTCCACATAGTCTCTTAGCCTTTTTTCTATTATTCTTGTAAATAGTTTGTGGGTCGTCTGTGCTAAGCATATGGCCCTATAATTCTCACATTTTGATGTCTCTCCCTTTTTATAGTTTGGGACTATTAGGTTAATTTCCCATTCTTCTGGTATTCTTTCCTGTGTCCATGCTTCCTTAAATAGGTTCCACAGCCATTCCTTCCCATCTTCTCCTAACCATTTTATCATTTCTGGAGTTATCTCGTCTTCCCCGCTCGCCTTTCCCATTTTCATCTTTTTTATTGCCTCCTGTAGTTCTTCCTTTGTTATCTCCTGAATTACATTTGTACCTTTTTCTGTTTCTCCCTCTTCCTCCGTTACTTCTCTGAATTTATCCTCGTAAAATTCTTTCCAGGTTTCCAATATGTCTTTCATTTCCGTTTTGATTTCGTTGTGTTTGTTTTGTATCGCTTGCAGTTCTTTCCTGTTTGACCCTCTTAACTTTTTTATGGTAGTCCAGAATTTTTTTGCGTCCACTATGTAGTTGTCATTTATATCTTCTGCAAATCTTCTCCAATTCAACTTCTTTGCTTCATTAATCGCTTTTTTTACCTTGTTCCTTTTTTCTATGTAGTTTTCCCGCTCTTCTCTTCCCTTCCTTCTTATGTACGCCTTCCATACTTGCTTCTTTTCTTTAACTAGTTTCCTTATCTCTTCGGTCCACCATTCCGTCCTCTTTAGGTTTTTACTAATTTTCCTTCTTCCGCATACTTCTTCCGCTGCCCTTAAGGTTGTTTCCTTGAATATTTTCCACCTGGCCTCCAGCTCTTCCTCTTGTCCTTCTATTCTTTGGTTGCTAAATAATCTGTTTGTCACTTCTTCGTACTTTCTCTGGTATTCTAGCGTTTTTAATTTGTAAGATGCTATTTTATTGTATTCTTTTTCCTCTGATTTAATTATTTCTGTCGCGAATTGTGCTACCACTAGTCTGTGGTTTGTTTCTAGTTCTGCTTCTTTTCTTGTTTCTATATTTTGGATTGCCTCACTGAGGCTTCTTGAATGTACGATATAGTCTATTGCACTCTTAGCATTCCGCTCTTCTGCTACGAAGGTGAAATATCTTCTTCTTCTTCTTGTTTCCACATTGTATTACCTATTATTAGGTCGTTGCTCTAGCAGAATTCTATCATTTTTTCTCCGTTCCTGTTGACTGTTGACTGCTCTCCCTTATCCCCCATGCAGCCTAAACCCCTGTTTATGTCTTTTTCCGCTCTAGCGTTCCAGCCTCCCATTGTTATTATTGCTTCTGTTTCTTCTCTTGCTTCATCCAGTACTTCTTGCAGCGTATTATAGAATTCTTCCACCTCTTCTACTGGTGTCCCTTCTACCGGTGCGTATATTTGTATTAAGTTCGTTATTTGTCTTAAATTCATTGAAACGGCCATGATTCTTGAGTTGACTGGTCTAGGGCTAGATCGAATAGATAGAACTCTCAACTTCGTCCAACTCAGACAAGCTGCTCTGGCCAAACTACCGAAAGAGGTTAAGTCGCCGAAAAACATCTGTGAACAAATTGCCGAAGGTGGTTAAAACGCCAAAATACATATTTGGACAAATCCCCGAAATATATCTGCGGGCAAGTCGCCGAAACTCATCAGTGAACAAATCGCAGAAAGATATATTTGAGCAAATCGCCGAAAACGTATTTGTGCACAATTGGCCGAACGTAGGCGAAACGCCGATAATTATAAAACGATAGAAAATATATAGAGTTATTTACTGAAACTAATATAGTTCCAAAAACTTGGAGCAAGATGTTTTTTTAATTAAAGTTCCAATACTGGTATGTAACATAATATAGTTTCAGTAAAAAGTTTTTCACGTTCGCCGATTTGTTCACAAATGAGTTTCGGCGATTTTACCACAGATGAGTTTCGTCATTTTGATCGCGTTTGGCGATTTGTCCGATTTGTTTCCGATCTATTCGGCGTCGTTTTATACTTTTGGCGATTTGTCCACTTTTGGCTGTATGTCCACAGCATCTTTCGGCGTTTTGACTAAGATACGGCGTTTTGTCCGTTCGGGATATTTCATAGACTCCAATAAATAACTTCGAGTATTGACCGGAGCGCTCTATTATACGGTAAGATAGTTGTCATCCCCGTTTTTATGAATCAAATGACTGAGCGGAAAATTAAAATAATTATTTTTGAATTATTAATAATAAATAACTACGAGAAAACAAATAAACAATAATTAAACTCAATTTAATAATAATTTTATTAGTAAAAACATATGAATCGCGTAATAATTAAAATAAATACATAGTATATTGTACACTTTTATCCTTGTTTCTAGGGGGGCAACGGCCCCCTGTTTAAAAATAGAGGGAATTTTCCGCCCCTGGACTGTCGTCTGCAATGGAATGTACTGATGACGTTTATTGTAGACCAAACCAGATCTATTAAAATATTGGCTGCTCTTATTGCCTATTCTAACGCGCAGTTGATCAGAAGAGATAATAATGGATCACCTTTCCGTACTCCTTCTTTCACTTTAAATTTCTCTGTCATTTTATCTCTTATTTAAACTGTTTTCTGTATTAAAATTTAACTTTATAGTGTTTAAAAAAGTTTTCTGCTCACTCTTAACTCCTTTAATGCATTGTATAGATCGGGTCTTTTAATTCTATCGTAGGCTTGTTTGAAGTCTGTGAAGACTAAAAAGGTATCTTTTTGTATTCATAGCTATGTGCTTGTATTTCCCTTAGCATATATATTTGGTCAACCACTGATCTTCCTTTTCTGAACCGGCTTTGTTATTCCACATTTCTTTTTGTTTATTGTAAGCTTGTTCTTCAAATGTGTTGCAAGTATTTTGTAAGCAATGCTATGGCGTCTGTAACTAACTGGTTTCATTTTTCCCCTTCTTGTGTAATGGATGTATTATTGCCTCATTCCCATCTTGCGACATTTCTTCTTGCACCCATATTTCTTTTAACCGATTTTATATCGGATGGGCTAGATTTCTTCCTCCGTATTTAAACATTCCTGCACTTATTTCCGAGTCTTGTTTTTAAATTCCTATTATATCCTTAACTTCTTTTAAGGTTGGTGCTTCTTCGTCTGCTTCATTGTGATTTTCTTTTCCGCATTTATTCATCTGCTATATCTCCGTTCTAACCATCTTCTCCACTTAATAGTTCATCAACGTAGTTTTTCCACAAATGCAATATTTCCTTTTCCTTTCCTATAATTTCGCTGTTTTTATTCTTGTAAAATGTTACCTCTACTTGATATCCTTTTATTTCTCGTTTCACGCCTCTATAAAAACTTCTTCTAGTTTTCTTCTATTTCATTGACTATATTTTCTTTTCTTCTTCTTCAGTATTCTTTTACATTTTTTCTTTTGCTCCTCGTATTCTCTCATACTTCCTTCGGTTTCTTTCTTCAGCATATCTAGTTGCAGTTTTTTCCTTTTCTTTAATTCAATTTCACATTCTTCGTCGAACCATTTTTTCTAATCTTTTATGCTCCTACCTTCAGAGAACTTCCCA
Organism: Agrypnus murinus; assembly: GCA_929113105.1. Taxonomy (NCBI): domain Eukaryota; kingdom Metazoa; phylum Arthropoda; class Insecta; order Coleoptera; family Elateridae; genus Agrypnus; species Agrypnus murinus. Next base: position 69,241,091 of record OV816031.1, on the reverse strand, counting down.
TTCCCTCGCTTATAGCTTTCCATAAGATTTCAATGTCGTTAGTTTTATTCATGGCATTTAACCTTTCATTTAATTTTTCCTGATAAATTATTTATTTAGCCACAAACGAAAAATCACGGAGAGGTATAATGATCCAGAAGTGTTATAACTTGAGTTGTGACATCGAGAGTAGTCTATAGATATCCCACAGGTCGCTATTTTTGCTCTATCCTTGTAGGGGAGGGTTATTGGGTGGCGAAGAGAGAGCTAAAGCTTATGTGGTGATTTGAATTCGAATGTTATGTCACATTAGCTTCGTTTTTGATAACTATGTATGAGTCTTGAAGGATAATGAGGGTGAAGAGGGTTGTGGTCTTGAGTTATGTTTTTGTACTTCTTAGCTCATGAGAAGTCTAATGGTACATCACAGGTTGGGGCTTTTTACGAATCTTTGGTAGGGGGTGGGAGTTGGGATGGTGGTAGGGACTCAGGTCAAGATAAGTCTAGTAGTATACTGCAATTGGAGACTTCTTATTTTAGTTTATTTTAGAATTTCTTTTTCAAGGAAGCTTAGGGGAAAGTGGGGCGTGGGTGACTTGGGTGGTGGTGTCTTTGGTATCCTAAGGTTATGTGGAGTGTAATAGTATACCACATGTGAGTGTTTTTCAGAGTGTTTTTCAAACTTTTTTACTGAACCATTTGCGTGGGTATAACTAAATCAGGTTCCGCCGTTTACTTTGGTGCTACTAATGCAAGTAACTTGTTTATATGGTTTCTAGAAGGATTCCATGGGGATATCTCCGGAAGGTTCTTTATTTGTTAGAGAAATTCGACAGGAGTTACAAAATCGATTTTCTACGGTCAAGAAGTTTAAGGGGCATTTGCTTTATTTTATTTAGTCTAATTAAAATATACTTTTTGGTAGGTGGAATATGAAATTAGGACATTTAAATGTACGGTCATTATTTACTGGTTTTGATTTTCTTGTAGATCTAATTAATCATAATCAATTCGATGTTTTTTCAATCTCAGAAAGTTGGTTATCAGCTGATGTGCTTACGGAGACCGTTAGTATACCAGGATATCGTTTTTTTCGCAAGGATAGAGATGGAAGAGCGGGTGGTGTGGGGGCATATGTGCGCACAGACCTTAATTGTGAGGAGTTGTTTGATTTTCCTGCTTCTGCAGCCCTAGAGTACCTATTTATTAAAGTAAAGATACATTCAAAAACTATTGCTATTGGAACTATTTACAGACCACCTAAAGCAAATGTTAATGATTTTGTAACCAATTTAGATGATATACTGTCTACTGTACTTCCTATTGTCGATGACGTTATAGTACTAGGCGACATTAATATTGATTGCTTTATTGTCGATAATCATGTTATTTCTTTATTTAATGCTTACAACATGACACAAATAATAAATGAGCCAACCCGGGTAACGGACACTTCGAGTAAACTGATTGATCCAATTTTTGTAAGTAACAATTCATCGGTTAATTTTCACGGTACAATTAATGCAGATATAATGTCTGATCATAGAGTTGCTTTCTGTGATTTAAAGATTTCGCTGAGCAAATATAAACCAAAAGTCATTCAAGTACGTAATTTCCGAAATTTTAATCAGGAAATATTCTTAACTGATTTGCAATCACTTCCCTGGTATGATATATGTCGGGAGAATGATATTGATAACAAAGTCTCCACTCTCATGGCTTTTATATTATCGGTTTTCGATACTCATGCACCAGTGAGAGAGGTGAAGGTGACAAAACCCAGAGCGCCTTGGTTGACCGATACTGTAAATGCAATTATGAGGGAGCGTAACAGAGTTTTGAGAAAATACAAGCGTTCTAAATCCACCTCGGACTGGAAACAATATAAAGAATTAAGGAATTTTACGGTGGCTTCTATTCGTCGCGAGAAAAGGGCTTACTTAAGTTCTGTATCAAAAGAAAACGATCCTCGTAAATTATGGACCGCGTTAACCGATCTCAGCATACGATTTTCTAACAATCGTGATATACCTTTTAACTTAGCTGATCCAAATTCTATAGGCAACTACTTCAGTTCATTTATTCAAGACACCTCTAACACTTGTGATCAACAAATTCGCTATTATTTAAGTAATCATAATTTAACAGACACTTCATTTATTTTTTCCTTAACTACAACAGATGAGATACATAATATTCTATTTAACTTAAAATCGAATGCCCTGGGTTTAGATAATATTACTCTAACAATGCTAAAGTACTGCAGTCCATTTATTGACAAATTTATTACACATATAATAAACTGTTGCATTGAAGCTAGTTACTTTCCAGTAGCTTGGAAAGGAGCCATTGGACTACCTTTGCCTAAAATGGCAAACCCAAAAACTTTTTCTGACTTACGAATAATTAGTATTCTACCGTGCATTTCAAAAATTTTTGAAAAGATTTTACATAAACAAATGCTTGATTTTTTTAACGCTAACAATTTATTGCCTAACTGTCAAACTGGTTTTAGAGGAGGATTTAGCACGACTGATTCTCTAGCTACTGTTACGAATGATATCATAGATGCAACTGACAAAAAAAGTATTACCGCGTTAATTTTGCTAGATTTCTCAAAAGCTTTTGACACAATTAATCATCAACTTGCTTGTGCGAAATTAAGTTATTACGGATTTGAAGATTCGGCTGTTAATTTAATTAAATCTTATTTAGAAGATAGATTGTTAATTATTAAGAATGACAATCAATCTTCTAATCCGTTTCCTATCACGTCTGGTGTCCCACAGGGTTCTATTTTGGGCCCCTTACTATTTATTATATATACTTCTGATATTTTGAAAGCTTTGCGGTATTGTAAAGTGCAAGCATATGCTGATGATACGCAAATTTACAAATCCTTTGCTTTTACAGCCAGAGCTCAGGCATATGTTGACATTAATAAAGATCTTGACATGATTATGGTACTGTCACATGCACATAATTTAAAACTTAATACTAAAAAATCACATTTATTACTGTTTGGAAATAAAAAGCAAATTAATATTGTTAAAACTGATCATAATATACACGTAAACAACGAAAAGTTGTCTACGATGGACTCTGCCAGAAATTTAGGTATACTTATAGACACCAATTTAAGATTTAAACAGCATGTTTGCAAGCTATTACAAAAAGCCTATTCATCTTTAAAAGTATTATATTGTAACGTTCTTTTTCAAATAATAATACAAGTGCTGTTTAAATCGTCTATTCACAAACAAATATTTATTTCTATACACTAATGAATACACTATAAATTAACGCTATAATTATAAACCATTAAAAACTATTATTTACAGACTATGAATTTCTAATACAACATTTATATTCACTATTTATTTTGTAATACACAGTTAATGACTTGCTGTTGACTGCCTCTCTTTTATCCGCCATCCGCTTTTATATCTTCATATAAACGCACCAGAAATCGCTGGAACCTTCTATGTATTCTTAGAAAATGCTAGAATAAACCACGTCTAATTTACATGCTTGTGCGATGCGTCATTTTCTCGAAGGCGGCAGAACACACCACCTGTCGCTCGAAAAGAGGTTCGTTCCTTTTCTCTCCCGTTACACTGCCCCCCTCTTCAAGTCTGTTCTGTCCCAGAACAGGTTTTATGCTCTGATTCCTGTAGAACGGGTCATGACGATATCGACAGTCTTCACCTCGACTACACGTTCCATTACGGTAGAAATAACAGTCTACACTCTTCGTTGGCCTTAATGCGGGCTGTGGGTCAAAACTGCAGACGAAGATCTTGACGTCCGTACCTCTAAAGACAACTTCCAGCATGTTTCTAACGATTCTCCAATCCAGCTGGTCCCGCCCACAGCCGAGTTTGGGAACTGCCAATTTGTTAATTCCCCTGGTAAGCAACTCGATTCTCAAATTCCATAGTGCCCTCCACAAGTCGGCGTAACTCGGTTTCTGGTAGTAAAACTGCTTGGTTACCAAGTAGTAAATGGATCGGTCATTATCAGGCAAGCGTAAGGATTTACCAACAGAGGGATTTTGTTCTCGAAGTTCATTCAGCCGTCCAAATTTATTTCTAAACACTACTGCGATCCCCCTGGACATACGGAGATCCGCGGAGACACAGTGGGCAATGGAATAATTACCAGGGACCCGGAAGAGATCTTGTTGCATCTCAGTCGTGACTCCGAATCGCGCTTTTCTAGTTCCAGAGAACGCAGCCATAAATTCTCTAAAGGTTGGTTGATCATCTTCAGGCCTTACGGTATTGATAGTCACCTCAGCCTCATCTTTCCGATCCGGGACTGCGTCATTATTTCCCTCATAGTGCGCCAGACGATTGGAGTGTACCACCTTTGGTTTCCCCCTTGGCAACTTCTGGATGCGATAAATCAAGTCATTTATTCGTTTCTTCACCTGGTATGGACCCTCCCAATTTCGCTGTAACTTTGGAGAATAGCCACGACGCCTTTGCGGGTTGTATAACCAGACAAGCTCTCCAGGTTGAAACCCTCCTTCTTGGGCCCTCACATCGTACGTAGCCTTCATCCGGTCACTCGCGATTCGACTATTATTTCGGGTTCGGTCGTGAATATCCTCCAACTTCTTCTTTAAGTTGATGACATAATCATTCCCGGCTACCTCCTGCTCTATAGGTGGAGACCCAAATTCCAGATCACACGGTAACCGTAACTCGCGTCCAAACATCACAGACGCTGGTGACTGACCGGTTGTTTCGTGGACCGATGCACGATAAGCCATCAGGAACAGATGCAGGTATTGGTCCCAGTCTCGTTGATGATCGGAGACGACCTTGGCCAAATATTTGCCCATTGTTCGATTCATGCGTTCTACCATTCCATCGGACTGCGGATGTAACGGTGTGGTCCGGGTCTTACGAATGCCCAACAATCGACAGACTTCTCCAAAGAGTACAGACTCGAAATTGCGGCCTTGATCCGAATGCAGCTCCATGGGCACTCCGAAACGACTGAAGAACTCTTTGACTAGTACGTCAGCAACAGTCGCAGCTTCCTGGTTTGGTAGGGCATATGCTTCTGGCCATTTGGTAAAATAGTCCATTGCCACTAAGATGTATTTATTCCCATCGTCGGTTTCGGGAAATGGTCCGGCAATGTCTATAGCTATTCTCTCCAGAGGACTACCCACATTGTACTGCCTCATAGGTGCTCTTCGCTTCCCCAAGGGTCCGTTGCCAGTGGCACATAATTCACATTTCCGGCACCACTCCTTCACGTCTTCTTTACAATTGACCCAATAAAAACGCTCCCTAACTTTCTCCAAAGTCTTTTTCACACCGAAGTGTCCTCCTGAGGCACCGTCATGGAGATGTCGCAATACTGTAGCCACTCGGCTTCTTGGAACCACGAACTGAGACCTAATGGTGGTGCCATCTTCACTCTCCAGTACTCGCTTCAGGAGATCGTCTTCCACCTTCAAGGACTCCCATTGGGCCCAATATGCTTTGAGCGTTCTGTTGAAAGGGCTGACGGCCTCCCAGGCAGGCCTTTCTCCCACGCGCTTCCATTCCAGTACCATTTTTAGTTCGGGATCAGCCTCCTGCTGTCGCTGCAACTCTTCCGGCAACCAATTGTCGTTGACGATGGTAGTCCTTAATACTTGGCAAACCCTTTCCTCCAAACGAGAGCAATGACGGCAATCCGTTGGACAGGGTCTTCTTGAAAGAGCATCGGCATTTCGATGACTAGTGCCCGCTCGATGTTCGGTGTCAAAGTCATATCCTTGTAATCGCTCGATCCACCTTGCGACCTGGCCTTCAGGATTACGGAATTGTAGAAGCCATTTCAACGCTGCATGGTCCGTCCTCAATAAAAACTTCCGTCCGTACAAGTATTTGTAGAAGTGCTCAACGGACTTCACGACGGCCAATAGTTCTTTTCTGGTCACACAATAATTCCTTTCGGCTTTCGACAAAACCTTACTAAAATAGCCGATGACCTTTTCTTGTCCATCCTGTATCTGAGAAAGTACCCCCCCAATGGCCAGATTACTTGCATCTGTGTCAAGTATGAATTTCCCTTCTGTCCGTGGATAGCTCAATATTGGTGCTGTTGTCAGGGCACGCTTCAGCTGTTGGAAAGCTGTTTCACACTCTCCGCTCCAAACATACTCGCGCCCATCTTCAGTTAACCTTGTCAGAGGTTTCGCTATATTGGCAAACCCAGGAACGAAACGCCTGTAGTAGGTACATAACCCAAGAAAACTACGAACTTGGTGTTTATCTTTCGGTGTTGGCCACTCTTGAACTGCACGAATCTTATCGGGGTCGGCTGCCACTCCATTTTGTGATACGACGTGCCCGAGATATTTCACTTCCTTTCTGAATATGTGGCACTTTTTCGGACTCAGTTTCAGATTGGCTCCACGTAGTCTTCGGAACACTTCCTCTAGATTTTTCAAATGTTCGTTGAATGATTTTCCGACTACAATCACATCATCTAGGTATACCAGGCAGATCTTCCACGACAACCCTCTCAGGATGGTCTCCATTAGACGCTCAAAGGTGGCCGGAGCGTTACATAGACCAAAAGGCATAACTGTAAACTGCCATAGTCCGGAACCAATAGTGAACGCGGTCTTCTCCCGGTCTTCAGGTTCCATTTCAACTTGCCAATAACCGCTCTTCAAGTCCAAAGTCGAAAACCATCGTGAACCAGACAGGGTATCTAACGTGTCGTCGATGCGTGGTAAGGGATAGCTGTCTTTCTTGGTCACGTCATTAAGCTGCCGATAGTCCACACAAAATCTCGTTGACCCGTCCTTCTTACTGACCAGGACCACCGGTGATGCCCATGGACTGCTGGATGGCTCGATGACCCCTTGTTCTTCCATATCAGTAATAATCTTTTCGGCTTCTGCTCGCCTTGCTAGAGGTAGACGCCTCGGCTGCTGACGGACAGGCATAGAGTTACCTGTATTGATTTTATGTTTTACTATATTTGTTCGTCCCTTCTGGCTATCGTCAAGAGCGAAGATATCTTGGTATCGGTGAACCAAACCCTGTACCTCTTTCACTTCCGTTCTGTTAAGGTCTTCGCACGAACTAGTAACCATACCCACTAATTTTCCACCATGGTCTTTGGGCACTGGTTTTGGAACATCAGCCATACACCTGGCTACTCGGAATACTGGCACACACTGTCCCACAAGGGTACTCTTCTTCAATGTCACCGGATCCACATTAACGTTCATAAGCCTCACCGGTACAGTCTTTCCAACCTTGATCAGCGCTTTTCCCACCAATATGCCACTATGGATCTTCTTATCACAAACAGGCTCCATCATTCTCACACATCCTACCCGAAGATCTCCATCCAAACCTGCCTCGACAACCATCTCGCTTTGACCAGGCAATATCACATCTTCTGTCAGCAAAACCCTTACAGCCGGATCCTCTCGTGGGTGCAACGGAAGTTCTTCGTTACCGACCTTCAAAACACCCTCTTTCAAATCCAACGTAAAACCAAATTTTCTCAGGAGGTCCATTCCCAAGATGAAGTCATCAGTGATATCGGCTACCAGCACCTCATGATCACGTTCTTCACTTCCAATGCCAATCTTCATCTTCACCACTCCGCGTGTTGGTATCACTTCACCCGTTGCTGTACGGAGTTGAGTAGTTGTGGGTAGCAACTTAATACTTGATCGTAGAACATCAGGGCGTACGATGGATTTTGTCGCCCCCGTATCAATAAGTAGTGGAACAGTTCGATTAGCAATTTTCCCATCTACAAACAAACTGCTGGTACTATTCTTTGATGTTACGGCATGGATGGTGATCTCCGGGGCATCTTCACTCAAGGTCAACGTTCGCCCCCTCTCGTCGACCTTCTTTAGTTTTCCGACGGTTGAGTTTGTTTTGGTTTAGGGCAACGGCGTCGTATGTGCCCTTGTTCGCCGCAATTCCAACAACGGGGCCCTCGAACTTCTTGAAGATTCTTCTTACGGCTCTCTTCCTTCTGAAGAACTCTCATTAACAACTCTTCTAGGCGATCTTTGGAATCTTCCTCTTCTTCTGCAACAGTTCGAACTCGCCCGTGACCTCGGGACGCTTGTTTTGCGGCTTCAAATTCTAACGCGTGAGCAAGCGCATCATCAGTTGTTCTTGGTCGCGCCAGCCTTAATGACTGCTGTGTTTCCCCATCTCTTAGTCCATCAATGAAGGTCTGCACAGCGAGTTGTCCCAGAAATGAATCGGGTGCCGTAGGGTACGCCAATCGGACAAGCCGCGCTACATCGGCTTCAAACTCCTGAAGGCTTTCTCCATTCTTCTGGACACGATTCTTTACTTGCGCGTGATAAACCTGTTGTAGATGCGCGTCTCCATATCTCATCTCCAATCTAGAAACTAACAACTGGTAATCATTTTCCTGCCCTGCTGGGATTGTTTGCAGGACGTTCAACGCGTCTCCACGCAAAGCCACAGTTAAAGAAACGGCCTTTTCCTTGCGTGTCCATCCGTTGGCCCCAGCGGCCGCCTCAAATTGTTTGTAGTAGGTGGACCAAGGTATCTTTCCATCGAACGTGGGTGGTTTTACTTTTATCCCTACGGTAGGAACCTTCTCTTCTTTAAATTGTTTCTTTCCTTCATTAAACGGCCACTCAGACGTTGAGGGAAACCGTAGTTGATTCATTCTATCTTCCAACATTTCGTCGTCTTTCTTAGCTGTTGGTGGTAATTGCATTTGGGCTATTTTCTCTTCTACCAATTTTATTACCCTATCTTGTTCCGCCAATCTGCCTTCCAATAGCCCTAGCGCGCTGGCATTCTCCAAAAATTCTTCGAAAACTTTTTCTTCTAACACTTTGACATTGTCCAGCAATTCTTCTTTAAGCCTTCTAGAACTTTCTTCGGACTTTTCTAGTAATTCTTCCTTAAGCAATCTTGTGTTTTCTAGTAAATCTTCTTTAAGCCTTCTAGAATTTTCAAAAACTTTTTGTTCCATCTTTCTAGCATTCTCTTCGGACTTTTCCAGTAGTTCTTCTTTTAGCATTCTAACATTTTCTTCGGACTTTCTAGAATTTTCTTCGGCTTTTCTAGAACTTTCTTCCATTTTACTTAACAACAAACTAGTATCAATTGCGGGTCCAGGTATCTCGAAGCGGTAATTTTCAGGATCTTCCTTCTGTTCTAAAAGCCATTCTCTTAGCCGATTTATCAAAACTTCTTTCTTTCCATTACTATCCAAGTCCCTCTCGTCCAACTCCCGCTTCAAATCTATTACTAAGAGATCCTTTAATAGTTTCATCACCATTTTGATTGTTTGTTGAAATTATGTTTTAACACCAAAAATTTTATTCTCACAGCACTTTAATTAATTATTACGCGATTTTATTTATTTTAAAACCCTCACACCTGTAACACCACTGTAACGTTCTTTCTAAAAATATTAATACAAGTGCTGTTTAAATCGTCTATTCACAAACAAATATTTATTTCTATACACTAATGAATACACTATAAATTAACGCTATAATTATAAACCATTAAAAACTATTATTTACAGACTATGAATTTCTAATACAACATTTATATTCACTATTTATTTTGTAATACACAGTTAATGACTTGCTGTTGACTGCCTCTCTTTTATCCGCCATCCGCTTTTATATCTTCATATAAACGCACCAGAAATCGCTGGAACCTTCTATGTATTCTTAGAAAATGCTAGAATAAACCACGTCTAATTTACATGCTTGTGCGATGCGTCATTTTCTCGAAGGCGGCAGAACACACCACCTGTCGCTCGAAAAGAGGTTCGTTCCTTTTCTCTCCCGTTACAATATGCTAATAAAGATATTAAGATATATTAAATTTTAGTCAGAAAAAAACGCTTTCCGAGAGTTTAGTATTGTCACATTTTAATTATTGTAATTTGATTTATGGTCCTTGTCTTGATGCAATTGATAAACAACGAATACAAAAGATTCAGAATTGGTGCTGTAGATTTATCTTTAATTTACGTCGATATGATCATATTTCCCATAAAATTAAGGAACTCGGGCTGAACATGGAGAATCGTTGGAAGTATCAATTGGGATCGTTTACACATGTACTACTCACAACGAAAAAGTCTACATCTCTTAGCTCAGAACTGATACCTAGGTCATACGTTCACTCCGTGAACACTCGCTATAACTACATGCTTAACATGCCAAAACACACATCATCTTTATTTCGTAGAAGTTTTGGCTATAATGCAGTAAGACTCTACAACTCTTTACCTATGGATATAAAGATTTGTTCTACTAAGAGGTTTAAATGTGATTTGAAAAAATATTTCATACAAACGCAATAATTTAAACTTGTGTCTTTGGTCTCATCATCTACCTACCTATATATATATATATATATATATATATATATATATATATCTACTTTTATTTTATTATTATTTTTATTATATGAAATATTGTACTGCCTTCACTATATTTTGTTTTGTTATATTAATTATATTTTGCGTGATTTTCAGGTTAAATTGAGTAGTCCTTGGCTAGATTTCGCCTGAAGATCACGTAGCGAACTGTTTTATTTATTTATTGTTATTTGATTTTTCTTTATGGAAATAAAGGCGTTTATTATTTCGAACCCCTACTTAAATAAATCTATGTTTATTTCAGGTTTTATGAATTTAATTCTATTTTGCAATGAATAACATTTAATCTGTTGTTACTTCAAGTTGAATCGATAAAATTTTAAAAAATCGTGCCATTTAAAATTATTGCCTCATTGGGTGTTGTGGCGCCACCGCAGCATATACCAATGTTTTTGTTTGCCCATGAAATAACATTTTTAGTTTTTTTCGTTTCCTACGGAATACGGAAGAATGCTACAAACTATAATAAAGAGAATGTGATAATCTTGCGTCCATTTTGTTTTATTATTTCCTGTTCTTTCTAGTGTAACCCTAAAACAAAAATGCAATAATTATGTGTTATAAATCACATCGGGCGTGATCAATCACGTTCTTTTACGTATCTCAATGGCAGGTATAATGACTTAATTTGTTTTTTGGAAAGCAAACTCGTGATCTTTCCATCGCATCGGTCGGAAATTCCTTGTAATACGTTTTTTTCTTCTTTTTCTTCCTATTTAGTTTTTAATTTTATAAAAGATTATATTCACTGTAGCAATATCTTTATTATAAGTAAGGTGCAATATCTCAGAAGTTATTTCCATATTAGTATGGTGTTATCTTTTTACATCGTAAATTCCATGCAACCTTATCGCTAGCGTGCCTCATTAAAACAGTACAGATTTTATCAGTTTATAGCTAGCGGGAATATCTCTATACACAATTTATAGTTGTTTGAAAAAAAATTATAAGTATTTATATTTTATATTACGTACACGTATTTCAATCTTTATTATCTACCCTAAAGCTATCTTTCAATACTATGTTGTAAATAGTTTTGACTGTATGTAAAAAATCTGTTGTCATTTTATAATTAACTCAGATTAGTGATATCTACCGGATGTTTATGTACTTGCTATTGCGAAGTAATTAAATTTAATAATAAATTAAAATCTTATGGAAATTATTTGTGATTTGCATCTATCATGTACGTTGGGTTGCATACACCCTTTTGGTAACATACAGATTAAATATTTAAAGACTGTGTAGTGTAGTTAAAAATACTCAGTTTTAATACCACGAGAGCAAACGAAAATAATCGATTATACCTACCGAGCGACGAGACGTATTCTGCGAAACACCACGACAGCGGAGCTGGAGTGGTGTTTTAAGGAATACGTCGTGTCGCGAGGTAGGTATAAGATTATTTTCGGTTGCTCTAGTGGTATTCGATACGATTATATAACAAATAAAATTTAGAATCAACTATTATTTTTGCTTTCAAAAGCGATGCTTTTTTGACAGATTAATTTAATTTATTGCATGCACAGGTATGTCGATGACTTCAAAATAATTGTTACTCTGACAACGATTGCTTGAACCAATAGTGTTGCAGGCTTGGAAATACCGAAACGATTATACAACGTCGTGAAGCGTATATTCACTTATCTATATGTGGTAACTAGGATAATTCGCAACTACTATTGGCTAATTTTATTATGAGTTGTATAATCAGAATTATAACACTTATTAGGACAGACAATACAGTAAAGTACTCATAATTACATTAAAATAAAGAGATGGAAAATAGGCAACCCAATTGACAGTACAGCTTCAAAATCTTATGATGTTGCACGGTTAACAACCTCATTACCACTGTATTTTAATTAGAAACCGACGAGCGACGGACGGTTTGCTTGGTCTTAATGTTTGTAAAAATTAGAAATAAATTGAGTAAAAGTAATTTATAATTTTTTTAATCTATGTATATATTTAAAACATACGGCTTATTTTTGTTCCAGGTCGTTTGAGAGTTCCGCTGGGGCAATTCACGTGATTTTTTATATTTAAGCTTTTGTTGTGTAGATTACTCATCACTACTTTATTTTTATATTTTTTAATTTTTATATTTTTCAATTAAATAAATCTAAAATATTTAATTCTAGACGCGCGAGATCGGACATTCACTTGGGGTGCCATCTTAAATCCCAGCGTGTTAACTTTTGGAACTACGTTTATAGACAGTACGGTCTCCTCGATTTCAGAGACTAAAGTGAACGTCTCTATACGGCCGTCTGCGTTTGTAGTTTCAAGCATTATTTCTGTTTTGCAGTGGGAGTCAGAATACAAAATATTTAAGTTGCGTATTATTGATCTCTCTTTAAAAATATTACATAGCTGCCCGGCTGCGAATTCTCAAAGTTGCTAAAGAATTATATAACTTTTCATAAAATGCCTGCTTTTATATTGTGTTATTTTATTTATCTACTTATAAAAAAGTAAAAAACGAAAAGCAAATTCAACAAAACAGCACAAACAAAGCTCTCTGTAGAACCTAGATCTATTAAGTACAAATAACAATTCAAAATATTTGTTTTAAGTTGCTTAATTGTTCTGGCAAATAAAATGTAGCAAATATTAGTTTTTAAATTTAATGAAACATGAAAGTAACGTTAGAATATATCAAACCTGTTCACCAGTCAAAGGAATAATTTTTTTATAAAAAGATTGAGGCCTTGAAAACAGGTTTTTTCTAACAAACTAGACGAAGTTTGGACAATATAGCTAGAGTGTATCTATAGAATTAATTACAAATTATAAAAATGAAGTTAAACAATGTCAAACAGTATTTTTAAATTTATTAAACTTATTATTTATTAGAATAATTACTGCAGGACTCGACAGATGGCGCCACTATACGGAATCCGTCAAAAACATAAATTTCTACGACGCGACCGGCTAAGAGACGTTCGTCTCTAAGATTTAGGAGGCTGTGATAGACAGACCACTTGTATCACTATATACCCCGGCGCACATTGAAACGCAGTACAGAAAATATCTGCGTACAGAATTCACGGGCAGTGTGAGCGCGCATTGCCAAGCAGTTCTGTGCCCCATCTCTCCTTAGTTTTGCGATTTCTTAATTATGTATTTGTATTTTTAAAAGCGTTATTTTGTAATCGATGCATTTCTATACACTCGAGACCGAAAGTTTACTTACATCACTCGCTTGGTCACGTTTCGGAACTTAAATATCCTGCCAATACAGTGCTTACTACGTCACCGAACGCTTGCTTACAAATCATATCACAAACAATTCTTAGCTGAGTGCCATAGCATTTTTTTACGAACTTCAACACGAGTGTCTATCTCTGACTATCCGTTTTTTTCGTAATTTTTTTATTTTTATTTCAGATTCGGATATTTGATGAAACAGTAGAATAGGAATGTCTGAAGAACCAATAGGAAAATTGGTATATTAAGCATATGATATATGAATTCAATGTAGAATTTCTGTATATGCTTATGTAAAATACACTGTAGAGGAGGGGAAGCCAGAGAGGGAGATATGTCGGTAGAGAGGAGGGTAAGCTAGGAGAGGGCGTGGTAGGCAATGCTAGGCTTAGAGTTTTCAACTGTTTATAATCACTCATGAAAATCCCAAGAATTGTAATCACACAACGAATGTTGTGTATATAAGGAGAGCCTTTGAACAATCAGCCTTTTGACCGTTATGTCTTGACGGGGTTTCCCTAGTATTATTTTGTATTAAGTCTACCTCAAGTGCAAGTTACTATTAGTAAAAAATTAGAATAACTTATTATAATTGATCAGTTTATTTGGGAACTTTTAAAACTTACTGCTCTCCTCCTGGTGTTTATTTTGTAAGAAATAAAACAAACACTCAACAATAATATTCACAAGAGGATGCTTTAACATGCAACGCCCTAATCAAAAAAATAAAATAAATATTATATTTGTTTGAAAGTCTCGTTTAAATATACACATAGCGCTAAATGCGTGCGTGAGTCTTTTTTCTACAAAAAAAAGAGAAAGTAAAAGCTGTATATTACAGTGTCAGTGGAAGCGCGCTTGCAAACCGACATAGCTCAGTTAGTACATTGCCACGGCTATTCTTTTTAATATGCCTTACCTATGCCTTGCTATCGGAACGGTCGAACTTCGAGTTGGTTCAAACTCAACCCTTATACTTTTCTTTATAAGTTTATAAGAAAATAATTTAAAATCTTATTTCTCAATTATACAAATATAATTTAATTTAATATTGATATTTAAAACTACGCGGAAAAACTGTACATGTATAAGAAATGGTAAATGTAAGAGAAGATAATTTAAGTTACCGTAAAATATCGAGCAGGGCAGTTATAAAAATTAAAATAAAACTTATCGATAAACTTGCTGTCTGTGTAGTTACACAGCTAACATATGGTTAGCATCTAGAAAGGTGCCCCGAACCCGAGTAGAGATGCTATTCATGCGTCCACTATGCAGCCGTGAACCGTATCTAGTGTTACCCGGTGAGCTGATAAAACCTAATTCCAGGAAGACCGGTACACCGCTTTCCACAATTCCGGTGGCCCTTATTACTGATTACGGGTGGCAGTATGAAAGGGTTGCCGATGTCATTCCTCATTTTCCTCCTTTCGCATCCAAGGTGGACCCCTCACACCCCAACAAGAGCCTGTGGATATAACAAAAATGTTTTTGTCCTCATAATTTGATTGTTTTTCGTTCAGAAATTTCAAGAAGCCTGCCGAGCACCCTTAAATCTGATAAAAATGTTCATTTTTAAAATGTGCACTTAATTTCAGGTTAATCCATTGTAACAGACGGGACGCATAATATAAATAACTAATCAGAGGGAGAACATGAATAGTGTACACAAAATCTGCATAGGTCACCAAACAGAATACAATTTTTGAAGATTTGTATCTGACGCAACTGAAAAAAAATACAAGTTTTTTGAAGATTATAAAAACAAAAAAGATTTCTCTGGAGGAATACAGTTTTTAATAAATCTTTATTATCTATTATTTCTAATAAATATTCAATCGCTAAGTAGACCACAGATTAGACTCCGCGTTCTGGATCCCCGACAGGAACGTAGGTTTTCGCCCGGGATATGAACCGGGTAATGACTCAATGTTTAAGTTTGCTGTAAAGGCATTATTGACTGCATAATACTAAATACTTCTATTTAATCAAAGAGATTTCAGTAGACATCATATTATGAACTCAATAATTATTTCTTTCATTTCGATATACACGTTTTAAAGAAATACAATACGTATAATTTTATTAGACAAACAATCTCGAACCCCAACTTGTTTATCCAATAAATTACACCAAATGTAAACGTTCGGTCATCCGGTCATTATCCGATTCACGTCGTGGACGAGATCCTAGGATCACGTCTGGGAATCAAATCCCGGAGCCTAATGTGTGCTCCTCTATTCACTCTATTCACAACATAACATTATATTATAAAATATACGAAACTATGAAATAAAATAAAAATAAAATAAGTATTAAAATTTCACAATATTTATGTTTCCAATGTATAACTACGGGTTTCAAACAATTAACCCCCACAACGAAATTGAACTTTCAATATACACATAACCTACACATACCGACATCAATTTTCCTAATGAATCATGTCACCATAGCATTCGCAAATTAGCAGCTTATAGAACTTTAGTAGACTTAGCTCTAACGACTCCAATGAAACGATCACATGTCGACAAATAAATCTCAGCATTTAAACAATTCGCGCAAACTCATCTCTTTTCTAACCTGTCGCTTCTACATAGTATTTTGATTACAAATTTTGTTTTTTGACTTCAGTAGGCCTAACGGATATAACAAATACAATTTTGCGTCGGTAACGGGAATACCTTTGGGTTCGTTAAATAACAGCTAATTGAAAGAAAATTTGAAATTATTCGATAGCTAAACCTATTAGTTGCAAACGTACATATATAGCTTTAGCAGTCGTTGAAGTTAAGTTAAATAGTTCTAGTAAATAGTAAGAATCTTTAAAATTTCTTCATAATGGACCCAATAAGATCTTTTTTAACTGCACGCCTTTCTTTAACTGCATTTTTGTCAAGAAAGCAAACATTTAAGTTGCTGTTTTTGTATAAGTAGCCTCAAATACATGATGATCCCAATTGATTGAGGACGGTTTGAATTTACCGCCACGTTAAATTATTTGTCACATTATTTTACAGCGGCGTCTCAAAAATAACATAGCTTATAAACTTCGTTAATTTTAAATAATAAGCTTAACTGATAATAAAATCGTGTAGCAAACTGTAGTTCTGAGAAAAACTGTTTTGTAAAATAAGACAACAAGCAAAATAAAGCAAAAATTCAATGAAAACCTGGAACAACGTAGCAAAGCACAACGATGTAAACGAGAAACTGACGAGTTGACTCTGTAATTTGACACAACACATTTCAATAGTGCTACACTAACAACGTGAAATACACTAAAACCTAAGGCGCGAAATTCAAACCGTCTTCACTCAATTTGGATCTCACTGTAGATTAACAAAACGTTTACTTCAAGATTACTCAATATGGAAGTAACAATGGTACAAACTGCTTTTCGCTACCGACGTATTTTTATTTGTTTCCCGCGTTGTTAACCGCACAGTATGCTCATCTTACCGAACCGTGGTCGGTTGCTATGACAATGACTTAATAACATAACTGTTATGATTTATAACTTATGTCGAGTTGCTGTTATGAAAATAAATCAGGTAAATAATAATTAATGATGAAGGCAGGTATTTTGGATATGTTTATTAATTATGGACAATTAAGTATTAATTATTATCGATTACATCCATATCAATTTTAAAGAAAAGTTGTGTTGATGACATTAGCGCCGTTTATTGTTTTCGATCGGCATTTCACCGCATTTCAGCTTGAAATTAAGTTTAATACAAACACATTTTCCAGAATTTCTCCATTTCAAAAGCAACTTTTGATAATGAATATTTTGTGTTTCGTATCAAATCAAATGAGATCGTAAGCTCGTAATGGGCATAAAGGATTTGAGAAGAAAAAGTATCAAATTAAAAATCGAGTAACAGTTTAGTTCTTTATAAAACGATAGGTTACATTGTTGTTGTTTTTACAAGACGTAACTTCTTCAAACTGTCAGACGAGAAGTTTCGATAAGAAAATCATAATGGGCAGTGGTACTATGAACATAATTTTTTTAAGATAAGATTTTAAGGCCTTCTAGACGACTCTTTTCTCGATCGTATGGTGTTTTTTGTTGGCACTTTTTTATTTTTGAATAATGACGTCAGCACAAAAAGTATTGTACGTTACTCATCGTTAAGTCCCTATAACAAATATCGGAAGTTGAAAAACTCGATCCTTTTTTGTATCTTATTTTTCCAACTTTTCCTCGATGTGTTTATAAGGCACTTGTCGATCTCGTCTCGTAATATGAATTGCCTGTAAACTTTGCGATGCAAAGTTAAGTTGAACCTGGGAAGACCAATTGGAGAGTTCGATGTCTAAAATTACTGATCGGTTGTTGCTAGGAGAGTATTCTTAGTTGCACGTGTTTATATTTACAATATATGAGTCAAAATATTTATTTCGACTCACAGTAGATATTTTGATCTCTTCTATCAAAGTTCCAGTACTACCAAGTATTGCTTTTCACAGGCCTCTTTTTGTTTTTGTTTCGGAATCTGCTGGTTACATTTGCAAAGTAGAATTATCTACCTTTTTTCCTGTTAGGCAAAACGTCTGCGCCGGCACAGCAAGCTTTTTTGAGTTGTATTTCTTAAATAATTAGATTTATTAAACTTTTATGAAGATATGCTATTTATGTATTCACTTTAGAAAACATTTCCAATGAGATGAACAAAATTTTCCTTTTTACCGTGACCAAAGAGAACGTTACCGCAAAACGAACAGTGTAGGATGATTATCAACCACGAGATGGAGTAATCTTTGGAGCGTGGTTAACAAAAAGTTCTTAACAAAAGTCTACCGCGAAAAGGTGCTAGCTGTGACTGTGTTAACTCAAAACTGTGATTTTATGCCTAATAATAAACATAAAATTATTGTATACAATTTTCGGTGAACAGGGAGTGAACTCGGAAAAATTAAAAACTTTTTAACCAAAAGTGAATTTTCCAATCTCTGGATAACTCCCACTTTATACTTAGCTGTTAGACCTTAAGTAATAAACCTGCGGTTAAAATAATCCAAAGGTTGTAAGATCATAGATTCATAGTTTGATAATTTACCAAAAAGAAATATAATTATATAAAGCTAATAAGACAATTTTATTTCCAGATATCGGTAATCGTAGCTTCAAACAATAACGTAAGTAACTCGGATTGGTGGTTGGGTGCAGATGACGAAGATGCAAGTTCGCCTCTGCCACTGGATGCCAGCGAGGGTGGTTTATGGTCGGGTAATTTTGTGCCACCTCCTCCACGACCGATTTTCTTAGACGAAGGAGCCACGCCTGACGGCTTGACAACATGCGATCTTTGTTCTTGGGCGTGGCAGAACACCAATGCTTTCACATTAGATGCTGCGATGGGTTAGTATTATGATAAGACAATATTAGACTAGTTTTGGACTAACTTAATCAATTGCTACTTTAATTTGTACTGTTCTTCAAAAATGAATGTTTTTTTGGAATTGTTCATCAATTTGAGGATCTTCCATTTCTTTTTAAATTATACTCATCACCTCAGTTATCAACAGTTGTCTACAAATGTGTTCAATGGTCAAATTCGATTGCAATTCCAGTGATCAACCACATCTCAGTGATTCTGCTTGAGCAGTGGGTTGTAACAAAGTTGTAATGAACGGTAGGGATTTTAAGAATATGACAATGACAACGGCCAAGAAACGGCTATAGGGATGGATTAATGATAGTCACAATCAAGTGCTTTATTATTAAGGCTACCAGTTGTTCCACACACTTTGGATTGGGAAGTTCCCCATTGGTCAAGGTCCGTTTAGCTCTCCAATAAGTGTAAATCTCCAATAATATTTTGTAAAAATTAAAACACCTTGATTATGTCACTCAACTGTTTATTTACACAGCATGATGTCTGACGATTTCAGACTTAGATAGAAATGTTGTAAAATAAAGATCACATTGAATGATTTTATATTCAATGGGAAAAAGATCCTTAAAAAGCGTCAAAATGGTAATTTTGAGGAATTGCCGAGGAAATGCTACATGTTAGTCCGGGATCCCGGGACCCATTTTTACACCTTATTACTATCAAACTAATTTTCCGTGAGTAGCTTCCTTTTGTTAAGACGCCCAACTTTTTCTCTTATAAAAGTTCTCGATTGTGGTAGCTAACAGGGGTAGCAGGGACAATATATGTCGATTTGACGATTCTCAAAAATTTATTACTAACTGTGGATTTTTTTATTAAATCCTAAGAAAATTATTAACATTATTGAAAAAAATATTTGTCCTACAAAATGTATGGTTTGATCAAAGAGTCCCCTCCTTCCAACATGTATCGATAACGAGGTCATAGAAAATGATTACTAACTAGCCGATTTTTTTACTGTTGCTTAGTTAATATTTATATAATTTAACAGCCACATTGTCCTACAAATTGCGTGGTACGTTATCCCGGTCCTACGCTCAGAAATTGTTAATATCACAAGACCATTTTTCTTATTACTAACTGTAGGACAAAAATATTACATAATAGGTTAGTGTGTTCTCTGTCCAAATGATACAATGTCCTACAAGAAAACATGTATGTATCACTAGTACGACAAGAATTGTCATTTTCATTTTTCTATTTGTAACATAACATAAAGTGAAATCTTTTTCAAAATTTAAATAACCTTATTTTCTAGTAAACTAAGTATAAAAATTTGTGGTTTTACATATATAAAAAAAAAATTAATCTTCATCAGATTCATCTGATAAATCTTCATCTTCTTCGCTACTAACATCACTCTCATCTTCATCTCCTTCATTTTCCTCATTCGTGATATCTGAGTCTGTAATAACATGAGAAAATTAAATAAATTGCCGAATAATCAATCAATAAATAACGATAGTATTAATAGGGTACCTTGTAAGTCAGAAGATAATTCTTCAAAAGATGGGCTTTGGGGACCATCAAACCAATAATAATCATATTTGCCATCAATTATTTTCTGGCAATCTTTCCGTGGGGCACCGCATGTGTGCATTACACCATACATTGCAGATGAATACTGTTCTTTTAATTTGTTGCAACAATTCTTGTTTTGTTGGTGGCAAACTCGAAGGATCATATCCTACGATTTTTTTTTTAAATTTCTTCATTTTCATTTTTTGATTTATACCCTTTTTCAAATAATTCATACCGTCCTTTGTTGATATCATTTTTTGTTTTTAATGAGTACACTCTACATACATACTCTTCAATAATTTGAACTACCTCATTCGATGTTGCTAATGCTCAGTGGCCTGCGGTCCATGGAAGCAATGGAAGCAATGCTTGCCTTGAGAATTTATTAATAAAAACAACGCTAACAAAAATACTTTTGTAAAATTATGGTTATCGTTTATTTAAATTGAAATATTTATCAAATTAAAGCTCAATATCAACTATGTACAGCAAAAAGTATAACTATTTAGAGTACTATTTTAAATTAGGCTCATTAAACTTGCACGGAAAGGTAATACCGATTCAAATGTGATACATACACTTCATATAAGCATATGCTTACAAATGCTCTTCTCTTAACCTTGGCGTGAATCAGCGAGCGCGGGGTGTTATAATAGACGGATGCTGTTTGGCTGGTTAACATTGTTTGGTCGTAATCTTTATTGTGCTTCGTTCCCAAATGTTTATTTATTATAATTTGGTTATTTGTTCGATTTAGTGTTACTTAAGTAATGTAAATCTGGGAATGAGTCTGTATTTTGTCGCATTTTATTATTTTAATTTATAAGTTGTATTTTTTTAAAGACAAACAGTTCTATTTAGTTTGCCTGTATGCAAATTTAAAATTACATTATCGTCACGACTGCAAATTCAACTGCTTCGGTGAAAGGTTCGAGTACCTTCGATATAGCCGAATCGGGACGATTTTTTGTTCAATTTGTAAATTATTAATAAGGAATTTTTCGCATACAGTTTTGGAGAGAAATTACAAATTATTAAGAAAGGCAGATCAAAACCAGATCTTACCGCTATTATGCTAAGAAAGACCGGAAAATTGATACGTAGTAGTAGTAGTTTTTTTTAAATAAAGAATGATAGTCAACAAATTCCATAAGTATAAAGTGTAAAGTGCTTCTTTGAAAAACTTTTAAGCTTAATAATTATAACACTGTTTTTTATTGTACCTAGGAGGGGCGGATCCAGAGAAGTATTTCGAGGGGGAAATCTTTGGAAAAATAATTGTTTTAATAAATAATAATTAAACAAACATTATTTGTTTCTATTCTATGTAAACTTATTTCTAAATGGGGGGGGGGGTTATTCCCTCCCCGTTAATCCGCGCCTGTACCTAGGTGTATTATAATTAAAATCGTGGTTGCTTCCCTAGCCTAAATTCTCGCCGCACGCCACTGCTAATGCTGTATGTTCACTTTGTAGGAGTTGAATAAAAGCCTCTTGAAAATTTTTATTTATCTTTAAAATACTGAAAGGTTTTTTTTCCTTTACGAAAGAAAGCAGGGTTGTAATCATTCCCTGTAAAAATATGACATATGGCGAGTGAACAAGATAATTGATCTCCAAGCTTGGCATAAATTTCATTTATGTTTAAGTACATTTTTTTTACTTGTGCTTAAATTAATTATTAAATAAATAAAGATTATTAAAAGTTTCACAGTTTTATTAAAATACAACCTGACAATATTGTTTCGAAAGCTATGCTGTCATTATCAAAGGTAATATAATTATAAACAAACACATCGCTAAGGTAGATACAAAATAGGTAACTAGATAAAATAATAATAATAATCATAATTAAATATCTAATACTTCCAGTAACGGAGAATTACTGAGCTCAAGTTGTTCATTCATTAAAGGTACCCTGAGTTTGTGTTTGTATATCTCAAAGGCTTCTAAAATGTCTAATTTGCGTTTGTTATTACAAAAATGTAGGAATTTAATATTATTTTGAGGAGTCATTGTGTGATTTTGTTCTAAAAGGTGTTTGGCGTAATTAGATTTTTCAGGATGTTTATTTTTGTAATGACGTACGTGTTCTTTATATCTTATGTCAAAATTTCGAAGTGTTTGTCCAATATATACCGAACTACAAAAAGAACAATTTAAACGGTAAATGCCCGATTTCATGATATCATGTGTTCTGTCTTTAGCATTAAATAAAAATAAAAAAGTGTTAGTGTTGGTTTTAAATGTTATTTTATAATTGTTGGTTTTTCTTAGTATATGTGCAATTTTTTCTGATATTTTGCCAAAATATGGTATAGATATGTAATTTGTGTCTTCTGTTTGATTGTCAATGGGATATATTCTTTTGATAGCTAACCTATAATCTTTTTGTTTAATTAAAGTGTCAATCATGTTCGGATTATAATGATTTGCATGTGCTAGTTGTTTAATAGTTGATATCTCTTTGCTAAAATCTGATTTTGTTAGTGGAATAGTTAAAGCTCTGTGTACTAATGATCTGTAGGCTGCTATTTTATGTGTATTATGGTGACAAGATTCATTTGGTATTGTTATGTCTGTTTGTGTTGGTTTTCTGTATATGGAAAATTCAAATAGATTGTCTGCGTTAATCTTAATATTTAAGTCTAGAAAGTTTATAACCCTGTTTTGTTCTGTTTCTAGTGTAAATTTTATATTAGGGTGGATACTGTTTATAAGAATTAAAAATTCATTGATAACCTCAAAAGAACTGTCAAAACAAGCTAAAATGTCATCAACATCACGAAACCAAAAGATAATGTGTTTAGAGACGTTTAATTCAAATATTCGATCTTCGAACTTGTTCATAAATATGTTAGCTAATAGAGGACTTAGAGAATTACCCATAGGTAAACCATCCTTTTGTAAATAAATTATGTTATTAAAAGTGAAATAATTTTGACTTATACAAAGGTCAAATAATTGAATTAACTCTAACCTTTTAACTAATTCTATATTACTATTGATCAAGAAACTATCTAATAAAGGAATACATTCTTGTGGGGGTATTCTGGAGAACATGTTGCAAATATCAAAACTAACAAGTTTTGAATGTGGTGGAAGATGTATGTTTTGCAGCTTATCTACTAATTCTAATGAATTTCTAACCGAGTATTTCGATTTGTAACCTATCGTGTTAATAATCTGGTTCAGTTTTTTGGATAAAATGTGATTAGGTGCATTGATGTTTGATACAACGCAAGTCAGAATGTGTGGTTTAACCAAGAATGTCTGAAACGTCAGGTTATTCCTAACTACATAAACATCACTACCAGAACCAAGAATTCGATTACTGAAAAAGTGATTAGGAATGCCAAAAGAAGATGGCTCAAAGAAGAATCGAAGAAATGGTTTAGTATAAGAGACAATATGCACGTTTATATAAAGGTACTCCATACAGAACTTACTCATAAATTACACAATATCCAATTTGACATATTAGATTTTGACATTAGAGAAACCGTCAATCACATTAAATTCAAAAAATACACCACACAGAAAAATAAACTTCATCGACTTGTACAACAAAAACGTACACTACAAAATAACCTTAATTGTCATAACACTACAAACTTTTATCCTCGTTTCGTAAACTTGTCGAATATAACATTCAATGACAGAGAAACACAATTTCTTAACAAAGGTTTCAAATTTTGTCCTTTTCCAAAATTTACCAATAAAATTAAAGAAATTTTGGCCGTTGAATGCGAAACTATACTTAAGAAAGATCATAATAACTATGCAAAATTCCAAATTTCGAATTTGTTAAAAGAGATGTCTTTGAAACAGGACAAAATATACAACACATCTAACATATCACTTCTTCAATCTATAAAACAGAAAATCACAGAGAACAACCTAATTTCTGTTAAAGCAGATAATGGTAACACTTTGGTAATTCTTTCAAAAGATATCTATATTATAATTCCCGATCCCTTCCACATCGTCTAATCGTCTAAGATTTTGGAGGGCGTAGCCTAAAAGCTATCGGCGTAGTATCTATGCTGTCTTGACGTAAGGTACAAATTTGTCCGTCCAGTCGACCACTACAGTTGTGCGTTCAAATAAGGAAATTGGAAGAGCAGTATTTGTGTTGATTGTTGGGTAACGTTCCAGGTTCAGTCGAGATAATACGCATGGTGGTTCATTAGAGCTATTTATTGAAATATTGTGAAATATTACAACAAACGGATAATGAAAAGTTCTTTTTTTTTTAAAGTAATATAATGAGAGCGTGGAGCGTAGCCCACGGGTCCACCTAGTTTACATAGAAAAAGTTAATGAATTTATTAATAAAGAAAATTTAGAAACTTTAAACAAAAACCCAACCACAAAATTCCAAAAAGAAATAAAACAAGGTTTAGAAAACTGCAATATCTGCTTTTCAGAATTAGAAAAGCAACAAATCATTTATAAAAACCCACAAATACCTAAACTATATGTATTAGTTAAGACGCACAAACAGAATATGCCAATAAGACCAGTTGTATCATACATCAATGCACCTAATCACATTTTATCCAAAAAACTGAACCAGATTATTAACACGATAGGTTACAAATCGAAATACTCGGTTAGAAATTCATTAGAATTAGTAGATAAGCTGCAAAACATACATCTTCCACCACATTCAAAACTTGTTAGTTTTGATATTTGCAACATGTTCTCCAGAATACCCCCACAAGAATGTATTCCTTTATTAGATAGTTTCTTGATCAATAGTAATATAGAATTAGTTAAAAGGTTAGAGTTAATTCAATTATTTGACCTTTGTATAAGTCAAAATTATTTCACTTTTAATAACATAATTTATTTACAAAAGGATGGTTTACCTATGGGTAATTCTCTAAGTCCTCTATTAGCTAACATATTTATGGACAAGTTTGAAGATCGAATATTTGAATTAAACCTCTCTAAACACATTATCTTCTGGTTTCGTTATGTTGATGACATTTTAGCTTGTTTTGACAGTTCTTTTGAGGTTATCAATAAATTTTTAATTCTTATAAACAGTATCCACCCTAATATAAAATTTACACTAGAAACAGAACAAAACAGGGCTATAAACTTTCTAGACTTAAATATCAAGATTAACGCAGACAATCTATTTGAATTTTCCATATACAGAAAACCAACACAAACAGACATAACAATACCAAATGAATCTTGTCACCATAATACACATAAAATAGCAGCCTACAGATTATTAGTACACAGAGCTTTAACTATTCCACTAACAAAATCAGATTTTAGCAAAGAGATATCAACCATTAAACAACTAGCACATGCAAATCATTATAATTCGAACATGATTGACACTTTAATTAAACAAAAAGATTATAGGTTAGCTATCAAAAGAATATATCCCATTGACAATCAAACAGAAGACACAAATTACATATCTATACCATATTTTGGCAAAATATCAGAAAAAATTGCACATATACTAAGAAAAACCAACAATTATAAAATAACATTTAAAACCAACACTAACACTTTTTCATTTTTATTTAATGCTAAAGACAGAACACATGATATCATGAAATCGGGCATTTACCGTTTAAATTGTTCTTTTTGTAGTTCGGTATATATTGGACAAACACTTCGAAATTTTGACATAAGATATAAAGAACACGTACGTCATTACAAAAATAAACATCCTGAAAAATCGAATTACGCCAAACACCTTTTAGAACAAAATCACACAATGACTCCTCAAAATAATATTAAATTCCTACATTTTTGTAATAACAAACGCAAATTAGACATTTTAGAAGCCTTTGAGATATACAAACACAAACTCAGGGTACCTTTAATGAATGAACAACTTGAGCTCAGTAATTCTCCGTTACTGGAAGTATTAGATATTTAATTATGATTATTATTATTATTTTATCTAGTTACCTATTTTGTATCTACCTTAGCGATGTGTTTGTTTATAATTATATTACCTTTGATAATGACAGCATAGCTGTCGAAACAATATTGTCAGGTTGTATTTTAATAAAACTGTGAAACTTTTAATAATCTTTATTTATTTCATGATTATGGAGTTCCACAAAATAAGGCTGGAAACAATAAACAAAATTAATTATTATTTGAATTTGATCTTTTAAATACTTAAAATTTGCTAACATTATTACTGGTATATCAGAATCTGTACGATGTATCTGCACACGATAGTTAGTATTAAATTGACAAATGTGGAACACAATTTTGGTGTCAGCTTCTTCATGATAACAAGAGAGGTTATAGTCAATAACTCTTTTTATTTTATTTTCACTAGACACCTCATAAGTGTAACATTGATCATGATTAAGCTTAATAGTCTTTCCTGTGATCAATGTTATAAATGCGTCCCTTGTCCAATCTTCAATTAAAAATTCTACAAATTTTTCTTTAAAGTTCTTACTTCTCAATAATTTGCAGAAATCTGCGGAACGATTATTGTCTTTACGTATAACGTCATACTGTGTGTCCTCTTCACCTCTCAGATCATGTTCAAAATCTTTAATACTAGGTTTTTTGTACTTGTCAAATATAATATGTACTTCTTTTCTATTATATCTAAGTATTTTTAATACATGCTTCGAGATTTTACCATAACTGTTTGGAAAGTTCTTCAACGTATGTAATAAATAAAATCCATCAACTAAGTGAATGTCTGCTTCTGGAGGATTTACGATTTCAGTTTGATATTCTATACTATAACCAAAAAATGAAGGATCTAAACCGAGTGAATCTAGCAGGCGCAGATTAGCAGTCGGAGTTGATTGTGAGCGAGCCTTGTTCCCAAATTGTCAAATTTAGACAGTTTGAAATTAAAAATTGTCATTGCAATCTGTCAAAGTTTTGAAAGGTTTTTCACAACTCCAATTGTTACTTATTAAACTACTATTAATAAATAACATTCTGATAGCAAAAGTGTGTACGACATTAGTTGCTGCTTAAAAGATTTTTCACAACTCCAATTAATATTTATTAATAGTAGTTTAATAAGTAACAATTGGAGTTGTGAAAAACCTTTCAAAACTTTGACAGATTGCAATGACAATTTTTAATTTCAAACTGTCTAAATTTGACAATTTGGGAACAAGGCTCGCTCACAATCAACTCCGACTGCTAATCTGCGCCTGCTAGATTCACTCGGTTTAGATCCTTCATTTTTTGGTTTAGGTATAGTAGTGATATTCTATAATTTTATTTTTTCGTGACGCATAAAGTAGACGACCAAAAACATCTCTTTGCATCTTCACTTCTTTCACTTTTCCATTAATTTTGACTTTTTGCGTATTCCTGTACTCAAAATTAATTATTTTATTTTTGTTAATAGCTTTATCAAACCTATCTGCTGTTACTCGAGTCTCAGCAATGAAATTTTTATGTTGTTTCTCGCCCTCGATTTCAACTGATGATAAAAATTTATATATTTCATCGTTCACCGACTGACCTTTCGATATATTGTAAAGATGTTCTTCTGACAGTTCTAACGCAAAGGGTTGGTGTACTGCTTTATTTGTTGCATCAGTACTTCTAAGTTTTTGGTAGATTTATTAATTGTTGACTTCTTTAAATCTTTCGTAATATCATCTGTTAATGTAATATCACAAAACTCCATCACTTTTGATATAACACTCGTACGTAGTGAATGAGTAATTGACCATTTTTGTCTTGCAGAGAATGAGTTTGTAACGTTAATAATTCCAGAACCTTTAGAAGCGGTATCAGCATTGATTGTTTGCTCAAGTGTTAAATCAACCGGGATTCTTGAAAACGGTTTCATTTTTTCTTCGAATGCCCAAGAAACTCTTTTTACAATCATCAAGCAATCCAGGATGTGTAGTTTCAATATTTATCAACTTATCCCAATAAATAGACATATACCTTGCATAATTATGGTGGTTCGTTGAAAAATAAACATTTGTTATTTTCGGTAAAATGTGTACAAACAAATTGAAGTCACCCATACGAATACTATACTCTAATTGAAGATAATATTCCACTAATCTTTTTTTTTTATTATTAATCAAATAAACCTTGTTTACCGTTAGGTGTCAAGGTATACCTTTATACTAAAATAAAAGTACATTTCTACACTAAATTACATTTCAACTAAGGTCCTTTTACACTGGACACTATGGTCACTAGACACTAAGACACCAACTAATGACACTGTTCCAAACTAACTTAAATTTCATTTAACTGTTTTGTATATAAATTTCGCCCATTCCTTCTTGTTCTTTGCATTTTCCTTTGCTTCTCTCCAGTACGAATTCTGTTCCTCCAGGCTTTCTGCCACTGCGTCATCCCACGTTCTGGTCGGTCGCCCCCTTTGTCGTTTCTGCATTGATCTTGTTTCCCATATTACTTTTGTTTGTTGGCTTCCCTTCATTCTTACTAAATGCCCAAACCATCTAAGCCGATTTCTTTTAATTGTTGTCGTTAGTGGCTCTACTTGTAGTTGCTCCCTCACATTCGTGTTTTTAACTCTGTCTCTTTTTGTAATACCTAATACCGCTCTTAGATATTTCATTTCAATTGCTTGCAGTTTACTGCTCAGTCTCTTGGTAAGTACCCAACTCTCACATCCGTATGTTAATGTAGGTCTAAATATGGTTTTGTATACCGTCATTTTTGTGTTTTTAGAGATTTCTTTTTTACGTATGAAAGAATTGCTCATACTATAGAATACTCTTATTGCACTCTCTATTCTTTCATTTACTTCCGCGTCGTTCTTTCCTGTGTTATGTATTTTTGTCCCTAGATATTTAAAGGATTCCACTTGCTCTATTTCTCTTTCACCTATTTTTATTTTTATTGCTGTCCTTTCGTCTTCTTTGCCTATTGTCATTATCTTGGTCTTATCTATATTTATTCGTAAATTTCTTTTTTGTAGTGCTGTTTTCCATACCTCTATGTTGTGTTGTAAATCTCTCTCGTTCTTGGCGTATATTACGAGATCGTCAGCATATGCACTTTCCGATATTTCCGTAAGTATCATATTTCTGTATCCCACTTTATATTTCTTTACCTGTTCCTTTACTTCCTCTAGTACATCGTCCATTATGATGTTAAACAAGGTTGGTCTCAAGATTCCCCCTTGCCTAAGTCCTTCTTTTGTTCTGAACTCCTCGGATACACAGTTTCCTGTTCTTACATAGCACCTTGTTACCTGGTATAGGCTATTTATGGCTGTACATAGTTGATTATTTACCCCTCTTGCTTTTAGACTATTCCATATTTGTTTTCTAGGTATACAGTCAAACGCTTTTTCTAGGTCCAAGAATGCGACATATATCTTACTACTTCTGCTTTTCTCTATTAGTTGTTTGATTGTGAAAATATTATCCTGCACCCCTCTTCCTTTCCTAAATGCGTTTTGTGATTCCTCTAATTGCGGTTCTATAATTTCTTTTAGTCTCCTTTCCAGTATTCGCTCGTAAATCTTCGCTACTGTGCTAAGTATAGTAATTCCTCGATAATTGGAGCATTCCTTATTATTTCCTTTTTTATATAAGGGTATGATTATTCCTAGTTCCCAGTCTTCCGGGATTTTTCCAGTTCTCATTACCTCGTTGAATAGTCTTCTAAACATTTCTCGTCCTTTCTCGCCTGTGTATTTCACCATTTCTGCGGTTATGTTGTCGTGTCCCGCTGCTTTGCCTCGCTTTAGAGTGCTGATCGCTTCGTTAATTTCATTCATTGTTATCACTTGAATTTCCTGATATTGATTTTGGCTTACTTGTTCATCTTCGCTTTTTTCTTCGTCTTTCCTTTAATCTTGTGTACATTAAATAAATTTGAGGTGTTTTACCATGCCTTCCATTTAAAGTTTCTTTTTTATATTTTTCATATTTGTCAAATAATTTTTTTGAATTCTCATCGGTTATTTGTGGGTCATCATTCGTTCATTAAATATTTCTAAGTATTCTTGAATATTTTCCAGATTCTGATCATGTTGTTGTAAAAACCTTTCCAAATGCAAAATCTGCAAAGCAAGAGAGAGTAGAGGATGAATCTTTCTACACCGATTAAAGTGTTTTCCACTTAAAAACGAACTGATAGAACTACTGGCCAAAATTCCACTATCTATAATAATATTTGTTAACTCAGATCCACTTATAAATTTCCCGATAGCTTTCATGAATGATAACATTGTGTGGAATGGTACAAAATTAATGAAAAGTTTTTGAAATTCATCCTCGGCACTCTGTATCCGTAAAGCAATCTTGGCCATGGCCAAATCGTAAGTAACGCTGAAGAATTGTTTCTGGCATTCCGAAGCGATTTGCAAACTTCTTCGCATCGTCTCTTTTACAACTGCTGGATCCGTGGGTGAATTATTAATTTGCGTTAGATACTCAACCTTTTGAATTCTACTGTCATCTTTTAAAATTTTAGCATTATATCCTACCCACATTGGCGTGTTTGAAATTTGTAACTTATGAGAAAGTACCCATGTAAAATATCTATGTTGAAAATTGATTAAATTTTGTGGATCTTCAGGTGATGCTACACTACTATGCCAAAATTCTGGACGACGTTGCTTTTTCGTTTTCTACGACCAGACAAATCGCGAGCATTAATTGATGAATTCTGTTGAGGTTCTGTAGATGCATCGTTCCTTTTGATGATGTTCAACTCTTCTTCTGTAGGGATATTTTGATAAATGATACCCACTGTATCATGCAAGGTATTTTTACCAGAGCTTGTCTCTACAAATCTGTCGTAATTATCCCACGCTACTCCAGATGATAATATAGAAGTTGGTTGAATGCCGGAAGGACATAACTGATTATTAGAAGTACAAAAGTACGCACCAGACGTCTCCAATTCCAGTATACTTGGATAGGTGATGCAGTAACCTTGCCTGCTTAATATATTCACGACTTTTTTGCTTCCTGTGAGGCTTTTTATGGTAATACCCAATGAAATATGCTTTTGAGGTTTGATATAACCTCTTGTAATGTTGTAGATAGAGTCCTGCGGAAAACATGAAGACAATCTCCGAACCCAATTGCAGCTTTCTTTGCCAACACCGCTCAAGGCAGTAGCCCAAAATATATCTAACCATTTTGGAACATCGCACTCCCCTTTATTTAATACTTCACTATCGATGAAATCTGTTAAAGGTTTTTTTTTATTTTCAATATATTTTTTCGATATTTCAAGGCGAAATCTTGTTCTTCTTGTTCGAATAATATATCCCGAAAGACAAACACGTGGTCGACTGAAAAAATTTTTACACACTGGCCGATACTACCGTGAGATACCTCATACACCTTAAACAATGCTCTGCACATGCGTACATGTTGGAAGAAGGGGACTCTGATCAAACAAATCTTTGCACGCTTATGGTCGACACTACCGTGGAATACCTGATACACAGTAAGCAATGCTCTCCGTATGCGTACATGTTGGAAGGAGAGGACTCTTTGATCAAACCATACATTTTGTAGGACAAATATTTTTTTCAACAATGTTAATAATTTTCTTAAGATTTAATAAAAAAAACCCACAGTTAGTAATAAATTGTTGAGAATCGTCAAATCGACATATTTTATCCCTGCTACCCCTGTTAGCTACCACAATCGAGAATTTTCGTATAGGAAATTGTTGGGCGTCTCATCGAAACGAAGCTATTCACGAAGATTCAACTTGATAGTAATTACTTTTACATCAGGGATCTGTACTACAACTTTTGAGCGTAGGACCGGGATAACGTACCACGCAATTTGTAGGACAATGTGGCTGTTAAATTATATAAATATTAACTAAGCAACAGTAAAAAAATCAGCTAGTTAGTAATCATTTTTTATGACCTCGTTATCGATACATGTTGGAAGGAGGGAACTCTTTGATCAAACCATACATTTTGTAGGACAAATATTTTTTTCAATAATGTTAATAATTTTCTTAGGATTTAATAAAAAAATCCACAGTTAGTAATAAATTTTTGAGAATCGTCAAATCGACATATATTGTCCCTGCTACCCCTGTTAACTACCACAATCGAGAACTTTTGTAAGAGAAAAAGTTGGGCGTCTTAACAAAATGAAGCTACTCACGGAAAATTAGTTTGATAGTAATAAGGTGTAAAAATGGGTCCCGGGATCCCGGACTATGTCTCTTTATTAATGGAAAAAGAACTAACGAACTTATCTCGACACTCTGTTTTATGAAGAAAAATAATAATTGTGAACGTAGTGCATGATGAAATGAACAGCCAAGAAATCTTTCAAAATTTCTAGGCCATTCATTTGCTCACTGTTTCGTTTGGACACCAATAAGAAAAGGTTTTTATCCACCAATTAGATTCGTTTGCTTATCCTTAGCTCAAAAGCTATGATAAAAATAAATTTCGGTGTGGGGGGGGGGGCAACTTATGACAAAAGTATTATGACAAAACAGTAGCGTATTTAGATTTTCAGATAACATAGATTTTAACACTATTAAAAAAATCTCAGGGCTTCAGCCCGTTAGCCCTCCCCTTAAATACGCCAATGTGACAAGCTTATGATAAAACTAAATGCATGTATAAAAACGAAGTATAAGAAAAACGAAGTATAAGACAGATAAAATATGTATTTTCGCCCATAACTTCTAATGGCCTTAGAATGGGCAACCGACCAGTAAAGGAAGTAAAAGTAAATTCGAAAACTAGGGAGCTGTCAAGCCAACTGCCTATTGTTTGGTATAATAACTCTATACAGTACAGGTGTAACTAATATAGTAACTATAAACCTCGTAATGGAGGGTAGCTGTAATAATTCGGAACATGTTTCCCTGTCAACATGTGGTCCCTTCCTTCTAGTTTTCGAAAAGATTTAGATTTTAAGTACGGCTCTTGTACCCTAAACAAGCACAAAAAATTTTTGAGTACAAGGGGCGTACAAAACTAGCTATATACAGTCTGTTTGATTTAAAGCGCCCCGCTTTGTAGCAACTTTATTTTCGAACAGAAATGGTATAAACCATAATATTTATATATTATTAAATGGCATAACATTCTCTATGTCCTGGTTCAGAAAGTTTTGTATTTACTAAATCGGCGTGAGCGTGAAAACGTCATCGGCTTTTTTTTAAATTACATGACAGGTATTTTTTACTGAAATGGATAGAGTATTCTGTTCTCTTTTTAACCATCATAAATATTCATACTCTTACATAAGAAAAATTTCAAGGAAAACGTGAAAAATTATTTACGACTAGTAGGCTTTGATCTATGGTTCTCCAATTAATAAAACAGAATTATCTAGCAAGCTTAGGTAAATAACGAAACTTTAGTTGTTCTAGTAGCGTGTTTGCAAATTTTTCTCTGGGGGGGGGGGGAGAGTCTATAAAAATCCCGATTCAAAATACTTAGATTTTCACATAACATAGATTTTGACATAAATGACCCGGACTAATAAAAAAAATCGGAGGTGGCTCCATTCCGTTAGCAACCCCTCCCCAAAAAACAAGCCACTGAGTTATTCTGATGACCTTTAATTCTCAATTAGGGAAAATGTAGAACAAAACAGTACAAGAATAAATAATCAATAAAATAAATTGAAAAGCTTATTTTAGAATCTCACTAATAGATAGAGAGCCGCAATAGGAAATTATTGATCTATTTTTTACCATGCCAGAAAGTATTAATCATATCATATCGAACACGAAGAACAAGAATATGGCCGTAAGAAGTTTGCATCTCAATCGCCCTGCAGACGGCGCTCGTTTAATATCTTTCAGGCGGTCTGCACCACGCGCAATTATGGTTTGGTATTCTTTGCTATCCTTGATATTTTTTATTCATGTATATTAAATAATACACTTCAAAAATAAATAGCAGCACAATCTGATATCCTTCATGATACATGAGATAATAAGGTTTTATTTCACTGGTTTATCTTATCATATCGAAAACGAGGAACAAGAATATGACCATAAGAAATTTGCATTTCAGTCGCCCTATAGAGGACGCTCGTTTACAGTCTTTCGGGCGGTCTAGCAACCACGCGCGACTTTCCAATGTTTCTGACAATCATGGTTTGGTATCCCTTATGATACAAGAAGTTATTAGAAAAAAGAATCGAGTGAAAAAAAGTATATCACGTGACCCATCCACTAATGCAGTGCATCAATACATATCAATAATTTCCTATTGCGGCTCTATTATAGCGGAATTCTAAAATAAGTTTTTCAATTTATTTTATTATTTATGTTTGTACCGTTTTGTTAAAGATTAAAGACCATCAGAAAACCTCAGTGGCATATTGGGGGGGAGGGGACTAACAGGATGGAGTCACCTCCAATTTTTTTTAATAGTCCAGGTCATTTAATATGTCAAAATCTAAGTATTTTGATTCGGATTTATTTATAAAGTAACCCCCCCCCCACCCCCGAGAAAAATTTGTAATACGCAACTGGAACAACTAAAATTTTATTATTTATCTAAGCTTGCTAGATATTTTTGTTTTATTAATTGGAGAACTAGAAACCAAAGATTACTAATCGTAAATCATTTTTCACGTTTTTCTTGAAATTTTTCTTATGTAACAGTATGAATATTTATTATGGTTGAAAAGAGAACGCAATAGTCTATCGATTTCAGTGAAAAAATACCTATCATGTAATTAAAAAAAAAGATCGATGACGTCATCACGCTCACGCCGATTTAGTAAATACAAAACTTTCTGAACCAGAACATAGAGACTTTTATGCCATTTAATAATATATAAGGTTTATACCATTTCTGTTCGAAAATAAAGTTGCTACAAAGCGGGGCGCTTTAAATCAAACAGACTGTATATGTTCTACGTCGTTACAGGTATCCCCCATTATGAGGTTTGTAGTTATATTAGTTACACCCTGATATACTAAAATATAAATTTGTTTTTATAATTTTGTTTGTAAATCCCACTCCCAAAACCACCTATATGATTAGACTCAGCATGGGCCAGAGGGTTTCAATTGCAAGTCCTTTGGACGTAGCTTCATTGTAAGCGTGCGGGGATGCCCCGGGGCTTGACTCGGTAGGCGTCTCTGCTCAGACGCCAAATTTGTAAGGGGCCCGCTTGCCGTAGTGACGCTGGATGGTTTTCGGTGATCGGCGGTAACTCTCGGCCGCCAGTTATTTTAATGTGGCATGCTCCACGGCTCCGGGTAACTGCTAGTGGAGAAAGGATAATCCAGGGAACTGCTGGAGTTGCTGAGGTCGGCCCTGTCTGAATCACTCCACCTGTCCCTAAAGTTCTCACAAAACGGAAGGGTGTTAATGCTAACAAATAAAACACACAATTACCAAACTCAATAATATTTATTAATACGAAATCTCTAATAGTCCAGTAAGCTTCAATCTCTAGCCCTAGAAGTCTACGGTTATCTACAGCAGCCACAACAAGCGGGGTGCAATACGACGTGCAATAACAAGCAAGCATGCGAATACGGAGTCGGGATACGGGGTCGTAAAACGGGGTGTCGGGTAATGGTGAACGGACCGGACGAAAGGGAGGGCGGAAAGAAACCCCCAGGGTAACAGACAGTGAGGTCCCGGAAGGGTAAGGGATGTAATGATGAGGCCCCTCGGTTAACACGCAGTGAAACCTCGGAAAGGAGTGAGGGATGAAATCGGGGCGGAAAGGAAATCGGAACTTACGGCAAGAGGACTTACTCTTAATACCCCTCTGGGTCGGCGGCTGCCGGCTGGGTTGGTCTGCTCTGGTTGGTCCTGTAGAAGGCGAGTCCTGGACGCGGACTGAATACATCGATGCCCCGCACCTTCTTATATAGGTGCTCTCGGAGCGTGGGGGAAATGGTAGGAGTGAAATGCAGCGATCTTTGGCGCACGCCAAAGATCGATTAGGGAAGGGACGCATGCTCTCGCTTGAATCGGCCGCTTACCCGAGCGGTCTCAAATTGCATGGAAGGTAAACATATTCACTTTTATTACCAAAACAATTAACTAAAATTCTGTAACTTCGTTACATCATGTTAAGGAGTAAATGGCTCATGTTAGGGTTTGGTACATTTTTCTGTTAGTATGTTTGCCTCTTTATAGACTCGGCCTTTGTAAGTCCTAAACCTAAACCAGCTGTAAGGTTGGACTCAGTATGGACTAGAGTGCGATAGAAGAGTCTGGTAGGCGTGATCTTATGTTAGTGGGCGTAGCAAATTAGTTTGACAGTACTTTTATGAACTCGGTTTAATTTTAAAGTTTAAGTTATTTTACAAATTCCCGCTCATAAATTCAAGAATTTCTTTCTTCAATCGTGTTTCCCTTTTATGTTAAATAATTTGTTTAATTGAAGCTTCTTCCATCTGTCCGGATTTATGCATTTGTTTGTCACTAGATTTGTCCTTTATATCATCGGTATCTTTAAGTCCCACTCCCAAACCAACTATATAACTGGATTCAGAATGGACCAGAGAGGTGGAATGAGAGTGGGTATGGCTTCATGTTAGTGGACGTGGTAAATATGTGTGTCACTACATTTATCCCTTCATAGACTCGGCCTTCTGTAAGTCCCATCCCCCAAACCAAATACATGATTAGGATCAGCATGGATCATATAGGTGAAGTGAGAGTATTTGGTACGCGTGGCATTATGTTAGTAGGCGTAGCGCATTTCTTGTCAGTATGTTTGTCTCTGTAGACTTTGGTTTGTTTGAATTAACTATGATCCCGAGAAATAATGCTGTGGGTGCAATACGAGGTACTTTTTCTAGTTAGTAAAAAAGTGGTTTACAGGGATGCATCCATTTTTAAAACTTTGTTAATTATGAGATTTTAAACGAATTATTAAAATCATACTGAGTCATACTACTCTGCTGAATCATCATATTCAGAAAAGGTATCTTTTGTGCATGTCCATCAATTAGATTCTAAGTTATAGCGAAAATACATGTGTTATCTGCCTTATAAACCGTTTTTCTTCGTGCATTTATTTTTGACATAATTTTGAAACTAAGAATTGGTGAGCAAACGCTTGGGCTAACCATGGGATAAACGATAGATAGTATAAAAATTAAAAATCGTGAGGATGGCCCCCAAAATTTATTTTTTTAATAATTTTTTTCTGTTAGTGGGTTGTGTTGGGCTGATGTGGGCAAAAGAATGGCACAAGAAATTTTTTAAAAGTTTTATTTTTGGGGTGGGGCAGTCTACGTTGACTCAAAATCCAATAATAACCAGAAAAGAAAATGTCCTTATAAATTTCTTAAGAGACTTTCCAACAGAATATAATGAATTGAGAGTGAACGCAGATAAATAGAGAATTTATGCAAAATACTCAATTGTTAGGCAATAATTGGCGAGGGAAACCCAACAAGAAATCAACCATAAATGCTATAATAATCTAACCATAAAATATATAAAATCCTTTATACTAAAAAAATCGTAATTGGGATGTCAGTTGCACAGATAATACTCATATAGCTATTAGCTATGTATTTCTTCCAGTAATTAAATTTGTGTTTTGTAATTAGCAATTGCATATCCTATTATCAACTGTTCTCTTCGCTGATATAAGATAATAACAATAAGTGTAAATATATAGAATTAATAATTTGTTATTATTTAGTATAAGAATATGAAAAAGTTAATGAGTATTTTTAACAGTATCCTTTAATTCCGATAAATATATCAACTACCACTTTGCTAACCTTCCATTAACTTCTACGTAATTACAAAAAAGAAAGACCGCAATCTTATGCACATTATATGGCAGACTAATTAATGTACTACCCATGTATGTAATACTATTATTCTTTAGAAGAAGATTAAGGTCATATTTCACTACTTCAGCCTTTGTTGGTGATTCTTTGATTATGAACGTTTAATTACAACTCGTGTATTTAATTATATTTTTGATTTTCCACTTATTATTTTATTGTAATTGTTTATTTAAATTAATGATATAGAACATTAAGTTCGTTTAAGCTCTTAATATCTGATCCATTTGCAAGGCTCATAAAGTTTGTAATCCTATGCATTATGCACATTTTAAAATTGTTACCTATTATTGCTAATTCGCATTCTTCAATACAATGCAATAACCATTTATACCATGGTGAAATAATTATACTGTATATGAGGTTTTGTATTTCAGAGGTTCTTAACCTCCTTGTCCAACACGGGTCCCTTTTATGCCTGATGTAAGGTACACAGACCCCTATTATTAATTTAATGAATTCATTTAAATGAATGATTCGGAGACATAACATAAGTACGTATATAGTATGCTGGTGTCCCATTTTTGCAACTGAATTCTCGGTTCTATGGCCTAAAACATGCAAACCAATATTGCAGATCCTGAATTAGTCCAGAAACTAATTGTTTCAATCGGTGTTAAATCGCGGAAAAGGAAATGTAAGAAAAGGAATTTTTTTTGTCGAATGGTAACAAGTAACATTTGAAATTCAAATGTTTTTGTTGTTGTTACCAACTTGAAAACAAAAAAAAACTAATAGCAGATGCCATCTAAAGAATAAGTTAATTTTACCTTTCTTAGAAATTTTTGAAATTTTACAAAAAATTTCTGGATCACGCGCCCCGGAAAGTTTCTGGCCTAATGATCCAAATCTATCTATATAATATTTCAAACTCGAGGCTTATTTTTGTTCCAATACTTTTGAGAGCTCCACTGGGACAATTTACGTGATTCTTTTTTGAGATTGAAGCTTTCGCTGTGTAGATTAATCAACACTACTTTATTTTTATATTATTTTAATTCTTATATTTTTAAATTAAATAAATCTAAAATGTTTAATTCGAGACGCACGCGATCGGATATTAAAATCGGTAAATGTCTAAGCAGGCTTAGAAAAGTAGGTCGTCTCATACATTTCCACTATTGAATGGGCATGAAAATGGCGTCATGTGACGGAAAATTTAAAATTGACGTATAGTCGCTATGATAACCTTTTAGGCGTTTTCTAGCGATCAAACGGTTTAAACCGTTTACTGTTGTATTTAAAATGTGCCATTTTGCGATGCAACGGTAGCTACACTACTTTATTTCTATATATTCATAATGTTTGCAACTTTTTCGCACTTCTGCGCAACTTGTTCAGTTTTAAACCGATATAGAAAATGTATGTAAACCAGTGACTTGCGCATTAATAGCCTTTTGATATTGATATTGAGTTGTTTTATTGTAATAATATCAATTTGTAATTACGTAGGTCAAAATTATACTTCTAACGTCCATTATGTTGTAACAAAATAAAATTACTTATTATATATTACAATTACATACTCCCAGAAAAGTTTGGTTGGTTTGTGGATTATAGGTTATATTTCCCCGACCCCCTTCCCGCCAGATTTAAAGTATTGCTTGATCTCTTAATTACATAATATATATATATATATATTATTTACGGTAAAGTACAACAATGATTGGCACGACTTGATTACACATAGCAGTTGTTAATGCGCTCTTAACCTAAAAGAAGAAGTGTCAAACACAAATTATTTTTCATTCGTAAAACCAAGAAATTTCAAACTAGCAACTACTTTTTTCACAGCCACCTACTATTACATGTGCCATCGTGAAATAACATTTGCAATGTATACAATTAATCTTGCATAATAGTATATATTATGTATTAAGGGCTTAATTGAGTGTCTTAAGAGCCCGTAGGGTCAGTTAGCTAAGACGATAAAGGGCTCTGAAACACTAATTAAACCCGAAATGCATACGTTGGTTTATGTCCGGTCTAAGTTTAAATTAATATTTAACTTAAATAATTTGAAAAGTGCAAAACTTCAAGTAGGTAGGTGCATCGCTCTATAATTACTTTTATAACTGTGGAGACGGCGTAAACAAGGGTAGTACAAGCGAGTGTTCTAATTTACCAATTTACGCTCTAAAAACAGGCCGCTAAATAGGCTATAATAGCCCGACCGGACATAAATTATGTTTTTTGAAATATAATCAGGTGTTAGATAAAATGTTGTATGGCGCACGTGAGTTAATATTATCCACTCGGAAAATTAACCTAATTTTTCATTCATATCTTACATAACTCACTACCCAGCCAGCACACTGAGGTTATATTTTTGAGTCATTATTGATCGACAACGTCATATGACTAATAAATGATGTCCATAAGACGTCATATAATGGGACGTACGTAGACGTCTTCAAAACGACGTTTTTGGACGTACAACATGTACAAGTTTCATTAAAAAGATATTATTTTAGCAGGGGCCAAGGAATACTAGTCATATTAAGCATGTGGTCACAATATAGAGATGTTTTGACTGTAGTATATAATAAATGTTATTTCCAATATTCAACTATTTATTTATAATTCCTGTCTTAGTATAGGACATTTTAATGACGTGTTATATTGACGTCTTTGGGCTGTGACATAATGATGTCAGTTTTACAACAATTTGACGTCGTTACTGCCGAAAAAACGGCGACGCCATGACTGCATGACGTCAGTGTGCTGGCTGGATAAGTACCATAAATAACTATTAAATTGCATTCTAGTATTCTTCAGTCGACCAATTGTTTCATGATTTGCTTTTACAAGCTCCATTTTGACATTTCCTGTCTAGTCTAGAGGTAGTCAATGGGAAGAGGAAATTATTATTTGATTTTCTAATTATTCAACGTCGACTAATAGTTCAAAGGGCTTACTATTCCCCTTAATTTCTTATTTTTTTCTAACATACCCTTACATGGCATGCAAATCAATTCCCTCTTTATATCTTATTGTATAATGGCATTTATTTTACTTTGGATTTAAAAATCTTTTACAAGTACGCACGTACTTATTACTGCATCATTCCAATACGAAAAAACAAT
Organism: Agrypnus murinus; assembly: GCA_929113105.1. Taxonomy (NCBI): domain Eukaryota; kingdom Metazoa; phylum Arthropoda; class Insecta; order Coleoptera; family Elateridae; genus Agrypnus; species Agrypnus murinus. The sequence goes on along the minus strand of OV816031.1, from coordinate 69,199,693 downwards.
AACATTGAAGTTATTTGCTCTACATGATTAAACAACTTCTTTATGCGCTGCGCAATCTGCATTCGTGTTTTTGGTGGTGCTGGGAATAATATTTTATATACATAAAATACACTCGTCTTTCACAGTTATTTAACAGTGGAAGTTAAATTTAGCTTTTATTAAGGACTAAATCGCGTGGCATGCTGCATCATGATATGTGTTAATGATGCGAGTCCAACATTTAAATGACAAGAGTTTACATTATATTACAGAATAGACAGTGTTTTTTATCGTTTTCATCGTAAGGATTTACATGGTATACTATAGGGGAGAGTCGTGCAGTACCGATCGGCGTACAGTACCGACCAAAAATTAGTTCTAGATTTTTTAACTGATGATATTATCGATATTATATAAATAAATAAATGTTATAGCATAACAGCGTTGTTATGGTAATTTGTTTGTTTAAGTAAATATGCTAACATCTGATAGAAAAAGCCAGAACTAATTTTGGTCGGTACTGTACCCTGTACTTTTAATTACCAGTTTTTTTAAATGTAAGAAGTAAAAATATTGTAAATATAAAATCAGAGAGCTATTATTTTCTCATATATAGATTATTTTCATTAATAATTCAAGAACATTAACTTCTTTTAAATAATCAACCTACTGTTATTAATAACGTTGTTTGTTTCAGAAGCACCGGGAGAAATAGGATGGGTTTTAACATTGGTAATAGTATCTTTAATTTCTGCAGCGATAGGAGCAATCGTGATGATTATAGTCTTACATTGTAGAAGGTTAGTATCATTTTATTAAGTTCTATCATTAACATCTTATTAAATTAACCTTATTTTATAGAAGATAGTAATCGCTACACTATTAATAAAACAATCGAGTGTTAATTATTAGTATTACGAATAATAATAGTCGCAGGAGCCACTTTCCAGTAAGTAGAGTACCGTCTTATTTACGTGATTTTTTAGACATGTTTGGTCGCTGATGAAGAATGAATTATTATAACGTCATAATGACGTCATACCAGTATGACCAATGTAGAGTTATAACGTCTCAATGACGTCGACAAATTTCTTTAAAAATGTAAGTAAGACCCGTTTTACACATACGAGAATTATGAGAATTTTAACCAGAATTTTGCTAGAGATTTTCCGCAAAATTTTACAATAAATTTACAAATAATAGGTATTTTCATTTATTTTTTCATTTATTACTTGAATGAATAAAATAAATCTAAAAATATCTCGCACACTTTGCTCTTCAATTCAATTTTTCTATTATTTTCTGGAAAATCCAAGTTAAAAAAATAAATTTACATAGTCTGTAACGCTAAAGATCTTCCCATCCACATTAGCAGGAAAAATATTGAGATAATCAGGAAAACGCTAATAACTTTGAAACTGTTGACTTTCACATAGAACATATATACATAAGTTGGTAGGGAATCAAACACTTAAATCACATATAATTTAAATATACAGGGTGTCCTATTTGAAAAAAGTTATGTTTTTCTGTTCAAAGATTTATACCTTGGTGTGTCTGATTGAATACCCTGTATACTATTCAGTAATAAATTCATGCAGAAACGCGGATTTAGATATTTATAAGCGTCGTATATTATTATAATCGTTTAAGTGTAACTTGCACTATGTAAATTTATTTTCTTTAAACTTCGATTTTCCAAAGAAAAACAGAAAAACTAAATTTTCTCAGAAAATGTGCAGAATTTCGATATTTATACATTAGGCGATATTTATCTTACAAGCATACTTAAAATAAAGTGTAGAATCGAAAATAGTAAGAATATACAGGGTATTCCATTGAAAATAAAGAAATTGGTAGTAGCCACAGCATTATGACTCATCTTGTATATACAAAACTATTATAAAATTAAAATTTGTTGTAACCCTTACAGTTTTCAAGATATCATGTACATATATCATAAAAAATATATATGTTTGTGGTATTATTATTTCTGGGCATTCCTTGCAATTTTTGTGTCGGTATTGGTAAAACAAATTAAGATGGCATTTACTGCTAATGCAATTCACCGAAAAGGACGGAGGAAGTATAGCACTCGTTAACACGTGTTTTGGCTGATGGCCCGAAAACTATAGGTTTTATGACCGCCGTTTAAGTATAATAATAGTGATTATGTTTATATTTCAGAATTTTAAATAATAAGTCTACTTCTTTCAAATTAAGGTGTTTTATTTGCAGAAGTATAAATAATAAAACGTCATTTAAATATGCATTATATGACTTTTCTTTGCGTCATAAACCAACGTCTATTTCACGTCGTAAAATGATGTCTTTAGGCTGTCACATTTACCCGTCTTATTAACATCATTATAACGCCACTTCAAAGGTGAAAATGACGTAATAACTTATCAATAATCGACGTTAAAATGACGTCCCTCTGCTTACTAGGTTGTGAGCCAATTTTAATGCTGAATTAAGGTTAGCGTATTGTAGAAAAGGAAGGACCACTAACAGAAAAAGCATAAGATTAAAAGATAAAAAACAAACAGTATCTTTATTCTCAGTCATTACTGTAGTAATTAAAGCTAAACAAAAAATACTAATACAAAATTGAAATAGTTGTTTCTTAAATAAAAGGAAGATATAAAAGGATATATCATTTATTACTGAATTATTGATGATGAAATTATGAATTACTTGTTTATAGCATCTGTTCAACACAATTGCGTTTTCTTTTGTCCCGAAAAAAAGTTACCAAAGAATAACTTCATGAAGAATATATTTTAATCGATTAATTGTGTCACTCAATGACTTTGAAAAAGAATATTTTGTTATCTTACCTGCTGCTTCTAGCGGCCTTTTTTTCTACAATACGCAACCATTAAGTAATTCAGTCAAGTTAGAAATTAATTATCTTATATAATAAAATAACATTCACCTGGCAAGTATAAAGGCATAGGTATATTTATAGGTATAAAAATGATAATTTAAAACAACATCCGTAAAATATGAATAAACTGAGATTTCTGGTGTTGAACCATTTCAATACTAAATAAACGATAAAAGATAACGTTTCGCCCGCTATCGCAACGAACTTCTTCAGGCTTCTCTTCTCTGCTATTCGTTTAGTCTGAATAAAACACTATCCAACCCTCTAAAATCGAGTTTATCAATTCTTTTTGTTAGTATATACCAATATTAGGTAAATATGTATTAAGGTATTTTAAAAGGATTTTTAAAAATATTTTTTGGGATTAGGGATTGACTATTTAAAATATTTTTTGGTATTAGGGATTGAGGCCTGGATTTCTTAAAAATATTTTTTAGGATTAGGGATTGAATTTTTAAAATATTTCTGGGATTAGGGATTGAGGACTGGATTTGCTTAAAAACATTTTTCATGATTAGGGATTGGATTATTTCAAAATATTTTTTGGGGATAAGAGATTTTTAAAGATATTTGCTCGGGATTGGTGATTAGGGATTGATTTAATCCGTAATCGTACTCACGAATTGGTAATTAATCCAGGGATGACTCAACCCTGATTGTTAATTTTACATGATAGCCAATGAAGGTTTTAGATAAAAATGACTTTTAACAAGTTGATATTATATTTTGTATGCATTCGATGCATACAAAGTGTAAATAATGTAAATTTATTTAGGATGTTTTTGGAAGGCCAAACTGAATCATTTGTGACGTAATGTGCTTGTTTAGTTTTGGAAAATAACACTAATCTCTAAATTTTTGACAAATACTAGGCATTGGAATTTTTTTAATATTTTTTAAATTAGGGATGGAATTTTTTAAAATATTTTTTGATTAAGGATTAGATTATATTTCTCAAAACATTTTATGAGATTAGGGAGTAGGGATTAAATTTTTAAAAATATTCTTTGGGATTAGAGATAAACGATTAGATTTTTAAAATATTTTTGGGATTTGGAATTGAATTTAAAAAAATATATTTTGTGTTCAATTTTTCAAAATATTTTCTGAGTTATAGATTGGGGCTTCAAGTTTTAAAAATATTTTTCGGAATTATAGAGAAGGATTAGATTTCTTTTTTCAAAATATTTTTGGGATTAGAGAGTGGATTTTTAAAATGACGGACTTCGCTGTACGTCAACGTGACGTGTACCGCCGGACTCGGTGGGATCACCCCTTAACTGGCGCTGGCGCCCTCATAAACGTATCACTTGAAGCCCGAGCTTCGTAGACTTCAGTGTTAATCCGGGTCTGTACCAAAGACGTTAATTTTCGTCTTAAATTTAAGTAAAGGCCTCCATTGTTGAAGCCATTTTCCCATTTCTTAAATAAGTTTGCATAACTTCCGGAAGATGGTTTCATATAAGAGTTGTATTGTTGTACCTATATCTTTTTTAAATGTCATTAAAAAACAATTACATGTAAGGTCACGTGATACGGAATATACATATATTTTTTTAAATGGAACACGCTATACATTATTGCATTTTCGAATAGCCCTTTCTTTCCTGATTTTAAATATGGGCCGTTGCACGTCAACTGGGCCACCTGAATACCCAAAAATTAAAGCTACGAAAAAAATATATTTCAGGGTGTCAATTTTTTTCGTTGAAACGTTATCTTTCAAATGCAATGTGGCCCCTGAAAAAAATAAAATGGCGGTTCAAGATGGCGACCAGAACACATAAACTCCGAAAAGAATTTTAAAAATTGATTAGGAAGCGAAAATTAGTTAGAAATAGATCCATAATACAGCCAAAGTGTATTATTGAGTGTATAATTAATCCTGCACACCATATTTTTTGTTTTTTCAATTTAAAACTGAAAATTTCATGAATAGCAAAAAGTCCAAATACAAAGGTCAGGCATATCATTTTCGGCGAATTTTGACGAGCTGAACACGATCCCGTAGTCAGAATTTGTCCTGGTTCCTTCATATACTTAACGTAAAAAGCTAATTTTGAGAGAACATTGACCGGATAATTAATGTTACCAGGGTGTGCCATTCCAAGAAACGCCCCTTCAAATGCAAAGCCACATGCCATACTAAAAATAAATGGAAAAAATCAAAAAGATTTTTTTATCAGAAAAACTAACAAAAGTTGTAGAATATTAAATTCAATTTACTGGACTTTTTTTATGAAATTTTGGATTTAAGCTTTTTGGACAATTCTGAACAACTTTGTTAGTAGAGTTTTCCGATAAAAAAAATGCCTAATATGTTTTTTTGATTTTTTTCCCCATTTATTGTAGTGTCGCAGGCGGCTTTGCATTTAAAGCGGGCGAGTTGTCTTTTTGGTCACAAGTAGTCCATAAATTGTCCTTTGAGAAAAATTTTGTTTAAAATTGGATAAAAATAAAAAAGATATAACGACGGTGTCGCCTAATTTGCGACACACTATTCCGTACCACGTGACCTATACAGATTATCCGAAAACCAATCTAATGTTGGTATGTTTAGACTGATTTTCGAATAATCTGTATATACAATTGTTTTTAATGACATTTAAAAAATATAGATAGAGCAATATAACTTTTACAGTGAAACTTTATTTTTATTTTCTATAATAACAAAGATATCGGGGTGGTCAAAACTAATGAATAACCCTGTACCTTGGTTGAAGCAAAATAAGATTATAAACAAAGATCAAAAGCTAGAATATGTTTCAAAAATATTTAAAATATGTATTAAAAACAAAAATAAACAACATAAAAATTAATATCAAACATACGAGTACTAAAACTTTGACTACTTTAAGATGTTGGTTATTTATTGCTAAAACATTTTTTTGTTTCAGTAGAACGAAGAATTCTGGTTTAAGTGGTAAGTTTATTTCTACATATTTGTTTAATTACATAACATCCTTACTCTTAATGTCAGCCTTTTAACATAAGGAAAAAGACCTACATACAGTGCGCGTCTAAAGTCCGTTCCCCCCTACTAATTTTTGAACCACCTGGTATATCGCAACGAAATTTGGAGAGCTTAAACAGGAGATAAGAACCTAATTTTTTATGGAAAAATGACAGCTAAAAGTTTCAAAATGGCGGCTGAGCGCCCTCTTGAATTACTTTTCTAAATATAATACCCTGTATATTATTCCGTTTTCGAAATCTGCTCTTAATTCTTAACATTTTTCTCTAATACATTTTACTTCTAAATTTAATTGATTTTCAAATATTAACGTTTGAAAAGTGACATTTTAATTAATTTCAAATCCAACAAAGTCACGAATTCTGCTATCAATCAAGTTTGCATTGAAAACAAAAATCGTTGTTGGGGTATCTTACATCTTGTTTACTGTCAAACTTAACTGTTAGCTGTCAAATAAAATTTAGTTAGAAAAACGTTTTACCGGAAGTGACCAAAATCCCTCGCAAAATCCATACTTCATTTTAAACCGGAATGTCACTTTTCAAACGTTAATATTTCGAAATCAATTAAATTTAGAAGTAAAGTGTATTAGAGAAAAATGTTAAGAATTATGAGCAGATTTCGAAAACGGAATAATATACAGGGTGTTCTATTTAAAGAAGTAATGCAAGAGGGCGCTCAGCCGCCATTTTGAAACTTTTAGCTGTCATTTTTCCATAGAAAATTAGGTTCTTATCTCCTGTTTAAGCCCTCCAAATTTCGTTGCGATATACCAGGTGGTTCAAAAATTAGTAGGGGGGGAACGGACTTTAGACGCGCACTGTATATCAAAGATAAAATTTTTAAATAATTTTAAGTGACATTTACTGCTAAAAGCCTAGTCATTTTGTGTGCACTCTCGTAATATCGGTTATCAGAAATTATTACTGATCATGTTTTTACGTGTACAGTTTAGTTTTAACTTTATTGTGGGAATAATATTTAAATTGTAGTCATAAAGCGAATAAAACAGCTCCTCTGCAATGAATATAGCTGAAAGTTTACGATTTTGAAGTTTATAGTTTGAGCATCGTAAAGAAAGCACTTAAGTAATGTGATTATCGCTAATATGAATAGTTATAGTGGTATATGCGAGTTAATCTTGTTGTGATTGATCGAAATTTTGTAATTTTTCATTGATTGACTATCTTTGAATCGCGTAAGATAATCGAAAAATTTTTTGTTTACCATGCATAACCCGCTACTGTTTGGACGCATTGTATAAGATAAAGTCGAGATTATCTTCTTGGGTTAACTTTTATTTAACATACACAGAAATCAAGAAAATTATAAACCATGCGATCAGTAACCTTTAAGATATAGTGAAATTTCATTGTGTTGGCAGCACTATAACCAACTGTCGAATTATTTTAAATTTCTAATTATGTTAGTATTTTGTAATAAAGCTCAGATTTGAAAATAAGAAATCACTGCCAATTTAACTGTCATGGTGCTTTCTCATGTATTAGAACTTTCAACCCCCTAGAAATGCTGCGTTGCTGGTTCGAGTTTGCTCATTTACGAACTGCATCTATCTTTCAACATTATTAATAATTTATGGTTAAATTTTAGTTTTTTACTCTTAAAATATAGGTTCCACGAATTTTTTAATACTTTAACCCCCTAAAAACACCGCGCCACTGGATAGATTTTGCTTATCTAGGAACTCTATTTGTATTTCAACACAAGTAATAATTCTCGGTAAAATTCTAGTCTCTTAAGAGGGCGTTATGGCGCAAAATATTATCGTCAAAATATAGCTCGCGTTTTTCATTCAGTTTTCTTTTAATAATCGTTTTTTATCAAGATAACGTTTGATATCGATTGCTAAACTGTTAAGGTAGTGTGGATCATAGTTTGTAAGGAGTAGTATATCTAAAATAAATCTGATAATCGTAGTCGAACATCGCCAATTTTGTAGAATTAACGTTTTCTAAAAAATAACCAAACTAAACATAATACAGTCATTATAACACTGTTAAATAGCAAGATTTATGACAATGGATAAATGTTTTTGCTTAACTATTTAGTATTGATTGAAATAAAATAGATGTACACGGCGCGGAAATTTAAATATGGCAGCACGAAAATCTCTCATTTTTTTTGTTGAACGCTTTCTGCACCAGAAAGCGTTGGGTGGTAATATTCGCGGGACATTTAAAAGTAATTTAACTTTCCTAATCTTTGAACTATTATTTAATAAATTCCCGAAGTAAATGTTGTTTTTCTTTACCTAAGAGCATGTGACGGTTAATTTTTGAATAAACTATTTCACTCTTAATTAGTCCCGATTAATATCTTAAAACGAACATATATTTTCAATATTTCAATACTTTTCTTTTTCTTAAAACCAGCAAGAACAACTAATATTTTTAAAGATATTTAGCAGTTTTATATTCCCCTTTTTGATTTCAACTACCTTAAATTATTCCTTGGCATTTAAAAATTAAAAATTTCAGTTAAACTTAAAATATTTTGAAAGTTTACACATGTCTGGCAACACTGTGAGCAGAAAACTGCGATGCGATCAAATAATGTTTCTATTTACATTTTCAAATTTTAGTTTTAAAGAAATTAATTCCGTTTTTGCGGACCGTAGCGCCATCTTTAGGTGTTTATAGTTTCTGAAACTTTCTATTATTAACACTGGCGGCGATAACGCGCACTTAAGGTGCAATTTCACTGAGGCAACATTTAAGCAACATGTGGCAGGCGGCAATGACACATGCTACACTGAGTCTTTCAACCGTAGCAACATGAAGCGACATAAAGCATGCATCTTTGCCACATGTCACACGTTGATTGTCTTTGCCCGTCACATGCGTCAGCAACACTAAACGACATATGGCATGTGACATGTCGCCTAGTGTTGTCATCAGTGGAATTGCACCTAAACTCTTAGGATATAGATGCTACGATTTTTCTTGATACTTTAAGCCCCTAAAAATATCCTGATACTGGTTACATTTTGCTCATTTACAAACTTGACTCGTATTTTGTGGCAAAGAATTTTTGGCTTACATTTGAAATCGATAGTTTCAATATTTCAAAAGTTATCAGGGCAACAGTAACACACGCAAGATCACTCATTCATACGCACACATGCACAGACAGAAGAATTTTGCAAAATAATAATTTTCGGTAAATCACCAACTGCAATCATTTGCTTATAGGCCAATAATAGGTTACGTTGTTCCTACACTGTCTACTTTTACATTTTTCATAAATTAGTCGTATGTTCGATGACGGTTAAAATCTTTCAGTCGCCGTTTGGACTCAGCGCCATCATTTGGATTTTGAGGCCCCGAGCACAAATATGGAGTGGGGCTAAATAAAAAAAGTGAAAAAAATCTTTAATTTTTAATACAACGAAATGTTCTCGGACAACTATCGGTGCAACGCGGTACCGAATTTAAACAGTGTTGCGACATTTAGCAACACTGTCTATCGGCCGGGCAAGCGAAATTTAGAGTCACTCTATATTACTTATAAGAGTTGGGCCAACGCGGGAATTGACGCTGATTGGTTGGATCCATTTACACTAATGCCAATTTAAAAATATGAAGTTTGACAAAATTAGGTAATAATAGGACAGGTCTTTTACTTCTTTATAAATTTATGTGGAAGTTACTTGCTATGGTTACAACTGTTTCTACAATTATATCCATAACAATTAACTGCCAAATAAAGTTACAAGGTGGTGAAAAGATCGCCCTTAATTTGACAAATAATATGATGTTTAGTAAATCGAAGAATTTTTATGTATTTCTCTTATCTATTTCAAGTTTTTAAGAAATATAAATTGCAATTGAAGGGTTGATGTCAAACACGGTATTACTATAACCCTTAGGAGAACCAAAACTAATGTAAGGCCATTATTATTTGGAACTATGTGCAGTTTATGAAACATTCTTACACAATCCAAAAATCAATACTTCACAGTAAGGGCTTGAAGATCTTTTAGTTTTGCATGATTGATCTCAATAGGTACTAGTTGTAATTCACTTGTAATTCCTTCTAATTGTGCATTGTCTCCACGTTCCAGAATAGCTATCTCTTACTTAGTCTATAAATTTATTTAACACAAAAATGTTATTGCCTGAATGTATGCCATACATTTGCGAAAACTTTAGTGGAATAAGTGGTCGAGGATTCTTTACATAAAACTTATCAGTCGACAGTTTGAAGTTAGAAATATCTTTCTTAGTCGACCCATTTGATAAAATATGCAAAATATGTTACTGAGTAATAACTCTGAAATAAAACGATTTAATAAAGCAAAATATTTTCACTGCTTTTCAAGTGTTTTTATTACGGAAATAATTCAAATGGAAATTGACTTACTAAAGCACAAGAGACATTAACAGTTTTTTTTGTAGCTGAGAGTAGTTACTTCTTTTCTCAATTTTGCAAATAAAATATGAATATATATTACTCTATTTAGGAATTTTATTATATTAATCAATTCAAATAAGCTATGGTAAATTAAAATGAAGTTAATGTCAGGTTATGAAACATTTGACATTTGCCAGGCAAACATAACCAATAATTTTTGCAATGTATAGTTTTGGATCCAAAATGGCGGATTGACATTCGCGTTGGCTCAACTCTTATAAGTAATATAGAGTGACTCTAGCGAAATTTTCCCACTAGCGCCACTAGTTTTAATCCAGCAGCGCGGAACTATTCGGGTTGGAACGTCACACGTTTACCCATTTATAAAAACGTTCAAACGGTGAGCCGTTTGGAAATTTAGTGCGCTTCATTTCGAGCTTTAGCTTTATCTATAAAAACTTGCATCAAATGTCTATCTTTCGGTCTATTTTATTTTAAAGTAAATGCAACTTTAATTTTAACTGATGTCGTACATACATAAGATATCTGAAAATATGTAGCCTTCAAGAATAATCGGTCACTTCGACTATGTTAATGCTAACGCTAAGTTCATTGCAAAAATCATTGGAGAAATGCGCAAAAGGTAAAATTCAAGAAAAAAAAATCCAGATTTAGATGGTATCAGAAATGGAGCATTGAAGTTCATCTTAGTTCAAAAGATCATAAGCATTTTAACCAAAAACCACTTTCTTAGCCTCATCTATCGTGTGGCTAAAGTTTCTTGAGGTCAAAATATTGTTTATCTATTTTACAAGGAAAATCCAAATTTGAAATCATCAAAGATTTTACTACGCAAAATCTTACATCACCCGCCACCACCACTATATTTAGAGTATATGGTGAATACTGAGCGAAGCCATCCCATTGCAAGTTCAGGCCCGAATTCGGGAAAATATCTGAGATCGGTTCATTGAGGCCTGTAATGAATAAAATATCATCTGATTATACTGGACGACGGAGTCGCGTATTTTACCGCGATTCAAGTATGTTTAAGGTTAATAATGTTAATACACTGTAAAAAGAGAGATTAAGACACGATGGATTCTAGAATCTACTGACGTACATTTCTTCTGGCTTATTTGCAATACATAATAAGGTTTAATGTCGGGGATTAATTTATAAAATACTGGAAACTGGAATTTACAATGATGGAAATCAACACCCGCCACGCCAAAAGAATATTAAAAATATGGTTTTTTAAATAAATATATACGTACTCTGTGCCGGAGAGTTGTCTTTATTTTGACTGCATAATATTTTGGAAAGATGAAACCCACTACATGAGAATCGTTTATTATTATAACAGTCAATTTTTCCCTTAAAAGGCAATTACCCTTCCCATATTAGAATATAGATATCCAATTTAACTGGGAGACTATGATGCCAAAACATGATACATTATTCTGGTGATCTACGTAAAATAAGTACTTGGGTTTTTGACGTTCATCTATGCAACCATAAAAGAGTACCTGTGTTGTACTCTTGCATGTCATGCAGTAATAACCTTCATACAGTGAAACTAATGATGGGCAGATTTTTTCATGGTACAGATACTGCTTGAAAACTATTACCACGGTAGTAATATTGTCCCCATCTTAACGGATAGATACGTGCAGCACGTTATGGAATAAATTAAAAATATAAATTTGGATCTCTGTTTTTCTTTTTTGTAAATCGCATACAAGAGGAACGGCATTATCATTGCGTCTGTAGGCTATGGAGAGCTAAATCCGGCCTTTCCAATTAGTTACCAAGTACATATGTATGTTGTTACAAAGCGGTATTACATATTTGTTCGTCAAACTAAAAGCAATGTTTTATTAAAATTAGCACTTACCACAATGATTTTCCAATGATAAAGCTCTTCTTGAAGATTTTTCACGAAAATTTAGAATTGTTACGAACTGTCACCAAAAAATGAAACACGACTAGATTGTCATACGCTTTACCAACAGTTGTAGAAGCGCTTTTTTTTAAAACAACTGGGTATTTTGTCTAGATATTTTTATGAGCGGAATTTGAATTAAAGACTTAACTTCCATTCACTTTTTGATACAAAGCATGGGTTGTTCTTGAGTTTAGGTCCGTCACCCGCAGCCGCACATGTTATATACTATTCGATGCGTCTCATCGACTTGAACAATAGTGTTAATAGTGAAATTTAGGGGAGGGAGGGGTAGAGTTTTCGAGATAATCGCCATAAACTTTTTTGGAAGCGGAGCCATAGACTTGTTAATTCCCTGACCCTACCTGAAAATGCATGTTTTGATGCGCATGCGACCTAACCTAACCAAAACTAAATTAAAACACGTATGCCTTGATGAACAACTCAAACCTAATTTAGGTTATAGAGGTTAGCGTATAGGTTAGGTTATACGTTAGGGTATAGGTTAGGTTAGGCTAGGTCACATGCGCATCAATACATGCATTTTCAGGTAGGGTAGGGGATTTAACACGTAAGGCTGCAGGTGGCGGACTTAATCAAAAGTTTTACCATAGTATGTAGACCTATAGAGCTATCTTTGTACAAATAGGCCTTGTGTATTATACCTTGTAGGAAATTTCTTACTTAAATCCGAAGAAACTGCTATGATGAGTCTATGAGAGTTTCATAAATGGTTCAAACCCAAAAGTAGCATTTTAATGCATATCTTTTATTCTATAACATTTCCTAGAGCTCAGTTATTTATTTCATAATACTTGCGCAAGATACGAATTTAATATAATAAAAGTAAATATATCTTGCCTAATTATCTGTCGACCTTTCTTTCTAACGTATTAAATTCGTATTTTACGCAAATGCCATAAGATAATAACTAAACCTATTAATTAATTTTATTGCTTATGAATTTCAGATCCAGAAACCAGTCAAAATCCCACCACCAATCAAAGACGTCCTGAACTCCACGACACATCGATACATTCTCCAAACGACAAAAACATACCGCCAGCCTATTCAAGCAACGTTAGCAATAATCAATCGGCCAATAGCGTATGGTCGTGGTTATCCAGAAGATCAGCAGCAGCGCCGCCTCAACTAGATCCACCACCTACTTCACCAGCAGAAAATCATTACACCCACATGGACGAAACTTACAGTGGTGTTGGTGAAGCTTTGTATGCTGAATTAGACAGAGAGAGTACCTTAGATCGAGATAGTAATAGTCCTGCCTATCAGAATTCGGCATACACTGATCCTGACGCTCCGCCATCCAGTGCACCAAGTAGTGCTTATTATTCTGACTTATCTGTTACGACGGTGCCTGATCGTGCTTATGAAGTGGTTGGATTGGCCACAATGCCTGTATGGGATAATAGTAATGTTAATGTTGGTAATAACGGAACGGACAGTACTATACGAAGACCAATAGGTAGATTAGCCGCCATAAGTGAAACCGTTACTGTACCTTCAGATTATGTGTGATGTCTTTGGGTTTCTAAATGAATATTTACATGTGTACAAATGACAATTAAACACAATAGGTTTTATTCAAACTTAAGTGTAAAACATTCCATTAAAGAAATTGTATGAGAAAGAAGTACTAAAAGGGCTGTGGTTGTTTATATTTTGTATAATAAGCATTTCTATTTACTTCGCAATATTTGTTGTAAATTCTTTACAGACGTAGTAATTATCTAAAATGTTTTTTACTGTTGTTACATAAAAATGTATTATTTGTTGTGTAAAAAATGCTTTTTATCGGTATATATTTAATTTGGCGTAGGCCTCGGGCAGGAAACTCGTCTTATTGACGTGATATAGACGTCGTCGATATAAATTTAATATTTTATTTTTTAATATAATGTCGCAGGCTCAATTTTCAAAACGTCACGTCATTTTGACTAAATACTGCCTGAGACCTGGATAGAAAGTGTGATAATAAAATTTAAGAATATAAATTTTTATCTAGTGTTTTATGTATATGTATGATAGACTTTAGGACATTAAATGTCTAAAATATAAGATAAATTTAGTAATTATTAGTTACATAACAAAATGTATAATTTAACTGATTATTAATATAATAATTGCTTTCTTGTAAATAATTTGTTTTAGTTTCAAATTGATTTAGTTTGTATAATTACAGTTCCTCTGTTTTAAAATTAGAGTTTGCAAGGAAAACAAACCCAAAAAAAATTGTAACCAATGTGTCGAAGTGGTTTGTAAGGGAAACACATTTCACTAGTAAACTTAATAGAGAACCAATAAACTAAACGGCTGATCATAATAAACATCTCAAGCAGCATCTAAGTAGCAGTAATTGAGATTGGAACTTTGCTACCCGTGGCTGCTGTTCCGGTGACTCGAATTAATACAAGATCACCTTCTGTGTACGGATGAGCTCTAGAACGTCTTTGATCAAAACGCCGTTTCTGATCTGCTTGGTAACGGTCCTGGCATTGTTCTATACGAGCTCGGACTGCAGTGACATCGACAGCTTCTCGCTCTAACTCCAACTGACCCTGCGAAAATACTCGGAACCCCAATAAAGCCTCACTTGGCGTTATCCCAATGGCTTTATTAAAGGTGTCATTCAACCCTAATTGAATATTCGATATATTTTCGTCCCAACGGTCATCATCGCTTTTCCCCCCCATAGTCGATAGTGAGTCTAAGATCGTGCGATTGTACCGCTCAACTTGACCGTTGGCGCGAGGAACAGCGACTGCATTCATGTAATGTTTCGTTCCTATACCCTTGCAGAATTCTTGGAACTTTAAGCTTGTAAAATATGTTCCCATATCACTAATAATGCGTCGCGGAACCCCGAATACCTTTATCATCTCTTTCATTGCCCGTATCGTAAATTTAGTTTTTGTAATTTTAACAGGGTAAATTAATACAAATTTTGTAAACGCTTCTACGACTACTAGTAACTGTGTATTCCCGGATTTGGTTTTTATGAACGGTCCCAGATGATCCACATGAATGGTGTGGAAAGGAACCGGAACTTTTGGTATAGGGTGCAAGTACCCCGGCAACGGACCTTGCGGGTCTTTAAAATACAAACAATTCAGACAATTTTTAACATACTTTTTGACAAACCGCCGTGTTGTGAAACCAGTACTGGCTGGATACAACTTCATATGTTTTTGCAAATGCGAAATAACAGGACTCGTCGTGAGCCGTTCGTAAGATTTGGAATTTAGCAAACTGAGGCACAACCCACCTTGAACCGTGATGGGTGATCTCGTACACCTTACCCCCCTTTAAACAATAATTTCGGAAAATTTGCCTATTTTCGGCCATATCGCCCGTCTCCAAGATAGCTTTAATTGTTTGAATTGCTTGATCTTGTTTCTGAGCGGCCAGCAACCAAGTATCCTCTGATATTACAGTCGCGTATACACCCGTAGTCTCTTGGAGCAGGTTTCGACTCAGTGCGTCCACATGCTGCATCTGTCTACCAGCCCTATGAGCAATTGTGTACTGATACTCACTTAGTGCTAACACACACCGACCGATCCTCGGGTTTAAATCCCTTTTATCAAAAGTACTTTTCACTGCGGCACAGTCAGTTATGATAGTGAAAGTTCTACCCAACAAGTATTCCCGAAACCTCTTAACTGCAGATATGATCGCAAGTGCCTCTAGCTCATACGAATGAAATTTTTGTTCGCTCTGAGTTGTCTGGCGGCTGAAATAGGATACGACATTCTCTCCCACATCATGCACTTGTACCAGTATCCCAGCTAGACCCCACCGTCTAGCATCGGTGTATAATTTAATCACCAATCCTGAGTCAAATAACGCCAAGACTGGTACGCCTATTAAACTCTGCTTCAATATTTGAAATGCAGACTCTTGTTCCGGACCCCACTTCCAAACCGCATTTTTCATAAGCAATTCGCTTAATGGTTTTGATTTAGTAGCATAATCATGTACAAACTTGCGAAAATATCCTGTCAGTCCTAAATATTGATGTATTTCGTGAACACTAGCAGGTCGAGGATACTGTTCCACAGCTTGCAATTTAGTTTTACCAGGCTGGATAAGGGATTCGCAAATGTCGTAGCCAAGATATTCGATTTGTGTAGAAAGGAAACATCATTTACTTAAATTCAAAGTTAACCCGTTAATTTTTAGAATTTCCAATACTTCGTGCAAAGTTTGGAGGGCCTCATTAATAGTTTTCGTGGGGATCAGTATATCATCTAGATAAACCAATACTTTAGTAAATCGCAACTGCCCCAAAGCTGCATTTAACATCCTCTAAAAGACCGCTGGGGCATTCTTGAGACCGAATGGGGTTCGCAAAAATCCATATTGCCCATCCTGGGTGACAAATGCAGTAAGCGGCACCGATTCGGGTGCAACCGGTACAACCGCCGCAACTGGTCTTCAATTCGCGGCAAAAGGTAGACCTCTGAGACCGTGTTCTTATTAAGTGCTCGAAAATCCACACATAATCGCTTATTTCCGTTTTTCTTAGTTACCAGTAATACAGAAGATGCGTATGTTGATCGGGATTCGCGAATAATCCCATTTACCAATAAGTCGTCTACGATTTCGCGAATTTCGGCACGTTCCGTATCTGAAAAACGACGCGGTCGATGTACAATTGGTGTTTTATTCGTTAGAGTTATTGCCGTTTCGGCAAAAGTCGTGACCCCCAATTCAGACAAGTTCTGGGCCATGCATGCTTGATACTCATCAAGGAGTCTTAAAAGCTGTTTAATTACGTCCGGATCTTGAATTCCTATTTTTACATCTATTTTATTTATCCTATTTACTTTCCACGTTTCAAACGTTTCACTAAAGGCCAATTCATTCCCGCTTTTAAAATAGAAAACATCTTCCAATTCCGTAAAATTCGGACCAATTAGTATATTTACTTCCAGAAACTCGTTATCCACTACATAAAAACAATGTTCCGTTGTACTGTATTCACGGTTATGTGGGCGTTTGTAATAAATCGCGGAATAATGTCGCCAGTAAGTGTGGACAAAACAATCGGTGGTTTGGGCGGCGTCAAGCTTAACGAATATGTTTCAGCGACATCCTTCGTAATTAGAGAGACCTCACTACCAAGATCCAGGTAACACTTGATACGATTACCGTTCAAATAAATGTCTGTAAAATTTTGCATTTCCGGTGTGTCTAATGGTATTAACATTGTACCTAGTACCTGTACGCTGCAACCGTGGATGGTTACGAGGTCAGGAGCGTTTTAAATGACCGAATTGACCGCAATGGAAACATGCTCTTTTTTCCGAGGATTCCGTACCTTCCGCAGCGGCTGTTACTGATACTGCGACCGCTCCTTTACCGGAGTTTGTCCCAATCCGGGCCTGCATATTAGCATCGTACACTTTCAAATGACTGGCCAATCTACTGGGTTCGGTTATATTCGCAGTTTCTACAGAAAATTGTATTTGTGGATCTGATATTCCGCCCATAATTAAGTGAACCTTGTCTGCATCGGTCATTGGAAGTTTTAATTGATTTATTAACGCAAGTGTTTCAAACGCGTACGCGTACAGGCTCTGACGGGGCTTCGCTACGCAGGCCATCATTGTGCCCATTTGTTTGTGCAAGATCCTTGTCGGCACAAAGTTTTGCATAAGTAACCGTTTCCACTCGAGCCATGTATGAATACGAGAGGGTAAACCGCGATACCACACCTCAGCGGTACCCCTTAATTTATTTAACGCTAAATGACAGGTGGTCTTGTAATTCCAATTATATATAGCAACGTATTCATCTACGGCATCAAGCCAATCGGTAACGTTCTGATTCGTCGGATCGAATTCTGCGATAGGATTATTATTAAGCGAAGTAGCACTTACCGTTTGCTGACTCTCCCTAACCGTAAGCTTATTCGCTAATTTTTCCATGCCCTCAACGAGTGCTTCACTCAATAGAGAAACTGATTCGCTCACTTCCGTCCTACCAGACCTGGAGCGCTCTCGGGGACGATTCTTTTCCTTATGGCCTCTGGACCGTGAACGCTCCCGGGCTCTGCCCCGAGACCTGGAGGTGCTATTAGAACGTCGCCCTTGTTCATTCCGGCTACGGTGTCTGGACGTGGACCTCGGCCGCCGGCGCCGCCCTTCACCTTGTAGTCGCCCATCACTCGCATCCTCGTCGCTTCCAACGGCACCACCCTCTCGTCGGTAAACCCCGTGACTACGGTTCGACATGGTTTCAAAGAACTACACACAACACAATTACAATTCGCACCAAGGACGTGGGTTTTTTATCCGACTCCTTATGTTAGGGTAATGAGGTAATTAAGTCTTTAAATAACAATAAGAAATAACCACCACAAACATATGAACAACTTTATTAAATCTTCGCAGCAATATTACAAACAGCATCTGCTATTATCAACGCACTCTTCGAACACCCAAAAGCATATCCCCTTTTTCCTGGTCCTGCTTAACGGTCTCGCATTTTGATTCCCCGTTCCTCGCCTTACGATGACGGGGCCTGATGCTGTCACGTTTTCATCTCGCTACGTTTGGTGTTCATCGAGCCCAACGCCATCGAGACGCCAACAATTGCTTTCATAACATCTTGATTTTGTTTTATTCAGTTACAAAGTTCAGGGAAAAAATGCAACACAAAATTGGGAAAACGCGAAACATGGCCTGGGAAAAAATGCTACAGCATTTGCAAGATTCAACATGAGTTAGAGATGTTATTGGATTTACTTCTCATTTCTTCTTAATATTTTGTGTTACTTACTAAAAGAATGGTACTAAGTATTCAAGTGAAAAAGTTGAAGCGGGAAGAAAATCGCGAAACCTACTCCAACAATGGGCTCATTCAGCAGGCCTAACGGTCACACACATTGGGCTCATTCAGCAGGCCTAACGGTCACACCGGAAGTTGTTTTGCTCACCACATTTTAAATACGGTTTGTTTATATCACGACCTTCTAGATTTCACGAGACGAAGTCTCTTATCCGGCCTGCGCACTCCATTAGTTCAAGTGTTTCTCCGCTGGCGCCACCAAACACGAAAATGCGGAAACGGATATGTAACACGTAAACGCCAATTTCAAACTACGCTAACTTCGCGCGCTTTTATCCTTTTGTCGGTTTTGCGCGTATCGTCAATAAATTATATTTTCCTAATCTTTTAAGGCAGTTTTCTTTATTTTTTAATATAATTACGTTATTTCCTTATTTGTTTAAATTTTCGTAGTTTTGTTGCTGTTTTTTCGTTCACTTTAGTAATGGCAAACACTAGCAGAAAAAGTATAACTGCCGCAATACAATGTGTAATAGTACTGATCCTACAATATCATTTCATGAATTTCCTTCAAATTATACCTACCTTACGAGAAAAATGGTTTCAAATCTTACGTTGGGGTTATAGACACCAACACTCAACAGCAAAATAATATATACTTCTTTATTTCGACAGATCAACAATTACAGATACCTGAAAGAGTCACTTTCTACATCGAACTTCCTAAAAATATAACAGCATTAATAAAAGAACTCCAAACCTTATCTATGCATCTCGATTGCGAATTCTTTCAGCATCTGTAGCCCTTCTGGCAGGATACATTGCAAAAAAACTGAAGAACGTGTTCAAATTCACTGATAGGATTTGTAAATCTTCAAAACAGAGGTGCCTTAAAATACTCCACTAGAAGATTTACACTTTTAATCAACCAAATAATCGAACTTGTAATACATATTGTAGAACATTTACCTGGAGAAAGTAATCCGTCTAATATTCTAACATCACTAGGTATTTCTAACTCCAATTGCTTTTGCACAGATTTTGGTTTGCCACGACCACAAGCAGGAACTTAGTAATATAATTCTTTAAAAATTGCTAAAACCTTGTTTGGCAAACAGAAACATTGCAAAAACGTGAACAGATAATGTACTTACTGCTCACTATCTCTATATCTTAAATCCAGCTCACGGGAAGTTATAAAATTGTAATTTCAATAATGTTATTGAACTTGTAAATTAATTTTAATAACATAATTAATTTAATTATATGAATTTATTTAATTAATTCGCAAAATATCTACGTAAACATGCAATGCTTGACATTTGTAAGGGTTATCTAACCTATATATCTTCAAGTGACAAATAAACATCAGCGTGTCAGCTAGCGCCAAAACGGCGAAATTTTGCGTTTTCTCAGAAACAAAGTTTATATGGGAAATCGTGAAAGTGCCCAGGCCGGATAAGAGACTTCGTCTCGTGAAATCTAGAAGGTCGTGGTTTATATACTGTACCATCACAATTGAAGTGAGGTTACAACACCGCCCCTTGACGTTTATTTTGTTGTACTTAATAGATATTTTTTCAATCTCTACCGAAAAAACTGTTGATATTTACAATTTTGATTTATTATCCTCATCTACTATTAGTTGCTCCATTATTATAGGTACAAATAATCGAATTAGGTTATGTCACTTTATATTTGACAAGTAAATTTAAATATATTAACAGGTAATTAATTTTTCATAATTCAGTTAAAATCTACCGGTGAGCAGCACCGGTTTATCTGCCTCGTAAGTCTGCTGAATGCGTCCATTGTATTGAATGTTTTTGGTGATTCCTGCACGTCAAATTCAACTACAAGAAAGATAATGTTATCAAGAGAAAGTTATTGCGCATCAAATGATACTAATAATATTAAGAGTGCGATTTTTATTTTAAAATACTAATTTAAAAGTTGGCTGTTGTTAAGTATGACAAGCCATGATTTTCAAATTATTTTAGCGCATGTACGCTTGTTTACCTAGGTTATTAGGAAGTTAATAATGACGGTTTCAAACCTCACAATTGAATAACGACTATTTAAAATGTTCATTACTTTAATATGTATTGGTTTAGTATAGTACAGCCAAATACATAAAAATAAAATATATAATGTTAAGACTAGAACTGAAGTGATATTGGTTGCCTAGTTTACTGTAAATTCGTATTTCCAGCATAATCATTTTCTTGGATGTTTCTAAAGTAATTTAACAAAGTTAATTTAAAGAATAAACATTATAGAACCGAATGATTTATAAATGGTACAATTTTGATCAAATACAATTTTAAAAAACCTTTTTTTTGCATATTTTGTTTAATATGGTAGAAATAATCATTCTAAACAAGGTGTAATGTGATTTAGAAAAATAGCTGTATAATTCATATTTTATGCTTGAAACAAAAATATAAAATTTTTAGCTGGGTTACCTAAGCATTGCCTTTGCTTCAGTTTAGCCATTGTGTAAGAGGGGGTGCTGCCACTAATAAGCTACTCAAGGGGGCGGGTAAAAATATATTATGCGGTCGTTCGAGTTTTTTCGGACATCGCCTAGCTTTTGCGTAATACTAAATTTTCCTCTGTATTTACATAATAACGTATAAGTGATCGCGGGCGAGAAAAGGAACCTATCGTGCGGAAATCCTGTTACCAAGAAAACGGCGCTTGCAACTCCGTGTGTGTTTTGGCAACAGAGAATTAGTTGTCTTCTCACAAATTAATAAGAAAATCAACTACTAGTAATTAATAATTATTAAGAATCAACTATTAGTAATTACTAAACTAAAAATTTCTAAACTATTCTTCGATTATGTACTTGCAGTAATACTGTAGTGTAAAATAATACACAAACGCTGTTTATAACCCATCTATCTCCTACAAATACTGTTTTCCCTTTAAAAATTAAATATTCCAGTAACTACTTTCAAGATCTTATAATCCTTTGAATAATACCGCAATAATGTATTTGCTACCTGTTAATTTATTTAACCCCTAACTATCGGAATTGTACCTGAAAGTGAATTACCATACCCTTAAAGACACACTACATTCTATTCAAAACTGGAAGAAATTTGCTAATGCTCTAAGATTCTGAGAAGGATAACAGTTGTCCTTGCAAAGAAAAGAGTGCCATAGTCGGTTTGGACGGTAGTCACTTTTTAGGGTACAATAACTAAACTGCAAATTGTTATACAGTATGCGCCGCTTCTTAAAATCGTTCTAACACGGCGTTTTTCAGTCAATCAAGCGACGATATATTAAGCGGTCCTTGTATAAAATGTATGTTTCTGCGATTTAAAAGGAATTTATGAATCATAGTAGTTAATAGGTTAGGCAGTATGTATTTATGTTCGAACTCAAATTTTCCAAATTTAAGCAGATTCTTCGAATCAAGATTCTCCTGGAAATAAATGAAAGGGAAAAGATCCGTTATTCAGGGGCAACCACGTGGTTGCAGAATGGGTAGTTGAGTGCACAATTTCGTGTAGTGGAATTTATAGGTATAAAATTACGTAGGTTACGGTATGGTTAGGTATACATTCGACTACACGAAATTGTGCACTTAACTACCCATTAAGCAACTATGTGGTTGCCTTGGTTATAATCCTATATTCATTCAAAGCGGCACGTTCAAGTATTGTTGGCAAATGGAGATTCCCAACCCTAAGAATGACAGAGTAAAAAAACTGTTAGTAAATAAAAACGAAGTTTTGTATGTTATTAATTTTTTTGTTTAATGATGTAAAACCGACGCAGATAGAATTTGATTCTGATTCTGTGATTCCAATAAACGGAAAAATTTAATAAATAATAAACGGATAAAATTATTAATTATTATTAAAATATACTTTAATTATTAATAATTTTGATAGCAATAATATACAAAACAATAATATTACAAAAGAAAATAAAATATTTTTTCAATGTGTGCAGAAAAACAGGGAGATTAGTTAAAAAAGAAAAGCCCAGAAAAGACAATTTCTAAATTTACATATGACCATCTTTTAAAAAAAATAGTATCGACATCTGTTGAAGGGTAGAAATATTATGCTTTTGACAAGTAAATGTTTTTATAGCATTTTCAGTGCTAACCAAAATTTAGTACTCATGATTATAAATTTGTTGTAGGGGGCTTTCATTTCTGCCGTTAATTGCCTATGATCGACTTTAAGAGTGGACACCCGGTATTCCCTTGACGTACTTGATACCTTATTAAATAAAGACTTAAGGTGATGTTTCACTTTTTCCCATTTGCGTTTCATATTTACCCCATATCCAGGTTAAAAATGAAACGCAGTGTTTACCTCTTGATGACTACAAACATAATTTTATATAAATTGCTTTTATATACTACGACGACTATAGAAAGTTACACATTCTCCACAATCTAGTAACCGTGAAAACGATCAATTGCAAACAATCTCCAAACTGAACGGTAACGACTGCGAGGAAGGAGTTCTCAACAATCAGTAGTTCCATTAAAACTCCATAGATGTCACCACTTGCAATATTTATAATATTATTAATTATTTGAAATATTAAAAATGTTATTAAATTATATTTTGAATGGAAACCCATCTAGAAAAAATACCAACGTCAGAGCCGGGGAATTAAACTCCGGATTGCCCGTCTAGTAGCGAGAGCGTAACCATTGAGCTACCGAGACGCCTTTCATTGACTGGTTTATTTCTCATTATATAAAGTTACAAAGATTGTTATTCAATTAAAACGTAAAATTGATTAATTTTTTACATTATTATATAATTCTTAATGTAATATTATTTATTATTATTGCTAAATTACAATAAGAACATTGAAAACATTTATAATTTGCTACATAATGCGAGAATATGTTGACATTTTTAATAACCTTGAAACTGAATTGTGATTGTATAAAATTATTTTTTAGTACATACGTATGATTATTTAACTGTAAGTACTAAATAATAGATTGGCTGAAATTATACAGATTGTAAACGTATTATTACTATTGTCTTTACAAATTTAATGTTTACTTTTGTCATTTTTGAAATTCTAGATGTATCATGAGTGAATCCGATGATGGGAAATTGGGGTGTACACTTGTACACCTCCAAACATCGTGGAAGTGGCTCACATTACATCTCTTAATTTATTGCCAGATATTTCACGTAAAAAATATGAATGCGAGTATAAATTCTAGGTTAAAAAACTTTCTTAGCTGTTGATGGTTTATTACTTTCTTTGTTGTTGTAGATAAAGTAGTGTGTAACGCATGCAAAAATGCCAATTTCATACTCGTGTGATTGCAGCATTCGACTCCGTCTCATGCTGCAACATCTTCGCACTCGTGAGAAATTGGCACTTTTCTGCACTTGTAACACAATATACCATTATATGGGCTTATAGGTAAGGCTAAAAGTAATCTATTGATGTATAAGATTTTAAGAAAAGACAAAGTAAAATATCTTGGCGTATTATTCGACTCTCAATTCACTTTTAAGGAACACGTTTCATATATTATTTCTAAATTACGATATGCTCTCAGTAAATTTTATTTTATTAAACGTATTATTCCACATTACCTAAGAAGATCTCTATATTTTGCATTGGTACAATCAATTTTAAGTTATGGAAATATAATCTGGGGTGGGATTTATGAAAGCCATTTGCATTCTTTGGAAATACTACAAAATTCATTTCTACGATGTGTAAATCACACCAACGGTTTACATACAATGGAAACTTATAAAAGTTTAAGTATACCTACATTAAAACAGCTATACTGTATTAATGTCTGCAAATTTTTTAGGAGGCATTTAGCAACATTAAAACTTGAAAAATATGTAGACCAAAAACAAAAAGAGAAATATAAAATACCGTTTTGTCATAAAACAAATACACAAAGAATGTTCACTTTTTTATCAATAAAAATAATCAACTCCCTCCCTGATATTTTAAAATTATTACCTAAAACAAAGTTTTGTAAAAAAATAAAAGAATATTTCTTGAATCAAAACATATGTGAAACTTTGTTAATGAGACCCTGTTATATTCCAATTTTGTAATTTCTTAATATAAGTTGTTATTAATTTTTACATTCATTTATATTTTTAAATCATCTACACACTAGATTGATTATCTTTGTAGATGGTCTAGTAAATATCCAACTACATACCATATGAACCTACATACCATATTAGTATAAAAAAAAATACAAATTATATATATTTTTTCTATTAATTTACGTAGTTGTAAAAACCCATTAATTATTATTATTATTATTATAAAAACGAAGACTTTTTTAGTTTTAAGGTAGTTTAAAATTAAAAGTTTTATTTTTCGTTTCATATTTACCCCGGTTGACCCTATTCAAGAAAAATATTCATCTTGGTAATCAAACTACAATTAAGTTACTAATCTATTTTATATTAATTCCATTATTTAAGAAAAAAAAATCATAAACATTCAAACACATTATGGTATTTTTACTTTCTGTTTTTGTTTCTTTATGGTTCGTTCTTTAGCTTTTTCATATAAAGGGACAAGTTTGCCTTCTCTAGCCAGAAGCTTTAGTATTTCAACAATTAACGGTAAGTAGTTGTGTTTTCTTCTTATATTTTCAATTTGATACTGTTTTTGTTTATTTTCTTCTTCTTCGACTAACAACTTTAGTCTCGCCAACTCTGTCTGTTGAGCATCCGTTTCCATACCACTATCTTCAATTTGTTTCTGAAGTAATTGGATTTGTCTTTCATATAACATTTTTTTATCAGATACTACAGCCATTAAATTAAAATGAATCTCTCCTTCACTATATCTGAAAAAAGGGTGTACATAAAATCATCAAACTATTATAAACTAATTGATACTCACTTCTGTATTCGTTTAGTAATAATTGGCCTAGCAACATCAGTCCATTCGGTATCTGCTGGTACAGGGCCTAAATCAATCGGACCAGATTTCAAACCATCCAATTCATATAATCGCCCATCAAGTGGAATATAACCCACAAAATGAAAGACATCATCGTTTTTAGAAGCCATTGAATTATCAAACTCAAATAGAGTTTGGCGGGCAAACGAATTGTGAACTGCTCTTATAACTGGTGAATTACTAATAGTTAGGCCTTTCATATTAGCATCAAATCCCTGACAGAAATCTCGAAGCTCTGATAAGGTTGAGCCTAATTTCAGATCGGGATGTTTACAGTTTAAAAGAATACTTAAGATCGCTTGAGTAGCACAAGCATTTTCGATAACTTGTTTTGCAAAAAAGATTTTATCCAATCGACTATCTTGAACTATTGATCCTGTACATTCATCATCTTTTGCCCATTTAAATAAAAATATAAGTCCATGAATAGGCCTAAAAAATTACATATCACAGTTACAAAAAATTATTAGAACGATAACGCATAGTTTGCGATGTGCATTTAAGTCTTATAAGTGCAAATAGTAAACTTAAAACTAGACTATCTAGGCATTCTTACTTTAAATTTTCGAATTGTTCACCATCTAAGCTCCATAATTCCTCAACTTGCACTCCTTTTACACCTAAAAGTTTTTCTTTTATAAGTGGATTGTAAAACAGATATTTTTATTGTTTTTACCAAATTCTTTAATTAGTTCGGTGAAAATTCCTGGATCACTTTCAATTAAACACCAATTTCCTGCAGCTTCAGTCATTTTACTTTGTTTCAGATAAAGGCAGTCTTTAATAAATGCGTTAAAGTAATGACTTCGAAAATCTTCTTAATCCTAACCTAAAACACAACAAGAAGAGGTACCGACAAAAAAACTTGACGAGAAGCGCAACCAAGGTCATCAAAGTATCGCTAGTAGTTAGCCAGCCTGTAATATTAGTGATTTTGTACAGGGTGTATATTATTTTCTTTTAGTAGGGGGTATGCAACTTGGGCCTTTGGTAAGAATAAGTCAAGTCTGAATCAGAGATATAGAGAAGGGAGAATAAGTGTAAATATGCGCGAACGTGCTAAAGTCCACCATTTTGACCCACGAAGTAGCGGTAAATTCAAATTAAAATCAAGGTAGTCTAAAACATTAACTAATTTCAATTTTTTCAGTTTGTCATTTACCATTTCTTATATTGATAATAAATATCTATTCTCGAACTTCTCATTTTATTACTTATTAATTTAAAAAATAAGTGATATATCCACAAAAAATATACAATAAATTTTGAAAGAATTACTGCTAGAAATTATTGCTCCTGCTAAGTTCTCTTGCAAATTATTCTTAATTTTCAGGAGTAGTCCTCAGTGGTTAATTTTTTTTGAGTAAAATAGGTACTTACACATAAATAAAACACAAAAAAAATATCAATTGTATTTGCATAATTTATGACTAAATAAAACAGAGAAATTCGTTGGAACTTTTATTTATTTACTTAGACTAGGGTGCAGACAGAAAAAACCCAAAACATCGCATTGGGTGTACACAAAATCTAATACGTCTATGGGCTGCGACATTTACCCTTCTTATTAACATTATTATAACGTCACTTCAAAGCTGAAAATGACGTAATGACTGAACAATAATCGACGTTAAAATGACGTCACTGCTTACTGGGGAGGTACAGCTAGTGTCTTAAAGGATGTAAGTGCAATGGAGAGACTTGTTACACGTGTATCTTACAACGTTTTATTTACGATCATTGTATGTGATATTGTTTTTTTATCTGTGACGTATGTCATGTACATATTGCTATGGTATATTATATTTTAATGTTTAAATAAACATCACATTAAATTTTATGGTGATATGCGCTGTACTAGTATACACCTTACAACACTTGACCAACAATTTACTTCACTTATGTTTAGTGTAGCAAGGCAAACTGAAACGTTGTACAGAAACAAACACCACTTACCTTTGTGATGAAAAGAAAATTAGCTCCGGCTATGATTTTAAAATCCAAAGACAAGCTCAAGAAAATTACATGAGAAAATTTCAGGCGGGTCGCTCTTTGACAAAAAATAAAATATTGTTCAACTTTTACCTGCGAAATTCTATTAATGGATACAAAACAAGAAAAATACACAAATGAATGAATCTTTTAAACATTTAAATATTTTATTAACAAACACATGGAAAAAAATGAAAAGATAAACGAAAACAAAAAAAACCTTATTATCTAAAATGGATTCATTTAATTAATGGTGCCAATTTGATTTAACAAAATAAGAATCAAAAGACAGTGTTAATGTTATTTGTCTTGCTTGGTTTTTATTTGATCAATCCCACAATCTTAAATTATAATAAAATAAAAAAAAGGAAACGAAATAAAACAAAGTTAAATTTTGAAAATAAATTGTTAAATTCAAAAATTTTGCACCATTCTTGGATTATTGCACACACTATTATTATTTGTCAGTTTTCTGTAAATTTACCTGGTTATTTGTAGCATTGGTGAACACGCATATCCATAATTGTTCTTGTAGCTCTTCTTTTGTAATTTATTACAACTATTAAATATTGAACAATTTACCTCCAATACGTGAGTACATACATCAATTGTCTATTTTTCAAAAATTCTTACTACATCCAGTTATAAAATTTGCTTTCATCCAGAAATAAAGTTATAAAACGTTTTCAAAAAAAATTTTCTTCTGATAAATAAATAGTCCAAACACCAAATTAACACTTCACTTTACCTTTTTATTTAAATCACTTTAATTGTTCAATGTTATTTTCATTAATAAACACTTTTTTAAAAAATTAATTCAATTTGTATGACATTTGTCATAACCTCACTTTTTTGACATCTCATTGACGTAAAATCTGCCACACATAATCCAACATGGCTTCTGCTTTATATGAAAATCAACAAGCAAGTAACCAGATTTTCAATCTGCTTTTATGTTTTCTTGTGAAACAAATGACGATCGTCATTTCTCCACCAACAAAAATTTGGTAAGTAACTAGAAACAATTGAATATCTAACCTAATAAGAACTACATAACCAAAATGTTGTTAAGAAATTAAATTAAATGTTTAAACAAATTACATAATCGGAAAGAGGATAATTTTCCCTACATTTTGGTATATTGCATGTCTAAAACAAAGCAAATTTTACTCCAGGGTTCAATGGCAACCATCTTGAATTTCCTGACAATACATGGTTTTATAAAATTATAGATAATTACATTTTCACACCTTATTCCCTCCTTTTTTTAATAATTAACTGAATCCACATATTCCATCACACAATATTTACAACAATTTTGGCACCAACATTTTAAATATTAACAGAATTTTATCATATTACCAGGTAAGGTTGAATCGATACAAATTATAAACTTCAACAGGCTAAACCTTCTTTATATAGAGCTGCCCACTTGAAACTTCTATTGCTTTAGGTGCTTTAGAATCTAATTAGAATATTGCAGAAAAACATTTTGGCTACAAGTTCAAAGATTAATGAAAATTATGCAATTATGCTGAAATTTGTTGCATCGTTAAACCAACATGGGGTTTGCTTGAAATTTAAGAATAAAAACTGTAAGTAATATTGTGGTGATTACTTGCATACACCTTTCCAATTATGCCTTTTATAATTTCCAGGTGAAAATACACCTTACGATGGCTTCAAATATGAAAAACCAAGTCAACCGATCGAACGATATGCAAATCGTAACTTGTCAATAATTTCTTAATTTTAAGTGAAAAATCCTTTTAAGATCTACTTCTTATTATTATCAAGTGATGTAAAGTGTATCCTTTACCTATTAAGCAACAATTAATTTATTTTTTATAATATTTGGGCAAGTTCAATCTAAACCCCTAAATTTATAGGCAACCCAAATGACACACCTAATTACCAGTGCTGAGAATCACAGCAATATATTCATGTGCTTAGATTTTTATGTGCTGTGTTGTTTAGTAACCAATTTGTAAAATATTCATAAATCATTTATCATATAGGTACATATCTTGTTGACATCAGCACTTTATAACACTAACTCAATAACTTTTTGCACGAAAATCAGTTTGTATGATCGTAGATAAAATGTACATTGTGGCTAATTTTCTTAAGTTACTAATGTGCAATACATTTTATCTAACACCTCTTTTTATTCAAATAATAATCATTTCAATTTAACAATTCATCTGACAAATTAATTTTTGTATTTACCAAAAAGCATTATAATTGCATGGAATTTATGGACGAGAATTCTCTTAGTGACTTTTTAAATAGGTATTGTCTTTCTAGTGAGTAATATATCACAGTACTTATACAAAATCACCATAGCAATATTGTTATTATTAGGTGTTGGATAATAATTATTTACATTGCGAAATGCGTTAGTAAACTTTTCTGCCTAAGAGACACTTTAAGGGCCAAGGAGGACAACCGATGTCCGTAAAGATCTTACTGGCGTACTTTTTGGATAAATCGAACATACTAAACTCTCCTGCTAACCTGTGGTCGGAATAACTACTCAATGTTCAAATTAACGATGTCCGTAAATAAGAATATGGGTGTATCTAAGTTTGAATGTTTAAAGGCTTTTATCAAGAGAAAAAATTATCAATATCAACCCCGACCATGGCAGGTATTTTCGAAAGACGATTTATTTGATGAAGAAAGTGGTAGCAATTTTTGGGGTGGCTGGAGCATGTAGATGTGGGGAACTATATAATTTGAAACTGCAGGATGTAGACTATAAGAATAACGTCATAGTGGTTGAAATACTTTTAACAAAAAACAATGTGCTTAGAAAATTCCTAATAATAAATGGGGAAGATCAAAAAGATTGGACATTGGTTAATCGTTATATTCAACTTCGACCTAAAAGTACACAGGATTCCTTCTTCTATCGTTATGAACATGACAAATACGTGAACCAAGTAGTAGGTAAGTACACATTCAAGATTCCTTTAGAATCTAATTGCTCTAGTTTATTTACTTTTCTGTAATTCATTACTATACGCCATTCTTGGTTACTACTTGCATCTAATTTTTTTGGGACTATTCAGATAGGAGAATTCCAGAGAGACCGTGATGATTCCATGTTCAACTTTGGTTTTTACTTCAACTTTGTGTTTGTGGAGATAACAATACGATTTTGTGTAGATGGGTATTTCGTCAGTTTGTATTGATTTCATGTTTTATCTTATTAGTAAACGTCAATTTATCATTAGTATTATGAAAGTTTCTTTATATTCTACTAAAACGCTTTTTAAACGAAAGTTTTGTTCTGAGTTTAGATAGTCTGTACCTCTGTACGAATAAGAGAAAAGTCAAAACCTGAACCTTTTGTAGTGACTGTTTTGAAAGGAATAGTTATTTGTATCTTTTAAGATTAAGTTGCGCACCATTGAAGATCAGGGACTACTATCTGTAAATTTAAATTTATATTTTTGTTAAGCACAGATAATAAGTTATAGTTAAAATTAAATATAAAATTTAAACAAGACAAAGTACAGCCCTATACATTTTTTCTTAAAACGTATGGGACATACGTTAAATCGATTGATCAGTTGACTTGCACTAGCACTTATTTATCTCGCCGACCGGACCGACAACGTCCTTACTCATCGGTGAAACTTAAGTAGAAACTAATCGCCAGCTTTAAGGCGTTTTACATAAGTGTTTTTAACACAGCTGTGGAATGTGGTAAATTATAAGAAAATGTATTTAGAGTTAACTGTTTTTTTAGTCATAATTTCATATAGCAGTTAATTAAAAAGAAATTTAAATTTTGCACCTGTTAAGGCATACTCTATACAAGCTGAATTGTTTGATAAAATTAAATGTTTAATTCTTAGAATATAAAACTTTGGGAAGGAACATAATCATCTATCACATACGACCTGGATGGGGTCTCAATATGGCGGAGTAGGTGTTTCCGGTTTTGTAATGAGATACTTCTATTGGTTGTTCTTACTGTCTCAAAATGCGCACATAAACTACATAACCTCAATTTTAAAATATAGTATTTTGAAATTAATCTTAAAATATAAATTTTATATTTTAGATTTTAAACAAACGAATAAATACTTACTTTATGAAATGTAATTCCCTTCTTTGTATTTGTCGGAGTTTAAGAGAAAAGCAGATATTGGTTGTGTCTAATGGCGGCCAGTTTGACGTCATATCCGTCTCTTTTAAAGCTCATTGCGCCGGGTAGTTACGCTCCTTTCTACAGTTTTATATTCTAAAGTTTAATTAGTTTTTTAACTTTATGAAAAACCCACCTAATAGCATGTCGATATTGGCCGATAAAAATGAAGAAGAGAACAAAATATTTTTATACTTTTAACACAAGTATATGTGCCGTATTCGCATCCAACTATTAAATTAACAGCATGTTTAATTACCATGGTGACCAATTCTAATCTTTTCCCGCCTATTAGAATTAGATAGAACTATCTCTGTTCTTGTTGATTTTACTCACAACTTTAGTTAGAGACCCCTTTAATAATGGCTTGTAATACGGCCTTATGTCTTTAAATTTAAATTGATAAAATCTACAAGAAGAAATATATTAAAAATGTAAAAAGTTAATAACGCGTAAACATACAAATGATTATTAACATAACATCAAATACTTAACACATTAATAACATAAAATAAAAATGACAACAGAAAAAAATTACAGTTTTTGAAATTAATGATACACACTCGGAGAAAAACAAAACGTCAAATTATCAACTATAATAATAATAATTATTATTATTATTATATTATCAATAATAATACGTGAACTTGAACAAGTGACAGTACTAAGGTCTAGCACGCACTATGATAAGCCATTCAACAACAGTTCGGTCGTAGGATCGGTAAGTAGGATTTGAGGACGTTAATAAGCTAAATTGATTTTTGCCCGAATTCAGCGCGCATATGATCATGGGTAGGAAAGTCTTATGATCAAGGCCGTGCAAATGAGTTGCGCGGGAATTACAAATTATGGTTCATGACTAGACATACGAGATGGCGATGTTGCTTCTACTGTCGATAAAAAAGGTGGTAGAAATCTATTGCATCTTTAAAAATTGCTGACCGCGAAAAACCTTGTGGTTGACAATGTCACATTTTTATTAGTTTGCTATTTAGATTTTATGAATTGCGTGTATATTTGTAAAATTTCTATTTGTGACTAAAAAGTTTTATTTAAAAAAGGAATAGAAGTGTTCTCGCATCAAAGAAAAGTAATTTGTAGTTATTGGTTTATTATGAGATTTCTCTACAATCCCCTAAGACACTATAAACAGATGGACTTTTACAAATCTTATAATTGTGTTATAACCTAGAGAAAGGGTTTCTTAATTACTTTTGTGCATTTAAACTTGAAAGCGTAGATGATATTTGAAAAATATAGTGTTAGCCATAATGTTATAATGTAATTGTTCCGCCTTCATGTATATAAAATAATTCAAAATCACGCGATCCAAGAGAACGTTAGTCATTACAAATTTTGAGGGTAAAAAACACGACAAGTCAAACCTAATAAAAACCCTCGATATCACCGAGTATAGCAAAAAGTACGTTGATCATGGACATATCTCTTTGAACATTTGCCTGCGAATCTCGACGGCGCAAGAATACTTTATGTGACGGCAATTTATGGTATTTTAATTCAGGAATGGTTGTCCAATTGTTGTAGCCTCCGCCAACTTACATTGACAAAATCGTTTGGAGCTGCAACCTACTTTAAACGAATTTGAAGTGTCCCTTTTTATGGTAAACGCTTTTTTGGTAAGTCGGCCATTGCTTATGCGCGATCAGAAGTTCGTAATTACCAAATTGTATTATTGTAGCAATTTGCATTATCATCCCACCTATTTGAGACTATATTGGAAGATCCTTCGCCAATCACTTTATTAATTATTATTTGCATTGTATCTAATTCAATACATATTTTATAAGTACATGGTGTCTTTTGTTCCGATTGACATTCTATTTTAAGTACAAACAAGAATACAGTCCTTTATTATTTGTAGTATTATTTGCGTATCTACGTCCAGCAAGGATATTAGGTGTGAAGCCATATCTTTAATGTAGGTATGTAACTTGCCACCCCTATGTCGGTTCAGTAATAGGTAAGGTAATCTTAAATAAAACTACTTATTGTGTCAATCATAGTAATTTATTAACATATTAAATGCAGTTTTCTGTTTTGTACTATTATATTCCTTGTAAAATTTAAATTTATTTTATTAAAAGGAAAATGCCAATATATTATATTGGCATTTTTATTTTAATAAAATAAATTTATATTTTGCAAGGAATATTACAGCATAAAACAGAAAACTGCATTTAAAATTAATGTAGTTCGTGACTAGACCCACGAGATGGCGTAGTTCATTTGAACGAAATAGAGCCACTGCATCTAGTTACCTAGGCCAGCTGGTCGACCAGCAAATCCACGTTTACTTTAAAAGGTTTTTCTTATTCTGAAAGATCAAACCTCTAATATGGCAAACACGTAAAACGTGGTTTTAATTTGCCCATTATTCAAAATCACCCTTCTCTGCCCCAATATGGCGACGATTTGCGTTACTCTGATCGACCAGCTGGCCTAGGTGACTAGATGCAGTGACTCTAGAACGAAAATATATACAGTGACTTTCTTATCTATAAGTATATTTTATCTATGGTTTTATATAAACTGAACGAGAATTTGAAGGCATATCCTAGAAAGTTGGGTTTCATAGATTATGCGACATAAGTTTTGACGAATTTTTAAAAAATTACATTTAGTCCAGGCGATAGGGTAAAAAAAGTCACAAGACTTGATAACAGCAATTTTTTTACTTAGCATGTAGGGGGTGTGTGGTGAGTCTACATTCAAGTTTTCGTATTAATCGGAGGCTGCGAAATGTCCGCCATCTTGGAAAAGAAGGTTAAAGTGTTTTTCAATTTATCTCGTTAACCGTAGGTCTGAGGAAAGAAGTAATTCATAACGTTTTTGTCGGAAATTCGATTCTCTACAACTTCCTCAAATACACTTCTTTGAGAAATGTTTGTAATAAAAAAGTTATAAACAAATAACCGTAAAAATTTGGGGTTGCAAATTTTTGGGGTGAAATAACTATTGCATTTTTGATCGTACGAGCAAAACTGTTCTTACCTTTCTTGTAGACAACTTAAAAACGAACAACCTAGTACTCTCACTTTTTTGGTTCCGTTCTTTGGTATAGTGGAAGGCAGCGGTCGAATGGAGGTAAGTCGAAAACGAGGCAGTAAGCGCGTATAATGTTCTCCTACTGATAAGTTATTTATCTCCTTAATCGTACGTCTGAGTAAAAAAATTGTCACCACCATTTTTGTCGGCAATACGATTCTTTATAACTTCCTCAATACACTTCTTTGTGAAATATTTGTAATAAAAAAGTTATAAACAAATAACTGTAAAAATTTAGGGACTGCAAATTTTTGGGGTGAAATAACTATTTCATATTTGGTCGTACGAGCAAAGTTGTTCCGACCTTTCTTGTAGACAATTTAAACACGAACATTTTACTGTACTCACTTTTTTGGTTCCGTTCTTTGGTATAGTGGAAGGCAACGGTTGAAAGCATATAATACCGAATTTGTTGAATATATATGCATTCTATACGCAATTAAACAATGATTCGATAATAATTACATAGAATGTATTAGTAGGTGTACTTCTCTAGCGATTCGGATTTTGGTCGATGGGTGGGAGAATGGCCCGGTGCCTTTAACTACTCGAGGCGAACTGTACAGGCGCACGAAAGTCGTAGAATACAGCATGAGCCATACACTCAGGTCAGTCCCATGGGCCAGTCGATTTTATCTAGTCTAGTCGAAAGCCTTTAAGATGAGCGTCTGTTTCTTGTGCAAAACATCTTTACGTGAAGGTGAAGTTGTGGAGGAGTAAAATGTTTGCTCCAAAGAAGCATTGAAAGAGGAGATGAGGAGCACGAAGAATTTCTAAAAGAAGTACTGACCTGAGTTGATGGCAATCATGCTGTATTTTACGACTTTCGTGCCCATATGTAGTTGGCCTCGAGCGGTTAAAGGCACCGTAAGTTGTAAAGAATCGTATTGCCGACAAAAATGGTGGGACAACTTTTTTACTCAGACGTACGATTAAGGAGATAAATAACTTACCAGTAGAAGAACATTATACGCGCTTACTGTCTCGTTTTCGACTTACCTCCATTCGACCGCTGCCTTCCACTATACCAAAGAACAGAACCAAAAATAGATAGTGAGATAGTGAGTGCACTAGGTTGTTCGTTTTTAAATTGTCTACAAGAAAGGTAAGAACAGGGAACTATAACCGGTTGGAAGCTTTTCTGAAACAAACTTCAAAAGGGTATATTCCGAAAAAGTGGAAGACTTTAACACGCGAAGATGTTTAAAATTTTTTAAAGATGCTTCTAACGACACTTATCTTCTGGAAAAGGTATAAACAAGCTGCTAGACTTTCGTATTTAAGTTTCCATTGAATTATGTACGTTGTACATAGGTTGTATTGGTGATGGGCATTTTGGGAGGATTAAGAAGAGACGAGCTGGTCAAGTTAACTATAGATGATGTACATGACAGAGGAGCAGTTGTGGTGGTACAAATTCAAGAGACAAAAACTGGGACACCAAAAAGTTTTACCATTGTGGAAGAGAATGAGATGAATGCCCTGGAATTGTACAGAAAATATGCAGCTTTGCGTCTAAAAGGACTTAAAGAACGACGCTTTTTCTTGTGTTACAGAAATGGGCGATGCACGGCCCAACCCGTTGGAAAAAACATATTTGGGGGCATACCTTCGAAAGTCGCAAAATACTTTGGTTATGCCGACGCCAAAGAGTATACCGGACATTGTTTGCGCCGTACATCGGCAACTCTGTTGGTAAGTGCTGGGGCTGACATGTTGACATTGAAGGGACATGGAAAATGGAAGAGCGACACAGTTGCATCAGGATATATCGAAGATAGTATCGCATCTAAAAACAAAATTTCGCGGATGTTAGCTCAGGGCGACAAAACAGACGGAGAATTCTCGAAATTTGAAGTAAATATGTCGTCAATTAGAAAAAACGTGATGGAGTCCGGAAATTGCTCGCTTGGAGGTGATATTAAACTTAGTGGATCGTTTTCTAATTGCGTTTTTAATTTCAAAGATTCCAAATGAAACTAAAATTGTATCTGTTTAGCATATTACTTCGATTATTAAAATATTTTATAAATCTAATGTATCTTTCATTTTTGTAAATGTAATTCTACAAACAAGCGGGCGTTATGATTACGCCCGCTTATTATGCCCTAGGGCGTAATGAAGTCGTTTATATAGCTCGTATCACAGGCATAAACAATAAATTATATAAAAGTGAAAAATAATAGTTATTTATGTATTAAGGGCATAATGAAACTTTTATGGCCAGAAGCGTTATTTCTATCCCGAGGCGTTAGCCGAGGGCTAGGAAAAGTCTGTAGGGCCATAAAAGCAAGTTATGCCCGCTGTACATACACTATTTTATGCACAGATTAAGTTTTTATGTCAAATCGATTATTTTGTAAGAATATAATTAAATGAGTACGTAGGTATATCAAGCCGCTGTGCGTATACTTATGTGCTTATACGAAGTACGTTACTATAGTTACTATTTCAAAATATTTAATTTCAGCTTATTTTCATTGGTGAGAAGTTTACAAATTATATTAAGAACCAATCAAGTTCTACAAAAAAACTTCTGACATTTAATTGACGTTTCATTTTTGCCCGTCTGACCATAACGAGGCCCTTGGGCCATAAAAAGACGTTTATGTTTAGCTGAATCTTGCAATAATAGTCTAATTATAATGCATCTGTGCATAATAGCTATTTAAGTATTAAGGGCGGTAGGTACGCTTTACCAGTCGAGACTAATAGTGTGGAGACCGACGCGTAGCGGAACAGAAAAGTTTGGCGTTAAAACGGTTGCTGGAACGTAAAACCGAACGCAGCTAATGTAGGACTTTATAGACAAGCCCAGTTTATGGCCGAGCGAGCGAAGCGAGCAAGGTCTATAAAAAGGTCCGATTATGTAAGAGTTGCATACAAAGCTTTATGTTCGATCCCTAAGGGGTCTATTCTGTAACTAACCGTTCACGAATGGCGCCGTTCATGAACGGCGATCGTTAGCGACTTCCTCAGCGGCAACTTCAACGAGAATCGACAGATAGGTTATTCTGTAACACCAACCGTTGAGCTATGCGCACTCTCAACGACTGTCTAACGTTTTCTAAAAAGGTAATACATCTTTGCCGTTGATATAGAAACAGTTTCACTGTTTTAAGATACATTGCGCATGTCATATTCATTATTTTTGGAGAAGGTGCCAATTTTGTAAAAATGTCTTAGTTTTTAATTTATTTTAAAATAGTTGAGAAGATTATATGGAGGATAGGAAAACGTCTAATCAAAAAAACACAAGGCAAAAATACGTTGTTCTTGGTGGAATATTATTAATAATAGTGAAATTATCAGTCTTTTTCTTTATTTGAATTGGTTTTTATGAAATAAATTAATTACAATTAATATTTATTTATTAATTATTTATTTAATGTGTTGTTTCACTTTTCAGGGGTTTAACATTAACATAATAACATAAAGTGGTTGTATTAAGATCCGCCGTATGTTAAAGTTGATGTAACCCTGACGGAGATCCAATAAACTATCCAATCGAAATATTTTTATAGTTTTAACTAAACTTACTAACTTTAATATCTTCGGCAAGTTTAATAGGTAAATACTTTTTACTAATTCTCAATTACTTCAAGAATTTAAAAATATGAGTACAATTATTTTTATTTTTATAGAACTAGATTCAAATGTACTAAGAAAATTTTACAAATAATTTCATGAAAATGTTTAAAATACCCCAACAATAGTAAAATTATCAACCTGCAATAGTAAATCTTTCTTTTCCCATTTCATTGAGAAATATTCTATCATTATTATTATAAGATTCTTAAAAGATTATTTTTAACAGGTAATAATCCTTTTGTAATCTTTATTACAGGTGGTTTCCACCTGATCTAAGACTGAAATAACAATTTATTCAAAGTATGTAATTGCTACTATTCCTAAGCGGCTATTAATAATTATTATTGATTCCTCTCTACCAAGTTTTTGAGGTTAGATTAATTAGCGTAATATACATATTCCTTCTAATTCATTTACAAATGGATTAAATAAATTACTTTCCAGTTTCGCATACTGTGATATAATTAATACAATAATTTCACATATAAAATTTCTTTTATAATTATAAAAATAAACACGAACGTTGGCTAACGTCGACTAATCTGCTACCGTTCGTGAAAGGTTCATCTTCGAAGGGTGCGCAGTTCACTAACGAGTGCATAACGGTGGTTGTTTGCTTACAGAATAACTTTAGAGCGAAAAACCTTTCAAACAACGATAACCGCTCGTGAACGGTTAGCTCAATGCTTACAGAATAGACCCCTTTAAAATTGGCTAATTATCAAAAAAAAAACCAGTTTATAAATTTGACATCTATTCTTGACAGAAGAAAATTTGACATGTAATATACAGTTGCCATACTTTATTTTACTACTACCACTTACGAGTACAATAATAAGCCAGTTTACTGTCCCAAAACAATACAATAAACAGTACTTTCTAATGCAATCGGACATAAGAAATATTTATGTAGTTAACTACCTATAAAAATATATTTTTTTCACTACTAGCTTTAAAACATACTATTATCTAGTCTGTTGTCACCTTGTGAAGTTAGTTTTCTTG
This sequence comes from Agrypnus murinus, assembly GCA_929113105.1. NCBI lineage: Eukaryota > Metazoa > Arthropoda > Insecta > Coleoptera > Elateridae > Agrypnus > Agrypnus murinus. The sequence goes on along the minus strand of OV816031.1, from coordinate 69,159,951 downwards.
CCTAGTGGTAAATAATTTTTTATTATTGACTACTAGTCAATAATCCAGATTTTAGTGTAACACGGGGCAAAAATACATCCCATTATACACTGGCATCCAGGAAAAAATCCGTGATCGCGATAGTACGTTTTTTATGTGAGAAGAATAAAAGGAATAAAAGTACTAGTAGTGAAAAAAATAATATATACACCACGGTTGTGAAGTGTTTTCTAGAGCCTCTCATCTTATATCCCTCGATGCTGCGCATCTCGGGATCTAATAATGCTCGGCTCTAGAAAAAACTCTTCACAACCTTGGTATATAATACGGGGGACTCAACTGAGGAGACGAATCGGCAATGGGCGTTCCAAACATTTGCGTACCCAATGGCCTGTATTTTAAAAAATTTTCGTTAGAGGGCGCTTCGGTCCTTGACAACGCTCAGACCACGCTGGCCATTGTTGACAGTTCGCTGGAGTGCCATATGGGTCGCAATGTTTCATAAAAATTAGCCAGATTTGCGATAAAATTTGCGATAAATCGCATAATCTGTCAACACTGTCAGCGTTGTCCAGAATCGTAGCGCCATCTAGAAGTAACGTTCAAACTTGAATTAACGTTCAAGGTCGGGGACGCTTTATTTGACTCGTTTCGTCTCCTCAGTTGAGTCCCCCGTAGTATATAATATACTATTAAAGCCTGACTCACACGTTGTTAAAAACGCAAAAATCACTCTCAAGCCTTGTCCTAGATTTATTTAAAATCAGCATACGCCAGTTGACTTTAAAATTTTGTAGCTGTACAGCGCCATCTATTGGCGCGTCTCAATAGTGATCCGTTTATTTCGACTCAAACCATATAATAAACAAAACAAAAATTATTCTCTTTTTAGAACCTTTAGGTTTCAACTATTTGTAGTAGAATTTGGTAGAAAGTTGGTAGTACTTTATCACTAGATTATCGGATATTGTTGTGGTCTGTTTGTACTTTATTAATCAATACATAAGAAATTTAAATTTCTAATATTTACAAATTAATTTCTGCTCTAAAACTATGGCAGAGCTTCAAAATACGTTACCCCCAGGTTGGGATCGTCAACTTGATAAAAAATCAGGACGATAGTAAGTAATACCTACTGCTCCGATATTTGTATATTTCACTATTGATATTGTTTACAAATTATAGCCCTAAATTTGCATTATTACAGCTATTATATTAATCATTACACAAAGACTACATCCTGGGAAGATCCAAGGCATAATAAACATCGTCATCCAACTGGTTCTTCCTCTGTGACAACAGACAACGTTTACATTCCATTACAGGTAAATAATTAATATATGGAAGGTTATTATTAACATGTTGCTTTATTCGGAACATTATAATTGATATGAACTGATTAAGTTTCATCATTCATGTCTGAATGAAGCAAATTCGTACAAGATTTACTAATGCGTTTTTATATTAGGAACTAACTATTACTAATATATACATGCTATTTACTAACTGTCTTTATTCTTTTTAACTTAACAACCTCTTACGTGTGTGCTGTTTTGGATTCATATGTACATACACAGCATGGCTCACCAGAATTTCGAAGAAATTATGTATATCCCAGTCAGAACACCCCAATACCTGCGTTTCAAATACCAGCTCATTGTAGCCCAAAAACTGTACCCCTGCAGGTATTTCTTTTTGTGAATTATGAGTTGAAGAAATAAAACAGGAAATTTTAGTGATTTATATTTAGAGCATGACTGGATTGAATAAATGTATTTTAAAATTTACTTTGTTTAAAAAGAAAATCAGAAGTAGAAAGGTATTGAATCAATAACAAAACTTTTTATTTTAAACAATTTTTTTAAATCTGTTTTTGCTATCTTGAAAAATAAATTATATGAATATGTAGCGACAGCTTGGTAAGATTAATTGGAGAACAAGGTTAGAAGTTGACCCCTGTATAATGGATCATGTGAATTTTTAATAAGTAGATGTATTTTATTAATTGTACTTATTTTTCATTTATAGGTCATTCTCTAAAACAGGGACAAACTGTCATATTACAATTTTCTTTTTTTATACTAGTGGCCTTAATGTTCTTAATGTGCGGCGCAGGGGGCGCAACCCTCTGAAGGGCGTTGCTTTCATGAAATTTTATTTCGTTGGGAATAGTAATTTTAAAACAATAACATTAGAGGTAAAAAAACATTCTATGGACTATTCTAAGTCAATACATTATTATTAATTATTACATATTTTATTTTAACAAAAGTTACCTACGTATAACTGTATACACAGTCAGAGTTTAAAAAGTATCAAATAATGGCTGTAACTTTTTAATTTGAGGAGTTACGAACAAATGTTAAACACAAAAGTTTTTTCGTTTATCTCGATGGATATTGTGGCAAGTTTTGTTTGTTCGTATCTTGTTTTGTTTGTTCGTATCTTGTTTTGTTTTGTTACTATAGCAACCAACTTCATTTTTTCAAATTACATCTGTATGTTATGTTTTCTTTGCATTTTTGAAAAGTGCTTATGCTTCTCTATTTAGTAATGCTATTTTATCATAATGAAAAAGTTAAAATTATAAATAAATATTTTAGAGGAAAAACGAGAAAAAATCTTAATAAACAGAACTGGCATGTAACGAAATTAATCTACTAAAGTCTGTGTCACGAACAGATAGAGTAATTATTTAAAATGGGTGGAGCTCCGTGACAGAAACCTGTTTCACACTGTAAGGACATTTTATTTAATTATTGCGTTAATAGATGTCACTTTCAGGATTATTTTAATTAAAAAAAATTTACATTAATCTATTTAGCATTTATTATTACAACGCTGAATAGATATTGACTGCATAATTTGTAACTAAAATTATGATATTTATTAAATAATCAACTTGGGGCTGAATAATATGATGAATGAACCTAACCTTACTTTGGCATCTTGTAGTATTTATTAAATACGAGTTTAATTATTCTGTATTTAATTTGTAATAAATACATCCAGGATTTATTGTAATAAATAGCGAACGTCTTAATTATAAACAAATTGAATTAGGATGGTTCTGCATTAAACATGCAATACTATAAACTGCAACTACTAGGCTCGAACACGCAATTTTTTGCAAAAATTTACCTAGACTAATTCTGCATTAGACTGACGATATAGGTATAAATAAATAACAAAAGCAAAGAACCCATTTATTAATCCATTAAATCTTATAATTCTGTTAAAAATACAGCACAATGAACACAAAACAATAATATCTTTTTTCGAAAACTGTCATCAAATGTTGACATTTTTGTTAAATTCTCAGTGAGCAAACTAAGGTTTTTTTGTCACCTAGCTGCGAACTACATTTACGTTCTAGAACGTAAAAGACTTTGGCGTTCTAGAACGTAAAAGAAACGTCAAAAAATTTGTCATTTTTTGGTAACTTGTTTGTGGTGATTTTATTAATTAAATAACATACATATTGGTTTTTTATTAAGTAATTTAAAATTTCAATGTATAACACTCCTAATAGGTAACTACTACAAACATGACGATTATAATTATTTATGTTGTACCACATGTAAATTGATAGTGCCAATGTTGCAGTGAGTTAAATTGATGCCAGATCCAGTACCGTTAGTTCTCGTAGCTTCTAGTTCTGCGTGTTCAATGAGGGTGCTACTGTTATTGTTTAAATTCACTTCGCACGTTCTAATACTGGCAAGTTCCATAGGCTCTGCTGAAGATGGTAACATTTTATTTGCTATTGAAATTTTATTTTGTATAGAGTCTTCAATATATGTCTCCGCTACCGTACTAGAGCGCCACCCCCCATGTCGCTTGATAGTTGTAATATCAGCTCCTGAGTCGGCTAATAGGGTTGCGGAAGAGCGCCTAAAGCAGTGACCAGTGTAGGTTTCTGGGTGCGGCAATTTCAAATAAGTTGCTATTTCCTTTGGCACATTTCTTATTTTGTTGATGCCAACCACTTGGTTAACACATTTTTCCTTGACGTACTTCACGAAAAATCTTCGACTAGTAGTAACTGCCAGACGTAAATCAGAGTATTTGCGATATATCTTGATATGGTCGGGACTTGAAATCACGAAAGTTCTCTGGGTATGAGTTTTGGAATCGGGAATTTTTATAATAATAACTGATTCCTTGTCTTCTATATCATCGATCGTTATTTTTAGCAGCTCATCTCTTCTGCATGCTCCATAAACTCCAATTATTAAAATGACCTGAAAAATTGTCCAAAATTATTTGAATCGATCGATTTATATTAATTTCGCATTACATACCTTTTCTAGCAGAAATCTATTTTCAGGTGCTTCTTGTATAAATCTCTCAATTTCTTCTTTCGTTAGGATTTTCGACTTTTTTGGTCGGTATCCAACTGATTTGCTTTTCAAATATGGCATCAGTTTCGGAAATTTTGCGATATTTACATTTTCCTTGACATTCAGTGTGGTTTTCAACATGGAATATACCGACCATAAAGTTGAAGGTTTAATTTTTTTAATTTTATGTTCGAAGTATGCCAGTAATACAGATTTGGACACTTTCTGAATTCTCTTGGAACTGCACCACACTTTGAATTCGGTATAGGCACTTTCGTACTGTCTTGATGATTTCTGGGGGATTAATTGTGAGATTGCACTTTGTGCCGCTTCAAATACCTCTTCTGGTAAATGCTCGTCTTCACTTTCAGAGCTCATTTCTAATTAAATACTATAAAACAGTTAATTTATAGCTTTGAAATTGCTCTGAAATTAGTTTTTGACACAAATTTTTTTTTGTTTATTATACGTCGCTACCGTTACGATAGTCATGCAAACAATACCTACCACCTAGATCATCTTGGTTGAAACATAAATTAATTGTCAATTAACGTTGACAGTTACCTTATTTTATTTTTTTTAGATTCTCATACTAGTTTTATTGCAGTTTTCGAAAAAATATTGTTTGTATCTCGAATGCGAAATGCTTCTGCGTTCTCGAATGGGTATTTTGACTCGCTAACGCTCGTCAAAATAACTTCCATTCTTGAACGCAAAAGTAGCATTTCGCATTCTAGATACAAAAATAATTATATTCGATAATAATTGTGTATTTGTCGTTGCTACTTTAATGTGATTTTACATCTATAGTGGCAACTACCATAAAACAATAGTATCACATTAAAATTCGTCACTTTCAGAAATAGAAACCTCACCGTCAAGGATTTCATCCAATTCCCACATATCATTTTCAACTTCAGTTACATGTTTAACAGCTTTTTCCCAATTAGCTGGTGTAACATTTTGAACAGCTTCCATGAAGAGATGTCTCACATCTGCTAATTTAAATGTGGTGTTTTTTCTTGATACCTCACCTTTTATCTGTCCCCATATTAATTCCATTGGGTTAAGCTGACAATGGTAGGGAAGTATTCTTAAAACTGTTGATTGATGTTGTTTAGCCAAGTCATCCACTACATATCGCACATCAGGTTTATATTGCTTCACTATTGCAAGCAATTCTGCTTTTACCATGTCTGGTTCAAAGGCAATGGCTTCTATCACACTTACGCCTGTGATAAAAAATATAAAATATGGTATAATAATGACATTTGCTTAAAAATATTATAATATGGATACCTGCGGCTCTACCAGTAAATTCAACACATTGTGCCTTCGAAGCATCTAACTTTTAAACTTAAGCGTCTAACTCACTGTAACTTTTGAAAATATTTCTAATGGTAGTTTAGTAACACTTAATTATCAATTTTGGTCAAGTATGCTGTGGAGATTTCACAACTAAAGCTATATAACAAGCAAACACCAAAAAATTTATTTTTATTGAAACTATAGCAAAATTAAATGGAACACAAAAAAAATGCCTATCCTAAATGCAAGAGGACAAAAAATCTAATATGAGTATTAAATTAAATTTTCAAATTGAGCAAATTAAGTGGTATCCCTTTGTATACATTATTCTTTACGTGACTCCATGGAAAAAATCTAGTGGTAACAAATCTGGAGATCAGCAGGCCACTCCATAGGTAAGTTCTGCTTGGATTGTCCTATAAAAATATTTCAATATAGAATAATTTTCAATAGTTGTGATATGCTGAATTTAAGTAACTTAATCTCTGTTATCCAATCCTCCGACATTAAAGGAGATTTGATACAGTGTACAGAGCTTTGATACATGTTTAAAAAAGATGATCTAGTTCTGAAACATTTTTATTAGGTTAGGTTAGGTTAGGTTAAAGGTGAGTGTGGCGTCCTGTCCGCCCCTCCACTGCGACCTCCTGGGTCTATTGTGGCTCACACCTAGGTTAGAGTTCACCCTCCAGTCCCATTCTTTTAAGGAAGGTGAGTAGTCTGGTGGGTGATAGGTTGGTCAGATCCTCCAGCTTCAGTTGCACTGAACCAAACAGTGAGAATCTGGTGCGGTCCCCTGCGGGACAGGTACATATGACGTGCTCTGCTGTTTCCTCTGCCTCTAAGCATAGACGGCAGACGGTCTCGTCTGCTAAGCCTAGCTTATGCATATGGTATCTAAGACGGCAGTGCCCAGTGAGAAGGGCAGTTACGCTGCGCAGTCCTAGTCTGTTCAACTCTAACAGTGAGGTATGTCTGCGTTTGGATGGGCCCTTTATTGCTGCCTTGGAATAAGCCATCCCTGGGCGGCTATGCCACAGCGCCTGTGTACAGTGCCTCATCCAGCTTGTTACAGCACTTTTGGCCTCGGCCCTTGAAATGCCAAGGACCGGCTCTGGGCCAATAAACTTCGAGCTGGCACCTCTCCTAGCGAGGTGGTCAGCTAACTCATTCCCTTCAATGCCAGAGTGACCGGGAACCCAAATTAGGGTGACTTTGTTGGCTTTCCCCAATTTGGAGAGTGCCTCCTGACAGCTCCATACTGTTGCTGATGTACAGCCACAGTTTGTCAGGGCTTGGAGAGCAGCCTGACTGTCAGAGAAGATCTTTATCGATTTGAGTGCGTGACGCAGGTCGATTAACGTCCTTGCACACATCTCGATGGCATAAACCTCTGCCTGAAAAATAGTTGTATGCGTTCCAAGACTGTAGTACAATTCAGTTCTTGGATTGTTGCAGTACACTCCAGCTCCTACCCCATCCGAGGTTTTGGAGCCATCAGTGTAACAGTTGATGTCAGCTTTCTGCAGGGCATTCTTTGATTGCTCCCATTCGTCTCTATTAGGAAATAGGACTTTATACGGTTTGCTGAAGTTATATCTGGTAGACATTGTGTCGGTCATCATACCTAGGAGGTTATCCGATTCTATTACAGGTAATAGTCGGTTTGGTATGAAGATCACTGTCTCCGGCTTCTGTCTTGCCGCTTGATAGAATCGATATGTGGCCAGTCTGGCTTCTCCCTCTAACACAATGTGTAGGGGTGGTAGATCCAGTAGCATTTCCATAGCTGCCGACGGTGTAGTGCTTAAAGCTCCTGTCACCGCCAGGTTGGCTGTTCTCTGTAAGCTAGAGAGTTTATCTTTGGCTGTCCTTTGTGAGGACTTAGGCCACCAAACAACACATCCATATGTGACTATAGGTCGGATGACCGTCACATATAGCCAGTGCATTTGTTTGGGTTTTAATCCCCAGGATTTTCCGCAGATTCTACGACAGGTCCAAAGAGCCTGCCTAGCCCTGCGGATGGTGTTATCCAAATGGGAGTTCCAGTTAAGCTTCTTATCTAGTGTAATCCCCAGATATTTGGCTTCTTCCACAAATGGGATTGTTTCACTTAGGATACTTGGTGATCTGAGGTTATCAGTCTTTCGTTTCCTGGTGAAAGGTAGGATAATCGTCTTTTGGGGGTTAACACTGAGTAGCTCCCCCTGACACCAACCTATCGTTGCATCCAAAGATTCCTGCAGAATTGCAGAGATGACCTCTTCATCTCTGCCTCTGACCAGAATGACTATATCGTCAGCGTAGGCCTGAACCTCGGCTTCATGTACCTCGATGATCGCCAGTAGGTCATCAACCAGGAGTGTCCAAAGCAAGGGGGATAAAACCCCTCCCTGCGGACATCCCCTGGTTGCCCTAAACCTGACAGTCTCTCCGCACAGTGATGTCGTTATCGTTCTGCCCTTGAGCATTGCTCGTATCCATCCCACCATGGTGGGTGCCACTCCCCGAGCTGCAACCGCTTTACAAAGGGAGTCGGTTAGTGCATTATTGAAAGCTCCTTGAATGTCTAGGAAAGCTGCCACCGCAATCTCTTTTCGATCCAGAGTTTGGGTGATTTTTCCCACAAGGTTATTTAAAGCCAGTTCTGTTGATTTGCCCCCTTGGTAGGCATATTGGTGAGCACTGAGGGGGTTGGTCGGAAGGACTTCCCGCCTGATGTACCCATCCAACAACTTCTCAAGGGTTTTCAGCAGAAAAGACGTCAGGCTAATTGGCCTGAAAGAATTGGGTTGGGTGTCTTTGCGACCCACCTTAGGTATATACACCACCTTTGCCGTGGACCAGCTAGATGGTATGTGATTCCACGCTAAACTGGCCCTGAACAGTCTAATAAGGTGGGGTAGGAGGGTGTCCAATCCCTGTTGCAATAGCACGGGAAGGATACCATCCCCTCCTGGTGATTTATAAGGCTGGAAGGATTGAACTGCCCAGCTTATGGTTTCAAAGGTGACGACCTTGTTAACCGCCAACCAATCTTCCCTCTTAGGCCGTCTGTACTCGCCTATGAGGGCCGTGATGGCAGGTTCCTCGTCAGCGTCATTGAGTATCTGACAATCGGGGAAGTGGTATTGAGCTAGGATCTCTAGAGTGGCCTTGCCGGAGGTCGTGTAGGTGCCATCGGGTCGCTTGATCGACCCAAGTACCTGAGTCGACTCTCTGGCCAGGACCTTGTGAATCCTGGCGCTGCTAGGTGTATCGTTCACACTCTCACAGAACCTTCTCCAAGAGTCCCTTTTGGCTCTCCGGATTTCCTTGTTATAGTTAGTTAGGCCACTTCTGTAATTATCCCAATTGCCTGATACTTTAGCTCGATTGAATAATCGTCTAACTTCTTTCCTCATTTTATCTAAATTGTGATTCCACCAAGGGGTTCCTCTGTTATCTTTCTTCCTCTTGAGTGGGCAGTTATCATGGTATGATGAGACAATTGCATGGCGGACCTGTTCCGCGGCTATCTCAATCTCATCATGATTCCTGATGGTGGTAATGGCATTCCCTAGCAGTTCTTCTAGATCGTGCTTGTAGTTTTCCCAATTTGTGCACCTAGGGTCTCGATATTCAGCTATGGGCCTAGGGCCCATTTCGATTTTAAACTGAATATGTCTGTGGTCTGAGCACGACGGCTCAGTGGATACCCTCCATTCGGTTATCCTATTGCTCATAAAGTAGGAGCTGATTGTAATATCTAATACCTCCCTACGATTTCTCGTTATGAAGGTTGGTTCCGAACCAGTATTGTTAACAACCAGTTCTTCCTCTATTATAAAATTAAAAAGTGACTCACCTCTCTGATTGGTGTTTGTGCTGCCCCAGGCCGTATGGTGGGAATTAGCATCACATCCAATCACCAGATGGAGGTTGTTCCTCCTGCTGTAGGCGACTAGTTCTCTCACTGCAGCGGGGGGAGGTGGTTCCTGGCTGTCTCCCGGGAAGTATGCCGAGCAGACGATCACATCGAGCCTGCCCTTCCCCACCGGGAGTGTTGCTTGGATGGCGACCACGTCCTGTGTACAAAAACCTGACAAAGTAAAGTATTCAATGTCTTTCCTGACAATTATCTACATCACTTTCATGATCTTGCTGAAATAATCAATAGTGATTCAAACAGTGAGAATTTTTTTCTTAGTCTAGGTGACTACAATCTTGCAAAATTTACATGGACAAAAATGGCACCAGTAAATCATTTAATACCGGATTTTATTAATGAAGAAAATTATTTAAACTTCACCGACTGTCTTTATTTTAATCACCTATTTCAATTCAATTCATTTCTTAATGGGAATGATAGAATTCTGGATTTAATTTTGTCAACCTCCGAAGATGTCGAGGTTCAAAGGTGCGATTTTCCTTTTGTCCCCGAGGACATTCATCATCCTACTGTTGATATAACTTTTAAAATACCTTCAATCAAATTAAATAAAACTTTCTATAAATCAAAAAACTTTTTTAAAGCTAATTATACTGCTATCAATAACGAAATCAACAATATTAATTGGGAGGGTTTATTATCAAATTTAGATATGCAAAATGCAACAAATATTTTTTATGAAAAACTTAGCACACTTATAAATAAACATGTTCCGGTAAAATCTCATAATAAAAACATATATCCTAAATGGTTTTCTAGAAATACCATAAAACTTATAAAACAAAAAGAAAAACTCCACAAAAAGTGGAAAACATACAAACATGCAAATGACTACCAATTGTTTTCTACACTTAGGTCGCAAAGTAAAATTGCTATAAAAAACGATTATAAATACTACATTTCTAAAACTGAAGAAGGTATTGTTGAAAATCCAAAAAAGTTTTGGAACTATGTTTCCAATTTAAAAAGCTCCAACGCTATCCCTCCCATTATGCAATTTCATGCGGATAAATTTGAGGGGTACCAGGAAGTGGCCAACGGTTTTAGTAAATTCTTTTCTTCGGTGTACGAACCGGCAAATAAACCACTTTTAATCAACCTTGAACCTAATCTGAATCAATCAATTAATATTAACAACATTACTTTGAGCGAGATAGATAAATTTATAGCCAAACTTGATGCTAAAAAGGGCCCAGGGCCCGACGATATACCCCCAGTTTTTATTAAATCTTGTAGTTCCTCCATTCGTAAGCCACTACATATATTATTTAATAAGTCTATTAGAGAAGGCTACTTTCCAATTCAATGGAAGGTGGCGAGAGTTGTTCCTGTTCACAAGTCGGGTAACAAGAGTGACTTATCTAATTATAGACCCATTTCTATCTTGAATGTTTGTGCCAAACTTCTGGAGGCAATTGTGACTGAGGATCTTTTCCTAAAAGTAAAGCATCTATTAACGAGACACCAGCACGGTTTTTTTAAGGGCAGATCCACGCTTTCAAATTTACTACCTTTTTTAGACTTTGTATCAGATAGCATGGACGACCGCATACAGGTGGATGCCATATATACCGACTTCATGAAAGCATTTGATAAATTAGATCACAATACAATGCTTTATAAGCTTGAATGTTTCGGTATATATGGCGGACTACTAAAATGGATTAAATCATACTTGTCCAATCGATTCCTATTTGTTGTGGTTAACAACTGCGTATCTGAAAGCGTCTCAGCAACCTCCGGCGTCCCACAAGGCAGCCATATTGGTCCCTTATTGTTCCTTTTATATAGCTTTGACATATATAAATGCTTTGCTTATTGTTTATACATTCTGTACGCTGATGATCTAAAAATCTTTATGAAAATCAGATCACTACAGGATATAGCTCTGTTTCAGCAAGATATTGATAGGTTGTGTGCTTACTGTATAAATAACTATTTATATTTAAATATTAAAAAATGTAACCTAATTACTTTTACTAGAAATAGAATACATGTTTTTAATAGCATTTATAATCTAAACAACCAAGCTTTAAAAAGGGTTGAATCAATCAAAGATTTAGGCGTAACACTGGACAATACACTTTCTTTTGAATTGCACATTGATTCAATCGTTCGTAAGGCTTACAAAATGTTGGGGTTTGTTATGAGAGTGACCAAAGACTTTAAAAATATTAATTGCGTCAAAACTCTGTATTTTAGTCTTGTTCGTAGCTTACTCGAATATAATACGGTTGCATGGAGCCCCCTATATCAGACATACATTGATAGAATAGAAAAAATTCAGAGTAAATTTTTAAAGAGATTAAACTATAGATTTTATCCCGATCTCATAGCTAATTCATACAAACAAGACTTGGCCAGTCACAACTTTCTAAGTCTGACAGAAAGGCGAATTTTATTAGACAACATATTTTTACATAAATTAATAAATAGCAATCTGGATTCTAATTTACTTGAGTACATTAATTTTCGAATACCTAGTTATGATAATAGAGAACATGAAATATTCGCAATTGATAGATCTACTAGTAATCAAAATCAGAATTCCACTTTTCAGAGAGTCCCGTATTACTACAACAAAAACTTAAATGATATTGATATTTTTAACTGTTCTTTGGTCCATTTTAGGCGAAAAGTTATAAGTCATTTAGTTTCAGTAAGGCAAGTTGAATAAAGTTAGTTTACATTCGTATTTTCTGTAGAGATTATTTTACATAGTAATAACTATAGTTTTCATTATCTTTTTTGTATTCACAGTATATTCTTAAATTTATTTTTTTATGTAATTTTTCTACATTTAACATAACACGTTTTTTCTACTTCATGTAAATTAGCGACTCCCTGTTATTGGGACTTTGTCCTGTTGGGTGTCCTTAACTGTAAATAAATAAATAAATAAATAAATAAATGATACATGCCCTGTGTCTGTTCCCCGATGGGTCAATGACAGTCTTACCTGATGAGACGCCCAGGCCGCTCACTCGGCCCGTTCGGTCCAACCAGGGTTCCTGGATGAAGGCGAAATCCACGCACTCCTCCAAGAATTTCTTGCCCAGGACATAGGAAGCTGCCCTGGCATGTTGCAGGTTAACCTGCAAGCATTTAATATAGTATGCCATTATGGCGCACTACCGGCTTCCTCCCCACTTTCCCTCTTCAAGGGCGATTTACCGCCCTTCCTGGGAGGATGCTTACCAGTAGCAGGTAGTTTCCCCTTGGGAGCAGCTCCCTTGGGTTTTCCCCCTCTGCTCGGTGGAACTGGGACTTTGGGTTCCGTGAGGGAAGGTGCCTTGCCCTTGATGGAGGGTGTAACCCCATCCTTCGTGGGCTTCGACAGTTCCTCACTCACCACTGTCCCAGAAGTGGATGGCTTTGGCTGGTTGCTGCCACTGCCTCGAGCTCGCAGTCTGAAGGTGACCTGCCCGAAGCCGAAGTATGGCCTCATCGACAAGTCCTCCAGAGCTTTCATGGACGCCTCGTCGACCGCAAACGTCCAGGTTTGTCCGGGGCCTGCCTCCTCACGGTGTAGTACTACCCACTCCCGTGTCTTCAGGTCCTGGTTCATCTTCCTCAGCCTGGTGAGCACAACCTCTGGAGATAGTCTACCCGACTTATCGTCCGGAATGTAGGCCACACAGACGTGAGGTTTGGGCAACTCAGCCCCTTGAACGGCCTTGAGCGTCGCTCCTTCCCATGGCTTGAGGTGTTCTATCACGCTCTTCAGCCAGGAGGAGCTCTGCTCATCTTTACAGGTTACTAGGAGCCAGCCAGGCCTAATAGTGCAGCTCTGGAAGCGAACCTGTACCCCCTCATCTGGGATTTTGTCCACAGAGTCTATGATAGCGCTCTGTAGGTCTAAAAGTTGTTGGTTAGACAGTACCTGGCTGGGGTATTCAATGTGGATAATGCCCACTCTGATTCCCTCAGCTACTGTCTTGTACGACCTCGGTCGTATCTTTTCCTCAGCAGGACCTTCATTGCGAGGCTTCTTGACCATCTGATCAGGCGTACTACCGTCTGATCTCTGGCGCTTGCTAATGCCAGCGCATTCTGAGGCGGACGTCCCGCTCTCTTTCTGCTGGCTTATCTCTTTCCGCTGCTCTAGAACGGACTTCAAGGCGGTTTCATAATCAACTCCGCTCTTGAGCATTTTGCTAAGGCGTTTCCTAGCGGCCCCGCCTAGCCTCTTCTTTTTCAGCGTGAGGTCGCCGATTTGTGCGGCCACCTCAGCATCATCTTGACTTATTTCCTCTTTTTCCCCTTCAGTCGCTAAGGGCTGTATCAGTCCTTGCTCCTGAGGGATAGGGGAGGTGATAGGAGCGGGATCGACCCCAATCTCCATTGCTTCCTCAGCAAGCTGAGGATCGAGGATTGAACCCTCCTCGTCGGGGTTTGTTTTGAAAGTGTTGCTCATAGTTATTCCCACAAGTAGCTAGGGACTGGGTTGGTCCGCCGACGGCAGAGCCCTGCGTTCACCGCGGTAAGGCATAAATTCAACGGGGTGCTGCCCGGTGCCCCGAGGCTGGAGTCTGAAACATTTTTATTAAGTATAGTTGAAAATAAAGGATACAAGTTTTGTTAACCTACTATTAATCATGAAAAACATGATGAAAAATCATATTTTTCATGAAAAATGTTAAGTTTCCTAACGGCTGTAGCGGTTCTGCCTTTTTTTTAAGCACCAGCGACTGATCACGTGTATGATACATGTATCAAGTCTCTCCGGAATAAAAGTATCAAGCCTCCCCTTCATGACAAACTAGAAATGAAGCGAATTTTAAGAAACTTAACCTATAATAGGACAATTTTTTACATTAACTTTACATTAAATTCTACTGGTTTTTATTAAAATACTTACATTTACTAATAATGGATTGTAAGGACTGTGGTTTATTACAACACTATATATAATGGTGTCTCCTAACCATACATTGTATTTGACTAATTGCCAATATGTATTTCGGTAACAATGTTACCTTTTTCTCGGCATAAAACCGTCTACATTTACCTTACCGATACATTTACCTTTTAAAAATGTACAAACTTTTTGCCAAAAAATGTTTAAAAGTTGATTCGGTGAATTTCCCACAAATAATTAAACAAAGAGAGGATAGCATACTTGTGTTGCACTGCTGTCAGTCTTACCAAGAGTTGTCAAAAATAAAAGGTAAATTTAACCACGTATCAAGCCTCCCTAGTCTCCCCTAATTGTGGGTATGACATGATTTTGAAGTAACTCGAGGTATTCATAAGTGGTAAGAGTTTCATCAAGAAAAAAAGGTCCTATGATATGTCCTCCTATAATGTCTGTCCATGCATTGACTTTTTGTGGATATTGTATGTGCCCTTCCACCCAGTGTGGATTCGCTTTCAATCAATACCGACAATGACGTCAATTTATCGTATCGTTTAGCATAAATGTAGCTTAGCAACACAACAAAAGATGATACGAGCAAATTAAAAACGTCACAATATATATAGGGATAAACTAATAAACTTTTGTATTTAACATTTTTGTTTTTAACTGTTCAAATTTAAAAGTTAAAGGCATTATTTTATACTTTTGCTACAACCTGTATATAAGGGACACAAACATAAGTTTTGCAGGGGGGCAGAAATTTTATGTACTTAAGCCACTGGTAGGGGCTGCTATCTGCTGATATGTCTGTACTGTGGTTTCAAGTGAAATTTATAAACGGCTCTCTGCATGTTCAGAGATGAATACAAATTCAAGTTCAGAGGCTGTTGTAGTTGATTATAACAATATTTACAAATCGTATTGCATCTGCAAAAATGAATTAATTTAATAATGATCATTAAAGATGAAAGTAGTCCTTTTCCACTCCTAATGAACAGATAAAATTATGTTCAGTTTTACTGAATTAAAGGTTCTGACGTTCATTTTCAATGAATCGTAGAAAATGGAATTTACTGTCCCCAGCTTTACAAAATGCCACTTGGTGTGTTGCTGGTCACTTGCCTCTAAGAAATATTTGATTTTTCCCACAAGAAATATCATAGCCAGCTGCATTTATATCCAGTGATATATCTATACAGTGTGAATCAACCTTAAATGCTAGGGCTTGACCGATGGTAGAATTTTGCTGACGGCCGATGTTTAAAGTTAATTGAAGTAAAACAAAATAATTCAAAAAACACATGACATAAGACATAAAGTTGCTTTTTGCTGTTATTACTGCTAAAGTTACAAGGAAAGCATGTGGCAAGCAACTTCACGCCTTATGTGTAAATGTGAAACGGAATGACAAATTCTGTTGAACTAAATGTGCTGCCGGCAAAGGCCGATGTTTACTTCAAGATAATCTTTGGATGTTTTTTTTTCGTGCAGATAGAATAAATCGGCATCATCGAAGTGCATTCATTATACATATCAGGCTCTGAGCAGTGATGGAAGGCACTCAGATCCATTTATCTGCACCAACACTATGAACTGTACATTGAAAACTGTACTGTGAATGGAATCAACTATTCTTACAGCACCTTATAGTCTACTACCTGTAATTATACAATAGGCCGTATTTGTACCTTTTGATGTTTGATAAATTTAATTCCACGAACGTCAGGGTGTTGTTCAAGACACGAATTGAGATACACTCAATTAGCACGCATTGCCTACACTTCACAATGCTACCAGTAACTCACTGGTTGGAGCGAGGTTGCTATCCATACTCTTACTAGCGCTCCAGGCTAGTGCCGGAGCGATAAACTTGTTCACCTGTTCACCCTTTGGCATCCTCTCCTAGGAGATGGGTCCTCGTCCAGCTTCGGACATTTCTTCCAACTTCTTACATTTAAGGATCACTACCTGATCAAATCCAACCTCATATGTGACAGGACTTGGTTTTTTCACGGTTTTGCCACCCCGATATCCCAGTTATAGGCCTGGTGTGTCCTCGACATCGCTTCATTTAAGTCTAAACATCTTAGACTCCCAGTGTGTACCCTTCCAGCTGAAGTTGTCTTTAGAGTATACTGTGCTCAGAGAAGATATTTATCTGGTACCTAAAGAAAAAATCCTCCTAATGTTCTAGCTACAAGTGGAATTGAAGAGTAGGTATTGGGTGTTAGTAAAGCAATAATATTCAAGGTTAAAGAGAAAAGCCAAAAATCTTAATTCCTCCAAAAGGAATTACCGAATTGATTCTGGAAAGGTGTACGATTCAAGTGTGAAGTAAAGTCTTTAATTAAAGAGGGTTAAAAAATTTAAAAATAATATTTAAGGAAGGGCCATATTCGATATATAACTAATTATTCGTATTAATTGTTTAAAAAAAATATTTAATTTAAGAAGTAATTAATAAAACATGTTTAATTTTTTAATTTTCTTTCAAAGAAAAGACTGACAAAAAACTATGAGACATCCTTTAGCTACTTGAATTTATAGTAGCAGAAACAGGTAAGTAAGGGGTGCGAACATACAGATGCACAGGAATCTTTTTTCTATGTAGGACATGGGCTGAAAAGTTTCCTGTATCGACACAAACACTTGAAGTTCGAGATTCGTTGAAATTGTCAAGAAATATTGAATGAGACATGTACGATAAAAATATATATATATATATATATATATATATATATATGTATTCGATATAAAAAAATTAAAAATACTATACATAAAAAACATAGTTTATGAAAACCATTTTCTATCAAATAACCGTTTAGTTACTATTACATCTATTGTGTATTAAAAAACTAAAATAAACCATTCTTAGATGAAATTTTTCAAAATTTCCTCAGACCGTTCACTTAATATAATCCAGGGCCTGACCTACACCCTATTTAGACGTACTGACGACAGCATGTAATGGTTGGACACCATGTGGACATTTCTTCTCACCTGCAATCCTGAATGTTCGAGATCTGTCACACATTGATGATGAAATGGTCATATTTTTCATTTTATTGTATGGACATTTCCAGGTAAATTGATGACAAGGCTTGTGTTTGAAATGGGTACTTGTTATTCGCATACTACTCACATCAGTTAAGTAGGCCTGAGTACACACAAGTTGAAGTCATCATTTCAAACTATTCCAAACAGTAATGTCATGTTTCATTGATCGTTTTTCAATTCAGCAATTTCATGGGATTAATACTGGTTAATTAACTTCCTTACAACAGGAAAACAAAAAGATGAAGAATTCTCGGCAAAATGATGAACCCAACTGACTACGAGAGTTTGTTGTGATGCTTGTTTGACTATTTGATAAGTAAAGAGTTGTTAGTATTTCTCAAATTTCAAATAATCCCATCTTGGAGAATGACTTGTACAGAGAACAATATAATTGATTCAATACCTTATGCCCATTTTCACAAATATTTTTTGTTAATGAGTTTAGCTGTTCATTGACTTTTATATAACAAATATCAATCTCTCAATAAAACCGTTCTTTATAATATAATGAGTAGCTGAACTTCAATTAATAGTTATTTATGTAACAAGTGTGTAAAGATTTGTTCAGGTTTTTTCATAACTCGGCTATCGCCTCGTCATGAAACTTCCAAACTCATGCCATAAAACTTATTTGACACACATGTTGCATACAATTTTTTTTGCATGACCGCAACTTAAAAAATACTGTTACCTTAATAATATAATGTTCATTACACCAATGAATAAAATGTTCACAACACAATGATTTTTACAGATTAAAGAACATTTTCCATATTACAATATTGAAGTGCTCATAACTGAAGGTGATCATTCGATACAGTTATTATGTCTTTGATATCGCCATTTGGCAGTAGGTTTTATAAATGTCAACTTTTGACATTGTTTACGATTTGTAAAGTATCAACATTAAAGGCGGTCGTGCAAAAAATTATTTGTTATACTTTATATTGTATTCTTAATTCTCTTCGGAATGTCTAACTGTAAATATCATCACTTTGCTTGTGTTGTTAGCATGTTTGTAACAGATATGCTGAGATTTTATGCTAATATATTTTAAAATTTTAGATTGTATATATTAGCAAGGCAGTCTGTGTGGTACAAAGCTTGATTGTTATGTATATGTAGTAGAAAGTAATGTTAGTAGGTTTGCATTCCGAAATATCAGGAGAGGTCAAAACCAGCTTATCATAGTAAAAATACTATTTTCTGTATTGGATTATTTTCTATGAGGGCATCAAGAGCATCAATAAAATAAAAAAATTTCTGATATTTTTTTTAATTTATTGTAAAGATTTTTACATAGGGTCAAGCGGGGTAAAAACTATAAAGCACAAACGGAGGGGGGTAACAAAGACAAATATAAATATACCTCGTAAGATAAGTCTAGTTGAATAACACAAAAAAGGTAGGTTTTGGTATTGGTAATAAGCATAACTAAAAGTTCCTCTTAAAGGTAAAAAATAAATTATTTATGCCTGTAGAATTGTATCTGTTAAAAATTTCAAGAGCTGTGGAAAAATATTTATAAACAATCAAAGTAGTGTTGTTTTATTTTCTTCAGAGCTATTATTGTAAGTAATCTAAAATTTTGTACTTCCGAACAAGTTGCCTTCGATGTCTGCTTATAATCTGCGAAATACCAAATTGTACATAACAGGTAAGATAGTAACATGTCTTTTTATTACCCCATTTGTGTCTACTTTTTGCCTCTTTTGGTCTGTAATTAGTAGACACATTTTATTATGTAAGAATACTACATTCTAATGTCCTATAAATACATGATATTAGCAATTTTTGTAGGTCTGCTTTATGATTTTTTTTATTATAAGAAAATTAAAAATTGCATAAGTGTCTATTTTTTGCCCCGCCCAACCCTATATGTATTAGATATTATATTACCTAGGTCTTTTACTATATCTGTTAATTCTGATTCATAAAAAAATTAATAAAAAAAAGATTAATAAATGGTAGTTTTGTGCCTTGCACAATTTGCAACCTGCTTGCAGTGGCTCTTAGAATAACAAGAAGATATTAACATCAAGAGCCAGCTCTATATAGAGAAAGTTCAAGAAGTGTACTAGGATCATGTATCATAGCTAACGTATATAAAATAAGTTTCATGAAATCACTATACAGGGTGAATAAATTGTAAGGAACATCGGTGCTAATTATTTACCACAATTTCACATTTTATGACGTCTATGACGTTGTGAAGAGTTTTTTAAATTGGTTAATATTTTTTCTCTTTACAACCACACGAAAACCTCATAAGGTTGCATAAGAAAAATTGCATTGAACATCATATTTAGATTTCTTGAACTTTGTACTGTTTGCCCCAAATTCATCAGATCCGGACATACCCACCGAAACCATATTATTGCAACATGATGGAAATCCTGTCTCATTGTGGCATTCAGGTTCTACATTTAGAAAAGGATACATCGAGTGGTTATTCTAATACTACCCGAATTTAAATTCTCTTGATTTTTTTCTTGTGAGGCCATCTTAAAAGGATTGTTTACAAAAACAGGCCCCAAAACTTGGCAGAATTAAAAGTTTTATTCAGGAACATATATGAGCAATATCAGCTACTGTATAAAGAAAACGAAAAATATTAACCAATCTTGCCATAAAAAGTGTAGGTTGCCGTTTTCAAAAAGTTTCTATGACGTCATAAACTGAGGTTATGTTATCAGGAAAAAGAAATTGAAAAACGTGGAATTGTGGCAAAGATTATAAAACTTATCTACTAAAACAAATAATAAAGACTAGCATCGATGTTCCTTACTTTTTACTAACAGTGTGTTTTCTTTGATTTAATCAATTACGAGCATTGTTTTATTGTGCAATTGCATTATACCTGGTTTCTGTCAAATCTTCAACATTCATTCATATTTTTGTTCATAGGTATATCATATATCACAATATCTCCAGTAGCTTTGATGTGCTTCTTGCATTGTAGTTACCTTGTAATGTTTTGTATTTTTGCTTGCATGAGGTATCTCTTACTTAATTTTAACATTTTATTTTCTAAAATACTTATTCATAGGATTTGAGCAATCTATCAAGAAGTAGCCCAAGAACAGTACGTGTACAAGATAGTTCTCTATCTGCTTCAACCAGTAATACAGAGGAAGCCGTTGCTAAAATTAGTGCAATGTTTCCCACAGTATCTGATACTCATATACGGATACTTTTAAAAAAGTAAGTAATAGTTAAGGTGGAATTTAGGAATTGTATATAGTGTATTATATACAAAGTGATTTGATTTAGTTTTTTTTATACCTATTATTTACTTTTAGTTTTAAGTATTATTTCACAGAATACACACTCTTAATTACCTTGAAAAATGCCTTCTTATTAAATTACGAAATTACACGCTCAAGCTTTACACTAAAATATAAATTGATGATTTGGCAATGTTTTGACAATAGAAGATAGTATGTGCATTTGCTGCAATGCTTTGAATTTTACCACAGATTATCTTCCGTTTGTCATTGATTACACAGGAACCATCAAAAAGAACTGACAGTTTAATATTTTAATTTGAAAAGATTTCTTGGCCTTGGAAAAATTTTAAAACAACTGCAAAGTTTATTTTGACAGTTTTTGCAAAGTGGAAACAAGGCTTATTGAACAAAGCCAAAATACTAGGTAAGTACTACTTCCAACAAGACGATGCAACCAGACGCATTTCTAGAAATTATTTTTGGATCTTATATTGTGTTTCCACAACTTTTGATTTTGTGCAATTAATTTTTCTAGAAATTAACATCTTAGATTTTGTTTGTTGTGGTAATTAAAGAGTAGGGTTTATATTAATAGAACAAACTTAAAAGAAATATTGAAATAAAGGTTTAAGCAGTTTCATTGGATTACTTACTTAAAGTTATGTCAAACTCGTATGCCATTCAGAAGAATGTGTTGAATAACCTTCCTATTGTTGCAAGTTAAAATATGGTTTTGTTAAAAATTAAATCCATGTTAATACGTTTTTATTATCATATAAAAATTATTGTTAGTTCTTTTTGGCAGTCCCTACATTTCCATTAGTGAATGCCTGTTATATAGGCAACCCAATATAGAATTATAATATTTTAATCATACCGACTACGATTAATAAAACCTTAGAGAGGGTTCGGTATGGCTGGTCCATTCAATTGTGAGAGTACTGGTTAATGCAAATTTCTTGCCAACTTAAGAGTTTCAAATTTTCTAGAAAAGAATTCTTACATATCTTGAACCTTGGTTGGAAGGTATTTGTTACATTATTTATACTGTAATTTTTTTTAGTCATTGTTGAAGTTAAACAGTTAAATATTAGATAAGAAAACACAAAATCA
Organism: Agrypnus murinus; assembly: GCA_929113105.1. Classification (NCBI taxonomy): domain Eukaryota; kingdom Metazoa; phylum Arthropoda; class Insecta; order Coleoptera; family Elateridae; genus Agrypnus; species Agrypnus murinus. The sequence continues at coordinate 69,138,126 of OV816031.1, read as the reverse complement.
GTTTTAATTTTTTAAATTGACAGTTACTTTCAGCCTACAGTGTTCTATTATACTAACATACTATAAAAAATAGTTGTCAGATGTCGCCAGTTAACATGAAAATTAGTTTTGCAGAAAAAGTGAATGGACCAGCATACAGAACCCTCTAGGGTTTTATTAATTGTAGTCGGCCTTGATTAATATAAAGAACCAAGTATTATCTTAATTTATCGTCAACTAAGTCTTATGCAGAGGACTATCCCAACCAACATTTTATTACTGGCCAGATGCTGACATAATCCTGTATTGACAGAAGCAAAGGCGCTGACCCAAGCAATGGCAAACAGTATAGGGTCTGAACGTATAGGAGACACTAGCCTTAAGCAGGGCTGAATCTGGTATGGTACGGGTTTTATTTTTTTGGCAGCATACAGCAATTATGTTGCAAATGTTACAAAAAGTACCACATACCAGTAACTGCCCTGTATTGATCCAGTATTACTGATTTGTAGGGAATTTAATTAATGATAGGTAAATATTTATTCATTTCATTTCAATAAATTATACAATGTGATCAACAAAGAAGCTGTAGCTTGTGCTTGTTGGATTACACAATTTAGAAAATTTAAATCAAAATACAATATACTAAAATATAGTTCAGGAAATACTAAAAAATTCTATAATTTTCTATCATAGGCTAAGTGATAAAAACAAAAGATCACTAAAAATCTTGAATATCGTAACTAGGGCCATAATTTGACAGATATCATCGCTTCATATACAAAAGTGCGTAAGTGCCAAAATTGAAATTTTGTTTTTTGTCATTTGGTTAAATCTTACTTTTTCTATAAAATAAATGTGAGGAATTCCAAAAATAATTATTAAATGTCAATTAAATATCAGAAATAATATCAGGCACACATACACAGCATTGACAGCTGAACATGAAAAATGTTACATTTCCTGTAAACAGTCTTTTTGGACGTATGCACTTTTCATATGAAGCCGACGTTATCAGTTAAAATAGCCTAAAGTCCGTTCGCCGAGACCTGTCGCAAGACGTGTTTCTGCATTTATGTAAAGTAGTTTAAGCGTTAATGAGACCACGTACGCGCCGACCAATAGCATCGCTTATAGTTTGTTTAGTGCTAACTTCAGGTGTATTTACTTCTTGCGACAGGTCTCGGCGAATGGACCTTAATAATAATTAGCATACATTTTATGAAAGTACTAAAAAAAAAGATTGAACCACTGAACATGATTCGCAAAGGGTATTTCCTAAACTATGTGTATTACACTTTTTGTATTTCAGTTATTACACATTTATTCAGATAATTTAATTAATATTATCGAACAATATAAAACACAGTATGACTTGCTTTTTGATAACAGAGCTGGCTACACACAACCGACACACAATTTTAGGTTAGGATTCATCCGATTTACAGGTAAATGCTGTTTGGTTGGTTTTAGCGGCATATTTAAAATTTTACTTAAAGTGGGTTAAGCAATGTTGACCTGATAATGGCTGGATAGTTACGCATCGGTACAGGTATACATACACTGGCATGATACTATTCCGCCATTGCCAACATTCTCCCAGCATATAACCAAAATCTGACCAGAATCGCCGTGTTTGCTGGGATTGTATGTATTTCAACAACTGCCAAAAAACCTTACCAACTATATTATTTATTAAAATTTCTTTTTAAAAGACTAATTTTTAGTATCTGCAATTCTGCATGTATAATGAATTCATTTTCTCTTAATTTATCTTTTCTTTGTGTTTGTTATCTGCATCATACTAGAATCAACATTTACAATTACTATAAATAATAATTTTTATTGCTTTAGCCATGCTTTTGCTAACAACACGTTTGCTATGCCTTGTTTTTCTCTTAACATTTCTAGGTACCATATTCGAGAGGCTTTGGTAATAAGCGCTTTACAAGTGGAAAAACATCCAATAACAACACCTGGACCTTTTGCTACTCCACCTCCAGCTCGTAACATACATCCTAGTGTTCATGCTCCTTTACAAATGACTCCACCTCTAGGCATACGCTTGGGGTCTAGGGGTGGAAGCCCTATTTTAAGACCTGGTTCTGGGAGTAGCAACAGTTATGCAAATGAGCATTATAGGAATTCACCTAAACCTCATTCGCCTAAATTAAAATTAAGGTTTTGTAGTTGTTGTACATATCCTATATATTATGTATACGTGTGTAGCTAGTTAATTATTATCGTACATATTTTTATTGGTTGTAGTGGAGATGAAAATGTTAGATGGCATGTTCTTAATTGTCATGTGGTCTCTTTTAAGGTAAATCTTATACAGTTAAGTCCCCAGATGTGATTCACAATATTATTATTATTCATTTTATGACAAAAAGTTTTACTTATTTCAAAACCACTAAAAAGTATAATAGAATCTTAATAATACTTATAAAATAAGATTCACTCTAATGGACAATCAATCATTAAATCAGTGGTCCCAACCTTTTCTGAGTATGATCCTAAATAAGCAAGTAATAGCTATTGACCTTGAAAACGAATGAAAAGTATTGAATTTTAACAAAACTAATCAATACAACTTCAATTACAATGCAAATTCCGATAAATATACATAAAAAAACCAGTTTTATGCTACAAGTAAAAAAAAGAAGTCTGCAGGTGTTAACAACAAACTATAAACCGACGATGAGAATAAGTGGACTGTATATATTACCAAATCAATATGAGAAAGAAATTTGTAAATCTTACGAGAAAAATGAATCGGGGACTTACCCAATAATGGCAATAGATGTATTCAGGCACAAGATAGGTACTCTGGTTCCATCTTTTCTGCGAGGTAAGCGCCATACGGCTAGAAGCGTAATAGATTTTAGTAGCTAGTCAAGCATCGTGGCGAGTGTATGAAAATGTCGTAGCTAACGAAAATTGAGTACCGCGCGGTCATTAAATTTTTAACAAAAGAAGGGCACACGCCTAATCAAATCAAAAAACGTTTAGACGGCGTTTATGGTGATTTATCTCCTTCATATTCCACTGTAAAAAAGTGGTCAAAATGTTTCCGTTTAGCGCAAGAATCTCTTGAAGATGATGAGCGCACCGGTCGGCTAATTGAAGCGGCAACGCCCCAAAAAGTTGCAATCATTGAAGAAATGGTATTAGAAGATCGCCGTTTGAAAGTTAAGGAGTTAGCAGTGATGTCTGACATTTCGAAAACAAGTGTTCGTCAAATTCTACATGACCATTTGGGTATGAATGAAATTAGTGCAAGATGGGTACCGCGTCTTCTTTCTGCTGTTCAACGTCAACGTCGGCGTCGAATGTGCGCGCTCGTTTTTAAACTTGTGTGGAGACGACCCAAAGCCGATTTTGGAGTTCGTTGTTACTGGAGATGAAACAATGGTTCTGTATTATGATCCTCTATTCAAAAAGGAATCGATGAAATGGCGACGACCCGATGAACCTCGTCCCAAAAAGGCGAAAGTCGTTCAATCGACAAAGAAAGTTATGGCAACAATATTCTGGGATTGTGACGGCATTTTACTGATTGATTTTAAAGAACGCAATACAACTGTTAACAGTACATATTATGCGTCTTTATTGCATAAATTGAGAAACAATTATTCGTGAAAAACGTCGAGGAAAATTGACAAGAGGTGGTCGATTATTACACGACAATGCACCCGTTCATACTGCCGCAATTTCACAAGTTGCCATTCGCGAATGCGGCTTTGAAGTATTGGATCATCCACTGTACAGTCCGGATATGGCTCCTAGTGACTATTATTTATTTTCCAATTTAGAGAACGACGTCGTTTTAAGGGCGAGAACTCACGATCTAAATAGTCTTATTCTAACTATTCCAAGAGCAGATATAGCGATATTTGTGAAGGCACAGAAAATTGCATGGTTCAGACATATTAAGATTGAAAAAAATGGTAGTGTGAAGAAAATAACCTTTTGGAAACTAGAACAGAAGAGATCCAAAGGCAAAGCAGGAAAGAGATGGATTGATAAAGTATAACAAGATTTAGAAATATGTGAGTGAAGAACTGAAAAGACACAAGTGGTGCAAGACTCAAACAAGGTTGTAGAGCTGGACACTAAATAAATAATTTATCTTTGTGAGAACTTTGACCTCGATTCAAGGAGATCTACAGATCTTCTGACCGCAGGCATTTTTACTGTAATAGAATTGATGTATCCAAACATTTTTTGACAGAAGCTACCATTTTGAAAAAATAATTTTATTTCAGATTTCTGGGTCAACCTTTATTTATATCCGTGGTTGAGTTATATCTTATTATTATCCTGATAGCAGCCTCTTTTCAATATAATAAACCATGTCTTGGAAACCTGTACTTTTATACCTATTATTATATTATATATAATAAAGGCATGAATTAATTTTTGCATTACCTTTTTGCTTGTGTAGTTCCTATTCTAAGAAAGTTAAAGCAGTGTTTTTCCAGCTGACAGTGCATCCTATTTTACATATTGTCATGATATTTATTTGATCATGCCAGAGAGAATTCACTCACAAAAATATTTAATAAGCAGATATATGCAATTTTTATATCTACCCGATTGAATGGTTGTATAACCTCACTTTCAAAATAAAAAATTTTTATATTTCCCTTTAAGAAAATAATTATAGTTAATTAATACCAACATGCCATAAAACAGCCTTGGTAGTGTAATGCCTGGCGTGCCGGACTTTCACCCAAGCGGCCCGGGTTCGACTCCCGGCGCTGGCAGATCTGGTTAAGGTTTTCTGCAGTTTCCCTTAGCTGTAACACAAATGTGGGATTTGCGCTGTTCCATCTATAAGTCGGCTGCAGCCGCACATTGGGCCTACATAATAATAATAATCGCCCCCTCCCTCCCGCACAAGCTTATAGCTTCTGGGGCCTTGGTTAAGGTTATGGGTTGTAGTAATTATTATTATTATTATTATTATGCGCACAAAAACTTTTTAAGCAGATAAAGGATATGTGGAAATCTTGATTTTCTTAGAAAACAGATAACTTTTCTCATAACTTAACAATTTAGGTGCCGTTGATACATTTTTTAACTTAATAAAGTTTAGTTCATTTGCAATTTTAGAAATTATTCAACTTACCTTGTAAATAATTAAAACTTTGTTATCATATTAACGAGGTATCTTCATTTTGCAGTTTTTATGAATTTCATAATTTTAAAGTTGTTTGCTAGGTTGTTTTTGTGGAAAATAGTAGAGTAACATTATATCTACAGAATTGATACACTTTTTAATGTAAAGGCTGGATCTTGATGATATCACATAAAAACATTTTTGCAAGCTGCACCTTTCTAACATTCAAGTGATTTATGCAGTTTGGCTTGTAAGTTAAAGTTTCTGGCATCTGAAAACATTCAGAAAATGTTAGTAATGAATTTAGTGTTCAGATTTGTGAAGATAGGAATGTGTAAAAAGGTGTTTTTAGGTAATTAAGCCTTTTGTTAATATTAAAATAATGTCTGTCAATGACATTGAAATTGAGGGTATAATTCTATTTGTCAACCTAAGTTATATCATTGAATTCAGAATTTTATTTTTTATAAGTTAGTCTAATTAGGCTTACGTTGAACATTTATAAATAATAGTTTGGTGGTATTAATTATGAAATGTCAAAATTCTTTTGTTTTGTTGAGGTTTTTCAAAGGAGTCATTTGTTTTCTTGAAAAGTATAAATAAAGGGACTCCATTTTTAACAATTAAGTAGCAATTTAATATCAGAAAAACATTATGTTAATGAAATTTAAGGTTATGTTAAATGTCAGTATTAGAAAAACTTTGTTAAAGTGTGTTTTGATATAAAGTTGTTCTTCAATTAAAGTACAGTTTGTTTTAAATTTCAATTTAAAAATAATTTTCGTAATTATTATTTAACCTTGGCAATTATAAATTAATTGTGAAAATATCTGGGAATAAAATAATTTGTGGAAAGATCCTAATTGAATGGATAGTATATTCGATCAATGTTATTATTTTTTTCAACCTCCTTATACAGTGTGTGTTTAAAGTATGGAATATTAAAAAAAAGTGAACTCAACCGGTTTATTTAAAAACGCTGAAACATGTCGATTTTGTTTTTTTAAAAATTCACATTAATATATGCGATTCACCTTCCGACTTTCATGTGTTTCTAAGTTATGGCGTCATCACGAAAAAATTTAAATGACAATATAGATTTTTAATAGTGGAATCCGATAGTGATTTTTCTTCCCTTTATGATCATGCAAATAAATCATAAGGTTGCATGACAAAAATTCTGAGAAAAATTGATCTAAACTTTGTAAATGTTTGTTAGTTATGATGTCATCACGAAAAATTTAAATGAGAATATAGATTTTTAATAGTGGAATCCGACAGTGATTTTTCTTCCCTTTATGATCATGCAAATAAATCATAAGGTTGTATAACAAAGATTCTGAGAAAAATCGATCTGATATATTGATATATTGATACCATAATATCAATGACATTAAATGTTCAGATCGATTTTTCTCAGAATTTTTGTTATGCAACCTTATGATTTATTTCCATGATCATAAAGGGAAGAGAAATCACTATCAGATTTCAGTATTAAAAATCTATATTGTCATTTAAATTTTTTGTGATGACGTCATAACTTAGAAACAAATGAAAGTCGGAAGGTGAATCGCACATATTAATGTGTATTTTTAAAAAACAATCGACGTGTTTCAGCGTTTTTAAAAAAACTGGTTGAGTTCTTTTTTTTTAATATTCCATACTTTAATGCCCCCTGTATATCATAGTAATAAGTATGTATTTCATGTGCGGGTACAGGAAAAATAGCAAATGGCAATTCATATATAGATAGATAGATATCTATCGCATTCTTGCCCTAGAAACTGTTTGCAAGGTTGCTGCTAAGAAATTTTGAAATAATTGACTGTTGACATTTAAGACTTGGCAAGAATGCAATAAATATCTACCTTAAAAGAATTACTATTAACTTTTTTTTTGCTCACACATGGAAATTAAAACCCAAAGTCAAATTTTACTAACACTTATAACACAATTTCATATAATGTTACAAAAGATCGCAACAGTACTCATACAATGTAGTATAATGCAGTACATAACATCTTCAGCTGTTTAAAACAGCTATGAGTGTTCAGAATATTTATATTGGACATATGATTATTGCATTTATCTAATCAATGCATTTTTGACACTTCCTATGTGGTTCATATAAAGTGGAAAGTATCTATCTCCATTATACATGGATCTGTTGTTCTGACTTCCTTTGGAAAGGCATAAAACATCCATCTAATGATAATATAATATTTTAACTAACTTCAAGTTCAAGTTTTTGAAAAATTATGTTGGCTAAAGTATAAAAGATATATTAGAGTTTGGAACCAGTGTACTGTTGCACAGCTTGAGAAACACTGCAGTGGAAGTTCCTAAATAAACGTCAATACTTTAGCTAGGTTCATAGCTATATGTTCATATGCTTGTGGCAGTTACGTTGATGGACAAGTATAATCATTATGTTTATAGCTATATATTTATCGGAAAATATAACCTCATTTTTAATTTCATATTTTATATACTTTTATCAAGAAAAATAAAAATGTATCATATGACTTCGATGTCCAATTATTCAACAACCAATTCTGACAAAAAAGTTGAAACCCAACCAACTTTTCCTGTCTACAATAAATTGTCCGCCACACAATATTCGTGTGTTGGTATTGTCAATAGATCAACAGAAGTCTATGAATACATAGCTATGAACTTAACTTTATACTAAAGTCCGTTCACCGAGACCTGTCGCAAGACGTAAACACAATTGAAGTTAACTGACCCTTGAAGCTTCATATACGATGATGCGCGTTTGCATACCGTGTGCGCTTAACTCGCTTTTACGGTTGCAGCGCAATATGGAATGGAAACTGATTGCATTATATGTGTTTCCACATTTATGTAAAGTAGTTTAAGCGTTAATGAGATCACGTGCTAATAGCATCGCTTATAGTTTGTTTAGTGCTAACTTCAAGTGTATTTACGTCTTGCGACAGGTCTCAGCGAACGGACTTTAATTATTTGAAAATTACCTGTTGCTAGCGAATTCTTATTTTTTTGCTTATAATGGCACCTACATTCCCATTGCGCTTATTTAAACCATACCTATATAAGTGAAATAATAATTTAAATGAAAGCTTACAAAAAGTATAATGAATCTAAAATAAAAATTAATTAAAATAGCAAACGCTCATGCCTAATTTGCTCTCTTTGAAGCCTTATTTAAAAATGTTCAGTCAATTTGCGAACTTTATTGTAATTAAAAACGAAAGTTATTTTGTATAAAATTATAAATTTTTAATGGAATAAATAAAGTTAGTGTAAAATAAAGGATTTAATACTAACTAGTATTACGTTGTATAGATAGTGAATGTTGCATGTATGCTTGATGATTTGTTATGTATAATATTAGATAAAAATTAATTACTTTATTATTTGCTATACAGATATATGAAGTCAATTTTCCCAAAAGCAGACGAAACAATGATCCTGGATATTCTTAGCAATAACGACAATAATATTCAAAAAGCATCAGAACTATTAAAAGAGATGGGCTATGAAAAACGTGACAGCGCCAAATTGTCACGTCATCAACATACTCCAAAACTCTACAGACCCAAGGAACAACCTGCTGAAGCCGCAGCTTCTGTTGTTGCTCCAAAGGCAAAAACTCTTGAAGATAAAAAGCTAAGTAGGTGTACTTATGTATTGGATGAATTAGGTGTTTTTTATAATTATACTTATATCTAAATAAATTAAACGCTCATAAAAGTCTGAGCGTTATTAAAAAAACATTTAATCGACTGGTTCTGAAATAAAGAAAAACTTAAAATGCGATTTCATTGGTTGTGAAGTCACGACTCGTGTAAACAGGCAGTGTTGCAATTATGTTTAGTGAGTTGTAATAGTGTTTTGCGTTCCATGTGGCTAATAACTACTGAACGTAAAATATCATGATCTTGGAGGCTTTGTGAAGGCTTCTATAAACAATCTGCTGTCTGTGGATATACAGAGTGTTAAAAAGTTGTAGACTTTAATAACATTTTTTCATATGATTAATCGTTTACATGTAAAATCAGTTTCTTTTTACATCTAGAAATTCTATTTTTTTTTTCAAAAATTTGAAAACATGCTAGACTAGTCCTACCAGCATTTAAATTTAGTGGCAATAAGAGGCTTAAGCAACGACATCAGTGTAAATCAAATGATATCATCTTTAACATTAAATTTGTACTTTATAATAGTGTTACCTAACAGAACCGTTACTTATGGAGTTGACCTAATATAAATATTAGGTCAACTCCATAAGTAATAAATTACTGTAATTGAAAACGAAGAACATGAAAATTTTGAAAACATTAAGTTAGGTTAGGTTTTAATTTGCTAAAAACGAAACAAAGTGATGAAGAGAGAATATCATAGCAACGAATGGTTGGTTGCAAGTGATATTCCATTCATATTGGATGATTCAAATGGTATGGTAAAAAAAAACACTGAAGTACCAAGCACCAAGGGGTTTTTGTTGGAGAACTTCACAAAAACAGTTAAGAATTCCTTAAAAATCTTCCTGTCAGTTGACATAATCAACACCATTTTTATGTAAATGCAGCCAACTTTTCAATAGCTGTAACCTAAGCAAAGCATAAGAATAACCAGCAAAAATTCATAAAGGTGGGTGATCTTAATGCTTTGGCATTAAAACATGTGGGATTGGGGCTCGAAATTAACGACAAATGGATATGAACTAAGACAAGCCATCAGCGAAACGGATGTAACTTAGGAAACGCAATTAACTTCCACACTACAGGTCAATCGGTGCCATGAGCTACGAAGGATGCTCTACCTTCCCGATTCCTTGCCCAAAAATAAATAAATAAATAAAGGTAAGCCAACCTATTGTCCCACAGATCCAAGCAAAATACCAGATCTTTTAAATTTCTTTATATCTAGAAAAGTTTCTCCAAACTCTATTGATATACAAGAAAACTTTGACTTAAAGTCTGATCACTTGGCAGTAGAGAGAACAATAAAAGAAGAACAAAAACCAACATTAATTAATAAAACTGCGGATTGGGAAAGCTTCAGAATAGATAGAACTTGAATGAGATAAGACTCGAATGTCCAATTAAGAACTTTTTCATAATTGGAAACAGAAGCTGAAAGCTTTACCAAAATTATCCAAAAACTAGCTTGGAGTAACACTAGAGAAATCACTCAAAAAATTGCTGGAGTTAACTATCCTATGGAGATCAGAGAATTAGTCAAGGAAAAGAGACGAATCAGAAGAAAGTAGCAACAGACACGTGATCCGGCTGCCAAAAATATTCTTAATAATAAAACTTAGCAGCTACAGAGAGAACTTCAAAAGTTGAAAGAAGCCTAAATTGAAAGGTATTTCCAAAAACTAACAGCAGACAAAGAGACTGATTATATATTCGATGTGGAAAGCCACAAAGAAAATCAAACAACCCCTCACCTACATTCCATCCATCATGCAAAGGCAACCAACAGAAGGCTGAAACTTTCACACAGAGTACCTTCAGGGTGGCCAGCGAGCCTGGAAACCTTGAAAACTGGAAAAAAAAATTTCAGGGAAAAATTTAAAAAAATGTTTGAAAAAATAAAATAATTTTAATAGCACTTTCATTAATATTTTACGCTATCTTTTTTTTCTATTTGCGTGTCCAAAAGAGATTTATAGTTGAATACTGGAAATGGTAACATTTTATTTTTTAAAGTTGATCTCATTGCTGAAAAGCTGTTCTTAAAATGCCAGCAAATTTAAAAACCAAATTCAGGATTAGAATTATCAGTGTTGCCAACTGTCAAAGAGGGTGTTACGTAAGGTAGTTGGTGGGTGTTAAATTTTTCCTTATTTTGGCTGACAAAGGAAGTGGGGGAGACGGAAAACCTTATGTAAGCTAGAAATTACAAAATGATTAAATTTTTAACATAATATTCAAGGCCCACCGTGGTCGAGTGGTAGAGATCCTACCTCTCGTTCAGAGGGATAGGGGTTCAAACCTCGGTTGCGACTGAATTTTCAAAATTTAGTACTATCGTGTTTGAGTTCCTTAGGATAAGGTATGAAAGTTGTATGAGTGATAAAGTATGGGGGAGCGTAATGTACTTGCTACAATAGCTCCATTACCTCCGTTGCACTTCCATAAAGAGTTTGTGTGGAACCCCGACACTGCGAAATGCAGTAAAAGGGAATGGATTATGTTTGTACGTATGTAATAATATTCAAATATTTACTTGAAATTAATAAAATTACTGTTTCTTTGTTATTATTAAGTTTGTTTATAATTCTTTATAAGCAAAACATGGGTTCTGCGGTATCTCCGTGCCGCCGTATTGTAGTACAAGGTAGTCCAAAGTCCGTAATGTCTAGACAAGCTAATAGGAAACAGAAATAATCGACAACTCAATTTGTTTACAGTTATGTACTTCTTGGTACTAAGCATTAATTCAACGTTTTAGAATGTCACGATATGACTATCTTGTCAGCTTCGATAGCAGCCGTATTGCAACTGTTACCGAGCGCGAAAATGGCGGCACTGCGATGACCTATATTTCTAATAGCGTTTTCGTTTTATATGCACTAACATTGCATTGACACGGGGCCAGTGGCGGATTTAACACTTAAGGCCTGAAGTGTTACAAATTTTTGGGGCCCCATAGTATAAATAAATTACTACAATTTATATACCTCTTATTATTTTATTAAAAATTAAGTAAGAGCATATAATTATTAATACACTAAATAAAATTAATTACATATCTAAATATAACAATATTTTGAAACTAATATAAAGTGCTTACGTGGTTTATTTTCCCGCATTTAATATGCAGCGTATACTTATATTAACTCATTAGGCGCCGCAACAATAGAAACATGTTGTTTATTTGACATTTCCAAAATAAGTAAAAGTGTTTTAAATTTTGTGATTACCATTCCTAAGATTCAAAAGACAGATCAAGAAAATCTTATTGAACGATTTTTCTTGCAATATCATTACATCAGAGTTTTAATACATCAACATTTTGGTGCTTTAGTCATATGGAAGAAGACTCAACTTAGTTCTGCACCATATAATTCAAGGTATTGACTTGCACTACAGCAAAAATCCCGGTCCAAAACCTACAGCTACCAGCGATGAACAGGTAAAAAGGGCGGTGAGATTGTTTGGCAGGCAATTGCGCAAGATGGGAGAGTTACTCTAGCGTATGTGTCAAGTGATACAATGCATAGCTTGATCTACAGAGGCAAGTATCTGAAGAGGGTACTAAAACCCTGTTTCCGTTCTTTGAACATTATTCAACCAATTATTTTTTGGTCTGACAAGGCCACATCGCATTATGCAAGAACTACCATAGTTTTTTGAAAACACAATCATATCGAATATGTAGCCAAGGCGGAAAATCCAACGTCTCTGACTCAATTTTGTCCAATAGAGCGATTCAGTGTGCTCTGCAAGGACAAAATGATTAGAGGAAATAAAATCACAACAAATGCTTTTATTTTTAAACGATGATGGATATCTATATCCAAAGAAGTTACATTCAGATCTGGAAAAAAGCTGTTAAACAAGTTCAAGTACAAATTGCGTTTAGCAGGAAATGAAGGACCATGGGCTGTATGTTTAAAAAACTTAGATTTTATATATATACTCAAACAGTTTCCGTTGATATACATATTTCTTTAAAAAAATTATTTTATTTTATGTTATACAATGTTTTCTAGGTGGGAGAATAAACCTGTACGCACTTTATGTATGTATGTAATCGTATCATTTTAATTTTTTGGTATAACTGATTTATTTGTTAATTGACATTATACCTACTAATAGATATTATTAGGATATTGTGTTACAAGTGCAGAAAAGTACCAATTTCTCACGTGTAAAGGAGTTGCAGCATGAAATGAAGTCGAATTCCGCAATCACACGAGTGTGAAATTGGCGTTTTTGCACGTGTTACACACTATAGTTACGACCACAAAAAAGTAATAAAACACCAAAAGTTAGGAAAAATATTTAACTTAGAATATGATTTGAGATGTTCTGGATTGTCAAAAGTGGACAATGCTCACATTTTGTGGAAAACAGGTGTTAGTGGTAAAAATTAAGAAATGTGTATAACTCAAAGTAACAATCATTTATTTATAAAATTAGTACTGAAATTTGAACAATTATTTAAGTTAATAAGTTTTGTTGGCGTCTTCAATTTTCTTTAAATATTATAGACATTTTTAATAGTTATTTACATGCCAAGCTTTGTAAATGAATTTTTACGGGTGAGCTGGAAAGTTTGTAGGGCGAGCGACGAAGGAGCGAGCCACCATAGTGCAGTAAGCCAGTAGAGATTAATTGCAAAGCGTGTCGCATACAAAGTTTTATTTCCAACTTCACCAGCTTTTTTTTTATGAATTGTAAATTTTTTTATAAAAGGATATTTTAGAATCAAAGGTGGTATCACAATTTATAGCTAGGCGTTGTCATAGTGTTGTGGTTAAGCAACAAATTAGTTACCATAGCTTTTTGTTGATAAGCATTGTAGAATTTTACAGGTCTCTTTTACGAGCCCATAAAGTTTTACAGCGCTGTAGTTGTAACTACTCATTTATTTAGTTACCATAAATGTCTGTAAAGTGTCATTTACATAGAAAGTGGAAATAAATGTATTTTGGACGTTGTGTTGTTCCGCCGCTGCTTTTTTGTTAATGGGAGTAAATTATAACTTCAATTTTACAAATTCACTGAATACTTAATACTTCATTTGTATATAATTTTAAATAATAAATTCCCAAAATATTTTTAGATTTCCACTTGTAAACCAGTTATTCTAAATTTATGGATTAAAGTCATTAGAAGGATATATCGTGTCTGAACGTGCATGTAGTACGTACATACTGGGTGGAAATAAATGATTTTCATCAAGTTACCATTGCATTCCCCATGTAAAAGCACGACATGCCTCTCTACGAAAATAGAGAAGGCAGTACCATAACCTCAATTTATTAAATAAATTCAATAAATTCTAGGAATTGTTTGACAGATTGATTTCATTTATTGACAGAACTAATTTAGTACTAAATCAAAAAGAGTAGAGCGGTACAGAAAAATTTACATGTGAAAAAATTCCAAAGGGAACTTGATGAAAATAATTTATTTCCACGCTGTATTACGGCCGCGACCAAAGTGGTACCCGCCGAGATACTAGGGCGGCCGGGAGTCGTTCGCTGAATGTACGCACTTTACGTTTCAGAATATACGGAATGTAGCAAATTATAAAAGCTATTGTTGTTTTTATTGTAATTTACCAATAATGAATTCTATAATAATATTAGAATTAATAAATTTCACGTTAATTCAATAACAATTTTATAATAACTTTATATAGTAGTAATAACTTTATATGCTGGTAGTCTACAGAGCTCAGAGATATCAATGTTGCTCGGAAAGCGGAAGGTCCAGGGTTCGATTTCCAGCCGAGGTGATAACACAGGCCTGCATTTTAATACCTTATAAAATGTGAATTGAGTTTTCCAACTGATTTTAGGTGTTTGAGTGGTGCTGATTTCAAATCTGTTTTCGGTTTTTCTCTATCGTAAGGTTTTTGAACAAAATAGTCAAACAATCGCAAAAATAGAAATATAGACATAGAAAAGGCAACAAAAAAATTACAAAAATCATAGAAAAAATAGAAAATAACATACATTATTCATTTATATTTTTGTAAAGCCATTCCTGTTTGCTGGAAAAGCTACTTTTCGTTGTTTTTCGTCTATATTCAGTTTTTATACGATATCAAAAAACTGTTCCTGGAGCAAGCAAATTTTTTTCGGTTAGACGGATCCTAAATTCTCGAAAAACTCTTTTGGAAGTGCTAAATCTATAACATTTAGTCATTTAGTTCGTCTTGGGAAAATAGCTGCGGTTTAGAGTTTCTTGAAAATAATGGTTTAAAAATACCAACTTTTGCATTGAAGATTTGGTATCAATACTAGACTGCAATGCTTTATGTGGAACTGGTACAGGTATATCAGCGTCATGTGAAACTGGTCTCATTGCCGACTGAAGATTAAGAGTTAATATATTTAAGAGTTCTTGTGTTATTACCCATATTCGAAAGCGTGGTACAGTTCCCCTTCCCTGAATGTCAAGTCGGACGAACGCGCAGATTTTGGTAGAAGGCAAGCATTTGGAGCGACAGAGATGATACATGTCTTACAGATCTGCTGCTAAACAGTATATTCCGTTACAAAACTACCTATCGCTCTGAATGCTTGCCTATATGCACGAAGCTCTATTGCGTCTACCGTACGGCTTTTTTACCCGCCTGTACAAGCTATGAACTTGAGTTTTGAATGGAGTTTTCCCAACAATGTTGAAGTTAGCAATAGTAAAGCCTCTGTTTAAAAAAGGGGATCCTCTAGTAGTAGAGAATTATAGGCCAATTAGCCTTCTTTCTAATTTTTCAAAAATATTTGAAATTGCCATGTGCAGAAGATTGGTGTCTTTTTTGAACGTGAAAAATATTATTGCACCGAACCAACATGGATATCAGAAAACAAAGTCTATTGCCACTACTGTTTTCACTTTTGTACGAGAGATTCTTGATGCCCTTGATAGGGGAAATATTGCACTCGGGGTTTTTTTGGACCTATCCAAGGCATTTGATTGTGTGCACCATCAGACTTTACCGAATAAAATGGAAAAAATGGGAATCCGAGGAATGGCCTACAATGTGTTTCAGTCTCATTTAAGTAACCGCTGTCAAAAAGTAAGTATTACAGCAAACTCAGCTGAGCATTTTTCAAATTCAAAACCTATTATGTACCTACTTTAGGAGTCCCACAGGGCAGTGTACTTGCTTCAATTTTGTTTTTACTATACATAAATGATCTGTCAGCAACTTTAAATGATCATTCAGTGACTTTAACAAACTATGCTGATGATAGGACTGTGTTAGTTGTTGGGAAAGATTATAACGATATAAAGGATAAAACAGTGTCTGCTATTTCAACCGAGTTACTAAATGGTTCGAGGAGAATACTTTAGTAATTAATACAAATAAAACTCATTGTATATTATTTAGACACAATCGAAATGAAACTGCTTATCTAAGAGAAATTGATATAAATAACAGCAACATTGAACTTACATCAAAAACCAAATTCTTAGGGGTCATAATAGATGAACACATGAAATGGTTGGAGCATGTACAACGGCTCTGTGGTCAACTAAGTAAAATTCATTATTTCTTGAAAGAATTGAAAAAAGTGGTTAATCATAACACACTGATAACTGCTTATTATGGCCATTTCTATTCACTTTTAATTTATGGAATTGTGTTCTGGGGTGGTGCACATAGTCAAACTATCTTCATACTGCAAAAGAGAGCAGTGAGAACTTTAGCTAATTTGAAACCTGGTAAAAGCTGTAAAGGAGTTTTTAGGTCGCTAAATTTACTAACTGTCCCAGATTTATATGTTTATGAGTGTCTTTGCTACGTATACAGAAACAGAGATTATTTTTCAAATTTTAAAATTGACCACGACCGTATTACTAGACAAAAAGATTTTTTTTGTTATCCCATACATAAAACTACTTTACTCGAAAAAGGCTGCTTATATAGTTGCTTATCTTTTTTTAATTTACTTCCCAAGGAAATGCGAAATATTACATCCATCAATAGTTTTAAAAAAATTATAAAGAAATGCCTTATATCTGTGGAGCCATACGATATCAGGGAAATAACTAAAACAACTTTTTTAAATTATACTTAAATTTTAGATACATTTTTTATTGTAAATTCTTAGGAATTTTTTATTTTTTTAATCAGTTAAATTGTTAATTTGCAAAAAAAAAATTTAAATTATTAACTTTTGAATTGTTTGTATTTTTTACTTTTGTTTTTGACTTGTACCATACAATATTTTTTGTTCCTAGTACACAATAAATATTCTATTCTATTCTATTCTATTCTATAAAAGCTTGCTTTACATCTACAGACCTTGAAGTAGTCTACTTTAAGACGACGATATTCAGGGAATCCCCGATATATCAAATGAAAACAAATTGAAACAAACGAATATGAGTCAAATGTGATTTGTTATAAGGTTTTCTTTTGATTGATTTTTCTTTTAGCTTGAATAAAAGATCGTTTTATAAGATTAATTTATTCAATTTAAAATATAAATAAATAAGTAGTTTGTTAATCTTAGAAATATAATTTTTGTTTAAACTTTGATATCTAATAAAAAATACAAAAATACTCCCGACGTCTTATTGTTTAGGGGAGTGGGGGGCTCTGTGATTTTCTTATTTTTCCTTACAAAGGGGGGATGAGGGTTTAAAATCAACAAAATGATGCTTACGTAATACTTGAACACTCCCAAACTAGTTAAGGTTGGGGATAGACAAATACTGGAAAAATTGCCGCTGGCGTCGCTACTGGTACAAAATATTAATTAATTTAGTTCAGTTTCAGACCTTTCAGATTATACTACCAAACCATAGGTGGCCCTCGGTGATTGTCAGAAAACTACTTGATTCATATAAGCGAGGCCGTGGTCAGAAACCATTAAAAAATTAAATGTAAAAAATATCGATATATTACGAGAAAGATGTATGTATTAAGTAATTAATAAAAAATACAATGTTAAAGTTACTGACACTAGAATTAAGAGTATGTATGACTAGCGACTGCGTAAGTAAAGAGCAGAATGCTGATTTTGAACTAAGCAAGTAAAAATGCGTAGTCTCTTTCAAATATTTGTATCTCTACTGCAAACCCCAGCTGAAATTGCTGAACTGTATAATTTCAGATAACATTCATTTTTTCTTGTGCTTAATAATTTCTTTAATATTCTAATGCAAAAGTGGGTATGCATATAGTGTCACACAGTTGTCTGTTCTTTAATCTTTGAATCCAATTTTTAGCCCTCCAGTCATCTTTGTAGTTTATCATCACGGTCCCCACTTCTTTTTGATAGTCCTAGCTCGCAGTCTTTTTGAGATTTAGATTAATCTGCAAGTAATAATACGGTAATACAAAAATTTAAGTTGTCTTTCTAAGGGTTTACTTACATCTTTTCCAATCTCAAATTCAGTACAAGTATTTTGGGAATAGCATTACGTTTTCTTTCTTTCTTCTGCTCCCATTCGAACAACTACTTTCAAGTTGTTCAAGACATTTCTACATTATTGTATTATATGTAGTGAGCAAGAATTGCGTTTGATTGTCCAAACGAGATTTATTTGAATACCGGAAACAGTAACATTTTATATTTTAAAGTTGATATCACTCTTGAACAGCTGTTCAAAAGTCAAACTTATTTATGCTGTAAATTTGAAAAACAAATGCAGAATCTGAATATTCCCAACTTTGCCAACTGACAAAAAACTTAACAAGTTTTTCCCTAACAAATTTTAATTAAAATTAAAAGTAACTTATTTTTTTTAAATTATTAAAGAATAAAACAAATAGAAAAAATATGGTATAAAGTATTCCGTTTCATAGACGATTTAGCGTGCGCTAGATCCATTTTTGATAGTTATTTGGTTGTTTAGGCTTCTCCGACTATAAAAATGGCTTCAAGTGAAGTGTTATGTTCCGTTATTATTAATTCTAAACTAATAATTTGATCATCAATATGGATATGGGTAAATTATTGAAGGGAAAAATGGTATTTTATTACCTGGAAAACCAGGAAAAAACCTTGAATTTAAAAGTACTACTATTGCTGGCTACCCTGATCTTGCCGAAACATTTCAACCAAACGATATTCAATCGAATGTAGAAACTAAAGTTCACGTAGTTTCGAAACATCACAATGACTCATCAAGATCTGCGCGAACGTCACTTGCGAGTACAGTGGCGGCGCGTATGTTGTTCATTAAAAGGGGTTAAAAATATGTGCACATAAAATGTTATGAAAATCTCAAAGTACACTTTATAATCTTTAAATAACCACTTTCAATTGAAGGGGTTGGAGCTTAAATCAACTCACCTAAGTAGCAAAAAGATAATTGTGAGATATAAGCACACGCAACAAGACAGAATGGAAATATACCGACGCTACTGCATTAAGAAAGATATGCGCGTGCGACGGAATTTCGAACGCTCATACGTATTTCGGTTTCTGCGCATTGTGCTGTTTCGAAACCTTTTCACCTATAATGAAGATGTAATCTTGGAAGAAGTAGAAGAAGACATCCAACAGGTCACCCCAAAGGAAATACCAACAGAAATTAAAAATAATGAACCAATAATAACATATAAGTTATCATACTACCAAAACCAGGTAAACCATCTAACGAGACAAAATCATACAGACTTATATCACTACTACTGATTATATCGAAGCTCTTTAAAAAGCTCTTATTAAAAAGACGTAGACTTATTATAGAAAGGAAAAATCCAAACCATTAGTTTGGATTTAGACGAAAAAAACTCTAGAGTTGACCAAGACCATAGAATAACAAATATCATTGAAACAGCATTAGAAGAAAAATTAATCTGTTCGAACGATTTTCCTAGATGTGGCTCAAGCCTTGGACAAAGTTTGGTACAAAGGATTGGTCTACAAACTAAAAAGAATGTTACCAAAACAATACGTTAAATTACACGACAAAGTTTGGTACAAAGGATTGGTCTACAAACTAAAAAGAATGTTACCAAAACAATACGTTAAATTACTAACAAGTTATATAGCAGACACATTATTTTGCATTAAGCAAGAAAATGAATACTCAGAGAGTTAGAGGAGGCTAGAGCTGGGGTGTCCCAAGGAAGTGTTTTGGGCCCCATCCTCTACTTGTTGTATAGTCTGCAAATTTTCCCTTTCTCTGTGACCTTGGAATTTATTTGTGTAATGAACGGATATTACATGAGAAATGACTTAATTTTGTAAGTTAGAACCTTAGTTGTTTTGGTGTCATTTCTCAGTGCACGAATCTTAAATCTAGATTTTTCCACAAAAGCTTAATTTAAATATTTTTTTAAACATGATGTATGACTTTAATGTAGGTGTACTTTTACATTTTAAAAAATTTAAAAAAATCCTGAATATATCTAGTTATTATTATTGAAAGTAAAGATGTGCCTTAATTTAATTTTTTTTTTAATTTTCAGTCAAAGCCCAATTGCAAGAAAAATATACAGATATTCCAGAACAAGTTATTATGATAGCTTTAGAAAGTGTTGACTACGATAAAGATAGAGCTATTCAAATATTACAGATTATGGTACAAGAAGAAAACGATAAACAAACAAGTCCCAAACCGAGGTTAGTCTTATAGGAGTATCTGTTAGTGGTATTAAAACTAATACGGAATAATCTTTTTTTTTTTAATAGTGACAATCAAGATGAAATAACAGTAGTTGAAGATTCTGCTTCACTACCTGTTTCAGTGGTTCCATCATCCCAAAGTCGCCAGTCCTTGAAGTCTTTATTAAAAACCGAGAAGAGTAATTATTCACTAAAAAATACTGACATTTTTAGCAGGTAACAAAAAAGTTGTAAATATTTCTGTAAAATATCAAGCCCAAAAAAATCAATACTGTTTTGCTATGGAAATTATTAATGTCAACAATGCTATCATGATCATATTCAATCATTTTATATTTGCAGGGTATTTGAAGAACAGTCTGATTTTGTAGATGATATGGGTTATAGATCCCAAAATTTGACAAATACAAATGGAGCAAATAGAACCTTAGTTAAAGGTGCCAACCACGACTTACTCTTGTACGTATACCACATGACAAGCAAGAATAGAGAAATAAATTCAGAAATTTAATTTTTAGAGAGGATTACATCAAGTGGCAAGGACCACAACCAATCTCACACCAAGGGTCACAGAGGGAATTAGCAAAAGGTCCAAATTCGGCATTGCTTAGCGTACGTACTTATAAGCCTTGTGGTCCTAATCCTGAATTAAGGAAAGGACCAAAGTTTAGTAGTGCTAAAGGAAGCATTTTGTCGCAATTAAAAGATGCGGTCGTAGGTGAGTCTCGTGGTAAATAGCATTTTAATTGTTGCATTTTGTAAATGTTGTTGTTGTGTTTTTATTTTAACAAAACTCATGTTTATGTTTTTATTAGTTTTAAACTTTTATTATTCTGTTAGAATTGTTTTTCCTGTAAACTACAGGGGCATATACAAAGGGTTGCTTACAGTATCTTTTTGAAAAACGTCTTTGAAAAAGAGAGAATGTTTCAGCATAATAATAGCATCCTTTTACATCATGTTAATATGCCTGTGGTAAAGGAATATAGTTGCCATTGCCATTGATACACATATTATTAATTTTAATCAATGTCTTATTAAAAGTATAAGAAAATAGGTTTTAATTCTGTAACATATGTTAAGATTTTTGTAACATTAAAGAGTTTTTATGTAGTATTATTAATAGTTATGTTCATAGCTTTGCGTTTGTCGTTTAGACAGATACATTGCCAGACAAGTATGATCATGATATTTTTAAACATACATTTATCGGGTTATTATTTATTGTTTCTTATAACATATCAACCAACTTTTCCAGTCTACGGATAAACTGTGGTCCATACAGAATTTCTATCAACCGAAACATATGAACGCATAGCTACGAAACTAGCTTTAGTCTGTCTTTTGCAAATAGGAAATGCTTTAGTTCTGGGATCTAAATCAAATTTGGCCTTAAAATGTTCAACCCATAATTCAAATGTGATAAATTTTAAAAAAATGAACTCGCCCAGGTTGTCTCTGATTGGCTGAGAATCTACTGTCGGTTGGTCGGTGTATGAAGGTGAATTGATGTAATCTGAGCATGGAAATATTTTTGTATGCACAGATTGACAAACAACGTTTTGAGACCAAGTTTGGTTCGATGGGGTTCAGTCATGTCTTGCAGTGCCTGTAAGAATAAACAACCCTTGTGTGTTGGAGCAGTAATCAGTTGAAATCAATTGGCAGGCCGCAAGAAGTTACCAATTATTATTATTTATTTTGCTGGTTTATTTAGCTAAACATTTCATAACAAAGAAATTATGTGCATATTTATAATGGGTAGGTAAGTTAAAATGTCTCGAAACCCAAGTAGCAGAATGCTACCACAACTATAAGGATATAGCAACCGCTGTCAAATGAGTGATGAAGTAAAACTGATGAGTAAAAAAGTATTAATGTTTGACTTTTATTAATCCTGGTTGGTCTTTCCCTTATTTACAAATTAAGGAGGTGTCCCAGAAGAGACAAAATTTAAACAATAATTTATTTACAAAAAGTTAAACATTTAGGTTTTTCACATTGCTTTCTGTATTCCCTTTTACAAAGAACCCTAAATCTTGCATCCTCCAAGCTTGAAATATATTGGGTGCATTCAGGGTGCGAGGCGGGTTCAGCGCATTCCCCGGAACCCGACCCCGTGCCTAACCAAAACGCTATGCAAAGCAAATTCAATTTTTTTCAACCTAGCCTAAACCTATCCTAACCTAACCTAACTAAATTATGAAATTGTAAATTACACAATTTTGCAATCGTAGAAACTTAATATAATTATTATTCATTGCCATGGAGATTGCCATTTTTTACTTTAGATCCCCAAATTTGTGGCCTTCGGGGAGTTCGCCCCAAAAATGATTTACATATTTAGAATCAGCATTTTTGGAGCAAACGGTTCTAACCCTCCAAAGTTGATTGCTACTAACCCAACCTCCATTTTTTTTTCTCAACCTAACTTAACTTAGCCTAACATAATCTAATCCTAACCTAACTTAAATGAGTTACATATTCGGAATTATCATTTTTTGGAGCAAACGTCCCTAGGCCTCGAAAATTGGTTGCTGCCAACCCAACCTTCACAAAAACGTCACTACCTAACCAAAATGATAAAAAAGTAAATTCGAATTTTTTCAATCTAACCTTACTTAAACAAGCCTAACCTAACCTAATCTAAACCTAACCTAATCTAAACCTAACCTAAACGTAACCTAACCTAGACTAACTAAATCTAACCTAACTAAATTGTGTAATTGTAAATTACACAATTTGGCAATCATAGAGACTTGATATACTTATTATTTATTTATTTTCATGGAGATTAAGCTTTTTTTTTTCTTCTGATTTCCAAATTTGGAGCATTTGGGGCGTTCGCCCCAAAAGTGACCTACATATTCAGAATCAGCATAAAATTCGTTAAAATAACACCAGTTTATTAAAAAAGTGTTTGTTGGGAGAAATTCTTTAATTATACCCAGAATTTAATTTAGAAACCATTTGGGTATTAGAAATGACAATAGAACGATTAGTAATCGATAATAATTTTACTGACATAGAGACCAGACCTTTCAATTAGAGTCTGGCCTTTCAATTAGACGCGTTGCCATGGTACCCAGCATTTTATATCACAATAGGGTCAATGACATGGATTTTAACATTTTACTGCTAAATAATGTTTTATACACACAACCCACTATTTCGTGTTTTTTAATTGAATCAAATACCTTATTTTAATTTCTTCACTCTTCAAATTTGGCGCCACGTGTTGTGATATAAAATGGCTGCCTTCTAGTTACCTACACTCGGGCCGCCGAACAGATATAGTAATTAAAACCGCCTACAATTACCCCCTCTTTTTAACAAAACCTTTCTATTGGTAGCATTCAAATATACCACTCAAATTGAAAGGCATGTTTAATTGTACCAAAAAGATATTAGTTTGTTTACTGTCAAACTGTCTTACTCACAAACTTTTAATGACATTTTTATTAAATTAATAAAACTGCAATTTTTTAAAATGTATGGTTATCTATACTAGCATCTCTCGATTTGACATTATTTATAATGAATTAACAATTCATTTGAAAAAATGTTTTATTGTAATTTTCACTTTCACATAAAACCAATCAGAACAATCTGTGTGTCTTGATTTTTTTTGTACTATATCTATTCGGCGGCGCGAGTTATCAGTGATCGCTGGTCGATCAGAGTAACGCAAAACGCCGCCATATTGGGGCAAAAGAAGCATGAAATTGTTCATTATTTTTATCTGTATTGAATTTAATCAAATCCACGTCTAGTTTAAAAGGTCTGTCTTACTTTATTTTTAGTTCAAACCTCTTAATATATCAAATACGTAAAATGTGGTTTTAATTTGTCCATTATTAAAGATCGTCCTTCTCTGTCCCAATATGGCGGCGTTTGGGATACTCTGATCGACCAGCGTGGCCTAGGTGACTAGATGCAGTGACTCTACACTGACAAATGTGCGAGCGCTATCTATTGGCAACAAGAGAATGCTATTACCTACTTATGTTAACTGTTTATGTTTACTTTGAATTCGAAACAATGTTGCAGATTATGGTTAATTATTTTTTTTATTATTTTCATTGTTCAAGTTCGTTTCAAAAGATTTTGTGCAAATGAATTACTCGCTTCTTCGTCGCTTTAAATAACTTATAATAAATAATTTATTTAGAAGTTGTTTTAGGCCATTTTGGAACCCGGCTCCGCAAAAGCTTATGCCGGCCTTGGCGCTACCTATATTTTCAAACCTTTTTATAATTCGATAAATAGAAATTCTTCGCATACCTTCACACATAAAATGCTTCACTGTGTCTAATTTTCCATGTGATTGATTGGTAGTATTGAACAATTTGAATTGCAAGATGTTCTTGTACAAGTCGCTTGAACTGTGAGTGTGAACAGACACTAACATTGTTTGTTGACGTAGGATCTTATCCAAAGCAATATGTCATTATTAACTTGAGATCAGTTTTGTCTCTTTACTTCTGTGACATCTCATTAGAAGGTTAAGATAGACCATAATTGAATCATGATTTTTTTTTTAATGTTAAAAGTTTTTGATAATAATAACTTCTCGAATTGCTCAGCTAAAGTTTCATTTGTTTTACTACAGTTGATACCATTTACACACATACAATTATCATATTTCTAAGGTCAATCTTCATTCAAAACGATCATGAGGAGAAAACGTATAAATCTTTTGTTACTTAATGTTTTATATTTTATAAAATTTAAATGTTAGTACAGGACAAGTATAATCTACTCATAGGTTTGTTAGAGTACAGTAGACCATCATTTCTCACTTATAAAGTTGCAAAGAATGATGCAATGTTGACAAATAGATTTTATTTTTATTTTTCAAAAGAAAGTATCTCTGATGTATTTTTAGATTATACCAGTTGTTTGAACTTAATGTAGTCAAGTACTTAATCATCTTTATTAATAATTAATCCAGATAGGCTAGAAAAACTATTTTTTTAATTAGTGCTGTTATTAAAAAATCAAATAGTGACCTCGAAAAGTATTTGGAGATTACTGCACTTTTTCTTCAATGAATTTTAATAAATATAAAGTTTTAGAAATTTGTAGTTTGCTTAGTTTCAGTCATAAAAAAAGTTGTAGGAAGCAAAAATTTATGAAATTTAATAAGCTATAAGTTTTTTGAAAAGTTTCTCCATAGGACTGATTTTCCGAGAAAATGGTGGAAAACCGTTTTACCCTCTCCCCCCCCAGCCACCAAGACCAACAGACTTTTTTTTGTTCAAAGTACAGGTAGGTAAACAACTACCTGTTTGCAAAATCTTGTTGACTTACTAATTATTTCTTTATCCATTTACTATTATTACTGTACTATAATATGGTGAATTAAATCAGTATTAACAAGTGTTTTATTAAATTTGATGTTGAAGGTGGCTGTGAAACATTTATTGTGAATATACCACAACACATATTAACCTTAGTTTTGTAATGTCAAAGCGTTATCTACTTGTCAGAAAATTACAAAAGTAAGGTTAGATATATTTTGCAGTATGTTCAAAATGAATATTTGACGGACAACTTCGATGTCAAATTAAAAAATATAGGAAACGTTATGTTACCATTTTTATGAAAAAGAAAATAAACTAAACAAAAACTCTTAAATTTTAATCGCAATAGTGAATGAGAAACACGAACATTCCCTAGCTTTAAACTATAGGTGGTTATTATTACAAAATAATACCTCTTTTAATATAATGGTGTAACTTTTCAAGAGTTAAGTCATGGCCGATGATGGTATTCTAGACAAAACTATGACTGGATTATAAACAAATTTTAATTTGAATTAACAGCCATTATGGGTCAGCTATGTGTTTTAATGCATAAAAGGTGTACACAACTTAAAATACTTTTTTTTTACATTTTAACATAAAAAACATGTCTATCCATTATAGTATAATTGCCTTTTAGACATAACAAAAGATTTGTATGTATATTGTGTAGAAAACCCAATAGAAGATGTAAATTTGTAAAAAGATCTAAATCTATATGTATAATAATCCTTCCCTTATAAATGTACATAAGAAGAAAAGCATTTTCATAAGGTTGATGTACTGTTTTAAAATCACATTTTTTACTAGATTTTTCAAGAACAGGAAAAAATACTTTTATTCAGAAAGTAGTATTTGCAAATTATCAATAGATAGGTAAGTTTATTCAAATTCTGTCACAGTACGCTTTATTGGAACTCACCAAAGCTCAATCTGCTGTCGCAGCATTTTTTTAAAAGTAATTATGTGGTGGCTATGTTGCAGTATGTATAATCAGTAGTACAGGAGTAATTTATTGAGAGGAATGTATGAATGACAATTCCATTTTACTGACATTTAAAAATTATAAAATCTATTAAATATTCTACTGTAGAATTAGAATAAATATTAACAGGAATATTTTTATGACTGTATAAATTATAATACCATTAAATCAAAACAACCGTTATCAGCTACCGCATATCAAAAACATTTTGATATTGAACAATGCCATCTATGTTTATTGACGTAGCCCAACAGTACAAAATTCTCTTTGGTAATAGGGCAATCCAGATTGCTGTCAAAGTTACCGGTAGACAAACATAAGATATAACCTCAAATGGTACCATAAATTGCTCTCTATTTACATAGAATATACCCTAAGGCAAACATTGAATGTTTAAATTACTAACACGCAAAACAGATATTTAAAATATCTAATATTTTAAAACTACAGAGCTTCAAACTGTTTGTTTATCCTCCAGCGTCCCTTTAGACTAACCTGTTTTGAATTGCCCTATTGTTTGATATGAATCTAGGCATTAGGATGTGTAGAGTAACTCAGAGAATAGGAATCTTAAAAAAAGTGGCAGCTGCAATGCGTAAATAATGAGAAACTCATCGTTAAAGTTGCTATGTTTAGGTTAGAATATTATAATGTTAGGTTAGAAGTTAGTGGAAGATTGGATGCATTTATGTAAAAATAATTGAAAGATGTTATAATTTTTATGTGTTTTGCTGTCCTTTGCTCGCAGAATTTCGATGTTTTAAATTTTAATTTCTTTTAATTCTAATTCTTCTTTGATAAATGTAACTTTTACTCCCTTTTTTTAAAATAGAAATCAATATAATGTTACGGTTTCTAAATAATAATTCAAAATTCATTAATTATTCTTTTATATGCAAGTTGCAAAAAGTGTTTTTTTTTCACTAGCCTTAAAAGTTGTTCAACAAGGCTTGTAGAGTTGGACAATTACGATGAGTGGAAAAATACTAAACAAAGTACTTTTTTTTTTACTTCAGTTAACTTCAGTTAATTTTCTTGTCATAAAATGGTTTATTCAAAAATATTTAAAAAAATAGTACTTCTATTACTAACTGGGAAAGGACCATGAACAGCTGCATCATTAATTTTTTTTTTAAGATTGTTTCAAAAAGTCTTATCAAAATAATCAGAATCAATGGTGCTTTTGTCTTTCTTTCAAAAGTAATGAATCCCCACTTTTTTGACACAATAAAGTACATTTAGTTATGAAATATGAAATCTTTTTACTAAACTTCTTAAACTATGATTGAAGTTGTTGATTTCCAATTGAGATTTTATTTGTCACGATTCATTTTTTAATTACAAGATTTCTACATATCTATTTCACATATCAATATTTTCCGATACTCGATACCTTTTAATAAAGGATTACAATAATGTTTCCATTCAGAATTAGTAAATATTAATGGTATAATTTTTTAAAAAGTGAATTGCGTTAATCCTCCAAATTGTCCGTATTAAGCCGTAGTTATCTTTGAGATAGAAAGATTCTGTCACCATAATTCCCACATAAAAACTTTATAAATTATTGTTTATTCAAATATCGATTTCACACTGTTAAGACATTTATAATAAAATAATGCATCGTTAAATTTGGGGTTGATTATAATCAATTGTATTATATTAAGTGTGTGGTTAGTACATCTAATGAAACATGTATGGCACATATAACAACTCTCTATGTACTATTAATTGGTTTCATACTAAAATAGCATCATATTAGCCTTGCTGTATCAGATCATTACAATACCAATAGTACAAAAATTAATCAAAGTTAATAACATTTTATCTTACATGTCATTTAAAAATAAATCATTGCTTAGAGGAAAAAACGTAATGAATTAAAAGGATTTCATAGTTAATCAAAAATTTATTTTCACTTTGGACACCCCTGATCTATATGTAGGCAGTTTATAGTGAGCATGGAGCTGGGTGTGTCGTATGATATGTTTAAAAATACTGAACAAGGTTGAGGCACGCAGTATGCAATACGTGCTGTGATAAAGGTGTTAACTGTAAATAAATCCATTATATGACTTGTCTCATTGTATACTGATATACATTATACACTAAGTGTAGCCGCTACCAGTTTGATAACGCCAAACATTGGGTGTGTTTGAAACCTGTAAAGCGATACAGCCTGCTTGAGAAAATTGCATAATTCACAAGATATAACCAAAAAAAAGAGTTGAATGAAAAATGAATTGAAAAATTCGTTCATTTTAAACGTTTTCAAAAAATAAAATTCATAAAAAAGTTAGGTTAAATTCGAGCTGGTGAGTAATGACAGAACTACCAATTGAAGTATCCGAAACAAAGCATATTGTTGAATTATTCTATCTTGGCCCTTACGTCATATTCATATCGTTAAAGTAATCTAGTACATTATGGAGAATTTCTTAGTGTGCTGAAGATATTTCCTGAATGTATGCTACAACACTTCTGTTAACTAGTGTAAGAGAGATGCAACACAAACAACGATCGCTAACCAAAAGGGGCATTACGTGTTACTTGTATGAGTAGCGACATCGTGGAGCAAACCTGACACAAACTTTACTAAAGAGAAACATTACAATTACGGAGGTACTATATATATCAGCGGATCGCGACCTAATTTTGGGTCACGAAAGTTTAAAAATACCTCATATAAATATTTATTTTTATTATATCATTTAGGTTCATGTTAAAATATATGCTATAAGGTCCCCCCCTCTCTCTTTCATATGGGTCGCCCTATAACTTTATTGATATTTTTAGGTCGATACATAAAAAAAGGTTGCGGAACGCTTCTATAGATCATATTAATATGGTCGTTTTTTACAGAACATGAATGTCCATTATCAAATTTATGCTAAACTGTTAATATTCTTGTGTATGATTATGATTAAACCTAAGCTTTATTTTAAGATGGAATGTCAAATCTTATAACAGTTAATGTCGCCAACATTGTTCTGGTGCTTTTGTTCCAGCGGATAGACCAATTGTTGTCATTACTAATACTTGTACGTTAGTTGCATTTTAACCTCAATTTAATGACATACTGAAATATAATAAAATTGAAATCAGATACATTGAAATTTCGAATTAAATGCATGAATTGGGCTTTTTTAATTAGATTAATTTTGAAGGCACACAGCACAGCACATTCATTTTACATGCCATTGTAATGTGCAAAGATGATCAGAAAAGGATGTATTTATTACATTCCACTTAGTACATGAAATTCACATTCCACATTGTTATTCAAAACTGAAATAATTTAAATTACTACCTTTAATTACATTAGTACATCCTAACTACATAATGATTTTAACTAGCCGCAAAATATGACGCTAGTTTTAATTATGTATTTAATACATCAATTTAAAATAAAGAGCAAAAATACTGAAGTTATGTTTGCTTTGTTTACATGGGGACATTTTTGTGTCTATCGTCGTAGTTATGTACTACGCATTTAAGAATTATCCGTACGATTTCCATCATTAATTTATACAGTTTATGACTCGACCAAACGAGTTAATAAAACTTGATTCATAAAATTTTACAAACATTTGCATGACGTAAGAGCCAAGATACAAAAATCCGATTACATTTATGCTGAAGCACTACACCAATATGGCGCTTTTTCAATAAAGTGCTTTCAAATAGACCCATTGATAAGAATCGAAAAAGCGATAAACAGGATATTTGAACGTCCCGAAAGATCTAGCCGGGACTTGAGACCCAAAATCGGGACACCTGGCACCCTATTTGTATGTATTTTGTTGCAATCATAAAAACATAATAGCTTCCAAATGTATTATAGGTACAAATAATGCTTTGGAGCTTTAACAAAAACTAGCCCAAAACAAATTTGAGATTAACTTGATATCACTATGCAACTATGTTAAAGACGGAATTGAAATATCCATCCAAAATAATTGTTAAAATGTCATTTACATTAGCTTTTAGAAATCTTTGCAACTGCTTTCTGAATAAAATTATTCCATGTAACAGAAGACAAAAAGGTTTGGTAATTTTCCTGAAGTTAGCAGTATTTATCAAGAGAATCGTCTGGTTTACAAAACCAAATATAAAATTAATACAGTCAAATCTCAATAATTCAAACCATATTACATAGATCATAAGTAGTCAAGTTTTGATTGGTCCATATTACAAAGACACTAATATCATTAGTTATAACCTAACAAACGAAGGTAATTTTAATACATATTAAATACTGCCCAGTCCCAAAAAAAAAAGTTCCCAAGCATATCCACAATATGTACCTCAAAATTTTGACAACACCTTTACTATAATCTGGAATTGTATTAATTTTGTAGATTCGTCGATATTTTAAACACCTACAATATTAACTATTGTTAATGAATGTGCTTTCTAAATAGTAAATAAATGTTTGGTGGAGGCTGTGTCCTGAAATGTATGCCGCCCAATATGTAGTTGATTAGTTTTTTTTCTAACCTCATATGTTGGGCATTCCTACCTTCCTAAACAACAATAATTAATCAGTGTATTTAATGTATTCACAACATGTTTCAGTGTAGCACGAGGGACAGGCGGTACAATTTACTTATTTTGTAATAAACTAGTCATGAATACTAGTTGATGCTTTATTAATAGAGTTAATTTTTTAAATGCACTGTTTTTATGATGCACATAATAAAATTGTAAGTTTGAGCATATTAATATTATTGTAAAGCATTTAGACATATTTTCACACATAAAATATTTTTGTAATGCAATGTCACGTCTATTGTAAAATTATTGTGTTATATGCATGTAGATCGATTAGTATTGTAGTAGTTTTTGTTGCCCAAGTCATATGATAAATAATTAAAAATACTCAATATCATATTAATGTTGAAGAGAATTTTCCTTCTGTGAGAAAGAGTCAACCTTATTATGATTAAGTTATTTTTAATTGTTAATGAAATATAAGCCAGTGTTTGTTAATTCAGACCTCTTTCATCGAGGATTGCTAGTTAATCATAATTTAAGAACATAAATTACCCTTTCAATTCTAATTTGGAAGTAGATCTCTAGACTACACACTGTTAACAGGGTAAATTACTTATTTTTATTGTTACTCTATAGATGTACAATAGTTTTTTGCCCAATCAAATCAATATGAGTTAACAAACACTGTTACAAATGTACCAAAGAAATAATGTACAATTACTGTAATTCAAATAGATCATAACAGATAAAAATGTGATGTTTTATTTAAATACTTGAGAACATTGCTACTTTCAATGTTGCCCATCCGTTGATTTCAGTAACCTATTAGTTATTTGTTTAATTAGTACAAAAAAAATGCATGTTTTTGGGGCGAATAAGAAAGTTGTCAGATGACGCAGAAGGAGAGTTTGGCAATCTAATGAGTTGCCAAAATCGCACCTCCACAAGAAATTGTCAAGAGGATTTCTTGCTGGACAGTTAATGCCCCCTCTCTTAAAAATAACACTCTAGGAAATACTCCTTTTACAACTTCCAGTAAGATGTTTAATGTGTGGTGAGTTAAGTTGGTCTTGTTAAAACCAAGTACATATTTTTGTCATATCCAACAAATTCTTGAAAAGCAGACCGAAAATTTTCAAAATCATTGCCTGATTCCTGAGAATTAGCAAAAGATCAATAATGACAGCTTTGTTTATTGACAAATCCACTAACGTAAGATAGAAATGGACTTCATCACTATAGGTCACAAAATCTTTGCAACATTTTATTGGTAAGAACCAATCAGATTGGGTAGTCTGTTGTAAAGCTTGCACTACTTGAGACTTATTCAGATGTAACTGTAGATTTTTTCTCGACATATAGTGTATACTGTCATTAATTATATTTTGACCACCTATTTATTTTTGTTACTATTGAAGATAGAAAAAAAAGTTTTATGTAAAAGTTATTCTGTTGTGCCTAATACTTTTTGACATATTTGACTTTAAAAATTCAAAAACCCGCTACTGAAGAGCAGTAGGCTATGCTTTTCAAAATGTGTGTCAACTGAAATGACTTTTTCAGCCTCATTTTAATAACCTATTTTAATTAAAGAAATGTCCACGACCTAGATTTCGTGAGCAGAGACTTCGTCTTGTGAAATCTACAAGGGCGTGGAAATGTCAATAAACAGTAAACTGATTGTTTCCATAGCCTACCTTGTTATTTTCAGTTCACATTTTGAAAAACATAGCCTACTGCTCTTCCAATAGTCATTTTTATATTTTTAAAGTCAAATATGCCAAAACATATTAATGATAGACCTATATAACATTACATATTTAGAAAATAGTTTCGGTGGAGAAGTTTAGTCAGAAAATTTTACTGTGACAAGCAGTGCCGTGCGGTGAGGATTTAGGCTAGGGAAGCAACTACGATTTTAAATTTAATATACCTAGGTACA
The DNA here is from genome assembly GCA_929113105.1 of Agrypnus murinus. Lineage (NCBI taxonomy): Eukaryota > Metazoa > Arthropoda > Insecta > Coleoptera > Elateridae > Agrypnus > Agrypnus murinus. The sequence continues at coordinate 69,105,027 of OV816031.1, read as the reverse complement.
GGTACAGGCACGGAACCACGGGGGTGGGAATACTCCCAAATTTTTGATATATACTTTAGTATTATAGTTAAATAAATTTTGAATGTAAAAGTAGTTAATGTTTATTAAATATTGTGCAATATATAACATTTATAAATAAATATACATAGGATAAAAACAAATAATGATTGTATAGTAATTATTATTAATTTATTTAAACAATTATTTTCAAAAAATACCCCCCAAATAATTCTCTGAATCCGCCCCTGATAGGTACAATAAAAAACAGTGTTATAATTATTAAGCTTAAAAGTTTTTCAAAGAAGAACTTTTATACTTTATACTTATGGAATTTGTTGACTATTATTCTTTATTTAAAAAAGTATACTACTATTTATAATGCGACTCGATTTTCCGGTCTTTTTTAGCAAAATACCTGGTGCAGGTTTTAATATTTGTTGTTAAATTTGAAGGTTCTGGTTTTGATCTGCCTTTCTCAACAATTTGCAATTTCCCTCCAAAACTGTATGCAGAGAAATCTAATAATTTACAAACTGAACAACAAAATTGTATCGGAAGTACTTGAACCTTCGACCGAAGCAGCTGAATTTGTAGTCATGACGATAATGCAATTTTAAAGCATACAGAACAAACTAAATAGAATTATTTGTCTTTAAAAAAAATCTAACTTATATAAATCGAAATAATAAAATGTTTCAAACTACAGTCTCATTCGCAGATTTACATTTAACGAACACTAAATCGAACAAATAACCAAATTATAATAAACAAACAATTTGGGCATGGAGCACACTAAAAATAACGTGACCTTACTACGGTGTACAAGGCACCTGTCGACTAACGAAGGCGCGACTGGTCGGCTGGCGGGGAGAAGTGCAATAAGCAACGAAATCAGTGCTTATATGCAGTGTATGTAACACATTTGAATGGGTATTACGTTTCCGCGCAAGTGTAATATGCTTAATTTAAAATAGTAGTCTAAATAATTATACTTTTTGCTGTACGGAATTGATATGAGCTTTAAGTTGATTAAATATTACAAATTTAAGTAAACGATAACCATAATTTTATAAAAATATTTTTATTAGCATTGTTTTTTATTTTTAATAAATTCTTAAGGGAAACCTTGCTTCCATTGCTTCCATGGACCGCACGCCACTGGTGGCAAGACTGGCAAGCAATTTGTTAATCTGGACTTTGCAGTCAGTCATTTTTTACAAAAGGTACCATAAACACAGATAATTATATAAATGAATGTTTACTAAAGAAATTACTACCATTTTTAAAGAAACAACAAGGTTTAAGCTATTTTGGTTGGAGCAATTTTTTATATTGTGTATTGGGACGCACCAAAGATTGTCCTGCATTCTTGGGGAGTTTTTTATTAAATCTAATTACGTGGTTCGATAATTGTCATATTGGAAGGTTTGATCATGATCACTTACTGCATATCATATTATTTTGTCTAATTTTGTTGCTGTACAATGCCATCTATATTTATTAGCAAGTCCTAATAAGTTTATTTATCATTGAAAATTTAATATCTTGGAAACGAGATATTAAAATGCCATTTTCAGATTTATAATTAGATTATAATTGTAAATCGAATTCATATATCAGTTGTTCCATAATGTCAACAGATAACGATACATTGCAACGGAAGCGTATATGCACACCTACATACACACACGCCAATCTATTTTAGAACCATTTTTGATGTTTATTAAGAAATTACAATTTTAATAACCTTTAATAACTTTCAATTACTGCAAATTTTAGAACCTAAGTGGCAATAGTAACATCTTGTTACTCGAACTATGAGCCTAAAGTTTTTACTCAAAACCCGTTACAAAGGTTTTGGCAACATCGTCTCAAGAAACAAAAGACTTGATAGACAAAGGAATAAAATATATATTGAGAAATTCTTAGATGCTCTCACTGTCTACTAATTGGTTCTCAAGCTTATATGCACTAGTTGTACTAGCATCACTTTGGGTGCAAGATTGACTCAATTTTCAACGTAAAATTCTTTTGCCGATTTTTCAGTGGTTATGGGCAAATCTTCAAATGGGGGAGCTTTCATTAATGATAAAAACCTTGCTTTGAGGCATTCTTTGACATATATCTCGCTGTTCATTGTACCTTGACTGATCTGCAGTTTCGATTTTTTGGCATATGTTCAAATGGCATGCCGTACAAAATAGTTTTTGCCCAGTTTTGTCCAAATGGTTACGGGCTTTCTAACAGGGCATGTTACTGTTAAGGAACACCTGTGTAAGATCAGGAAATTCAATAGAGACCTCACTTGCAGACTCTGCAACGAGGAACCAGAAACAGCTATACATATTTTATGCAAATGTGATGCGCGAGTAGGAAAAGGCAGCACATTTTCGGACAATCCTCCTTGGAACCAAAAGATTTCATCATACTTCCTTCAAGAAACCTGTATCTATTGATACAGAGTACTACCGTTACACACTGGCTGTGATTAACTTGTTATAGAGCGAGTACAATAAGCCTTCTACTACTAGGCTGCAGTGTGACCTGTGCCAACTGGCAAATGGAATCCTAAGGGGAAAAAACCATCAATTAGGGTGTTCTTGGAATAATTTTGGCCCTGTGACATATAGTTCCCAGGTAAAAATCCCAATTAATTCTAACATGTAATCTATTTTTACTCAAGATCAATCAAGTGGTGACCTTGAAAAAGTCATGGTGCCCCAATCAGGAATATACATATAAAAACTGCACATCTTCAACTTATCTGTCACAGGTCTGGGTCCGTAGAAAGTCACATATTTGTTGTTTTTATGTCACAGATGTGCTGTTTTCATATGTTCTCGAGCTTGTTCGGGAGATCAAGATCTTTCTAATGAAACCCACTTGATAGGGGAGAATACATATATTGAGAAATTTGGAACCGTGGCCTGTGAATTATTGGTTATAGATGTGTAGTTTATACAGATTCTTGATCGGGAAACCAAAATCTCTCCAAGGACACCCCACTTAACCAGAGTTGTATGGAAATAGCTTTGTTAAAAGGATTTTTCTGTATTTTCCATTGCCACCACCTTTGAGACTCAAAAATGGGGTCAACATTGATCTAAGCCAACATATCAGACATTCGGTAAATTTGAAGGCCAGTTCTTTGGCAAGAAGATCGATGTGTAGAATCCCTTGTCTAGCCTTGGCTGGTTTATCAGTCTTGTTTTTGTAAGTGCTTTTCTCATACTTTCTTACTCTTTAAGTCTCTCATATTTAAATCATACACGAAACACCAGCATCCATTACTAAATATTCAGCTTCACAAATGATTTTTAATAATTTAAAATCAATATACATATCATGATAACACATCAAGTTTATGATTTCCGATTTTGTTATGCTATCGTACATAATTCGTTGAATAGTTCTCTCAAACTGGTATTCTGTATAAGAATTTGTCCTTGTTCTGTCGGTAATATGAAAACCTGTAATTGCAGTCAATCAAAAGTACAAAAATATAATTATTTACTCAAATGTTTAGATTTTATTATAGGTATTATGTAACAATAAATAATAACATAGGTATGTTTGTTTTATATTCTATAATCTACATAACTATTCTATTCACGAAAAATGTAATGAATGTATACTGGCTTATAAAAAGTATTCTAATGATAAAACACTGAAATGCTTCTGTAAATTTGTATTGACAAAGTTTTATAGAATAAAAAACGTAATAAAACTAAACCATGAGCAGTATGTAGATTCTACAGCAAGAGAATAAAAACCCAAGTCGAAGATGCCCATGGATTATGAAACCGTTCTCTTTCATAGCTTCATACAGTTAAAAAATAAAACAAAAGCTATTAATATAATGACATTTAATTGATTACAGCAAAAGTCATCTAAAACAAGACTTGAATATTCTATGGGTATGTTTGGCTTTAGTTCTTATTACTCTCTCGGTACTTTTTTTACAAGGTATAACCTTTTTTTTTTTTGTTGGAATATGTCACGAATTCTGTACAAAATACTTATACATTTAAAAAAGGATAAATAGCATTTCTGAAAGTTTATTAAAGATGTTTGATTAAAAAACTTAGATAATCTATGAACAATAAAAAGAAATGTATTTATAGTACTACCACGGCCAAAAAAAAATGGAAATACTATTTTTTTTTTTATTTGACGCCTACACTGCGGGGGAACCAACATCTAAGGTCATCTGTCCCCCATCTAACATGCAACACGAATACACACATCCATAGTTGGTGACGGAATTTTCCAATAGAAAAATCCCGCCGCCCCAAGTGAGATTCGAACCCACGACCCTTGGAACACGAGTGATGCACTAACACCACTCGTCCACCGCCGGCCCTAGGAAATACTATTGTAAATGGATATAGTTAAAATCAAGATTGTTTAATATATTTGTCAATTGTTACCAAAAGTTTCTGACATTTAACTAATCTTTAAATAATTTATAGCACTAATAAACCCCACTTACAGTGTGTAAAATTATAAAAAAGCGTTAACTTGATTAATGCTAGTGTTTCGATTTTTAAGCCGTGGTAATACATAATTCAATAATACAGGCTATATAATGGGTACAGTCAGAATTAAGCTTGGTTTATACAATAATTAACAGTTCACAAAATCTTGCCACCAGTACATATGAAAGGTAAGACATAATGATGTTTAGTCCCATTTTATGCTCAAATGAAACGATTACCAAGCTGTTATTCTACAGGTTCAATACACCTTCAGAAAAATCATCCGTCTACATAATATACAATATAAGATCTACAATTTAAACTTCATCTTCGTTAAGTAACATATTTGGAATGCCATTGTTTATAGGAAATTTTCTTCCTGTTTCAGGGCATACTAATTCACCATTAATAATGTCAATTTCTAATAGCACTCTATGAGCTTTTTTCAAAAAATCCACATCGTTTTCAAAATTCTCGACAATTTCTTTAGGTAAATCTTCTAGCTGACCGATGCTTTCCGCTGCATTGTATAAAGCGTTCCAATCTAGTTTTGGTATTATCCTTGATACAAACTCAGGATTAAAATCTACTTCTGACATTTTCACATCCATTGCCTGAAAACCGAAAACAAAACACTGTTGAATCTCAAACATAACCTTAATCTAATGAAGCCTTTACTTGGATTTTTAGTGGATATCCGACGGTGACACCTTTCATGCATTTAGACGTTAACATATTATGAGTTAGCAACTTCATTTTTATTATATAAATTAGATTTCTAACACTTTAGAATCACAAGATTACTCTTTAAATATAATAACTCAAATACAGTGATTTGAAAAGTAAGTCGCTCCTCGTTTTCTGTACTGTAAAAAACCTGTCTGGATCAATAATACAGTGCTGCCAACTGTAAACTAATAAATGCGGTTTTAATTGTAGAGTTCTTTTTTAAAATAGAAAAAATGATAGTAGAAGTAAAACGGTTGTTTAACAATCTTTTGTACTCCAATAAAATAAGAAACTCACTTGAAAATATAAGTTTTTATTACTCTATCGTTTGTTATACAAAGCCACTCTAGGTGTGGTAGCATTACCTTTAAAACTGGTTATATCCAAATGGCCAAAACTGTATGTTTTGAAAATTATTATGACATTAAAAAAAGTAGAATAAGAAGTTATTTTTACAGATTCCATATCATTGAAGATCCTACGTGCGTTTGTGAAGAAAATGAATAGACCATATAATTTTCCAATGTCCCAAGATACATAGTACAAGAAGACAATTTATTAATGATATTATTTTAAGTAATGATGAATGACCGATGACAAAAGACGAACTTGTGCATAAACATTTGAAGAAATTTTTTGATTTTATAAGATTTTAGCTTTAAGAAAATAGCTTTAAAGAAAATCTTTGAAGCTATTAGAAGAATCTTTTAATATTAAAGACGCACATAAAACATTCAGTATTAATGTATATATAGCGATTATAATTATCAATATTTCTAGTTTCTCGTTCCTTGTTTATGTTCTTCATTTGTATTGACTTGTTTTTATTAGTATTTATTATGTATCAAATAACTTCTATGCATAGTTAAGCATGTAGTGTTACATAATATTTTGTAATGGAGCATGCTGTAAATAAATGACTGACTGAGTAAAAAAAACTGTCTTAATTTTATTATATGCGTTAGCTCACAATGTGAAATTCAAAACAAACATGTGCTGCAGTGGAATAGCTGGTAAGTCATCCGGTTTCTTTATAAATTAAATAAACATTGTAACGAAGTTACTTAATTTTATGTTAAACAAAGTTATTAATTTATTAGAACATTTCGTAATAATAATTATTATAAAAGAGTATTATTTAATTTTGAAGTTTTCTATATTTACGCGCGACCTTGCCGTGAATCGAGTCCGGCTACACCGGTTCCCCCACCGTTGATCCCCCACTGTCTAGCCGTCCGCCGAGCGTGACGCGCGCACTCTTGTCGCCTATAAAAGGCGCGGTCGCGTTGCGATTAGGGCGGTTGGTAGTTCGCAGCTACAAATACAACTCCAAGCGAACCGTCTGATCATCAAAGTGAAGTGTCTAGTGTGCAGCAACGGGACCTACCGAGAATACACAGGTGAGCTTAGCTTTAGTGTATTCACCGCTTTCCGCTACACCAGCCCGCTCTCCTTTACTGACTTCCGTCTCCCTCTTTTCGTTTCTTCTGCCGCACTACCGAGCTTGTCCGTGGTGCTGGTTCTCTTCTCTCTTTCTCTTCCTCTTTCCGTTTCTTCTGCCGCACTACCGAGCTTGACCGTGGTGCTTGTTCTCTCTCTCTCTTTCTCTTCCTTCCTTTTCTTTCTGCCGCACTACCGAGCTTGACCGTGGTGCTGGTTCTTTCTCTCTCTCTTTCCTTTCTTGTCTTCTGCCGCACTACTGCGCTTGACCGTGGTGCTGGTTTCTTCTCTCTCTTTCTCTTCCTTCCTTTTCTTCTGCCGCACTACTGCGCTTGACCGTGGTGCTGTTTTTTTTTCTTCCTCTCTCTGCCGCACCACCGAGCTGGACCGTGGTGCAGGTCCCCTCCTCCCTCATACCGCCCCGTCACCCCATCTAATTACCCTAACCCCGGTATCCCGCTACCCCTAGTTTGGCTGGGTTTATCCGAGTAGACCGAGGGGTAGTTTTGGTAGTTCGATTGCTTGCTTGGCTTTTGCTTGCCTGCTTCAAATATTTTTGTACACCCTTGCAAGACCTCTGGTGTACCGTATCTCCACTGTAAGTTACCTTGGCTCCGATAGGGTCAAAGGGTACCCTATTGGGTTTGACAGAGAGTAGACTTTATAAAATCTGGCGCCCGAGAAAATTAGTACCTTATAGGACGGACGGACATAGCAGGAGTCCGGGGGAAGGGAAAGCCCAAACATCACTGCAACTAAAGAGCCCGGACCGTTATGCTGGAGATGTGGCCAGACCGGACATTTCCGGCAGAGCTGCCGAAATAAACCAATACTATTCTGTTCAAGATGTGGCAGAAGGGCATAATGACTAAAGACTGTCGGTGTAGAGGGTCGGAAAACTAAAGCAGAGCTGTTGAAATCGGAGGCCTGATCAGCTCTCCTCTACTATCGCCGCCTCCAACTTAACTGAAAACAGACCGTTCATACCTGTAAAATTAGAGGGATCAGAATTTACTGCATTACTGGACACTGGCTCCGCCATTTCCTTCATTGGTCCGAAAATAGCCGAGTTTTGCAGGCATAAACAAGTGCCCAGTCAAAATACCGAGTATCGCAGTGCGACTGTTATTAATGGGACCGCAGTTCCTATTACTAAGGCATACACCTTGAAACTAAGCATACGAGTTCAAGAGGTTACTCATGTGTTTCAGCACATACCTGATTTGATGTATGACGTCCTGCTGGGAATGGATACACTAAGAAATTTCGATTTACACATAAACCTTAGGACGGGTAATGTCTTCCATAGAAATAGTTTAGTTTCCGCTCCAAGAATGAAAAGTGTAGCATCAATAGACACTTTAATTCTACCTGAAGCAGGAGCTATTGAAGCAAGTGAGTGTGCCTGGTATAAGAAGAAGTTAACTGAAGTAGGAGAAAACCCCGACCAATTTCCTGATTACTGCATTAAAGAAGATAAATTATACCGCCACTTTCATAATTACAACCTTAAGGATGACGATTTTGGAGAACCTTGGAAATTATGTATTCCAAAACCGCTACGCTTACAAGTTCTAAAGGAAAACCATGATAACCCAACCGCTGGTCATATGGGTATAACAAAAACAGTTGCTAGGATAGCCAATCTTTATTATTGGCCAGGAATGTTCCGAGATATATCTACGTTCGAAAATGTCTTCAATGTCAGAAATATAAAATTTCTCAACAACAGACACCAGGTAAGATGCAACCTTCGCCAACAAGATATCCCTGGGAAACCGTTAGTACCGACTTGGTCGGACCGTTACCGCGTTCCAAAAAGAGAAATTGTTACCTGCTGGTATTTCAAGACAGATTTACCAAGTGAATTCAATGTCGAGGGATTCGACGAGCTACAGCAGCCGTAGTCACACAAGCATTGTTTGAGGACGTAATCGCACGATTTGGAACACCCAAAGTCGTTATAACAGACAACGGAACGCAATTCGTTAGTCGTACCTTCCGTGGGTTATTAAAAGATTTTGGAATAATCCACAAGTGCACTCCGCCATACACGCCTCAGTCCAACCCAGTAGAGCGGGCCAACAAAACACTGAAAACTGTGATCGCTCAGTTTTGCGAGGAGGACCAAAGGGGATGGGATCAACATTTACCGGATCTTATGATGGCGGTAAATAGCTCACAAAACGAGTCAACAGGCTTCACACCAGCATTTCTAAATTTTGGACGGGAAATGGAGCTTCCTAACACAGTGCGCCGCCAAGAGGAAAAACCCGAAATAGATCTCAACCGTACGACGGGTATAACGGATCACTGTAACCGCCTAAATAAAATGAACGATATTTTCCGTATAGTCCGTATAAATCTCAGCCGAGCCTTTGAGAAACAAAGACATCATTATAATCTCCGGCGACGGGATTGGAGACCTAAGCTGGGAGATCGGGTTATGAGGCGAGAGAATTACTTATCTTCGGCCGCTCAGGGTTTCGCTGCCAAACTAGCACCCAAATATTCCGGTCCTTATACCATTACCAAAGTACTATCCCCAGTAGTCTATAATCTGAGACATGATTCCGGAAAGAAGATCTCCCGTATCCACGTCAAAGACCTAAAACCGTTTATAAATAACCGATTGGAGTGACTCTAAATAGGAGTCATCTTTACAACCATGAAGTTACAACATCCTCCATCGTCTGAAGATAGGCCACCATCGTTAGACTGGAACCTGACTGCGAGTGTATTAAAATTTTATTTATTAATTATTATTATTATTGAGAAATCTTAAGTTTGATCCCCATAAGGTGGGGAAACAGGAAAAAAATTGTTTATTTTTTTTATTAAAGAAGGAGGGGTGTGAGTAGTAGAGTAATGTATGTTCTAGCGCAGGAAGTGACGTCATAAGCACATGTGTTATAGGTAATATGTAAACAAACATGGCCGCCAGATGTAAACAATATGGCCGCCGGATGTAAACAATATGGCCGCCGGAAGTGACGTCATACGTAAACAAAGCAGCTGATTTAAATAGCGGTATGCTCTTATTAGATAAGCCCGCCAAGCATATGTAAACATACAGGGCAACCAAATGACATTTAGTTAAAAGTCACTAGATTTGAAATATAAACAAAACAGTTGATTTAAATGGCGGTATGCATGTAAATGCTCTTATTGGTTATGCCCCCCAAGCACATGTAAACATACAGGGTAACCAATTGATATTTAGTTAAATAGAAAATTACTAAATAATTCCCCAAAAATGTAAACAAAAGCAGCTGATTTAAATGGCGGTGTGCTCTTATTAGATAAGCCCGCCAAGCATATGTAAACATGCAGGGCAACCAAATGATATTTAGTTAAATAAAAAATTATTAAATAAATCCCTTGATTTAAATAGCTGTATGGTAAATGCTCTTAGTAGATAAGCCGGTCAAACATATGTTGTATGTAAACAACATTCAATAAAAAGGAAGTTGAAAACCACAAATATTTGACCGTAATAATACAAGCTAAAATTAGTACATTTTTTAAATATAATTTCAAGCTTTAAAAATAATGATTTACGCGTGTGCACATTCAGGTGTATATATAAGGCTGTTCAAAATATACCGCTGTATTAGTTTAGAATTGTATGTAAAAACGTGATAGTAGAATCATGGAGATGAACAACAACACATTTATTGATACCTGCGATGCAGGTAAGCTAAACAGTAGATAATAAAAAGCAATATATAATATTCTTCTGTTTTCTCGTTAGATTATTGCAATCGCAAGGAATTAATTTCTTCATGGGTATTCTTTCTAAACAATAAGAAAAGAAATCTGTTAATGATTGAAGTAGGATGTATTAATACAAACAATTTTGACCCGGTTGTACAAATAACTAGCATTAACGATAAGAACTGTTTACGACTTGATTATGATGAATGGGAAAGCTTATCGTCTATTCGAATTGAACATTTATTTAGAAAATTTAAAAATAATAATGAAACAACCAAGTTTATGGAATATTCGGTAGATAGCTGCATTAAAATGCGATTTGAAAGCGATGAAAATAAAACAAAGACTGTTAAACTAATAGGGTTATTTGGTTGGATATGCTTTAGTTTGGAAGAAATGGAAAAACTGTTCTCAACAAGAGATGTAATAAATCAAAAATTAAACACACTTCAAGAATATACTAACCAGTGGACTTATACCAATTTTATTTCGCTTGTTGCTTCCGCAGCACATAAGGAAGATCTAACAGATGATTCAAGTATTTTATCTATGAGCAAATTTTTATGTATTATGATGAAACCAATGATGGAAGTTGTATCCTGGAGAAAAACAGATTGTGATTGTTCTTTTATAACAGAAATTGTGAACCTTTATCCAGATAAATTTATAGAAGATGTTAGAAAAGAATTATTGCTATTGCCTAATAATCCTTTTCCTATGCAAATAAATAATGTATTGTAGATGCTATTTTAATATACAGAGATAATGTAATATTGTTGTTTTATTTAAGGTAATAAGAAAAAAACAAATGTTTTTAAAAAGGTTTATTTAAGATGCTATACATAATACAGTTACATATTTTTATTTAAAATGTTTGTTTTATTAATCCAAGAGTCTTGAGACTTGGAGAGACCAAGCCAACGAACAAATAACTTTTCATTTTTTCCACTTCCTTTTCGACGTAACACTTTTTCTATTAAAAAAATATTCGGGTGATTGGTTTTTTGCAATTCTTCAGAGTAAAATTGTCCAAGGATGGGTTTACCTTCCACATCCTTCAACAGATAAGTAACAGGTTTACCGCGTTTGATTTTATCAATTTTAAAAATTTCTGCAGACCAGTTTGGCGTATATCCCTTGGCAAATATTGATTTAAATTTAGAAATTCTAACATGATCACCAACCTTATACTTTGCAAAACCCACTTGTTTATTATTGTTGTAAACAGATAGCTTTGTTGAGGGAGTAACATCTTTAGGTTTTTTACCAGTAGTTCTATGGCAACGTGAATTATATTCAGCAGTGATCTTATCTAAGATATCTATCCATTTATACTTCCCTCTAAGACTGAAAGCTTTATATAGAGCGGTTTTAATCGTACGCACAGCTCTTTCTGCAATTGCAGCTTTCTTCACGCTATATGTAGAGTAATGGTTGATGTTGTGTTTCTTCATCAGCGCAGAAAATTCTTTGTTGTAAAACTCTTTCCCCATATCAGTTTGTATATTGTTGGGAATCCTACCCTTCTTTAAAATAGAATCCAAAGCTTTGGTAACTTCTACACCGCTCTTTGATTTCAGAGGTTTGGTCCATATAAATTTTGAATAAGCATCAATCACCAAAAGAATAAATCTATATGAACGATTGTCTTTAGCATACGAACCAAGCTCTCCTAAGTCAGCCTGCCACAAGTCATCATACTCCTTGATAATCGTTGTTTTCCTAGGGAAATTTCGTCTAGCCGGTTTGTGTAGTTCCTTCACTACCTGCTGCATTGTGAATATACTTTACTTTAGTCAATTTGTCCAAATCTTCTCTCAACTTTTTCACCTGTTTACTGATAGTTGATTGAAATTTATCAATATCATCTATGATTTTCTTAGACGTTATTAAATTTTGATTGGCTTCCTTTATATGGTTGTTAATATACGCATACAACTTGTCTTTAATTTCATCTACATACACCTTATTTGTTGTATCTTTAAGGTCCTCCTCAAGCTGTGTTATTTTGTTAATAGCATCATTTTTAAAATTTAAAATGTTGTCTATAGCAGATCCAGAGCGCTCCACAGCTTGATCTGCACTGACTATGTGTCTAGTAAGACGATCAAACAAACTCTTTTTTATGGAGTCTACATAAAATTTATTTGCAGCGTCAGCTTCGTTTTCAGGATCAACAACGTTTACAATCCTAGCTTTCTTAGCATTATAGTGACCATCTTCATCTAACGTCAGACATCTCTTTTCTATCATAGCTTTAATTCTCTCTCTGATATCTGCATGTATACGATTTATGGTGTGTCCACAAGCAGATCTGCATGCTTGGTCCACATAAAGCTTATTAACAGCATCAGTATCGATATGCGGACCGGCTAGGTTCACCAATCTTTTTAGATCACAATCATACTTGGTATTCAAATAATGTTTCAGAGTTACAACATCACCCTCGTTAACAGGATCCGCAACGTTTACAAATCGTTTGTTTTGAATTTCATAATTACCGTCAGCAGTGAGGTTGAACCCGATACCTGGATCACCCTTTTTTCCTGCTTTTAATGTCCAATGATATCGTCCAAACTTGTCGACACTCATTTTTACACTGATGCTTTAATCTAACGATTTAAGCTATTATACCTTCTTCTCTAAGTTCTTCAACAATATTCAAAATCTCATTATCATGTCCAGTATGACCAGCCATTTTAGATGCATGCAATAATCTCAAACGTTCAACCAGTTCTCTAGGGGTGTTCCAATAAACATACTCTTTTTCTTTATTGGTTACATGTTTCATACCATCTCCAGAAGTTGACTTGTTTCGCATTTTAGCAATCTGTGGTTTTATCACATTTTGATACTTATATCCCTTTGTACCTTGTATTGGACCAGAGGCCTCATAGTGTTTCCGATATGTATTTGTATCAGTAAGTATATTCATATATGCCTCTACATCTTTGGGAGTATATTCCTTAGGCTCTTTTAACACCAACAGTTCATACAAACCGGGGGTACCAACATACCTTTTTCCTTTAATAACTACATCAGGACCAACAATATCAACCACAGAATCTCCAATAGCCCATTGATCAATATCTATATTATAATGTATACCATAAGTGTTGTCAACCAATGCTTTATTATCATGAATAAGCAGATCAACAAACTTGCGTGGAAGCGGATCGTACTGTTCTAGAAATTGTTCTTCACTAACATTAGAGGATTCTAATAGTTCTGCTAACGAAGGATCTTCAGTTTCTTCTTCAGGTTCCTGTTTAATTTCAGGTTTAATTTGTTCTAAAAGACTTTTTGATTTAACAAGCTTGTTTAGAGGCTCCACAATAGGTTTGTAGGCTTTCTTTGCAAACAGTTCGGTTTCACGTTCACCCCTTTGTAGAGCTTCATATTTACGTTTAATAGCAGCTCGGGTCTTTATTAATTTTTGTTTGATTGCCTTCTCAATAGGATCCATAATAATTGAAAGCGTTTTTTTTAAAAGACGTCTCGATGTACTTAAAAACAATCGCTTGAAAACCGCTTTCAAATCAATATATTCACTTGGATCACCTTAACTATAATGACATTTATAATGCTTGATGTGTTCTTATATAACAGTCAAATCCACGTCGATATCTACCATCTTCGAAGTCTTTAACAACAGTAAGAAAACCAAATTTTTCTTTCCAACATTCTGAACATAAAGATTTGAACTTTTCAAAGGTCATATCTGCACCAACATGATCATCATACACATGTTTCAAGTTCAAGTGGTCTTGTTTAAACAAAACTATCAAGTTTGAATTATCTCGAATCAATTGTTTAGGTATAATGGAATATGTTTGACAGAGATAGAACGAGTCTACACCTCTATGACGACCCATACTGAAATAATCACGCATTACATCTTGTTTATCGCATGCAATATCATCAAATATCATAATCGAGTGGTTTTCAACTTCTTGCGTTGGTATAATATCATCTTTATCGGTGAACTTGTTGAACGTAATACCATCTAATGGTTCCAACAAATGCTCTAAATATCGATACTTGGGTTGTTCCAATGATTTTGCGTAAACGTTCACGTTCTTAAATTTTAAACCATTTGGAGATTCCAATAAACTAATCATCACATTTGTTTTACCGCACCCCGAAGGTCCACAAATAATGCCTCTAATGGAAGATGGAAATAGAGGTCCATGCTTTCTTGTTGATGTAGGCTCTTCCAAAAAATTATGTTTTTCAATGTGCAACGAACATGGTTGCTTAACAAACTCCATCGCGGTTATGAATCCTCAGGCGTATGATCACTCATATAAATAAGATTTGTTTAGTTGTTAGACATTTAGTCGATGGCGAGCCGTTGTAGAGGTAAAGGTGTTGTAAACACCTTGATAAATAAACTGCCTTTTGAAGCTCATATACCTGGGTATCGTTTTTGTGGTCCAGGTACTAAGTTACAAGAAAGGTTGGCTAGAGGAGATCGAGGTATAAATCCATTAGACGAAGCCTGTAGAGAACACGATATCGCTTATTCGCAACATAAAGATTTGGCTTCCAGACATAAAGCAGACCATATTCTTCAAGAACGATCTTGGCGTAGAGTTAAAGCTAAGGACTCTAGTTTCGGAGAACGAGCTGCTGCTTGGGGTGTTACCACAACCATGCGAGCTAAAAAAGCTATCGGAGCGGGAATGAGAAAAAAGAAATGTAATAGAATGAGGAAAAAGAAACATAATAGACGCATAGCCTTTAAAGGAGGTTTCCTGAAACACATAAAAGCAGCTGTGAAGTTTGGAAATCATCCTTTAGCTGAGACTATTAAGAAAGCTTTGAGCGTAGCTAAAAAGTTCGTTAAAAGTAATGGGGGAAAGAAAAACATTTTGGTTCCTAGAGTTATCCCAATACCGAAGCAGGGCGGAATCATACCCTTCCTAATTCCCTTATTTGCAGGCCTCTCAGCAGCTGGGTAAGTCTAATAATGATATTATTTAAAATTATTATAAATAATATTTCCTCAACAGAGCGATCGCAGGCGGAGCCTCTGGAATTGCAAAAGCTGTGAACGAAGCTAAGGCTGCTAAGAAGCAGCTTGAAGAAAGCGAACGACACAACAAAACCATGGAGTCGATCGCTATAGGAAAACAAGGCTCCGCTCTCTATTTGAAACCTTATAAAAAGGGTGCAGCTCTTTATTTGAAACCTTATTCAAAAAACTAACAAGGTTGCCTCGGAGATCGCTCACAGATCAAGATTTAAAAAAATATGCTAAGGATGTTACATACTTCAGAGGTGTGTTTATGCGTGATACCTTACCAACTAAACCGCATATAAACGAAAGCGGAATAGTAAATTTGGATGATATAAAGGGTCCTGGTACTCATTGGGTTGCATACAAGAAACGTAAGAAGGATGTTATCTATTATGATAGTTTTGGAGATTTGCAACCTCCTATGGAGCTCATACAATATTTTAAAGGATGTAAAATTAGATACAATTATGTTCGACAACAGAATTTCAATACAGTCGTTTGTGGACATCTTTGTCTTAATTTCTTGAATGATGATAACGTTATATAAAGAGTTGCAATCAGCTTTCTCAACTAGTCATGTCTCAAACGTTCTCGTTAACGGGTGTGGGTAACGAGCTTAGTCGCAACTATTTTCCACCTATTGAGCTGAATTCCAAGTACCGTTATACGTTAGGCCTTGTTGGGTTTTACGGTTGTAACTCAATCAGAAATATCTTTCCTGGTAACAACAAGATTTATTATAACGATAAAGAGGTGATTATTCCTTCTGGAGCGTACGAAGTAGAAGAAATCAACAAGTACATTCAGTCAGTCGTTTGCAACAACAATAATCGGGTTGATTTTGTCCTGAAAGCTAACAACAATACTCTAAAGTGTGAACTAAAATCCATATACAACATTGATTTTACTAAACCTGATAGTATAGGACGTATGCTTGGTTTTTCACCACGCATATTAGAGGCAAATCAAACGCATACTTCTGACCTAGATGTGCAAATCATTAAAGCAACAAATATTCACGTAGAGTGTAATATTACTGGTGGAGCACACCGGAACAGTTCGTTATCGCATATTATATACGCATTCGGTATTTCTGTGGAGCCTGGTTATAGATTGGATGAGAAACCCTCGCCCGTTACATATTTACCTGTGATAGTGAATCAGATAGATAACATTACTTTGAGACTTGTTGACCAAAACGGTGAATTGGTGGACTTTGGAAACGAACAAGTTACCATAACATTAGAGCTGAAGATATCTGTAGAAGAATTGTTATTGCGAATGATAGATTTGATAAAGGGATACCTGCAATCTGGTTAAAGAGGTTATGGGGCTAATTATTTTCTATAAAAAGAAAGACATTTCACAACCTTGCAACAGTGAGCAGTTGTTCGCCAACAAGTACGTACCGCTGACAGACGAAGACGTGCAGGTTTTACAATCTTTGGGTTATACAGTGTTGAGTAAATATGGAAGACGGGTTAAAAACCATATTCAGCGAGGTCCGCTTTAATGACATGATTGTAGAATGCGATCGACGTTCTTATCATCCATATGCAACTAATGCATATGATAATTCAGATGAAATAAATCTGGTTATACAAAAAGCTGATCTGATAACAGCTACCTACAACAGTGTTGTTTACATTGAAGGTACTCTCACACCAACCGATGCAACAAAAGCATACAACCTCACGAATAACGCACCGCTCTTTCTATTCGATGAAGTACGTTTCGTGTTGGGGGATCAAACAATAGAAGTTGTACGGATGCCGGGCATCAACAGTTCAATGAAAGGTTACGCTTCCTACTCTACAGAACAAACAAATTGTTTAAAGCAAGCTGGTTGGAGTCCCTTCAGCGAAGAACTACAGATTGTAGATGGTACTAAAAAATCTTTCTGCGCTTCCATCCCTCTACGACACTTCTTAGGATTTGCGGAAGGATATAGAAAACCAATTATTAACATGCGACAGGAACTGATCCTTGTGCGAGCAAAATCTGATTTGGATTGCTATAAGGGTGAAACTAATGTTAAGATTGCTATTACCAAAATGTTGTGGAAAGTACCCTATGTAATTCCAAACGATGCAACAAAACTAAACTTGTATGAAAAAATTAATAAAAATGCTATTATTCCAGTTAGCTTTCATGCAAGAGATCTATTCATATATCCAACCCTACCTGCTTCGAGATCTTTAGTGTGGCCTGTAAAGAGCAGCACAGGCTTCCAAAGACCTCAGTGGATATTGGTTGCATTTCAAACGGCGAAACGTAACAGCAAACAAGCTGTAGCATCTGATTTTAATCATGTATCTGCAACTAGTGTGAAAGGTAGCATCAACAACAGAAGATATCCTTATGAACAACAGAATTTCGATTTCGCTAACAACAAGTACACTGATGTTTACGATGAATACCTAAACTTTAGAACTCAATATTATGATGATAATATTGCGGGTTCTTTGTTTGATTACAAACAGTTTAAAGATAAACCTATTTTTATAGTTAATTGTACTAAGCAAAATGAAAGTGTATACAATGCTGTTGTTGACTTGAAGTTAGAGGTAGAGGCCGTCAATTCTTTTGATCCAAACACTGTTGCTTATTGTCTTATTTTACACGATGTTCTTTTTGAATATGAACCATTTACCGGATTAGTACGTAAAACATAATTTGTAAATATATAATGTATAGCAATTAATAAATGATAAAGATGTATACTTCTTTTTTTATTTCCTTTGCCCTTCTCAATATAAGCTATGATGTAACTTTATTTGAACGATATTAAACGAATGTTGATGATAGGTAGTTTGATTATGAAGATAACACACAATAATAAAAAGGCAGAACAAGTACATGTTTCAACAGTTCTCTGCAAGCAGTTGAAAGAGTGTGTGTTATAATGGCTTCTAACAAAAGAAATTCTCCGTTTCCAAGTATCTCAGAAGCTAAAAAGTTTAAAATCGATGATGTTTCTTCAACTATAGACCGCTTTCAATTTCATGCTACAAAGCAATATGTTAAATGGTCGCCTTGGGAACAGTTGTGGGAAGAAGATCTTTTGAACACTCTACAGTTTTGGTTAAACGAAGATAATACTAAACTAATTAAAATTGGTTTAAACCCTTCTACAAATTTTACACCTGTTGTGAAACTTTACGATTATGTTATAAAAACTACTGTTACCATGACTCCTGAAGTTTGGCGTACGTTTATTTCTAAAAAGGAACAAATACTAGAAAGCTTTGATTATAAACAAGATATTGGATTTGATGAATTTATAGTGCGTTTCATGAAATCAATTAACGCAATACAAATACATCACTATGCTGGAGCTTTCATTGTTTTGGAAATGCAGAGTTTAAAGACTCTGTGGGATGCAACCAGTTTAATCGACTATAAGCTATCCCTGTTACAACATCAAGAATTTTCTGTTTATTATAACAACATTATACATAGTGCAGCACAGATGCAAGCTAGAGGAGATGATCTTGAAAACATAAAGTTTATATTAAATAGTTGTTTAAATGTAAATAATCATAATGTATGCAGTATGTTAGAAGTGATGTGTTTCTTTAAAAACAAAGTGCTAG
This sequence comes from Agrypnus murinus, assembly GCA_929113105.1. NCBI lineage: Eukaryota > Metazoa > Arthropoda > Insecta > Coleoptera > Elateridae > Agrypnus > Agrypnus murinus. The sequence continues at coordinate 69,086,044 of OV816031.1, read as the reverse complement.
AGGATCTACGCGAAGCTTTGCTTTATTTTTTATGTTGTGATATCGAACCATTGGACAAACAAGCTGTGAATTCTAATGCTGTTATAAATAGTATATAGTAAATATGTAAAAAACAATTAATCAATAAAATACTGTTTAATGGGTGTATTTTTTTATTTCACATGTATGTTTACAATAAACTTAGTCTACAATAAAAACTTAGTCTACAATAAAACTTATTCTACATCCATTAATTCATCATTAATCCTATAACAATAAACTTAGTCTACAATAAAACTTAGTCTACAATAAAACTTATTCTACATCCATTAATTCATCATTAATCCTATAATGTCCCCACGGTAAAGTATCAATACCATTATCTAGTATAAATCTTTTATTATCTTCATTCGAAAGAGCTTTCTTTTTTTGTTCAACACTATATACATTGTGTTGCTTACTTTGTATACTGCTCTGATTAACAATTTTTACATAATTATCTTTAAAACAACTTAAATAGTCGTCAAAACTTATATTATGTTTTACAAGTTGATTTACAACTCCTTTAGCCTTTTTTATAACATCTAAACCATAAATTTGAATTGCATACATTTTTGCTTTTAGCCCAACAAATTCATACATAATATATCCTTTATTTTCATCCTTCATTAAACCCAATACCTTTTTATTACAAAGTGGAATATTAAAAGGATTATCTTTAGCATAATCAGAAGTGTCGAACATATTAATGTTGTTTTTAATAACTTCATACACATCATCGCATGTTATTTCATATAACAAACTATCTGTATCCATATAAAGAAGCTTACAGTTCTTGGGATTAAATTGTTTTAACATAAACTGATAGTGAAAGTCATACATCAAAGTTTTTGAAATGTCAAGGACTGCCATACCAACATATATAGGTTTATTAAATAAAATTTCAAGTTTATTTAGTTCAACAGCAACCAAATCTTCACTAAAAATGGTACGGCTATGGAAATTAGGCTTAGAAATATATTGATTTGCACCATACCGACCATTCCATTTTGTGCAAAGCTTTACATTTCTATATTTTCTAACGTTTTCAACAGATTTGCCAAATATTGCGTTATTCAATAATTTAAATAAGTTTTTTTCAAACTCGTTTTTTGCTTTTGATCTTAATTTTGTATTTAAATCAATATAATCTTTCAACCAACAAGCCTGTGTGAAACTTATTGCTCGATGAATTTTTCTCAATATCAACCCTTCCTGTAAACATTGTTTCAATGCACTATGATGTATGACATACCTCGTTTTAGGCTCTAGAGTGGTAAGTAACTTTTTCTGTTTACTGTTTGGGGGAGCTTTATGTTCTGAACAGAATGGCATATTATGATAATCGTGCAAATGGTTTGGGTAATCCAAATCTACCTCATAAATTAAACCTTTTTCAATATCGGTAGGTATATTCAAAATAGTTTCAGAATCTAGATCATTGATTTGTTTATCACTTAACCACTTAAAATCTTTATAAGGTAGACTTTGACTCATAGCCCAACCATATAAATTATTTGCATCAAGATACAACAAATATTTATTGGGTAGTTTTGGATTATAATTTGGCAAATATTTATTGTTAGCTTTGCTGTATCTGGTACATACCTGACTAATACCTCCCCGTATACCCCGCTCTAGAAAAAGTAACATGTCTACATCTGTAACCAGCTCTAACTTTATCTTAGTATGTTTTAACATAGCATCCCAAGTATAACTAGGTGATGTAAAATAATGAGCTGGATCTAATCCATGGGTCTTTATTAAATTTTCCCGAAAATTTTGAAACACATCTGCTAAAAGTAACACATCGGTCTTCAAATATATATCGCTATATTCCCCTAAATTTTTTATATTAAATGTTTTCCAAAGTTCTTGAGCATGGTTATAATCTTCCTCAGAAATATGGCTATTTTTTAATTTGCTATAGAAATGTTTTTTAGCTGGTAATTCAGTATCGTTAAATTTTTCCCAATTATCCATATATTCATATGGGTATACACCCTTTCGAATTAATAATTTCAACTGCACGCTACTTAAATCAGAACAAATATTACGTAAAATTTTCAAATTGTTAAAATCTAAATAAGAAACAAGTTTTTCTAAAGAATCGCTCATGAAGCGAAACGAATCTAGAAATCTAAATTGAATATTTGCATTTGGAATATTTTTAGTAATCGAAATGTAGCGTTCTTTATTTTTAGGTAAAAGCGATACTCTACCAGGTATTGCAGTCGCAACAGTTTTTATTAAAAAATGTGCATCATACCCAGAGAAGTTGTGAAAAAATATTGGAATTCTATGAGGAATCTTGTGGTTAAGATTACACCCCATGTGGGCCGATCCGCGATATCTACCAGTAAAATGACAATGATCTCTAACGCGAATGTGATCATCTAAGAAGGGTTCCTCACATATATGACATACTGGTGCTAATTTAAACTCTCTTTCTTGAGCATCTAATAGCGGGTCCATTGGTTTAGGATGATCAAAAATGTGTTGTAATTCATCTGCAATTTGCGATAACTCGTTGGCAAACCAATCAACACAATTCTCACCCCTATAAAGTCTAAAACGAGATAAAGAATTATCGTATGCGCTATGAAGATAATATGCAATACTATTGGCAGTATGTTCTTTATACTTAATAGTATCTTTGGTTTCATCATCTTTAAAATCTTTTAACAAACATTCTAAATCTGCATAAATTGTAAAAGGTACTTGAAGTTTATGATGATGGTTCTTAAAATGAACAGTAGTACCAGGTTTTGGTAATATAATTTTACATTTATTTACAGCCCTACAATCTATTTCATGAATATTTAATTTTTGTTCGTTATGAAAATAGTGCAAACATCTATCACAAATAAATGTTTTCCTACAGTGTGATGTAAGTTGACTCTTAACTAATCTAGACAAATTTTTAATCCAACAAAAATGATATTTTATTGAAGCTTGCTTTGACTGGTCACTTTCAATCTCATCTTCAATTTCATCGTTTTCTTTTTCAATTTCATAACTTTCCTGAATCATTAACAAATTTACATGTTGTTGTTTCTTTTCATCACATAAATAAAGCGGAACGGTTACATAATTTTTTTCTGATTTTCTAATCAAACCATAAATGTTTATCGAAATATTTGGATTTTGTTTTAAAAATTTTGACAATTGATCAAACGACATTGGGAAATTAATTCCCTCAAAATTTAACACTTCCCCATAATAGGGGTATGAATTTACCCTATCTGAATCTCTTGGAGGTGGAAATAACGCAGATACTAAAGCCCAACCAAAGCAAGCTTCATCATTATTTTTTACATTTATTATAGCTTTTTTTAATTTTATTTCTTTAGGCAAATCTATATACGATGATGCGTGATATAACGTAACTTTATTGATATTTACCGTTAGGGACATAATTTTCGATAGAGTCCACCCACTTCCCTGCTCTTCAAACTCGGTTATTTTTTCCATTAATACGGTTCTAATGTGCTTTTGGAACCATTCATTCACGGCATCTCGATCCCTTAAAGTTGAAAACAACAATTTATAATTTTTGGTGTTGAATGTAAATTCTTTGAACAGCAACTCCTCTGTATTGGCAACTGGTTTTGTAAATTCTGCGCAAAATTCCATATTTATTTTTAATGGTGTTGTTGAAATATGTTTTTTTATGTTGGTCCAAAAAAGCGTAAAACAGTCTTCGAAAAACGCATTCAAATCCTTATGTATTAAGTTTATTATAATTGAAGTTTGTAAACGGGATTGAAATGCTGATGTTAGATCCCTCCAAATTACACTTCCTTTTTGATCAAGCTTTGCTCCAGCACCCGTTTTTCCTAAAAAATAACTTTTTGTTAAAGCTAAAACAATAATTATTTATATTTTTACCTTTCAGAAGTTGATTGAATAATTCTTCATATCGACTCAATTGTCCAGCGACCGCTTGCATATGTTTTTTATTTGCAGTTGTTAAATTTTGATTATTTGTATTTACTTCATAACTTATTAATCTTAAATTATAATTAATAAGTTTAATATATTTTTCAATTTTTAATGGATTCAAAGTTTCTTTGTGTTTTTTATATGTTTCTTGAACCATTTTCAACACAACATCAATTTTGTTTAGGAATTCCATTTTTTAGTTTGTTGTAGGTATAGTACTGTGTACAAAAAACAACTTTTAGAATGAATGAAATGTTGACGTACATGCTTGCTTATATATGCATCAAACGACCTTGTTATTTTAAGCAAAAGTATAACCTTTACTAAAAGTAAAAAAACATCTAGAAAAATATGTTTATTTATTAAAGCATACAAATAAGAAAATATTTATAATATTTTATAATATTTTGTGAAAGAGGAAAGCCCCAAACTTTTGTAGATAAATATAATAATGATTTTTGGTTGCGTTTTCTAAATATCTACAAATTCAAGTATCGCTGTTTTTCGATCTTTTCCAAGATCCTGTTGTCCTTTGTATACCAATACTACAGATGAAATTGCTTTATTTAGAGCTGTAATTCGTGCTTCGGATAGTATTTTTGAAAATCGTCCTGGTAGAAACATTGAATTGTCTGCTGTTTCAACAATAATCTTGCGTCCATATTTCGTACCCACAGATTTTATTTTTTCCAATTTATACTGTCGATCGATCACCAAATCATCAATATTTATCAAAGGTTTTAATTGCAGCTTCCCAACGTTGTTAAGTTCTTTTAAAAACTCCATTTTTGAAACTATTTTTCTAGAAGTTTATCTAGTAATTTTTTATTAAGACTAAAATAACTATCGCAGAATATCTATATTTATATGTTTGTTTATACGAAAAATTGTTTTTTCTAGAACTGGGTGGAAAATATGTATTGTTATTGAAAAACAGTGTTTAATATTAGAAAAAATATATTTTTTTCACCTTGACAATATCCTGTGTAGAAATCATTTATTAGCAAATATGTTTACATCCGGTATTTTGTTCAATATTGGAAAAAATATATTTTTCACCTTGACAATATCCTGTATACAAAATCAATTTTATTAACAAAATATGTTTACATCCTGTCTTTTCTTCAACTTGATATGTGTATATATTAAGATTTACCTTTATAAAAATCATTTATCAAATTACTACGTTATCTATTGTTTAAGCTAGGTAAGAATTATTTATTTTTATAATCTAAAAATTTTTTTACTTTTTTTAAATTGTGTTAGAAAAATGCCCTGCATAAGCTGCGTCGGATATGGATTTGATTATATTGATTTATATTGGTACATGTATCTTGGTGCTACAACTGATAATATTAAAATAATGTCTGATCCAAACAACCTGGAAGGAAGAGCATTACGGAGCTTTTTTGATAATAAAGGTGTTCAGGAAGCTAATAAACATGGAATACCTTTAGAAATTTATAAGTGTGAACAAGCAAGAAAATCAAGGTTAATAGAACAGAGTAAAATCGATCTGTGAAAAATTATATGTACATTATTTTTTCTATAAGTTTTGGGTTATCTTAAAAGGTTATTTTTAAAAGAGTTTCTATAAAAATTTCCTTCCTATAGATTATACAAACACGTAAAGAATTTTTTTAAAAGAAGTTTTGTTAATTTACATTTATTAAATGAACTAAATAAAATTTTTACACCTGATTGATGTTTTTATTTACAGATTAAAAGCTTTTGGGTTTTCTTATTTGTATCTGTTATTTAGAGGTTGTCTGATAAACAAAAATACTTTTTAAGATAACCTCCTTCCTATATAGATTATACAAACACGTAAAGAATTTTTTTAAAAGAAGTTTTGTTAATTTACATTTATTAAATGAACTAAATAAAATTTTTACACCTGATTGATGTTTTTATTTACAGATTAAAAGCTTTTGGGTTTTCTTTAATTAAAGTTTTACCTGTTTAGTAAGTAGGTATATTTTTTAAAATAAAAAAAACTTTTCATATGGTCTAATTAATAAAAAACAAAATATTTGTTATTTAGAGGTTGTCTGATAAACAAAAATACTTTTTCTAGATGTTTTTTTACTTTTAGTAAAGGGTTCCTTTAGATATCTATAAACTACGTTGAATAATAATAATTTTATTATCTACTCACCCCAAATAATGGTGGTAACAATATAAAATCCCAAAACCTTTTTGTAAAACTTGCTTTAACTCACTCTAAATTAGGTTGTCCGCGTTAAAACATTTTTGATAAAAATAGTTTGTGGTTTGAAAACTTCCGTTTTCTTTCGATGATTAACATGATTGCAGCATTGGGTTATTTAATGAAAACTAATTTTTTAGCTTATATTATTGATTGTGAATAACAGATGGCTGCACTAGGATGTTTTAGCTTATAAATATGTGATATCATTTGGTGGGCTTATCTAATAAGAGCATACCACCAATTTAAATCAGCTGCTTTGTTTACATTTTTTGGGGAATTATTTAGTAATTTTCTATTTAACTAAATGTCATTTGGTTGCCCTGTATGTTTACATATGCTTGGCGGGCTTATCTAATAAGAGCATACCGCTATTTAAATCAGCTGCTTTGTTTACGTATGACGTCACTTCCGGAGGCCATATTGTTTACATCCGGCGGCCATATTGTTTACATCCGGCGGCCATATTGTTTACATCCGGCGGCCATATTGTTTACATCCGGCGGCCATATTGTTTACATCCGGCGGCCATATTGTTTACATCCGGCGGCCATATTGTTTACATCTGGCGGCCATGTTTGTTTACATATTACCTATAACACATGTGCTTATGACGTCACTTCCTGCGCTAGAACATACATTACTCTACTACTGGTGTGTAACGAAGTTACTTAATTTTATGTTAAACAAAGTTATTAACTTATTAGAACATTTCGTAATAATAATTATTATTAAAGAGTATTATTTAATTTTGAAGTTTTCTATATTTACGCGCGACCTTGCCGTGAATCGAGTCCGGCTACACCGGTTCCCTCACCGTTGATCCCCCACTGTCTAGCCGCCCGCCGAGCGTGACGCGCGCACTCTTGTCGCCTATAAAAGGCGCGGTCGCGTTGCGATTAGGGCAGTTGGTAGTTCGCAACTACAAATACAACTCCAAGCGAACCGTCTGATCATCAAAGTGAAGTGTCTAGTGTGCAGCAACGGGACCGAGCGAGAATACACAGGTGAGCATAGCTTTAGTGTATTCACCGCTTTCCGCTACACCAGCCCGCTCTCTTTTACTGACTTCCGTCTCCCTCTTTCCGTTTCTTCTGCCGCACTACCGAGCTTGTCCGTGGTGCTGGTTCTCTTCTCTCTTTCTCTCCCTCTTTCCGTTTCTTCTGCCGCACTACCGAGCTTGACCGTGGTGCTGGTTCTCTCTCTCTCTTTCTCTTCCTTCCTTTTCTCTCTGCCGCACTACCGAGCTTGACCGTGGTGCTGGTTCTTTCTCTCTCTCTTTCCTTTCTTGTCTTCTGCCGCACTACTGCGCTTGACCGTGGTGCTGGTTCCTTCTCTCTCTCTTTCTCTTCCTTCCTTTTCTTCTGCCGCACTACTGCGCTTGACCGTGGTGCTGGTTATTTCTCTCTCTCTTTCCTTTCTTTTCTTCTGCCGCACTACTGCGCTTGGCCGTGGTGCTGGTTCCTTCTCTCTCTCTTTCTCTTCCTTCCTTTTCTTCTGCCGCACTACTGCGCTTGACAGTGGTGCTGGTTTTTTTTTTCTTTCTCTCTCTGCCGCACCACCGAGCTGGACCGTGGTGCAGGTCCCCTCCTCCCTCATACCGCCCCGTCACCCCATCTAATTACCCTAACCCCGGTATCCCGCTACCCCTATCCTTCCTGCTGGTTTGGCTGGGTTTATCCGAGTAGACCGAGGGGTAGTTTTGGTAGTTCGATTGCTTGCTTGGCTTTTGCTTGCCTGCTTCAAATATTTTTGTACACCCTTGCAAGACCTCTGGTGTACCGTATGTCCACTGTAAGTTACCTTGGCTCCGATAGGTTCAAAGGGTACCCTATTGGGTTTGACAGAGTGTAAACTCTATAAAATCTGGCGCCCGAGAAAATTAGTACCTTATAGGACGGATGGACATAGCAGGAGTCCGGCCTCTCAGAACATCAGTTACCGAAGAGCGTCGCAACATGAACATATAAAATTGTTTGAACGATTAATTAAATGTATTATTTCTTAATATTTACCACTTTATTTACAAAACAAGGTTAGGGGTATATAAAATCTTACATTTATAAAATTATTATTTACATGTGTTTATTCCATTTATAAATAAATCGCAGCTTTGAACACACATTGCATTATTTTACATTAATTTCTTTCTCAGCTTTTAATTATTATGATGATAATTATTTTAAATGCTTAATACCTACATATCTCTTTTCAATAAAAATAAAATAAATTCTTTACAAGTTTAGTTTAGTTGTAATTCAACGGCAACTAAACAACTTATGCCATTTCATGTTGTATGTTTTTCAAAATTAATGATTTGTATGTTTTTTATAAAGAATCAACTCGATTTTTCGCTCTATTACATCATATCTAAAATCTCGCTGAGATTGTGCATTTTGATAAAAAAAATTATGATTTATGACTGCGGACATTAGATCCATTCGCCAATTTATCTGATTCTTTCCTCATTACATATTTTAAATATTTTACTATATTTTTATTATATTTTATTGTAAATATATTTAGTGTTTTTAATATTATTATTATTAAAATTTAATTTTAATTATTTTATATTTTCCCTGTTTTTTTATAAACTATTTTTAAGGATAACATAGACAAGGACACTTTATACGTCTAACGGTCGTTCTAGACGATTTACACCAACGCAAGTAGACCACGGAAAGATAAGGAATATAATATATAATCATATATTATATAAATATATAATCATATATATTGTAATATAATATAATAAAATGTAATAATTTTTCAAGATTTTTCGTTGGAATTGCAACTTATTTGTAACTGAATTTGTACAATTTCGGACTTCATTAAATAACTTGAACATTATGTAATTTTTGAAAAAAATTACCTGTACCTTTACATATACGATCTAAATAAGGTTTGTGCAGAGAACTGGGAGGAATTCACTAATTGACAGCCTTGAATGATAAATTACAGTGAAAAAACTATCGCTTGAGCCAGAACGCTTTGTCGGAGAAAAAACCTAAATAGTGAGGTTTGTAGGAAATCTCATGCACTTTCATTTTGAATAGTATAGAGAAGTTATTTACGAAAAGTTGATAGTTTACGAGTTATAAGCAAAAAACCGCAAAAAATGAGATTTTTTACCCTTTTTTTTTGCATTTTTTTAATGTTGCGTCGCGAAATTTTGTTAGCATACCTCAGATTTGGATTTAGCACCCCAAAAAACATAAAAAATGGCAGACAAAAACTATCCCACAACTTTCCTGGTAAAAACAAGATTTGACTGGATTATGTAAAGTTGTAATGGTTGTGCTGTAGGCTAGCATGTTAGCATACAAGTAATAAACCACTGCCTATCAAAACTAGTGTTATTTTTTAATTATCTGTAGGTTTCTTATCAAAAAAAACATTTAGTAGTTGAACACCTATCTGCGAAGATAGCACTGCAAAAATGTCGCCTATAGTCGCCTATTTTCATATGGTACAGTATTTGGCATTAGTGATAAAACAAGGATGGATTCGTGGTGTTTTCAAGAATGCGTAGTACACCGAATTTTCTAAACCAAACAAATTTAGTTGAAAGTCCAAACACTGTTGTAACTACAATTACATCCCACGTCTAGCCCTCGAGTATCACTCAAACACTTGGACTTAACACATGCCTTTTGTGCAGTTGTCTTGGATCTTCAATCCCATAAAATGTGTGCAAATGAATATTAAATATATATTATGAGTTAAAAACAAAACTAAATTTGGACTTGTGCAATAAATCTTGCCTTATGAAACTCGTTCTTTAATATATTATTTTTATTCATTATTTCATTCTAATAAATATTAGAAGTACCCTAACGTTTTTTTTCATTAAACAAAAACGTTAATTTGGATTTGGTCATTTGTTTTTTTAACTCATACAATCTGCATATACAATAATTATTTAAACAAAAAGGTAAGTACTATGTACCTACTCCTAAACACAACTGTAATTAATAATATATTTAATATTCATTTGCACATATTCTATCGGATTGAAGAGGCATAGAACGCATGAGTCCAGAATGTTTGAGTGATACGAGGTAAGCGCCATAAATTCTCGGCCCGGCAGGCTTCTACAGGTACCAACATGTTCAAACTCGGTTGCATCATACATGTAAGAGACCTACACTATATATATTACGGCTAGAAGGGCACACGCCTAATCAAATCAAACAACGTTTAGACGGCGTTTATGGTGATTTATCTCCTTCATATTCCACTGTAAAAAAGTGGTCAAAATGTTTCCGTTTGGAGCACGAATCTCTTGAAGATCATGAGCGCACCGGTCGGCCAACTGAAGCGGTAACGCCTCAAAAAGTTGCAATCATTGAAGAAATGGTATTAGAAGATCGCCGTTTGAAAGTTAAGAAGTTAACAGTGATCTGGCATTTCGGAAACAAGTGTTCGCCGAATTCTTCATCACCAATTAATTGGGTATGAATAAAATGAGTGCAAGATGGCTACCGCGTCTTCTTAATGCTGTTCAACGTCGCATCGAATGCGCGGGCTCGTTTTTAAACTTGTGTGGAGTCTATTGTCACTAGAAATGAAACAATGGTTCTGTATTATGATCCTCTATCCAAAAGAAAATCGATGGAATGGCGGCGACCCGATGAACCTCGTCCCAAACAGGCGAAAGTCGTTCAATCGACAAAGAAAGTTCTGGCACCAATATTCTGGGATTGTGACGACATTTTACCGATTGATTTTAAAGAACGCAATACAACTGTTAACAGTACATATTATGCGTCTGTATTGCATAAATTGAGAAACAATATTCGTGAAAACCATCGAGGAAAATTGACAAGAGGTGTTCGACTATTACACGACAATGCACCCGTTCATACTGTCGCAATTTCACAGGCTGTCATTCGCGAATGCGCCTTTGAAGCATTGGATCATCCACCGTACAGTCCGGATATGGCTTCTAGTGACTATTATTTATTTTCCAATTTAAAGAAAAAACTTAGGGGACGTCTTTTTAAGGACGAGAACGAGTTGCAAGCAGCTGTAATTGAACACTTTGAAGAAAAAACTTCAGATTATTTTTACAAAAGCATTGAATTATTAATTCCACGTTGTAATAAGTGTACTGACATTAGGGGAGATTATATTGAAAAATAAAAATTATTATATATTACCAAGTTTATTTTTTCTATATCAGGCCGATAATTTATGGCGCTTACCTCGTATTCTGGGACTAGACGCTAGTCTACTAATCTTATTGCTCCAATAACTAGAGAGACGATTGTCTTTAATATTGGTTGCTATAGTAACTCGAGCAATCAGATTAATTAGATGTAATTAAATACACTAGCGTTCGTTTCAAATGGGTCACTAAGAAAATTGGAAATTTTATACCATGGAAAGAAATTGTACTTGTTTAGGTGTTCACCTAAGTAGTAATGTTGTGGTAACGATTTTGTTTTAATTTTACCCTAAAACATTTATAAACTTATGTAAATTTACTCTGCCATCAAATTATTAAAATATTAGTATTTTGCTGACAATATTTGTAACTTATTAATCACCAACTACTACAATAATTTGTACCAGGTTACAATAATTAAATGCCTGGCAAGATACTTAACAACAAGTAGTGTCGATTTTCGCCACGGCGCATAGTGCGGCCGCTTATAGGGAATATGGGTCAAAAATCGTAAGTTGACATAAAATAGCAGAATTTATTTTATTTCATTTCGTATTTCGAACAATTGTTTATATACCACAATTAGTAATATAAAGTATATCTGGATCTCCGTTGTCAATGACACCGGAGTTCAGGACGTTCTTGATCTCCGTTGTTGTTGGCAACGTAAATAATTTGATGTTGCATTATAGCCACATGCATGCATGCATGCTGCTTTTTATCTCGTTAGTTACGCATATTATGACACAGACAAGGCAACTTGCTTCTTTATGCAATAAATTCGGATGGATTTTAAAAGGGAGAAATTAGGATTGAAATACGAAATAAAATAAAACAACTTATGCAATACGGAGATCAAGCTTCTTTAAATCCTCGAAGATATAACGCCTCGGCTGGCGCCTCGGCGTTATACATCTTCTTGGATTTAAAGTATCGCTTGATCTTCTAATTACATAATATATATTATTTCATACCGTACAAGAAGTTGTTAAAGCTTGACATTTTTTGAATCAAAAACATTTTTTATTCTTCGAGGGAGTGACGGGGGCGGAAAGGCTTAAACGTAACATTCGCTCACACGACCTTAAACTAAACACTTTAAACTTTTTAGCACGCAAAAGTTCATTCATTTTCGTCCAAAATCCGATAAGTTATGACGGTTTGAAATTTTGGTATTTTTGGTGCGTTTTTTTTTTCGTCGAGAGTATTACTGAGACTTGTTACAAGGTCCGTAAATATATAAGCAAACTTTGGAATATAAGTCGTCACAATGCCGCCATTTTCGCGCTAGGTAACAATTCCTATATCGCTGCTACGGAAACCGACACGATTGTCATATGAGGCGCGATAACTGCAAACAAGTCGAGTTTTAAGTGTTTCACCATTTTCGCACTAGCTGCATTATGGAAATGTATGCGATGATCTATATGTCAAAGTTGCTTACATTTACGAACCTTGGACTTGTTAAAGATTGACCTGCTTCCTAGCGGAGTTTTATTAAAATGTTGGAAGGCTTGCAGGTTATGCTACATTATGATTATTGATCAACTACCGCATATTGACGTTATTTTGTCTAATTCTGTTGCTGTACAACGTTCACGTTACAACATCTAAATATACTGACGCATCTCAATAAGTACATACTCACAGTTCTCTGTGTTCCTGTAAGAATGTATTTTCTACTTTTAATACCGTATGTCTCATTTGGAAATCGAATATAAAGATTGATCTGTGCTTTTAAAAAATCGATTGTAAAGGTTTCCTCAAGCAAATAAAGTTATTATTTATGTTTATCATTTTGTTTATTAGCTTAAACAGCACTGATATCCTGAAGTGATAAATAAAAATTACAGCCTCCTTTTTTCTTAAAAAAAGGAGACCTCCTTTTTGGCGTGCTCGATCGCCAACATTATAGCACAGCTTAGTTAGCCAGAGCGGGGTGATAATAACCGAAAGTCACTGCCGCCCCAGGTTCAATTCCAGCTAACAGATTTTTGAAAATTTATTTTTTACAAAACACAATTTAAAATGCAATCTTTCTCTTCGAAAATGTTTTTCTGCATAATTTTAATAAATTCTGCATGGTGATTGGTAGTTTTGCTAAATGTTTCGGTTTACTGCTTGTACAATTTTTCAAACTTTCTTCTTAACTTGATGAGATAAATGCTCGAGTTATGTAGTAATTATATAGAAACAAGATATTACAAATTTAATAATTTTCATTAAGTACCTATTTACGTTAATACAAAAATGATAACCATTTTTTTACTTAACCTGTTTTCAGTCGTGTGCATCAATACGGTGGATCAGAATTACAATTTGAAATACAATTTATTAAAATTATGTGCGAAATGAATATTATTAAAGAGAAGAATTGTCAGTTTAAATTTTAATTTTTGTAAAAATATATATAAAAAGTTCTAGCATCTGCTAGAATCGAACCCGGGACGACAACGACTTGGGGTTATTATCACCTTGTTCCGGCTAACTAAACTATGGAATCAAGTCGGCTCTTGAGCGCAGCACACTTATTTTAAGTTGCACTAATAAAAATATTTTTTTTAAAAGGGACTGAATGTATTATTTTTTCATTTTCGGGATATAAGTACCGTTGAAACTAATAAACAAAATAATAAACAAAAATAATGATTTTATTTATTTGGGTAGATCCTTAAAATATAAAACTCTAGGAAGGAGCGTAACTACCCGGCGCAATGAGTTGTAAAAACGACGGATATGACGTCACACTGGCGGCCATTAGGCACCACCTAAATCTGCTTTTCTTTCAAACTCCGACAAATACGAAGCAGTGAATTACATTTCATAAGTGAGTATTCGTTTGTTTAAAATATTAAATATAAAATTTATATTCTAAGATTAATTTCAAAACACTATGTTTTAAAATTGAGGTTATGTAGTTTACGTGCGCATTTCGAGACAGTGAGAACCGCCAATGGAAATACCTCATTGCAAAATCGGAAATACCTACTCTGCCATATTGAGATCCCATCCCGGTCGCATGTGATAGATGATTATGTTCCTTCCTATAGTTTTATATGCTAAGGGTAGATCTTACAAACGATTGCTTAAGAGCACAGATTAATCTCTAAATTTGATGTGAGTTATTTTGGTTTTTTACGATGTATTGTTATTGTATGTAGAAGTTTAATTAATATTTTTTTGGAAATACTTATATATGCAGACTGTGTTTAGTGCGGTTGGTAAAACTATAAATCCAGTCCTCATTAAAATTTTGAAAAGTCATGAGTTAATGAAAGCATCTTTTTGGCGTACTTTTTGGATGCGGTAATAGAGCAATTTTTAAGGTAAATTTTGTCTTTTAAGTAAATTATAAATCATTTTTAGTCGGCCTGAAAGGTGTACAGGGCACTGTTTCTACCGGTCATCGGTCACTCTTCTGGCGAATATGCTGGTTGCTGGAGCGGACCTTAATATCCTGAAACTTCACGGGGAATGGAAAAGTCGATTCTATTGAAAACAAGACGAAGGTTGCTAAAACGATGAAGATTTTGTGCAAGTGCTTCAAAATAATAAAGATACTGTTTCGACCGCAATTTCTGCAACAGTGAATACATAAAATCTGTTTAATAGGCAGTTACAGATCCATCCTGTAACTAACCGTTCATGAATGGTGCCGTTCGTAAACGGTGCACCAACCGTTAGGATTGGATATACTCCATGCGTATTGTCTATGATATACGCACTATCGACGACTGTCAAACAAACGAACGTTTTCTAAAAAGGTAATACATCTTTGCCGTTAATATAGATACAGTTTCACTGTTTAAGTATATACTGCGCATGTCACATTTATTTTTTTTTGGAGAACGCGAAAGGTGTCAAGAAATCACAACACAGTAATAATACATCTTTATGGAACCTGGAAAAGGTAGATATTTTTAATAAATTTTAATTATTTATTTTAAATGTATCTCTGTTACAAATATTATATTTTTTTATAATTGAAATTCAATTTATGTTCAATTTATAAATCTATTACCTCAAAAATTTGTTTTAAAATGCTTAAAAAAACGATTATGTAGGTATTTTTAAATACCTGTTTTTCAAAAGTGTATGTATGTTTATTAATATTATTATCGCCAATATTGTATTGTAAATAAGGAAGTCTTGGATTTTCTTCAGGGATTTACTGACTGGACGCAAGCCGACGGCGACGGAAGCAAGCGCGGATAAAGGCTGGGATTGCTCAAAGTCAAGTTGTCGAGGTGGTCCACGAAAAACATGATAATTAAACCTCAGTATTGACTGAAATTAATTGCAATCTAAAATCATTTGTTAATATATCGGTGACTATTTCATTCATAACTTTATGAACCAATAAGAATACGCACTTTTCCTTAGATACCACGTATTCCAACGGTTATATTGCGGTAACCATGACGAGTCGATTATACGAACCTTTGTATAATCGCTATAATACAAACCTTTGTATATTCATCCGCATGAAATTCAATTCTTAAATTTAAATTCATCCGACGAGAGGAAGATCCTAAAATGGTTATCTTTAAATTCAACAAGAAGACTAAATGGGAAATCATCTCCTTCCTCGGAAACTACATAGACTTGACTAAGGGCGTATTTAGGGGGGTGCTTTTGGGGCAAAAGCACCCCCCAAGACTTTATATTAGTATTTTTAAGTTTTATTCATATAATAACAGAACAATTATTAAGAAAAACCATATCCTATCATTCATAATTCTTCTAACTCCTTTTTACAGTTTTACCTATAAAAATGGTGAGAAACTCCAGATGTCGGTAATCCCTTTTTGAATATAATTGAATAGTGCTTTACTTAAGAAATACCAGGTAGGTATGTAATCCCCTTATACAATGCCTTATGTGCTCAGTTAACCTAAACCCCGTATAATATTTATAGACAAGTTGTAAATTATTGGTTTTGCATGAATACCTGTACTGTCTCTTTGCCAGTTTTCCAGTTATTTCTAATGTTGCCCTGGAATCTTCTAAGAATTTTAAATTTGCAGATTTCAAGTTTGAGAGAGTAAAGTTGAGTTCACTTTACTTCATTCATAAAATGTGGTAGTGATAATAGTGTACTGTAAAAAGTAGCAGGTCATAAAACAATAGACATAGTGAGAAGTTTTCTTGTTATCTAATGTTATTGTGTGGTCGGTGGTGGTGCCGCTTAAAGTGGATTTATGTAAAAGACAAAACGCTAAGTGCATGCTGAAGATTGCTCATGCCTTATTCCTTCTAATATAGAGCACAATAATTATAATTCTCAACTTTAAACATTTCTGCACCTGTCAGAGTTTTATACAACAGATATTGATTTTAATGAGAAAATTCTTAAATCAGAATATAAGCTAGGGGTAAAAAATATCAAGATTTAGAAACGAAACCTACAACAGTCATTGATCCTTGAAATCAACACTCTTCTTTGGATTTTAGCAGCATTGCCTGAAACATCTTGCACTCTAGATCGATCATTTTCATCTCTTAAATATATCAAATCATATTTAAGGAACTCTATGAAAGAAGAAAGATTAAATGGATTGGCTTTATTGTATATCCATTATGCTATATCATGTTAATGCTAAAGAAATTCTTGATGAATTACAGAAGAAACGTAGATGAATGATATCATGTTGTAATTAGCTCTTTTCAATGCGTGTACAATGCTACCTTGGTTTGCGAGCATAATTCGTTCCGGACATGTGCTCGTCTTGCAAAAAACACCCACATACCAAGTTACTCGCAATCCAAGGTTTTACTGTACATATGTATTTTAATTTTTATATACTTATTGTTATATGTATTTTATTATATATCTTTATAAATAAATTCGCCAGTACCACATGAAGATCAATCATACTGAAAAAATGATGGCAAATGATTAGTACACTTTGTAACGTTAATCTTGCACAGAATTTTATTTTGAGAATCTTTTTGCCTTAAAATCAAAATGCCGTGGAAATTTATAACTGTATTCTATGTACGTACCATTAGTTATTTTTGGTACTTATAATTTATTTTATAAAAAAATCCTCATCAATTTGCAGTATGGTTTTTGAATGTTGTTTATCCATTCATTGTAAATTCATTCATTCATTCAAAATAATAAATATTAAATCGTTACAAGAAAGTCAGTGTGAATAATTTAAGTTAATAAGTATCCTTCATCATATACCGAAAACAATAAGCACCCCCCAAGTTAAATTTCCGGATACGCCACTGGACTTGACGGCGGAAACTAAAGATATATATGTCTGTATTCTTGGTCAATTATACCTGCTCTCATGAAAGATATATTTGAGGTAACTTTAATATTGAGTTTCTTAAGTTCATCCAACAGAACTTCATTGGAAACGTATTGAACAATAACGCATCAACAACTGATAAGGCTTTCCTTTTTCGGAATGTCGATACCTAACATTAATCCTACCGCTAGTACTGCAGAGTCAATTAGAACTATCCTTAGCAAAAACGTTGAATCAACCTCTAACCCTACGAAATCTAGTAAAGTTGATCCAATATCAGCTGACCCCACAGAAATTGAAAAAGTACTACCCGATGCGTCGGGTAAAAAAAAGTGTTTGGCTCCGTCCTCCATCGAATCGATAGAAACATTAACAAAGTCTTTCAGTAAGGCTGATATAAAATTTAAAAGTCCTAATAAAAAGATTAAAAAACCCCAACAAACAGTCGACGACTCCCCACTTTTTGATGAATTTAAACATATCTTCGATAAAGGCATAGAAGCTATTAATTATGAAAAGTTTTGTGAATTTTTAAAAAACGTTAAAGGGCAGGATAACCCCTACTTTGTGGCTAAACAGTTCACATCGGATGTTTCTACCTTACTTCCGGTAATAGCAGCACTCAATGAAGTAAAAACATCTAAATTAAAAGCTAGAATGAAACGCCTCGTGTCTGAACTAAAGAATGGTATAGCCCAATATGAATAATACCGGTCTATCCCAAGATGACTTACTCTCTAATTTATCTTGATTGGATTATTCATCGGATACGTCTGATCTCTTCCCTTAAATCGCTAATGGACAATATCAATAATATAAACAATAAAATTAACATTCTCCAGTTGAATGCACAATCCGCTATAGCAAAAAAATGTCATCTTGATAAGTTATTGGTCGAGTTTAATATACATATCGCCTTGCTTTCGGAAACCTGGTTTAAATATCATAATGTTATTAGGAATGATCGGCAACGACGGCAAGATGGTTATTCTGGGGTTGCTTTAGGGTCATTCCATGCGAAATCGATCACTAAAATGGGTCGATCTCACGGATTTCAATGAAAATCACTTATAAGGTAGCAATCAACTAAAGAACATAACCTTCATTCATCAATTTGCTAAATTACGCAGAACTTCGGAAATATTCAAACTGAAAAAATTATCAAAACTGCTTGCACGCCTTTAAAGAAATATAAATATCTCGTAGTATTTACACTAGAACAAATATTTTTTTTGTATATTGCTCACTAGAAGACGGGCTTTTTGGACAGCCTAATAATTTTTTGTTATCAAACGTATTTTTATTTTTTTCTAAACGAAATATTTTATAAATGCAGAAAAATCGGTGTGGTCACATTTTTAAAAATCTGAGGAAAATTGTACAGATTCTTTGAACATTTCTGTATTTAAATGCAAAATGACAAGCTGGACGTTTTAGTTTTGGCAGGGCAAATTTTTAAAGATCGTGTTGCAGACAGCCGGCGCACCATAGATCACGGTCAACCGGCACAAACTGCATTCGCTACCTTCTAGTTAGTAATAATACGGTCCATATTACCAGCTTAACTCTTAACCTTAACCTCTCAACTAATGTACATAAAATAAATGTATATTTGTGTGGATATGATTATACCTACTAATTAGTTAATTACTTAAGTATTTAAATCGATTACTTCGGGTGTGTTACATAAAGTACTTTTCTTGCGGCTGTCCAAGACCATAAAATATAAATCAAGAGCTTTTTTAATTTAAGTTTTAAGGCCAGTTGGGGTAATTGGTCCATAGATATACAATTCTTTTGCTTCAAACTCTTTATCTCATATTTTATAGTGAAGTATAAGTTTAGGAGCTTGTGTTATAGTAACTTTAATATATTTCCAAAAGAAAATGTAAAAATAAACCAGCTCTAATGCCAACTATTGCATTTAAAAATATTTTTTTAAAAACATGATCGGTGGTTCCAGTTACTCAATAAATTGGGGTAAATGAAATCATCGTCTATATTTTATATCCACATTACTTTATAATATGTTCTGGGTAACTGGGACGCCCTAAGGATATTAATTAATATGTCTCCAAAAAATTAGGGCTGCAGTAGGAATAGTTCAGGAATTATCGCAGTCGGAAGAGTGTATAGGGTAAAGTCGATAAAACTAAAAATTCACGTAATTCTCATAGACGTTTAACGATAGTTTTAGTTTTTAATAAGCATAGTTTTAGTTACCTCATTGCTTCAATTACCGCAGCTGACCTTATTAAACATCAGAACCTACAATAGAGATCGGTAATAGTTATTTATGGTACAAGTGAGTTAAGTAAGTTATGATGATAATTTTTGCTGTGGATAATATCATTAACTCATCTGTGCCACAAGTTCAAATATTGAATTTGCAATGATCCTATAGCTCAGTCTATAGTTTTTAACGTTAATAATTTTGACACTCTAGCTCGATGACTGGATTTTAATAATATAATACAACGTAAGCTGGTGATTGGTTGCTACCTACAATAGCACCCAGTCTAACCCAGTGAACATCTATTTTTTAAATTTAGAATCAAAAACAACTCATCTTCTGTAAACAAAAATGGTATCTAAGCTATTGCATTATAATATTTTAGGGTCTTTGATGGCCGCAAGAAAAATGCTTTATGTAACACACCCCAAGAAATCGATTTAAATACATACGTAATTAACTAATCAGGAGGTATAATCATATTCACACACATATATACATTTATCTTATGTACATTAGTTAAGACCGACCGCTGGAAATATAGACGGTATTATTACTAACTAGAAGGTAGCGAATGCGGGTTGCGCCGGTCTTTGAAAATTTACCCTGCCAAAACTATTAAAACGTCCAGCTTGCCATTTGGCATTTAAATACAGAAATGTTCAAAGAATCTGTACAATTTTTTTCAGATTTTTAAAAATGTGACCACACCGATTTTTCTGCATTTATAAAATATTTCGTATAGAAAAAAATAAAAATACGTTTGATAACAAAGAATTATTAGGCTGTCCAAAAAGCCCGTCTTCTAGTGAGCAATATACAAAAAAATATTTGTTCTAGGGTAAATACTTTTCGAGATATTTATATTTCTTTAAAGGCGTGCAAGCAGTTTTGATAATTTTTTCAGTTTGAATATTTCCGAAGTTCTGCGTATTCTAGCAAATTGATGAATGAAAGTTATGTTCTTTAGTTGATTGCTACCTCATAAGTGATTTTCATTGAAATCCGTGAAATCGACCCATTTTAGTGATCGATTTCGCATGGAATGACCCTATATTAGTCGATAAACATCTTGATTTTGTCCCTCTCGCTCTTAACAACGAAAATGAAGATATGTTACTCTGTGTGGAGTAACATTACCTAATTTTAACTTATCGTTTGTTTCTGTTCTACAGACTCGCACATCACATACGAAGATTATATTAATACTTTTTCCAAATTACCTTCTCCTTTTCTTATTGGAGGAGATTGTAATGCGCACCACTATGTATTTGGTTTTTCAAAAACTGATAACAAAGGCAACGTTCTGCTAAAGGTTATTGGCAGCTTAAATTGTACTTTCTTAAATGATGGCAATCCAACTAGAATCAGTTCACCTGGTACAAATCCATCTGCAATTGATATAACACTTACCACACCTGCGATCGCAACGAGAATAGATTGGCAAACTTTGTACGATACTTACACTTCTGACCATTTCCCTATCATCATGCACTTGGGCTATGATGGACCGGATTTTTCGACGATCTTTCCTAAAAGTAGATGGAAAATAATTCCAGATCAGCTTCCCAACTTTACACCTTACCTGTGTAATGTTTTTAATAGTATACCTGAATTAATCACTGCCGAAGATAAAATCTCATTTACTATAAATGCTATTCATCATGCCGCTAACAATAGTTTTCACAGAAACAGACCGTTTATTCCTAAAGGTAGACCAAATCCCCCATGGTGAGATGAAAATTGTTCTAAAGTAATCTCTACAAGAAAGAATGCACTTCATACATTCAAAACGAACCCTACTACTGATAATTTTATTAAATACAAACAAACTGAGGCGTACTCAAAGCGTTTTCTAAAAAATAAAAAAACAAAGGTGGAGACAATTTACTAGCAATCTAAACAAAGAAACGCCTATTAACCGCATTTGGCAAACCATTAAAAAATTTAACAGAGTCTCAAGTTACAAACCTATAAGAGATTATCTTTTACTGAAATTCTTGGATAAACTCGTATCGCTTTCCGCTTCTACGAATCCTAACTTTCCTACACGTGACTCGGGGGACCACTTTTTGCTTCATCCTTTTTCACACACAGAGTTAGAAAATGCCATTAAGACCTCTAACAGCTCCCCAGGTTACGATAATATAACATCAATTTATTTCCCTATTACCTTCCGCAGGCAAGGATATCTTACCTTCTGCGTTTAATGATATTTGGGCACGCAATGAACAAGTAGATCAACTGAAAACAATATTAATTGCTCCTATATTAAAACCTAACAAAGATCCGAAACTAAGTCATATCGACCTATTTCGCTCCTCTCATGCGTTACTAAAACTTTTGAGAGTTTAATTTACAATCGTTTGTATTGGTGGCTGGAAGAAAATAATATTCTTCCTTATAGACAATACGGTTTCAAAAAAAATTGGGTACTATGGACGCCCTCACAGAGCTAGTGACTGATACTCAATTAGCTTTCTCGCGTAAAAAACATTTGGGCGCACTATTTTTGGACATCGACAATGCCTACAACTGTGTTAATTTAGATATTTTAGAAGGCAAGCTAAAAACCCTGGGTATTCCAGTTTTTACGGCAAACATTATATGCAATTTATACAGAAACCGTAAATTATACGTCAGATCATCCTCAAGTAATTTCATAGGACCAAGATATGTTTCTGACGGTCTTCCACAGGGCTCAATTCTTAGCCCTTTACTTTTTAATTTATATACGTTAGACCTTCACCGACTGGCTAACGAAGACTTTAATTTAATCCAATATGCTGATGACCTTTGTATTTATCTGTCTCACAAAAACCTTCCTTGCCTTGAAAACAAAATGAAAGACATTATGATAAAGGTTAGAAGTTGGTCGGATGCTAATGCTTTTAATATTTCTCCAAGTAAATCGGCAGTCGTTTTCTTTTCCAAATCTAGGTTAATCTTTCCCTCTCATATGGAATTTTCCAATATAACAGTACCTGTACAAGATAATTATAAATATTTGGGAATAGTGTTAGATAAAAAGCTAACGTGGACCAAACATATAACATATTTAACAAGCAGATGTGAACGAGCTCTCAATATTCTTTCAACACTAACCAAAATCAGATGGGGAGCCGATGTTTGCATATGCCTACATATCTATAAAGCATTAATTAGGTCTCGTATTGATTACGGATGTACACTATATGGAACAGCTAGTAAAACAAATTTTAAACGATTAGATGTTATCCAAAGTAAAGCTTTGCGTCTATGTACTGGTGCAATCCTATCTACTCCCGTCAGGGCGCTGCAAGCCGAGACACAAGAACCGCCATTGTTTATACGTAGGGAGTTATTATCTATAAAATATATCTCCAGATTAAAGGCAATAGAATCTGCTACAATTTTAGCCAAGATTTACGAGCTAAATATTTACGATTTGACCTCTACCTTTTGGAAAAAGAAACCATCCCCTCCATTAGTCATTGCCTACAGAAAACTTGTCGAACTCAATAGCGATTACTGTAATATTAAGAATATTAAATTTGACTATTTCGATTATATTCGTCCAGTACTTATCAACTTTCCGGAATATAATGGGATAATCGAAGATGATAAACGTCTTTTCCTTTCACTACTACATAAGCTGGAAAACTGCCAAATTATCTTTACAGACGGCTCACAAGACTCTCAAGGATGTGGTTGTGCCTTCTATGTTTATCGTAGTAATGTGTCTAGAATACTCCAACTAAATCGTCATACCACCATTTTCACGGCAGAAGCGATTGCCATTCTTGAGGCACTAAAGTATATTGACGACCATCTTATTGATCGCCAGAACATAGCCATTATGTCCGATTCACAAAGTGTGTTAAAAGCTATAGGGTTGAAAACACATATTCCCAAAAGAAACCCTATTATAGTGCAGATAATCGATCTCATTTTGAAACTTAAAGATAAAGGATCAATAGTTCAATTATTTTGGGTTATGGGTCACTCAGGTATCCAGCCAAATGTAGCAGTCGATTTGTTAGCCAAGCAATCGATATCTTCAGGAACTATGTACACCGTCCCTCATCTATCATACCAAGATATAGTAACTTTTTATAAATTTAACATCTCTCGAGAGGCTTGGCAAAGATATTGGGAGGAATGCAATTGCATCAAGTCTACGCAATATCCATTGATTCATCCATCGATACAGGTTCGACCGTGGTACAAAAAATACGTCAACATCTCACGTACAATGTATACTACGATAGCTAGATTAAAATTTGGACATGGCCGCTATCCGGCCCACTTAAATAAAAACAACATCATTGACACTCCAGCTTGTCCACAATGTGGGTCTAACTTTGCCGATTTGAACCACATATTTTTTTTCCTGTTCTGCTTATAAAGAAGAATTGATACTGTCTAGATTAAATCATATGGGTATCAGATTTCCAACTAACATAGTTGGGATACTAGCCACCAATAATAAAGCTATTTATAAGGAAATAGTAAAATATCTAAAGAAGACTAGATAATCTAAAACTCCAGCTTTAATACAACACGCATGTTCTAATCTTGTACTGAATGAATAACTCCTCTGTTTTCTAACCTCTTGTTTTCAACCCATTTTACCGTTGGTTCAACCTGTTTAGTTTTCTTTAAGTCGCTATGATAGACCCCATTGCGTGAAGGAAGTATCCCCGTCTAATCCTGCACGACCGATAGAGTGCATGGTGATGTATGAACGTTGCTGTCTCTTATTGTTACATTAATCGTTACTAATTGGTTATAAATTTCTGGTTAGGCAATAGGCTAAGATCCCGAATGCCTTAAAAATAAAAAAAAATTCTTAAATTTCAAGATATTTATGAAAACTCCATAACAGTCAAATAATTTATTAGTAAACAACGCAATGATCCACAAACTTCATCAGGTTCTATTCACAATGTCTACAATAATTGTACGTTCAATATAAATAATAAATAAATGTTAAAGTTGTTAGTATATATCTTAATAATAATCTTTATTTATTTCATGATTATGGAGTTCCACAAAATAAGGCTGGAAACAATAAACAAGTATATATCTTATTCATGAAATAGTCTACCTGTATACAACTCGACGATATATATGACAATTTATAATTAAAAAATTTCAATATATTTTTTTGGTATTTTATTTACATATTTAAATTTAAAAAAAATAGTGTTTCAATAATTTATTATTTGACATTTCATTTACATATTGAAGCAAAATAGTATATTGTACAACTAGTGATACAATGACGATGTTTGTAATACGAGTATTACAAAAAGGAATTGTAACACGTGTTTTACATACTACTTTGTCTATTTCGCCTTAATTTACAATTTACTTTAAAGAAATGGGAAAATGTACACGCGGGTATTTTTGATGTGGTAATGTTGGTAATAACTGATAACGCATACAATGACATCCACTGTCATTTTGTAAAAATCACGTAGGCAGGGAAAAATTCAAGTTTAAAAAAAGGTGACAGCTTAGCTGTTTCTTCTGATATAAGATAAAAATGTATTTTTATTATAAATAATTATTTTGATAAGACAATCATGTACTCAATCACGGTTTTACTGTTTCTATTACAATAAACATTTTAATACATCAAAACTGCTTAGCATACAACAATAGAAAATAACTAACCTAACCTCTAAATCTAAACAATGAAAATGAAATTTGAGTAGGGACGGACACGGGATTCACGACCATCAACTTGATCCGGAAAACCAACAAGCTTTTCAGCGCATTTCCGTAGGAAATCCGCTATTAACCGCGCTTTGTTTTAATTCAAAGCTTCTTAAAATGAAATATGTTTCATTATTCTCGCTGTTATTTCTGAGCATCATAACATTCAAATTTTCAAAACGGCGCCAGTTAATGAATACTTATTAGTACCTATCACGGGAAAGTGCTTTTCTTTTGGATAATATGCCCCCAAAATACTTCCGCGGGTTGGTTGTCGAGCATTATTCCTTTCCTTTTTATATTCTTCCTAACACCTTGGTTATGTTCCCATTAGTAGGTAAAAACTGAAAAAAATATTTGATGAAATGGAGGTGTACATCATTCAACTCAATTAAACTTACCTCAATATCAACAAGCGATATACGTTTTGGCTTTTTAATCTAATTTTGATCTTGAAATCAGAATATAGCTGTGTTATTGCTTATTACGCATTTACGTCTGACACTGGACTTCGTTGACAGAATGACATGACAGAGTAGGCTGGCAGCAAAATTTACTTACTACTGCCAGCCTTACAAATAAAAAAATCACTACTTTCAGTTGCACAAAGTAGCACTTTGTGTAACTGTTTTTCGCAAAAACAGTGTCACAAAGTAATCTTTGTGTACGCGAAATAGACAAAGATTATTTATTAAAGCCCCGTTCGGTTTTTTAGATCTATTTACTTGAAGAGCTCGATTTCCAAAGTATCCATTATTATAAATAATTGTAACTATAGCAATATGTGATTAATAGTATATTCCAAAACTCAACCAAAAGTAACCGCATTTTTGGTTCTGGTTAGTCTTTGGTAACAAATGGTTGCTGAAAAACTTACATAGTTTTGAAACAGCTTAACCTTGTAGTGTTGTGTCAAATTTGAACGCTGCACCTTGACATCAGAAAATAACATTTAAGGGCTCTAAAGTTAATAAAATGAATAATATATTGTTTTTTATGGAAGATATACTATCTGATGATAGCAGTAGTAGTGATGAAGAAGATGGTCAAAGAAGGAGTAAGTATGCAACCTTTTATACAGTTAGTTAAAATAACGGCAAATGAATTGTTGGCAACAAACACCACCAAAAACAAACTTTTGTGAGGTTAATGATGCCATAATCATACTAGAGACCCTGAAGGTCGCACACAAAATAAAGGCGCCAATTTTAAAATTTACTTGCCGATAGCCGGTAGAAAATACCAACCTTAATTTTAATCCCCTGGAAAATGGATCTCTTTTATGTATATAAATTAATAAATGCTTACGGAATAGTATATTGTACAACGAGTTATGAAAGTAATACTTTTTTCATGAATTTACAGTTTTGATTAAGGAGGGCGAAGCTCGGGTTTATCAAGCAAATGAGTGGAAAAAAAGAGACTCTCTAACGTGTTGTATACGATATTTTTTGCATATGGTAAGTTGAGAAATTTGTCTTAAAAGGATATATGCAAAATGTTAAAGAAATCAGAAAACCGTAGTATTCTTTTAGAGTGGTGGTAAACTAACCGCAAGTCACCGCAAACAACCGCGATTTCACTGCGGTTGCAGTGGTTACTTGTGGTTAGCGAAAAGAAACCATTTTTTCAGGAACCGTGTTCCATAAATTAACTTTTTTCAGGAATTGGTATATTTTGAAACACGAAACCGAGCTTACGGTTACTATGGTTAACTTACGGAATATACTATAAATGACTTGCTACAGCTACTTTGATAATTTTGGTTGACTACAGGTCTGACCACTATAGAATACCGGGTGTCCCAAAATGCAATATCTCCCTTATTTGAAAAGATAAATTTGATTTTGTTGCCATTTATTAGTATTAAGTTTAGTTTCGGGAGGGAGGAGTTCAGACACCCTAAACACCCCCCTTGAATACGGCCTTGAAGAAATCAACCAAAAACTATTGTGAATGACAAAAAATTGTTTGTGATTGATTTATTTATCTTTTTAAATAAGTGAGATACTGCATGTAAACAGCATTTTGGGACACTCGGTATATACACAATGGATATATCCCAAGCACGATGCCGCTACTATAAAATAGAGGGACATACACATTGATATAGCTCCGTTAGTAAAACACATAGTACCGACAACCGGGAGAAAACTTGTCAAAAGTCAAAATACAAAAAGTTTCTAAATAGTAGAATTATTGTTGGCGTGCATTTTAAAACTTTATTTCGATTTCCAGATAAATGAAATTAAATAAGGTAAATTTATATATTTCTTTTACTGATTGAACAACTACGGTAATACATTTTTGTTACAATTTGTTTGTTTTTTTTAAATTATGAAATAAACTCTTGTAGGAAGAAATAGATTTACAATTTTTTGAAAAATCTTACTACACAATTTTGCAGATTTTCAAATCGTAATTAAGTTGTAAAATTTGTAATTCAACTTTTTCAATATATTCTTGGGTAACCCGAACATGCAAAACATTACTTCTGAAAACATGTTCTATTTTTATAAAAATATAAAAAATATAGGGCGTTGGACATATTAAAGAATTCTCTTTTTCTCAGTACGTCAAGAAAATATTTCACCTGATGGAATAAAATCTCCAAGAAAAAGAGCGAAGAATAAAAATACTTCAAATGGTATTGCATTATCATTCCAAATCCGTCATAAAAAATTAGAGGTTCCATTTAAAAAAGTTTTCGTTATCGCCATAACTCGGAAACAAATGACGATCTACAAATAACGATTACACTAAATTATGTCTCCTTTAAGATAAAAATCGACGTGTTCCTGGATTTTTCTCAAAAATACCTACTTAATAAAAGATTTATTTCGATAGTTCCAGACTTTACACGCGCACTATATGAACAGCAAGTTTTGAAATTTTGTTTTACTACCGCTGTCAGAAGAAGTGACTGCCTGCAATATAGCTTGCTCGAACAATAGGGATTATAAAGGTTTATGCAGTTACAACTACAATATTTAGAAAGTGTTTTTAAAAGTTGCTTGCAAGATGTTTGGCAACCCCGTTGTCCATAAGAACACACACTGTAGTCTCAACGTGAGACGACCAATAGGGCTTTTTATTTTGCCAAACAATTGCTCCAGTCGGCGAGATCAAAGGTTATCGGTACTATATGTTTATAGTGGAGGAGAGCGTTGGGCAAAAAAAAGCATCTAAACTTGCCCAAAAATGAAGAAATCAAGAACTTCTAAAGCACATAAATACCAAAATAGTGAAGTTTCAGATTTCAAATATTTTAAATAACATAAAGTATTCCTAATTGTGCACCTTCTTAGAATAAATGCACCCTGAAACTTCTCCTTTTCCTGGAAATATGGCACCCTAAAAAGTAGGAATTTTGCAGAAAAGGTGTTAAACTTCGGGTAAAAGTGCACCCATAAAGAAGCATTTTACAAAATTTATGTTTAGAACAACAAATGTAGTTCAAAGTGTGAGCAGTACAACGATTTTTACCACACGTATCTACGACCAACCGTTCTTGAGATATCGAGATTTTCGTTTGCATAGAAAACTGCAAGAAACGTTGTGCACCACGAAACAAATATAGCTGCCATATTTAAACCAAAAATAATAGTGGTTTCGAACTACCAATACATAGGTGTGATAACACACAAAAAATTATCCTGTTCTGAGATGGTTTCCCGATCTGATCGTGAATTTCTAATTTGTAAAGGTTTTAGTGTTTTATATTTGCAAGATTTTAAAAACCGAATCATGAAAATCCGTGTAGTTTTAACCTGTTCCTAGATAAAACAGTAAGATTACTCCACTATTACTAGAGGGGCTATACACATTGGCTTTCATTACCATCAAATACAAATGAAGACCCTCAATTAGAGTTTGGTGAATGCGTTGCCACGTGCTCGCCATTTTATATCATAATATTTTTGATATTAAACAGCCTTGGTAGTGTAATGTCTGGCGTGCCGGACTTTCACCCAAGCGGCCCGGGTTCGACTCCCGGCGCTGGCAAATCTGGTTAAGGTTTTCTGCAGTTTTCCTTAGCTGTAACACAAATGTGGGATTTGCGCTGTTCCATCTATAAGTCGGCTGCAGCCGCACATTGGGCCTACATAATAATAATAATCGCCCCCTCCCTCCCGCACAAGCTTATAGCTTCTGGGGCCTTGGTTTAGGTTATGGGTTGTAGTAATTATTATAATTATTATTATTATTATTATTATTATTATTATTTTTTTTTTTTTTTTTGTTATCACACAAACTGTGGATGAGTTAGTGACTGTTTTAGCAGTACGCCGGATTTCTCAAGACGACTGTTATTTTATGGCTCTTCTTATTATTGCTGTTGTGGCCAATATGACAGCTTTTTGCATATGGTATATGGCGCTTAATGGGATGCCTAATTCATTGAGATGCAGGGGAATCTTTTTATGTACAAGTCCATTAGAGGTAATAATAAATGGTTTAATGTCTACCCTCTGCATTCTCCACATTGCACTGATTTCATCGGCTAAATCTCTGTACTTTTCCATTTTGCCTCTGTAAACTCTGCTTATATTTTCATCTAACGGCACTGAAAAGTCTATTATAGTACAACATTTTGTATCTTTGTTGATTATTATCATATCGGGCTTGTTATGTTGTACTGTACGGTCGGTTATGATGGTTGTATCCCAATATATTTTGAATGATACATTTTCTAGTATCGGTTGGGGACTATATTTATGAAATGGTGTGTTATTTGCAAGCCCTACGTTTTGCCCCAACATTTGGTGAATAACTTTTCCCATGTTATCGTGCCGACTTAGATAAGCTGAAGATGCAAGATTTGTACAAGCTGATGAGAGGTGCTGTATCGATTCCTCTTCCTTATTGCAAAGCCTGCATTTTGTTGTTTCAGGGTTTAAATGCATGATGTGCTTTTGGTAGTATCGTGTTGGAACTACCTGATCCTGTATGGCTAATAGCGCCCCCTCCGTCTCGGGAAACAGATATCCCGTTGTAAGGTAAGTGTTAGAATAGGTTTTATCCACGTCTTCTTGGTGTAAATTATTGAAATAACGCCCATGCATGGGTTTATTTCTCCATTGATGTTTTAATTTGTCAGTATAATTTTCTGTTTCAGGTTCGGGTGTTGCTAAACCTAGTGCAGAAAAGCTTTGATCAACTCTTACCAGACTTTGGTGTAAAGGTAAGTTTGTATTGCTAAAATACTGTTTTAACTTTTGTTTTTCTCTTTGATGTGCATTCTCTAAGTTGACGATTCCACGGCCTCCCTCTGCTCTAGAAAGATACATTCTTTCAATTGCAGAGTTAGGGTGTAACATTCTGTACTTTGTAAGCGTGGTCCTAAGCTTCCTATCTATTGCTTGGAGTTCCGTTTTTGTCCATGCTAGTACTCCGAAAGTGTACGACACCACTGGTATAGCCCAGGTGTTAACGGCAGTAATCTTATTTTTTGAGTTAAGACTTGTGTTTAAAATTTTCTTAACCCTGTCGAAGTATTCTGCTGTGACTGATTCTTTATTGCCTTTTTCATTTATTCTCAATCCCTGTTGAAAACCAAGGTATTTGTAGCATTGCTCTGGAGTGAGCGCGGTAATAATTGTATTATCCATCAATGTACTGTTTTCTGTTTGAATGATTTTTCCTCTATTGGCATGCATAACCGCGCATTTATCTAAGCCCAGTTCCATTTTTATTGATTCACTAAATGCTTTGACTAGTTCCAGTGATCCATGGAGCTGCTGTGAAGATTTTGCATATATTTTAAGATCGTCCATATAAAATAAATGTGAGATTTTGGCGTGATCTTCGATGATATAGCAATTACTACTTCGATTTAGCATTCCGCTAAGTGGATTTAAAGCCATGCAAAACCAAAGGGGACTAAGGCTGTCCCCTTGGAAGATGCCCCGCCTAATTGGTATTTGGTCTGTGGTGTATGTTCTGGTTTTGAGTGTAGTTCTCCATGTTTTCATGAGATGGCGGAGAAAAGCTATTATAGTAGGATCTACTTTGTATATTTTAAGGATTTCCAGGAGCCAGGAATGTGGTATTGAGTCAAATGCTTTTCGGTAGTCTATCCAGGCTACCGAAAGTTTCCTCTTTTTTGCTTTTACCTGGCCAGTTACAATTGAGTCTATTATTAGCAATTCCTTGCAACCTCTACCTCGTTTTTTACAACCATTTTGTTCCCACGCTAGGATATCGTGGCTTTTTAAGTGTTCCGCAATTTTAGAATTTAGTACGGAGGTGATAATTTTATAAATACCTGGTAAACAAGTAATTGGCCTGTAGTTTTTTGCCTCTTCGGTATTTCCAGTTTTAGGTAGCATATGTGTAACTCCTAGGGTAAAGTATTCGGGAACTATGTGAGGATTGTGAATTGCATGGTGTATTTGTGTTGCTAATGTAGTGTGCAGATTGGTTAACGTTTTCCACCAGTAGTTATAAATGGTATCAACTCCAGGTGCTGACCAATTTCTTAGTTTTCTGGTCACTCTAGTGATATCTTCTGTTGTTACTTGCATTTCTTCCATAGATGGCACATTTTGGCGTTGATGTTCCTCTGTTTTTATCCAGTAGGCCTGTTTGTTATGCTGGACTTGGTTGGACCATATGTTTCTCCAGAATTGCGTCATTTCTTCCGTATTTGGAGTTTTATTTTGTATTGTACTGTTTCCGTGTTGTAGATTTCTATAAAATGTAGACTGTGTTCTAGTAAATTGTATGTTTTCGTGATACCTTCTAGTTCTTGCTCGATATCTTCTTAGTCTACAGCCTAACATAGATATGTTTTGTTTTAGGTTGTCCATGAGTACGATCAGCTTCTGGCGGTAGGATGGATCCCTGGGCCTGATTTTTGATGTTTGGGCGAGCTTTCCAACCTTTTTCCTTGTTTTTCTGCTGGGGTTTTGGTTATTAAGGTAAGTATGTAGTATCCCTACATCTTTTCTAATATTTGTTATCTTGGTCTCTAATCTACGTTCCCATGGTGGCTTTTTATTTAGGTTTAAGAGGTTTTTCTCAGTGCCATGTTTCCTTGGTGAATGTAATTTGTTTATCACAGCTGCTGCACAGTAAGTAATATGGCATAAGTCTAGCAGATCTTCATTGCCTTCTAAAACGTTTGCGATGCAGGTGTTGAGGTTATTTATTGATTTCTTAGTTTCGGAATTTAGATGCAGTTTAGGCATTCTCGGTCGATGTTCTAAAGGAATGCCTCTGTATTGGAAGTTTAGCTCCATGTATAGTTCAGATATTTGGCGTAGTTCCGCCTCATCTTGATCTTCATTCCCTGTATCTCGGGTTGTTGCTGTTGGCTCGGCATCTTCTATTAAATCTTCAAGGCGTACAGATCGCCTCTCTGAATTTCTCCTTCTTAGCTCTCTTTTTATTTGATCGAGTTCGGCCTCTGACAAGGCTCTCCTGTTCAATATTGATCGTACTTGATCAGAGAGACGTTGGGCCGATATTTCAAGTTCCGGGTGTATCTCTTTCCAAAGCGCTTCAAGTCGCTGCCGGTATCCAGTTTTGTTGGATTCTACTTCAGTCTACTTATTATTATTATTATTATTATTATTATTTCATTTTATTTTTCACAACTTATTGTTAGTTGGTTATCTAGAGTGGAGCATTGCCAATCACTCTAGAACTTATTCTACTTGGCTAGTTGTATAGTTTAGGAATTTTCTCGTTATCCTTGCTGTTTCCAGGAGCACTGATTTTTGCATAATTTCGAATGTTGGTAATATCTTGATATTTATTTCTTTTAAATACTTTGTTAAGTTCTTTGTTACTAAACCATTGACACTGATTACTAGTGGAATGACCTGTACTTGCTTTAGCTTATAAATCTGTCTTATTTCCTGCGCTAATGGAAAATATTTATTTAGTTTTTCGGTTTCCGTTTTGATTAGATTATGATCTGCGGGATGCGCTATGTCTATTAGATATCCATAACCTTTGTTGGTGTCTATTAATGTTATATCTGGTCTATTAGATCCTACTGGTTTATCAGTTATTAATTCCCTGTCCCATTAAATTCGTACATCCGTGTTTTCTAAGATAGGTTGGGGATTATACTTATAATATGGGGTTGTTTCTTGGATTAGATTATATAAATGTGCAAGTTCTTGGTGTACTATTCCCGCTGTTAGGTTATGTCTTTGCAGGTATTCAGTCTCCGCCATAGGGGTACATCCAGAAGTTATATGTTCTATAGTTTCAGAATTAGTGTTGCATCTTCTGCATTTGTCATCTACATCAGGCATATTTATTATATATTTTTTGTAATTGTTGGTTGCTATAACCTTGTCTTGTATGGCTGTTACAAATCCCTCTGTTTCTGAATAGAGTTTTCCTTTCTTCTACCAAATTGTCGATAGTTCTTTGTTGATCTTAGCTTCCATTAGTTGTTGTGGATATTTTCCATGAATTTGTTTACTTTTCCATTGTTCGATTTTATCTACGTTACTGTTTGCAGGATTTTCTATGATATTAGCTATAGGTGAGTATGTATCACATTTGATTATCGCCTTAGCTATTTCTGACGTTTTCGATGTTTTTAGAAAATAATTCTTTAAGGTCCATTTTTGCTTTGCACATAAATACCCTAAATCTAATAATCCTCTACCTCCTTCTCGTCGTGATATATACAGTCTCTCTTTAGCAGCTTTCGGGTGGTGATTTCTGCTTCGATTTAGTTGTACTCTTATTTGTCTATTTAAACTTTCAATTTCAGTTTCAGACCAGGGGATTACTCCGAACGAGTAAGTTACAGCCGATATGGCCCAGGTGTTTACAGCTTTGATTTTTAATTTTGAAGTAAGGTGACTATGCAATATCTTCTCAACTCTGTTTCTTAGCTTTTCTTTAAGTTTGCATTTTATATCTTTGTTTTGTTTTTCTAGTATCTGGTTGAATCCAAGATACTTATAGGATTCACCTTCCTCTAGAGCTGCTATAACGCTTTCGACATTTTGCATCTGGAGTATTCTTCCTCTAAAGATGGTAAGTCTCGCACATTTGCTCAAACCAAGTTTCATTTTGATGTCTGTAGAAAAGGTAAATACGCTTTGTAATAATTTTTCCATTTCTTTTTCTGATTTAGTGTATAGTTTTAAATCATCAACATAAAAAAGATGTGATATGGTAACAATGTCTTCTTGTCTGTGTCTAAGTCTGAAACCATATTTAGAGTTACGGAGTATTTTTGAGAGTGGATTCAAAGCAGTAATAAACCAAAGGGCACTTAAACTGTCTCCTTGGAAAATCCCACTCTTTATAGGTATCTCTTTGGTTACTATTTTCTCTTTTTGAGAGTTTATTATCAACGTTGTTCTCCAGCTGCTCATACACTCGCTCAGAAAGTTTATAATATTTGGATTAACCTTATATATTTTCAAAATTTCGACTAACCAAGAGTGGGGTACAGAATCATAGGCCTTTTGGTAGTCTATCCAACATAGTGATAAATTTCTCTGTTGTTTCTTTGCCTGTGTCGTTATTACTTGGTCAATTATAAGTTGTTCTTTGCAGCCCATTGTGTTCTTCCTACACCCCTTTTGTTCTTCTGTTAACACCTTGTTTCCCTCTAAATGTGCTGCAATCCTTTGTGCTATAAGGTGCGTTATTATTTTATATAAAGTTGGCAAACATGTTATAGGTCTGTAATTCTTTGGATCTACTGAATCCCCATTCTTAGGAATCAGATACGTAATTCCTTGAGTTAGAAATTTAGGCGTTGTAGTTGGGTTTTGTATGGTTTTGTTTACACATCTTGTTAACCATTCATGTATTGAGGTTAAATTCTTCCACCAGAAGTTATGTATTGCATCATTCCCAGGTGCTTTCCAGCTTTTTAACTTTTTGATGATGCGTTTCACATCTTCAATTGTAAATAAAATATTATCCATGCTTTTCATGTTTTTGACTGATTCTTTTTCTAGTTCTATTCAACCACTGTTTTTATGATACTCGCCTTTGTTGCTCCAAATATCTTTTATTATTATTATTATCATTATTATTATTATTATTATTATTATTATTATTATCTGTTATTATTTTCACGTGATTTTGATTCTCACGGTCGCTCTATTTTAACGGGTATTAACCAAGGTTAAAAAGAGGGTGTATTGATTACGTATGGATATTAAGGAATTTTCTTACAATATTACATGTGCCCAGAACAACTGACTTTTGCATAGATAGGTATAAATCAGGTTTAAGATTTAGAAGCTTTAGTGAATTATGTATTTCTTTTGGTATAATTGCTGTGGCTGATATTACTATAGGTATGATGTATGCTTTTTCCAAATTCCATAGTCTGATAATTTCCGTCAGTAGGTCTGTATATTTTTCTTTCTTTTCCGAAATTGTTTTTTGCAGATTTACAGTGTTAGGTACAGCTACGTCTATTATGTAACCAATTCTTTCCCTTTTATTGATCATAGTAATATCAGGTCTGTTATGTTCGATGGTTTTGTCTGTTAGAATAGTTCTATCCCAATAAATTTTTGTGTTTTCATCTTCCAAAATTCTGGAAGGCGTATATTTATAGTGTGGTTCAGATTCCATAATAAGATGATTTGTCAAGGCCAATTGTTGATGTGATATTTTTGCAACGTTATCGTGGCGCTGCTTATACTCTGAATGTGACATTGTTTGGCATCCTGAGATAATATGTTGGATGCTTTCCGGGGCGGATTTACATTTTCTACAGGAATCATTTTGTGTATTATCTTTAATTATGTATTTTTTGTAGCATTTGGTGTTTATTACCTGGTCTTGTATAGCTATAAAGAAACCTTCAGTTTCCGGAAATAACCCCGCCTTTGATAACCATGCATTAGAAGCAATTTTATCTACAATATTTTGGCTTAATTCATTGGGAAACTTTCCATGAAGTGGCTTTCGTAACCAAGCATCGTATTTCTCATTGTCAGACTTAACTTCAAAACTACATTCTTGAGAGAGATTATTATTATTATTATTATTATTATTATTATTATTATTATTATTATATAATACTTTGATTTGGACTTCCTAATTTTAATTTAATTTTACTGCAAAATAATGTTTTATATACACAACCCAGTGGGGTAGTTATCACGTGGCAATTCGGAGCGAAGCCCCGGGGCCCGGCGACTTTGGGGGCCCATTGCGATACCTGAAATCGCATAATTTTCTTTTGGAGGGAGCTAACATATTAAATCAAATATAATTAATACAAAAAATTGTTTTATACAATAAAATGTACTTTAAAGTGAAAAAAGATCGAGTCTCGTATATGCCTACTGCTGGTGTATATTTCAGAAGACAGCGCCGCCCTTGGATTTTTCGATCGTTTCGACGCCACTGTTCGATAATGTAAACTCTATAAAGATTTGAAAAGATTGTGATTACATTTTTATATTCTTTTTTTTTAATATTACATGATTAGTGCTTACCAGAGGAGATTAATATAAATAAAATAAAAAATATATTTATCTAGTTCTTTTTTTTGAATACATTATTATAGATGTGTTCGTTAAATATCTATCATTTAACGAAATGTTAGATTTTAAATTTTTGCGGGAAGAGTTATGTCATGCGTAGTTTTATTTATATGAAATAATTGAAAGATAGTGGCCATTTTATTCTAGTAACAAATATCCACTAATAGCGTAGTTTCGAAAATCCCAAGAAGACGTTATAAGTCGCCATTACGGCGTCTAGTTACTTAATATTTTTGGTGACTTAATTTTTTTGTTTGTTTGGCGCGCGTGAAATGGAAAGTGATCCGGACGGTGAGGAGTCCCACGACAATAGTCCAGGTCCTGAAGGTGTAAATGTAATTCGTGTACATTTCGACGAATCTTACGAAGGTTTGCCCGTGTCGTCCCCATCACAACTTGATAATAGCGGTGCAATTAAGGGTAAATATTA
The DNA here is from genome assembly GCA_929113105.1 of Agrypnus murinus. Taxonomy (NCBI): domain Eukaryota; kingdom Metazoa; phylum Arthropoda; class Insecta; order Coleoptera; family Elateridae; genus Agrypnus; species Agrypnus murinus. The sequence goes on along the minus strand of OV816031.1, from coordinate 69,048,578 downwards.
TAAACAAACATACAGAACTGCTTGGGAAAGTTTACCGGATTTTAAAGGTGCGTATCACGTATTTATTTTAATAAATGTATTATTATTTTGTTTTTATTATTAGGATGGCTTCGTGGTGTTCAAGGAGAACCGACGCGAGCTTATTGTTTATATTGTCAGAAAACATTGCACGCACATAGACTGAGTCTTTTGAAACACACCTGTACAATAAGACACCAAAAAGCAGCTCAAATACATACTATTCATAAGGTATGAGATTCTTTATTGAATTTTTGTTTAAGTTGTTATGATTACAACTTAACAGCAAGATTTATATTGGAAATAGCCCTACAAAATCAATTACTTATACTTATACATAGAAGTTCACAGAGCTAGGAGGATGGCACGGTAATTCAATTAGTAACCGCAAAGGTACTGTCATAAACATGCCTAGCGCAACTAACTACTGCACTGTACTCCTAGTTGGGTGAAATGAACGATATACAATCATATTGAACTTATTACCTTGTAAGGAAATATAGTTTTTAGAAAAATAAGTAAAGATTGTATAAGAAGGTTATAATTGGCATATCACTCATTTATTTATTACAGAAAAGGGCTAATCGATGGATGTTAAAATACCCACCAATGATTAGCACAGAGTAAGAAAAATCAAGTATACATTTGTGAAGGTTGTTAGAAACTATAAGCGTAAGTTAAGAAAAGGAAATACTGTTAAGTCAAATTTAAATACAATAGTTATTTGTTTAAAGTACAAAAATACGCATGTTTTTGGGACGAATAAGAAAGTTGCCAGACTCCCACAGACTTATCCCAAAAATGCATTTTTTATATGAATTAAACATACTATTTTTTTCTCCAACCGCTTTTAACTATAGTCTGTGTCACGAACAGATAGAGTAATAATTTAAAATGGGTGGAGCTTCGTGAAGAAACCTGTTTCACACTGTAAGGACATTTTATTTAATTATTACATTCGCAGGTGTCACTTTCAGGATTATTTTAATTAAAAAAATGTCATTCATTCAGCATTTATTATTACAACGCTGAATAGATATTGACTGCATAATTTGTAACTAAAATGATGATTATTAAAAAATCAACTCGGGGCTGAATAATATGATGAATGAACCTAACTGTACTTTCGCATCTTGTATTATTTATTAAAAACGAGTTTAATTGTTCTGTATGCAATTTGTAATAAGTACATCCAGGATTTACTGTAATAAATATTTAATTAAAGTCTTAATTATAAAGAAATTGAATTAGGATGGTTCTGCATTAAACGTGCAATACTGTAAAACTGTATACTGTGCTCGAAAACGCAATTTTTGCAAAAATTGATCTAGAGTAATTCTACATTAGACTGACGGTATAGGTATAAATAAATAACAAAAGCAAACAAACCCATTTATTATTCCATTAAATCCTATAATTCTGTTAAAAATACAGCACAAAACAATATCTTTATTTGATTATAATTGTGTATTTGCCGTTATATTACAATAATGTACACAAACAAAAAATATTTTAATAATGCTAATTTAATGTGATTTTACATCGATAGTGGCAACTACAATAAAACAATATTAACATACTAATGTTCGTCACTTGCAGAAGTAGAATCCTCACCTACATTTATAATAAGTGATTCAACCTGCACGTCAATGATTTCATCTAAAGCGGGCCCTAGACGTACAATCACATTAGTAAGACATGTATGTGTAAACAACTTACACAAACAAAAATAGCACCCACATTATCCAACTATCCTATGAATATTTGTTTGTACACTCAATTATCACATAAAGTGTGCATAATGTAGGTGCATGATTTGCCGTGTGTAAATGCATGATTTGTCGTGTGTAAATGCATATACAAGTATGAGATACAAAATTGACAACCACACATTACAACAAGTTATTGTTAATGATTTCATCTACATTGTTGGCACAAATATGTTTGTTAGTCTAGTTCTAAAACAAATGTTGCTGTAAGTGTGCGTGCGCAGAATTGAACTGTTAAATTTATAAAACTACGGTGCTCAACATGGCAACGAAAAAAGAGCAGCTTGTATTTATAATTGCGTTATTATTACACGACAAAGAATGCAAGACAAAACGAATATGGTGTAAAACTGTATTCTTTACTTTTTATTTGCCATAAGCAAGGCAATTCTCTGTATATTATAATAAATTCTTCAAGGAATTGTTTAGAATAATTCCGCAAATCACAAATTAGTATATGTGCAATTTTTTCTGATATTTTGCCAAAATATGGTATAGATATGTAATTTGTGTGTTCTGTTTGATTGTCAATGGGATATATAAGAAAAACCAACAATTATAAAATAACATTTAAAACCAACACTAACACTTTTTCATTTTTATTTAATGCTAAAGACAGAACACATGAAATATATATTGGCCAAACACTTCGAAATTTTGACATAAGATATAAAGAACACGTACGTCATTACAAAAATAAACATCCTGAAAAATCGAATTACGCCAAACACCTTTTAGAACAAAATCACACAATGACTCCTCAAAATAATATTAAATTCCTACATTTTTGTAATAACAAACGCAAATTAGACATTTTAGAAGCCTTTGAGATATACAAACACAAACTCAGGGTACCTTTAATGAATGAACAACTTGAGCTCAGTAATTCTCCGTTACTGGAAGTATTAGATATTTAATTATGATTATTATTATTATTTTATCCAGTTACCTATTTTGTATCTACCTTAGCGACGTGTTTGTTTATAATTATATTACCTTTGATAATGACAGCGTAGCTGTCGAAACAATATTGTCAGGTTGTATTTTAATAAAACTGTGAAACTTTTAATAATGTTTATTTATTTCATGATTATGGAGTTCCACAAAATAAGGCTGGAAACAATAAACATGACCCCATATTAATTCTATTGGGTTAAGCTGACAATGGTAGGGAGGTAATCTTAAAACTGTTGCTTGATGTTGTTTAACTAAGTCATCCACTACATATTGTACATTAGGTTTATATTGCTTCACTATTGCAAGCAATTCTGCTTTTACCATGTCGGGTTCAGAGAAAATGGCTTTCCTAGTGAATCAATTTTGAATATCTGTTTTTCGGGTGTTGCTATTTGGAACACTATTGATTTTTCTGTTGTGTTTTAAAGCATTGTCCATCACGATCACTGAATCTTTTTTGATTATTTGCAGCATGGCTTCAAACCAGTTTTCAAAGACTGTTGCATTAATTGCTTTATGATAGTCATCGGTTTTGCTGGAATCAAACATTAGTAACTGATCTTCTACAAATCCCTCTTCTGAACCAATATGCAATATGATAAAGCGTTTTCCCTTTCCTAAATGTAAATAGTCATATTAGATATTCCAATGCATTCAAAATAACTAACAATAAAAGCAAGAACATTATTGAAATGTAAATTGAAGTATTCGAATATTATTTTAAAAACTTAATCATTTTGTAATTTCTATCTTAAGTAAGATTTCTTTATCTCTCCCCACTCCCTTGGTCAGCAAAAATAAGGAAAAATCTAACCCCCCCACCCTAAGCCTGCTTATGTAATACTTGAAGCCCCATAAAATCAGAAAAACATAGTATTCTTTGACAATAATCTCTGAGAAGATTGTAATTTGTTTTTTACAAACACAATTTAAAAAAGTGCTACTTTCATTACGATTTTTCGTTAAAAGAAGTCAACTTTCATAATCAATATGCAAAAAATATTATTAAATTAGTCGGCTATGTAATATCTTGGACGATTACGCAGTCTGACTAAAAAAGAGGGTTGTTTGTGAGTAGGCCTTTACGTCATCGAGGATTACAAAAATGTAGGAATTTATTATTATTTTGGGGAGTCATTGTGTGATTCTGTTCTAAAAGGTGTTTGGCGCAATTAGATTTTTCTGAATGTTCATATATGTCAATATACAGGCTGCTCACAGTTATCAGTGCACTATTGCTATCTCCGTTATTATTATTGGAACTACAAAGTCTGTTAAATTAGCAGTATATTTTCTGCTGATTAACATAGCGAAGGCAAATACACAATTAAACACATTTTAAAGAGGTAATTAATATTTTTGTATTGATAATGTCGCTGTTCATTTATCTTTACAAAAATATACAGTGTCATTTTTAAAAATAACTCGAAAATGCGATGTTTAATTGTTTGTTTGACTTCACCATTTTAATCACCAGAAAAAATCCTGCTATTTGTTAATTTAACCGACTTCGTAACTCCAATAGTAATGGAGATATACAAAAAGAACAATTCAAACGGTAAATGCCCGATTTCATGATATCGTGCACCTTTAGCATTAAATAAAAATGAAAAGGTGTTATGTTGATTTGAAAGGCTGTTTTATAATTTTTATTATAAACAAACACAAACTCAAGGTACCTTTAATGAATGAGCAGATTGAGCTTGGTAATTCTGTGTTACTGGAAGTGTTAGATATTTAATTTATTTTTATCTAGTTGGCTTTTGAGATATACAAACACAAACTCAGGGTACCTTTAATGAATGAACAGATTGAGCTCAGTAATTCTCCGTTACTGGAAGTGTTAGATATTTATTATTTTTATCTTTTTATCTAGTTATCTATTTTAGTATTTACGTTAGCGACGTGTTTGTTTATATTCTTATTACTTTTGATGATCACGGCTTAGCTGTCAAAACAATTATCAGATAGATCATAATAAACTTGTGAAACTTTTAGTAATCTGTTTTATTTATTTATAAGCAAAATTGTAGGGCCTGTGTCAATGTGATGTTTGGCACGATAAAGATCCCTACTGGGATGGAATTGTGAGGTATGAGCGATGTTCCGCCACCCCGATTCTTCGCCTAGAAATAAATAAATAATTAAGAAACACTTTTGTTTTTCGTAACTGCCCCTGAAGAATTACTTTTTACCCATACTACATTTTCTTAATTTTAGATGGTTCTTGGTTCTAATTTCGCTCTTGGCCAATTTTTTTTTATTTAACTATTTCTCAATAGACAGACATTAGCTGCGTTCAGTTTTACACACACAACACTTTTAACACCAAACCGTTCTTTTATTAGAATTAGAGCAAACAGAGCATGCACTCATACGTTCGTTTATTATAGCGAGGAGCATAGAGAGTATACTCCTTTAACTCCAGCAGAGATAGTGGTGTAAAGAGAGCAAATAACAACATAACCTAAAATGATTGCAATTTTTGTGGAAATCATTTTTTGTAATACTTAGTAATGGATATTCCGGGAATATTATTTAAATGTTCCGAATGTAAAGTACAAAGTTTTAATAAAGATGAAATTATTAGGCATATACAAACGCAACATCACGTTAAAGGTAGATTAATATAATTATAGTTCTTTATAGTTAGCATAAATATGGAAATTTAATACATTTATATGTAATTATAGCTCTCTGTTGGTCAGATTTTCAATCTGTGCAAACGTACACAATTTCTCAAGCAAATGATGAGATAATAATAATAAATAATGAGATAAGTCGCTCTTTAAGGTTATCCATAACTTTTACGCTTGACGATTTCTGTGCTCTATATCGTTCTAGATAATATTTTGCACTCTATATACTCGCTGTTCACGTGACTATATGATCTACTCTTCTTACTCTGCTCTTAAAACATAAAACCGAACGCACCTATTGTATGCACTTTTTATTTATTTTGTTTTAAAAAGTATTGGCACAAGCCTACTATAACCTTCTTAAACAACATTAACACAAATAAGTACTATCAAATACTTTAATATTATTAATACCGGAAACTCCCTATACTTTACCATATGAAAATAGGTGACATTTTTGTGGCGCCATCTTCGCAGATGGGTGTGCAACTAACAAATGGTTTTTCGGTGAGAATCCTGCATCTAATTAAAAAATAGCACTATTGTTAAACGATGGTTTATTACTGTTATGCTAAAATATATAAAATTTTACAATTTATCTAAACTATTCAATCTTTCATTACAATGACGATTTTTTAATTACTTTCCCAATATTTGAGAAATGTCAGGTTTATTTGCACACCACACCGCAAGGGGCGCTCTTAAATTTTGTCTCCCGTTTTTCGAAATAAGTTTCCGGTATTAGTAATATTAAAGTACCACGAGATCATTTGAATTTATAATTAAAGTTGGCTGTGATTTTTAAATTAGATTGGCAACACTAACTGTTCACTTCACAGTTTGATTTGAATTGTCAAAGTGACGCTCCAAAATGTTTAATCTAGAACATAAAATTGCATAACCTCTAATTTACACAGTGAGTCAATTGGCAGGATCGCCAAATGTATAAAAAAATTCCTGCCTACTTTAATTTTAAATTTAAATGATCTCACGGTATTTGGTACTATGCAAGTATAGGTTTAAGCAGCAATAAACATTATATACACTAACAACAAATATTTTTTTTAGAATAAGGAACACATGTCGCAATCACAAGAAGTTATATTAGGAAGTTCCGTTTCCGAAAGTAATGATGAGGAAGGACAAGGTGATGAAGCAGAAGCCATAGTAGAATATGCCGAAGTTGAAGATGGTGATCCAGACGATGAAGAACAAGAACATGAAGAGATGGAAGACGAAGAAGAAGCCATTCATCTTGAAACATTGCCTGTGCAATTCCAGAAGGTAGGAAGATTCGGTTATTGTCATTGTTGGTGCTTTTTATAACTATTTACAAAATGCAATAAAAGTTATTTATTATTAATTCTCTTGGTATTTAAATATAATATGAACTAGTGATGGGAACTTGGGTGTCAGGTGTCGTGATACTATTCATGGTCGTGACACATCAAGTTTCACGGCAGTTAAGTGTCGAATAGTATCGCTTTTATTAGCGCATGCATGATGTAAATGTGAAGTGTCATTAAAGTATCGCGAAGAGTTGACACTTCACACGGCAAATTGTTTTGACTCTAAAGCATCACGACACTTGGGTAGTATCAAGGTCCCATCACTAATATGAACCTTAAATTCCATTTATTCACAAGTATCTTTTATATAGTTACTACTGATATGAGATTTTTGTATAATCGTATCAAAAAAGGGCTTATGCAAATGTTTGCATGTTATGCTTTATCTCTAGAATCAAAAATGTATTGCAGGCAGGTAAATTATAAATTTTACGAAAATGACATCGAGAAATCAAAAATATCAACTTGAATTGTTAATGGGTTTGTCCAACACCAATAAAGTGATTTAATAGGGAGAAGAAGTGCATACGTCATACCGTGCCTGACGTCATAATTCTTTCCTCGCAACGCGCATGTACTTCAATAAGGCACATTATATTTTCATTTCTGATTATTGATAGTGTTAAAAAGGATGTTTACAAGCTATAAAAACACTTACCCAATGGCTTTCACCCATTGTTGTTTCAATATTTTATTTGTGATAGTACCTATCTATTATTTTAACCTCACAAAGTAGCGTCACGTTTTCTCTTCCAACTGTCAACAGTGTCAAAACTGTCAAACAAACGGTTTACAGCGAAGTAGAGCAATGCGAACATGCGCGTTGCGAGGAAAGAATTATGACGTCAGGCACGGTATGACGTCTGCACTTCTTCTCCCTATTGGCTTTAACTGCCGACATGCACACATGGCTGACATTTTATTATTGTAATAATTCAATAATAAATTCAATTCCTTTATTGTCTTTGAGAATGTAATATTTCTTAAAAAATTAAACTTACAAACTGCAGTTACATTTAACTGATTATAATACTACACACAGCGCTTATAAACAGCTATTTATTTAAATTTATTGTTGAATACTATACAGGGTGTTCAAACCTGTAGACTAAAAATACAAAGATTTGAAACTTAAAATCTCGTTTTTCAAATCTTACAACCTGTACACCCAAAGAAATAAGTAATGCGTCGCCTCTTATGTGCGCCTTTCAGTATGCAACACATCTTATACATTTAAATAAAAGAAGCATAACTTTCTATTATTAAAAATAATTAATTTTTAATACATAGATAATAATTATTTAAATGTATAAGGTGTGCAGCATACTGAATAGGTGTACATAGGAGGCGACGCATTACTTATTTCTTTGGGTGTACATTTATATTTTATATGATTCAACATAAGTCTCTATCAATTAAGGACGCTTGGTACGATCTTGTGGTGAGGAAGTGCGGCGAGGGGAAAAAGAAGAAATTTTGCAACTGTGGAAACACACAAATATACAAAATATTAGTATGTGTTTGCTGTCAATCCATAGTTGCTTTTATAACCTAAAAATGTCACGTTCACCTGTAAATAAATATAAATGAAAAACGAAATTTATTAGTGAAAAATATTATAATTTGATGTTAAATCATAGAGAAGCAGGAAAAAAACTTATCAAATATATCTTGTTATAAAAAATATAATTTGCAAATAATAAATACAGTGAAGTCTTGTTGATCCGAATCTACGTTAATCCGAATACCACTATAATCCGGACCAGCAATTTATTTACATTGATTACATTGTAATCCTAATTTAAGGTTTTGATAATCCGAACTTTAGAATTAATTGTATTTATTCATCAAGATTTGTTTACAGTAACGAATGCAATGGATATTCGGATGTATAATTTGATACAAAACTACCGTTGTAGATTTCTGCAAAAATTACCTAAGCTATAAGGCGATTGTCAGTTTTGAACTGTCATGGTCTCATGTCCGTTTTAATCCTTAACCGCAATTGTGCGGCCACTGATGCCCTGCACTGTCATTTATGTCTGCTATCTCCACTTTTTTCAAGTGTACTTTCAAGTAAGTGCAGATACAGCTTGTGTATTATTATGTATTAACCAAAAATACTTAAAATAAAGTGTAGAATCGACAAACGTAGATATATACAGGGTGTTCCATTTAAAATAAAAAAGGCGATAGTAGCTGTAGCAAGATTACACACCCTGCATGTACAAAAGTATAAAAAGTTTAAATTTATCCTTTTTTCTTATATTTTTTTATGTTCTGTCTGTACAACTTATAAAATACAAAAACAGGAAAAGAGAAGCTGAAACTTGATTAATGTAGGTGACAGAAGGATGATCTATCTGTGTTGGCTACATTAACATTTATTTTGATTTATTAATAATATTTAAATGGCATCTTCAAACCACACATTTGTTAATTTGGCATTAGTGATTGGTCCTCAATCATATTTATGTTTTTTTTGCTACTATGGAAAAAACTAATACTATATGGTACTTGAAATAGTTTTTGTCAAAGAACTCGAAGAACATATCAGAACCACTCTCAATATTTAAAAAAAATCATGGCCCACTAGATATAAGCAAAAAAAAAACTTTTTATTTTCTCCATCTTTTTAATATCTCAGAAACTGTTTATTGCAAAATTTTCCGCATGGCCATAATTAGATGTGTTCTTTACAGCAGAAGACCCATATGATAAGCATGAGAATTAGTGTTTAAGTTTGGAGGTTTAAGATTAGTCCCAAAATACTGATACTAACACTTTCCAGCTTATTGAATGGACTTTGCTTTGTTCAAAACCGATTCACTGTGTCCTGTTACTGCTTTGATTGCATTTTAGTTTCTGGTGTGTAATAGTAAGTCCAGGTCTCATCCATGGTCTCAAATTGTCTCTTGAAATCCTTTGCATTTCTAAAACACTTCCAAATAATTGGTTGAAGTTCTTACTCGAATGCGTTTCTGCTGATGGTTCTTGAGTGGTTCATCATTTGTGTGCATACCGCCGTGTTTGTATTCCGAAACTCACAAGCTGGTGGAAAATGAAGGCGGCGAATCTTCAAGAACAGGATTTAATATCCATTGCGGTTCTTCCTTCCAAATGAAAAAATTAGATAACCACCCGAATCTCGTTTTCACCCATAATTGAAAACACACAAAGTTGTTTGATTTGAATGCTTTTCAAAAACAAACTGTTTGATGGATCCATTGGATACCAACAGTCAATTGATATTAAAGAGTTGCTAACTCAACCAGGGCCGGCTCAAGGTACAATTTTCACCCGGGCAAGAGGGTATCATAACATTTTATTATAACGTATATACATTATTACCAAAAATGAGAAATTTCTTCTTCTTCTTCTTTCTCGTTTCCTTCATGCTCTTTTAGGCGTCGGATTGCGAGTTCCGGTCCTCCTTAATCCATTTCTTCCATGCCCTCCTTTGCCTTGCCAGTATGTTCATCTCCTCCCTTGTCTTCCCTTTATTTTTTCCATATTCTATTATCTGGTCTATCCATTTTCTTCTTGGTATTCCTCTCTTCTTATTTCTTGGTTTCCCTCCTTCCATTATTCTTTTCGTCAGTCGGTTATTATTCATTCTTGTGACATGCCCATACCATAACAGCTGTTTCTCTTTAATTTTTTCTAGTATTGGTGTTTGTTCTATTTCTTTCCTTAATATTTCGTTTCTGACTTGATCTCATTTTGTTTTCCCTGTTATTTTTCTTATGTGCTTCATTTCCATCGCGTTTGTCTTCCCTTCATGTTTTTTCGTCAATGTCCAATTTTCCGCTGCATATGTAATTGTTGGAAGTGTTATTGTGTTATATACTTTCTTTTTCGTTTCTGTGTCTATTTCTTTGTGTCCTAGTATATGGTTAAGTGCGTAATATAGCTTTGTTGATTTATTTGACCGATTTGTTATTTCTGAATCTATTTTCCCGTCGTTTGTCAGTATTGTACCTAGATAATTGAATGTTGTTACTTTTTCTAGAATTGTATTTTTGCTTTTTATTTCTTTGTTTTTACTCTACCTGTTTTTCATTTATTATCATCAGTTTTGTTTCATTGTTGTTTATTTCCATTTTCATTTCTTTTATTTCTTTTACCCAGATATTTAATAAATCCTGTATTTTCTTTCGTGATTCCGCTATTAGTACTACATCGTCTGCGTATAATAAGCTGCTTATTTGTATGGGTTCTAGTTTATTGTATCCTACTGTTGTTTTCAGGTCTTCTTTTTTCTTAGTTTGTTTTACTATTCTGTCCATTATTATCAAGAATAGGAGTGGGCTTAGGCTGTCCCCTTGTTTTATTACATTCGTCATTTTGAATTCTTCTGAGCGTTGTCCTGCAATTTGTACTTTCCCTCTTACTGTTTTGAACGTGCTTTTTACTATTTGGATCAATTGTTTCGGCACTTCTAATTTTTCCAGGCTTTTCCATATTGTCTGTCTGTGCACTGTGTCAAACGCTGCCTTCAAATCGATGAAAATGAGGTACAGCTCTTTATCTTCTTCTATTGCTTTTTCTATTAGCGTTTTTAGTATATAAATGTTATCGCTTGTCTGTCTTCCTGTTCTAAATGCCATTTGTTCTTCTTCTATTTTGTGTTCTACATATATTCTCAGCCTTTTTTCCAGTATGTAAAAAAAGCACTATTTTTCTATTACTAGTGTAATAGAAAAATATACGCTAGCAGAATTGTAGGTAGGATTAGATTTTACAGTAGTAATAGTAAATTTACAATTAGGAAATATAGATAAGAAACGGACGAACAAGTCGTTTGTGATAAACGCGATCACGGACGTTGACCATCTGTACCAAAGTGTAAACAACGAGTAGGGTCGGACTAAGGAATTTAAGTTTAACAAATCGAAATTTTTAAAAAATTCAAATTAAATTAATAATTCAATTATAAATTAAAAAAAATCAATAATTAATTAATTAAAAGAAAGTTTAAAACTGATTCTAAAGGGGACAAGATAAAAGTAAGGGGAAAACTTCGGAAGAGTACGGAAAGAAGGGACGACAACCTCCGAGGAGTAAAAACAAGAAACAGTAAACAAAAGAATATCAGAAAATTGTTATCTACAAAAAAGATTTGAAAGCTTTTTTATCGGCAAAATCAGTTTCTGACGCTAATGAATCATTCCAGCTCACCTGCTGTTTCTCTTATCAGTTAAATTACTCGAGTCGACCACGTGATATCGGCTTCCAGCCGCGTGATCACTGCGTGATTCGCAATTCTTTTTACAATTTCGCCCTCGTGATTTCGGTGGCCTAGATTCTTCATTTGTTTGTTAGACTGTTAGAGTATAGGTATTTCTGGCGATGACGCGAGCGCAGTGGAAATTCCCAAACAGAACAGTGACTCTTCGCACGACCACACGGTAATTAATTTCGAGCACCGTAACACTGTAACAGTACTTAATACTACGTAATAATCAGTAATTATACAACAAGACGAACGAAAATACTCGATTATACGAGACAATTGCCTTAAACACCACGATTCATTTTGCAACTAAAACGAAAACCACAGTCTAAAACGCACAATTAGAAAAAATTGCGTTGTTTACTAATAAATTATTTGACTGCTCTGGAGTTTTCTTGGATATCTTGAAATTTAAGAATTGTGTCTCATGCGGGTGAATATACAAAGGTTTGTATTACAGCGATTATACAAAGGTTCGTATATTCGATTCGTCATGGTAACTTGTACATAGTTACAATATAACCATTGGAATACGTGGTATCTAAGGAAAAGCGCATATTCTTATTGGTTCATAACGTTATGAAAGAAATAGTCGTAATGAGAAAATTATTTTTTCATGCTTGAACTTTAAATTTTTTTATCGCCGATTTGGCGCCCCCCAAACGCGGCGCCCTGGGCAGTCGCCTGGCCGCCCGTGCCTTAAGCCACCCCTGAACTCAACCACATAAAAATATTTGGGGAAAAATCACACCTCCTAGTGGTGATTGCGGAAACTTTTCAATCTAGCCTCATATTTCTTATAATGTGTTGCTATGACGTGTCTTGTATGGCTATAATGAACCCTTCCATTTTGCCATACAAGGAACCTTTGTACAACCACAGTGGGGATCCCTCGATACAGGCATCGCTGAGTGTGTAGGGATATCTGTCATGTAAAGGTTTAGCAAACCATTCTTGATGTATTTTCTGCTTTATTTTGCTCTTGACAACATGGTTTAAGCTTGGCGTTTCCTTTTTGCTGTTGAAATATTTTTGCAAGTTTGAGACTTGCCCTGCATGTTGGTAGTGTAGGTCTAACTCTTCCCCCTATTTTCCCCAATGGATTTGAGCATTTATGTCTACCATCCGTGTGCATGAATGCGATTGCTGCATTGTGTGCTTAGTTAGTTTTCCTGTGATAAATTTTGCGCGATTTATTTCATTTATGGTCAGTTGTTCTTTGCAGCCTTCGAGTGTTAGAATTGCTGGCTTTTTGTTCTACTGCTAATATACTGTTGTTCATAACATGTTTTTCTATCTTCTTTGTTTAGTTCTTAGTTCTATCTTTAGTTCGGTGATCAGTTTGTAAGAGGGTTGGTAAACATGTTACGAGGCAATAGTTCTTCGGATTCTTAATTTCTTTTGATTTTGTCAGCATGTAGGTGATTCCTTTGGTTAGAAGTACAGGTACTTTTGTGGGATTTGTTGATTGTTATCTGTTCAGTATTTGGTGTACTGAATATAGGTTTTTGCACTACCGTCCCGTTTTTATGTGTTTCCCCGATTTGTTATTTGCCACAGTAAGTTGATGTTACCGAGTCGTTGGCGGTTGCTATGACGACAAGAAAATAACAGAACTGTAAAAATTCATAACGTGTCTGGGAGCCGCTAAAATAGCATTCATTGTGAACGTACCGCAAGACATACCTAACCTTACTTTTGCAATTTGGTGACAGCTACTGCTTAGAATTTGACATTACAAAAGTAAGGTTAGTATATTTTGCGGTATGTACAGAATGAACGTTTCGCAGCTAACGTTGACGTCAAATTAAAAATTCATTATAAATACATTTTTTATTTATTAAATATACTACTTGTTAGCACAAAAAATACTACTTGTTTTCCTAATTTTTTTTACTAGTATTTTCACTAGTAGAAAATCTTCAGTTATCTTCTCTACGCTTTTGACTCTTGTTATGTCGGCGCAATCTTTTCCCTAGCATGGCTATCGTTTGCTTGCTTTGATCTTTTAGAAGCAATAACACTACGGAACACGATTGTGCATTGGAGACCAGACTAGGTGATTCTCATAGATTTTTGTGCATAGAATTCGATGGCGTTAAAAAAAATTGCGTATCACGTCATCATTTTGAGATATTCGCACTTAAAGGTGCAAAAAAGTCCTATTTTAACCATTTTTAGAAGGTTATAACGTAAAATATTTAATATAGGATTAAATTTTGTCATATGCATTTGAAAGTACCAACATTCAGCTACAATTTAAGATTTACTTTTTTTGTACACAAGTTTTTTGCAGAGATATTTGAATTTAAATGACAGCATATCAAGCATTTTATGTAGTGACGTTAACACTACGGAATAAAAATAGCACTTGTTTCTGCATCGGAGACCAGACTAGGTGATTCTCATAGATTTTTGTGCAAAGAATTCGATGGCGTCAAAAAAATGCGTATCGTCATGATTTTGAGATATTCGCACTTAAATGTATTGACGTTAATTAACGTGCTGTGTTTAAAATGCTTCTATGCACAAAAGTTTATAAGAATCACCTAGTCTGGTCTCTGATGCAGAAACAAGTGCTATTTTTGTTCCGTAGTGTAATTTTTCTTCATATTCTGATCGTCTGGTTATGTTTCTTTTTTTAGGTATCTATTTCTCTTTTAAATTTTCGTCCTACATACCTTTTTCCCCATGTATACAATTTGGCTAAAATGTTGCATAACCTGTTGGTTTTCTTGCTGTATTTGAGTTTCCCATCTTGACTCTGCATGCTCCTTCGCTTGCGACGTACTATATCTAATCTTTATTCTCATTAGTTTGATAACCGTAACTGCTGCACAGTATACCATCTGTATTCATCTTTTCGATGGTGTCTCTTGAGTTGATATGTAATCAACTATTTTTGTAACTGTAATTATTTTGGGATGTGCAGGTTAAGTTAAGAATGTTCATGATTTCTGTAGTTTGTTTGTTAGGCTTAATTTGTCTCTTAAGCCTTGCTCTTTTTTTCAGTTCGATTGCATTATATTATATTATTCATTCATTAGTTCGTTATATTATATTTTTAAATGACGAACATGGTAGAAATAGAACAGTTGGCTGTGGATAAAGAGGTGAATAAGAAAGAGTTGATAATCGTCTGATTTTAATATCTAATATAGTCTAAGAGATGTTATAGAATATAGAGGGTTGTTAAAGAACTTACCCCTTTATTTCAGCAACCCTTGACCTGATTAAATTTTTCTTTGCACTAAAAATTTTCTTTTTTTTTATACTTTTTAAAATTAAATTGTCACAAAGACGGGATTGTCAGTTGACATTTTAAATTGGGATTCATGGAGGTGAGGGGATGAGATGCAAAATTTTGATGATGCTGCAATTAAATTCCTCCCTCAAAAGCCAATCAATGTATTTTTGTCAAAATTCATATTTTGTAAGGTTTTCAAATGAACCCACTGTACCTAGAGAAAAACATATGCTTTAACTTTTTTTTAAATAACATTTTCTGATGTTTTGCAAATGAGTTGTAGGGCATTTTTAATAAAAACTTTTTGAAGTTGTGGAACTTTTTGGGGGCAATAATATTTGAAAATCATGAAACAGTAAAGTTCGCCCTTTTTTAAAAAGTGGTAATTTTTTAATATGTAGATCTCTAGGCATCCAATATTAGGGGATCTGGTCTTTAAAATAGTTCCTGATAGAATTTGCCTCGGAAAGCTGCTTTTTTGGTAGTTTTTTTTGTTTACAGATAACAATAATTAAAACGTGACATTCTGTGAAGTTGTTAATTTATATTTATTTTAGTATTTTAACAATCATTTACAAAGACAGCATACTGATTAGATAACAGTGTTGGGACGTAATATTGTAGTTAAGGAATTTATACGAAAATGTTGCTTGATAATTTTTCCATGATTAATTAAGAAAAATGAGTAATAATTTTTTGAATAATTGTGAATAATTACTGTTTCTCAAACTGTATGCCAAACTGAAATTTTAATCATTAATAAATTAAAATTTATGAAATTTTTTAGAATAAATTTCTTTTAACTCTGTAACATAGAAGAATTAAATTACATAATTAATATGTAAAAAGCAATTTCTTTATAAAACAATGATAATGAATATTAAATGATACTGAATAATATTTGTTTAAGTATTACGAAATGCTGATATGAAGGCTTTCAGTTTGACCCTTAATCTTGTGCTGCCGTTTACTGCTCCATTCAGGTTGCTTATGATTTAAGAAAATAATGCAAAATAGTGCTAATTTAACATTTATTAATAGGGTCTCTGTAATTAAAGGACATTTGTGTTCAACGAATGTAAGTAATGAGTTTGGTGTATTAATTATAATTAATCATATTAATTCATATATATATATTGTTTGATTATTATCTAATGATGTTTTCTTAACCCTTCAATCCATCCATAGATTGGAAATACTGAGAAAAAGAGGGAATTTGCTATTTTACATTTTAGTGGATCTTTTAGAAAATTGACTAGGTATATGTAGTCTACATACAGTGTGTTTCATTTCACAGCTTGACACTACTGTATTTTTGTTATTTATAATCAAATGAATTTTAGATTTTTATCAGAACCTCTTCAAATGAATGAATTGAACCCCATTTATTATAAACCACCGGCCTACTAGGATCGAAAATAAATGTAAAAAATTGAAAAACATGTTTGGAAAAGTCGTTACGAAAAGCTGTTCTCGGCCACTTGCAAACCCCAAATCCAAATTTTGGTTTTTGCATTTATCTTCGTTGGTAGTAGGCTGGTGGTTTATAATAAATAGGGTTTTTAATTGCCAATAAGTTTATTTTAAGGGGTTCTATACCTGATAAATATCTGGAATTGTTTTAATTATAAATAACAAAGATACTGGTGTCAAGCTGTGAAGTGTAATACACTGTATGTAGATAATGTGTGTTAATAGTGTTAATTAGTGTTGTGACCACAGAAAAATTTGGCCAGAAAGTTGGAGAATTTAATGGAAAAGTTGGCTTATATATTGGAAAAGTTACAAATGTTGGGGGTAGAGAAGCCTTAAACATGCTTTTAGTTAAATTCTCACAAACTATTTTTCGGTCAGTTTTGTTCATTTTCCCTTAGTGTTGAGTAAGTACTTTGTTCATGTTCATTCATAACCAGACTTGCGTGGTGCCAACCCGTCTCTGATGTATGCAACAGATCAGTATGTATTGGCAACTAAAACTTATTTAAAATATAAGAAGTAAACAAATAATCGAAGAAATTACTCTCTAGAAGATCTCGAACAATCGCATCAAATTCCTGCTAAACGAAGCAAAACATTGATAAAGGAAAGCGAAGAAGAGAATAGAGACAAGTAAAGAAGAAACTGCTAGCTGTAATAGTGATGCCATCAGCATTCAAGATTGATAGTGATTCTTATGATAGTAATTAATTCATCTCCAAAATATGTTTTAAAAACGGAGTGACTATTCGTCCACACTGCATGTACGAATAGCCGGAATGCTATTTGTGCAGCTACTGTATAGAATAGCGTCCAGGCTGTAATCTATGCTTTATTGTCATTATCAATACAGTATGAGCAAAAAGTAACTGCATCAAAGGTGCCTTTGGAATTTTGAACCCATGTGTATTACAATACAAGAAAATAATAACAACTGTCACTGTCAAAAGACTCTTGATTATTTTGTATAATTTTCTGGTGTTATAATACACATGAGTAGCCAGTCTCGGTGGATTAGTGGTTTGCATGTTTGCTTCATAATCCAAAGATCGCAGGTTCGATCCCCGGCCGAGCTGCTAATTTTTCATAGCGGAGAAAAATTTAAAACATGCCTTCTTTTCGGATAGGAAGTGAAACTGTAGGTCCCGTGTCAATGCGATGTTTGGCACGTTAAAAATCCCTACTGGGGGTGGAATTCCCCCAGATTCGGCTAAATTCTAGTAGGGTTGGCCAAATGATCATAGCAATCGGTGCCATGAGGTACGAAGGATGCTCCGCCATCCTGATTCCTCGCCCAAAAATAAATAAATAAATAAATACACATGAGTTCAAAATTCCAAAAGCACCTTTGATGGAGTTACTTCTTGCTCATACTATATTATGACGTACCGATGTTTAAAAATTCTTTTTTTTTTACGATCGAATTTTGTTTGCATGTTTACCATGTGTTTCTTCATGGCAGTAGGATGCTTTTACTGATTTGTTAAGACTAACATAATTGTATGTTACGTTGGTGTGCTAGAACTGTAAGCAAATGGCACATTAAATGAAAATAAAGTATTTGTAATTTCTTCATCAATAATACATGTGAAAGGACACTTACTACCTTTACTAACGGCAATTTAAACAGTACAAGCCTTCATAAATCTAATTAAGTACAACGATTTGTGTAGATGCATGCAGTGCTGTATTTAGGGGCAGGGAGCTATCGGGCTGAAGCCTCCAAAAATTTTAAAATCTATATTATGTGAAAATCTTAGTAGTTTGATTCGGAACTATAAAGTAGTCCCCCCAAAAAAAAATGCACGACAACGTTTAGGGCTGTATTGGTCTCGGACAAAATTGACAAAATGGCAAAAAGAACATTGTCTTCTACCGGTACAACGCCCTTACTGTTTTTAACGCTTAATATACTATTTCGTCATCATACGTTAACTGTTATGTTATGAGCATAAAATGTCAACTATGACAAGAGTTAAAAATGATATTACTGACACATCGCCATCGTCGCCTTTAATTAATCGTTTTCGTTAATTAATCGTCGCATAACTGTTTTTTAGCAACTTTACAGGAGTTCGGTTTAATAGTTATTTATCTACCAAGGGCGTTAGAATGATGATAATGCCAGGAGGGCGACGATGTTCCCGCCCGAGGCCCTGAAGTGCCCGAGGAATGGAAGTCGCCCAATGGGTCATTTTTTGCTATAGATATTTTTATTAGAAGTTTCTCGGAGTACGTGGTTATGTTGATCATTGATTTTGTACTTTGTTACACATAAAAGTATTTACATTTAGATTTACAATTTTATATTGGTAGGACAATGTACGAGGATGGGTTAAAAACTTCTAGACCTGAGGTGAAAAACAGTATTTTTAGGGGTTGATTGTGATTTTATTTCTCACTTGGTCCAGCGATACTCTAAGCGATTCAAACCATCCGCGTAAAAGGAAACGTTAAGGTCTTCAAAATATGCGTTTGCAGCATCAATGATTTCAAGATTAGACGAAAATCTGCGCCCTCCAAGCCATTTTTTCAAATTTGGAAACAAGAAGAAATCGCTGGGAGCTAGATCAGGCGAGTACGGTACGTGATTTAACAATTCGAAACCAAGTTCATGGATTTTCGCCATTGCAATTGCCGATCGGTGAGGGGGAGCATTATCTTGATGAAACAGCATCTTTTCCTCAACATGTGTGGACCGTTTTTTAGCGATTTCTTGTTTTAAACGATCTAGTAAGTTAGCGTAGTATTCACCTGTGATACTTCTTCCCTTTTCCAGGTAATCAATAAAAAGTATGCCCCGGGAACCCCAAAATACCGTGGCCATCACCTTGTCGGCCGATGGAACAGTCTTAGCCTTTCTTGGTGGTGGAGAATCACCATGTTTCCACTGTTTGGATTGCTGCTTTGTTTCAGGGGTATAGTGATGGACCCATGTCTCATCAACGGTAATAAATCGTCGCATAAAGTCTTTTAGATCACGCCGAAAACGCTGCAAACACTCTTTTGAAACACTGACTCGTTGTTTTTGATCAATTGTGAGCAGTCGCGGCACCCACCTTGCACAAATTTTTTTCATCTCTAAATTCTCGTGTAAAATTGAATGCACGCGTTCTTTAGATATGCCTACAGTATCAGCTATTTCCTGTAATTTTAATCGACGGTCGTTTAAAACAATAGCGCGCACTTTTTCAGCCATTTCTTCAGTGGTAGCAGATTTGGGTCTTCCCGAACGCGATGCATCATCGCAGCTTTTCCCACCTCATTTAAATTCAGCAGTCTACTTTTTTACAGTGGAAAATGAAGGAGCAGATTCTCTCAGAGTAGAATCCAGCTTTTTTTAAATTTCTGTGGCAGTTAAGCCTTTCAAAACAAAATATTTTATAACAACACGATGTTCGTGTTTTTCCATTCTTCACAAATAACTTACAACCACGACCTTCTAGATTTCACGAGACGAAGTCTCTTATTATTGTTCAAGTGTTTCTCCGCTGGCGCCACCAAACACGCAAAAGGCGGAAACGGATATATAACACGTAAACGCCAATTTCAAACTACGCTAACTTCACGCGCTTTTATATTTTTGTAGTTTTGTTGCTGTTTTTTCGTTCACTTTAGTAATGGAAAGCACTAGCAGAAAAAAGTATAAATGCAGCATTGCAATGTGTAATAGTAGGAAGTGATCCTACAATATCATTTCATGAATTTTCTTCAAATTTTACCTTACGATAAAAATGGTTTAAAATCTTACGTTAGGGTTATGGACACCAACACTCAACAGCAAAATAATATATACTTCCTTATTTCGACAGATCAACAATTACAGATGCCTAAAAGAATAAATTTCAACATCGAACTTCCTAAAAATATAACAAAATTAATAAAAGAACTTCAAACCTTATCTATGCATCTCGATTACGGAATTCTTTCAGCATCTGTAGCCCTTCTGGCAGGATTCATTGCAAAAAAACTGAGGAAAGGATTGAATGTCAATAGCCTGTTAGATTCTCTGTTAGCTGCCTCCTGTTCAAATTCACTGATAGGATTTGTAAATCTTCAAGACAGAGGGGCATTAAAATACTCCACTAGAAGATTTACACTTTTATTCAACCAAATAATCGAACTTGTAATACAGATTGTAGAACATTTACCTGGAGAATGTAATCCGTCTAATATTCTAACATCACTAGGTACTTCTAACTCCAATTGCTTCTTCACAGTTCTTTGTTTGCCACGACCACAACGAGGAACTTAGTAATATAATTCTTTAAAAATTGCTAAAACCTTGTTTTACCCAGCTTACGGAAAGTTATAAAATTGTAATTTCAATAATGTTATTAAACCACTTACCAACTTGTAAATTAATTTTAATAACATAATTAATTTTCAATTATATAAATTTATTTAATTAATTCCCAAAATATTTACGTAAACATGCAACGCTTGACATTTGTAAAGGTTACCTAACCTATACATCATCAAGTGACAAATAAACATCAGCGTGTCAGCTAGCGCCAAAACGGCGAAATTTTGCGTTTTCTCAGAAGCAAAGTTTATATGGGAAATCGTAAAAGTGCCCAAGCCGGATAAGAGACGTCGTCTCGTGAAATCTAGAAGGTCGTGCTTACAACAAAAACTTTAGTAGGCAGATACACATGAAGTTATGAAGCAATTGTTTTGACATTGCAGATTCGACTTTATGAAGGTTAGAACTTTACGGCTGTCAAAAAATTTAGGCACTCAGAGCGCCCTCTCTGGGTCAGGCCGAGAAGTTTTCAACCCGCTGTCGTACTTTTAAAAGTTTTTCCACCCTTGGCACATGTTTGTAATTCTGAATTCTCCGGTTGCAATAGAAGATCTTTTTTTGTTTCTTTTTCTTGCCTGTGCCAGCTTTATGCTATTTCTCTTGTAAAAATAAATGAGTTAGCATCTTCATATTCTTTTATCTTCTTTTTCAAGTTTTCATAAGTCATAAAAGTGTACCCAACTGATATCATTCTTTTTATTTAAGTTGTCCATTGGAGTGCATCTATTATTATTAAAATCAGAAACAATGAAAAAAAGCGGTCCATGCCGCAAATCGAAGTAGGTGTAAGTCAGGTGGAACTCAGTTAAAAATGGGTCCTGTTTGTATAGTAACATTTTGTTCAAGGATAATTTTGATTTTCGACCAATGTTTAAGACATTTGGCTATAACGCCAATAAGTTGCATGAAGTAGTTGTGCTTAGTGAATATATATTTTTGCCATGTTAATTGGCAGTTTAAGTAGAGCAAGTTAAAATATTTCACATTGTTGGCGTGTGGTAATTGGCAATTATTGATCTTCATTTAGCAAGCATTTGATTAATTGGCCTTGATTCACAATTTGTTGAACCAGTTCTACATATTATTAGTAGCCTAAAATGTCCCGTCATTGGGCAAAGGCTTCTCTCAGCTTCTTCCAATCGCTTTTGTTTCTTGAATTCAGCAGCCATGATGTACCAGCTAACTTAGCAATTTCATTGTCCCATCTCTGGTTAGGTCTCTCTCGTTTTCTCTTTTCATCTCCTGGATTCCATTTGGTAGTCCTCCATGCCCATCTCTCTGGCGACATCCTTCCTACGTGACCTGCCCATTTTATTTTGTGTAACACTTAGTTTATAACACAGTTTTTTATTTAAGGTACAGGTTTGGGTTCACTATTTTTTTAATGTTTCTTAGAGACCAAAAACTTTGCTACCCTATATCAATTCTTCTGTTCACTTCTCTTTCAGTTGTGTTTTCAAATGAGATTAGTTGACCCAACTGTATGACTTTTTTCATGTATTTCACTTTTTCCATGCCCAGTTTTATATCTTTTGACTTCTGTTCGACAGTAAGTTCGTCTTAACTAAAATTTATGTTTAGTCCCACCTTTTCACTCTACAAGCATTCTTTAAATGAAAGTTCTACCATTTTCTGCTATTATCATCTGCGAATCTTCGATTTGTTAATTTTTTTTACCTCTTATCTCTATTCCATATTTTTCCCATCTCAATTTTTCAAAAGATTTATTCAAGAATAGCTGTGAATAAGTATGGTGGTTTGTTTCATACCTCTTTCAATCTTGAAATACTTCCCCTTTGATTCTAGCCTTATTCTTGCTTTAGCCCCTTTGTGTAATTCTTCTATTATTTTAACATATTTTGTTGGTACTCTTGTCAGATAATGGCCTGGATCATCGAGTCATGTTTTATGCTGTCGAATGCTTTGGAGAAGTCCACTACCGCTAAGTATAGCGGCTTATTGAATTCTTGACATTTTGCCATTAGGTGGTTAATTGACTGTAAGTTGTCAGTTGTAGAGAAGCCTCTTCTGAACCCTGCTTCTTCTGCTGGTTAGCTGCTTACTAGGTAGTCCATTATTCTATCCTTTATTATAGTTACAAATATTTTGTATACAGTTGGTATGAGACTGATGGGTCTATAATTTATTATATCTTTTATATATCTTTTTATATAAATCAAAGTAATTGTGGCTTTTTCCATTGGTCTGGTATTTTTTCATATTGTAGTGCTCAATTAAAAATGTTTTTTATTTTCCCCTATAGCTTCTTCGGGCAACTATTCAATTGTTTGTTTGTAATGTTGTCGTCTCCTGGGGCTTCTTTTTCTTTTTATGATGTTTGTATAACTTTTAAGTTTCTAAATTTGTATTTTTTTGTTAAGTATTTTGAGAGTTGGCAACACTGAAAATTCTAATTCTGCATTTGTTCTTCAAATTTACAATGAGAAAATAAATTTGACGTTTTAAGAACAGCTGTTCAACAATGATATCAACTTTAAAAAATTGAATATTACTGTTTCCAGTATTGTTTTGGACACGCAAATACATACAGAACTTATTGTTTGCTTCATTATTTACCAATAAGAGCCTTATTTTATATTTAACAATTAAAAGTTTGTATGAAAGAAGCGTTACGAAAGGGAGGCGTCACGGACACTTTTTAAAAGAACTAAAAATATTTGCATAATAATAATAATATTTGCGTAAATATCCGTCCCATGCTTTTATCAAGAATAAATTTAAAACCTCTATTAAATTTTCTAAATTTAGATATACAGGGTGGCCCAGACCACCCGTACACCTCTTTTAAAATGCGGGGTATTAAAAATTTTTAACAAGACGATGGGTGATCTTACTAGTGTCGATGTGCTCTATCGAATGACGTTAAGATGGAACCCCCCCTGACCCCTCCTTGTAGAGGGTAAGGGAGGCAACTTTAAAAATTCAAATGGGAATCCCTAAATTTTATTGCATATTTAGATTCTACTCATCAAAATATGAATAATTTATTTAAAACATTTTTTTATTTTCGCAACAAGTGGCGCTGTAATCGCAAAAAACGATTTTTTGCATTTCCTCCGTCTCTGGAATATTTACAGGTGCAAATAATAGTTTTTCATATTTTTTACTAACTACTGATGAAAAAGCTTTGCTAATGTGTACTAAATGGAAAGATCTTCAGCGTTACAGACGCAGCTCTCTCCATTGGCTAATCATGTTTTTGGATAAGAACTAAATTGACTATTTTCAGTTACTTTTGATTTCAATAATATCAGTATTTAATTATGTATTTAACCATTGTCATTTGTCCGATTTCCTTTTGGAACAGTATAAGTTCATTTCAAAATTATAGACTTCAGACTAGGTTATGATTTTACGGTTTTGTAACAGTTTAGTTCAACATTTTCATTATTAGTTTTCATCTAAAAAAAATAGTAGGATTCAACTGATTTTTACCGATGCAGAATGGGGTATATTAAAGAGCTATTATCAAATTGCTGAACAATAACTGTAAGATGTGTGTTAGAACATTTTTATTTCAAACAAACAGCAACAGATAAGAATAAATTACTACAGTAAAACATAAACTAGTGAACGATTATAATATATCTTCGACGTAACCTCCCTGCATTGCTATGTATATTGGATGACCATAGCGGTGACAAATGACAGTAGTTAAATACAGATACTCATTGAAATCGATAGTAACTGATAATAGTCAATCTAGTTCTTAACCAACAAAATGATTAGCCAATAGATAGAGCTGCTTCTGTAACGCTGAAAATCTTCCCATCCAAATTAGCAGGAAAAATATCGAAAAAAACAGGAAAACGCTGATAACTTTGAAACTGTTCACTTTTAGATAGAACATATATACATGAATTGGTAAGGAATCAAACACTAAATCACATAAAATTTAGATGTACAGGGTGTCCCATTTGAAAAAAGTGAGGTTTTCCTGTTCAAAGATTTATACCTTTGGTATATCAGATTGAACACCCTGTATACTATTCAGTAATAAATTTATGCAGAATCGCGGATTTAGATATATATAAACATCGTGTATTATTATAATCGTTTAAATGTAACTTGCACTATGTAAATTTATTTTTTGAAAAAACTTGGATTTTTGAAAAAATAACAGAAAAACTGAG
Source organism: Agrypnus murinus (assembly GCA_929113105.1). NCBI lineage: Eukaryota > Metazoa > Arthropoda > Insecta > Coleoptera > Elateridae > Agrypnus > Agrypnus murinus. The sequence continues at coordinate 69,023,427 of OV816031.1, read as the reverse complement.
TTTGCTCAGAAACTGTGCAGACTTTTGATAAATACATTAGGCAAACATACTTAAAATAAAGTGTAGAATCAAAAACACTAAAAATATACAGGGTGTTCCATTGAAAATAAAAAAGTTGATGTAACTTGCACTATGTAAATTTATTTTTCGAAAAAACTTGGATTTTTGAAAAAATAACAGAAAAACTGAGTTTGCTCAGAAACTGTGCAGACTTTTGATAAATACATTAGGCAAACATACTTAAAATAAAGTGTAGAATCAAAAACACTAAAAATATACAGGGTGTTCCATTGAAAATAAAAAAGTTGATAGTAGCCACAGCAATATGACTCACATATATACAAAACTATTATAAAATTAAAATTTGTTTCACACCAACCAACTTTGATATTTAACATTTTTTCGTAACTCTTACAGTTTCCAAGATAAGGTACAGGATCATCTTGCGTGGGCCACCCTGTACATATGAGCTAAGTAAGCTCTATAAATTCTCGGCCTGATATAGAAAAAATCAACTTGGTAAAATATAATAATTTTTATTTCATTTCGTATTTCAAACAATTGTTTATATACTACAATTAGTAAAAAAAGGTATGTTTATCTCCGTTGACAATGACACCGGAGTTCAAGACGTTCTTGATCTCCGTTGTTGTTGGCAACGTAAAAATCATTTGATGTTGCATAACAGCCACACGTGACATACTGGTTTTTATCTCTTTATACAATAAATTCGGATGAATTTTAAAAGGGAGAAATTAGGATTGAAATAGGAAATAAAATAAAACAACTTATGCAATACGGAGATCAAGCTTCTTTAAATCCTCGAAGATGTTATAATGCCTCGGCGTTATAATACATCTTCTCGGATTTAAAGTATCGCTTGATCTCCTAATTACATAATATATATTATTTTTCAATATAATCTCCTCTAATGTCAATACACTTATTACAATGTGGAATTAATAATTCAATGCCCTTGTAAAAATAATCTGAAGTTTTTTCTTCAAAATATTCAATTACATCTGCTTGCAAACTCGTTCTCCTTAAAACGACGTCCACTAAGGTTTTTCTTTAAATTGGAAAATAAATAATAGTCTTTAGGAGCCATATCCGGACTGTACGGTGCATGATCCAATGCTTCAAAGCCGCATTCGCTAATGGCAGCTTGTGAAATTGCGGCAGTATGAGTGGGTGCATTGTCGTGTAATAATCGAACACCTCTTGTCAATTTTCCTCGACATTTTTCAGAAATATTGTTTCTCAATTTATACAATAAAGACGCATAATATGTACTGTTAATAGTTGTATTGCGTTCTTTAAAATCAATCAGTAAAATGCCATCACAATCCCAGAATATTGTTGCCATAACTTTCTTTGTCGATTGAATGACTTTCGCCTTTTTGGGACGAGGTTCATCGGGTCGCTGCCATTCCATCGATTCCCTTTTGGATAGAAGATCATAATACGCAACCATGTTTCATCTCTAGAAAGAAGGCGCGGTAGCCATCTTGCACTAATTTTATTCATACCCAAATGGTCATGAAGAATTCAGCGAACACTTGTTTCCGAGATGTCAAGACATAACTGCTAACTCCTTAACTTTCAAACGGCGATCTTCTCATACCATTTCTTCAATGATTGCAATTTTTTGAGGCGTTACCGCTTCAGTTGTGCGCTCATCAGCTTCAAGAGATTCTTGCCCCAAACGGAAACATGGCTACTTTTTTTACAGTGGAATATGAAGGAGATAAATCACCATAAACGCCATCTAAACGTTGTTTGATTTGATTAGGCGTGTGCCCTTCTTTTGTTAAAAATTTAATTACCGCGCGGTACTCAATTTCCGTTAGCTGCGATATTTTCATGCACTCGTCACGATGCTTGAGTGGCTACTCAAATCTATTACGCTTCTAGCCATAGTATATAACATATAGTGTAGGCCTCTTACATGTTCAACTATTACGCAACCGAATTTGAACATATCGGCAGCTGTAGAAGCCTGCGGGCCGAGAATTTATGGCGCTTACCTCGTATGTATTTTTTATTACTGCAAATAACGATATATACGAATATTTTATTTTCAATTTTCTTAAAATTTGGACAACAGAAACATCAATTTTTTAGTTATTATATATAAATTGGAGCTATTTAACAACGCTATTTTTAATCTAAAAGAAGAGTGAGTGCAGATCAATCTTTGGCGCGTCCCAATAAATTATGTTTATGAAATATGAGGTATTGGATAACTGTGAGTTAATGATATTATCCTCTCAGAAAAATTAACCCACTAGGACCTTGCTGGACTATGATATCTTACTTAACTCACTAGTATACCATAAATAACTATTAGTCACAATTGCTCGATTCCTAATTATTTTAGATGTTCACAGCAGGCGCGGCTCGCCGATTGAGGCAGGTGAGACTAAGCCTCATCTAAACGAAACCAAATGATTACTAAATAAAATCTAAATATTTTATCGTCAATTGTTTTTTTATTACTATTTAATAAATTTATTCTATCAATACTTTCTAGATTAAAAATATTGAATTTGATATAAATAAGCTTATTTTATAATAAAATGTATTTATATGCGCATACCCAACGCAACGCGATAAACAGAATAGATGAGGCTCAAAATTTCAAGCCTCAGTTCATGCATCTGTATGCATTCGCTAGCTCGTTACAGCGCAGCGTTATATTATAGGCAGCATTGAGGCTGAGATTTCACAGCTTCATGAATCAATGAAAGATCGAGATTCGTATATGTTATTTTACCGTCGCCACCTCCGTCCCGAATACTACCGAAGACGATTTTTTCATGCTTTGTTTTACTTTTGATTTTCAAAACATTTTTTTAACGTGGTTAACTTGTGTACTATATAAGGTGCTTTTATAAGGTATTCACGGGAACATTTAGGTATATTAGTGAAAAAAGTCGGGGATTTTAATTAAGCAGCTAGTAACAAAGTTTTGCTGTAGATGCAATCCACAATATGATCGCGTGATGTGTTTACTAAAAACATCATTTTTAAGGCGTAATGAAATAGAACAGCAACACATTTTAGATTAACGTCCGACGCCAAAAATCGATGTCTGCTGACAAATTACAAAATCGGGCTTTTCATAATTTTTGGTATGCAATGCATAAGTGGCTCTGTGGCAGTAATTACTGAGAACACTGTTAAAAATGTTTGGTTAAAACAGTACAGGTTATAATGATTTCCAGAGGCGTAAAAAATATATATAACAATAATTGAAAAGAACGTATTAAAAATTTTCTAGGTCTTAAGCGTATTTGAACGTAATGCTTCTACAGTTGTACAAACTTTGCAAGAACATGCATATTTAAATACAGTTTTATACCTACAATGAGAATGTAAAAAAAAATTGGCAACTTATGTGTTATTTAATTGACGTTACAATTTTATTAGGCAGTCAGAAATTACCATTTCGGGCCTATCATGAATCGACTACTTTAGATAATCGTGACAATTTTAAATAAATATTTGAGTGCTTGATTAAGCTCAAAGTAGAAATTAGCGAACACGCTGAATAAGTTCAAACATTTTTACTGGTCAGTCAAAAACTATTTAAAATCAATTAATTTCTTGTTGCGAGGATTATTTAAGAGAATCTATTGACAGTGAAATTAATAATGCAAATTATTTTGCAATAAGTGCTGATGATACTGTCCGGTTTGTAATTATTGGAAATTAAAAAGAACGAATTTTAGGGTTTTTTGACGTAAGTGCTGATAGAACTGTAAATGCATTATTTAATCTAATAGCTAACGTTTTATAACCCTTTAATTTTAAACAAAAATTAGTTACTCAATGTTACGATGATGCTAGCGTTATGGCCGGAGAGTTAAACTACCTGAAATTAGATCTGGTGCACCTTTAGCATTATTTACACATTGCACTGCCTACAGATTAAATTGGGTCTTGCAGCAGGAGTTTTTTTCGAGCTTCACCTTCCTAGTAAGCCACGAGCCGCCACTGGTTCACAGCCTTCTAGATTCAAAATTAAGAATTTTCCTTGAGGTCCGGCTTTTTATATTCTCCCACCGAGACTTTATAGTTTAGCACATAAGGATAATGGATAACATTAATTTATTTAATTTAATCAGGAAATAAAGCTCATTTTGGGAAAAACTCTTGTTACATATCTAAATAAATACTTTTGCTGTACACATATGTATTGCCTATTATTAATGGGATTTTTTTATTAGCAATTTCGGCAACAAATTGTAAATCCAATGGCTGCCACAAAACCGCCCATATCAACTCATGTGCTTGACACTTCTAAGGGTGTTCCTGTAGCAGGACTTCAAGTTAGCTTGTACAAGCTTATCGAAGGTCGCTGGACATATATAAATGAAGGAATAACAAATCCTGATGGAAGATTTGCCAATTTCTTAGAACGAAACGACTTTACACCTGGAAGATATAAATTACATTATGACGTTGATCGGTTTTTTAAAGCTAGGAAGCAAGATACCCTTTATCCATTTATTGAGGTATTATTTGTTTATATTTAATTAAACTATACATATTTGATATTTTTATTTCTTCTATTTTAGATTGTATTTGATTGTGGAGCCCCAAATGATCATTATCACATACCATTGTTGTTGAGTCCATTTGGTTATACAACCTATCGTGGTACTTGAATACGTGAAATCTAAAAATCTACTTTAAAACTATGAATTAGTGCTTAAGAAAAAAATAAGATAGTTTCAATTTAGTTGCTTACAATAAATTATAATAATTAATGTAGTTCATTCATTTAAAGTGTAAGGTAAAGACGATTACTATTAGTTTTTTTATAGTAAATAATTTCTTAACATTTTCACTCTTTATATTCATATTTATTGTACTGAACCTAGATAAGGAAAGGGAGAGGACTGGCAACACTAATGCTAAGATTGTGATCAAATGCCACCAATTATTTCAGACACTGGTATGTGGCCAGTGGCGATCTTGCTTAACATTGAAACATTAAAAAAACTGTTTTATTAGCAAGACATGAATGACGGCATTTGTTTTATACTTTATATGAAGTACAACAATTCACCATTTATATAGTTTTTAAAATATATGAAAATGGCTGAATTATAAACAAATATTCACAAAATACTAAATTGGTGTCAAAAGCTTGTTGGCCACCAATATAAGGACACCCGGTCACAGTTTTGATATACGGAGGTTATGCGAGCGTTAGGTATCCTCTCCTTTCCCTAATTTAAGGTACTGAAAATCTGTTTGTTCTTGTTTTAAAAAATAGAACTGTAAATAAATATAATTGCTTGTTCGGTAAGAATTAGTAAAGATTATTTTCTATGAGTTAGGAAATTGTGTAGTCTTAATGTTTGTAAAATGTAATATACAAATAAAATATTAAGATTCTGTTCTTTCAAAGTTTTATTTATAGTTTTAAGTTTACCTCAATAATAATAATAGGTTTTGTAATTGAGATAATGGATTCCAGAGAATGCAGATACCACTCAAATGATTGAAAGTGATTTATTTACATTATTATAAAGGCTGTTTCAGGCAAAGTGTCGCTATTTTCGGCCACAAATAATAGACCAATAATAAAAACTTTGTTAAAAAATTCAACAAAAAGACTTTATAAATATTTATATTATACTGAAGATGGTCCTTTTTGAACACTTTTTTCAGAAGTTCTTAAACAGATTATTTCCTGATTCTGTTATCGTTTGGTTTGAGATTCTTCGCCAAGTTGACGCCGCTTTGCGTAGGAACTTCAGAAACTTTTCACTTAAATTCATTACTCAATAAACATTGTATTTATACAATAGTAATAGCAAACTTAATATCACCAATTTTGAGCACCATAAGTTTGCGGTTACTATTATACAGGGTGGGGCAATAGTGTGGGGAAGTCCGATAGCTCCTAAACAGTAACAGCTAGGAAAATCGTTTAATACGGATGTAAACAGTGGATAGAGGCGCATCTAGAGAAATCGTTTTCAAATATACAGGGTGTTGCAGAAAAGTGTGGCACGCTTAAGGTAATTTTTTTTAAATAGAATGCCCCAAATATTTTTGCATATTTAACACCTCTCTTGGCAGGTTTATTAATATCTAAAATTTTAGCGCCATCTAATGACCGGTTTAGAAGTTATAAATTTTTTTTCAAAAAAATTGAGTTTTACATTATCCCACTTAACAGTTTGCCGCTTTCACGGCCGCAACTGTGAAGACGAATTTAAGTAGGGATTTTGTTGCAGGGGCGTGTAGGGTGCTCTTCTTTAAAAGAAAATGGACCCACCATGTACAGGATGTTCAAAATTAATTTTTAAATTTAGAGAACTTCAACGCTAAAATTCACAACTTTTTCAAATGGAACACCCTGTATATTTTGTACCTTTGTGATACAGAATTAAATAACGAACAGTTTTTGTATGTACGTCCCTATAGCTATCTGTAACCACTTTTGATTTATTGAGAAAAAACTGCAAGAAGTACACAATCAAAAACTGTTATAGTGTGTATCTTCAACATATTTAATGCAAAATTTTATTGTTTCTAAAATAAAAAATTGTGAAATCCTTTTGCCTGGAATATAGGCAACACATCGTGCAAACATGTTATGCGGGATGCTTATATCACAACAATACGTATTTCAAATAATGGAGTTTGGAAAAAGTTTTCCAAATTTACTGATCATGAACAATTAGTGGTAAATAAGGTCATCCTAAAACCTAATTAAATATTGAAAATCTTGGTAAAGTCGCAGTAAAAATTATAAAAGACAAATTAATAACGACATATATTTAAAGATTAATTGGATTTGTAATCGAAATGATGTTCTATTTTGTTTCCTATGTGTGTTTTTTTTTGGTGACAATTGTGAGAAAATGTGGACAGAAATAATTATGCAGAGATCAATGACACATGTTTCTTGATTTATTTGTCAACATAATAAAACCAGACAGTCTACGGTCTAAAGAGGTCCAAGGTACTTGGCGGATTCAGCGTGGTTAATCTGTTGACCATTGAGAGTTACTGTTGGGCAGTTGCTTCTTTTCATCGTAAATGTTATGTGCTGTGATTTGGCTTCATTGCTTGTATCCTCCAGAGTTTGAGCCATTGCTGTATTTTGCTTAAGTATGCTTGTAGATATCTGGACGCTTCTTCGGGTCGAATATGTGATGCCAGCACTGCTATGCCATCAGCAAAGATAGCCGTTGTGGTTCGCTTCGAGGTCGGACAAATGACATGAACGTATTTCGTTGGCTGACAAAAATCCCGCTATTTTTCTATTGAACTGTTTAAAAGGTTTCGCCCCCTCAGAAAATCATACCACCGTGAAATAGTTTTTAGTTTAAAAAAGTTGACTAGAGAATCTCGAACTGCAAACAAGTAGATAGACGGGTCGAGTGGAAGATGATTTTTCGTGTTTTCCTGGGGCTCTCTCTTGGAGAGATGCCCCAGGTAAAGTTTTTGTTAATCTTTATTTAGAACACTACAGTTTTTAATATGAATAAAGTTACCGTCTTTAAGAGTATAATTAAGTTATACTACTACCGTTTTGTGTGTTTAGTTACGCTAACGTATCGGAAGCTCACTTGCTTCAATTTATCGTTGACTTTTTGGGGTTAATAAGTTAACCAAATTATAAAGTTTCCCGTTATTTAAAAGTTGTAAAAAATACAGAAATTTATGTGATTAAATTAATAACTACCGTAAAGATACTTAATTATTTAGTTCCGTATGATTTACAGTTTTATAATTAAAATGTGGGCCGTTTTGTTAACGAATTTACGCTTTATAAACAATTTCTTCTGATACTAATATTTTAATTAAAAAGGGAACTTAATTAAAAATCAGTTCTACAAAAACACAATTATACCGAACTTTTAATTCCTTGGTTTAAGGATTTCGCAGCCGTATCAAAAATTAAGGTGTTTTCCAGATTCTTCTGTTTCATCTGGCGGCCGAGCTTGGTGATAAGTGTTTGTTCAGATTTAAGAGGCAATATTGTTTCAATTGCTTTGTAAGGTGACGTTGGAGTGAACTAATTAAAGAAGGTATTGTGACTTTATGAATTTTATTTTGTCAATGTTAATATAAGAGAACTATTATTTTGTATTAAATATTTTCGACTTATGTTTTTTATATTTTTTTACGTTGGGTATCAGTTTTTATATATATTCAAATTTTGTAACGATGTTTTATTTGGAAACTTCATTTTTAATTTACATTTATCAATAAAGCTATAATTAAACTTAATCATTCTGAATATTACAGGACCATATATTTATGAAAGTCTTTAAATATTTTATTCAACCTAACTTTGATATAACTGATTTTTGACTAATTAAAATTAAATTAAATATATTAGATCTGATTCCAGTTTCTGGTTACTGGTGTCGAGTCAATATTTTTATAAAAATTACTGGACTTTCCTAATCAGATGGCGCCCTAATAATATGTATTTTTTTTGTGTCTGTAAACCTTTATCTATTCTTTTATAATTTGGAGCTGTGGAAACAATACCTGCGACTTGAAATTAAACTTGCAAAGATAAGATATCAAGCCGTGGCAATCTTGAGTTTTACAGCAAGTATTAAAAATTTTGTGTTGTAGTTTGCGTAAGAACTTTTGAAAGTTAAAGTAATTTGCTTTGTTGTTTTTTTTGCGTTAAAATATCGATCTTATAATTGACGGTCCAACGTGTTATAGGTGTTATACCGTATATTTCTTGACATTTTAGAAAAATTTCTGAATTTTATTAATTACAATTTATTGGAGATTAATAATAATATTAAGATAATAATAATATAAATAGTAGTAATAATATAAAAAAGCAATTTAAAAATAAATAATTAACAACATAAATAAATTGTACTAAATACTAATGATATTAGCAACTAATGATGTAATGCTATAGTTAAGTGTTTATACAAAATGATCCTTTATGTAGGCGTGAACATTTCTTTTAGATTTCTTTACAGTGGCTGTTTTTTGGATGCACAATGGTAAGGAATTCTACAAGCTAAAGCCCTTTAATAAATAATGATTTTTACGATTTTGTTTTATTGACTATTGAAATATAGATATTATCAGCGGTTCTTGTGTTATATCCATGCACTTTATTAACAAAAGTACTTTTATCAATCATGTATTTAGGTATCTACTATATTATGTAACATATTTTATAAATAAATCTAACATTTCCCTTATATGATAAGCTAGTCAAGCACATGCCTTCTGAATTGAATAACCCTTACGTTTGGTACGGTGCATTAATCACGCTAATAAATGCTGCTATAATATTCCGGGTTTATGGGGTGTTTATATATACTATCCGGATATGATGAAGATTGATATTGATAAATGTTAAATTGATTTAAAGTGAGAGTACAAACAAAATATAAGGCAACAGACTTCGGTAAAAACACAGTGATGATATAAACAAAATATAAACCACCTACCTTTATTCTTCCTTAAAAAAATTGCTCCGGCTAATAACAAATGTGGTGAAACTTCAATAAACCCCATCACCATGACACTTACAGGCGGGTCGCTAATATAGGGCACTAAATAAATATAGATCTAGGAAACACAAGTAATGTACACACAAAAAATATATATAGATACTCGTATATCCCAGAATTTTTTTTAAATTGAAATGACAAAAAAACTTATTAAACATAGAACACAAATAACACAACAAACAATATTAAACATTAAACGAAACTAAAAATTTTGATATTATAGAAAAAGAAAACTCAATCCTAAGATAGTTAAATGCCTTTTATCCGAGGTAATATTTCTGGCATCCTCATAATCTTAATTACTCAAAATTATTTAAAACTAAATAAATATCTTAAAATATTAATAAAGATCCAATCAATATTTGGTGCCAACTGAAATTGTAACAACACAAGAATTCGCTGCTTTCCATAAGATTTGAAATTAAAATGGTGGAATGAGAAACATTTACCTCTTGTTCAAATAAAGTCCAAATAAATGGCATTAATAATAATATCCAACTGCTTGCTTGTAATACCGTAAGTCCATTTAATGATTAGATTTTATTTTAACAATTTCTTTCCTGCATCCAAATTGTAACAAAGGTTGAAAATTTCATTATCCGTAAAAATTATTCCACAAATAAATTTATAGCACTGAATATTAAATTGATTAAATGTAATTATTATTAAAAGAAGAAGTTAAGTTCAAAGATTTATAATGATTATTTTTCACTTTGACATTTTAAAAATAATATAAACTAACATTTTGACGTTAACATTTGTTTACAAAAATTATCCGAACCCACTACATAATCTTAATTTTTTATAAATTTTTGCTCTCAGCATAAGTGCACTGTATGAAAGATTTAAATTAACAGAGAGTTTGTCATCAAATCGGTCGCTCTTTTGATATCCTTTTCAAAACAAAAGACAGCTATAGTGATTTTTCTAGTGAAAACCAGTCGAGCATAAGGAACTAAATATTACATAACCACGTAATTGTTTATAACTATTAATTATTGTTTAAACAGATTCAATAGATAGATAGCCAAAAAAATTTCCTTTTCAGTGATATACTTGTATTAAAATAAAATAACAAGTTCACTAGAATATGTCAACCACATCTTTCATATACAACTATCAAATAACTAAAACTAATTTCATTGCTCAAAACTGCCTAGTTACATCTTTCTATGTTAACATAATTCGACCTTTAATTTATTCAACGACCTTACATCCTATTGAACATTATTCACTTATTTTTAGATATCCAAACTATGAACTAATAGCTAAATTACCTTATTTCAGATAACCATATCAAAACGCAGAATTTTGCATTTTTATTTCTATAATATCTTCTACAAAAAACAAACCCAACATTTACATTTCAAAACTGTGCCCAAGGAACTACTACTTGACAACAGCTCAATGAAACAAATTAGCCACAGGCTGCATAATCCAAGTAAATAAGAAAATTTTAAAGTATTTACCATGTTGTTTATTTGTAACATACTTTTTTCATATTAAAACTGCAGGTAAGGTAGCAAATACTTACATACATCATCACCACCATGTACTTTGTCTGTTTTAGGTCAAAACATGCCATGAAATGGCTTCCAATTCATTTTTTCTTGCATAAATAAGTAACGATAACCCATCATTAACTGAGCAATGAAGATTTATCAAGATTGTAAAAAATCAACTTTAAAATTTATCCTTTCACTGCCTAGTGTGTTCTAGAGTGCATATTTATTAAATTAAAACCTTTTCCTTGGTTTCATCAAAAAATATTTTTCGCCTTGAGGTTATGCAACCCAACCAACATCTTATTAAATGTTATTAAATTCGTACCTGCGGTTGGATATTTCCTTAAGCATGTCAAATATCATGACAATAGTTTTAACATGTATTAAAATATAATTTTATAATAAATTGTGATGTGCTTCCACGCAAAAAAATGTACACTAATAATTTTATTATAAAATCTTAACAAATGTACTAAGCACCTTTTATAAAATAGTTAATCTCTTGATGCCGATATTTTTCCTGATATTTGGAAGCAGAGCATCATTATGCCAGTTTATAAATCAGTTCCTAAAGAAAATATCGAAAATTATCGAGGAATATCTATTGTAATGATTATTGTGATATTTTAAAGTAATATTAATTATTTGTTTCTACTTTGTATTTACTGTATAAAAATATATCTTAGGGCGTTTTAAATTGAAACTTATATTCTTTTATGAGACTGAAAGTTCAATGAATTCTCAACTGGGTTCTTTATTGACAGTTCATTTTTATTTAAAGAAATTTTGTTGCAATGATACAAATTTACTGCTTTTTCGTGAATAACAATTTGGTTAAATGTGAGTTCTCTAATGTCACAAACTAAATACCCAACTTGACACTTGGTTCACCTAACCTACAAATTCTGTATTATGCAAAAAGCGCCTCAAATAAATTTTGATATTATTAAGAAATAAGAAACAAACATAAAAGATGATCAATGACATTCATTAAAGAATGTACACTGGACAGACAGCATCATCGACTGAAAGCCGCACTGGATTTACAATTTGAAAATCCTCGTTCTATTCCCAGTTTGGGTAGTTTTTTAATAGAATATTTAATATATTTCATAAATAAACATTTTTTTATAATTATAATGTTTATAAAATAAAATAACTTACAATTAAATACTAATATGATATGCATAATCATTTAGTTTTATTCTTATTTACATAGTTTAAACAACGACTATAAAATTAAGGGATAATAGGGAAGACGCATATGTCGTCAATTGAGGAGATTCTTGCATTTTCATAAACGTTATTACTAAATTAGTTAGAATATCAGTTATAAATGCATTAAACAATTACCAATTTTAAGTAATTAATTTTTGAAATCCTTGAAAATTTAAATAAATTTAAAATGCAGTACTGGTGTCCTCTAATGGATGAAACTTTGTTACCTCTTACAGTTCCAAAGACGACCCACTGCTGGTGCTAATGAAACAGTTAAGAGTCCTGTATTACCCGTCAGTTTGAAAATTTTTTTATTTTCAAGTTCAAATATCGTCTACTTATTAACGAGTAATTAATATTATAATGTACGTTATGCTGTTGTGTAATTAACTGCCATAATTAAAGTGGTGTTAAATATTTCTGGTAATATTAATTCAAAATTCAGTTTATTGGTTTTCCTCAGCGCCATCTAACGTTGAGTAGATCGTCAATATTGCTTTTTCACATTCAAAGCGGTACCTACTTTTTTACATCAAATAGCTTTGAGGGAAGTTGCTCAAGGCCAAATTCGGTTTTAAATGAGGAGAATTTTTAAATTTAATTTTTTCAAATAAATTGAGGGTTTTTAGAAATTCCGCTTATCTGGAAATATTTTTCTAACCAAAATGAACGAATACAAAAATTAAAAAAAATACGTGCGTCTTCCCTATTATATGCAATTATTCTTTTTTATAAATATTATAAAATAAACAATTCATTAAAAAAACAAACGAAAAAGGATGATAAGTGACATTCATTAAAAAAGAAAAAGACACGAACACACAGCATGGCCGACTGAAAGGCGTTCTGGATTTACGATTAGAAAACCCGAGTCTATTTCCGGTTCGGGTAATTTTTTTAATAAAATATTTAATTTATTTCATAAATAAACATTTTGCTATAATTATATTTATAAAAAAGAATAATTACATAAAATTGTCCCTTAATTTTATAGCCGTTTAAACTATAAAAATTAAACTAAATGATTATACATACCATATTAATATTTATTTGTAAATTATTCCTTTTTTAAATATTATAATCATAAAAAAATTGTGTATGAAATTTTATTAAAAAAAAAATTACCGGAACTGGGAATAGAACTCGAGTTTTGTAATCGTAAGTCCAGCGCGCTTTCTAGTTGGCCATACTGTCTGTTCATGTCTTTTGCTTCTTTGATGAATGTCATTTATCATCTTTTTTGTTTTGTTTGTTTTTTTATTATTCATTACTTTTTAATGACTTTTTACAATTACTAATTACAGTACGTTCACGTATTATTGATTAATATTAATTAATCAGCAATTAATATTAATTCAATTACGCATGCTGTTTCTGGTATCACTGCCTGAAAGATTTCAGTTTCTTTGAATTAGTGAAGTCTGTCTGTCGCCTTTTTCCATGTTGACTTTTTTGAATTTTTCTTTTTGGAATCTTATAGTACATCAAATTCTAAGAAACTTTTGGTTGAAACATTCTTTTGTATGTATCTCTTCTGGAAAGTGGTCAAAATTTTTGAAAAATGAAAAATTTTGTATTTTTAAAAATCTACGAACAAATAAACATTTTTAGCAACAAAAAATTCGAAAAATCTTAGGACTTAGAATTTTAGTTTTTATGACAACTAATGTGTTACGTCAACATTAGTTTTCAAAAATGAATTAGTTTATTAAGTATACAGTTGTTTTTGTTCGTCATGGCAATGCTAGCTCTGCGCATTCTCACTAGTTTATTATTAATTTATAAATTATTGCATTGTATCATGTTAATTAATTTGCTATATCAATAAACATTATTATTATTTGTTTGAAGTAAAAAAGTCAGTTCTTGACAGTTATAAGTTTATAAATTCAATTACTAGTGTCTTGTTTTCCCCCATTTAATTTCTAGTAAGTATTCAGGTCGACAGTTTGTTTCTGATTGGTTTATACTTTATAGTATTATGCCGGGAGAAAGATGTACACTTGCAGTTTGCAATAATAGTTTAATTAAAACCAGAGAAGCTAAGGAAGCTATTATATATATATCATAAATTTCATTAAAAAGTTCAGTAACAGGCATTAAAAGGAAAGCAGAAGATGAGCAAATAAAACAAACACAAACAAGCAAATATAGCAAAATTACTCAATAAATTAGCATTATCAATATATAGTTTAATTCTTAATTAGTATTCAACTTGCCCAAAAGGCATCAATATTAGCCGCCTTTCAGGCTAGTTAAAGTGGTCACGGAGGTTTTTGTTTCCCGTACAGTTACGGATCCTTAGTAACATACAAAAGGTTTCACTTGTAACTAACTATATATATTGCGATTGTTCTTTTGTGACAAAGCATTCTCAAATCATGCTAAAATCTTTATGATTGTTTAGATTTAATCACAATATGAAAAAGAAAACGACTAATGTTAACTTTAAATATCGCAGCTGCTTCCACTGTCTTATACGCACGGCACGCCGCTGACATATATAGACCAAAATAATGCACTCTCGTCAATAATTAAAGATATCTTAGTTTCTTTAAGTAATGCCTCAAGTAAATTATTTAATAAATATAAAGTTAATATCATTTTGGCATACGAGGCAGTTTTTCACTTCATTGAATACTAAAATGTACTTTTTAAAGCAGTAAAATAACGTGAAAAAGCTATAAGACAGAGATGGATGCCATATATCAAATGAATATAAGTGAGATAGAATGGGTAGCCCTCTGACGTTTCGCGCGCTCATTGACCAATACTCACTGAGGCAACCTATAAAGTTAAGGGACCTTGTGAGAGACCGGCATTTAATGCAAGTTCTTACACATAAAGCTAAAGCTTACTTTTGAAATGAAGCTCGAACCAAATTTTCAAACGTCTCACCTTTTGAACGTTCTTATAAACGGACAAACGTTGAGACTTTGCAACTGAATAGTCCCTCGCCACTGACCGGACTAACCCCCTTATTCTGTAAAACTTTGTTGACGAGATAACGAACGTTAAAATATCGAAGTTCGTTATAATATCGAAATTCGTTATTTTTGTATTCTGTAAGACAAATTCTTATGAATATCGTTATCACGCAAACGATATTTTAACAAAAGCTTCTGAGGTATCGTTACGCGGGAGCTGAATGCTATAATTTGAATGAATTCAAACACGGTTCAATCATGTTTCTCAACAAGGCTGAAGCACCTGATTTGTGATTTTAATTTTTCTTGTGTATTCAGTTATAATTGTTATAAATTTATGGTAGGAAGCTGCTATGTGTAGTGAGGCAACTATCGCATGTTGTAGAATAGCTGGAATTTATGTAAATAGGGAGTAATTAAGTTTTAATTAGTTTTGTGACAGTTTTTGATAATTGACTCAGCTAGGTATCAATTTTGATCATAAGTGTATTATATCGTTTTATTCGTCTTTTTACCAGATATCTTTGCACGTAATTAGATTTAAGTAATTCGTTAATTATAATCATATGTTCGATTTGTGTGATGTCAAACAATTAAGTTCGAATAAGTTCATATTTTTTATGTTTTTGAGCAAACGTATAAAAGGACCTACGGAAGAAAACAAGTTCAGTTAGCTCAAAAATACACGTGAATCCACGTCATGTTAACTGCAAGAATCTGCATTAAAACATACACATACTGGATAGAAAATAATATATTAATTCTTTAAATTACATAAAGATTACAGTATTTCAAACTAAAATAGCTATTTAAGTATTAAAAAATTATAAAGGGATAAAATATAAAAAAAAACAGATTCGTCAAATTTATTCATATACTTAATTCTATAATATTAAACATAAAATACAATTTTCTTCATATTTACAATTCAAATGGTCTCCAGTATTCTGCTTATGCATCAGTTGTATTATGTGCATTCAATTTGTTGACCTACGATAAAATACAGTACATCTAAAATGAAAATATACAATATAGTAGTGTCACAATGTGTGTGCACACAAATACAATGTGTGTGCATTGAACAACATTGAAATTTAAATACCAATCTGTTTAATTTTTCATTCGAACGAATTTCAAAGAATGTTCCCTTTCTCGATTTGTTTATAAGTTAATTTATACTTTTTAACACTGTAATAAAATCAAAATTTATATAATAATAATTCATTAAATCAAGCTTAGATAAATACTTCATATAAATATATGGAGAACCTGTGCGTGAGTTATATAAATATACGGAGAACCTGAGCGTGAGTTATATTATATATAGAATCTTAGCCCTAATGTTTGTGCATGTTCTTAAAATAGGAAAAAATTTATAAATTCAATTTGTAGAAAAGTAAATATAACGATATCATACTAGAATGTCTGTTATATTTATGTTATGATTTGGAGGAAAGGAACATCCTTTGCAATGAAACACAACAATAAAATTATTTGTCATAACTTAAAAATACACCCTAAAAGTTAACATCATCAGAGTTGTAATTTAAAAAATGATCACATTTTAATGCATCGAGACCAATTTAAATCATAAATAAAAACAGTTAATATCGAAAAGCATCAGCTAGTGCAGTATTAGTACGAAAGTCTGAATTGTCGCAGACACTTTTATCCAAATCTTGTAGCGATGTGCATATTTGAACACCAGGTGTGGAGATATATCTAGATCGGGACCTTCGAGTGCTACGTCGAACTGGTGTAATTAGGTATTTTCGTTCTGGAGTTTCATGTACATCCTTTTGTTTTCTTTATTAAAAAAGAAAAATAAAGTTTTATTAGAGAATTTCGAAAAGATTTTAAGACTACGGTTAGTTATACACTAGGGTTAGTTTCATTTCACATATGACTTCGATCACTCAAAATTAAAATTAAAAAAATTTACTTAAATGGTACTGTTTTTTCTGAACCTAAATAAATCAGTTTTCATATTTGTAAAACAAAAAAAATGATATTAAAATAATAACGGTTCCAATGCTCATGAGTTCTGTAATGCATGCTGTTGAGTTTTCATCAATTGATTTTGTTGAAATAAAGCCAGACTGCACCAAAAGTATTATTGGAAAATTAAAGATAGATAAAGATTTTTCTCGCTGATATACAAAGCCTGAGTACACTTAGCTGTGCTGATGAATGGGCACGTTAAGCAGTCGGTCCCGACAATCACACAATTTCGCAAAAATATCTAGAAAATCCTAATGCATCATTTGCTTCCATAGCAAAACTGGCAAATTCTAACCATGCCACGGTACGTAATGTTATAAAACGATTTACTGAGAACTGCACAATCAATGACAAGCACAGAAGTGGTCGGCCAAAGGGACCTTCAAAAAAATTTAAGAAATTAGAAAACAAAATTGTGTCTATGTTTAAGAAAAAAAAAGGAGTTTGTCGGTCCGTGATGTTACCAAAAAGGTAGGAACAACTAAAAGTATGGTTCAAAGTGAAAAAACGCAATAAGGTTTGAAAACATATAAGAAAGTAAAGGCTCCAAAGCAGTGGCTAAAAGTCAATTCAATGAGGCCGTAAGGCACTCCAGAAAGCTGTATCAACATCTTTGCAGTTTGAACAAAACTTGCATTCTGCTGGACAATGAGACTTATGTTAAGAAGGAATTCAACGCGCTGCCAGGTGTTCAATTTTATACCACCAAACAGAGTGGCCAGCAAGAGTGGTACTTTGAAATTCAAGGTTTTTTCCCGGTTTTCCAGGTCGTAAAATATTATTTTTCCCGGTTTTTCCTTCAATAATTTATGCATAGGTACTCATATTGACGATCAAATTATTTGTTTGGAATTAATAAGTATTAGTTTCATAAGACACGTTTTTAGCGCACGTGTTCAAGTTTAGAGAACAACCCGCTTATCGTCCAGTTTTCTAAAAGACAAGTGCGCTAAAACTACTATTTTCACTATTTGTCCTTGTCCTTTAGAAAACTCCCCGCAACGAGGGTTTCTGGACTTGTGAACACGTGCGCTAACAACGTGTCTTATAAAACGAATACTTTATACTAATTTTTCTACTTGCGTGTCCAAATAAAGGCATTTGGACACGCTTTTTTCGTATCCAAAAGAGACTTATTTAAATACTGCAAACAGTAATATTTTATATTTTAAAGGTATCACCGTTGAACAGCTGTTCTTAAAACGTCAAACTTATTTACAATATTTTGAAAAACAAACGCACAACCAGAATTTTCACTATCTGCCTACTTAACAAGGTATCCCTAACAAATTTTATTTAAAACTAAGTTATTTTTCTTAAATGATTACAAAATAACGGAAATAGAAAAAAAATAGTATAAAGTATTTGTTTAATAAGACGTTTTAGCGCATTTGTCCTTTAGAAAACTCCCCGCTACACGGGTCATTTTCTAAACTTGAACGCGTGCGCTAAAAACGTGTTCTTATGGAACTAATACTTAAATATACTATTTTCTATTTGCGTTAATTTATAATCGTTTAAAAAAAATAACTTAGCTTTAAACACAATTTCTTAGGAATACTTTGTTAAATAGTTTGATAGGCAACTTGGAAAATTCTAATGCTGCATTTGTTTTTTAAATTTGCGTAAATTAGTATGACATTTTAAGAACAGATGTTTATCAATATTAACTTTAAATATAAAATGTTACTGTTTCCAGTATTCAACGGAATCTGTTTTGGATTTGCAAATACGTGTCCAAATGGCTTCATTTGGACAAGCAAATAGAAAAAATATTTATATACCAAGGCCACGAAATCTCTTTTTAACGTACCGAGAGAAAAATTGTCACCGAGAGAAAAATTGTCGCCGAGGCCGTTTGCGGTCGAGGCAGGACAATCTCGAGGACGCTAAAAAATTTCGCGAACAAGGTATACACAATATGTTTTGTGTATTCTTGAAATCATACGAACAAGTTTCGCATACGAGATGACGTAATTTTTATGTCATAAGATACAACTTAGCCAATCAAATGTTAGAAGGTAATACAGAATTACGTCATCTCGTATGCGAAACTTGTTCGTATGAGTTCAAGAATACGGGCCCAGCATTAAGTCACTTGCTTTGCATTTTGCATCCTGTCCGCATGTGTCCACTTCGCGTAGATTGCACAAAAAAGTAATAATGCGCTACGTGTTTTTGTTTGTAGCCTATTCCTAGTTTTATTTTTTATTTTTCCCTGAAACGAATTCCCGACTTGGATCACTAATTCAAGGTGTTTTCCCGATTGCGCAAATTCTCGGTTTTCAAGGTTCGCTGGCCACCTTGCCAAAGATAAAGATAGTAGGCGTTTACGAAAATTGTATCGGATATATACCGATGTACCGAAAGGGATCGGATATTGTATTACTGGTGCTCTACCGGCGTTCGGAAATTAACCGGTATATACCCGTTTCAACTACCGGATCCATGATTCGTGGATCGAGGTTTATAGTCGGTAAATAGAAATTTACCGGTAAACATAACCTAAAATTCAAGTTGTTTCATAGGCGTGTGTGGATTTTTATGTACGTTTTCATTCTCCACAGTGAATATGAATAACGTGTCAGGGATATGTTCTGTCTGTGGTATACAAGAAAACTTAAACACTACCGAAAACCATTTTAATAAACAAATCTATGGTTTTGTAGGTTGTGTTGTTATGAAAACGCACCGTAAAGTTCGGAAATGCATATACCGGTTCCATCTACCTTATGTATCAGCTATTTACCGCTGGGAACCCTGTAGATACCATACAATCCAATTTTTGTAAACGCCTATTGTTAGTAAAAAAAATAAAAGTATTTTTTGTGAAAAAATCGCCGAAAAGTTTTTAATTTGGCAAGCAATATGTTCTGGCGGCAAGAGCGCGCGTCTGTTCGTCACCAAAGCTATAATTAACATGGAAATTTGCATCAAGAAGTGTTTGAAAGAGCAGTTGTTCCCATTTGTTAAGCAACACAGATCTGGTGTCTTGTTTTGGCCCGACTTAGCTACGTCTCACTACGCCAGGGCTATTCAAGAGTGCTTGAAAATGTGGCTTTTGTTTCTAAAGTAATGAACCCATCAAATTGTCCTCAACTGCAACCATTTGAAAGATATTGAGCATTAGTGAAAAGCGAACTGAGAAGACATTGTGCACCTGCTATTTTGGACCAAGATTTCAAAAAAAAACTGGATTAAATACAGTAAAAATGTAAACAATGATACTGTGCAAAACCTGATGATGACCATAAAGAAGAAACTTCGGGCCTTCAGCCGGCAAAATGTGAAACGTTAATTTTGTGTTATTAATTACGAATAGTCATCAATGTATTTATAAATAAATAAAAATAATTTAAAATGTAGTTTCCGTTTTTGTCTGAGAGCTGTAAATGTTTGTAAAAAAAATTTGCAGGACAGTCTTTAGTTCTAGAAAGTTTTGAAGTACCCCATGAGATACGGTGGTAGTTAGATTCACAGAAAAAGTGACACAAAAGTCAAATTGCAAAAAACAATTTTCAAAATTTTGTTCCGTGTGGCACGACAAAAGCTTTAGATATTTTGCTTGGAATTAAAATGTGTAAAATTAAAATATATAATAAACAATAGTCATATCCATAATCTATAAAAGGCATATAGGTTAAATTCAAAATTGTCTATAATATTCCAACAGCACAAAAACTTGGTACAAAAGCAAATTATTAGTGTGTCACATTCTGATCATAGCCATATGTTAATATTCTGAGTTTGTCTTGGTTTTACAATAAGTAGAGCAGTGAAATTTATTGTGTGGAAGTTTATAAGTGGGTTTAGTAGTAAACAGCAAAAACTAAAAATGTGATAAGAAAGATTTTTTAATAATAGAAAAAATGCAAAAATTTATTTTTTAAAAAAGTAATTACTGAAAACTTCCGACATATACATCTTTTCTTTGCCCTTACCATTTAATATAATATTTGAGTTGTTTGCCCTTTCCCAACTACAGCATAAACCAGAAAACTCTGGAAAACCAAAAAACTTGATTTTTATGGCATTATTTTGAAACTCACTTTTCTTGGCTACTACTATTCCGATTTCCTTTTTTTTTATATAAAAGGTGTATTTATGAACAAAATTTTCCATACTTTTTTCTATCAATTTTTTCAAGCTTTCTTGGAAAATGCAAATAATTCAAACCAAGCAGTGCGTAGAACACTGCACATATTGTTAAACCTATAATACCAACGCCAGTGGGACATTGCTGGAAGTGAGAATAAAAACAAAAAATGTTTGCTGGAGATTCCTGGTTATGCTGCAAAATAAATGCTCCTGGATATAGGGCAAATCTAAAACTAAATGGTAAAAGATAATAGTTATTTGCTTAATTAGTACAAAAATGCATGCTTTTGGGACAAATAAGAAAGTTGCCAGACGACACGTTAGTGGAGTCTGTAAATCTAATAAATCCCCATAATGCATTCTTTGTATCTGCTTTTAACCAGCAAATATCGTGAAAGGATTGTTTAGAACAAACTACATGATGTTGAACTACCTTTTCCTTTACTGCAATTTTAATACAGGTAAAAAGGGGCAATTTGAATATTACTATCATTACAAAATAATACTCACAAATGTGTAATCTTTACTCCCGTTTCATCGAAAATTTGAAGAACTTACAAAGAATGATAAATGCATATCCCCGAATGTTTACGTATAAAAAGAGGTTAGGATTGGTTCTTTGTTTTTGTGACGTCGTTCCATGCCGCAACTAATAGTGTTTTCAATTTATATGCACTGACTAAAACTGCAGTCGTGCAAGTTTTTTAGCACAAGGTCGATTTGAAGTTATGTTCGTTTTTTAGAAGTTTCTGGCATCGTTTCATGCGTATTAAAAAAATGAATTAAGATCTAAATACATATAACGTAATAGAGTAACCATAGGCGCTAGCAAGAGGGACACTAGTCTCCCTGGAAGTTGAACAATTTGAATTTTATTATAATAAATATTTTGTATAAATTTTGAATTTTATTGAAATATTTTGTATAACATTCCGTTCATTCCAGGCTTGTCCCCCTAGACAGATTTCTGCGGGCACCTATGAAAGCAATACAATGTGTCAAATATTTATTGTAGAGTAGTAGCAAAATGTGAAAAGCCTGTTGATGTCATAAAAGATGCGTATTGTGTCAACACCAGGTAATGTTGATTGTGTTCGCGCCATAGATCTAGAGGTGGGGAGAACGCGCTGCGACGAGTGCGCACTCAGTTTTTCGCCGACGGAAAGAGCGCCATTTTGACCCACGATTGTCACTTTGAGTTGTTGTTGTTAGTAATTTGTGAGGTTATTAGAATTGATTTGTGATTATCTGGTGTTTTTGTTTTATTTATGAACTTTGTGTAATAAGAACATGTTTTTACAACTTCATTATACTACAATGTCGTTTGCTGCAAAAACTGTACGAATTAAGATTTCGACTCGAAGGAATTTCCTTTCATTGGTAATTATATCATTAATATCAAATTTCGTCTTGATTATGTTAAGGAGGATACAGCGAAATGTAAAAATGTAGGGAATGACGTGAAATTTAAACCTCGAGTTCTTTGACACTTATTCTATTCGGTAACTTTTTTTTATAATTTTCTTGTGTACCATTACCGAGAAAAATGGAAAATAAAATCCAGAATTTAACATGGGCTCTTATGGAGACCATCTAACCTTTAGCAGTTTTAACGAAAAATTAGGATGAAGAAATGTAGGGAATCTGATAGAAAACTAAAATGACATACTCTCATATTCGAAGAACAATGCTGCCCAATATTTTTGAAATCTTGTGTCTAGTTAATGCACAATAATAATTTAAAGTAAACAAAACAAGAATTTTTCACGACATATGTGGAAAGACAGCAGAGATGTGACAACACCTCATAGCGCGCGAATTCAAATAACTGAACAGAAAGATGACATATAATGACTGTTATAATAATCTATATTTTATTGTATTAACTAATAATCATATATTTTATTAAGCAAATTATGTTGAGCAATTCAGTCTTCTGCGTTAATAATATCAGAATACAAATGTTAATTCGACGGAAATATTGCAAAATGTAAAATTACCTTTTGCAATGTGATGAATACAATTTATTGTCACAATCAGAATATCCACGAAATCAGTAATACAAACACAAATAATTTTATATGTATTAAACCTCAACAACTTTTTATATATTTCTTGTATCTGCTTAGCAGATTGTAATCTTTAGACTATACAAAAGTTAAAAAATAGAATATTCCCATCTGTAATTGCATACAAAATTACAAAACATTCAACATGTTTCCACTTATATTTTGGGATTGACATTTGGAGGTTAGGATGTCAACTCAATCGAAAGCTGAAACCTAACACTGCTACCAACAAAATCGATTGATTTCTTTGAGGTGTTGCCACAATTCTTAACCTATTTACATTTATATTTACACTTTCAACAATTAAACAAATGCACTCCAATCGACTTAAATTATTTTAATATATACAAATAATTAATAAATGCATTCTAGGCATTCATAATAAAATGATTTTGTTCAGTTTTAAGAATGTTAATTTATTTTTTTATCGATTGGTATTTCTTGTTAGAGTCTATGTAAAAGCATAGGAGATATCCCCTTGCCCTTCACCCCGCAAAGATCCGCTGTAACCTCCTTAAGTTGTTAATTGTGTTAAATTCTAGGTTTCTTGTAACTATAAATAGCTCTACTTCCAGCAGTTGTTTGAAATCAGATGGCATTTAATCAAGCAACTAAAGAAACTAACTTGTTCTAGAAAAAGGCAGTAATTTTGTATTAATCATCCAATATTTAGTAATTGTTTTGTATCTGTTTATTACTGTTAGTCTTTTTCTATGGGTATCTGGAACTGCAAGCAATAGCAAAACTAAGCTCAGAAAGATTGAATTTGTCAGAAAGACACACGATTACAGGTAGGTATAAGAAGCAACTGTACAACTATTCTTATTGTAATAAAATTTTATTGCAGCGTTTCACCCAGAAAACTGAAGGTTTGCACTATTGAAACAAAAAACCATCAAGAGGGTTTCAGAAAGAAATTGTATACTGCAAAAGAATAACAGAATTAAAACAATAAGTCAATAATTTAAAATATGTGGTGGATTATTTGGAAAGTGGGAATTATCTCTGAAAATGAGTTTTAAACGTCTTTAAGATGTACCAAGTCTTTTAATGAGTAAGCATTTAAATAATGAACCGGATTGTAAGAACATACAATCTAAATTATAATACTGTAGATTCATTTTGCTATGTTATTAATAAGTCATAATATTGCATACACATCATTTTGAAATTTTGTGAGCATAGTCGTCCAACGTTTGAAAATTTTTCAAACTCTTATTATTTTATATATATGAATACTCACATTAATAAAACACTATGTGTTTTAAATTTTTATATTTATATTTTTGTGTTATTAATAAGTTTCAAAAAACAATTAAAAGAATACACATAGGTATGACATTTGTGCTTTTCTTGTTTGTCACATATTTAGTATATCTCCCAGTTCAAGTATACTAAGATTCGTACATGTACTGTTTATTTATTTATCTCTTGTAAATATGTATTTAAATTTTAAAGTGAAAATTCAGAATTGTGTTTTTATCTTCATTAGGAATAATATACTAATTCTGTTTTTGTTACCACTAAAAGGTTATTTAGTTATAATGATTTTTGTAATTACTTAATTTCAAATTTCTCTTTTTTATTTTAAGTTAAATTTTGTTTGTTCACTTCAGGTCCTAGATTACTTCAAACTGGTACGTTTCTTTGCATGCTCTTTCGTTTCATTACGGTTGTATAATTGTGGGTGCTGTTTTGGGTTTTTCCTGTCTGCACCCCTACAGTCTAAATAAATAAATAAAAGTTCCAACGAATTTCTCTGTTTTATTTAATTATAAATTATGGAAATACAATTCATATTTTTTGTTTTATTTATATGAACCTATTTTCCTCAAAAAAATTAGCCAGACTGCTCCTGAAAATTAAGAATAAGTTGCAAGACAACTTTGAAGCAGCAATAATTTCCAGCAGTAATTCTTCCAAAATTTCTTTATTCTATATTTTTTGTGGACATCTAATCACTTATGTTTTAAATTAATAATCAACTTTGAATAGAAGTTCCAGAATAGATATTTATTTTCTCCACCAAAATTGGGAATCATTTGGCACTAGTATGAATATCTTATTAGAAGCTTCATATAAGTACACATGTAGGATATTTTTACTTAAAAATTCTTCTAGTAGTGTAGATTAAATCATATTCAAATTATCAATATCTTTGATACCTTGATTGATAATGATATTTAATTCGAATTTACCGCTCACTTCCTGGGTCAAAATGATGGACTTCAATTTTAGCGAGCTTGCACATATTTACACTTGTTCTCCCTACTCTATATCTCTGGTTCGTGCTTACACCGCAATAGTGGCATAACAAATGTTTTTAATTACTACTATACGACAGACGAAGGTTAATGTAAGAGAATGCTCTAGAATAACTTGACAAGTAAAACATCCTCCTATTAAGGTCCAAGTGTACCCAAAAAAAAAATTGAACGGTACATTCAAAAATTCTAAACAAAATCACAGTGGATTTACTTATAATGTAAATAACTATACCAAATTTAAAAAGAAATCATTACAAAGGGGAGGTTTAGACATTAAAATTTTAACAAAAGAAGGGCACACGCCTAATCAAATCATACAACGTACGGCGTTTATGGTGATTTATCTCCTTCATATTCCACTGTAAAAAAAAGTGGTCAGAATGTTTCCGTTTGGGACAAGAATCTCTTGAAGGTGATGAACGTGTCGGCCAATTGAAGCGGTAACGCCTCATTGAAGAAATGGTATTAGAAGATAGCCGTTTGAAAGTTAAGGAGTTAGCAGTGATGTCCGACATTTCGGAAACAAGTGTTTGGCGAATTCTTCATGACCATTTGGGTATGAATAAAATTAGTGCAAGATGGGTACCGCGTCTTCTTTCTGCTGTTCAACGTCGCGTCGAATGTGCGCGCTCGTTTTTAAACTTGTGGAGGCGACCCAAAGCCGTTTGGTCGTTCATTTTGGAGTTCATTCTCACTGGAGATGAAACAATGGTTCTGTATTATGATCCTCTGTCCGAAAGGGAATCGATGGAATGATGGCGATCTGATGATCCTCGTCCCAAAAAGGCAAAAGTCGTTCAATCGACAAAGTTATGGCAACAATATTCTGGGATTGTGACGGCATTTTACCGATTGATTTCAAAGAACTCAATACAACTGTTAACAGTACATATTATGCGTCTTTACTGCATAAATTAAGAAACAATATTTGTGAAAAACGTCAAGGAAAATTGACAAGAAGTGTTTATATTATTACACGACAATGCACCCGTTCATACTGCCGCAATTCCACAAGCTGCCATTCGCGAATGCGGCTTTGAAGCATTGGATCATCCACCGTACAGTCCGGATATGGCTCCTAGTGACTATTCTTTATTTTTCAATTTAAAGAAAGACCTTAAGGGACATCGTTTTAAGGACGAGAACGAGTTGCAAGCAGCTGTAATTGAACATTTTAAAGGAAAAACTTCAGATTATCACATGCGACAATCTGCATACTCTTTGTACGCTTTGCATATACATTCTTGATGCATTTAACGTCTAAGTTATGTAATATAAAATATTCTAATTTAAGTTTTTTATATTCTACATATTTTACACAATATCTTATCTACATACTAAGCAAAATATATTTTCACAAAATTACTCATCCTTGATACCAAAGCTTACATTCCAATATAATGCTTGCCTTGGAAATGCTACATAATGTGCTACATAAACTGCTGAGTGTAGGTTGTGACTGGTTTTTTATTTTTTATATTACAAAAGATATTTATCACAAATATGGCACAATTGTATTATAACAGTTAATAAATCTCTAGATGCAGGCATTGATAGTCTTAAGAACCTGGATGTAGAATAATATGAGACATTAAAACAGTAACGGCTAGATGTGTAGTAAAGACTACTACTCGTGTTAATGTACAACGGCGGCCAAAAAAAAATGGAAACACCAGTAGTATTTGAAAAGTGCAAAATGTCAAGTAGATAGCTGCAGTGGTTTATAATTACTGTTATTACCATGGAGACGGCATAAACAAGGATAGCTATTTTCTAGCGGGCTATAAACACTCTTTACCGAGCTTTAAAAAGTTTTAAAGCCCTAGAGCTCTAATTTAGCAATTTAAGGTAAACCAAAACTTTTGGTACCAATTGACAAATATATTAAAAAATAATATGGCATCAGCAATCCTGGTGTTTAAATCAATACCGGGTGGGGCAATAGTGTGGGGAAGCCCGATAGCTCCTAAACGGTAACAGCTAGAAAAATCGTTCTAATTAGTGATGGGAACTTGGGTGTCGAGTGTCGTGATACTGTTCGTGGTCGTGACACTTGAAGTGTCGCGACACTTCGTGTCGAGCAGTATCGCTCTTATGTGTAATTCGAAGTTGCTTGATCATTCTTACAAAGAAATTAAAGGCAGATTTGTTGAACTGGCCAACAATCATTGAATAAGACGTACATATAAAACTATTTTGTTGTAGATTTTTTAGTTAAAATTATAAATTCATGAATTATTTGCAAAACATTAATTTAAAAGCCGAAACCTGAAAAGTTGACGCAACGCCTCCGTGGTCCGATGGCAAACCGTGGCTTGCTAAACTGCACGGGCTGGTGGAATGCAGATCGAACCCCGTTACAACCATAACTTTTTTTTAAATTTTATTTGTTATTATTCTTTTATTCGAAAAACGTACAAGAAATAATACATTACAAATAAAAAATAAAGATACCCAATTAATAAGACATTGTCTTATTAATTGGGTATCTTTATTTTTTATTTGTAATGTATTATTGCTTGTACGTTTTTCGAATAAAAGAATAATAACAAATTATTTAAATTGTTTTGCAACTATTAATCTCACCGACTTTTATTCGAGAACGGACTATTTGGCATATTTCAGATTTCCCATACTAATTTTCTATAGCAAATGTTAGAACGAATGCGGTGTATAAATAATTTAATGTCTTTTAATGTACTTAATGCATAAATATATAACCATAACAGAATTTACTCATAAACCTAATTGTTTTTTAATCCCTAGTTTATGATTTACGTATTAGCTATGAATCTTGACTGCTCGTTTCAATTATATTATATGAACTAGCGCATGCATGATGTGTAAATGCGAAGTATCGTTAAAGAGTCGTGAAGGAGTCGACACTTCACACGGCTAATGGTTTCGACTCGCAAGTGTCGTGATACGCGGGTGGTATCGCGAACCCAACACTAGTTCTAATACGGATGTAAACAGTGGATAGAGGCGCATCTAGAGAAATTGGTAAAACGGCGATCTTACAAAAATTATGAAATATCAAATGGAGTCAAAAATATCTTCTAAAAGTCTTTTGATTTTGTTTATACTGTAGCTAAGCAATGTTTATTAATTTTAAATGGTTTAATTTAAAAAATGGAAACACCAATTTTTTGCTATTTAAATGGATACACTGGGTGGGGCAATAGTGTGGGGAAGTCCGACAGCTCCTAAACGGTAGCAGCTAGAAAAATCGTTTTAATACGGATGTAAACAGTGGATAGGGGCGCATCTAGAGAAATTATTTTCAAATATACAGGGTGTTGCAGAAAAGTGTGGCATGCTTAAGGTAATTTTTTTTAAACAGAATGCCCCAAATATTTTTGCATATTTAACACCTCTCTTGGCAGGTTTATTCATATCTAAAATTTTAGCGCCATCTAATGACCGGTTTAGAAGTTATAAATTTTTTTTCAAAAAAATTGAGTTTTACATTATCCCACTTAACAGTTTACCGCTTTCACGGCCGCAACTGTGAAGATGAATTTAAGTAAGAATTTTGTTGCAGGGGCTTATAGGGTGCTCTTTTTTAAAAGAAAATGGACCCACCATGTACAGGGTGTTCAAAATTAATTGTTAAATTTAGAGAACTTCAAAGCTAATATTCACAACTTTTTCAAATGGAACACCCTGTATATTTTGTACCTTTGTGATGCAGAATTAAATAACGAACATTTTTTGTATGTACGTCCCTATAGCTATCTGTAACCACTTTTGATTTATTGAGAAAAAACTGCAGGAAGTACACAATTAAAAACAATTATTTATTTAGTGTATTTAGTGTTGGTTGTTTTTTTTTTAACAAAACATTAAAGCATCTAGTGTTCAATTGTTGTGCATGTATGCAAAACGTACATTTCTCGCAGTTATCAACCATCAGTGTTTAGTTCTAGTCGGTGTTTTAGTGTTTCAAAATGAATTATAGTAATGAAGAACTTGTAGACATGACTTTTGTTTTGGGCAAGTCGGAATGAAATTGTTTGGTTATCCGCAGAATTTACCACCAAGGGTATCCTGAACGGAGGCTCCCTAAAGTTCACAGCTTTCAAAACCTGCTCGATAGATTTGTGAGGACCGGCAATGTACAGTATGAAAAAAGGGGAACGAATTAGCAATGTTGTGAATGAAGAAAATGAGTTATCTGTTGTGCTGGCAACAATTGAGAATCCCCATGTTAGTCAGAGAGAAGTGAGTTCATCTGTAGGAATAAGTAGACGTTCTGTTGGTCGAATCTTAAAGAAAAATAAGTTTCATACATATCACATTCAAATGCACCAGGAATTAACTGATGACGATTTTCTAAAACGTTTACAGTTTTGTAACTGAGCCATAGGTAAAATGCAAGACGATGCTACATTCTTCAACAATGTTTTGTTCACTGATGAGGCAACGTTTCATAAAAATAGATTTGTTAACAGGCACAATTTCCATTATTATGCTACAGAAAATCCCCACTTTTTCAGACAACTTGATAACCAGCACAGATGGTCCATAAACGTTTGGGGGGGAATTATTGGAGAACATGTAATAGGGCCATATTTTCTTGATGCTACATTAACTGGAGCTATTTATCTTCATTTTTTGGAGAACTATCTGCCACAATTATTGGTGAACCTTCCTCAAAGGATCCGAAATGGGATGGGAGAAAGACCTCCACTGCATTATTTACATGCAGTAATAGACCACCTAAATAATATCTCCCACATCAATGGATTGGAAGGAATGGACCCACTAAATGGCCTGCGAGATCTCCTGATCTTACAAAAATGGATTTCTTTTTATGGGGATATGTGAAAGAAATTGTTTAAACAGAGACACCAACCACAATCCAAAATATGAAGGATAGAATAATACATGCTTTTAGAAGTATCACGCCGGCAATGTTAAGAAAGGTACATAGATCGTTCCAAAGGTGCATCGAAATGTGTGTCCATGCAAATGGGCAACATATGGAGCATTTGTTATAGTTTTTTCTTTTGTTTTATTTGAAAAACCTTGATTTTTTTAAATAAATAATTTTTTAATTGTGTACTTCTTGCAGTTTTTTCTCAATAAATCAAAAGTGGTTACAGATAGCTATAGGAACGTACATACAAAAAATGTCCGTTATTTAATTCTGCATCACAAAGGTACAAAATATACAGGGTGTTCCATTTGAAAAAGTTGTAAATTTTAGCTTTGAAGTTCTCTAAATTTAAAAATTAATTTTGAACACCCTGTACATGGTGGGTCCATTTTCTTTTAAAAAAGAGCACGCTGCAAGCCCCTGCAACAAAATCCCTACTTAAATTCGTCTTCACAGTTGCGGCCGTGAAAGCGGTAAACTGTTAAGTGGGATAATGTAAAACTCAATTTTTTTGAAAAAAAATTTATAACTTCTAAACCGGTCATTAGATATTTTTGACTCCATTTGATATTTCATAATTTTTGTAAGTTCGCCGTTTTACCAATTTCTCTAGATGCGCCTCTATCCACTGTTTACATCCGTATTAGAACGATTTTTCTAGCTGTTACCGTTTAGCAGCTATTGGACTTCCCAACACTATTGCCCCACCCGGTATATCCATTTAAATAGCAAAAAATTGGTGTTTCCATTTTTTAAATTAATCTATTTAAAATTAATAAACATTGCTTAGCTACAGTATAAACAAAATCAAAAGACTTTTACAATATATTTTTGACTCCATTTGATATTTCATAATTTTTGTAAGATCACAGTTTTACCAACAAAATCGTTCCATTTTATAACTAAAAGATTTTCAATAGAGTTCAACATCTAGTAAGCGGTTAGTATAGTGACATATCCACTACCTCCTTGACATCACAGACTCTACATCCAGACTCATAATACTATCAAAGATTCCACCTTACCTTGATAGTAACCTTAAAGGTCTACAATTTTCTGTATATTGTTATATACAGACTTTTTACATAATAACTTAATAACTAGAAGAAAAAGAAAGAGTCTGAAGTACACTATAGGTAGATACAGTCGAGACAACTCATCTACTTGTACGTGTTTGTTTATAATTGTTAGTAGACATTGTTTCTCATAAGACGCTGATAGATGGCTTATTGTCAAATTTCAACAAACTTTTTGTAGTTTATATATTTTTGTATATAACACTTTAAAGAATGGGAACAACCAAGAAACTAGAGCTAACTTAATATAGTAATATTGAACTTAAAAATCACCCATCTTAACAATGTCTTATTAAAAATTATAAACATAGATTTAATTGTTAATCATTGTGCTAATTAATTATCCTAAACATTCATAGTGCTTGTTTATGTAGATCTGCTTTCATTAATTTGCGTGTTGATGTAGTCTCACTTAACGATCCGATATTTTGAATCAATTAAATGATTAAATAATATTAAAATCACGTTATCCACAAATTTACACTGTGGAGCCATCTATTGTCAATAATAAAAGTAATGAAATTAAAAAGTAAATCACTTTTATGTCCCTATTGTATCTACCTATACTGCGATTGAAGCTGCTAGATAAGTTGATAAAGGCAAAAGCATTACTAGAAGCCAGGAAAATCTTCTTGGTTACTTACAATTAGTAGATTTTCCTTATAAAAAGGTGATTAATATTTGTTACAGGTAAGAAAATATAATTAAACAATCACAAACATGTAAACTTGAATAATTACTTTTTTAATGCTCTTTCTTGCACAGCAAACTGAATTATAGATGATTTAAATACAGTACGGGCATCTGACATAATCTTGGCACGTTCATTTTTGGAACCTGGATTCCTTTCTGATCCAGCAGTATTAATATTCAATAAACTAAACTTGTGCAGCAACTGTTCTAGAGATTCGTCAACTGCTTTTACCTGTAATAAAGAAAAATTAGTACAGAGCAAAAAAAAAGACTTATGATGGAGGATTCGCCATGTTTTATTTCAGACCCAGAAGCAGGGAAAATTATGCACACATTTTCTGGGATGCCAAGGATATCCTGATTGTTGATTATTTATAATTAAGAACTAATAAGGTGTGTCTCTAAAAATATGGAAATTACTTTGAGAAAGTCTACACAAATAACAAAGCAAGATTCCCAAAAAACTTTTGTATCTTTTTAATTCATTAAGTAGTTATCTATTAACAAATTAGTGCTGGTCACTAAAAATGGCAAATTCCACTGTTGATGACT
Organism: Agrypnus murinus; assembly: GCA_929113105.1. NCBI lineage: Eukaryota > Metazoa > Arthropoda > Insecta > Coleoptera > Elateridae > Agrypnus > Agrypnus murinus. The sequence goes on along the minus strand of OV816031.1, from coordinate 68,990,609 downwards.
CCCATCAGATTTTGCATAACTTGAGTGCAACTTTTTTCTGATCAGTGCGGTACAATTATCTTTGCACCAATGTAATTTGATTTGAACCCAATATCTTTTGAATGGACACAACTCTGGAGTGTTTAAAGTGATGCCCCAAAAAGACTTGGTGGGACTGTGTAAAAGTCACAGGGCCGACTCAAGGTAAGATTTCCACCCAGGTGGTAGGGAAATTTGGCGCCCTCTTAAAACCAAAAATCACCACGATGGAGAATAGATTAGAAAAACACATTACATACATTATTACCAAAAACAACAATTTTTACAATTTCGCCCTTGTGATTTCGGTGGCCTAGTCTTCATTTGTTTGTTAGACTGTTAAAATATAGGTATTTCTGGCAATGACGTGAGCGCAGTGGAAATTCCCAAACAAAACAGTGACTCTTTGCACGACCACACGGTAATTAATTTCGAGCACCGTAACAGTACTTAATACTATGTCATAATCTTTGTAATGGGAAAATTATTTTTTTCATGTTTGAACTTTCAATTTTTTCAGACGCGGCAGCGGCAGTGGCCCTGTCCCTGGGCACTGGCCCGGGTCTTAAGCCGCCCCTGTAAAAGTGGACTTATATAGTTACCAGATAACAGATTGGGAAACAGCAACAAGGAATGAGTGAAGTGGAAGAAAATAGTACAAAACTTGAGCCAAAGGCCTTCTGGCCTGTAGTGGTGGAATATATATACAGTCTAATTTAAAGCGCTTTGTTGCAACTTTATTTTCAGTCAGAAATGATATAAACTGTATATATTATTAAATGGCATAAAATTCTCTATGTTCTGGTTCAGAACATTTTGTATTTAGTAAATCGGCGTGAGCGTGATGGCATCATCGAACTTTTTTTAAATTACATGATAGGTACAAACATTTTTTTTAAAGGCTTAAATGCTAAACAAATAAAAACGGAGTTAGATGAAGTTCATGGTGAGTCTTTGCCTTCGTATGCAACAGTTGCAAACTGGGTTGCTGATATTAAACGTGGTAGAACAAGCATAGAGGATGAAAACAGGATGAAACAGTTGAAAAAGTCCATGAAATCGTGATGAAGGATCCCCGAATAAAGTTGAGAGAGATAGTAGAGAAAGTAAGCATTTCATACGACCGTGTACATTGCATCTTATATCAACATTTGGACATGAGAAAGCTTTGTGCTAGATGGATGCTGCGTCTGTTGACAATCGACCAAAAGTAAGTTCGAATGACCATTTCACAGCAATGTCTAGACATGTTCAAACATAATGAAAAAGATTTTTTACAGTTGACGAAACGTGCATTCACCACTACAGTGGTGAAGGTTGAAGGTTTGGATAGTTCTTATTTTTGTGAAGGGTTAAAAGGTCTCGACAAAAGGCTTGGACTAAATGTGTAGAGCTGAAAGGAGACTAGTGATACTATAAATCATGATACAAATTATTTTGCAGCACATGAATTTTAGTAAAAATGTGGCAGTTAATTAAAAACTACCTGACTTATCGAAACCAGAAGGTGAAGCTACATAATAATGTATTTGAACTTATATATCATATGTGGTATTCCACAGGGTTTTGTTCTTGGACCACTGCTGTATTCTTTGTATACCACAGTACTAATCAATTCGAGATTGCTCTGTTTATCTATATGGTGAAGATACGCAGCTCTATTATTCTTTTAATCCTTCTGATTAGGTACAAGCTGTTAAACCGTCAATGATGTACTACATTTGATTTATCTGGATTCGCTATAACTTTCCCTAAAAAGCAATCTAAACAAGTCTGCTGTTCTTTTATTTGGTAATAAAAGATGCTCTGAAGACTTGACCAGTAAGATTTCTATCAAAATAAACAATGTAGAAACTTCAATTTTAAATAAAGCTGAAAGTTTAGGGTTAATGTTAGACGATAGCTGCAGGTTTAAAGACCAAATTTCTAATTACGTGGGGAGAGCTTACACCAAAATTTTATGCTCATCGACATTCTCTATCACAGGATACCAAGAGGAGGTTATGCAAAGTGCATGTTCTTTCTTTATTCAATTATTGGGTACCTGATTACCATCCAGTTATTAATAATGTAACTTCTGAAAGGGGTATGAATAATCGAAGAAAATTACAAATGCTGTGTCTTTTTCATAGTATTGTTGTTAATCAAAGTCTACCTTACCTTTGCAAGTTAATTACTTATAGATCAGATGTGCATAATATCACTACAATTTCAGAGAAGTCTTTCATATCAAATTTATCACGAGTACAATAAATTGTCAGATAATTTGAAGGATTATACTATTAGAAAGTTCACGAATAACGAAAGGCAGTAGTTGTGCATCTAATTTTTTACTAATAATGTTTTACTCTCAATTAGCTTTTATAAATAGAAAAGTAGTTATGGTAACTATATCATCACCGATCTTTTTGAGGGCTACAATTCGTTTGCCTATATTTTGGCTTCATCTGTTACCATTTCCGCAGCGTAATGCGTTTTGTCTCTGTTAGAGCCAATTTTCTTAAGTATGTATTTCATACTTTGCTTATTACTGGACTCTCAGAAAATCCTCTCAACAATCTGTATATATAGAAACCTTTGCTAAGAAATAAGCTATCAAATGGTGAAAATGGCATCAAAATCTATTGAGTGATTCTCGAGATTCACTGGTTTTGACAAAAGCTGGGCTTACAAAGACTACAAAGTTAATGGGGGCACGCACTGATTGCCAGCGGCTGGTGCGTTTTCAGCTGCGGTGCCTCCACATGGCGTTGATTTACTAACGAATATTATGCTACATAAAGTACATAATATATTAATAATAAACTACATAGGTATATAATTAAAATAACTATATTATGCATTCTCTTTGAACACGCCTACCATTCGTTTAAAGTTATTTTGAAAAAAGGGAAACTTTTATAGCATTTATTTAAGCAAAAAAAGTGTAGGACTTATTAGAAATTACGAAGAAAGGCATTGTTAATTATGAATTAAACGTGATTATATTAAATTATAGTTATATGTTATAATCCGATTGACATTATTATTAAGGAAAATAAAAACTCCACTGCAGTAGCACATCCTGAGCTACGGGATCCCAAAAAAATAACTTTTATAAGTAGATCTGTTTTCTTACTTCGTGGATAGCTGACATGATCAGAAGGGGACCGTTGATTATTCAACGGGTATTATGCTAGTAATATATAATATGTAGTATAAAATTAAAATAAAATAATATAAAATAAAATACAACGTATGCATTTTTTTAATGACCAATTCAGTCAGACCGACAAAACTACCCGATTACGAGCTGACTGACAATAATATTTTAAAATATGCATAGTTTCAGCTTTCATTTAGTATTAGATTTAGCATGAAACTCGATGACGTAAACGCCTACTTGCAAACAACCCTCTTTTTTAGTCAGACTGCGCAATCATCCAAGATGTTATATGCCGACTAATTTATTAATATTTTACAAATCGAAACCTACAAAATAAACAAAAATCATGTCGTAACTCAATCACGTTAAATAGTCTAAGAGTTAGCGAACATGACCACTTCACAACTCCGTAATGGATAAAATCCCTTTTATTATCTACCGGGTGATTTTTTAAATTTCTGATCTAGAAAGCCATGACATAATTTTAAAACAAAAGATGCGGAAAACGTAGGGCGTAGTTTGAATCGTTCGATTTGTCACAACTGTCAGATTTCAAAAATGTTGACATAAACATAACCTACTCCAGTGTTGTTCTCGCTTTTGCCGTCTTTTGTGCTTCACTGTTTCCTCGTGTTTTGAATTCCGTTTCGCCAGTTATTATCTCGGTTATTATCAAAAATCAGTCTTTTTCAAGACTAACCTTTCGTTTGTGATTGAACGCTTAGTTTTCAACGTTATTTTGGAGTGTTTTTCATTACAACAAAATGGTGTTCACACAGGAACAAAAAACATTTATGACCTAAACTTCTCAAGTCAATAATCACATCGAAATTGCACTTAAACTCGCAATAAAATGCACACTTTGGTAAAAGCATGTTTCGCAAATGATCACTGTTTAAATATTTATCAATTTGTTTAATAAATGTAAAAGTAAGTAGTCAATTTGTCACATAAATGACATTTGGAATAGCAGTGTGATCAACGCTACGCCCTACGTTTCGGTGACCTTCGATACGGCGTAAAAATCACGACTTACTAGATCAGAAATTTAAAAAATCACCCAGTATATTCATAGTATATGAATAGGAAAACCGTTGTCTGGCAGGGCAACACCTCTGATTTATGAAGGAAGAGATCAAATAGTGTGGTTAAAAAATGTCACATTTGAAACACATATGTAATGGTTTTCTAATTTTTATATGAATCAAAATACTGAAAAAATATGATTGCAAACTTGCCAGACAAATTATCCTCTGATTAATTAGTACCAGATCAGTACTAACAAATACTTTAATATTATTAATACCGGAAACTTATTTCGAAAAATGGGAGACAAAATTTAATAGCGCGCCTTGCGGTGTGGAGTGCAAATTAACCTGACATTTCTCAAATATTGGGAAAGTAATTAAAAAATCGTCATTGTAATGAAAGATTGAATAGTTCAGATAAATTGTAAAATTTTATATATTTTAACATAACAGTAATAAACCATCGTTTAACATAAATAGTGACATTTTTTAATTAGATGCAGGATTCTCACCGAAAAACCATTTGTTAGTTGCACATCCATCTGCGAAGATGGCGCCATAAAAATGTCGCCTATTTACATATGGTAAAGTATATGGAGTTTCCGGTATTAATAATATTAAAGTATTTGGTACTAATTAATTAATTACATATTAAAAGATTTCAAGTATAAGAGCATTGTGCACACATAGGCAACCAGTTATACATAAAATGGCGTAAGTTTATTAACTTTTCAGTGATGCATCAGTGGAATCTTGATCTGTCATTTTGCAATCACATTATACAAGTATAGTATACTTAGTAAAAAAGACAGACATTACACTTATACATAAAATCTTTAAATAATTAATTAATTAGTGTTGATCTGGCACTAATCAGAGGAATATTTGTCTGGCAAGTTTGCTATCGTTCTTTTTCAGTATTTGATTGATATAAAAATTTAAAAAACCATTACATGTGTTTCAAATGTGACATTTCTTAACTACACTATTTGATCTCTTCCTCCATAAATCAGAGAGGTTGCCCTGCCAGACAAGGGTTTTCCTACTCATGTACTATGAATGCAGATAATAAAAAGGCTTTTATCCATTTTGGAGTTGTGAAGCGGTCGTGTTCGCTAGCTCTCCAACTAAAAGTATAGCTCCAATAAGCACCTGCACGCACAACCTACCAAGATCCGACGCGGCCGACCATTGTTTCCCTAACAATACTATAGATGACCTATTCCTACATAATTAAATTATCTCAAAACGCGATGAAAAAATACAACTCTACAAGTATCATGAAGCATGAATGTAAGCGAGTACCGTAGTACAAACTTATAAAAAATGAAAGTATGATGCAAGAGAATGTAACCATAAGAAAAATATCAGAGATCAATTAAAAATTTTGTTAAATTTACCAGATTTTCTACTAGATTAGGTCACTAAAACAGAGTATCAATCTATCAGATTTAGTAGAAAACTTACTAAGTTGGCAATACCGAGCAGGCCTGGTTGGGTGAGTTTAAAAAAAATTAGGCTTGTGCAAAACTTTAGTTTGAATAAAAAGAAAAAAAGAAACCCTATTTTGATTTGAAACTATATTGGAAAATAAAATGCTCTTCTGGGTCAGTGATAAAATATGACAATTCTTCCTAAAATTAATAGAATGTATTAATACTTCAGCTCCTTGAACGATAGCACTGCGCAGGCAGTCAACAGCAGTTATAATATCTCCTCTTGCTTGTTCTACAGCAGCTCGACATTCCCAATATTGATATTCTTCTTCCACATCTGAATACTTTTGTCTAATCATTCCCAGCCAGGCTTCACACTGTTCAACTGGATAACCCTATAAAAATAAAATTATTAACTTTCTCTATACTTTTAATAAGAAAAAACAATTACATCACGAATTAATTTGAGCAGATCACTCAAAGCTCCTTGTGCTACAACTCGGTTATGTTCATAATCGTTTGTATCTTCACCAGTATTCGAATCATATGGAATCTTCAAATCTTCATAACTACTCGATATACTTAATTTAGCATCTTCTATATTTTCTTTATTCTCATCATTACAAAAGACACCGAAGCATTTTAAGTGTTTATAATTCTCTATTGGTTTCTTATGTTTCCGCAACCACTCCTGTAATCGTTCTTGCAATTCAGTAATGGCTGGCCTTGGTGTCGATGAATAATGAGGTCTCTTAAACGGAGTGGGTGTTAAAAATGCTAATTTTACACTTCGTCTGTTGTGTGCTCCAGATGATCTAAATTCGAAACTAGTTTCTTCAGTTACTGGTGACATTACAGTAGGTGCAAATAAAACTGATCTTTTAGTTACATCGTTAAGTGATTTTGTAATAGCTTTCTTTTCAACATCCTGCTGTTCAACATTTATTTTAGAAGTCCCTTTTTTACGGTCATAATGTTCAGCTGATAAAGAACGACGCCTATTAATGAATGTGTTTGATTTATTTACTTGATTTACATGGTTTGATTGATTATTTTTAATAGGGTTTTTAGCAAGAGATGGTTGATGTTTAATCTGAGGTCTGCCAGTGGATTTTGTTGCACTTTGTGAAGATGATAACGAAACTTTTACTAAAGATTTTTTAGGGTTGGGTTTAACCATTCTTGAAGAATTATTAAATAGATTAGATGTAGATAGGCTTGATCCATTTTTTCTAGTAGTGTTTGAATAATCAGCGCTAACATGTAATCTGCTATTATTTAAAGTACGATTTGTACTATTAGGATGCAAAACGGATTCCGGTAGTCTTATATTATTTACACCAAAATCATCAGATTTTGTATCATTTTTATCTTTATTAAAGACCAATAATGGGTTTGCTTTAGCTATGCGGTACATGCTTGTCAGGGTTTGCCTTATAATGGGCGTTTTCTTTGGTTTTGTAAGCTTCATACTTGTATCATTTTTTTTCTTGGTTTCAGCAATGGTAGATGTATCACTTTTTTGCTGTTGTACTCGATTCATATTTGATAAATGTTAAAAAACTGAAAAGTTATTGGCATTATTAAATAAAAATTGTTAAATAAATGTTAGTTTTGATAACAGTGAATATTTCAAACTATTCAAGTTATAATTTTAAGTATTTGTGTCTACTTTAAGAACTGAATATGTTTAAAAAAAATTTTTAAATTACCTCTTCTATAACTGAAATCTTTACACAATACTAATTGGTCCCTTATAGTGTTTAACACTTCCAAGTTTTTGATGTTTAACAACTGCCACAACTATACATTCTTCGCTAACAACTATTATTATAAATCACAAATATTTAAAAGCGTTCAAAATTACTTTTGAAATTACAACCGTCAAACCCGCCAACGGTTATTCGTTGGTAACGATCATTGTACTTTTAAAAACTGATAAACTTCTGTCAAAGATTAGATGTCGACTCTCTACATCGAACGGTATAATACATCTAATCTTGTCACTCTCAAACCGTCATAATGCATTAAATTTAATTCAAGTTTTTGTTTCTAGATCTAGTTTATTGCTAAATTTAAAATAGAAAGTAGGTATATAAAAAGTTGTGGTACTTTAAAACTTAGATATAACATTATAATTAGAAAACTTCTCTCCATATGTGTGTCTAATAAAAAAAACACTGCTATAGTGCTACATCGATTTTATGTTTATGTCTGGTTTATGTCTAACATTTCTGATTTTGTTCCAATTTTTGTAAGAGTCAATGGCGTGCGGTGAGAATCTAAGCAAGGGAAGCAACAATGATTTTGATTTTACTATACTTATATTATATTCCAAAACTTAACCGAAAGTAACCGCATTTTTGGTTCCGGTTAGTCTTTGGTAACAAATGGTTGCTGAAAAACTTACATAGTTTTGAAACAACTTAACCTTGTAGTGTAGTGTCAAATTTGAACGCTGCACCTTGACATCAGAAATAACATTTAAAGGCTCTAAAGTTAGTAAAATGAATAATATATTGTTTTTTATGAAAAACATACTATCTGATGATAGCAGTAGTAGTGATGAAGAAGATGGCCAAAGAAGGCGTAAGTATGCAACCTTTTATACAGTTAGTTAAAATAACGGCAAATAAATTGTTTGCAACAAACACCACCAAAAACAAACTTTTCTGAGGTTAATGATGCCATAATCATACTAGAGACCCTGAAGGTCGCACACAAAATAAAGGCGCCAATTTTAAAATTTACTTGCCGATAGCCGGTAGAAAATACCAACTTTAAATCCCCTGGAAAATGGATCTATTTTATGTATATAAATTAATAAATGCTTACGGAATAGTATATTGTACAACGAGTTATGAAAGTAATACTTTTCTCATGAATTTACAGTTTTGATTAAGGAGGGTGAAGCTCGGGTTTATCAAGCAAATGAGTGGAAAAAACAGACTCTCTAACGTGTTGTACACGATATTTTTTGCATATGGTAAGTTGAGAAATTTGTCTTAAAAGGATATATGCAAAATGTTAAAGAAATCAGAAAACCGTAGTATTCTTTTAGAGTGGTGGTAAACTAACCGCAAGTCACCGCAAACAACCGCGATTTCACTGCGGTTGCAGTGGTTACTTGTGGTTAGCGAAAAGAAACCATTTCTTCAAGAACCGTGTTCCATAAATTAACTTTTTTCAGGAATTGGTATATTTTGAAACACGAAACCGAGCTTACGGTTACTGTGGTTAAGTTACGGAATATACTATTAGGTGTAGTTGAGGCAGGAATCACACTGCTCGACCACGTCGACCGTCCGAGACCGACCGAAATTTCGAACACATATAACTGTATGCGCAACGTCACACTGTTAGACCATCGACCGTCCACCGTCGACCACGCTCGATCGTCCAGCTTGAAATTCAAACGGGTTGGAATTTTGACCGATTGTGGTCGACGATCGCATGCGCGTTATTACTTTGCATTTCCAAACACGTGGGCGTGTTTGCAAAGTTGTGTGTATCAGAACTACGGGGGACTCAACTGAGGAGACGAAACGAGTCAAATAAAGCGTCCCCGACCTTGAACGTTAATTCAAGTTTGAACGTTACTTCTAGATGGCGCTACGATTCTGGACAACGCTGACAGTGTTGACAGATTATGCGATTTATCGCAAATTTTATCGCAAATCTGGCTAATTTTTATGAAACATTGCGACCCATATGGCACTCCAGCGAACTGTCAACAATGGCCAGCGTGGTCTGAGCGTTGTCAAGGACCGAAGCGCCCTCTAACGAAAATTTTTTAAAATACAGGCCATTGGGTACGCAAATGTTTGGAACGCCCATTGCCGATTCGTCTCCTCAGTTGAGTCCCCCGTAATCAGAACATAACTTATGTATAAAGTTTATAGGCATGGATGTAAAATATTGCGATTTTGTTTTTCTGCAGTTAGTATAATAGTCCACGATGAAATTTGGTTTTATAAGCAGCACTAAAACATTGTTACATTCTTAATCTCCTCAAAATCATATAATTAACAATTACATTTTTGGAATCGCTATCATCACTGCTACTCATTTTGAGAATTTTATTAGAAAATTAATAAAAGTGAGGTTAGGGAGAGAAAAACCGCGCGAGGTCGGCCGACCAGTGTGATTTGAATATTTTAATGATCAGCGGTCGACCGATTTTTTTAAGCCTATGGTCGACGGTCGATGCTGGTCGGTCGAGCAGTGTGATTCCTACCTTAGAGTTCTTAAATATGAACTGAGCACTGTGTTATTTAGAGTTAAGTCACGCATGTCAAATTTTTCTAGTGACATTTCATATTTTGAAACTATTTATTAGAAGGTTGGTCATCATAAAAATTGGTTTAATAAATTAAACTGTCAGTATGACAATTATATAAATCTGAAATTCGGTATAATTAATACGTTCATAAAAGCTGTCGTAAAGCCAGTCTCGGTGGATTAGTGGTTTGTATGTTTGCTTCAAAATCCAAAGATCGCAGGTTCGATCCCCGGCCGAGTTGGTAATTTTTCATAGCGGAGAAAAATTTAAAACATGCCTTCTTCTCGGATGGGAAGTAAAACTGTAGGTCCCGTGTCAATGCGATGTTTGACACGTTAAAAATCCCTACTGGGGGTGGAATTCCCCCAGATTCGGCTAAATTCTAGTAGGGTCGGCTAAATGATCATAGCAATCGGTGCCATGAGGTACGAAGGATGCTCCGCCATCCTGATTCCTCGCCCAAAAACAAACAAACAAACAAAAGCTGTCGTAAAATTGATATAATTATGTCTATAGTTTTAAAAATTCTCTACAAACAGTAAATAAATGATAAGGTGCACATTAAGAATTTTTACATGCATAAAAATAAACATGACATCATAACCTAAAATTTGTAACTGGCAGCTGCTGAATGTTGTCACTAAAATAAAAAGAGAGAGAAAAGTATCTCTGTTTCAGACAGTTTAGTTTTGGCCTAGAAAGAGATAGATTTTGGCATCCGTGTCCTAACTCTAAAATAACACAGTTAAAGTTTTCATTTAGGAACTCTAGGTGCAGTAATAGTTATTTACATTGAAAGACCGTTACTTAGAACTTTACAAGCGAGCACGGTACTGTAACGGTTCGTTTTTGTCAGTAGAATTAACTTAAATTATTTACCAATTGGCGTATTGATTTGAGCTTATAATATACAGGGTGTATTATCGGTTTTGTAACATAGGGGAATAACATGTAAAAACACAATTTCTCAAATATTGGCTTCCCTAATTATTTTAAGGAAAAGTCACTATAGCAAAGTCGTGGACCTTAATGAATACTGTTCAAAACCCCCACACTTTAGCATCTGTGTTAAATAGTTTCCAAGATATAAGTGATTTTCTGGTATAGGAAATTAACATTGTAAATCGGAAATTCACTATAGTCCAGTCCATGAAGAGATAGAGTAATTAAAACGCCCACTTAAAAGTGGGCATTTAAGAAGCTGATGTGTAATTGGTAGGACAGTTTTACACTAGAAAATATAACACAGCCTATAAACCAATAAAAAGGGGTGCAGAGATAATTGAATGCAGTTCATCAGAATTGCCAGTGTGTACTAAAAGTTGCCGCACATTGTGGTGAAAACAATGAATTCTTTTATTAGGTAGATTACAAATTAAATCAATTAATATCAGTTTTTGTTTAGACAGCAAACAATCTGTAATACATTATATTATACCAATGTAATATATTATAATTCGATAGAAAACAATACGCATATTAGTAACAAATAAATAAATGGCAACATCGGTAATTGTGAGATGCGTAAGACGTGACGCTTGACGGATGCCTGTAACCTAACCTGGAGTTTGAAGTCGGTACGTAAACATATAATTAAAATTGTAATTTATTTGATGTAAGCCAATTGTTTTTGTAGGTAATTATATTCAATATGGCCGAGGGAAATAATTATGGTTTTGTCGCCTTCTAGAAAACGGACTTCAAGATATTTCACAGTTGATGACAAAACTACCATTAGAAATATTTTCAAAAGTTACAGTGAAGATAACTTAGACGCTTCGAAGACACAATGTGTTGAATTTACTGGTAGAGCCGCAGGTATCCATATTATAATGTTTTTAAGCAAATGTCATTATTATACCATATTTTATACAGGGTGTTCCGGATAAATATGCAATGCTTTAAGGGGGTGAAAGGTGACTATATAGAGATCCCAAAACTCATAAAATAAAAATAAAAAAATAAAAGAAAATTTTGGATTTTTCCGTATTTTTTGCAAGACACGAATCGACTATGGATTGTTTGTAAGATGTTAAGCAAGAATTACTGATAAAGCAAACAATGATCTCACGTCTGCACTACTAAATTAATGACTGACCTCCGCTACGTACGTAGCAATTTACAGAAACAACAGAATTGAATTTCAGCAGCGGTTGCCGAGTGACTCACTACCTTGATGACGTGATCATTTATTAAGGTCGGTAAATAAAATGTAACATACGTTCGTTGGCCTAATTGTGATGGAAATTCCATTGCCTGTTTTTTTATTTTACGAATGTCATTTTAACAAAATGAGTAAAACTTACCGTTTAGATGCAAACAATCTTTATAACATGTGTTCAAAAACTCCCGTACCTGTCGAGCAAAGTGTAGTGGTGCTCAATAGTGGGAGTCCGTCGAACACTTCATTGACCTGAAAATGTAGGCGCCAGTCACCGGTTAATTGTTGGAGCAGCCCAAATGTGGCTGTTGTGTGAATTAAAAACACCCGTCTGAGTAAAACATTTTGTGAAAACTGGGGATTTTCCTGTTTGCGTTCCAATAGCCATTGACAAAATTGCACTCGCGGTATATGGAGTGTACTTTTTGAAAATGGTTGATTTGAAAAGTTCCGTTCATTCAGCAGGCGTGTTTGGTTCTGCCATACTTTTAACAGTAACTAACTACGATTAATTAAACTACTAACACCACCTCACTCAAGTTATTAATTCTAAAACGTGTATTAATACGTAATCGAAAGTCAAGTTCACGATCACCTTAACACAAAGAAAGTTGACAACAAACTGCATACTGCAAATTACAAGCTTCAAAGATCTGAGTCATTAACAGTTATTTACAGATGGTCAAAATGACTTGTTTATTATTTAGCTAAAACGTTTTAAAAGCACGTACTGCTATTTGGTGTTGATTACTTTTCGGAGAATTTATATTTATCCCGCTACCTGCTTCGGTTAGTTTATGGTTCTTTTGTCCACGACCTTTAAAAGTATGTACTAGTAGACACAATTTTCTTTTCATACAGTTTTATCTACTATGTTGCAGTGGCGTGCCTATTATTTTTATAAGGGGGTTGTCATTTCAAAGGGGCATTTCAGGAAATTGTTAGTAAGATGTTACTCTACACATGTTTCTCTATTGTCCTTTAACGGGAAAGGCATCTTTTTCAAAACATCCTGTATTTTTTATCGCAGGCGTAAGTGTGATAAAAGCCATTCCCTTTGAACCCGACATGGTAAAAGCAGATGTGCTTGCAATAGTGACGCAATATAAACCTGATGTACGATACGTAGTGGATGACTTGGCTTAACAGCATCAATCAACAGTTTTAAGATTACTTCCCTACCATTGTCAGCTTAATCCAATAGAATTAATATGGGGACAGATAAAAGGTGATGTATCAAGAAAAACACCACATTTAAATTAGAGGATGTGAAACATCTCTTCATGGAAGCTGTTTAAAATGTTACACCAACTAATTGGGAAAAAGCTGTTAAACATGTAACTCAAGTTGAAAATGATATGTGGGAATTGGATGAAATTCTTGACGTGCAGGTTGAACCACTTATTATAAATGTAGGCGAGGATTCTACTTCTGAAAGAGACTAACTTTAATATGTTACTATTGTTTTATGGTAGTTGCCACTATCGATGTAAAATCACATTAAAGTAGCATTATTACAATATTTTTTGTTTGTGTACATTATTGTAATATAACGACAAATACACAATTATTATCGAATAAAGAAGTTATTGTTTTGTGTTCATTGTGCTGTATTTTTAACAGAATTATAGGATTTAATGGAATAATAAATGGGTTTATTTGCTTTTGTTAGTTTATTATACCTCTATCGCCAGTCTAATGCAGAATTAGTCTAGGTAAATGTTTGCAAAAAATTGCGTTTTCGAGCCTAGTAGTTGCAGTTTACAGTATTGCACGTTTAATGCAGAGCCATCCTAATTAAATTTCTTTATAGTTAAGACGTTAATTATTTATTAATAATAATAATAATAATCATCCACTTTATTATGCTTCACCATTATATACATTTCATTGTACATACAAAAAAAATAAACATTAATAATAGCATAAACCCAGGGTGGGATTCAGTATATTTACTGTTCCTCCATCCAAACCCTGTATTGAAATAATTACAAGAAAAAGTGAGAAGAGTATGCCTAATACTAACCTATTCCTAAATTAACTATAATATGATTGATTTCCGTGATAACAAAATGTTATAAACAACTATAGTATAAATACACGATATAAAAGCATTATATAAGAAAAAGAGAAAAAATAAAAAAAGGATAAATTAATTGAATTGAAATGCAAACTAAGACATGCGATGTGCTAGTAAACTTCGTATCTATATATTTAGCGTATCTGGTCATTTATTAGACTTTTGCGCAATTCAGTCTTAAATCTAGCAGCATTATATTCTTTCCAGTTATCAGGTATCTTATTATATTGAGCGCAGACCTGATAAGAGAATGAACGTTTAAATAGCTCTGTCCGATGAAGTGGAGGAGATATACGTCTCCGATACCTGGTAAGTATATGATGCACATCAGTTCTAAATGTGATGAGATTGTAGAGGTAACTGGGGCATTTATTGACTACAATAGAATGAAATAGGCACAACATGTGTAGCATTCGACGTTTGGACATTAATAACCATCCTGTTTCACCCAACTTATGACTAATGTGCTCGTATATCCATTTACTATGGAAAATTATGAATTGTCAAAGAAATATAACATTTTCTTGAAATTCATTAATAAAAACTGTAAGTAAAGTAATAAATACTTGTGTATACCTTCTCACCTATGCCTTTAATAATTTTCAGGTAAAAACATGCCATAAGATGCCTTCAAAATATTTAAGTGTGAGAAGCTTAGCTAACGACAGAAAATCGTTAATCTTAAAATTGAGTTTGTGAAATTCAAGGAAAGAATCTTTTTAAATTTTATCGCTTTCCATCTCACAGTGTTGTAATGTGTATTTTCAACATATTTAATGCAAAATTTTATTGTTTTTAAAATAAAAGATTATAAAATCTTTTCGCCTGAAAGATAGGCAACACATCGTGCATACTTGTTATGCGGGATGCCTATATCACAACAATATATTAGCGTGCTTAGATTTTTATGTGTTAAGTTGTTTAGCAATAAGTGTAAAATATTATAAATCATTAATTTTAATACAGCTCTTGTAGATATTAGCGTGCAATACAAATTTTATAACACTAGCTCAATAAACGTTAACTTTTTACACGAAAATCAACGTAAAAATTGATTACTTTTTGTATGATCGTAGATAAATATTTATAAATCATAAATTTTCATACATCTCTTGTGGATATTAGCGTGCAATAAAAATTTTATAACACTAGTTCACTAAACGTTAACTTTTTACACGAAAATCAACGTAAAAATTGATTACTTTTTGTATGATCGTAGATAAATATTTATAAATCATAAATTTTCATACATCTCTTGTGGATATTAGCGTGCAATAAAAATTTTATAACACTAGTTCACTAAACGTTAGCTTTTTACACGAAAATCAGTGTAAAAAGTGGTCACTTTTTGTATGATCGTAGATAAAGAAATATATAGTATATTCCGTAACTTAACCACAGTAACCGTAAGCTCGGTTTCGTGTTTCAAAATATACCAATTCCTGAAAAAAGTTAATTTATGGAACACGGTTCCTGAAAAAATGGTTTCTTTTCACTAACCACTGCAACCGCAGTGAAATCGCGGTGACTTGCGGTTAGTTTACCACCACTCCATAATAGTTATTTATGTATTAAGGGCATAAAGAAGCTTTTATGGCCAGAAGCGTTATTTCTAGCCCGAGGCGTCAGCCGAGGGCTAGGAAAAGGCTGTAGGGCCATAAAAGCAAGTTATGCCCGAAATGCATATAACTATTTTATGCACAGATTGTTTTTATCTCAAATCTATTATTGTGTAAAAAACATAATTAAATGAGTACGTAGGTTACATCAAGCCGCTGTAGGTATACTTATGTGCTTATATACGAAGTACGTTACTATAGTTACTATCTAAAATACTTAATTTCAGCTTATTTTCATTGGTGATAAGTTTACAAATTATATTAAGAACCAATCAAGTTCTACAAATACAGCTCTGACATTTAATTGACGTTTCATTATTGCCCGTCGGATCATAAAGAGGCCCTTGGGGCATAAAGAGAGAGTTATGTTCCGATAAATCTAGCAATAATAGTCTAATTATAATGCATCTGTGCATAAAAGAAAACTACGGTTTTCTGATTTCTTTAACATTTTGCATAAATCCTTTTAGGACAAATTTCTCAACTTACCATATGCAAAAAATATCGTGTACAACACTTGTAAATTCATGAAAAAAGTATTACTTTCATAACTCGTACAATATACTATTCCGTAAGCATTTATTAATTTATATACATAAAGGAGATCTATTTTCCAGGGGATTTAAAGTTGGTATTTTCCACCGGCTATCGGCAAGTGAATTTTAAAATTGGCGCCTTTATTTTGTGTTCGACCTTCAGGGTCTCTAGTATGATTATGGCATCATTAACCTCACAAAAGTTTGTTTTTGGTGGTGTTTGTTGCAAACAATTCATTTGCCGTTATTTTAACTAACTGTATAAAAGGTTGCATACTTACTTTAGAGCCCTTAAATGTTATTTTCTGATGTCAAGATGCAGCGTTCAAATTTGACACCACACTACAAGGTTAAGCTGTTTCAAAACTATGTAAGTTTTTCAGCAACCATTTGTTACCAAAGACTAACCAGAACCAAAAATGCGGTTACTTTCGGTTAAGTTTTGGAATATACTAATAGTTTAAAAAACAAGTTGTTAAAGCAAAATGAAACCAACTAAAAAGAATAAGTGTGTAAAATCCACGAACGGCACTTCGATTCGTTTCGTTTCGAAGTGCCGTTCGTGGATTTCACTCATTCTTTTAGTGGGTTTCTCTTGCATTATTTTGCTTGAACAACTTGTTGTTTTTTAAACTCCTATTGCCCACTAGTGGTTAAACTTTTAAACTTTTACACTTGAAGAAATATATTAAACTGTGAATAGTGTATTAAAAAATGGCGAATTCATATAGTGTTTGTGGAAATGTCTACAAAAAGAAACATCAGTTTTTTCATAGGTAAATTTTTTATCAGTTATTTTGTACCCATTGACGGATTTTCTTTAGTTTATAGTATAACTCTTGGCTCATCTAAAAAATGCACTTTTATAAGGAAAGATAAATTATTACCTCCTTTTGAAATTGCAGTTATTTTATTGAAACATCTTACATTACCGTTTAACGCGTCATTAAGGCGTAACACCTGAGTTTATAGAACAACAAAGAAAAAAGAAAACCAATCGCAATATTATGTATTAGATTCGAGTTTTGAAAGTCAAGGAAACTATCATAAAAAGAGCAGAGGAACGTGACGATGAGTATGGACAAGCCATAATCAGACTTGGTGGCCTCTGATTTCAATATCATAGTTTATGCATGAGAAAATGTACAATCGCCCAAAAACTCAAGAGAAGAAAAAAGCCCATTCGCCAATGATGTTGAAGCAGCAATAGAAGATGTCTACACTTATCTTGAGAATAGTGATGGAAAATGCCAGTTTACGCTAGACGAGTTGCTGGGCCAAATCAAGGGTGCTTATCGTACTGACAAAAAGACAGTTAAAGCTCATCTACTCAAAAAATATGGAAGCGATATAATAATTACTTTTTCTCCAAACAAGAATAATTTTTCAAGATTTTTCGTTGGAATTGCAACTTATTTGTAACTGAATTTGTACAATTTCGGACTTCATTAAATAACTTGAACATTATGTAATTTTTGAAAAAAATTACCTGTACCTTTACATATACGATCTAAATAAGGTTTGTGCAGAGAACTGGGAGGAATTCACTAATTGACAGCCTTTAATGATAAATTACAGTTTTGGAGTGAAAAAAGTGAAAAAACTATCGCTTGCGCCCGAACACTTTGTCGGAGAAAAAACCTAAATAGTGAGGTTTATAGGATATATCATGCACTTTCATTTTGAATAGAGAAGTTATTTACGAAAAGTTGATAGTTTACGAGTTATAAGCAAAAAACCGCCAAAAAATGAGATTTTTTACCTTTTTTTTGCATTTCTTAAGTCAAAAAATGAAAATTTTTCATTTTTTTCATTTTCTCCAATGTTGCGTCAGGAAATTTTATTAGCAAACCTCAGATTCAGATTCAGCACCCCAAAAAACATAAAATGGAAGAAATCAAAACTACCCCATAACTTTTCCGCTATAGGGACCCTTTTAAGCACAAATTTACTGTATTATACAATGATTATTTTTTAATTACTTTCCATATTTTAAAAATGTCAAGTTTAGCAGCACAGCGCATCATCATACCGCAAGAGGCGCTATTAAATTTTCTCTCCCACTTTTTAAAATAAGTTTGGGGTATTAATAACAGTAAAGCATTTGCTAGTGCTAACCAAAATAAATAAAAATTAGAGCAAATGCTTTCTAATTAAGTATTTTACACACCCCGCTTTATGGTTTACTATGTACAATTCATAAGCGGGGCTCCAAAAATTATATTAATTCAATTGATAACTACTTCTTAAGGTAAGTACTCACCAGCAGCGGATCCGCAGGCGGATATCACACGATTGTTCGATTTGAGTCAAATCGACTCAAACCGACCATCGTGTGACATCCGCCTGCGGGTCCGCTGCTGTGAGTACTTGGATTTACTCTACATTGAACTGACCGAAAATTCCTACTTTATATCTCTTACAGAATAACATTTATAGCGATAAATAGCCGTGCCGCCCTCTAGCGAAAACTGAATTAATAAGGTAAGATTATGAACGTCTATCATATATTACGTCTAAATGCAGAGTTGAGCCCGCCAATCAGATTGCAGAAAATCAGTAGCCAATAAGATACCAATGTTAAACCCGCTCTAATTTAAATCCGTGTGTGATATCTAATTAAGCGTGATTTCGTTGTTGAATGACTAGTGTTTATTAGAAATAGTTTATTCGATCATGTGCTTTTACTAATTTATTGTATTCCGAATCGATAACAGTGATAGTACCTATAAATTTGTAACTTTTCTCCCCTTATTCCCCAAGTAGCGCTGGAATAGAAATTCATATGAAAATTACGTGCCTCTAATTATTTTTGCTTGCTACAATTAATATTCTAAAGTGATACTCATTGGCATGTAATAATTACATGCCCCGCAGTATATCTTTGGCAGGTGAAAATTAGGACGTAAGAATACATGATTTTCATGTCTTTTTGTCATTACCATAAACTTCACATGCTTTTGATGAGTATAATTGAACAACACATTCAATTTATATAATCCATGCACAGCAAAAATGTTGATAGACATGGTGTAAGGGGTTACTACGCGTTAATTTTAAGAAGTGATAGAAGATATCAAAAACAAAAAATCATCATTTTGCTGCTTTAATAATATAAGTTTAATTATGGGGCTTTGTCAGAAGATGCATCTCATCTAACACAAGAATAAACCTTAATAACATTTTTTCTTATGATTAATTGTTTACGCGAAAATCGGATTCTTTTTACATTTAAAAATTCAATTTTTTCAATTCAAAAATTTGATAATTCTAGTGTTCCAGTTCAGGGATCGGAAGTAGAACGTCCATTTATTCTTGTTAGTATTGCGACACGTTTGTTGTCTTTGTTCAGTATTAATGATTTATAATATCTTATTATAAGATAATTATATTAATCATAAATAATAATAATAATCATAGTTCGGTATTCTTTTAATTTTTTATTTCAGTATTGTAAATACGTTTTTGTTAAATAACCTAATTTGAGCTGATAATTGCACAGTATTTGAAAATTCGAAATCACTTAGTTTACTTACAACAAAAATGAACATTTGCCTTGAATCTACCTTTGAAGATCTAATTGTTGATTCTTATAGTTTTTTTTCAAGCTTCCCGAATTTTTTTATCAAAATGCACAATTTCAGCGAGATTTTAGATATGATGTAATAGAGCGAAAAATCGAGTTGATTCTTTATAAAAAACATACAAATCATTAATTTTGACAAACATACAACATGAAATGGCATAAGTTGTTTAGTTGCCGTTGAATTACAACTAAACTAAAATTACTTGTAAAGAATTTATTTTATTTTTATTGAAAAGAGATATGTAGGTATTAAGCATTTAAAATAATTATCATCATAATAATTAAAAGCTGAGAAAGAAATTAATGTAAAATAATGCAATGTGTGTTCAAAGCTGCGATTTATTTATAAATGGAATAAACACATGTAAATAATAATTTTATAAATGTAAGATTTTATATACCCCTAACCTTGTTTTGTAAATAAAGTGGTAAATATTAAGAAATAATACATTTAATTAATCGTTCAAACAATTTTATATGTTCATGTTTATTTAATTTATAAAGAAACCGGATGACTTACCAGCTGCTCCACTGCATCACATTGTCAGCTAAAGTATATATATATATATATATATATATATATATATATATATATATATATATATATATATATATATATATATATATATATATATATATTGCGATGAATTGGCATAAACAGAATAATTTTGATTTCTTTTCCCACCTCGGCTAGCAAAATAAAAATATATATAATGAATTTGGCTAATTAAAAATAAAATATTGTTTTTATATTCAAAAATACATTCAAATAATGAATAATTGCTGTTAGCTTGTAAATAGTTGATTTATAAATAAATTAAATTAAAAAAAAAACTGTGTACTTTGGAAATGCTTCTCAACTTCCCTCTTTTATAAATTCTTATATGATTCAAAAAAATACCTTTTAATAGATTTAATAATGCAATGGTTATATAAAATTAATGTTACGTTAGTTCTTGACTAACTCATGTTTACGTAAGAGAGTTGGGCGCCAGTTAAATAACTTAAATTAACAGAATTAAATTTAATAAAGACTCATCTCAGGGTGAATGTGGATTCCTGTAGGTTTTAAAAATATACAAATTGAAATTGAAATCACTTTTTAAAATTGAAATCTAAATTAAGTTTAACTATTATTAAATTGTTCAATCCACTTAATTGCACTTCACAAATTGTCTTTTCTTTCACAAGATACCAATACAGAAGGAATATTTCCTACCTTTTATATAGCGATGGTTCTTCCTTTCTGTTATATCCTTTCCCAAATCCAACTGGCAGAGCAGGTCACTTTATGTTGTCCCAGTGCCCATTTCCAATTCCGGTTGACTTCCTTCCTTTTGCATGGCTTTCCCACATAATACCATCCATACTCTTGGTTTTGGTAACTCACTTTTGTTTTATTTTAATAACGGGTACATAATCCCTTTTTCGAAGAACTTGTATTTGCTTTTTTTTGTGTTTAATTAAATAAAACACCGATTGATGGTTTTAATCGAAGATTTATTATCTTGCTTACTTAGCAAGTAAATTAACTTTAAAAGGTTCTTTATAAACGTATACACTTCTACAATTTATAACCTTTTTAATACTTTTGCCGTATTCAATTAACTTAACTATTTACATTGTACTGTATTTCTTACACGACTTTACTGCGTCGTTGTTTACCATGAAGTGTCTATTTACATTTTATTATTGTCTTTAACACGACTTTACTGCGTCGCTTTATTTTACTGACTCCCCTAAAATTATAATTTTCTAAGCTTATATACTATTTCTTATTTACATAATTATATTACACAATTTGACTTACGAACTAATACAAACTGTACACTCATATAATACATAATAGCAGATTAAAATTCTTATATAAAAGTGACACATCTATTACACATTATTACACAACATTTGCAATAACAATGAACTATTTACACGAACAAAAACCTTAAAGAATCACATAACCCGTCGATATACTCATTTGAAATTATACATAATTGAATTACATCACATCAATAACTTGCGCACAACTGGATGTTACGTATACTTAAGTAATCGGTGAGTAAGCTGTTTGATAATAAATAGAAACATGTATTATTTAACCTTATTAAAAAGTATACACATTGATTTCAAAATCAATGACACTCCATTAAATAACTTAAATTTATTTTTAACAGGAAAAGTTGATAAAAATATTTCAAAAGTGTTAGTATTTAACAATGATTTTAGAATTTTCCAAAATTTCCAAAATTTTCACACTAAAATCCACAGCATTTATCCCCTCCTGTTTGAAATAAAATTGTAAATGCAATTTTACTTTTAAACACAACAAATGTTAAAATACATTTATTTTTAAACACCAATTCATATTTTTGTATTTTTATATTTTATCCCCAATAAATTTCCTTAGTCTAATCTATCATAACAAGCTATCTACAAAATTTACAATAATAATTACATCTTATCAATCTTATTTATCAAAAATCTCTATTTATTCTATAATCCTTTTTCTCTGTATATTCACAAATCTTAATTCATTCTATCATAATCATCAAGTTTCCATATTCATTTTTATTAATAAATGCGCTCTTAATAAATCTACTAAACTTTTCCTCATCAATATCATAGTTCATCATAATTTCAATTTAATTCATTTCTACAAACGTCTAACCCTCTAACTTCTTCTAACCACAGTTCTATTTTATTTTCATTTTTAATAAACATACTAATCATAATCAAATTCACCTTCATTTACTTCCTAATCTTTTATCTTCTCATTATCCAATTATCTTTAATTAATTTAAAAATCATTATTTAATAAACTTTTATATCCTATCATTATTTTCATCTTCATTCATCATTTCATTATATAATTATCATAATTTAAACCCCATTTTCCCCTATTTTAATAAATATTTCAAATATCTTTCTTCAATCATATTCAAACTATTCCCTTTCTTATTTTTAATAACACATACAAAAACATAAGTCCTAATTGGGTATAAATTCCATAAGCCTGTTTATTATATAAAGTCATATCGGTTACATAAAGTCTAAATCAGTTTAATTTATCATACTTTTGGGTTCATTGTCACTATCGGTTATATAATTCTAATTTAATATAATTATCCTAAAAAGATCTTTATTTCTTTCGTCTGCTTTTAAAATTTAATAGATGGAAATTACTAAATGGTAATATTTGTCTTTTACAAAATTTCTCTATAATTTTAATCTTTTCCCTACTGCCTGTAACAAACTTTCTATTTTTCCCTTCTGTCTTGAAATTACACAATATAATTTTATTCCTGTCTTTCTTTAGCTTTCCTTTTAATTTCACTTTTTTATTCCTAATTAGTTTACCTATAATAACCTCTTTATCATTTCTTCTACTATAATCTACCTTGACAAAACTTCCCTTCTTTAAAATTTCACCTTCATTACTATTACAATTTACATCTACTATTTCTAACTCATCTTCTATAGTTTTATCATCAGTATTCCCTACATCTACTTTTCCTAATTCTGTTGAATGTACTTCATCGTTATTAATTTGTTTAACTTCCTGATCTTTCTTATATTCTTTGCTAAATTCTAATTTGCTAATTATTGCCTCTTTTAGATTTATTATACTGCTTGTTATTTCATCCATTTTTACATTATTTCTTGATATCTCTTCAGATTGTTTGTCAAATTTAGTATTCACATCTTCTTTCATTTCTTTCATGTCTTCAGACTGTTTGTTAAATTTAGTATTCATGTCTTCAGACTGTTTGTTAAATTTAGTATTCATGTCTTCAGACTGTTTGTCAAATTTAGTATTCATGTCTTCAGACTGTTTGTCAAATTTAGTTTTCATGTCTTCTTTCATTTCTTTTATGTCTTCAGACTGTTTGTCAAATTTGGCATTTAATAGTTCCAAAATTTGCGCAAATTCAGATTTCTCTGTTTTACCTTCTTCTCGGTTCCCCTCCATTACTGAAATGGTTAAAGCTTTCTGATTTTCAGCCACAACTAATTCTTTATCTGTATACTTCTTTTTCAATACTAAATTACTTTCCGCAGCAGAATAAATATTTTTAACCGACGTCATACATTAATCACTAAACAAAATTTACTCTAATAATATTTAAATATGCTAGTAAGGCCCTAATATAATTGCAAAAATTCTAATCTAAGCCTAATAAGCTAATAAAAGCCAAATAACCTATCAAAGCCTATTAATAATCAAATGCCAAATCATTTATTATACCCTACAAAAGCCTATTAATATTCAAAAGCCCCACGTTGACAGCGACAAATTTATATGCGATGAATTGGCATAAACAGAATAATTTTGATTTCTTTTCCCACCTCGGCTAGCAAAATAAAAATATATATAATGAATTTGGCTAATTAAAAATAAAATATTGTTTTTATATTCAAAAATACATTCAAATAATGAATAATTGCTGTTAGCTTGTAAATAATTGATTTATAAATAAATTAAATTAAAAAAAAAACTGTGTACTTTGGAAATGCTTCTCAACTTCCCTCTTTTATAAATTCTTATATGATTCAAAAAAATACCTTTTAATAGATTTAATAATGCAATGGTTATATAAAATTAATGTTACGTTAGTTCTTGACTAACTCATGTTTACGTAAGAGAGTTGGGCGCCAGTTAAATAACTTAAATTAACAGAATTAAATTTAATAAAGACTCATCTCAGGGTGAATGTGGATTCCTGTAGGTTTTAAAAATATACAAATTGAAATTGAAATCACTTTTTAAAATTGAAATCTAAATTAAGTTTAACTATTATTAAATTGTTCAATCCACTTAATTGCACTTCACAAATTGTCTTTTCTTTCACAAGATACCAATACAGAAGGAATATTTCCTACCTTTTATATAGCGATGGTTCTTCCTTTCTGTTATATCCTTTCCCAAATCCAACTGGCAGAGCAGGTCACTTTATGTTGTCCCAGTGCCCATTTCCAATTCCGGTTGACTTCCTTCCTTTTGCATGGCTTTCCCACATAATACCATCCATACTCTTGGTTTTGGTAACTCACTTTTGTTTTATTTTAATAACGGGTACATAATCCCTTTTTCGAAGAACTTGTATTTGCTTTTTTTTGTGTTTAATTAAATAAAACACCGATTGATGGTTTTAATCGAAGATTTATTATCTTGCTTACTTAGCAAGTAAATTAACTTTAAAAGGTTCTTTATAAACGTATACACTTCTACAATTTATAACCTTTTTAATACTTTTGCCGTATTCAATTAACTTAACTATTTACATTGTACTGTATTTCTTACACGACTTTACTGCGTCGTTGTTTACCATGAAGTGTCTATTTACATTTTATTATTGTCTTTAACACGACTTTACTGCGTCGCTTTATTTTACTGACTCCCCTAAAATTATAATTTTCTAAGCTTATATACTATTTCTTATTTACATAATTATATTACACAATTTGACTTACGAACTAATACAAACTGTACACTCATATAATACATAATAGCAGATTAAAATTCTTATATAAAAGTGACACATCTATTACACATTATTACACAACATTTGCAATAACAATGAACTATTTACACGAACAAAAACCTTAAAGAATCACATAACCCGTCGATATACTCATTTGAAATTATACATAATTGAATTACATCACATCAATAACTTGCGCACAACTGGATGTTACGTATACTTAAGTAATCGGTGAGTAAGCTGTTTGATAATAAATAGAAACATGTATTATTTAACCTTATTAAAAAGTATACACATTGATTTCAAAATCAATGACACTCCATTAAATAACTTAAATTTATTTTTAACAGGAAAAGTTGATAAAAATATTTCAAAAGTGTTAGTATTTAACAATGATTTTAGAATTTTCCAAAATTTCCAAAATTTTCACACTAAAATCCACAGCAATATATATATATATATATATATATATATATATATATATATATATATATATATATATATATATATATATATATATATCTTATTCGTGGCCGATTCAGACACAAGATTTTGTGGTTCACATGATACAAATTGAACAGAAAAACTTGTGTTAAACCTTACACTCATAATCAGCTAAATTTTATTTGCTGATACTTTTTATTTGCTTACTGTATTATATCTAATTTTTCTTATGTATTTATTAATTACAAAATTATTTTAAAGCAACTTGTGTGCACAAGTTTGCAAGTAAAAATGGTCGTATTTTTGCGTTACTTTGCAGCGGCACAGCTTTAAAACTACTTCAGGATGCAAGTTTAGATTTTTACTGTAGATTTATTCCTAAGACTAGATTGTCGTGTAAAAATATTAGAATTTTAGAACCTGTCCCTTTTGAGATATTAGGCTTAAAAAACTGACAATTTTAAGGTTTGAGCTATGTTTGAAGGCCCATAGAAAAACAATTAGAATCTTACATTTCAAAATTAGCGAATTAATAGTCCAAATAGACACACGTAAGCACAGTGGCGGTCGCGGCATACGCATACCCGGGGCACTTGCAGTGCAACAAATGATGATATACTGCTTTAATGTGTGCGTACGAGCATGATAGCGATATTCCAGTTTGTAGTGTGCCCCGAGTTTGACGTATACAGCAACCGCCACTGCGTAAGCATACAAAATTCGAAGTCTCAGACTGTTACCATTCTTAAGAAAAATTATGCTGAATATCAGGAATTTGAACGAAACCATCAAACTTTTTGTAAGGGTCATTGTCATGAATTTGCACAAGGTATAGCTAAAACTTTAATTATCAGAAACGTAGAGCAATTTATGTAAAAAATAATGGTATTTATTTGAATACGATAGCTTTAATAGTAAAGATACTATTAAATTTTCTGTAAATGGCGATTTTGGTCAAAAATGCTCTGCGGAGCCGAAGAAAGATGGCCGCCACAATAATACCAAGGCATGCAAAAAGTTTTTTTACTATTTTTGAAATGTCAATGTATTAGGTCAAGGAATATTCTATGCAAAACATAAAAAATATCTATAAACGCCAAGCAACAGTTATAACAGTGATCTCGAATGGATTGACCAAATTATAATTAACATTTCAACGGTTCAGCAAGATTAGAAAATGTAACATATACAAAGCGGATAAATATTACAGAAAGTCTACTACAATCTTTTGTAGAATCAATGGGGTAGCCTTGAATTTGGAATTAAGAGAATCACCAATAAGACAAACAGAAATGAACGTTACAATTAAAAACAGGCGATGACGTCATCGAAAGATTATACTTATCAAGCTATCAACATTCCTCCCAGATAAAAAAAAATCTACGCATTCAAGCAGTCTACTGAGATTTTTCTCGTTTCTGTTTTATGTCGACTATTCTATACTTTTTAATCGCCCTGTATATCTAAATATAAAAAGTAATTTTGTTATTTTTTATGAATTAAATTAGGCATAAATGTATAGAAAATTATCTTATGGCAATTAATATATTATTTTGTATTAGTTAGCTAATTGCAGCTCTCATTCGTTTTTAATATTCGCAGGTTATTAAATTTATCATTGTAGTTTCTAATCTCTTTTGCACATACGATTTCAATAAAAATAATATAAGTCTATTAAAAGATAAACAGATAAGTAAGCAACAGTCCCAAAAGTGTCCTTTTTATACAAAATAATTGAACAAAATTAATTAGTCATATTTGAGCGGTTGAACAAAAAGACAATTTAATTTATTTAAATTAAAAATGAAGTTTTTACAAACTTATTAATTATATACATACGTAAATTTATTATTTTTACAAAAATAAGTCAAGAACTTTTATTCCTCAACAATTCTTGAAATTATATTACCTACGTATTTAAAACGATAATAGAATACTACATGCATTCTTCAATACTAACAAAGTTTTATCAGTAGATGAAGTGAAATAAACCAGTTTGAGGTATTTTTAGACAAGAAAGTGGACATCGGTGATTCCCCTAAATCAGTGGCGTGCGGTAAGAATTTAGGTTAGGGAAGCAACCACGATTTTAATTATAATACACCTAGGTACAGGCGCGGATTAACGGGGAGGGAATAATTCCCCCCTCCCCAATTTAAAAATAAGAATACATAGAATAGAAACAAATAATGCTTGTTTAATTATTACTTATTAAAACAATTATTTTTCCAAAGATTTTTCCCTCAAAATACTTCTCTGGATCCGCCCCTGCTAGGTACAATAAAAAAACAGTGTTACAATTATTAAGCTTAAAAGTTTTTTCAAAGAACAACTTTTACACTTTATACTTAGGGAATTTGTTGACTATTATTCTTTATTTTAAAAAAACTACTACTATGTATTTATACTGCAAGTCGATTTTCCGGTCTTAGCAAAATACCAGTGCAGGTTTTAATCTTTGTTGTTAAATTTGAAAGTTCTGGTTTTCATCTGCCTTTCTTAATAATTTGTAATTTCTCTCCAAAACTGTATGCGGAAAATTCTTTATTAATAATTTACAAACTGCACAAAAAAAATCGACCCGATTCGGATGTATCGAAGGTACTCGAACCTTCCACCGAAGCAGCTGAATTTGCAGTCGTGACGATAATGCAATTTTAAATTTGCATACAGGCAAACTAAATAGAATTATTTGTCTTTAAAAAAATCCAACTTATATAAATTGAAATAATAAAATGCGACAAAATACAGTCTCATTCGCAGATTTACATTACTTAAGTAACATTAAATTTAACAAATACCAAATCGAACATAGAACCAAATTATAATAAATAAACATTTGGACATGAAGCACACTAACAATAACGGCCAAACAGTGCTAAGAGCATCGTCTACTATGACCACGCCCGCTGAATCACGCCAAGGCTAAGAGAAGAGCAGTTGTAAGCAGTGCTTATATGCAGTGTATGTAACACATTTGAATCGGTATTACCTTTCCGTGCAAGTTTAATGAGCCTAATTTAAAATACTACTCTAAATAATTATACTTTTTGTTGTACGGAATTGATATTAATGTTAATTGATATTAAATATTACAAATTTAAATAAACGATAACCATAATTTTATAAAAATATTTTTGTTAGCATTGGTTTTTATGTTTAATAAATTCTCAAGGGAAGCGTTGCTTCCATTGCTTCCATGGACCGCACGCCACTGCCCTAAATGCTTCGTCCAATCAGAGAAATCCATGTATTTCTTCCGACCCCATTGGAAAGATTGACTAGCGACAGAATAAAGGAGGGGGATATACTCTCTAAGAGATCAAGACCAGGTAATATGGGTTGCATATCTCGGAATTGTAAATTATTTTTTGGTAGCCACAAGCCTTAAGATGTCTTATTTACGTTATTGTAACAAGAGAGAAAAAGAAAGAACCTATTTTCGAGCAACAAATGGTGTGTTCTACCGCATTCGAGAGAATGACGCATCGTACAAGCATGTAAACCAGACGCGGTTTATTCTAGCGTTTTCTAGAATACATAGAAGGTTCCAGCGACTTCTGGTGCGATTATATGAGGGTATAAAAGCGGATTCGCGGATAAAAGAGGGGTAGTCAACAGCGAGTCGTTAACTGTGTTTCACAAAATAAATAGTAACTGTATAGATAAATGTTATATTAGAAATTCATAATCTGTAAATAATAGTTTTAATGGTTTATAATCATAGCGTTAATTTATAGTGTATTCATTAGTGTATAGATATAAATATTTGTTTGTGAATAGACGATTTAAACAGCACTTGTGTTATTATTTGAAAAAGAACGTTACAGTGTTGTCAGGTGTGGTGTTTTAAAATAAATAAAATCGCGTAATAATTAAATAAAGTGCTGTGAGAATAAATTTTTAGTGTTAAAATTAATTTCAACAAACAATTAAAATGGTGATGAAACTATTGAAAGATCTCTTAGTAATAGATTTAAAACGGGAATTGGACGAGAGGGACTTGGATAGTAATGGAAAGAAAGAAGTTTTGATAAATCGGCTAAGAGAATGGCTTTTAGAACAGAAGGAAGATCCTGAAAATTACCGCTTCGAAATACCCGGACCCGCAATTGATACTAGTTTGTTGTTAAGTAAAATGGAAGAAAGTTCTAGAAAAGCCGAAGAAAATTCTAGAAAGTCCGAAGAGAATTCTAGAATTTTAAAAGAAGAATTACTGCAAAAGTCCGAAGAGAATTTTAGAAAGTCTGAAGAGAATTCTAGAATGTTAAAAGAGGAATTACTGGAAAAGTCAGAAGAGAATTCCAGAATGTTAAAAGAGGAACTATTGGAAAAGTCTGAAGAAAATTCTAAAATGCTTAAACAAGAATTAATGGAAAATACTAAAGTATTGGAACAAAAAGTTTTTGAAAATTCTAAAATGCTTAAAGAAGAATTACTTGAAAATACTAAAGCACTGGAAGAAAATGTTAAAATGCTTAAAGAAGATTTACTGGAAAATTCTAGAACGCTTAAAGAAGAATTACTAGAAAAGTCTGAAGAAAGGTCTAGAAGGCTTAAAGGAGAATTGCTGGAAAATGTCAAAGCGTTGGAAGACAAAGTTTTCGAAGAATTTTTTGAGAATGCCAGCGCGTTAGGACTGTTGGAAGGTAGATTGGCGGAACATGATAGGGTAATAAAGATGGTAGAAGAGAAAATATCCCAAATGCAATTACCACCAACAACTAAGAAAGACGATATGACCGAAATGCTGGAAGATAGAATGAGGCAACTACGGTTTCCCTCAACTTCTGAGTGGCCGTTTAATGAAGTAAAGAAACAATTTAAAGAAGAAAAGGTTCCTGCCGTAGGGATAAAACTAAAACCACCCACGTTCGATGGAAAGATACCTTGGTCCACCTACTACAAACAATTTGAGGCGGCCGCTGGGGCCAACGGATGGACAGGCAAGGAAAAGGCCGTTTCTTTAACTGTGGCTTTGCGTGGAGACGCGTTGAACGTCCTGCAAACAATCCCAGCAGGACAGGAAAATGATTATCAATTGTTAGTGTCTAGATTGGAGATGAGATATGGAGACGCGCATCTTCAACAAGTGTATCACGCGCAAGTGAAGAATCGTATCCAGAAGAATGGAGAAAGCCTGCAGGAGTTTGAAGCCGATGTTGCGCGGCTTGTCCGATTGGCGTACCCTACGGCACCCGATTCATTTCTGGGACAGCTCGCTGTGCAGACCTTCATTGATGGGTTAAGAGACGGGGAAACACAACAATCATTGAGGCTAGCACGACCAAGAACAACTGATGATGCGCTTGCTCACGCCTTAGAATTTGAAGCTGCAAAACAAGCGTCCCGAGGTCACGGGCGTGTTCGGGCCGTTGTGGAGGAAGAAGAAGGTTCTAAAGATCACCTAGAGGAGTTAGTACTGAAAGTTCTTCGGAAGGAAGAAAGCCGTAAGAAGAATCATCAAGAAGTTCGAGGGCCTCGTTGTTGGAATTGCGGCGAACAAGGTCACATACGACGTCGTTGCCCTAAACCAAAACAGGTTCAGCAGTCGGAAAACTAAAGAAGGTCGACGAGTGGGGGCGAACGTTGACCTTGAGTAGAGATGCCCCGAAGATCACCATCCATGCCGTAACATCAAACAATAGTACCAGCAGTTTGTTCGTAGATGGGAAAATTGCTAATCGTACTGTTCCACTACTCATTGATACGGGGGCGACAAAGTCCATCATACGCCCTAACGTTCTACGAACAAGAATGAGGCTGTTACCAACAACTACTCAACTCCGTACAGCAACAGGTGAAGTGATACCAACACGCGGAGTGGTGAAGATGAAGATTGGCATTGGAAGTGAAGAACGTGATCATGAGGTGCTGGTAGCCGATATCACTGATGACTTCATCTTGGGAATGGACCTCCTGAGAAAATTTGGTTTTACGTTGGATTTGAAAGAGGGTGTTTTGAAGGTCGGTAACGAAGAACTTCCGTTGCATCCACGAGAAGGTCCGGTTGTAAGGGTTTTGCTGACTGAAGATGTGATATTGCCGGGTCAAAGCGAGATGGTTGTCGAGGCGGGTTTGGATGGAGATCTTCGGGTAGGATGTGTGCGAATGATGGAGCCTGTTTGTGATAAGAAGATCCATAGTGGCATACTGGTGGGAAAAGCGCTGATCAAGGTCGGAAAGAGAGTACCGGTGAGAATTATGAACGTTAATGTGGATCCGGTGACATTGAAGAAGAGTACCCTTGTGGGACAGTGTGTGCCAGTATTTCGAGTAGCCAGGTGTATGGCTGATGTTCCAAAACCAGTGCCCAAAGACCATGGTGGAAAATTAGTGGGTATGGTTACTAGTTCGTGCGAAGACCTTAACAGAACGGAAGTGAAAGAGGTACAGGGTTTGGTTCACCGATACCAAGATATCTTCGCTCTTGACGATAGCCAGAAGGGACGAACAAATATAGTAAAACATAAAATCAATACAGGCAACTCTATGCCTGTCCGTCAGCAGCCCAGGCGTCTACCTCTAGCAAGGCGAGCAGAAGCCGAAAAGATTATTACTGATATGGAAGAACAAGGGGTCATCGAGCCATCCAGCAGTCCATGGGCATCACCGGTGGTCCTGGTCAGTAAGAAGGACGGGTCAACGAGATTTTGTGTGGACTATCGGCAGCTTAATGACGTGACCAAGAAAGACAGCTATCCCTTACCACGCATCGACGACACGTTAGATACCCTGTCTGGTTCACGATGGTTTTCGACTTTGGACTTGAAGAGCGGTTATTGGCAAGTTGAAATGGAACCTGAAGACCGGGAGAAGACCGCGTTCACTATTGGTTCCGGACTATGGCAGTTTACAGTTATGCCTTTCGGTCTATGTAACGGTCCGGCCACCGTTGAGCGTCTAATGGAGACCATCCTGAGAGGGTTGTCGTGGAAGACCTGCCTGGTATACCTAGATGATGTGATTGTAGTCGGAAAATCATTCAACGAACATTTGAAAAATCTAGAGGAAGTGTTCCGAAGACTACGTGGAGCCAATCTGAAACTGAGTCCGAAAAAGTGCCACATATTCAGAAAGGAAGTGAAATATCTCGGGCACGTCGTATCACAAAATGGAGTGGCAGCCGACCCCGATAAGATTCGTGCAGTTCAAGAGTGGCCAACACCGAAAGATAAACACCAAGTTCGTAGTTTTCTTGGGTTATGTACCTACTACAGGCGTTTCGTTCCTGGGTTTGCCAATATAGCGAAACCTCTGACAAGGTTAACTGAAGATGGACGCGAGTATGTTTGGAGCGGAGAGTGTGAAACAGCTTTCCAACAGCTGAAGCGTGCCCTGACAACAGCACCAATATTGAGCTATCCACGGACAGAAGGGAAATTCATACTTGACACAGATGCAAGTAATTTGGCCATTGGGGGGGTACTTTCTCAGATACAGGATGGACAAGAAAAGGTCATCGGCTATTTTAGTAAGGTTTTGTCGAAAGCCGAAAGGAATTATTGTGTGACCAGAAAAGAACTATTGGCCGTCGTGAAGTCCGTTGAGCACTTCTACAAATACTTGTACGGACGGAAGTTTTTATTGAGGACGGACCATGCAGCGTTGAAATGGCTTCTACAATTCCGTAATCCTGAAGGCCAGGTCGCAAGGTGGATCGAACGATTACAAGGATATGACTTTGACACCGAACATCGAGCGGG
Source organism: Agrypnus murinus (assembly GCA_929113105.1). NCBI lineage: Eukaryota > Metazoa > Arthropoda > Insecta > Coleoptera > Elateridae > Agrypnus > Agrypnus murinus. The sequence continues at coordinate 68,957,088 of OV816031.1, read as the reverse complement.
CACTAGTCATCGAAATGCCGATGCTCTTTCAAGAAGACCCTGTCCAACGGATTGCCGTCATTGCTCTCGTTTGGAAGAGAGGGTTTGCCAAGTATTAAGGACTACCATCGTCAACGACAATTGGTTGCCGGAAGAATTGCAACGACAGCAGGAGGCTGATCCCGAACTAAAAATGGTACTGGAATGGAAGCGCGTGGGAGAAAGACCTGCCTGGGAGGCCGTCAGCCCTTTCAACAGAACGCTCAAAGCATATTGGGCCCAATGGGAGTCCTTGAAGGTGGAAGACGATCTCCTGAAGCGAGTACTGGAGAGTGAAGATGGCACCACCATTAGGTCTCAGTTCGTGGTTCCAAGAAGCCGAGTGGCTACAGTATTGCGACATCTCCATGACGGTGCCTCAGGAGGACACTTCGGTGTGAAAAAGACTTTGGAGAAAGTTAGGGAGCGTTTTTATTGGGTCAACTGTAAAGAAGACGTGAAGGAGTGGTGCCGGAAATGTGAACTATGTGCCACTGGTAACGGACCCTTGGGGAAACGAAGAGCACCTATGAGGCATTACAATGTGGGTAGTCCTCTGGAAAGAATAGCCATAGATATTGCCGGACCATTTCCCGAAACCGACGATGGGAATAAATACATATTAGTGGCAATGGACTATTTTACCAAATGGCCAGAAGCATATGCCCTACCAAACCAGGAAGCTGCGACTGTTGCTGACGTACTAGTCAAAGAGTTCTTCAGTCGCTTCGGAGTGCCCATGGAGCTGCATTCGGATCAAGGCCGCAATTTCGAGTCTGTACTCTTTGGAGAAGTCTGTCGATTGTTGGGCATTCGTAAGACTCGGACCACACCGTTACATCCGCAGTCCGATGGAATGGTAGAACGCATGAATCGGACAATGGGCAAATATTTGGCCAAGGTCGTCTCCGATCATCAACGAGACTGGGACCAATACCTGCATCTGTTCCTGATGGCTTATCGTGCATCGGTCCACGAAACAACCGGTCAGTCACCAGCGTCTGTGATGTTTGGACGCGAGTTACGGTTACCGTGTGATCTGGAATTTGGGTCTCCACCTATAGAGCAGGAGGTAGCCGGGAATGATTATGTCATCAACTTAAAGAAAAAGTTGGAGGATATTCACGACCGAACCCGAAATAATAGTCGAATCGCGAGTGACCGGATGAAGGCTACGTACGATGTGAGAGCCCAAGAAGGAGGGTTTCAACCTGGAGAGCTTGTCTGGTTATACAACCCGCAAAGGCGTCGTGGCTATTCTCCAAAGTTACAGCGAAATTGGGAGGGTCCATACCAGGTGAAGAAACGAATAAATGACTTGATTTATCGCATCCAGAAATTGCCAAGGGGGAAACCAAAGGTGGTACACTCCAATCGTCTGGCGCACTATGAGGGAAATAATGACGCAGTCCCGGATCGGAAAGATGAGGCTGAGGTGGCTATCAATACCGTAAGGCCTGAAGATGATCAGCCAACCTTTAGAGAATTTATGGCTGCGTTTTCTGGAACTAGAAAAGCGCGATTCGGAGTCACGACTGAGATGCAACAAGATCTCTTCCGGGTCCCTGGTAATTATTCCATTGCCCACTGTGTCTCCGAGGATCTCCGTATGTCCAGGGGGATCGCAGTAGTGTTTAGAAATAAATTTGGACGGCTGAATGAACTTCGAGAACAAAATCCCTCTGTTGGTAAATCCTTACGCTTGCCTGATCATGACCGATCCATTTACTACTTGGTAACCAAGCAGTTTTACTACCAGAAACCGAGTTACGCCGACTTGTGGAGGGCATTATGGAATTTGAGGATCGAGTTGCTTACCAGGGGAATTAACAAATTGGCAGTTCCCAAACTCGGCTGTGGGTGGGACCAGCTGGATTGGAGAATCGTTAGAAACATGCTGGAAGTTGTCTTTAGAGGTACGGACGTCAAGATCTTCGTCTGCAATTTTGACCCACAACCCGCATTAAGGCCAACGAAGAGTGTAGACTGTTATTTCTACCGTAATGGAACGTGTAGTCGAGGTGAAGACTGTCGATATCGTCATGACCCGTTCTACAGGAACCAGAGCATAAAACCTGTTCTGGGACAGAACAGACTTGAAGAGGGGGGCAGTGTAACAAGAGAGAAAAAGAAAGAACCTATTTTCGAGCAACAAATGGTGTGTTCTACCGCATTCGAGAGAATGACGCATCGTACAAGCATGTAAACCAGACGCGGTTTATTCTAGCGTTTTCTAGAATACATAGAAGGTTCCAGCGACTTCTGGTGCGATTATATGAGGGTATAAAAGCGGATTCGCGGATAAAAGAGGGGTAGTCAACAGCGAGTCGTTAACTGTGTTTCACAAAATAAATAGTAACTGTATAGATAAATGTTATATTAGAAATTCATAATCTGTAAATAATAGTTTTAATGGTTTATAATCATAGCGTTAATTTATAGTGTATTCATTAGTGTATAGATATAAATATTTATTTGTGAATAGACGATTTAAACAGCACTTGTGTTATTATTTGAAAAAGAACGTTACATTATTATTCTTAAAATTTTATAACTGAAGTTACTGAATATTGAATTGTATAAAGGCTTTCTATGCTTATGGAAAGTCAAGAGTAGTGATTATAAAAATAGAAACATTAAATTATCGTTCATGCTGTTACTACTCACTAAGGCGGATACTCCTACTAAACAAAATATTATAAAAATAATGACAAGAACTGTAGGAAAATGGGAGAGAAAATGCGGCTAAGACAATTCATGTGGAATAGCAAATTTATTAAAAATCTTGCCCGGCTACTTAAGTGGGTATTCCACATGATGATTTGCCGCGCATCTTTCCCGTTTAGGACAAAACGGCGGGGAAACTGTCGTGTGGAATAGCAAGAAACTGAAGGTTTTCCCCGGTATCAGGCAGGGATGGGAATCCTCGTGCGAATCGGTCGTGACCGATAGTACTGTGCGGTTTACCCATCAACTTCCCGAAACTTTCATGTGGAATAGCAACGAACATCTTCCCCGCAAATTTTATGTTTATGTGCATGCGCATTTGAAGCCGGTAAAGATACCTAACGAATTGTTGGTTATATTACAATTTATATTAGTTTATGAAGAGGTTATTGGTTTTTAAATGTATACGAAATTTTTTTGCATATTAGTAAGTTGAGAAACTTATGTATGATTTTTACCCTATTAAATACTTATGCATACAGGGTGGGATTAAAGTATGGAATATTAAGAAAAAAGTGAACTCAACCGGTTTTGAAAAACGCCGAAACACGTCGATTTTGTTTTTTAAAAATACACATTAATATGTGCGATTCGCCTTCCGACTTTCATTTGTTTCTAATTTATGACGTCATCACAAAAAAAGTTTAAATGACAATATAGATTTTTAGTAGTGGAATCCGATAGTGCTTTTTCTACCCTTTATGATCATGCAAATAAATCATAAGGTTGCATAACAAAAATTCTGAGAAAAATCGAGCTGAACTTTGTAAATGTTTGTTAGCTACGATGACGTCATCACAAAAAATTAAATGACAATATAGATTTTTAGTAGTGGAATCTGATAGTGATTTCTCTTACCTTTATGATCATGCAAATAAATCTAAAGTTGCATAACAAAAATCTTGAGAAAAATTGATCTGATATACAGGATGTCTCAGAAATAAAGGGATTTGAGTTAATGGTAGATAGGTGGAATGGAGTAGAGCAAATTTTCCTTATAAAGTTTGTTCTTCAACTGAATAGTTTTCGAGAAAATGAATTTTAAAGTTTCATTGATTTTCAAGTCCGACTCTGTAACACTAACCTACCTTAATGTACTTAAAAAATGTGATACCATTTGTAGAACTGTGTGCCTTTTAAAAATTGTTATTGTATGTCACGTACAAAAGTAATTTACGATATCTGAACGTCTGCAACGTAAATAAAGTTGTTATTACCTATTAGTAGGTCGAAATATGATCTGCTGTTGTAGGTATGCTTTACTTGTGTTGATATAAACATTACCTAATTCGTTTTATAGCAATTCTAACTGTTAATTGATTTTATTTTATTTACTTATTTCTAAGGATGTCTTGAGATTAAATACAATTCAAATTCATTGAGGTTTTTCAACCTATACTACTACAGCATGTACCTACTATGTTGTAAGAAGAATAACAAAACACCCGGTCACTGTTGTTTAGTCTATCTTTATTTAGGACGCATTTATGTCTTTATTAAACTATAATAACAGTTTAAATAGTAAACATCGTTTTGCTTGGAATAAACTAAATAGAATGAGATCAGCATACTATGTAATATTAAGCTTCGCCAGACACCAGGGCCGTCTTCAGTTTGCTTAGTTTTCCGGGTGCCCACAAATTTTTAGTAAAAAATTTTTTTTTAGATAGTGCGGAATTTTATGCATTTTTGGCTTCTTCCATTATTCATATGTTACCCATTAACTCAAAATCCTTTATATTTGGGACACCCTGTATTGATACCATAATATCAATAACATTAAATGTTCAGATCGATTTTTCTCAGAATTTTTGTTATCCAACCTTATGATTTATTTACAAGATCATAAAGGAAAGAGAAATCACTATCGGATTCCACTACTAAAAATCTATATTGTCATTTAAATTGTTTGTGTGACGTCATAACTAACAAACATTTTCAAAGTTTAGCTCGATTTTTCTCAGAATTTTTGTTATGCAACCTTATGATTTATTTGCATGATCATAAAGGGAAGAAAAATCACTATCGGGTTCCACTATTAAAAATCTATATTGTCATCTAAATTCTTTTGTGATGACGTCATAACTTAGAAACAAATGAAAGTCGGAAGGCGAATCGCACATATAAAAACAAAATCGACGTGTTTCAGCGTTTTTAAAAAACCGGTTAAGTTCACTTTTTTTTAGTATTCCATACTTTAATCCCACCCTGTATAATTGTATGCACGTAATGTATACAACAAAAGCACCTACTGTATCTTATCGTAGTCCCGCTCATGTTGTTGGAAGTTCATTAATTCATGGAACACCATGACGATTTGTTTATTTATAATTAATGAAGGCCAGCGATTGTCTTAATACAAATTACCCACGTTATTTTATCGTAATGACGAATGAAAATACTTCCTCTTCTACCCCCTTGCTTCACTTGTATTAGTAGTATCGCCAATGTATTACTTTTTTATTTTATTACTATCTGCACAGGATGTTTTAAATTTCTATTTATAACTGATGTCTATTTATATTTTTTAAAAATTCTGTAAAACAAGCCGTCAATAACAAGTGCATATTAATCGAAAAGATAGAAATAGATAAGTAGGTATTCCCAATTTTAAATTTGGCTTTACTGATAATAAAGAATATTAGCAGGCGGGAAAGTGCTGCCATCACATTTCAGTGGCAAGATCTATAATTGTTATGAAAATGGCGTTTCTTGATCTGTTTTAGCACATGTCATTTTCCTCCGGTAAGTTATTTTACAAATTAATTCTCGTTATAATTCGAAAATAAAACTAATATAAGTCATAACTAATAACTAGTGACATTTTCCTGTGGAATAATACAATGGCAAAATAGTGGCGACGTGACGTAAACAATTATGCGATAGTAGTGTCATTACTACATTTCGCTTGCACTTTTTTACGTGTTTTAAAACGTATAATAATATAAAATTATAGCAGTATATCTTTTATGACTTATTTAGTTTTAATCCATATTATCAGTTATTAAATTAAATAGTACTTTAAGTTCTCTATAATATTTATTTTTTTGTATTATTTTAGATTGAACAGTGAATACTTCCTTCATTGCCCTCCTAAAAGTATTCATCAGCAAAGATTTGTTTGTTAAAAAAATCGGTAAGTAGTACTCTCTTCTATAATTGTTTCCCCGTAATAAAATAAGACAGAGAGTTTGTGGTGTGTAGGTAATAACTTGGGCTGTATCTTTTTTTTTACATATGTCTTTCTAAATTTAGTATTGGCTTGTATCCAATAAAGCTTGCTTGAAATGTCCACTCTTGGTTCTACAAGCATCCCTAATCATACCATTACACACGCACGATGTCATTTACATTGAACTTACTTTTGAATGATTGCCAGAATTTGTAGGAAGAAGCAAATACATTTTATTATAGTAAAAGCGTTGAGATCAAAATACTTTTTATTTTATATTCTGTAATAATATATTTCCTATAATAGTATGAATAAACAAGTTTAATGTTCGTTGTGGTCCATTTTTTTATTCTAGAATTCGGAGTAGGTTTTTATTTAGTGTACAATGACTTCGAAGTGTTAACCTCTTAAACCATTTTATTGTTGTCAACAGGTTTAAAAATAATTATGTTCGGTATGGGAAAAAAACATATTCTTTCATAAAATTTGTTCTTGGCTTCTAATTGACAGATAGTTAACCTAACAAATTTATTTTGGTGACTTTTAGGTAGAAAATTATAATTCTCTATTGAAACAATTTTAGACCATGACCTACTTTGATTTCTATAATAAAAGTGGTTTAGTTTTTTTAATAACTCTCCTGAACAGTGATTTCATTTTCATGTTATAAAAACCACTTCTTGGGAAACCTTGTGAATTTATAGGCGTTTACAAAAATTGAATTGTTACTTTTTCTGTCATTGTTATTGACATTAGAAAAAACGACAAATATAGTGTTCTGATTTCCGCTTCGATTTTCGTAAACGTAAACTAAGATATTATCTATTTGCACCCAGAAACAGTAACTAAAACAACTACATTTAATGATTTTTCTAGTGTAAGAGTACTCGGAACTCGTTTAACAATTTATTGCAAAATTGTTTTATTGTGAATCATGTTCCTACTTTGCAACTAGGTTATGAAAAATAGTTTCTAGGTTATGTTCATTTCTGTCAAACTTTTGTCTACTGTTAAAATGGTGAAAGCCTGTTGAAATTCATTCAAATCTTTTATGTTCTGCACTTCAATATCAACAAATATCAAGTTTATTTCGTTCTTAATGTGTATAAAATATTAATAAATGTTTGAAGTTTGATTAGCATTTATTTTTCAAATTTTCAAACAACACCATGTTAATGCCAACTTCAAGAAAATTACGAAAAGTTTCAAATGCCTAGTTTTAAAAACATTACAAATCAGATGACGCTAACAGTTACTCTTCTCGCACCCAAGTGGATTATATGCCCTACAATTTTACAATGAGATTAAGGTGAATGTACCGGTTGTTGGACACTTAATTAATTTTTTGCAGAAGAATATTCATAACTCTACTATATCTTCTTGTGAACTTTACTTGCATATAGGCAAATATAAGGCACAAATAAATATTTCTGTCGGTTTTGAGTAGTTTGAAGTAGAGTTCCCGAATGAAAACTTTAACTGTGTTATTTTAGAGTTAGGACACGGATGTCAAAATCTATCTCTTTCTAGGCCAAAACTAAGCTGTCTGAAACAGATATACAGTCAAACTTCCATATTACGAACTTCTATATAGCGAATTTCTCTATATAACGAATTTTTGTGCTGTACACTGCCCTTTTAGAAAAAATACATCAAAAAGTGTCTCTAAATAACGAAGTAAAATTTCTATATAACGAAATTTTTAGACCAAACTAAAATAAATTTTTCCAGGTAAATGTATGTATTATGCATCAATCTTTCTGTTTTAGTAGCAGTAAAATATTATAAATTTACCTATCTTCCAAGAAGCCTGCACACATTTTTAAAAACCTGTAAATCTTTCAAAAGGATTTTGTAAATTTGTTTAAATGGAAGTTCTAAGAAGGGTTAAAATTGTCATTAAAAGGCCTCTTACAACTGGTTTTTCAGGGGATTTCTGTAAATTTACCTGAATGATAGTTCTAGGAAAGATTAAACTTTGGTGCATTATACAGTATACACATTGTTACTTGTCTAAATGGAGATTCCACCCCTCTAAGGAAGATTCAATTAGCATTTACGTAAAATTAAAAACTTGCATTGCAAATTTTTATTTTAACTTTAGTTTTGTGAGTGAACAGCTCTACACTAGAGTACAAAAAAAAGTCAAAGTGAAAGTGTTTAATCAATACTGAGAAAATCAACGTGTTGCGGGAAATTGATAACTGTATACAAAAAAGAAGGACATCGTGGCTCGCGGCAAAGTTTGGAATTCCTGTCAGCAGTTTATCGAATATAATAAAAAATCGCCAATCAATTTTAAAATCAGTTGGTGAACTTACAGCAAAACGGGCTAGAACTTATGTTTATGACGACGTAGATGAAGAGTAGAGTTTTAAAGTGGGTGCATTGTGCATTTAATTGGCAACAAAAATGCACCATTAACAAAACAATTAATTAAACACACGGCGTTACAGTTTGCGGAATCACTCGAATTAAAATTAAAGCATTAAAATAATATTTACAAAAGGTGATATTTCTTTATAATGAAATTTCCCTATAGCGAATTTTTTTTTCGGGATTTACCAACTTCGTTATATAGAAGTTCGACTGTACTTGTTTGTCTCCTTTTACATTAGTGGCAAAATTCAGCAGCTGTCAGTTACAAATTTTAGGTTATCCTTTATGTCATGTTTATTTTTATGCATGTAAATGATAATGTGCACATTATCATTTATTTACTGTTTATATAGAATTTTTAAAACTACTGTAATACATATATCAATAATTACTATCTAATAATTTACAGGAGCTTTTAATAAAGTATTAACTGTGCTCAATTTCAGATTTATATAAATGTCATATTGACAGTTAAATTTATTTTTCATGATTACCAACCATCTAATAAATAGTTTCAAAGTATGAAATGTCACTAGAAAAATCTGACATGCGTGACTTAACTCTAAATAAAACAGAGCTCAGTTTATATTTAGGAACTCTAGTTTGAAGGTCTATGGCGGTTACTATTAACAAAAACATTATAATGAAGTACAAAATGTATACTTTTTTAAACCTAGCTTGCATTGCATACCTACATTAAAATAAAATGAAAACAAATAATTATTATTATAAAATAAATATCAAATTGCAATAAAAGAGTATCACAAAATAAAATCGAAGTTCTTTTCTGTAATCACATATTACAGGGACGTAAGTCCATATTTGTTGGTTCTATAGTGAAGTACAAAATATATATTTTTTTTCTATAGATCTTGTTTTCTATATTTTTTTTATTCTTCACAGTAATTTTGGTTTTCTTAAATCTTTTATCTAATTCTGATTGCTTTTGAATTTTTTATCTTCTAACTACCATATCTAGTTTATTTTTCTTTTCATCATCTTTCCGAGTATATGTATAAGTAGTATGTTCCCCATGCATCAGATGATATTGTGCTGGGTAATTTTTTCATTAATTTAAAAAATTGTAATTTTTATTTTTTGCTAAACTTTGTGTATAAATCAATAATGTAATCCAGATCAATATGTGCATTACATTGTCATGAATACATTATATTCTGACCACCCCTTTATCTTTGTTATTATTGGAGATAAGAAATAAGGATTCCTCTAAATGTATTGTTGTACTTAAATATTATTTTATTTATAAAACTTATTAAAATGTAGTATAGTGTAGTTGAGTGACGCACCACTAACACTAATGTAGTCAAAAGAGTCCTAAAAGGGCAGCTTCAATTCATATCAAGAATATGTAGCCTTTTATATACATATATAATAGTAAAATTTAGTTTAAAATATGCCATTTTATCCATTTGGATATTAGAAATCACAAAAGAAAGATTAGTAATTGCTAATAATTCCACTGACACACGATTCATATAAGCTTCGCTTATATACGGCCGTCTCATTTCCAGTTTTTTCATTGTTGAAAACTATTACAGATTCGTACGTTAAGTTGCACCATCTGGCGGTAATTTTACAACAAAGATATTTAAAGTCAGACCTCAGTCGTTAATTTTTAGGTTATACTTTGTCAATTGTGTCAAACTGCCTCCGATTAAAGAGCGTTTATTCAAATATTAACAGTAATTAATAATAATAAATGTCTTAGCAACGATCAAATATTATTAGATTATGCATTAAAAAACAGTAGGTACATTATAATTACATTACATTACAAAACGTTACATTAAAATTTTATTTATTACTTTATTTTATTATTCTTTCGACGTCTTTATTTTTATAAAAAAAAAAGCTGCCAGTCTTCAAATAAAATTGGTAACAAATTTAAAAAAGTTACACATTATCTACATTAATACTAAAAAACATACTTTAAATACCACTTTACAAATACACCTATTTTTATACTCTCTGTCTCCTCTCTAAGTAGTTAATCTTGTGGATTGGTTTATCTCGGCACTGTATATCTCCATTCTTTTCGGTATGCTGCCATACTATCAGTTTTTTTTTCTCTATAGTCAATTCTGTATAGCTGGAGCAACCTAACTTTTACTTGGAGTATATATTGCAGTCTAGGTCTAGCTAGGATGTTCTTTCCTTCGATCATGCTTTCTATTATCATTTTTAGATAACACCCGAATGCCATAAAGTATTAAGTATGTCCTAGTAATTTATCTCTGCTTCTCGTGGTCTCCTTCATTAACTTTCTTCTTGTACTTTTTATAGTATTTCATTGTTCGATATTCTCTCAATCCATCTCGCCATTAACATCTATCTATATTATCACAACTCAAAAGCTTGTCTTTGCTATTGTCCAAGTTTCAGACCTATATAGCGCGACACTATACGAATGTGTGTAAAAGTTTTATAGTATTAACTTGATTCTATACCCTTAGATCATGCATTTGGTTAGTTCAGAGAGATTTCAGACTCCATCTTCTTCCTGGAACACTTCCTCTATCTTCTTACCACAAAATCTGTTAAGGCATGATACAAAAATCATTATTTCATTATTGGTATCCTAAATTCTAACCGCCCTTCAAAATTTCTAAATACTTTTTCCGACATCGCTTTTAATTTATATCATATAAACCAAATCTTATATAAAGATAATGCCTTATGAGTCAAATTTTGTCAGTTCCATATTTATTTTACTGAAACGATTGGTCTTAAAACTCAAGTAGATTTCATCAGCTCTTATATCTAGAAAATATTTTTAGTAATGACTGCCACAATGAGATTTCATCATTCCATGAATACCTACTTCTAATCATAGCTTCAGTTCGTAGATCGTGCATTCACATTATGTGTTTACATCATATGCTGTGGTAATTCAAGTGCTACAAAATCCAAAAGAGCATTTGTAATTTGCGAAATATGAAATTGTACTTACTTATACTGTACTGCCGTGATTAGCGAGAAAGCAGTATCTGCCAGAACTGCTGTGTAGAAATATACTGCGTGGTATACTAATGAATGCTAATAAAAAACATGGTATATTTCTTAAATTGCTACTGTGGAGTTACTGCTTTCTAGCTAAGCACGGCAGTGTAGCTGTCATATAGTTATTAAGTGTTTCTAGTTTAAGAACTGGGGCATCAGTCAACATTGCGTTAACTCAGTATAATTTTCTAAATTTTATTATACTGTGTAGGATATTTTGGTTTCCTAGTTCCTACTGTAATATATTTTTGGCATATTTATGCACATTATATCAAAATATGTAGTACAAATGCCAATAAATTAATAAAGTATTTATTACACATTATGAAATGACAATTACTCACATGACGTATAACCTAAAAATTAATGACTGCAGTCTGACTACAAACCATTTTGATTGCAAAATGACCGGCAGTGGGCGCCATTTAACGTACGGATGTGTAATTTTTGGATCCTAATTTCAACAATGAAAAAACTGAAAATGAGACGGCCGTATATAAGCAAAGCTTATATGAATCTAGTAGGCCGTGACTGACAAATGTGCTAGCGCCATCTATTGGCAAAAAGAGAATGCTATTGCCTATTTGGTTTTATGTTTATTTTGAATTCCAAACAGTATTAAAGATTTTGGTTAATTGCCTATGTTTTCTTATTGTTAATGTTATACGCGAAGTCATCTTCGATGCATTCTCGCAAATGAATCACTCGTTCATTCGTCGCTCGTGCTTAAAATATGCGCTAATGCACGAATACAGACTTCGCGTACTCGGTTTGTAAATAATTATTTCAGCCTCGGTATAACCCATGTTGATTAAAGGAATGTCAATAAAAAATAAACTAATTGTTTTATAGCCTACCTTGTTATTTTTAGTGTAATCACTAGAGATATTTATTTCTTTCAACGCAGGAAGTCGTAGTACAACATGACATTGTTAAAAGCCATTAAAAAAATATCGAATTACATTTATTTTATACCGCAAATTTAGTCGAGACTTCACATTTTAAAAGGGTTTTAATTCAAGTTCATATTATTAGTAAGTAGTAATGAATAAAACTTTACGATCCATAACGAATGTGGTTTTGTACTTTGCTATTTTGCACGTCTCTGGTAATCACATTTTGAGAAGCATGACCCACTGCTCTTCCAATAGAGATTTTTAAAATTTTTAAAGTCAAATACGCCAGAAAGTATTAACAATAGACTAAAAATAAGGAAAAAAGTTTATATAAACATATGTGCTAAAATGGTTCGTTACAGTTACTTGAGGTTTTTATTCAAAAAGATAACAGAAAACGGAGTTGTTTAGTTGAAATCAAAAATAAATGTTCAAAAACACCTCCACAGGCAGCAACACACTGCTGAGCTCGTCCGATCATGGACTGCCTCACGTGTTCAAAAATCTCTGGTGTGTTCCGAATATGCTGGCATCCACCTTCCACTCTCTGCCGAAGATCCTCAATATCTTGAACTGCAGTAGAATACACCATAGATTTTAGATGTTTCCATAAGTAAAAATTGAAAGGATTTAAATCGGGAGACCGTGCAGGCCACACTACAGGTCTACCACGACCAATCCATCTTCCAGAATATACTGTGTTTAATAATTCGCATGCTGTGTGACTGAAGTAGGCCGGTGCACCGTCATGCATGAACCACATACGTCCTCTTAACATTTAGTGGAACAGCTGCCAGCAAACTTGATAAGTCATTTTCTAAAAAATACCAATAATTCTGTCCGGGTAGTACAAAAGGATGAATCAAGAAGTCGTTGATAAGTCCTATCCGCACATTTATTGAAAACTGCTGTTGATGCCTGGACTAAATAATGGCATGAAGGTTTTCATCTTGTGAAAATTGACAATATTATCTCTTGTAAAGCCAGCTTCATCAGTAAAGAGCACAGATGGCAAAAAGAGAAGATTGACATGTTTCTAACAACCATGCACAATAAGCTTCTCGTTGTGGGAACTCATTCTCACTAAGTCGCTGTACTCTTTGCACGTGGTTCGGATACAGTTGATTGGTTCTTAAAATACACCATACAGTCATGAGGGACACCTTCCGCCAATGCAGTTCTTCGAGTACTTTCACCTGCATTTTCCTCAACATGATCCAACATCGGTTCTTCCTAGTCCAAAGTTCTTGTAGTTCATGGTCTGCCACGATCTCGGACTACCGTTTGAAAGATCCTGTTTCTCTTAATCTAATATGAAGCCTTTTGAGTATTTTTTCGTTTGGTAAAGGTCGGTTTGGGAAATGGACTGCGTAAAGTCTTCTTGTTTCCGCCCTATTACAATATGCCAAACTGTACATTAAATGCAAGTCAGACATCTTTTCAAAAGAATCATCTGCCATTTTTCTACAATTACTTAGAAAACAATACTAATGAAAAAATGGTTATTTGAAAATGCAATATTATACAGGGTATTCCATTCAAACACTAGGTGTATGTATATTCTATGCATGCAATTATTATTTTGATGACATTTTTAAAAAATTGGGTAGAACAATACAACTTTAGAAAAACAGTTTTTTATCTCCGATAATAATAAAGATAGAAGTGTGATCAAAATATAATGACTAACCCTGTACGTTAGGGTGGTTGTTATTTTACTAAAGTGTTTTAGATCTTTCTAGATTTTTCTAAATGTCAAAAATATGAGCGGTGCAAAATTTCGGCCCATTTGGTCAATATGAGGTAACCTAAAATGAACCTATGCCACCAAGAAGTTAAAGTTTAAATGGGATTTAACATGGGTTTGCTAGGGACTTTGTGTTGAAGTTGCTGAACATGAATCTGATGTCAAAAATGTTTGACATCTTCATGACAAATCATGAAAAATTGACAGCTGTCAATTGTCAAGATTCCATTTAGATATTAGATTTCAACTCGGGGACCCGAAAACTCCTTGTAATAAAAGAATTTTCTTGAATCTGTTCATGCTAGTGATGTTGACAGCTATATTTCCAGCTGTCAACTGCCAACATTCCATTTTGACATCAGATTTGAACTCAACAACCCGAAGAATCTTGGCAAGTATATAAATCTCATTGAAAATGCTCGTTTTAGTGAACCTGACCGCTTTTTTGACAGCTGTTAACTATCAAAGTTATGCCATAAAGTCTCTAGAAATGCACCAAAAAGTTAATACCATTTAATTGTAAATAATACCATTTAAACTATAACCTCTTGGTGGCATGGGTTATATTGACCACCAAATGGGCTGAAATCTTGCTCAGCTCATTTTTTTGACATTTTAAAGAGATCTAAGAGGGATACTTAAAAAATTTTAACTTTTGCAAAATAACGACCACCCTACTGTACATTAATACTAGTGGTCTAGGTATATCGGATTTTTATGATTAACAGTGCAGTTACGTCGTGTAAAACAAAGATGTGCATTGCTATAATATCGTCGATATTACCATTACTACCAACCATTTTAAAAAGTGAGGTTAGATGCACCTTTAATATCCTGATCAAAAAGAAGTACCATTAACTTGAATGTAGAACATCTACCCACAATTACAATAAATTGTTGGTTTTGTCAGTATTGATTTATTGAAATGGTATGAGAAATGTAAATCTATGAATGTAGTGATGGTAGTCTTTCAGTTGAAGCATTCTGAATTAAAGTACGGCCAAAAATACAAAAAATGAGTCACCAGCATAATAAACCCATTCATATCCACCTGAATAAACAATATGAATCAAAAACATGCTCATCTGGTATCTATCACCACATATCAGTAGCGCATCGCAATGATAAATGCACATAAAAGAGAGTCGAGGGACGCAACTGAATGTTGCACTACTTTTGCATTGCACACTCGCAGTGAATGGTATCTACGTGATCCCAGGTAGCTTTACTCATCTTCAACACGTGATTTGTGATGACTCATTTCTTATATTAATGGATATACTTTAGTAATATGTGTTCCTCATTAACACTGGCCGGTTCTCCTGAAATTGAGTTAGATATATTCACAGATATATTATGCAGCACTACACTGTGTTTCCTATACGAACTCAACTGTTTTGGTTATATGGCTTTTAATCTCTCTTGATTTCTCTGTACAAGTCAAAAACAAAGTCAAACTTAACAACTGTTGTCGTGTGATTTTTGTAAACTGAGAGCTGCGAAATATGGTTGTAAATCTGAAATTTTAAATCTAGCGACGTTATACAGGGTGTTTCACTTAAGATTCATATCCCCTGCACAGGTGATAGTACACATAAAATGCAACAAAAAAAGCTTAATATCATTGGTGTCTATCTTTCATAATAACCAGGAAAAAAATTATTTTTGAAAAGTGGATTGGCCACTGGTTTAAGAATAGCAGTTGGAGCTGGATGTACCAAACTGCATTTTCCATGTGATATCTGATACATTGATGCAGCTGATGCTAGGTGATGTCACAGTTTGTTTTGACTTATTATCTCCAGCAGTTTCCAAAAGCTGACCTCTTTAGTAAATGTTTTTCGATGTGTGTAAATTCAAAAATGGCATAAGGATTTTTTGTTCTTATAGATGAGTACTATCACCTGTCTAGAGCAGCATTTCCCAACCTCCGGTCTGTCAAAAGTTTTTGCTGGTCCGCAGGGAAATAACAGTATTTTTTTTAAATTTCACTGAAAGATTTTTTTTAATTTGTGTTATCCAGGAGCTAATGTAGGGTCAAATGGTTTATCGGAGCCGGGGCTATGTTCATACACATAGTGATATACAGGGTGATTCAGAAATAAAGGTAATCCTTTAAATGGTAGATAAAGGGGACAAGCATAGGTCAAAAACGAATAGTTTTTCAGAAAATGAATTTTAAAGTTTAATAAATTTTGGATCCAAAATGATCCAAGGTCAGGGCCAAATCCAAAATTCAATAAAACTTAAAAATTAATTTTCTGGAAAACTTCGTTTTTGTTCTATACTTGTCAAGGTAAATTAGCTCTAGTGCCTCCCCTCTACCTACCATTTAAAGGATTACCTTTATTTCTGGATCACCCTGTATAAGGCGCCGGCTCCGTACCTGTGTAGTGGGGTAGTATCCAGTAATATGTAATAAGAAGGATAAGTCAAAGTGTGACAAAATTAAACCCTCATTTATAAATGAGATGTGTATTATTATACACCTTCACAGGAGACACTGTAGGACAAAAAGATCGAAACAGCTGTCCTAGAGTGTCTCTTGTGAATTATCAACACATCTCATTTATAAATGTGGGTTTTAATTTTGTCATACTTTGACTTATTTTGTAAATAATCTCCCCACCTTGAATATTAATAATACTAATATTTTGTAACTATTATATTTTGAAGGTAATAAGGATAATCTCCCATTTTAGAATTTTTTTAAGCGGGTTTAGTGCGCATACCGGAACCAAAAGAATTTTCGTCTTTTCTCCCCGATTAACGCGAAAGATCAAAATCAGGGTTTTACGGTTTCGCGGGGGAGCAAAACTTGCTTCGATCTGGACCGTTTTTTGTGTGTCGATGCGTTGGCGGAGGTGGCAAAAAAATTGCCTTCGCCTTACGGTAGGTCGGATCGAAAATCTGACCGTGGAATGTTTGCCATCGCAGTACCGCAATCGTTTTTACCGGAAAAGTTTTTTTGCCAACACTCTTCTGGGGGCGGAGGATAGGGGTGACTAGGGGGCTTCGACCGTTTTTGAGAGGCGGTATCTTCGAGACTGTAGGAGACAAAACGACTATCTTTGCGTCAAACGACGGGCAATCTCAAAATATTTCTCATTCAAATGTCTTGCAAAACCACAAGAAAAAAGTTACAGTCAAAAACTCGGAAGTTTTTTATTTGTTTTTCACCCGAGAATCGTGTTAAAGGGATATCGCCGCCACCAGCCTAATCGGGCTCCTAAGTGGAAACCACTTCTTAAAGTCTTATATGATTGCTTCCTGGGTCGTTTGAGTCCATTCCCGTTCATGACCGCCGCTCCTGAAACCCATTCACCGGCCACTTGCTACCTACCGATTTCGGGCCGTTTTGGTCGTTCGAGGTTTGGTATGCGGGAAGCGGATGAGGTATGAAAACCGACTTTTGTTATTATAAAAAAATGGATATTTATTTATGTTAGATTGTTTTTGTACGTTGTTTTGCGAAGATTTATTTTGCGAAATATTTTCTTAAAATTTTTTACCTTACCTGTCTGCAAGCAAGTGCTACATCGTTTGCCGGTCCGCGAATGAAAAAGGTTGGGGACCGCTGGTCTGGAGGATACGAATCTTTATTGAAACACCCTGTATATGTATGTGATTAAGAAGATTGAGTTCTTTGTTTAAAATGATATGCATTTTTGAGTTCAAACTTTTAGTGGCTCTGAACTCATTCACATTGTCTCAATACATCAATCAAAAACTCATTTAATGAGTAATTACTAATTAGCTAAAAAACTAATTAGGCTCACTGACTTTGTTAATTATTCGTTAAAGTTGGTGAGTGCCAACTCGCTGGCAATGAGTCCGCATTCATGATTATAGAGGCCACTTGAATTTTGGGTTTAAAAAATGCATGCATTGCTGGTTTTTCTTTAATGTAACACTAAAACACAATGGCAACTTAGAGCAACTAACCTAGTATACTAATTTCTTTGTTTTCTTATTTAGGAGGAAATGGTTTGCCTTTCCAGCGAAGGCACTGTTTGTGCCATTGTAAGGGACACAATATTAACAGGGCCTAAGAAACAGTCCACTATAACTCTGGCACCATCAAAATCCATTGCTACCATATTTACAGAAATCGGTACCGATTTTCATTATCAACCAGAAACTTTTGAATTACTAATTCAGAATAATAAAACAGGCGATACTGTAAGTTTTAATTTATTGTTTTGTAGATAAAACTAATTTTATCACTACTTGATAAATATATCATGAATATCATTTAATATTTCAGATTGTTTTGAATCTTCACAAAGACAAGACATTGGGGGAAGTAGGTGTGGTTTTTGATCAAGCAGTTCGTAATACATTAGTCATCAGTACACTTAAGCATACAAAAACCATGTCTTTAGTCGTGAACGATAACAATGATGATGATCTATTATTGGGTGCATCAGCCAGTCCAACCATAGGCGAATTACCAAGCAGTTCCACAGATCCGCCGCCAGCCCTAATGAGCATAGATTATCCTTGTATGGTGGAATTTAGGCCTCCAAGGGAGTCTTTTAACTATGTAGGCTTGGTAAACCAAGCTATGACATGTTATCTTAACAGCTTACTACAAGCACTATATATGACTCCCGAATTTCGAAACGCTCTATATAATTGGGAATTTGATGGGCAAGGAGAAGCCAAGTCGATTCCCTTTCAGTTGCAAAAATTATTTCTTAATCTACAGGTAAGTATTTATACAGAGAAAGGTGTAGTTGTAATCTCTATAAAATTAGATAATGGAGTTATCTAATAATAATATATTATCCAATAATATAGTTATTTGTTTAATTTTACAAAAAATGCATGTTTTTGGGACGAATAAGGAAGTTGCCGGAAGTTAGCAAAGTCTGGCAACCTTATGAGTTCAAAAAATGCATTTTTGAATGAATTAAAATGCTATTTTTTTCTCCTACCGCTTTTAACTAGTAAACTCCGTGAGAGGACTGTTTAGAACAAGCAAAATAACATTGAGTTACTTTTTATTTACTGCAACTTTTTAGGGAATTCTTGTTTCTGGGTAATAAGGGGCAATTTTAATATAGGTAATATAATTAAGAAATACTCACAAATGTGTAATTTTCACTCTCATTTTACTGAAAATTCAAAGAACTTTTGACAGGTGACGGACAGAGATATGCGTTAAATGAAAAGAGGTTAGGATTGATTTTTGTTTTTGAGATTTTAATAATTTCTTTTTGTTTTTTATGTCTTAAGAAATTCATTTAATAATTATATTAATATTATCAATAAACAGATAAATGATTATTATTTAATTGAAAATTTCTATTTATTTTGCATTATTGGGTATAAAATAGAATGTTTTAGAGCACCGCCAAAAGTATGACACGCGTAACATTAGATTACTTTTTGTACAGTTACTACGGTAACGAATAATACTTCCTAAATGGTTACTTTTTTACAAAATAAACGGTAACAGCTAGAAAAATCGTTCTAATACGGATGTAAACAGTGGATAGAGGCGCATCTAGAGAAATTATTTTTAAATATACAGGATGTTGTAGAAAAGTGTGGCACGCTTAAGGTATTTTTTTTTTAAATAGAATGCCCCAAGTATTTTTGCATATTTAACAGCTCTCTTGGCAGGTTTATTCATATCTAAAATTTTAGCGCCATCGAATGACCGGTTTAGAAGTTATAATTTTTTTCAAAAAAATTGAGTTTACATTATCCCACTTAACAGTTTACCGCTTTCACGGCCGCAACTGTGAAGATGTATTTAAGTAGGGATTTTGTTGCAGGGGCTTGTAGGGTGCTCTTCTTGAAAAGAAAATGGACCCACCATGTACAGGGTGTTCAAAATTAATTTTTAAATTTAGAGAACTTCAAAGCTAAAATGCACAACTTTTGCAAATGGAACACCCTGTATACTTTGCACCTTTGTGATGCAGAATTAAATAACGAACATTTTTTGTATGTATGTCCCTATAGCTATCTGTAACCACTTTTGATTTATTGAGAAAAAACTGCAAGAAGTACACAATTAAAAAATTATTTATTTAAAAAAATGAAGATTTTTCAAATAAAACAAAAGAAAAAACTATAACAAATGCTCCATTATGTTGCCCATTTGCATGGACACACGTTTCGATACGCCTTTGGAACGATCTTTGTACGTTTCTTAACATTGCCGGCGTGATACTTCTAAAAGCATGTATTATTCTATCCTCATATTTTGGATTGTGTTTGGTGTCTGTATAAACAATTTCTTTCACATATCCCCATAAAAAGAAATCCATTTTTGTAAGATCAGGAGATCTCGCAGGCCATTTAGTGGGTCCATTCCTTCCAATCCATTGATGTGGGTAGATATTATTTAGGTGATCTATTACTGCATGTAAATAATGCAGTGGAGGTCTTTCTCCCATCCCATTTCGGATCCTTTGAGGAAGGTTCGCCAATAATTGTGGCAGATAGTTCTCCAAAAAATGAAGATAAATAGCTCCAGTTAATGTAGCATCAAGAAAATATGGCCCTATTACATGTTCTCCAATAATTCCCCCCCAAACGTTTATGGACCATCTGTGCTGGTTATCAAGTTGTCTGAAAAAGTGGGGATTTTCTGTTGCATAATAATGGAAATTGTGCCTGTTAACAAATCCATTTTTATGAAACGTTGCCTCATCAGTGAACAAAACATTGTTGAAGAATGTAGCATCGTCTTGCATTTTACCTATGGCCCAATTACAAAACTGTAAACGTTTTAGAAAATCGTCATCAGTTAATTCCTGGTGCATTTGAATGTGATATGCATGAAACTTATTTTTCTTTAAGATTCGAACAACAGAACGTCTACTTATTCCTACCGATGAACTCACTTCTCTCTGACTAACATGGGGATTCTCAATCGTTGCCAGCACAACAGATAACTCATTTTCTTTGTTCACAACGTTAATTCGTTCACTTTTTTCTAAATTTTTCTAAATCTATCGAGCAGGTTTTGAAAGCTGTGAACTTTAGGGAGTTCAGGATACCGTTGGTGGTAAATTCTGCAGGAAAGCAAACAATTTCTTTCCGACTCGCCCAAAACAAAAGTCATGTCTAGTTCTTCATTACTAAAATTCATTTTGAAAAACTAAAACACCTACCAAAACTAAACACTGATGGTCGATAACTGCGAGAAATGTACGATTTGCATACGTGCACAACAATTGCTAGATGCTTTAATGTTTTGATGAACGAAAACAACCAACACACTTGACAATTAAATAAATAATTGTTTTTAATTGTGTACTTCTTGCAGTTTTTTTCTCAATAAATCAAAAGTGGTTACAGATAGCTATAGGGATGTACGTACAAAAAATGTTTGTTATTTAATTCTGCATCACAAGGTACAAAATATACAGGGTGTTCCATTTGAAAAAGTTGTGAATTTTAGCTTTGAAGTTCTCTAAATTAATTTTGAACACCCCGTACATGGTGGGTCCATTTGCTTTTAAAGAAGAGCACCCTGCTAGCCCCTGCAACAAAATTCCTACTTAAATTCGTCTTCACAGTTGCGGCCGTGAAAGCGGTAAACTGTTAAGCGGGATAATGTAAAATTTAATGGGCCGTATTACGAGCCATGATTAAATGTGTCTCTAACTAAAGTTTCGTTTAAAATCAACAAGAATAAGTAATAAATGGGAAAAGATTGGAATTGGTCACCATGGTAATTAAACATGCTGTGAATTTAACAGAGACATGCGAATACGGCTCAATTTCTTTGAAAAAAATTTATAACTTCTAAACCGGTCATTAGATGGCGCTAAAATTTTAGATATGAATAAACCTGCCAAGAGAGGTGTTAAATATGCAAAAATATTTAAGGCATTCTATTTAACAAAAATTACCTTAACCGTGCCACACTTTTCTGCAACACCCTGTATATTTGAAAATAATTTCTCTAGATGTGCCTCTATCCACTGTTTACATCCGTATTAGAACGATTTTTCTAGCTATTACCGTTTAGGAGCTATCGGACTTCCCCACACTATTGCCCCACCTGGTATAACCATGAATCATTTAATATGTAGAGGAGTGATTATAAGTTAATTTTGTACTTTTATTATTTAAATATAGCCTATTAATAATCATTTTTGGTTTAGACTTCAACCAAATCTGCCGTGGAAACGACAGAACTTACCCGAAGTTTTGGTTGGGACCTGAGTGAAGCATGGCAACAGCACGATATTCAAGAGCTATGTCGTGTTATGTTTGATGCACTTGAGCAAAAATTTAAAGACACACAACAGGCTAATCTAATCAACGATCTTTATGAAGGCAAAATGTTAGATTATGTAAAATGTCTAGATTGTGGTACAGAAAAATCTAGAGAAGATACATTTTTGGATATACCCCTTCCCGTCCGACCTTTTGGTAGCAATGTCGCATATAATAGTGTGGAGGAAGCTTTGAGAGCGTTTGTTCAACCAGAGACATTAGATGGAAATAATCAGTACTTTTGTGAAAAGTGTAATAAAAAATGTGATGCGCATAAAGGATTAAAATTCATTAAATTTCCATATTTACTTACATTACATTTGAAACGATTTGATTTTGACTACACAACAATGCACAGAATTAAACTGAATGATAAGTAAGTATAGCTTTAGTTTCTTTTTTAACTTTAAAATGCTTTGTCCAAGTTTGTACCGATAAATATAAATTTACATGATGAACATATGTAACATTTTGATAAGTGTGATGGATTTACTATTTAGATTTTCTTCCAGATCTAAAATAATAGAATTATCTGGAGAATTGGCTGCTATGCATGAAAGAAATACTGAAGAATTTTTAATTCCAAATTAAATGTAGATTTTATAAATTAGGTGAATCTTTTTGAGTTCTTTAAAAAAAAATTCTACAGTTCAACTCCACACAAATTTCCACGTTTAGGATAAGTTGTTATTAGTTAAGACAAAAGGCAATAAACTGATATGTCTAATAAACAGTTAGTTCGATTAAAATGAATGGTGCAGAATAGTAAAAAAATATTTCTGATTTGTTTGTAAAACTGTCAAAATTCACAACACTTTTCTACCTTTGACATTCACTTTATCAAAAAATTTGCTAAACTAGCAGGCTGTTGGCCGGTTTCACAAAGCTTGATTAAGGACGCGTTATTGGCGCAAAATATTAGCGTCAAAATATAGCTCACGTTTTTCATTCAGTTTTCTTTTAATAATCGTTTTTTTAGCAAGATAAAGTTTGATGTCAATTGCTAAACTGTTAAGGTAGTGATCATACTTTGTAAGGAGTAGATATCTAAATAAATTTTATAATCGTACTCGAACATCGCCAATCTTGTAGAATTAACGTTTTCTAAAAAATAAGCAAACTAAACATAATACAGTCATTATAACGCTGTTTAATAGCAAAATCTATGACAATGGATAAATATTTTTGCTTACTTATTTAGTATTGATTGAAATAAAATAGATGTACACGGCGCGGAAATTTAAATATGGGAGCACTAAATCAGTCATTTTTAGTTGAATGCTTTCTGGAAGCGTTGGGTGGTAATATTCGCGGGACATTTAAAAGTAATTTAACTTTGCTAATCTTTTAACTATTATTTAATAAATTCCCGAAGTAAATGTTGTTTTTCTTTACTTAAGAGCATGTGACGGTTAATTTTTGAATAAACTCACTCTTAATTAGTCCTGATTAATTTCTTAAAACGAATATATATTTTCAATATTTTAATATAGTAATACTATTCTTTTTCTCAAAACAGTTGATATTTTTAAAGATATTTAGCAGTTTTATATTCCCCTTTTTGATTTGAGCAGAGAACTGCGATGCGATCAAATAATGTTTCTATTTACATTTCCAAATTTTAGTTTTAAAGAAATTAATTTCCTTTTGCAAACCGTAGCGCCATCTTTAGGTGTTTATAGTTTCTGAAGCTTCCCATTATTAACACTGGCGGCGATAACAGGCCCTTAAACTCTGATTAACTTAAGGAAGTTGTGGCTGTAGAAGAATATGATGAAAATGTAAAAAAATTATTGCAGTTGATAGATTTTAATGTACAAAATTATTTCCTAGAAAATCTTTAATGTTTAGGAATGTTGTTTATAATTGCATTTAAAAATAACACTCGATCTTATGCAAAATGGTAAGTTGTTGATACATTTATTATTATTATTAAAAAATTTGACACCAAAACATTTCACGTAAAAACGTTCTAAGATTTTAAATTTGTTAGGAGGATAGTTTTGCAAAAAAATAAATTAATACAAAGAATTTGTCGATTGAACGCTTGATATAGCTCACTTGGTAACAATGTCACATTGCGACAAACGAGCGGGAAACTTAAATGCTTAGAATTATGTGTTACCAACTGTCAAAGGGAGCGTTCAAGTATTATGTAAGCAGGCTTAGGGGGTGGTGGGTGTTAAATTTTTCCTTATTTTGGCTGACAAAGGGAGTGGGGGAGACGGAAAACCTTACGTAAGATATAAATTACAAAATGATTAAATTTTTTAAATAATATTTAAATATTTTCTTGAAATTAATAAAATTACTTTTTCTACTTTTATACCAAGTTTGTTTATAATTCTTTATAAGCAAAACACGGGTTCCGGGATTTGTTCGTACCGCCGCATTGTAGCACAAAGTAGTCTTTGAAGTAGACTACTTTGAGGAATCCTCGATATATCAAATTAAAACAAATTGAAACAAATGAATATGAGTCAATGTGATTTGTTATAAGATTTTCTTTTGATTGCTTTGTTCTTTTAGCTTGAATAAAAGATTGTTGTATAAATTTCATTTATTCAATTTAAAAAATATTTAACATACATAATTTAATATATATAAACCTTAGAAATTTAATTTTAGTTTTAATTTTGATATTTAATAAAAACACAAAAATACTAATTCTTTAGGGGGGGGCTCTGCGATTTTCTTGTTTTTCCTTACAAAGGGGGGGGGTTAAAATCAACAAAATGATGCTTACGTAATACTTGAACACTCTCAAACTAGTTACCAATTCCGTTAGTATTCCTAAAATTTTTGTTTCATATGACATGTTTTTAGCGCACACGTCCAAGTTTAGAAAACTATCCGCATAACTGAGAGTTTTCCGAAGCACAAATGGAAAAAATAATACAAAGTTTTCGTTTCATAAGACATTTTAGCGTGAACTTGAAGTTGAACTCGTGCGCTAAAAACGTGTCTTATGAAACTAATACTTTAATATACCATTTTCTATTTGCGTGTACAAATGAAGCTATTTGGACACGCGTTTGCGTGTCCACACGAATTCGTGTTTCCAAAAGAGATTTATGTGAATACCAGTAACAGTAACATTTTATATTTTAAAGTTGATATCACTATTGAACAGCTGTTCAAAAGTCGAACTTATTTACGCTGTATATTTGAAAAACAAATGCAGAATCTGAATTTTCTGAATATTCTGAACTTTGGCTACTGACAATTCCGTATTCCGTTTCATAAGATGGTTTAGCGCATTTGTCCTTGGGTGCGTTCGTTAAAAACGTGTCTTATATAAGTAATACTAAATAATTACTGTCCGGCGCCCGGGCCTGGCGCGAACGGTAGTACAGGTGTTTTAAAGTGAGTTTAGAAATTCCCAAATCTGTTAAATAAAGTGATTTTAAATCCGGGAAATCGTATTAGAAGGATAAATAAAAAGTGGAAGTTCTTAAAAATAGTTAAATACTAAGTGGAAAAATTAATTCATTAGTGGAAAATAGGTTAAAATTCGTAGCATTACAAAAAGAGATAACGAAATAAAACGACAGTGCGCGCGCGCGACTACGCGAGTGACAAGATAAACAACGTAAACAAACCACAGAGAGGGATTCAGAGGGTTTTAAAAAAAATAAAAAAAAAAAAAACCACTTCAACTAAACCTGAACAAAAAGTTAATAAAATGGAGGAAATCCTGGCGGATATAAAAACAAAACTAGAAAAATTAGATAAACTGGACATAATAGAAAAATGTAGCGCAAGACTAGAAGTGAAAATAGAAAAGTTCCAAAGTGAAATAAACGAAATTAAAAAGGAAAATGAACAACTAAAAAATGAGAACATACAAATGAATTTAAAACTAGAAGAGCAAGATAAGAGGCTAGAGGAAATGGAAAGGGAAATAAGGAAAAGAAGACTGATTATTCATGGTGCAGAAGAACAAACGAAGGAGGAAGACCTGCAATTAAAGGAGATAACGCGAACTATTTTACAAGAAATGGGAATACAGACAGATATGGAACAAGAAGTAACAGATATTAGGAGAATTGGTAAAAATCATAATGGAAAACCAAGGCCCATCATGGTAGAATTACACAACTGGCAGAAGAAAATGAAAATACTTAAGGCAACAAAAAATCTAAAAGGAACAGATATATATATATAGAAGAAGAATTCACAAAAGAAGTACAAAAACAAAGGAAAGAGCTAATAAAATTTATGAAAATAATCAGAGAAAAGGGAAACCATGCAATAATCAGATACAATAAATTGATAGTAAATGGGGAGCCCTACACACTTCAACAGCTCCAATCTATAGAAATAGAAATACCAGGAAGAAAAGAGAAGAAAAGCAATAAAGAAAATGGAAACAAAGAAGAAAACGAAGGGGAAATAGAAAATGGAAGAATACTGGACATGGGGAAAACACTAGAACAGGAAGCTAAACAAGGCAAGAAAGGAAGAACATTAAGTCAGAGGTCGCCAGAAGATAACGGGGAGGCAGACGTATGTGGCAGATTATTAAAGATTACTAAAATAGGACAGCACTCAAAAAACTAATAAAAACCAAGGGCAGAATGACACAGGAAACGAAAAAGGCTAAGGAAAAGGAAAACGAAAAACACAAACCAAAAAATTCCAAAAAAAAACGAAGTAAGAGAGAAGAAGAAAACATAGTAAAGATAGGAACGTGGAACGTGAAAACCATGTTACGGGTAGGGAAAATGCAGGAGATAGCAAAAGAAATGAAGAAATACCAATTAAGCGTCTTAGCGCTCCAAGAAACAAGATGGGGAAATGAAGGAATGATTGAGAAGAAATATTTTACTTTATATTACTCGGGAGAGAAAAAGCAGGGGAGAAACGGAACAGCATTTATGGTCATTGAGAAAATGAGGCAGAAAATAATACAATTTAGAGCGGTCAATGGTAGGATATGCTACCTAAGATTAGAGAATAAACAAGCCAATATATCTATGATAAACTGCTATGCTCCAACCGAGGAAGCAGACGAAGAGGAAAAAACAGAATTCTACGAGGAAATAGAACAATTGTGTGAAAAGATACCCAAAAACGACATACTTATTATACTCGGAGACTTCAACGCGAAGATAGGTAAAGAAGAATTTAATAAAGAAATAGCAGGAAAACAAACGATACACGACATTACAAATGATAATGGCACCAAGTTGTGTAATTTAGCATCAACAACAAATTCATTTATAACCAGCACTAAATTTAAACACAGAATAGAACACAAAATTACGTGGATGATTCCGGGCAGAACAGACGGTAACCAAATAGACCATACATTAATCTCGAAAAAATGGACAAAATTAATACACGACGTAAGATCCTACAGAGGCGCAAATGCCGACACGGACCATGTGCTAGTAATAATGAAATTCAAAATGAAAATAACAAGAAATAAGAAGAAGATGAAAAAACGAAGGAACTGGTGCATACAAAAACTAAACAACGAGGAAATAAAAAGAAAATACTGTGAAACATTTGAAAATGCACTAGCTAAACAAGAGGATAATATTGATAATGAATGGACCAATATCAAAACAAGTATTATTAAGGCAACAGAAAAAATAATAGGGCAGAGAACCAACAAACTGTCAAAAGAATGGTTCGACGAAGAGTGCCAAAAGAAGAGTGACAAGAAAAGTGAAGCAAGACAGAAATGGATAGAAACAAGAAGGGACCAAGAATTACTCGAGTACAAGAAAATTAAACAGCAAGCAACGATATTATACAAAAAGAAAAAAGCCGACTGGATCACCAGCAAAATGCAAATACTGGAAGACAACAATAGAGATAGCAGAAAACTATTCGACTACATAAGACGGTTCAATATAAAAAAGGTAGTAACAGCAAAAATAAGTAAAAGGGCCTGGGAGACATATTTCACTGACCTATATAGAGATAACATAAGAAAAATAGAAGAAGAAATACGAGATGAGAGAGATAACGAAGTGAACCCACCCACATGGGAAGAATTTATGGAAGTAGTCAAACAATTAAAACGGAATAAAACGGCAGGGCCAGATGAAATAAACAACGAACTGATAACTAATGGAGGAGAAGAGCTGCTAGTAAGAATATACCATCTAATGTTAAAAATATGGACCGAGGAAAACATGCCGCAAGACTGGAGAAATGGACAAATCACCCCACTCTACAAGAAAGGGGATCCAATGAAATGTGGTAATTATAGGGCAATCGTACTACTAAATACAATCTACAAAATGTTAACTTCCATAATAAGAAGACGATTAACCAAATACACCGAACAAAAATTGGGGCAATATCAACAAGGATTCAGACAAGGAAGATCAACGGTAGATGCGATACACACATTAACACAGATAATAGAGAAATGTTACGAGCACGATATTGAAATACACCTACTCTTTATAGACTTCCAACAGGCGTTCGACTCCATAAATAGACAGCAACTACTCAAAGAAATGAAAAATATGCAAATACCAGGAAAACTAATAAGATTGACTAACATGACAATGATGAACTCTACTGCACAAATATTCACAGCCGAAGGTAATTCAAGCAAGATCAATATAGAAGTGGGAGTGAGACAAGGAGATGGCCTCTCAACCACGCTGTTCAATATAGCATTAGATGGAGTCATAGGTGAATGGAGAAATAAAATGATAACACGCAACTCTACACAAATAATCGGATACGCTGATGATTTAGTTCTCATAGCAAGAGATAAAAGAAGCCTGGAACAAGTAATAAGGGAACTTACAAAAGAAGCTGAAGTTAGAGGCTTGAAAATAAACGAAGAAAAAACAAAATACATGGTGAGCACAAGAAGAGGACTAGATAACTTAAGGGGAATAAAAGTAGGAAGAAACTACTTCCAAAGAGTAGAATATTTTAAGTATCTGGGAGTAATAGTAGAAGGAAAGAATGAGAGAAGCCCAGAAATAACTGAAAGAATAAAGGCGGGGAATAAAGCATACTGGAGCTACCAAAAGTTCTTGAAAGACAGAAACCTTAGCAAAACAACAAAGCTAAAAATATACAAAACGGCCATCAGACCAGTCATAACGTACTCCGCAGAAACAATGTGCTTAAACAATAAAGATGAAGAAAGACTGAGAATTTTGGAAAGGAAGATCATAAGAAGAATAGTCGGACCAGTGAAGACACCAGAAGGAGAATTTAGACAACTCATGAACTTCGAAGTGAGAGACTTATTAGGAGGAGAAGACATAGTTAGATTTATAAAAGCTCAAAGACTCAGATGGTTTGGACACATCCAAAGAAGAGAACCCGAAACACCAATAAAGAAAATATTAAACTGGAAACCTACAGAAAGTAGACCAAAAGGAAGACCAAAAATCAGATGGCAGGACCAAGTGATGAAAGACATACGAGATATGGAGATAGTGAATTGGAGCGAAATAATAAAAGATAGGAAAGAATGGAAGAAAACGACAAAGATGGCACGGACACATAACAAACTGTAACAGAAGAAAAATGCAAACAGAATATGCGAGACCGATCCTCCGCACAAACCGGATCAGAAGAGCTCAATCACGAGCGACCTATACTTTGCTAACAAAGTTACGGGTCTATATATATATAAATAATTACTATTTTACAGAGTTCAGTTAAACTGATCTATTTTTGATAGTTATTTGGTTGTTTAGGCTTCTCCGACGATAAAAACGGTTTCAAGTGAAGTTTTATGTTCCGTTATTATTAATTCTAAACTAATAATTTGATCATCAATATGGGATATGGGTAAATTATCGAAGGGAGAAACTGGTAAAAATGGTATTTTACGACCTGGAAAATCGGGAAAAAACCTTGAATTAAAAAATACCACTGTTGCTGGCCACCCTGTAGTAATATTATATTTTTATTAATCAAAAAGTAACATTTAATGAAATTTCTGCTTAGAAGAATTGTTTTTTTTCGTCATTTTTTTCACGTTCTTAAGTTTGGGCTAGACAGAGATTATCTGAATGTTTTACGTGGAGTCTCCGTGTGAACATACCTCCACGTTCCTTCCAATGAGGAAGTAATTGAGATACGCTCAATCAGCGCGCGAATTGCATAGCAATTGCTCCCAGTCAGCTCACTGGTCGGAGCGAGGTTGCCTATCCACCCTCTACTAGCTATCCAGGCTAGTACCAGAGCGATCGACTTAACACGTGCTCACCCGCCGGTACCCTCCCGTCCTTTTTCATACGGGGTGAAGTACCTCGTCCAACAATAGACTATTCCCCCAACTTAACTCAGTTGAATAGAGAGAGCCCTCCAGTCCTATTTCATACCTTCACAAGCTCCTCCCCGAGACAGGGGTTGGGGCCACTGCCCGATCGAATCCAACCTCAATTGTGGCGGGACTTGGTTTTTTAATGCTTTTGCCACCCCGATCTACCAATATATAGGCTTGGTGGGCCCTCGACTGAGCTTCGTTCGTAAGTCTACACATTTGGACTAGAGTTAAAGTTAATGTCTGACTTTAAAAAGACTAATAAATAATTAATTAAAAACATATATAAATAATAACTAAACTGCTTTCACATGCATTCTAATAAAACTAATATCGTTTGAGCCGTTATTTGAAGCAAGACTATGTAATTATTTCTATTTGTCAAAATAGCACAGCTCCATAACTTTTGGCTCAGACTATCCCACCACAACTTCCTTAATTGTGATTAAATTTGAAATCTAAAAATATAATTGGATAAAATTCAAGGTTAAATCTCGGCCAATGAAATTTCTGAATTTCGAATTTAATGACAATTAAGTTAATCAGAAGCTTTGTGAAACCAGCCATGTATCTGACTACATTTAAAAGATGTAATTGTTTATTGTACAGGATCAACTAGAATCAGAGTATTATTGCTTTTATGCTTAATTTTTTAAGGATTGACCCCCATATAAAAATGTAATGTCACTTTTCTCATGTGTCATGCTATTTCGAACTAATTAAGAATAATTTACAATTCTATGTCTACAAGAAAGGAGAAAAGAATATCGTAAATATTTGTATCTATTCTTATTCTAGATGCCATCATACGCAGTAGCTTATAATATACTATGAGAAGAGCTATAGATGGCTCTGAACTGTGCAATGTTTCTCCAGTTCATTAAAACACTTAGCATTGTACTGCTTACAACGATTTAATTATTATAATTTAGAGTATGATTTAGCCTTGTTTTCACCCTACTCTATCTTCAACCTTTTTCTTCTAATTGGTGATGCACATCGCTAACAAGTCTGCCAGTACTTCATCCATCCATTTTGATTTTGTTATACACCCCCCTGGTTTCCATAGCATTATTGCATTTGCGTTATCTTCTTCAAAAATGTTTGAAAATATAAAATAATTTTAATGGTACTTTCAAAAATAATTAATATTTTACATTATGTAATGTTTTAAATAATTGATTTTTGATAAGTATAAAAAAACTTTTGTGCCATTTAACATAACTAATGTTGGTTTGTATAGTATGGTTAATATACGAGGGCAGGGTGAAAAGTCAGTGATAAATGACCCAAGGAATTAGTTTTTGAACCAAAATGGATTTATTTTTCGACTGTAATTACACGAGAGGTCTTTTTTTGTCCGGATAAAATTGATTTTTTTAACGATAATTTGGTTGCTTGGTAAATTGACGATACAAACCACCTACGATAAAAAAACGAGTCTTTTTATCTGGTGGTTTGTAGAGTCAGTTTACCAAAAAGAAACCAAATTAGAGTTTAAAAAATCAATTTTATCCCGGAGAAAAAAACCTCGAGCGTAATTCGATGAGATAATTTAATGAATAATAAAAAGGAATAACTAGGTAATTATGAAGAAGTCAAGAACACATTTATTAACTTGAAAATGACAATTATTAAAAACAATAATCAGGTTCGAGAAAGTTAGCCATGGAAGTTTAAACACATTTTATCCAGATGCAAAGTTAGGGCTAACTTTATCCGATGTCAAAGTGACAAATGTATCGCGGCTTATGGGATTTTTTATACATGAATTAAATTATCAACGTAATCTCTTTTTATCTCGATACACTTATACCAACGAAATTCCAGGTTTTGTATGCTTTCAGTGTAGTAAGATTTGCCAAACTCTGCAAAATAGGCGTTTGTTTCGGCTATCACCTCAGAATTTCTTTAGATTTGGAACCAGAAAAAAGTCGCAGGGGGCCAGATCCAGAGAATATGGTGGGTGGGGTAGCAATTCATAACGTAACTCGACTAGTTTAGCTGTTGCAAGAACCGATGAATGTGCAGATGCATTGTCGTGATGAAGCAGGATTGTTTCTTACTCAAATGCGGATGTTTTTCCTTAATTTCATTGTCTAGCTGGTCCAATAATAATGCTGCGTAATACCCTCCAGTTATCGTGTTTCCTTTTTCAAGATAGTCGATAAAGATGATTCCATTAGCATCCCAGAAAACATTAGCCATAACCTTCCCTGCCGATGGAACCGTCTTTGCCTTCTTTGGTGCACTTCCTCCAGCTTCTACCCATTGTTTTGAGTGAACTTTGCTTTCCGGTGCGTAGTAGTGGATCCATGTTTCATCTACAGTGATGTATCGACGCAAAAATTCCTTCTCATTACGCTTAAACTTTTCCAAATACTCCATTGGCATCTTCGCACGAACCCATTTTTGTTCCGGTAACAGCAAACGCGGCACCCATCTGGCTGATAGCTTTTTCATACACAAATGCTCATGTAAAGTGTTGCGAACACGTTCAGTTGATATGTTTACTATCTCAGCAATCTCACACACTTTTACTCTTCGATCGCCTAAAACGATATCTTGGACTTTATTAATCATTTCTTCAGTTGTGACCTCAATTGGGCGACCTGAGCGCTCGGCGTCACTTGTGCTCTTACGACCACCACGAAATTCAGTAACCCATTTCCGAATCATTCCATAGGATGGTGAGGAGGCTCCATAATACTTTTCAAGTTTTGTTTTGGTTTCAGAAATGGTTTTCCCTCTTAAGAAATAGTGCTTTATTAACACGAAACTCACTTTTTTCCATCTCAACAAGAAATACAAAACTTTCTCTGCTTTCGATGACCAACAACTATACCAATTGACAATTATTGTGAATACAATTTTTTTATGACGGCCTGAAAAGGTTGCCAAATGTCAAATATAAAATTATTTTAATGATATCAACGCCAACTCGATCGATTGTCACTGACTTCTCACCCTGCCCTCGTACTATACGCAACATATCTCTTACATCAGCAAAGCATCTGCTAGACTCAGTACACATGAAGCGTTAGCTAACACGCAATTACTAACTTTGGTTTTAATGTCTACGTACTAGGGTGGTTGTTATTTTGCAAAAGTTAAAATTTTTTAGGTCCCCTCCTCTAGAGAGATCTCTTTAAAATGTCAAAAAAATGAGCTATGCAAAATTCCAGCCCATTTGGTCAATATTATTCCGTGCCACAGAGAGGCTTTTTTTGACAGCTGTCAAAAGTTTTTCTGACAGTTTGAATTTTATTATATTCGTGTTCAACAACATAAGTATATAAATTTTTAAGTTAAAACAGAAAGATAAATAGTTGTGCCACAAAGTTTCTAGAAATGCACCAAACCCATGTTAAATCTCTAAAAAGTTTAACTTTTGCAAAATAACGGCCACCCTACTGCATACTCATTTTACCAAAATCAAGCATTTAAATATGTAAGCTTATACAATGCTATGTAGTCGCTAAGTACACATGAGGCGATTAACTCCAAGTTATGACATCTTTGCTTAATATCTAGAGAAGTATTTGCAGGGTAATTCCAGTGAAATGTAAACCTGAGCATCAAAAATTCAAATTTAACAAACGGGCGTAAAACATCAGCAAATAGCTGCAACATTATTAAAAGTTTGGTTGAATAAAATATGAATTTGAATGTTATGTTAGTCACACATAAAAAATAATAAACAGATAAATTTAGAGAAATTGAAGAAAGAATAGTTGGCTAGTTATGCTAGGTTGCATACAGGTTATGTTAGTCACGCATAGAGTTTTAATAACAAATCAGCAAAGACAATTTACGTTCATATTTTTTCTACATAAATATATAAAACTATCATTACATAAACATTAGTAAACAAAAATTTACGCTCTTTAATTTTATGTTTTGTGTGTAACATCCACCTGCGATTGGTATGTAGTCACACCTGGAATTATCCTTCAGTTTTAATAACCACTTTATATTAACTTTTTTGCTGTACAAGATCGCTGCTCTAAGGTTGAGTAAGGTGTGTCTTGCAGTTTAACGAAAACATGTCATGTTTTGGGATTTTTGCCTTTGAAGATTTTTAGTTTTTTTTTTGTAAAATTGTTCACTTGCAGATTTATTCATGTTTATTGACCTACTCGTCCATAGTTTTTGAAAATTTTAGTAACTTTTAACTTTAACCACTTTATATTAACTTTTTTGCTGTACAAGATCGCTGCCCTAAGGTTGAGTAAGGTGTGTCTTGCAGTTTAACGAAAACATGTCATGTTTTGGGATTTTTGCCTTTGAAGATTTTTAGTTTTTTTTTTTTTGTAAAATTGTTCACTTGCAGATTTATTCATGTTTATTGACCTACTCGTCCATAGTTTTTGAAAATTTTAGTAACTTTTAACTTTAACCACTTTATATTAACTTTTTTGCTGTACAAGATCGCTGCCCTAAGGTTGAGTAAGGTGTGTCTTGCAGTTTAACGAAAACATGTCATGTTTTGGGATTTTTGCCTTTGAAGATTTTTAGTTTTTTTTTTTTGTAAAATTGTTCACTTGCAGAGTTATTCATGTTTATTGACCTACTCGTCCATAGTTTTTGAAAATTTTAGTAACTTTTAACTTTAACCACTTTATATTAACTTTTTTGCTGTACAAGATCGCTGCCCTAAGGTTGAGTAAGGTTTGTCTTGCAGTTTAACGAAAACATGTAATGTTTTGGGATTTTTGCCTTTGAAGATTTTTAAGTTTTTTTTTTTTTTTTGTAAAATTGTTCACTTGCAGATTTATTCATGTTTATTGACCTACTCGTCCATAGTTTTTGAAAATGTTAGTAACTTTTAACTTTAACCACTTTATATTAACTTTTTTGCTGTACAAGATCGCTGCCCTAAGGTTGAGTAAGGTGTGTCTTGCAGTTTAACGAAAACATGTCATGTTTTGGGATTTTTGCCTTTGAAGATTTTTAGTTTTTTTTTTTTGTAAAATTGTTCACTTGCAGATTTATTCATGTTTATTGACCTACTCGTCCATAGTTTTTGAAAATTTTAGTAACTTTTACTTGCACTTTTAAAAATTCCTAATCCTCAATGGCAACATAAGAATTCAAATATGTTTGTGAGGCAGGTTATGTAGTGTTGCAGCAATTTACAAGCAAAGCATTTTTTGGATATTTCTTGATCCTCTTAAAATCTAAAACGGTGTAAGGATTCTTTGTTCTTCTTGATGTAGCACATCCGTGCGCAAAACATCGTTTTCTATCCGTTTTCAATGTTTGAATAGCCATTCAACGCAGAAAAATGTGCTGAATTATCAAAATCCGTCTGATACATTTTCTTAAAATCGCATTTTTACAATCAACTCGCTCACCGCGACCAACTTTCGGCTGCTCGTTTTCAGCGTGTTCGCAAGATTGCGCTCCCAAAACAGATAACTTTTGTGTGGACGTGTACAAAGATCATTTTGATAACAAAAAAATAAAAATTCATCAACTCTGCGAAGACTTGATGCCTTTTTAAGTTTAAAATGACGTTTTGCGACTTTCTGTCCGCTAAAACGTGGACAATCTACCGTAACCCAACGTGTCAAAAAACATGAAGTAGAAAAGCCGTGCTTGTTCATTTTCTTATTCATTTTCCTTTGGCTTTTCTCGTTGTGTTTTTCGTCATGTGTCTGCAAGTTTTGGATTAATGCTAAAGGCAAGTTTTTTTTGAATAGATTGCTTTGTTTTGACAAATTTTAGCCATCACCACCACATCAAAGCAACGAAAAGAGCAAGAGGTTCCAAGCGATGACGAATCACAGGTTTAATTGAGTCTTTGAAGCTTTTCTTTCAAGTTTTTTTTCATTCCGATATCTAAATTTATGTGAGATTAACAAATTGAATAAATATAACGCTTGAAAAAGAAACATAAAGCATGATCGTAATTTTTCGTATTAAATAACACCCAAATTAAATATTAACAGCGACATTAACAGCGTGTCGTTTAGCGGCGAATAAGAGTGTTTCGAGTTTATTTAGACGTTTAGTTCGACGGCATAAATTGCCAATGATTGAGTGCAATGACTCCAAACCCTCCTCCATGTTAGCCAGACAATTATTTTCGTTCAGAAACTCTGGAATGTGTTTCAACGCTACGTGTGACTTCGGTCGTATTCCAATATCAAGAATTTCCATACTTGAGAGAAGTTGTCTTAAGTTTTCAAAAAATCTCATCAATCTCTTTATCCGGTAATTGTGCTTTGTTGAAGCTGAACTTCGAAAGACGTCATCGAAGATATCCAAACAATTGCACAAATCACTGTAACGAGGTGACGTTGAACCTTTTCGATACATATTTCGATTCTGACATAGTTTCTTAATTTTTGGACCGTTTAGGTCATCTGACCTGTGTGTCTTGAGAAAACCAAACTTTTTTGAAAGCTCTTCGAATTGCACGCGTTCCAACGAATTAGAATTAACTTCAGCTTCCATAGCCTTGAATATTTGATTTCCGAATCCTAACTTGATGTGCAGAATCGGAGAAACAATGTTTAGGCTCAATCTTCCATATACCGGGTGTCCAAAAAGTGTGGAAATGCTTGAATTGCTCGAGAACGACACATCCGATTACAGAAAGAAATAACACGTGTTCCTTTATTTTTTGAAACCTATTCAGTCATGATATGCAAACATCACCTGGGGGGTGAGGCAGGAGTAAGTTGTGAAAACTTAAATGGGAACACCTATTTTTTATTGCACTTCTGCATTCTCCATAAAAAACTGTTCTCAAATTGCAAATTTCGCTCCCCCACCCCCGACGCCTCTTGGGGGTGGAAAGAGGGAAAACGATCTTTTTTTACTTTTTTCCTCCACCTTTTGGGCGGAAATTTTGGACTGTTCTGTGGACTTTTTCGACCATTTCAGCAGAAGTCGCGGTTTTCGGCTTTCCTGAACGTGGTGCATCTTTAATGCTTGTACGCCCACATTTAAACTACACCATCCACTTTTTAACCATGCTGAACTAGGGAGAAGATTAACCTAATGTAGAATCTATTTCATTTTTAACCTCTGTAGGTGTTAAACCTTTGATATAACAATATTTTATCATGGCTCGAATCTCAGTTTTCTCCATTTTTCCAAACACCGACAACTTACAATATTTGATAAGACACTAAATTAAAACTACTTGACAGACTCGAACAAAATTTTAATGTCAAACTGTGACAGGATGTTACTAGATGCAAACATAAAAATTAAAAAGAAAAACCATGGCCTACTATGGTAGGCCGCGAATTAATCAACCCATACTCGTATATTGATTTAACACTGTTACAATTATACTTCTTCTATCTTCCAAAATACATATTTTATAATATACATTTTTATTAACTGTTCTGGTACCAACACTAAACCGTGTATAGGTCAATCTGTCAATTCCTGTTTTACGATTTTATATTCTGTCAACACAGAACAGTGTTAACCTTCTTTTTTTTATTTTTTCAGAGTCGTGTTTCCAGAAGTTCTTAATCTAAATTCCTTTATTCCAACATCTAGTTGCCTTTTAGAAAATGAAACAATTGAAGATAGGGAAACAAATGTCAAATGTGATGATTGTAGTACAACAGATTCAGGCTCTGCTCTAGACGATGAAAGTTGTCAATGTAATGATGTTTCATCTACTGTAAATGGACCAGAAGATACAACCTTTCCAGATGACGATGAAGGTATCTATTTCTATGTTATTTCGGCGATACACTGTATAATGATGTCTACTAGTTTCACTCATTTTAGGCATTGATGTTAGCTCAGGTAACCATCATGAAAATGAAAAGAACAGACGACAAGAACCTAAAGGGCCTTATATGTATGAATTATTCAGTATTATGATACACTCGGGCAGTGCATCAGGTGGTCATTACTATGCATATATTAAAGACTTTGATAAAAATCAGTGGTTTTGTTTCAATGATCAAACTGTCAGCCGTATTACAGAGGACGATATTCGTAAAACTTATGGTGGTGGACCAGTACGTGGTTATTACTCAGGAGCCTATAGTTCGAGCACAAATGCATACATGCTGATGTATCGTCAAATAAATAAACAGCGTAATTGTAATGCTAAGACAGTGGAACAATTCCCACCCCACATTAAGGATCTTTTACATCAAATGAAAGAGAAAGAAGAGAATGAACGTGTCGCCAAAGAAAGAGAGAACGATATGTTTAAACTAAAAGTATATTGTTTTCATCCAACACAAAATCAGCTGCTCGATATTAAATTGTTTGTTTTTGCTGAAGCATCCCTTTTGGAAGCTGTTACAGAAGCACATCAAAGTTTTAAGCTGGAAGGAATTGCGTTAGAAGATTGTCGTTTGGTTGTATACAATAAATTGCAGGATTGTAT
Organism: Agrypnus murinus; assembly: GCA_929113105.1. Classification (NCBI taxonomy): domain Eukaryota; kingdom Metazoa; phylum Arthropoda; class Insecta; order Coleoptera; family Elateridae; genus Agrypnus; species Agrypnus murinus. The sequence goes on along the minus strand of OV816031.1, from coordinate 68,918,247 downwards.
CGATTGTAGTTTTGAGTCTGATGAACTGAAGTTCTGTGATATTGCCAATAAAATTAATATTTATCTCAATGATTGGTTATTAGAAATTAAACAGTCAGGTAAGATTGTGTAAACATTGTTTTAGTGAGATTACTATTTGCTGCAATCTTTGTGTATTTTAGGTACTGATTTTCAAGTTTATAAACCTGGCGGAGTGAATATGAAAGTTTTTCTAATTAACCTAGAAGCGGAGGAAGTTGAAGGGCCTACTAATTTTCATGTAAATGCTGACGAAACTGTTCTAGATGTAAAAACACGATTGGCTAAAATGTTGAATATGGATGTTAAAACTATCGAGGTAAGTAATGTTTTAAAACTATTAAGAAATTTGTATATTCAAAAATTATACCATATGTTAAATAAATGTTGGAAAAATTAATATACTAGCTAAAAAGAAAGAGCAATTCATTTTAAAAATGACGAGCTAACTAGGTTAATCCTCAGTCACAATTATTACGTTTCACAAGCAGAAGATGTCTCTGAACATTTTCTATAATTTTTTTTGAACATGGCTTGTTTCCAGAAATTTTTATTTTAAAGTTTATCTTTATTTACTACTACAGTAGAAATACATAAACCAAACACATTGTATTCCGAACGTTCAGTAATCCGAAATTCTCTTTAATTCGAACAAATCTCTTTAATCCGTACAAGATAGTTGTATGTACATACTGAAATTGAATATGTAGCGTTCTTGGAAGGTGAACATTATAAACGAGATTATAACAGATTGTGACCCAACGAGTGTAAACAAATTCTACAAAGATCAACATCTATTATTAATACGCGAGTTGCGCTGAAAATTGTTAGTTATAAAAAGACCGTTGCATTTTTTAACAAAAAATCTTTATTGTTTTTCAAAATAATCTCCATTCAGACTAATACACTTGTGCATTCTTTGAAACCACTTTTTAAAACATTCGGAAAATTCATTTTCTGAAAGGTTCTCAAAAATTCTTTGAAATTCTGTAACTGCTGCATCTGCGCTGGAAAATCTTTTACCTCGCATCATTTTTTTAACAGTTGGAAACAAAAAAAAGTCGCACAGGCCAGATCTGGGCTATACGGAGGATGAGTTACCAATTGAACTCCCGTATCTTTCAAAAAATCCAATGTTCTGGCAGCAGTGTGGGAGGATGCGTTGTCATGATGGACTAAGATGTTACGCAAACCGGTCCTTTGGCAACCTGTCTGTAATTTTGCAAACATCTGTGGTAAAGCCACTTCGGATTAAAGAGTTTCTACTTAACCACCTACTCCTCAACAGATTTTAGTCACTTTTTTAAAATTTGATTAATGTCATTGAATGCTTAATCATTGACTAAACATTCTTCAAATTTAAAGCTGTTGCACAACATAATAAATACGACCCATTCATACTCAAGATAAAAAAACAGTGGAACAATCTATAGAGAGATTATAAACTGTCGGCATCTCGGTTGCTGTGAAAAATACAATGTAGGAACTTTATATAGTATGCTAGCACTCTATACTAACATTATTGACAATTAATATAATTTATTTGACGTTCAAAAAAATATTGTGGAATAATAAAACACATATGTTATGAAATTTCACAGCAACTGAGATGTCGAGGGTTTATAATCACCCGTTAGAAACAAGTTGTACCCATGCAAATAATAATTATAGTAGAAATCTTTAATCCAAACCTATAAAAGCAATGATGAAACAAATAAAGATTAATAAAAAGTTTCACAGTATTTATTAATTTATAACCTGACAATATTGTTTCTTCACATACCTCCACAAGAATGTATTCCTTTATTAGATAGTTTCTTGATTAATAGTAATATAGAATTAGTTAAAAAGTGAGAGTTAATTCAATTATTTGACCTTTGTACAAGTCAAAATTATTTCACTTTTAATAAGATAATTTATTTACAAAAAGATGGTTAATTCTATATGGGTAATTCTCTAAGTCCTCTATTAGCTAACATATTTATGGATAATTTAGAAGATCAAATATTTGAATTAAACCTCTCTAAACACATTATCTTTTGGTTTCCTTATGTTGATGACATTTTAGCTTGTTTTGACAGTTCTTTTGAGGTTATCAATGAATTTTTAATTATTAATAATAGTATCCACTAAAACATTTTATATTAGAAACAGAACAAAACAGGGTTATAAACTTCCTAGACTTAACTATCAAGATTAACCCACACAATCTATTTGAATTTTCCATATACAGAAAATCAACACAAACGGACATAATAATACCAAATGAATCTTGTCACCATAAAGCACATAAAATAGCAGCCTACAGATCATTAGTACACAGAGCTTTAACTATTCCACTAACAAAGCCAGACTTTAGCAAAGAGATATCAACCATTAAACAACTAGGACATGCAAATCATTACAATCCGAACATGATTGACACTTTAATTAAACAAAAAGATTATAGGTTAGCTATCAAAAGGATATATCCCATTGACAATCAAACAGATGACACAAGTTACATATCTATACCATATTTTTATCTTTTTATCTAGTTACCTATTTTTTGTAATTACCTTAGCAACGTGTTTGTTTATATTTATACTACCTTTGATAATGACAGCTTAGCTGTCGAAACAATGTTGTCAGGTTATAATTTAATAAATACTGTGAAACTTTTTATTAATCTTTATTTATTTCATGATTATGGAGTTCTACAAAGTAAGGCTGGAAACAATAAACTATAAATGCAAGGGTAATTCGTATTAACGAGGAATTCGAATTACAAAAAAATGTATAAAAGCATGTATGTATGAATATGTAGCAAGTCTAATTTACAATACATATTGTAATTTCTGTTTACTAAACTACTATCCCTGGACACACTGTTACGGGCACCTCTAAAATTCTAACTACAACAATCAATTATAGCAGTTTTTCAGTTCAGTTCTTCATAATAAAGTACCATAGCATAATGCAATGTTTATATTTGTACATTCAGTAATCCGAATTGAATGTACAAATATAAACATTGCATTATGCCATGGTACTTTATTATGAAGAACTGAACTCAAAAACTGCTATAATTGATTGTTGTAGTTAGAATTTTGGAGGTGCCCGTAACAGTGTGTCCAGGGATAGTAGTTTAGTAAACAGAAATTACAATATTTATTGTAAATTAGAGTTGCTACATATTCATACATACATGCTTTTATACATTTTTTTGTAATTTAAACATATGTTATGAAATAAATATGGGACGTTCCACGTCAACTGAGCCAGCTAAATAGCAAAAAATTAAAGCTATGAACAAAATATTCCAGGGTGTCAATTTTTTCGTTGAAACGTTATCTTTCAATATCATATCATTTTCGCCGTATTTTGACGAACTGAATACGATTCCGTAGTGAAAATTTGCCCTGGATCCTTCAATATAACGTAACAATCTAATTTTTACAGAAAATTGACTGGAAAATGAACCAAAATTGATTTTTTATTCCATCCAGACGTAGCATTTTCGACGTAGTTTAATGCGCTGAAAATGATCTCGTTCACCTGCATTGCTCTTGACCATTCAATACATCATAAGTTTATAATTAATACCTAACCTAATAACTTTAAACCTAACATAGCTTTAGACTTGAAGCCCTTAGCCTAACAACTTTAAGTTGAACATAACCTAAGGCGTCATGGTCCAATCCTAACTACTTTAAACCTAACATAGCCTAAGCATCAGGACCAATCTAATGCAGGTGAACGAGATCATTTTCAACGCATTAAATTACGTTGAAATGCTATGTCGGGATGGGATAAAAAATCAATTTTGGCCCATTTTCCGGTCAATTTTCTCTCAAAATTAGCTTTTTATATTATATTGAAGGATTCAGGGCAAATTTTGACTACGGGATCATGTTCAGCTAGTCAAAATATGGCGAAAACGATATGCCTGACCTTTGTATTAGACTTTTTGAAATTCATGTAATTTTCAGTTTTAGGCCAGGATTAATTATACACTCAATAATACACTTTGGCTGTATTATGATCTATTTCTAACTTATTTTCACTTCCTAATCAATTTAAAAAAAATCTTTTTCAGAGTTTGTGTTCTGGCCGCTACCTTGAACCGCCATTTTGTTTTTTTCAGGGGCCACATTGCATTTGAAAGATAACGTTTCAACAAAAAAATTGACACCCTGGAATATTTTTTCGTAGCTTTTGGGGTTTGGTTTGGGTGACCCAGTTGACGTGGAACGTCCCATATATAACGGGTTATCATAAAGTAAGGGATATATTTCAACTTATTATATATTTTAAAAATATATCAAAACAAATCAAATTAATAACAATAAGTAAATGAAATCTAGTTGCTTACATAATGGGATTTTAGTGTATATGGAAAGCAAAAGAATTATCGTGACAACTATTGATACAAGTGTCAAACGAAAGTATCGTAATTTAGATAATTGTTCTCAAAATAAAACTTGCGTAAACGTAAATTGTAACAATTTGAACATGGATCTGCAAACAAGAATTGGTTTAGTACAATATTATTATGAATGCGGTCAAAATTACACTGCCGAATTACGAAGATTTCGTACGAAAATGGGTTTGAGAGCAGGACCGTGCCAAATGAAAGCGTAACGTAATTTGATTAGCAAATTTGAAAGTATAGGGTCTGTAACTGACCTTCCGAGATCAGGAAGACCAAGGATTAGTGGTCTACAAGTTGCAGAAGTTCTTCAGGAAAATCAAAACATAGCCAATACTAATCAGCTAGCAATCAGTAGTGTGAATGCGATCTCAAAACGATTACAAATGCCTTTTTTTTTGGAAGATTTTACAGAAAATCCTAAAAATGTATCCCTATAAACTGCAACTGCTGTTTGAATTAAAGGATGCAGATTTTGCTCTCTGGTACAATTTTTCATTACAAATATTGGCTCACATAGAAATTGAACCCGAATGGTTATCCCGTATTTTATGGACAGATGAGGCCCATTTCTGTCAACGGTGGAGTTAATACTCAAAACTGTCAAATATGGTCAACAGAAAATCCACATGAAATTGTTCAGCAAGATCTTCATGACAAAAAAGTCACCGTTTGGTGCGTGGTGGTTGAATAGTGCTGTATAGAATTTGGAGGAACGGTTCGTAATTTTACAACAATAAAATAGAGGTCATATCAAGCAATTGTGGTAACCAGTGTTTGACATCAGAAATCCCATTATGTAAGCAACCAGATTCCATTTACTTTTTGTTATTAATTTGATTTGTTAAAAATATGTAATAAGTTGAACTATATCCCTTACTTTATGATAACATCGTATTATATTTTGTTCTATTCTAATAACAGTAAATTTATTTCAGTTAGTTCAAGAAACCTACAGCAATGAACCTCATTACCTTGAAGGCGATGATACGCCAATGAAAATAGACCCTAACTGTAACGGATACAAACTCTATGTGTCAAATTCACTAGATGAAGATCCTGACAAACCTTTCTGTATTTCTAAACTTAATAAAGTTATCGATCGCTTTGTACATATCGTTTCTATTGATGTTATTTTACCAGATACAGATGTAGGTATGTAAAAAAACTAAATCTATTAGTTGTATCACATAAATTAACATTGGCTGTTTGGTTTAAAATAATTTGCATAGGCACATTGGAATCTTTATCAATACCTCCATTGGATTTGAATCAGAATTTGGATAAGATTGAACTATCTTCTGGGGATCGTTTAAATTTGAGAACATCACCACAACCAAGTTCGGGCATAGCATGCGAAGGTTTTGGTGATCAAAGTAACAGCGAAGATAGTAGTTTGAGTGATAGCGATCGAACACTTGTTGGTGATGCTCCAGGTATGACACACACACACACACACACACAATTTATTTTTAATTATTCAAATTATTTTTGTTATCAGGTGATTGCGTAGGAATGTTATCTAGTAGTTCGAATTCTCCTGCCGATCAACATATGGCATCTCCTTCAGATCCAGCAGAAGATACCTACAATCATGAAGTATTTGGAAACCCCACCGAAGAAATGAATTGGGATGATGACACAGTTGATGCACCTCCACCGAGATCGCCTAATTATTATTTTAAAGCAACAGTAGTACTATCGAATATGAATAACTCGGATATGTTTAGTGATGTAGATTGTACAAAATATTGCAGAGTCCACGTTGACAAACGAATGAATATTGCCAAATTAAAAAAAAATTTAGAACCAATCGTCGGAGTTCCAGTAGAGTATTTCAAGGTTTATCGACAGTATCCTCACGAAATTGAATTAAACAGATTAACTGATACCTTAGGTTCTACTAAAGATGGAGATAGATTAATAGTAAAACTTGGTAGGGTTTTGAAAAAAGATGAATTTGCAGGCAAAGTTTATCATTTAACCCCTGAAAATAGTGAATTATTTACATTTTTGTTTGAATGGGTTATAGCGAAAGGTCAGACTGTCGGACATGTTAAAAAAGAAATTCTTTTTGCTGCTAAAAAACAGCACATGTTAGACATAGCATATAATAAAAGTCGATTGCGATTGAAAAATTGGAAAAACCCTTGTAAAATATATCTCGACGATCAAAAATTTGGAGATGACATACCAGTTAGCAACAATTGGGAAATATTTCTTCAAGATTTAGGTGAAGGGGAAAAGGTGACAAATGCTAATCAGTTGTGTTTGTTTGTAAAACGATGGTGTCCATCCACATTAACGTTAACTCCTTTCCATGAAGTTGTTTTAAGTACACCCACGATAGATGAATTGAAAAAGAAACTTTCAGAAGAATCCGGAATACCTAAGGAGTTTGTTGAAGTAGCTTATCAGAAAGGCACTTTTCCTTGTGATATGAACGTTTTAGATATCCATAATGAATTAGAATGGAATCCAAATGTCAATCTGTTAGAAAGTTGGCCTCTGCATGTTTATCAAGATGGAAGTGTGTTCTTATACAGGTTAGTTGAAATATATTTAGGAAGTCTTAAGTTATTGATATAACAAACATAGTCTCTGAGAATGTTATTAATAGTTATTTTCAATACAAGTGCACTGTCACGACAATTTATTTTTAGGCTTAAGGCCGAGATTTAAAGTGCGACACATTAGCAATATAAAAAATCAATCATTAATATCAAAAATAATTTAACGAAATGAAGATAAAAAAGTAAAACACGTTTAACGAATCAGTTCTTTTTCTCTTATAGAAAATTCTAGTTTACTTACCACGCCCACTAACATAAAACCACGCCTACTGCACCTCTCTGGTTCTTGCTTAGTCCAACTATATATACAGGGCCGGATTTACACATAGGCTATAGCTTAGGAGGAGCCTCAGTAGCTCAAATGTGTTTTTCTAGAAATTAATGACATGCAATAATTTTATTGACAAAGATTTATCTTTTTTTTATGTAAAATGTTTTAAATACGTTACGTAAGTTAGTTAAAATTGTGATTCAAATACTGCAATAAGTACGCCTTTACACTTTCAGTAACATTTCCATAGACACAAAATGAAAGATATTCAGTGCAAACAAAAAGTTTCCTACTGTATGGATCCGAAATCTGGAAGACAACCCAAGTACATCTAAATAAAATTAAAAGTATTTATAAATAGAAGCTTGTGAATTATATGCAATATATTTTTGTCATACAGGATTAAAAGTGAAGCTTTATGGGAAAGAACGAGCGAAAAACCGGTAGAAAAAACCATAAATGGAAATGGGTTGGTCATACTCACCGAAAACAAAACAGAACTATATCAAAACAGGCTCTAGATTATAGCATTGATAGAAAAAAGAAACCACTGGGCCGATTTACGTGATTCTTTTTTTATGTTGAAGCTTTCGCTGTGTAGCATCCAGTAACAAAGAAAACGCAATTTTTTTTGACAAAAATTTTGTTTTTCAATATAGTCTCCTTCTCGCTCAACACACTTATTTCAACGATATTCCACATTAGCAATGTCTTCATTGTAGGTCGATGAATTCAAGTCATCGAAATAGTTATTTACAGCAGCGATTACCTTGGAATTAGATGAAAATCTCTTACTGCCGAGCAATTTTTTCAGGTTTGGAAACAGATGATAATCGCTAGGAGCCATATCTGGGAAATAGAGGGAATGAGGCACTAATTCAAATCCCAATTCATGAATTTTGGCCATTGCAATCGCAGACTTGTGGGTTTGTGCGTTATCCTGATGGAAAAGCACTTTCTTCTTTACCAAATGAGGCCATTTGTCTTTGATTTTGTCCCTTAATTGTTGCAACAAATTGGCATAATACTCGCCATTTATTGTTGTTCCCTTGATTTGAGAAACACTCGAACGGTTCAGTTTTTGCTGCGGTATGAACAACCGCGACACCCAACACATGGAGTATTTTTTCATTTCCATTCTTCAATTAAAATTCTGTGCACACTGTCATTTGAGATACCCACTATGTCTGCTATCTCGCACACTTTTACTCGATGGTCATCCAAGACGATACACTGAACTTTTTCAATCATATCCAGGGCAGTAGCAGTTTTTGGACGTCCACTACGGGGTTTATCATTTGTGCTCCTACAACCACGCTTAAATTCGGCAACCCAGTTTTAACCATTGAAAACGAAGGAGCGGATTCCAATAGTGTTAATCCAGCTCTGTTTTGATTTCGATTGGTGTTAAGCCTTTCAAATGAAAGTACTTTATCACTGCTCTCAACTCAGTTTTTTTCCATTGTTTACAAAATCACAGAAGACGTTCACTTTGGCGTACTGTCAAAAACAGACTAATTGACAGATCGCTCGGTACTGTCATATTTAACCTAATAATTAAAGGATGATTCTACAGAATGATAAAGATTTCTGCAAATTCGTGCCATCTCTGTGTTAGGCCACGTAGTTACCGAACAATCCTCATATGTCACAAATTATTCGTGAGGATTTTTAGCAATGGATGCATATAAAGAGTAAAAGTCATTTATTGACAGAAAGACTGAAGAAAATAAGGAAAGTTCGTTCGAAGAAATTGTGGCACGAATACTGAAATGGTGGTTACAAAAGCATTTTGATAACGAATGGAAAAATATTTACCTTTCAAGAAAAATATAACAAACAAAATGATTGAATCTATGCTCGCAATTATTATGCAGCTCGTGAAAGAGTTGAGAAAGGCCACCATCCATCTTTCATTATGGTGTGGTAGGGTGTGTTGTACTCTGGAGTCATAGACATCTATTTCTATGAAACTGGAGTTAAAACGTCGGCAAAAGTTTATGAAAATATACTGGAAGACGTTGTTAAACCTTTAACTCACTCTTTATTCAGTGGGAAACCGTGGATTTTCAAGCAGGACTCGCACCTGCTTACAAAGCCAAAACAACTCGCGCTGGCTCGAGAGCAATGTTCCGTCGTTTATCAAAGGGGAAGATTGGCCATCTGGTAGCCCAGATCTGAACCCGCTGGATTATCGGCTATGACTTCTTTTAGAGCAAAGGGTCTGTAACAAAAGACATGCGAATTTGGAATCCCTGAAATATTCTTTCTAGTTTGCAAGTTACAAAGAGTTTAGTTAGAGGACGATCCTTTTAGGATTATTACATTAATCTACGATTTTTTGTTTGGTTCGTATATTTTTTGTTAGTTGTATTATAGTACAAAATCTATACCGTTTAGTGGAATGTAGAAAGTAATCAATTTTAAGTAAATACGTACATGCATGTTTTGAGAGGAAAATATAAAAATAGACATAAAAGGCATATAGGTTACAGAGTTGGTAAATTAAACCGAACCCAACCATTGTATCCCCGAGAAGATGCAAGATTTAGTGTATTTCAAACTAGCCCACTGATATTTTCGAGTTCAAATTTCTTACTCAATAGTGTACAACGGATAACCTTGACACATGCCAGTATTGTATTCGGTTATGAACTATAGTTCATTTTGAACTATAAAAAGGAACTATTCACTTATAGTATAGGCAAATTAGACCTATTTTTGGCTTGAAACGGAGAAAATTGTAAGAAAGCTAATTCCTTCTGTAATATATTCTTTAGGCCCATCTATACTTCCCCAGAAAAGTCGCCAAAAACCCGGCCTGAGGAACACCCTTAAATTTTGGAGAAACGGCCGCCATCTTGGAATTTTAGAAAAATGAGTATAACTTGGGAATGAACAATCATAGAAACATGCTGTTCACACAAAAATGCATGACTTCTGTAAAAGAATCGATTAAAACGTCTTTTTCTACTATAAAATTCCACTTTCTTGTGAAACAAATTAATTTGATACAAATTTCAACAAAAAACAGTAACTTTTCCCAAACACTACAACATTACTATGGTTATGTTAAAGAAACATCGAGTTTCTTCGGGAATTGTTGCTGAAGAAAGAGGTAATTGTGACTCATCCTAGGAGTTGGATGAAAATGCTGTCAGAGGCATCATAGGAAAAACATTTGTAAATGCGTCTTTGAAGAGGAAGACGCAAGTATTCTTAATGCCGCTATGGGGAAGACTAATAACAGTTAATAAGGAATATTTAGTCTTTAGTGGTCAACCTTAACCAGCAGTTCCACTGCATTGCCTTGAAGACCCTCAGTATTTGTTCGACAACATTGGTCTGCGCGCGGGAACAAAGTCTAAGATTATCCAAGTAATCAACAAGATGTGCCAGATTAGCAATAAATTGCCTGAAGATCCCAACTATGTTCTTGATGTCGGAGATCTTTTACACTGAGTACATTGGCCCCCGCCCATCAACGTACGGTGATGTGTGTAGTGCCTACTTGGACTATGTCAACTGTAATTACAGAAGAAATGTCATCGTGGTATTTGTCGGGTTAACCCAACTACGAAAGGTGCAGTGCATAATCAACGAGATGTAGGGAAATCAGCAGCGAGAATTGATGTAGCTCCATCTAGCATTGCCCATGAGCAATTCTTATTGATTGTTGAGAATAAGTTTTCTGAAACTCCTTAGCACAGAATTCAAGAAAGCAAAGTTCCCCGTTCTTCAGACTCCTAGTGATGCGGATGTCTAGTAGTTGAAACGGCCAAAACTGAAGCGGAGTCAGGATGATCAGCTGTCGTACTCATCGCTGCCCTAATGCAAACCCCAAGTGCCGTGTACATGTTATTTCCGGGAAATTCCACCACAGCTAGAAAATCTTACTGCAGCAGAGAAATACATGAAGGCCTCAGTAACCATCTCTGCGTTCTACAGTCCTAGTTCAGGCTTCAACAAGGTACAACATGCCCGTGAGCTGCAGTGTCCTGCAGTTTACTTGCAGTTACTAAGAATTGAATCATTTTTGTTGGTTTTCTAAGAGAAAAATTTATCGTCCATTTGTATGGAGGGAAATGTTCAGAGGCACTTGACAAAATCAGATATAAAAAATATGTCCAGACCCTTGGTGAAAAACATCTAAACTACGTCACGAACCTTGCAAGCCTTGCTTCTACTTTAGCTGCCGCCCGCCAGCATAGTCTGCGAGTGTATCACCAAGTCCAAACATGGAAGGGTAACATCTTTTCAGCTAAAGATTGGGGGGGTGGACCGTCGAACAGTCACTACCGCCCTGTTATATCAACTTTACCCCCGGTTCCAGACAATCTGCTTTATCTCCGTACAGTGTGGATGCAAAAGAGACTGCTCCCAAAATTGTGAGTGCAGGCGAAGTGCAGCTAATGTGCGGGAGAGTCCTGTTTCAATCGTAATATTCCGGACTCTGAAAATGAAGACGATATCGAAGACAACTGCAATACCGAAGATCTTGCCGAAGCAAAACGCACTAGCGCTTTCACTAATAATAATATAATATACTAGAGAAGATTATGTAAAGCGAAAGATTTAATGTAGATCGCAAAATTGACTGATATATTCCACACTGCCTGCTTTTGTACATGTTATTCTTTATTTTAAAATGTACTCTGTAAAATTAATAAATTTAAAAACAAATTGTACTTAAGTAAAATTTTGTATGTTTTCGAACCTGTGTTTTACAGTGGTACCTTGGTTTACAAGCATAATTCGTTCCAGACATGTGCTTGTAATTCAAAACACTCGTAAATCAAAGCAAATTTCCCCATAAGAAATAATGGAAACTCGGATGATTTGTTCTAAAACTATTTATTATTCATATAAAAATGATACAAAAATACAAAATACATATATGTACTATACGTATACGTAAAAATAAAACAAACGATCATGGGCTCACCTTTGTAATTTAACAAATAAGATAAACAGCAGACGAGTTTGAAAGGTTCAGTAGTTACAAATGGATTTTATTTAAGAAGAGCTAACATGATGCTTAACATGTACATATTCGATTAATAAATTGATTTAATTTTCCCTATTTTGTAGTTCTAACGGGTTATAACTAAGAATTTGCATAATTACTTTTCTTTAAATGATATCATTACACTATGGCACTTAAAACATGATAAAATTTTTAATTATAACCCATTATTAGGGTGTATTCATCAATGACAAATAAAATGTTAAAATGTAAAATCTGCTGACATTTTTAACAGTCGAGGTCACATTAGATGCTGTTTACACATCTTATCGTATATGTTTACACAGATATTGATGATGCGTTGACCCAAATTCTTCAATTGTTAAGGATAATATGTAGTTGTGATGACGTGACGGTTGGCAAACAAAATGTATACATATTAAAATTTTTACTCGTAATGCAAGACATCGCTCGTTTATCAAGTTAAAATTCATTAAAAATTTTTGCTCGTTCTGCAAAACACTCGCAAACCAAGTTACTCGTAATCGAAGGTTTTACTGTACAATTATATGTTATTAATAATATATAAACTGTTTATTTTGAATCTTTAACTGCAGAAATGAGTTGTAATTTGAAAATTTTAAAAAAATGCCTTCAACAGCATGTTTCGGCCATTTTTTTGAAAATTTCATTTGCCTATATAGTAAAAGCTTGGATTACGAGTAACTTGGTTTGCGAGTGCTTTGCAAGACGAGCAAAATTTTTTAAAAATTTTGACTTGATAAACGAGCGATGTCTTGCAATGCGAGTAGTACGTATACACGTTTTGTCGCCGAATCGTCATGTGATCCGCGCGACCGCATTTGTGCGAGCGTATACTGTTTATATACTATAGCATTGTGACCGCGTGTGCGTGCGTAAAGCATTTTTTAATTTGGTGTCCAAGTGTTGTGACTGGTTTTTAGTACTAAGACCCAGTACATACACATTAAGCGATTAACGAGATTAACGCGAGAGAGTGATGAAGAGAGTGAATTCCAACTGTGAAGGTTGTGTTTTGCACACTCCCAAAATAATTGTTAAATTTTATGTTCAAAAAGCAAATTAATAGCCAAAATTGGTATCAAAAGAATGGTAACATTATTAACTTTTTAATTGTGCTGCTTGAATGTCTGAATATTTAAGAAGAATCAAGTTATTAATAATTTTAATAATTTATTCTGTATATTCTAAAATAAAATTATCAGCCATCTGGAAATATAAAAGTGCTGATAGTACTACCTTAACGGATTACAAAGGACCCCACACCAAATACATGGGAAAATGGATCTCAGTGAAAATCTTTCTAACTCTGGGAATGAATCCGTCATTTGATGCTTAAAAATAGTTTTCAATACATCTTGGGTCTAAAAATCCCGGTGTCCAAAGTTACAAGCTTATCAAAAGCGGCTGTTTTGTGGCCATTAACGTGCAATCTATATATATAAAATTCTCGTGTCATGGTTTTAGTTACCATACTCCTCCGAAACGGCTTGACCGATTTTGATGAAATTTTATATGTATATTCAGTAGGTCTGAGAATATTGGTTGTTATCCATTTTTTATACCCCTAAGTGATAAGGGTGGTCCACCCCAATTTTTTTTTTTTATTTTTTGGACAAAATTTTTTATTTTTATTTTTTTATGATGTGGTATTAAAAAATACATACAACCCTAAATTTTCACCCTTCTATTTTTTAATAGCGATATTAGTAATTCAATAATTTTCAACCCTGTAATTATTTATTCCTATATATAAAGTTATTAATTTATCATTTATCATATAGTTATCATTTTACTATTTCAGTGTTATTTTCAAATACATTTATCATTAATTTGCAGGGCTGTAATTATTTATTCCTATATATCGAGTGTTTTTTTAAATTTGACGTCAACGTAGCCTGTGAATAGTCGATTGTGAATTATTTAAACACGTGAATAATTTGAACGTTTTGACAATGACATTTATTTATTTATTGACATTGATTTCATATAACCTCAAAAGTACTCGACATGTATCACGAGCTCACACCAATGATTTTTATTGTGTTACACGCATCAATTATTCTGATTGTCAGTGTTTAAAATGTTTAAAAATAAATGTCCACCCGTGCGAAGCCGAGATGGGCCACTAGTATATATATAAAATCAATAATATAAAAATACAAAAACGTTTTTGTCCCATAAAAATAAGTCAGTACTCTCTTCTTACAACTCGCCGATACATACATCGAAAACACCTCGGTACCACCACGAGGAGGTTGCGCGGTCTGATTTCGCACATCATGTGGTCCTGAAAAGGGCCGTTTAAGGGTTGATAATATACTGCTTCCTATTCAGCATCGAGGACATTATCCAGTAGAACATTGTTCGGCCATTTAATATGCTGTTGATGTCTGGCATATCCCAAAAACCAGATAACACTTGCAACATGACTGCAGCATCCAAGAGTTCGTGCTCCAGCAGGGCAAGTACAATAATATCCCAAGATTATGTCATATATATCGTATTCTTGGTCAGCTCCGGGGCGATATTCGGGATCAAAAGCTATGAATATCACGTGCTTCTGCCTGTTCTGATATTGAGAATAGACGCTTACTCTGATAAAGCCATTATCATGCAAGAGCCTATCTAACTGGAACTCATTCTCTCTATCTCGAGACATTTTATCTTGGACATAACTTCGAGCTAGTTTGATCTGATACGTCCCGTAAGTCAACTCCCGTAACTGTTCTTCAGATAGTGGAGGAAACTCAGGAACATGCTCGGCACACAATGGTACCCAGTCCCCTCTTCTTCTCTCTAGATTTTCCACTTCCACTCTGGCCTGGATGACATTTGGTTCCTCAGCTCCCTGCATCAGAAGTTGAGGGTGAAACCTATTTAGAATAGCAGCGCTGATCAAAAAGAATTCCCGGAGATGGACAACGTGAGCTTGTTCTACTGTATGATCCAAGAATTTAAAGATGCTTTTAAAATATCCATTTCGACTCTCAACGACATTTGGTTATAAGTCGGGAGGCATTAGCGTTCTCTGTCGATAGTTGGGCTTCACCACGTCCTCTCACTGGTGGCATGAGCCCTCGAATACCTAAATGGGCTAACAAAGATTGAGCATCTCGATACCCTCTATCTACCAGGAATATATCATTGTCTCGGAACCAATTAGCAATATTATCCAGATTCTGTTCCAATTGATCAATAAGAATTTTCGCATCATTGTTGTAAAAGCTTGAGAAGTATGGACCCTGCACATCAAGAATATAACCATCAGGAGCCACGATGACGATTGGTTTCACTAGATGACAATGTTTATGCATACAAAATGATTTTCTCAGCCCTTGATAATTCGAACGCTTGTCAATATAAGCATATGTTCCATCTATTACTGCTATAGCTTGCGTAATGTCAGGATTCGGGTTGTATAGAACGTTGGCAAAAGCCGGTACGTGTTGATCTATGTATGCTTCTCTTGTAATCGCTGCCGTGCCAACATTTCTAGGAACAAATCCTATCATTAACGAACTTCTTACAGTACTCACCACTAAATTCACAGCTTGCCGACTACTATATGAGAATACGACCTTGAGGAAATCATCAGATAATCCCTGCTTCATTTTGCACAAGAAGGTTAATAAATCTTTCCTAGACACATATCTAAAGCCGGTATCATTACGTTCCACTGATCCACAGATTGCAAACATCTCATACAACTGTTCTTTATTCATTGGAGTCACTATACAAAAATCTTCGGTGGAAAGAGTGGTTTCATCTTGTAAGCCCCAAGGATTACAAGCTTTTTCACAGAGTTGGTCGAGAAAATGAAGAAGCTCATTTCCGCCCAGAATGTAAGGTCCATTTATATTCAGCAATTGGTCGATCAAGTTGGGCAATATGTGTCCATATTTATTTATATAGGAATTTACTATATAATCAAAATGAGACGCATGTAATTGAATTTAGTATACATTTTTGACAGTGAGGTCAAATATTGAGACTAGTGAATATTTTGTGAATCTTGTTAATTGATTTTTCATTATCATGGCTAACCAGCAACGATTGGGCTGTTTTGTGTGTGATAGAAGATTCTTGCGAAATCAGTTGACCCGAGTTGATCTGGATGATAATGACGAGAGGCGGGCAGTAGCTATTGCTCGTCGAGATGGATTTGGACAGGCTCCTCAACCAATAAACGAGTGGACGCGACTTTGTATCAATTGCAATAGAATGATTCTGGAACAGATTCGAATACTACAGGAAGACCCTCATCATCTGGGGCTCAATGTATTACATCAAACCTCAAATCAGATATGTCTCTTTTGTAATCGTCGTGCTGAATTAATGAGACTGTCCTTAGATGCATGCGTGAATGTTTACATGAAACGGAAGATACATATACCTGATCATGTAAAATCCTGCAGACGTCATCTCAATAAATATGGACACATATTGCCCGACTTGATCGACCAATTGCTGTATATAAATGGACCTTACATTCTGGGCGGAAATGAGCTTCTTCATTTTCTCGACCAACTCTGTGAAAAAGCTTGTAATCCTTGGGGCTTACAAGATGAAACCACTCTTTCCACCGTAGATTTTTGTATAGTGACTCCAGTGAATAAAGAACAGCTTGATAAGATGTTTGCAATCTGTGGACCCGTGGAACGTAATGATACCGGCTTTAGATATGTGTCTAGGAAAGATTTATTAACCTTCTTGTGCAAAATGAAGCAGGGATTATCTGATGATTTCCTCAAGGTCGTATTCTCATATAGTAGTCGGCAAGCTGTGAGTTTAGCGGTGAGTACTGTAAGAAGTTCGTTAATGATAGGATTTGTTCCTAGAAATGTTGGTACGGCAGTGATTACAAGAGAAGCATACATAGATCCTGACTTATTTTTATGGGACAAAAACGTTTTTGTATTTTTATATTATTGATTTTATATATATATTGCACGTTAATGGCCACAAAACAGCCGTTTTTGATAAGCTTGTAACTTTGGACACCGGGATTTTTAGACCCAAGTTGTATTGGAAACTTTTTTCAGCATCAAATGACGGATTTATTCCCCGAGTTAGAAAGATTTTCACCGAGATCCATTTTCCCATGTATTTGGTCCTTTATATACAGGGTTGTATTAAAGGTAAAAGTAAAAATTTAAAAATGGTTGCATGCTCCAAATGTAATATTAACAAAAATGAAGATGATAATGAAGTATTCCCGTGTGATAGCTGTAAAAAGCTGTTATGTGTGGAATGTGCACGAATAACAACTACTGAAATGCGCAGCTTGCTACTAATAAAGCGTAAACTATTATGTGATGAGTGTGAAAATGGTATTTTATTGATTCCCACCTTAATTCGTAAAGTTAATGAAATGCAGGGTGAAATCGATGAGTTAAAACAAAAAATAGATGTAAAATCAAAGCAAAATATAAATATGGATAAAGAGGAACTTATCTCTGAAATGTTGGAAAGACAGAGTCGCATGTCCAACGTTATAGTTCTGAATGTAGAAGAATCAAAAAAGACAACACAAACAGAACGTAATTATGAGGGTAAGGAGAGCATTCTAAAATTGTTGAAAATATTAATATTACTAAAAACAACTTAAAAATGTTCAGGTTGGGAAAAGTTGAGCCATCCAAAACTCGTCCAATTAAAGTAATCTTAGAATGTGTTTCGGATGCTAAATATGTTCTTAAGAACAAACATCTTATTAGTATACTTCTCAAAATAGAAAAGAGTGGTGATAATATGAAAACCATCAAATTCATTAATAACATTCCGACAATTGTTAATAAATCAGATTATAAGATAAAAACTAGATAATGTACCTAATATACAAATGAATATTGATGTTTTGTATCTCAATGCTCAGAGTCTTTTAAAAAAATCTTGATCAAATTAAAGGAACATTGGTAACTTACAATACAAAAATAATTTTAGTTAGTGAAGCAAGAGTTACAAGTGAAATTGAATCAAGTGAAATTCTAATAGACAATTATACCACTGTTAGGTGTGACTCATATTCAAGACATACAGGTGGAGTCGTGATGTATGTGAAAAATAATATTCAATATAGTGTGTTTAAATCATTTGTGAATGATGGTAACTACTGGTGTATGGTTTTGAAGATTTGTTTAGAGTCTTCAAAACCATACACCATTATTAAGGAACATTAAAGGAAATTAAAGGAACATTGGTAACTTACAATACAAAAATAATTTTAGTTAGTGAAGCAAGAGTTACAAGTGAAATTGAATCAAGTGAAATTCTAATAGACAATTATACCACTGTTAGGTGTGACTCACATTCAAGACATACAGGTGGAGTCGTGATGTATGTGAAAAATAATATTCAATATAGTGTGTTTAAATCATTTGTGAATGATGGTAACTACTGGTGTATGGTTTTGAAGATTTGTTTAGAGTCTTCAAATTGGCTTATCGGCTGTCTTTATCACTCGCCATCGTCATCTGATGCAACATTCCTTGATGATTTAGATGGTATTTGTGATAAATTATTTTGCAACAATTACGAGGGTGATCCCAGAAGTACCCGACCTCACCAAGAGGTGGCGGTAGTTGTTTGAAAATATCACTGTATTGGAAAGTACGCAGTCTATAAAGCATATGTTTCAAGTTTGAAAGCGCCACGTTGTTCAGTATTTGTTTGCCAGCCATCAATTAGTGAACGTTGTCAGTGAATTTGTGAAAATGGAGAAAATTGGTCATCGTTATGTGATACAATACTTTTATTTGAAAGGCCTCAGGCCAACCAATATAAAAGCTGAACTGGATTCTACTCTGGGTGAGTCTGCTCCTTCGTTTACAACAGTTAGATTTTGGGTAGCTGCCAAGACGAGCATCGCAGTGGTCGACCAAATGAGGTGACGACTCCAGAAATGGTGAAGAAAATCCACAAAGCGGTACTTGATGATCGTCGACTGAAAGTGCGTGAGCTAGCAGACATTACGGGCATTTCAAAAAGTGCGGTACATCGCATATTATCTGAAAATTTGGACATGAGAAAGCTGTGTACAAGATGGGTGCCGCGTTTGCTCACACTCGAGCAAAAACAGTGTCGTGAAAATGTTTCAATTGAGTGTTTAGCGAAGTTTCACAGCAACAAAGCAGAATCTTTGCTCCGTTTCGTAACAATGGATGAAACATGGGTTCATCATTTCACACCCGAGACAAAAGAACAATCGAAACAATGGACTCAAAAGGGAGAACCGACTCCAAAGAAGGCGAAGACCGTTTCATCTGCAGGCAAGGTTATGGCGTCGGTTTTTTGGGATGCGCGTGGAATAATTTTTATTAACTATCTCGAAAAAGGAAAAACTATCAACGGCCAGTATTATGCAAACTTATTGCAACACTTGAGCGAAGAAATCCAGCAAAAACGGCCGCATTTGGCTAAAAAGAAAGTGTTGTTTCATCACGACAACCCGCCAGCTCACAAATCCGTTATTGCAATGGCCAAAATTAATCAATTAAAGTTTGAATTGCTACCTCATGCACCATATTCGCCAGATTTAGCCCCCTCGGATTATTTTCTGTTCCCAAACTTGAAAAAATGGCTCAGTGGTCAAAGATTTTCCAACGATGAAGAAGTGATGTCAGCAGTTAATGGCTATTTTGAGGAGCAAGACAGTTCTTATTATAAAAAGGGTATCGAACTTTTTGAACACCGCTGGGAAAAGTGTATAGAGCTGAAAGGAGATTACGTTGAAAAATAAATAAATCTTTTTCCAAAATATTTGTGTTTTCTTTGTTGGGTCGGGTACTTCTGGGACCACCCTCGTATAATTGTATTCTCATAGGAGATTTTAATTTGGATTATTTGAATGAAAATCTTTTTTATGTCAAGAAAATTAAGAACTTATTTTTAACGTATGGAATTCATCAATCAATAAAAAATCCTACCAGAATCACAAATGAAAGTCAAACTCTTGTTGACTATGTAGTATCTAATTTCAACAATTTTAAGGCTACTGTACATACTAGTCCTGTTATTGCTAATCATTTAATAATTTCTGTTAATATTTTTAATAGGTGCGAAAATTATAATATTGTCAGAAAATTCAGAAATTTTAGTGAAAATAACTTAGAAGCAATAAAAATAAAATTACTGTCATTTACATGGTCATTAAATTCTAGTAATGTGGATTTAATTCTTGATGAAATTCAGTTGAATTGTCATGAAGTAGTTAATAATATTTCTCCAATGATAAGTTATATATTTAAGAATAAGGTTCCTTGGTTTGATTTAACAGTTTTTCGTAAAATAAAAGAAAGAAATGCATGTTATAAACTATTTAAGAGTAGTGTAGGACCAGATAGAGCAATAAATTGAAAAATTTTTAAAACAGAAATAAAGTTGTTACCTTGCTAAATAGAAAAAAAAATGAATATTACTTTAAGAAAATTGATAGATTTAGTAATCATCCTCAGGAAATGTGGAAAACGTTAAAAAAATGGTTAACACAAATTGTAATGAAATTTCTAGGCAAATTCAATTTGAAGTACAGGGTGGTGATATGATTGTAAGAACTGATGATGAAATAACAGAAAAATTTAACGAACATTTCATTGATAGTGTAATAGAAATAGTAGACAGTATTGAAGTAAGTGAAGTTTGGTCAAATAAAAACAGTAATGTTTATAAAGATTTTTCAGAATTTAAATTGTTAACATTATATGATTTACAAAAAGTTGTGTTATCTTTAGATAATAAATGTAATCCTAATGTAATATTGAATGCAAAGATTGTTAAAGTGATTTTTGAATCGATTGGTCATGTAATATTAAATCTAGTCAATACTTCACTTGACAAATCTGTCATTCCTACAGTATTGAAAGTAAGTACAATTATTCCAGTCCCAAAGGTTAACAATTCGATTAAAGCTAGTGAACATAGACCCATTAATACACTATCTCCTTTGGAAAAAATATTGGAAATTGTTGTATATAATCAATTATTGGAATATATTGAACTAAATGAAATACTAATATGTAATCAGTCTGGCTTTCGTAAAAAACATTCCTGTGAAACAGCACTGCAACTTACAGTCAGTACCTTAAATACAGCTATTGATAAAAATAAATATGTTGTAGCAGTGTTTCTGGACCTTAAAAGAGCTTTCGAAACCATAGATAGAAATATTCTATTAGCAAAATTACATCATTATGGCATTAGAGGTAAGGTTTATGAATTACTTAAAAATTACTTAAGTAACAGGAAACAAAAAGTAAGGATTAGAAATGCAATTTCTGGAGAACTAGATGTTAATCTAGGGGTCCCCCAGGGATGTGTGTTAGGCCCGCTGTTGTTTTTATGTTACTTAAATGACATTAATTTATTTGTTAATTGTGAGTTTATAAATCTATTTGCTGATGATACTATGTTAGCATGCACTGACAGCGGTATTAACACAGCGGTCAAAAAAATGAATATAGTTCTAGAAAGTGTTTCTAAATATTTAAAAATTAATAAATTAAAATTGAATGTTTCTAAAACAAAGGGAATGATTTTTATGACAAGGTATAAATATAACTGTTTAAATATAAATAATATAAATTTATCAATAGATACTGAGCAGATTGAAATTGTAACATCGGTCAAATACCTTGGTTTTATGTTAGATAATTTGTTACAGTTTGAACCTCATTTTAATTATCTTGTTAAGAAAATATCAAAAAAGCTATATTTTTTCTCTAGAATTGCAAAAAATTTATCAATGAACACTAAAATTACAGTCTACAAGTCCATTATATTACCTCACTTTGATTATTGTGCATCGCTGTTGCATCAATTTATTTTAAATAAAATGGCCAATTACAAAAATTACAAAATCGTGGGATGAGGATTATTTTATCATGTAACCGATTAACTCCAGTGGTGATTATGTTAGATACTTTACACTGGATATCAGTGTCTAAGAGAATATATTTGTTAACCATTACTTTTCTCTATAAAATATTGAATAATCAGACTCCATTATATTTTAATAATTTTATATCATTTCATCATAATATTCATAATCATTATACTAGAGGTTCGGCTAACATTTATATTCCTCAATATAATTATCGTTCTACAATGAACTCATTATTTTGTAAAGGGGTCGATATGTACAATAATTTACCACTTGAAATTAAAGCTAGCAAATCAAGTAAAATTTTTAAAACAAAATTATTGCTATACATTCAAGAGAAAGGTATTCTGTAATTTTTTTTGTGGTGTTATTTTGT
Source organism: Agrypnus murinus (assembly GCA_929113105.1). Taxonomy (NCBI): domain Eukaryota; kingdom Metazoa; phylum Arthropoda; class Insecta; order Coleoptera; family Elateridae; genus Agrypnus; species Agrypnus murinus. The sequence goes on along the minus strand of OV816031.1, from coordinate 68,895,710 downwards.
AAAATTCTATTATTATTTTGTAATATTCTATTATTAACCATTTTTAATGTACATATTATTATTATTATTTTGGTGGAGTATATAATGATTATATTATAATGAAAATTAAGATGTATTTAGTGATTTCTGTATATTAGGCATTGCCTATTTATTAATAAATGTTATATTATATTAACGCCGCGTTGAACGCGCGTTCCCCAAACACTCAATCATACACATGCAAGCGCTTACCAGCAGCATCACCAGTCAATAGTATGAGGAATCTCGAATGGCGCGTTGCTACGCGTTTCATGAAAATCGCGCGTTTGAATGTGTACACGACTTATGCAATGATATTCAGTCACTAATGCGCGTTGGTATTCGCGCATTAGCTAACACTTCATGTGTGCGGGGTCTAACTGTGCTGAAATAATACTGTATTTTGTATTTTTGTATCATTTTTATACGAATGCTAAATAGTTGTTGAACGAATCATCTGAGTTTCCATTATTTCTTATGGGAAAATTCGCTTCGATGTGCGAGTGCTTTGAATTACGAGTACATTTCCGGAAAAAATTATGCTCGCAAACCAAGATACCACTGTACTATTAGGTGAAATACTTCAATTAGAATTGTTTACCAAATTGAACTGGACTGTCCACCTCTAATTATCACAATGAGGTTATTCTATGGTAGAGAAAATAACTACTGAACTAACATCTTTCAATACTATTATGGCCTAGAATTTGAAATGACATAATACATACATACAAGTACAAACCTGAAATTGACTTTGTTCCACATTCTGTTGAGCTTTTTGGATCATTTATCTAATATGAAACCACTTTCAATTGGAACTGTTCCAGAGTGTATTTTATATGCTATGATTTTTTGGTTCCTACAGTGAAACAAAGTCTTATACAGCGTGTAAATAAATGATTTTCATCAAGTTCCCTTTGGAATTTTTTCACATGTAAATTTTTCTGTACTGCTCTACTCTTTTTGATTTAGTACTAAATTAGTTCTGTCAATAAATGAAATCAATCTGTCAAACAATTCATAGAATTTATTGAATTTATTTAATTTTGAGGTTATGGTACTGCCTTCGCTATTTTCGTAGAGCGGCACGTCGTGCTTTTACATGGGTAATGCAATGGTAACTTGATGAAAATCATTTATTTCCACCCAGTATTTTAGCAACTATAACTCACAATACTAATTGATTTTTCTTTTTAATAGGGACAGTCGAGAACGATTAAAAGAAATAACATCAGAAGAGAAGAAAGAAATAAATCAACGAGAAAATGCCCGACTAGGAAAATTTACCTCAAAGTCTTATTCGCCTAGAAGAGAACGTGCATTGAAAATTTACTTAGACACATCGCCTAATAAATCAGAAGAAAGTTGCGGGGACTGACATGGTCACAACACAAATCGGTACCAGTCATGGCTCTACTGCAACATTAGCTAACGGTTAATGGTGTGGTTAATTGTTGTGGTAACTGTGGACTGTTTTTTTTTATTTAACAGTATCTTAGAGTTTATTTCTTATTTTATTTTTTATTGTTAATATTATTCTGCCCATTTAATTATTTCTTTTTGTTCAGAATATTTTGGCCAGAGGAGTTTTTAATATTTTATTCTTGTCAGTCATCTTAAATGAATTTCATCATTGTTAATTGCAGTCAGTAAATACTATTATTTTTATAGTTTTTAATTTTATATTCTGTTAATAAAAGTGATCATCTATTTCATATTCATCATGTATTTATCTTTATAATTATTACCTGTTTTGCTCAACATCCTAAACAGCATAAAAAATTAAAATTTAATATTGCAGATCTGAATATAATGAATTTTGTGTTTTCTAGAAATAAGTTAAAAATTAAAAAATACACAACTCTCATCTTATGTTGATTTTAGATTTTGTTTACCTTTCATAAACATAATACAATTTGTTATGCATTTATGTAACAATTTTAATGAATACTATTGTAGTCTTTCAACTCATTCTACATTAAATCTTTTTTTTTTTAGAAAACGTGTTACTACAATCGACATAATTTTAATTAAGTATCATAATGTTAAATAGTTTTCATTACTACATTTAAGGGTGAAACATTCACAAGGAACTGGGAAAACTGCAGTAAATGAAAAAAAAATTTATATTAAAACAACTAGAGGAATTTGTAATATTGGGCTACAAATGCAATTAGATTTTTCTACTTCACTTTAATAAACTACCAAAATTGTTTTCGGGTGCCTCTTGTAATAAAGGTTACTTGCATTTATTGACTGCATAATGTAAGATAAACTTCCTCTTTGTAAATGTATGCAAAATACGAATCATATCCTCTTCCCATTTTAATTTATATATTTTCCTTCCTTTTCTAAGATGATCTTTTTATTTGTTATTACATTTATGCTCATTGTTTTTTTTTACACTAAGTTTTTTGTTATGAAGCAGAATCAACCTACTACATACATATTAAATTATACAAATTCTGTATTTGGCAAAGTGGATTCTTTGGCCTATTGTATTGCTTTATATTACTTTTATAACTTTCTATTCAACCAGGTTATGTACTATACAAGAGTTCATTTTGCCGTGCTTCTGACAAGTACTACAATGTATAGATATTTATTTGCGACTGATAATAAACTGTTTCATTATAGTACTAGTTTTTTATTTATTTATCATTTATGAATGCAGACTTTCAGGTACCGTATCTTACAAAGTTCTTGAGATGTGCAGAAAGTTCAAGCAAGTGACTCTTTATCCTAATTGCAGTGTAACAATGTATTATTTTTACTTTGTTTATTGAGTATTGCTATGGCACCACAAAAATAAAAAAAAGTTCAGAAAACGTTTTTTGTGACACCAGTTTTTTTTTGCTAGAAATCAGTTTTTTTATACAGGTTGCCCATTATGTATGGAATATAGTATATATCTCGGTAAATATTGACTATAAAAAAATTTGTTATATAAAAGTTGTTTAACATTTTATTTCCATAATAAGATAGCATTCAATTGTTTTTATTTCAGAAAACAAATGAGTAATGAATAACACTTTAATTTTTTTAAATAGCAATGTACCCTTTCATTGGGCTCATTTGATAGATTTTTTTTCTCTTTTCGATGACCTAAAATCTTAGTACCCTTATATCAGAGAATTTTTGAAAAAAACGTAAAAAATGTTTATTAAGTTAATTTCACCAATAACATGAATCTAGATATCCGAGATCTCTTTCATTTGTCTTAACAATTGATTGTAGGGTTTTATTGAGACAGAAGTTTGTTTATTTAATTAAGTTGTTGGTACATGGAAAAATAAAAATGGTTCATTTAACAGAAACTGAACATATAGAAATTTTAATTATGGTCGGTTATGGGGATCGCAAACGAACACAATTAGAAGTATGTGAAATTTTTAATGAGCGTTATCCACATCGAGAACCAATCACCCAGTCAGTAGTTAGCAAAACCTTGAAACGGTTTAGGGAAACTGGCAATGTTAAAGACTGGTCCGCAGAGGTCTGCGACAAATGAAGATAAAAAGCTCGATGTTTTAATAGAAATAGAAGAAAATCCAAACATTTCAACTCGTCAGTTAAGTTTAAACCATGCAGTAAGTAAAGGCTCAATACAGAAAATATTACATTCAGAAAAATTACATCCGTACAAACCGACTTTATTGCAAGAATTATCCGAAGATGACTACGATCGACGTGTTGAATTTTGTGAATTTATGATGGAGCGAATCAACAACAATTCAAATTTTCTTAACAATATTGTTTTTTTCTGACGAGGCTACGTTTTGTTTAAATGGAAATGTAAATAGGCATAATTGTCGATATTGGGCCGCTGAAAATCCCCATTGGATTATCCAAAATCATACCCAAACACCACAAAAATTAAACATATGGGTGGGAATTTGTGCAGATCACATAATTGGACCTTTCTTTATTCATGGTACTCTAACTGGTGACCGTTATTTGCAATTATTGCAACAGCAAATTATTCCAGCTTGCCAAGCAAATCTTGATGATCTTTGGTTTCAACAAGATAGAGCACCGCCCCACTATCATTTAGATGTACGCCGATATTTAAATGTGGTATTTCCGGCCAGTTGGATAGGCAGAAGAGGCTCTGTGGAGTGGCCTCCCCGATCTCCGGATCTTACACCTTGGGATTTCTTCTTCTGGGGATATTTAAAATCAAAAGTGTATACAAACCGACCCCAGAATCTGGCCGAATTAGAGCAACGAATACAAAATGAAGCTGCAGCAATTTCTCCCAGATCGCTCAGAAATTCTTTTCAAGCTTTTCGTGATAGGTTGGGCCACTGCCTTGCAGTTAATGGTGAACATTTTGAACACTTATTGCCATGAAAACCATTTTATTGCTAATTTCGTTTTGTCTTCAAGTTTTATAAGAGACGTACATAATTTTCTGTTCATTTGTTTTATTTTGTTTTTTGTTCATTTGTTTTGTTTTGTACATTATGTAGATGCACATCTGTTTATTTTAGGGTAATAATTCGAGATACTTTACGATCTCGGATATCTAGATTCATGTTATTGGTGAAATTAACTTAATAAACATTTTTTACGTTTTTTTCAAAAATTTCCTAATATAAGGGTACTAAGATTTTAGGTCATCGAAAAGAGAGAAAAAATCTCTATCAAATGAGCCAATGAAAGGGTACATTGCTATTTAAAAAAATTTGTGTTATTCATTACTCATTTGTTTTCTGAAATAAAAACAATTGAATGCTATCTTATTATGGAAAATAAAATGTTAAACAACTTTTATATAACAAATTTTTTTATAAAGTCGATATTTACCGAGATATATACTATATTCCATACATAATGGGCACCCTGTATAATAGTTTTAAGAAGAATATTTTAAGAAACTAATTCTACAAAAAGGGAACCTTCACCTTACAGTCTACACTATACAGTTTACACTCTTATCGTGCAAAAAACTGTGCAAACTGGTATTGCTACATCTTGTCCGGGCAAGAACAAGGCATTAGTGTCGGAATAGTAAATATCTTTTTGCACTGTTCGGCTGTCCTTAGTGTCATTTTTATCATAAGTAATCAACATATGGTCCTTGCAAAGCCAAGATATCCTTTTTGCGTTGTAGTTTCTTGGAAATTATAATAGGCTATTACGCCTTATATTATCTTACAAAACGGCAAGTTTCGCCTTAAAACGTTTTCTAAAGCACACCATTTTTGCATCTGTTTAAGATCCAAATTTGGATTTATACTTGTTTATTGTTTCCAGCCTTACTTTGTGGAACTCCATAATCATGAAATAAATAAAGATTATTAAAAGTTTCACAGTTTTATTAAAATACAACCTGACAATATTGTTTCGACAGCTATGCTGTCATTATCAAAGGTAATAAAGATTATAGGTTAGCTATCAAAAGAATATAATAATTATAATTAGATATCATGAAATCGTGCATTTACCATTTAAATTGTTCTTTTTGTAGTTTGGTATATGCTGGGCAAACACTTCGAAATTTTGACATAAGATATAAAGAACATGTACGTTGTTACAGAAATAAACATCCTGAAAATCTACTTATACCAAACACCTTTTGGAACAAAATCACACAATGACTCCTCAAAATAATATTAAATTCCTATATTTTTGTAATAACAAACGCAAATTAGACATTTTAGAAGCCTTTGAGATATACAAACACAAACTCAGGGTACATTTAATGAATGAACAACTTACCTTATATTACCTTTGATAATGACAGCATAGCTGTCGAAACAATATTGTCAGGTTGTATTTTAATAAAACTGTGAAACTTTTAATAATCTTTATTTATTTCATTTGGATTTATACATTTACTAAATATTAAAAACCTGTGCTTTGAATAAAAGCACATAGGGTCGGGCGGGGCAAAAAATAGACAGCACAAAGTGGGGGGTAAAAAAAGACAGATAAATATACCTCGTAAGATTTTTGGTATTGGTAATAAGCATAACTAAAAGTTTAAAACAATGAAAAATGCCTTCCTCTTAAAAATAAATTATTTATGCCTGTAAAATTTTGTACCTGTTAAAATTTGAAAATGGCATGTAAAGCTTTTCTTGGACTGATGTATGGTTTACATAAATTGAATTTTTATAGTAGAATTCTGTTAGGTGATATGTTATTCAGTAACATGAGCTGTTAGTGCAAATATTAAACTATTTTGCTGTCTATTTTACATGCATTTGTTTTTCTTGTGCTAAAGACGGGGCAAAAAGTAGACAAAATAATATCAAAGTAGATGTGTAGGGGTTCATTTATGTTCCATTTTGTACTTTTATTTTGAACTGTTTAATTATTTTGTACTTTTATTGTGAAGTACTTGAAGTGAATGTTTTCAAATTTTAACGAATAAAGGCAAAATGAATATTAGATGAAATATATCAATGGTAATCTGCCAGAAGGAAGTAAGTGCCAAAATGGTACCAATTGAACTTTTGTAGCAAAGCATAGAAAATTTTTCGCTCCATTGATTCCATACTTAACTTGTTGCTAACAAGCTTTGAACTTTTAAATTATCTTTGATGGAAAATAATTAAACACGTTTCCCTGCATAGTAAAATAAAAACGTTTTCCAAGTCTATTACCACTTACGTCTTTGTTTCAAATCATCGTCAATATGTATTGTCCACGCCACCTCCTAACCTTTTCATTTTTCTAATTATGCAGACTACGTTATTATAACCATGGTGCGCCATTATAAACACTAGTGAAAACCTTATTCCGAAGAAACAATATGAAAAGCTGTGGAAGAATATTTAAATGCAACCTAAGTAGTATCTAGTAAGTATCTTCTTCAGAGCAATTATTGTAAGTGTTCTAAAATTTTGTACTTCCGGACAAGTTGGCTTACGATGTCTGCTTATAACCTGAGAAACAGCAAACCCGGCGATAATACTCGGGCGCCAGCTATTTTAGCGTGGTATGCTCCACGGATCTGTGTAACTGCTAGTGGAGAAATGGTAATCTAGGGAACTGCTGGGGTTGCTGAGGTCGGCCCTGTCTGGATCACTTTTCCTATCCCAAAAGCTTTCACGAAACAAGATGGTGTTAATACTAGCAAATAAAACACACAAACAGTAAATCTAGTATCTTTATTATAGTTGAGGAGCGTTAGGCAAAAAGAGCGATATCTCGGAACCGATTGAAACAACTCGCATTTTCATGATTCTTTTTTTAAATGTTGTATATATAAAATACTAAATCCTTTATAAATTAGAAATTGACGCTCAGAACGGGAAATGAAGTGAAACTCGAATAACCTAAAAATATCCCAAGTAGTCCAGTACTGGTTGCTAGACCATCTCAGAACAAGATAATTTTTTGTGTGTATTCACACCTATGTATTGGTAGTTCGAAACCACTATTAATTTATTTTTATTCCTTTTGTTTAAGTACGGCAGCCATATTTGTTTCGTGGTGCACAACATCTCTTGCAGTTTTCTATGTAAACGAAAATCTCAAGAAGGTATGGTAGAGATGTATGGTAAGAACCGTTGTATTGTTCATACTTCGAACTACATTTGTTGTTTGAAACAAAAGTTTGGTTAGATGCTTTTTTATGTGTGCAAAACTAACTATTTTTAATAATACACTTTAAATAATAATTATTATAATTAATTGTATTTTTTATTCCTATATTTTAAAAATTTCTTTATTCATCGGTGTTAGAAAAAAATAAATAAAAATGGATTCATACGTTAGGGAATATGATAATAGACAAATATCAGTAAAAATAATTTACAATTTAGAAGATTTTAAGACTCATATAACCCCAAATGAATTTAAAATATTTCACATGAATATTCGCAGTGCTTCAAAAAATATGGAAAATTTATTGACCTTTTTGGATAATGTTTCCACAGAGTTTGATTTGATTATATTAACTGAAAAAAACTTCTAGATCCATCCTTATTTAAAATTCAAGGTTATGATAGCATATATAATGAAGGGCTTATAAATCAAAATGACGGTATACTTGCATTTATAAAGCAAAATTTAGATTATAAATTTCAGAATATTTTTATAGGTGAAATTAAAGCTCTAAAAATTCAAATATTCCTAAACAATAAGAAAGTTGATGTGACAGCTATTTACCGCTCTCCAGCTACGTGCCCTAAACTTTTCAATACGGCGCTCTTTAACTACTTAAGCAACATCAGTAACAAAAATCTTAACATAATTACAGGCGATATTAACCTGGACCTATTGGATGATAGTGACTTTATTGAAGAGTATAAAAATATTATGAGTTATTTCGGTTTTGTGTCATATATTAACGAATTTACTAGATTGCCAAGTTATACTTGCTTAGATCACTTTTTTGTTTGTAGTAAGAATAATAATTTAAATATTAACCTCGCACACTTTATTTTTTGTTATCATATTACAGATCACTGCCCCATAGCACTTACATTTAAAACTTGTTACGAAAGTAAGAATAGCGATAATGCTTCTAATATGAAATTATATACAAATTATTTATCTCTAAAGTCGGATCTGATAGAAGAAAAATGGGAACTACTTTACAAGGAAAATGATATTGATAAAATTACTAACGCATTTATTAATACATTACAAAATTTCATACATAAACACACTAAAAAAGTAAAAACAAAAAGAAAGCAAGTATATAAAAGAAGTGGATGACTTCAGGTTTACTAAAATCCATCAACGAGAAAAATCATTTATATCAAAAAATATTAAAATACCCGAATAATGCAGAATTAAAAGAAAGATATAATTCCTACAAAAATAATTTAGAAAGACTTAAAATTAAAATAACTAAAAAAAACTATTATGCTAAAATAATTGAAGAAAATTCCAACTCCTCTAAATCGCTTTGGGATTGTGTTAATGATATTTGTGGCAAGACAAAACCTAAAATAAATATTGACTTAATTAAACTATCTGACGGGTCTGAAATAAGGAATAAACAAGATATTGCTAATAACTTTAATATTTATTATAGTACACTCAGAGAAATCCAAACTAACGATAGCTTCAATGATCACATAGATCCTTTGGAAAATACAATATATTTATATCCAACAAATGAAATTGAAGTTATTAATGCAATAAAAAAAATTAAAATCGAAAAGGTCGCCTGTACCTGATAAAATAAAAGCAGAGACGTTAAAAGAAATTGCAGTAGAAATTGCAAAACCTCTAAGTTATTTAATCAATCAATGTTTTTATACAGGGTATTTTCCAAAGCAACTGAAATGTGGGAGAATAAAGCCACTTTATAAAAGCGGTGATAAATTGAAAATGGAGAACTATAGACCTATTTCTTTGATATCCAATATTTCTAAAATAATAGAACGAATCATAGAAAATAGGATTTATGGTTTTCTAAACAAGTTTAATATTTTCTCAGATTGTCAATACGGCTTTAGAGAGGCTAGATCTACCGAAGATGCAATATACAAATTAACATCTGTTTTATATGAATCTATAGATAAAAAGATTCCTGCCATTGCCATATTTCTAGAACACTCTAAAGTGTTTGATACTGTCAGCCACGAAAAACTTATGCTAAAATTATATAAATACGGGATTAGAGGTAATACTTACCAAATGTTAAAAAGTTACCTTACATATCGAACACAGCAAGTTGAAATCGATGGAACTTGTAGCATATCCCAACAAGTTAGTTATGGAGTGCCACAAGGTACAGTCCTTAGGCCTATCCTGTTTTTAATTTACAAAAATAGTATGTTTAGCCTAAAAACCACAGGAAAATTTATTAGCTTCGCGGATGATACCGCTATTGTATACACAGGAGTAACCTGGCAGAGTCTGAAAGAAAATATTGAAAGTGATTTTCCGAAGATATCTCGATGGCTAGAAAATAATAAATTAACATTAAATTATAGTAAAACAAGTTACTTACCTTTTTCATCTTATATCAGCGGATTGCCTAATTTAGGACCCTTAAATGTTGGCTTGAATTCTCAAATTCCCGAAGCAGAAAATACAAAATACCTTGGTATTAAAGTAGATCGTCATATGCGATGGGATCTTCAAATAAAAGAATTAATTAAAAAAATACGAGGACATTTACCTAGATTTAAATACCTCAGAGATTTTCTCCCAGTAATTCATTTAAAAACAATCTACTTTTCACTAATAGAGTCGCTGTTATCTTATGGACTTATTGGATGGGGAGGCGTAAATGACTGTTACTGTTACTTGGAGCAGCTAAATATAATTCAAAAATGGGTTATGAAAACTTTATATAACAAAACAAAAACATATCCATCAGATTCTTTATATAAAGAATTACAAATTGGTGATGTATGACAACTTTTTTGCAAAAAGATATTACTATTTATACCCCAAGGAAAAATAAAATTGACACCATTTGCACACTCTTATAATACCCGTCATCATCAAGGTATCTGTAATCCTCAGAAAACTATTGGTCAAAGAACTGCACATTATTTAGCCTCACGAATCTTTAATAGATTACCTCATAGTATAAAAAACATAACAAAATATATACCGTACAAAAAAGCCATAAAAAACTGGATATTACAGACGAACAGATCTATCTTTTCTGATTTAGTCAATCAGAACTAATAATAATCATCTTATGTTGTCGAAGATAAATATTTCCTATATATTATACTTACATATACCTTATTATGTCTACACGAACTTGATATAATTTGATGTGATTCTCTACTATGTCGTTATTACGATTCTTTGATACTTTTTTTTAAACAGACTATGATCACTACTCACGGTTATTTCTTTTTTGTACACGGCTATGTCTACATTACAATAATTTGTTTTTATGTACTACTTTTTATTTATCTTGCACATATATAAGTATGTAGTTACTTACTACTTCTGTGCATTTTCTTTGTTTATTCACGTAATCTGTATTTTTAAGTATCTTGTTATTTACCCTAGTTTTTATTATTACTGTTTTTATGTTTTGCAATGTGTTATGTGTGTAAATTTCTTATTTTTAGTGAATAAACATTATTATTATTATTATTATTAAAATTTGTACTACAGCTTGCAATCATATATTGCTTCATTTGCCCTGACTATAAAAAAATCCATGCATGCCAATTAGAGATATTGAGGTCCAAACTTGCCCAAAAATGAAGAAATCAGGAATTTCAAAAACTCATAAATACCAAAATAGTGAAGTTTCAGATTTCAAATATTTTAAACATAAACTATTCTTTTGTGTACCTTAGAAAGAAATGAACCCTGATCACCTTTTCCTGGAACTGTGGCACTCTAAAAAGTGGAAATTCTGCAAAAATAGGTGTTAAATGTCGGGCTTAAATTTCACCCATAAAGAAGCACCTTACAAAACTTTTGTTTAGAACAACAAATGTAGTTCGAAGTGTGAACAATACAAAGTTTTTTACCACACGTCTTTACAACCAACCGTTCTTGAGATATTGAAATTTTCGTTTATATAGTAAACTGCAAGAAACGTTTCGTGCATCACGAAACAAATATGGCTGCCGTATCTAAACTAAAAGGAATGAAACGAAATTGTGGCTTCTAACTATCAATTCATAGGTGTGATAACACACAAAAAAATTATCCGGTTCTAAGATGGTCGAACAACCACTACTGGACCACTTGGAAAATTTTTTGGTTTTTCGAGTTTCACCATATTTCTCGATATGAGCGTCATTTTCTAATTTATAAAGGTACTTAGTACCGTCAACGCACCTGCGTTCGGACGATTTTCTGCATATTTTAGTTGGTTCGAATGTGGATTCTTTATTAAAAAATCTGAAAAAAATGGTAGGGATACCTACATCCTTCCTCTATGTATTGCCATGAAAATAAAATCAAAAATTTGAGTCGATCATTTATATTTTTTACTTTTTTTGTGTCCAAAGCCACCTTCAGTTTTTAGGTGACTTCGGACATCGTTTAAAAACGCCTAAAAACGAAGCTATTAAAAGTGATATTAGCTTCGGACACAATTTTATGTAAAAAAAATTGTACTACGCTATAAAAATTGAAAAAAAAATTTGTTCTCTTTCATTTCAATAGTTTTATTCATAAAAATTACAAAAACTCAACTTATTTTTGACACTAGGGTTTAAATATAAAAAGTCAACATAAGTCTCATAAGGCACATTACTTTTTGGCATTACAAAATAAGGAACAATTCTATAAAAAGTAAAATAAAAAACCATTCTTATTCTATAAAAACATCGCTTGGCAAATCACTGAAATTGTATCGTCCTCTGCGCAAAGGAAGTGGACTAAGTTTTTTTAATATTTCAGTCCCGCTAACTATTCCCTCATCAATTACATCTGGAAAGTAAAAATAACTCTCTACAGAAGACCTCTTTCTTCTTAAAAATTTAATCAAGAAATTCTTGTGGACATCGTCTTCTCCAATAGATTCAACAATTTGGCCAGCATAATATTTGTACTTTGATGAATGTTCTAAAGGAACTTTAACGATCACAAAATTACCTTCTTCTAAAGCCACTTGGTGTCTATGTTGGTTGTGAGGATCATCTTCTCGAAGACACTCAAATTCTTGTTGTTCTTCAAAATCATCTTCAAGAGACGCGTTAGAGACCATATCAATAGGCTCATCATTCGTATTGCCGTTTCTGAAATTACTTAAAGGCAAATCCTCATCTGAGCTGTCTAGGTTGTCAAGGTTTGGTTCTTCACTTATAGTGTTTTTTTTTGTGATGGCAAGTCTTTGATAGTTAGTGCTCTGCCAGCCTTAACATCTACACGCTTTCGCCTAGTTTTAGCTCTTGGTTCTGGCATTCTGTTTTCTTTTAAGAAGTTTACAATCGTTGTCGCCAACAAACTATAGCAACTTCATTTTCGGAATCGGTTTGTAAATCTTTGGGTAGTCTCTTTAAGCATTCTTGAGGATTGAAGGGGTAGATCCCACAGGCCCTAAATCCAGAGATAATATTTTTTTTGAAGATGCTTCTATGCCGTCTAGAGTGCGTTTTAATAGTTTTGGAAAATCTGCCACTTTTTCTTAAGTGGTGCAAAGAAGGCAACATCAAGAGGTTGACAGAGGTGTGTCGAATTTGGAGGGAGTAGAACAAATCTTATCTCATTTGCTTCGCATTCTTGTATCACTTCATAAGTTATGTGACTAGAAAGGTTATCCCCGATTATTATTTTGGGTCCTGGTTTATTCCTAACATAAGGCAACAATATTTGCCTAAACCATTCAACAAATGATGCACTTTCAAACCATCCGGACTTGTTTATTGTGTAACGGCATCCCGGAGGACCATCCTCCTCCCACTCTTGATACCTATGTTTGGCCTTGTAAACTACGAAAGAAGGCAATAACTCTCCACTTGCTGAAGCTGCCATCATTACCGAAATGCTCGTTTTTGACGAATCTATAATGCGGTCACAATGTTTGGCTCCCCTCTTGCAAATTACTTTTGGGTTCCCCGGATTGTCACTAAGATTCGTCTCGTCATAATTAATTATGTTTTCTGAAGGCACATCTTGTACTTGGACCCTAAGTTCATTAAAGTAGTTTGTGATTGTTTGGGCAGTTACTTCCGCTCTGCTTCTTTTAACATTTTGAGAAAGCCTAATCGACAAATTGGGGTGACGCGTCAAAAACTTTTTACCCCAAATTCGTCCAGGCATATTGTCTCTAAATTTCGTAACCACCCCTTTTCTGTTAAAATAATGCTGTACGATTTTCCTTACGTCTAGTTCAGTAAGTGGGAATCCCCATTCTGCAGAGATTTCAATGGATTCAACAATCTTTGCTTCTTCAAGTTCTGAAAGAATAGGTTGACCTCCATGTTTTTTGCTATGAATGCCTTTTAATTTGTCGGAAATTGGTGATTTCGGAACTTTATAAATTTCTTCGGCCTGCCTCATTGTATATTTTTTTAATTTAACGTTCCTGATGGCTTTTTCCAAATTTTCGGAAACATAATTGCGGTAGTTTCTCCCTCCCAATACTCTTTTATATATATTCGGCATGTCCGAAGTCGCCTGCAACAATAGTGATTTTTTTGTTATCGCCCTGTATAAAAAATACCATCATAGATGGATTCATGATTTTTATGTTTATAGTTCACTATACATGTAGCTTCAGATTGATGCAAGTTAGAATTAATTATGTTAAATACAAAAAACTGTACACCCCTTACTTTTTCAGACTTTTCTTGACTCAAGAATATTGCGTCGAAATAAAATTGCACGTAAAATCACAAGGCTTATCTGAACAACATTCACACTCTGACTATGCATTACCCACACTGTTTATTGGCCAACATCAGCGACTCATTTGTCAAGGTCGACATTAACCCCTCCATAACATGCGTCGAACATTGAAAATCACGGGTGTCCGAAGTTACATGCACGGTCCGAAGTCACCCGCGCTGACGGTACTTCATATTTACAAGATTTAAAAAAAAGAATAATGAAAATCCAAGTAGTGCGAACCGGTTTCGAGATAAAAACGTAATGTTACTCCACTATTACTAATTCCACAAGCTACGGTGGTCACAGCAAGCGGGGTGCAATACACCGTACGGTAATAAGCAAGCGAATGATGCCGGGATACGGGGTCGGTAAGGGTGGTGTCGGGCAGGACGGACGGGTATAGGACAAGAGAACGGAAAAGGAAGAGACCTCCAGGGTACGCACAGTAGAGTCTCGGAAAAAACGGTAAGAGCTGAAAGGATGAAACCTCCAGGCTACGCAAAGTAAAGTGTCGGAAAGAGTACTCAAAGTGAAGTCTCGGAAAGAGTACGGTTTGGGATGCAAGGATGAGACCTCCAGGCTACGCGCAGTGAAGTCTCGGAAAGGGCACAGTAAGGGATGAACGGAAAAAATTGTGCGGAATGGGAATCAGTACTACGGTAAGAGGACACTCCTGGACATATTCCCTGGGATCGGTTCGAGCTGCTGGGTAGTCCTGCTGGTTGGTTTCGAGTTCTGGGATGGAACTGAATAAAAGGCTTGCGCACCTCTTTATAAAGGTGCTTTCGGAGCGCGGGGAAATGGTAGGAGTAAAAAATATCGGTTAGGGAAGGGACACGTGCTTGCGCTTGACTCGGTGTTTTATCCGAGCGGTCGCAGATTGCACGGCTGATAAGCATATTCACTCTTATACCCAAAATAATTAACTAAAATCTAGTAACTTCATTACACATCCCATTTGCTTACAAAAACACTCCTTTTTTCCAAACAAATATAAACCTTAAAAAAATTAAAATACACTATATTCTTACGTAATACAATGTATGATGCGTAAGGCAACTTAAATAAAGTTTACTGTCTCTAGCCTTACTTTGTGGAACTCTATGAGCATAAAATATAATAAAACCAAAAGATTAATTAAAGTTTCACAACTTGTGACACTTTAATTAATCTTTTGATTTTTATTATATTTTACAACTTAAATAAATTTAAAAGAAAAAAAACGGTTACTTCTTCCCAATAATCCTGGGTTGAACAGCTGTCGGCGACGACGAGGCTTCGAGCATCCACAAGTCGGACAGGGTTTACATTTCCCTTCAGAATACGGTTCGAAACAATGGGGGTTCCTGGAAGACCGGCGGATATGGTGCAGAAGTGCGGTTTCTCTTATTTGGTGTTGACGGTCGGGCACGGGCAATCTTGAGAGAGTACCCCAATGCTACTGCAATGGGAGCAAAACAAGAAGACGGGCTCCAGGCGACAGGTAGGCCTTTGATGTCCAGGACGCCCACATCTCTAACATAGTCTTTACTAACCTGTAAACGAGGTTCTGGTAATGGGCCGAAACCAAAAGAATCTTTCATCGGGTTGATATTGACGGTAGATGGCGTCCTCTTAAGCGGACTTGGATGCAGGGAATGGACTTCCCCGGTGGCATCTTCTTCGAGGCTTGCGATCGCTGACTGTCTCTCTACGGCCTTCTCCAATCACTGGATCAGGTCCTCCTGTTCATTCTTCAGCGCATGCGGCGCTTTAACGGGAGGGGGGCGGCTACCCTTTAAAGGTTTTCCAGACATTCTGCAAAACACAATGGGCCGTATTCTCATACCACTATTAAAGGTGTATTTAACTAAAGTTATGATTAAGATCAACAAGAAAAGAGATAGCTTTATCTAATTCTAATAGGTGGGAAAAGGTTAGAACTGGTTGCCATGGTAATTAAACATGCTATTAGCTTAATAGTGGGATGTGAATACGGCCCAATATCTTTACGTAAATCAGTACCGGTCGGACACATTGTATATTCTGGGTTTCGGACGAGATTACCGAGATTACTTTTACCGTCACATGTGGTCTTCAGTCGTCGAAACAGGCATATATTTCGGATTCTGACTGTCGGCATGAGCAATCCCGTGACGTCACCCCTTGAGTGTCACACCGCGAATAAAACAGTCGGCAATTTGCTCGCAAATGCCGCGCTTGTCCACATCGCCAACAAACTGTCGGACATTGAGTGGGTTCTGTGGAGGTCCAATGGTTGACTCGGGTAGTCTGTGGGATCGCTCCCGCTGTACCGTGTTGGTCTGTGGGATCCTTTAAACGTAGGATAATCCGGGACTTCTGGCAACCCTGTATGTTAAGGCAAAGTAAAAAAAGTAGGTAACCGGTGTAAACGCAGCTTTGAAATTAATCACTTTATTAAAATGAATTGTTTATGCTATGTAGTATAACGTTAACTCTTAAGAAAACGCTAATTATTCTTTTGTCCAATACAATACGCAACAAAAACAGTGAAACTGTATTAGTACATTTAGTTAACAATTTTAGCAGTAACATAAAAGTCATAAATAATAATTATTTGTACTTAAAATAGACATTACTTTCCTGTGGTACGTGTCGATTTTAAAGTCACATGCAAGTGTTTTTAGTATGACAACGATTTTAACAAAACATTTTTGGTTACTCATAGTGTTTTAGCTGGTAACATTATTTTTCCATTTATCATTATTACACACGTACAGTTGACTTAGTAGAATAGTGATGATATTAGATGTTTGTGCAAGAGGGAGGAAACTTGGATCCTTCGTTGCGAGGGTGAATTTGGGCAAACACACAAGGGAGAAAAAAAAAGGTAATTTCCTCCTGACTTGCACATATAATTTCCTACTGCCGTTAGAAAATTTGGAAAAAACTAATTTTTAATAAAAAAGAATATTTAAAATTTTTAATAATTTTATCAGAATTTAACTTTTTCATCTCTGCTTGTTACACCATTTTCGTCTGTGGTATCTAGGGTTGCCAACTGACCTTTTTTTCGGAAGGACAGTCCTTCTTTCTAAGAGTGTGTCCTTCGTCCTTTCTTATTGTAACGAATAGTAAACCCACATATGACGTCATCAAACATTCTAGATATATGAGTCATCAACAGTATGACTCATCAATCAACACGTGCAAGTATGACTCATCGACACGCCTCATTGACGTCACTTATCGACAGCTGCGTGTATGACTCATCATCACGCCATCGAATATTCTAGATGTATTAGTCATCGTATAGATATAAAGTGAGTCGCGAGTAGAAAGGAGTTAGTTAATGCTTAACCGGCATCGTGTTGAAATGTACTCTGAATAAATAAATTGTTAATAATTAGTTAATACATAAATAGTTTTTATATAAATAAGTCCTCAAATAAATTTGTAATTACCTAGCATTTTTAAATGCTTTTATTTTGTTAAATAGTTTATAGTTATAGTGTTTTTAATTAAGTGCATTGTAAATAATCTTCTCTTTATTAATAAACGAATTTAAACAGCATTTTGATTATTATTTAAAAAGAACGTTACAGTGGTGTTGCAAGTGTGAGGTTTTAAAATAAATAAAATCGCGTAATAATTAAATAAAGTGCTGTGAGAATAAATTTTTAGTGTTAAAAATAATTTTAACAAACAATTAAAATGGTGATGAAACTGTTAAAAGATCTCTTAGTGATAGATTTAAAACGGGAATTGGACGAGAGAGACTTAGATAGTAATGGAAAGAAAGAAGTTTTGATAAATCGGCTAAGAGAATGGCTTTTAGAACAGAAGCAAGATCCTGAAAATTACCGCTTTGAAATACCTGGACCCGCAATTGATACTAATGTGTTGTTAAGTAAAATTAAAGAAGAGTTACTTCTAGAAAATCAGAAGAGAATTCTAAAATGCTTAAAGAAGAATTACTTGAAAATACTAAAGCACTGGAAGAAAAAGTTTTTGAAAATTCTAGAATACTTAAAGAAGAACTACTGGAAAAGTCAGAAGAGAATGCTAGAAAGCTAATGGAAAATACTAAAGTGCTGGAACAAAAAGTTTTTGAAAATTCTAGAATGCTTAAAGAAGAATTACTAGAAAAGGCCGAAGAAAATGTTAGAATGCTAAAGGAAGAAATACTGGAGAATTCCAGGAAATCCGAAGAAAACTCCAGAAGTCTTAAAGAAGAATTGCAAGACAACGTTAAAGCGTTGGAAGAAAAAGTTTTCGAAGAATTTTGTGAGAATGCCAGCGCGTTAGGACTGTTGGAAGGTAGATTGGCGGAACAAGATAGGGTAATAAAGATGGTAGAAGAGAAAATAGCCCAAATGCAATTACCACCAACAACTGAGAAAGATAGCGTAACTAAAATGTTGGAAGATAGAATGAGTCAACTACGGTTTCCCTCAAAGTCTGAGTGGCCGTTTAATGCAGGAAAGAAACAATTTATAGAAGAAAAGGGTCCTGCCGTAGGGATAAAAGTAAAACCACCTACGTTCGATGGAAAGATACCTTGGTCCACCTACTACAAACAATTTCAGGCGGCCGCTGGGGCCAACGGATGGACAGGCAAGGAAAAGGCCGTTACTTTAACTGTGGCGTTGCGTGGAGACGCACTGAACGTCCTGCAAACAATCCCAACAGGACAAGAAAATGATTACCAGTTGTTAGTGTCTAGATTGGAGATGAGATATGGAGACGCGCATCTTCAACAAGTGTATCACGCGCAAGTGAAGAATCGTGTCCAGAAGAATGGAGAAAGCCTTCAGGAGTTTGAAGCCGATGTTGCGCGGCTTGTCCGATTGGCGTATCCTACGGCACCCGATTCATTTCTGGGACAACTCGCTGTGCAGACCTTCATTGATGGGTTAAGAGACGGAGAAACACAGCAGTCCTTAAGGCTGGCACGACCAAAAACGACTGATAATGCGCTTGTCCATGCTCTAGAATTTGGCCACGGGCGAGTTCGAACCGTTGCCGAAGAAGAAGGTTCGAAAGATCGTCTAGAGGAGTTACTAATGAGAGTTCTTCAGAAGGAAGATAGTCGTAAGAGGAATCCTCAAGAAGTTCGAGGACCCTGTTGCTGCAACTGCGGCGAACAAGGGCACATACGACGCCGTTGCCCTAAACCCAAACAAGTTCAGCCGTCGGAAAACTAAAGGGGGTCGACGAGAGGGGGCGAACGTCGACCTTGAGTGGAGATGCCCCGGAGATCACCATCCATGCCGTAACATCGAAGAACAGTACCAGCAGTTTTTTCGTAGATGGGAAGATTGCTAACCGAACTGTTCCACTACTTATTGATACGGGGGCGACAAAATCCATCGTACGCCCTGATGTTCTACGATCAAGTATTAAGTTGTTACCGACAACTACTCAACTCCGTACAGCAACAGGTGAAGTGATACCAACACGCGGAGTGGTGAAGATGAAGATTGGCATTGGAAGTGAAGAACGTGATCATGAGGTGCTGGTAGCCGAAGCAGTCCATGGGCATCACCGGTGGTCCTGGTCAGTAAGAAGGACGGGTCAACGAGATTTTGTGTGGACTATCGGCAGCTCAATAACGTGACCAAGAAAGACAGCTATCCCTTACCACGCATCGACGACACGTTAGATACCCTGTCTGGTTCACGATGGTTTTCGACTTTGGACTTGAAGAGTGGTTATTGGCAAGTTGAAATTGAACCTGAAGACCGGGAGAAGACTACGTTCACTATTGGTTCCGGACTATGGCAGTTTACGGTTATGCCTTTCGGTCTATGTAACGCTCCGGCCACCTTTGAGCGTCTAATGGAGACCATCCTGAGGGGGTTGTCGTGGGAGACTTGCCTGGTCTATCTAGATGACGTGATTGTAGTTGGAAGATCATTCAGTGAACATCTGAATAATCTGGAGGAAGTGTTCCGGAGACTGCGTGCAGCCAACCTGAGATTGAGTCCGAAAAAGTGCCACATATTCCGAAGGGAGGTGAAATATCTCGGGCATGTCGTATCACGAAATGGAGTGGCAGCCGACTCCGATAAAATCCGTGCAGTCCAAGAGTGGCCAACACCGAAAGATAAACACCAAGTTCGTAGTTTTCTTGGGTTATGTACCTACTACAGGCGTTTCGTTCCTGGGTTTGCCAAGAGAGCGAAGCCCCCGACAAGGTTAACTGAAGATGGGCGCGAGTATGTTTGGAGCGGAGAGTGCGAAACAGCTTCCAACAGTTGAAGCGTGCCTTGACAACAGCGCCAATATTGAGCTCCCCATGGACAGAAGGGAAATTCATACTTGACACAGATGCAAGTAATCTGGCCATTGGGGGTGTACTTTCTCAGATACAGGATGGACAAGAACAGGTCATCGGCTATTTTAGTAATGTTTTGTCGAAAGCCGAAAGTAATTATTGTGTGACCAGAAAAGAATTATTGGCTGTCGTGAAGTCCGTTGAGCACTTCTACAAATACTTGTACGGACGGAAGTTTTTATTGAGGACGGACCATGCAGCGTTGAAATGGCTTCTACAATTCCGTAATCCTGAAGGCCAGGTCGCGAGGTGGATCGAGCGATTACAAGGATACGACTTTGACACAGAACATCGAGCGGGTACTAGTCATCGAAATGCGGATGCTCTTTCAAGAAGGCCCTGTCCAACGGATTGCCGTCATTGCTCTCGTTTGGAAGAGAGGGTTTGCCAAGTATTAAGAACTACCATCGTCAACGACAATTGGTTGCCGGAAGAATTGCAACGACAGCAGGAGGCTGATCCAAATGGTACTGGAATGGAAGCGCGTGGGAGAAAGGCCTGCCTACGAAGCTGTCAGCCCTTTCAACAGAACCCTAAAGGCATATTGGGCCAAATGGGAGTCCTTGAAGGTGGAAAACGATATCCTGAAGCGAGTACTGGAGAGTGAAGATGGCACC
Organism: Agrypnus murinus; assembly: GCA_929113105.1. Classification (NCBI taxonomy): domain Eukaryota; kingdom Metazoa; phylum Arthropoda; class Insecta; order Coleoptera; family Elateridae; genus Agrypnus; species Agrypnus murinus. The sequence goes on along the minus strand of OV816031.1, from coordinate 68,874,542 downwards.
ACCATTAGGTCTCAGTTCGTGGTTCCAAGAAACCGAGTGGCTACAGTATTGCGACATCTGCATGACCAGCGTTGGCAAAAACACGGGTTTTTCATAAAAAACCCAACCCATCGGTTTTTTCCGGATTTTTCTCATTTTTGTCAATGGAAAAAATCAGCTGTCTGTTTCCGTTTTTTTCCAGTAAAACATCTTTTATGCCAATAATTATGATACAATTTTATGTTAGAAAAATAAGCAATTTTCTACGCTACAGTTTTTATTTTACCTTTTTTTTTTTACTAAAACTATACTCCCGAAAATCCAGAAAAGGAAAATGGCTTATAAATGTAGGTTTGAGGATTATCTTATATTCCACCTATGTATTTGTACTTGCTCTGTCAACTTACAAGGTTTATTGTGCCTTACAAAGTATAAAAATAGTGATATTTATTATAGCTTATAGCACTATAAACGAAAGTATCTGTTTCTTCATGGTAGGAAACGTATTTTGTTGTATAAATTTTTATGTTGGCCCGTTTTATTATACTATTACATAGTTAAATTTATAAATAAAACTGCACAAGTAAACAGAAACATAATACGCAAAAATTCATATCATAACCATAAAAGCCATAAGTAACAACAAGCATGGTATATTATCCTCAATAACGAATGATAGAAAAGAAAACAAATGATTCATTTCTGCTCCTATTCATTCACAAAAGAATTTTTTAAACTGCCATTTTTTTCGTGAGCTAATGTTTTATTATTTCTAAGAATTTTACAAGTATGCAGGAGTGTACGTAATTTATAAAACAATGTAATTAAGTATCAGGTATTAAATATCAATTTTATTTTGTACATCCTTCAGCTCTTTCAGCATTTATTCTCTTATCATAAACTCTTTAATAATTAGGTAAAACTTAAGTTTAGCAAAACAGCCCCGATTTCGATTTGTTTCGTATGCATAAAACACACCCTAAGAACACACCCCCACCAAAACAAAACACGCGGAAAAGCGTATTTGCCACAAAAGAAAATTTTACATTGCACCCGAAACTGCGTTTAAAGTGAGGTTGGTTATTTTCATTCGGAAATCGTATGATTGTCTTGATCGTGAAGGCTATGTCCATTTGAAGGTATGTATACAACATTTTTGGGCCAATTTATAGTTTGTATTTTCTCTCATATTCGTCATTAGTATTACTTCAATTGCCATTTGGTATGAAACTGTAATTTCAATTGCCATTTAGTACTATATCGCTAGGTTAGGTTAGGTTAGGTTAGTACTATATCGCTAGGTTAGGTTAGGTTAGGTTAGGTGCCAAATGGCAACCAGGACATCGCTACCTGCGGTTCTCATACTGTGCTTTTTGTGGTGTCTCCTACCTGCAAATGTGACGTTGCAGCTGATCATGACTGCTCGGAGAAGCCTCTTTTGTGGTGAACTTTCAAAATTTTTTTCTTGAAAACTACGCTTTTCCGCACTTTTTGCGTTGTGAGGTGGTGTTTTATGCTTAAAAAAAATTGGCGAAATCGGGGCTGCTTTGCTAAACTTAAGTAATTCCAATAATTATAACAGTCGCTCGGTATTCGCCTTGATTTGCGTGCTCTATTCTTATACACTTGCATAAATTATTAAACTTATAGAGAGGCTCGTTTGTAGTTGCGTATTTAAATTTGTTTTTTCACTACTAGCTTTAAAACATACTATTATCTAGTCTGTTGTCACCTTGTGAAGTTAGCCTTCTTGCCTAGTGGTAAATAATTTTTTATTATTGACTACTAGTCAATAATCCAGATTTTAGTGTAACACGGGGCAAAAATTCATCCCATTATACACTGGCATCCAGGAAAAAATCCGTGATCGCGATAGTACGTTTTTTATGTGAGAAGAATAAAAGGAATAAAAGTACTAGTAGTGAAAAAAATAATATATACACCACGGTTGTGAAGTGTTTTCTAGAGCCTCTCATCTTATATCCCTCGATGCTGCGCATCTCGGGATCTAATAATGCTCGGCTCTAGAAAAAACTCTTCACAACCTTGGTATATAATATACTATTATCGGCTTGTTAGTTCTTATTGGTCGATGCATATTAATTAAGGGCTTAAAAAATATTTGAAATAATGTCGTTCGGGGGCAGAAAGTTGGGTCCTGAATGGGCTGAAGTTTTTGAAATTAATAACAAAACATACTGCAAATACTGTAATCAAGTTTTGAGTGCAAAAGCTGAAAGAATAAGGAACATTTGTCCAAATGTACAAGAAAAAGTTCTTCAGTGGATCAAACTCCAGAAAATAATAAAGGTAAATGTGCGAGGCAGATTGTTTTATTTATAAATGTCAAAAATATTGAAATTAGTTTTCGTTTGTTTTCCTCTCAAAATTTCGATTTTTTTACTTCTCCCAAATTTCATAGATGTTGAACTGTTGAACTAGCTAGATGATCTTGTTAAGGATTAAACATGAAAAATTCATAAAATATTAAATATGTTAGATATGACTAGAAATCATTGGGCCAAAAGTGGAAACTATACATTCAGTCAGATAGTTTGTTCGGTGAAATAACAAAAAGTAAAAAACCTTTTCATCAAGATTAAGGCTATAAATCTCAAATTTAATTAAAAACGTTTTGTCAATGTATTAGCTTTGTTAGTCAATTAAACTGACCAGTTTGAAAATTTTTTGAAGAGTGAGAAATTTATCGAGTTCCTAAGATTCAGTTTTTTTGGCTAGCTAAAATGTGGAGACGCGTGGATTTTTTTAGAATCACGTTTTAGATTCTTAGGAAAACAACGATTTTAGATCAGATTCTTAAACAATTTAGATTCTATCAAAACAGTTCCTTTTTTTCAGATAACGACACTGATGACAGTAACAAAATTACCTCTCATTCTTTTCAAGATCAACCTTCAGCTAATAGAATTACGGATACAGCATTACGGAGTTTGTAATAAAAACAACTTCAGAACAAGCAGTACAGTTTGACGAAGTTGTAGCAGAATATTTTTATGCATGCAATATTCCATTCAACAATGCAGAACATCCAGCATTTCTCAAGATGATAAATAGTTTGAGACCAGGTTATAAACCTCCAAACCGAAAACAACTTGCCGGCGATTTACTGACGAGAATTAATGAAAAAGTTGATGCTCAGTTAGAACAGGAAATAAGAAACAGTGACCGACCTCTCACTATTTTGCAAGATGGTTGGTCTAGCATAAGGAACGATCCAATCATTGGCACAAGTATACACAATGGAAATGTTTCGTACTTGCTCAGTGCCACCGATTGTGAGGCTGACAAAAAGACAGAAGAGTACTGCGCTGGTAAAGCATTAGATATCATCGAAAATATTAAAACCAAGTTTAATAAAGAGGTATTTGCAGTGGCGTGCGGTGAGAATTTAGATTAGGGAAGCAACCACGATTTAAATTTTAATACACCTAGGTACAATAAAAAACAGTGTTATAATTATTAAGCTTAAAAGTCTTTTAAAGAAGAACTTTTACACTTCAGTAGTATTCTTTTACTCTATAATGATTAATCGGATTGGTAATTTTTTAGCACATCTCGTTCTTTTGAATACTGATTAACCCCCACCTAGTAAGATATTTTTAACATGATTGGTAATCCCCTTACCCATTTGAATCGTAGAAATTCTGTGATTGACATGATTGAAGCATAAAAAGTGCTGAAACTTGCAACTATTGCAAACGTTCTTTTGTGACACAGCATTTTCAAATTTTTACGATTGTTTAGATTTAATCACAATGTGCAAAAGAATACGTCTTTTATACTTATGGAATTTGTTGACTATTATTCTTTATTTAAAAAAAAGTACTACTATTTATTTATAATGCAACTCGATTTTCCGGTCTTTTTTAGCAAAATACCTGATGCAGGTTTTAATCTTTGTTGTTAAATTTAAATGTTCTGGTTTTGGTCTGCCTTTATCAATAATTCCCTCCGAAACTGTATGAAGGAAATTTTTTATCAAATAATAATAATACTTTACAAATTGAACAACAAAATCGTTACGATTCGGATATATCCGACGTACTCGAACCTTCCACCGAAGCTACTGAATTTGCAGTCATGACGATAAAGCAAGTTTAAATGTTGCATACAGAACAAACTAAATAGAATTATTTGTCTTTAAAAAAATCCGAACTTATATAAATTGAAATAATAAAATGTTCCAAAATAGTATATTCCAACACGAAAAATCGAACAAATAACGAAATTATAATAAACATCTGATCACGGAGTACGCTAATAAAAATAACTCGACTTGATACGATGTTAACTGTAGCCCACAACGCACCCGCGACCGAAAGTAAGTACAGGAAGCAACGAAATCCGTGCTTATATGCAGTGTAACTAACACATTTGAATCGGTATTACCTTTCCGCGCAAGTTTAATGAGCCTAATTTAAAATAGTACTCTAAAAAATTATACTTTTTGCTGTACGGAATTGATATAGAGCTTTAAGTTGATTAAATGTTACAAACTTAAATAAACGATAACCATATTTTTATAAAAATATTTTTGTTAGCATTGTTTTCTAATTTTAATAAATTCTTAAGGGAAGCATTGCTTCCCTTGCTTCCATGGACCGCACGCCACTGGGTATTTGCAGTATGCACCGATAATGAAAATAAAATGGTAAAAATGAGAGAGATTATCGAAAAAAGTAACTCGAAAATTTTAACTTTTTAATATAGGCATCAACCAGTAGGATGGCTCAAACAGAAAAAAAAAACTCTAAAATTCCTCAAATTCCAAATGATACCAGATGGAATTCGCAATTTGATTGCTTAAAAACGTTTATTAACAACTATCACATTTACCGTGACATTGTCAGTGAGAATTCTGATGTTTTCAATAGTCACTCAGATTTCTTGGCTATAAAACAAAGCATAAACAATGTAGGCATTTACAGCAATGCTGTTGATTTAAAAAAGCAGTTAGAAATCGTGGGAAATTCATTAGACAAAATGCAGGGAAATACATCTAATTTGTCAGATGCAGTCCATGCATGGTTAAAATTATTATCGTCTGATCATTTGGAAACATATAGAGACGCTATAAAAAAAAGGTTTGACCAGGCAATAACTCCACATCATTTAATTGCTTATATGGTCGATCCAAAATATTTTGGATCAGATCTCAACTACAAGCAGGAAGATGAAGCTCAAAAATGGCTGGAAATAAACCATCCAGAATTCATGGTAGATTTTTTAAGCTTCCGCATCAAAGATAACGAAAAATACCCTAAGTCATTGTTTTCAAAAGAAGTCATAGACAATATGTCATCATGCAAATAGTGGCAATTAATAAAGGTCCAAACTGATAAATTGGCAACCCCTCCAAACAAAAAAATGTGTGATTTCTTTGCTAATTTGTTGAGTGTTCCTCCAAGTTCAGCTGACATAGAAAGGATTTTTTCGACATTTGGGCAAATCTGGTCCAAACTGAGGAATAGACTTTCTGCAGAAAAAGCTGAAATGCTGGTTAAAATCTACAGATTCCAATATCAGAAAAAAAAATTGTGTCTATATATTCTATTATTTATTGTTCTTTTACGTAAATAAGTGTATTTTATTGTGTATGGTATATTTTATTCTGTAGGGTATATTTTATATGAAAAGTTTTGTAAATCGGAAGAATACTACATTCCATTAAAATGGAAATATTGTATAAGTAGTATATAAGGTTAAAAGGCAATATCATTTTTTGCATTTGTGTTCTCTTAAATATAATTATTTTTCAAACTGATTTTTTTTATTTAGTAGATCTGTCAATATACATCATTAATCAATAAATTTCCATGAGTAATGCAACTCTGACTATCATGTTTTAGTTCTTTGCAAACACATAATACTTTTTTACATCAGAAACAATGTTGTACAAAAGTGGATTAGTTCTTAGGCTGAAAAGGTAAAAGTAAAAAAGAAAGAGTTATTTAAATGTGGGGAAAACTGACTGGATTAAACCAAAAAAAAACATTGGTTTAAACCGGAAAAAACCAGGTGGAAAGAACCACCTGCCTTTTTTTAACTGGAAAAAAACAGAAAAAACCACCGGTTTTTTCCGGGCCGGGGGAAATCATGCCAACCCTGGTGCATCTTTTTTTAAAATTTCTTATTATTTTTTGCTATATAAAAATCACTTTCTTCAAAATGTGTTGAACATATGTATTTAATTGCATAGCTAGAAAAGGTATGCTGTAAACTCAAAATCGTCATATAAGGACTTAATTGTTCTCTTGGTATTCTGCAATTATAATCTGTTTTATTAAATAATACATAAGTTTTACTGATATCAAACCTGTGAAAAGTTATTGTTAAATCTGCAGGCAGAAGTCTATATACATGTTTACATGCTATACAATTAATTGGGCATTGTTTTTATTGTTTTACAAAGTAAAAGTATACACAAATACTGAATAAACTATCTAACTAAACACTAAATAAACTATCTAAGCAAATACTAAATAAAAACTATAACTATAACTATAACACTAAACCCCGCTAAACTGAAATAAAAGTTAGGTTAAGTACCTCAACATGTTTGTTTACTACAATAATAATTTGTTTTGGTAGTATCTCACTCTTACTCATTTGCATGACGGAAAAGTTTAATCAAAATGGCCGCGCCCTCCATTCCCATAAAAATTTGAATGCGCAGTGAACCAAGCGCATTCTAAATGTTTATTGTCTATGCATTGGCAAATTATTATGAACTGATCTTAAGATGACCTGATCATATAGAACTGGATCAGTAGATTAACCCAATGGAAAGCACCTTATGCATGCATCAACGGACCTTGATACTGAGCGAATACTTTGCCATCTAGCGGCAAAGAATGAAACCTTACTTAATGTTTCTTTTGGTCGATAGATGGCTCTGATTGAAATTATGACAGTTTATAAAAATTTTATTTTAAAATTTAAAATTACTTTTTATTTTGATTACGTCTTAAGTCTAATTATTGTGAATAAAATAGTATACATGTTTCGTTGGTAAAGTTTCCACGCCTCGCGATATTGTTTGACCTCGACGTACCGTCTCGCTTGGCTTGTAAAGATATCCTTTACCAACTCAACATGTAATATACTATTGTTTTATTTTCGTAATGACAGATTTATCCGTCAAAAATCTAATGTCAAAAGTCAGAAAGGTCACGTTTATATAGCAAAAACTACATAAAAACTCGGTTACTTGTTTTTTAAAGTGTATGCGATTTTTTCGCAAGCCAGTGTACCTACGTATTCATTTAATTATATTTTTACACAATAATAGATTTGACATTAAAACTTAATCTGTGCATAAAATAGTGTATGTATAGCGGGCATAACTTGCTTTTAGGGCCCTACAGCCTTTTCCTAGAAATAACGCTTCTGGCTATAAAAGCTTCATTATGCCCTTAATACATAAATAACTATTAAAAACCACTGCCTGTAATAAATATGAATAAGGTATTAGTAGGTATTGGGCTACTTGAGACCATCCCCTCTCCTACTACTTTTAGCCACGCCCCTTCCCCCTCCAGGCTCCTCCCCTCGCCTGTGATTGGTTACCCCCACTCCTGTAGCTCCTCCCCCCTTCGCTGTGATTGGTTACCCCTACTCCTGTAGCTCCTCCCCTTGCTTCTGATTGGCTGACAGCGGCCATTTTGGAACTCGTAGCCATTTTGACCACGCCCGCCGCCGCCATTACGGGAATCTGTATTACCGGCAAACTGAGTGTTGTCAATAGAGGGCGTAATGCTACAATTAGTGTGTATCGTCAATAGAGGGCGTCATGAAGGGATCTGTATGACCGGTAGACTGTGTACTACTACTAGGTGGCGTGTCATGAAGAAGAAATCTGTATTACTACTACTACAGAGAGGCAACCATTTTATATCACAGCGAGCGCGCTAAATTTGAATCTGTTAATTTTAAAATTTGTCATTTTTGCATATGTCATTTATACGTATGTCAATTTAATCTGTCAATTTTGTATCTGTCATTTAAATCTGTCATTTTAAATCTGTCATTTTAAAGCAGCAGCCATCTTGGATTTATCTGTATTACCACAGGGAGGGTATGTAGAGGCAACCATTTTATATCACAGCATCTTGCGTGCGCGCTAAATTTGAATCCGTCAATTTTAAATTTGTCATTTTTGCATATGTCATTTTTGCATCTGTCATTTTAAATCTGTCATTTTGCTTCTGTCATTTATACGTCTGTCAATTTTAATCTGTCAATTTTAATCTGTCATTTTTGCATCTGTCGTTTTTTGAATTTGTCATTCTTGAAGGAGCCATCTTGGATTTTCCCCAGATTTGATTTTCCTGCTACAAGTTCTGCTGCTACCTTTCTCTCTCCAACACACACATACATACACACTGTACTCTTTCCACCACTACCTTTTCTAGAAGAAATAATAAAGCCATATAGGAATTAAAAAAAAAATTATGTTTATTAATATATTGTTAAGGCTACATTTAATTTATAATAAAAAAAAATGTTGATAGAATGCTGGTGCTTGAGGACTTCAGGACTGACCTCTGTTTTCTATTTGTGGTTCCAGGGGCTGTAACAACAACGACAACAATAGAACATTAAAAAAGGGTTTATTGTATAAACTTGATGTTTACTCGTACCTTATTTAATTCCACAAACAGGCAATCATCATAACAGTTTGTTTTCCCCAAGTACATCAAGCCTAGAGAAATCGTTTTAGCTTCAATCTGCTGGTTAAGCTCGGTAACCCTTTGATCTGTTAACTTGTCGTTGATTCGCTTTGGTAGAAATGTAACATGCTTTTCGGCAACAACAATCACACTTTGACGTTTATCACGGCAAACGACTCTTTTGAATTGTAGTATCTCTGCAATTTCTTTTATTTTGTAATCACATAACTTCTTGATTGACTTCTGGCTAACGGGAGATTTGTTCAATTGTTGTATTAGCAAATCCATTTTTCTATGTAAAAAAAACAAAAACTTAAATAGCAGTGAAAATTTAACACTCACAAGAATAATAAATGATTATTTTAACATACCTAGTTCAAGCAAACAATAACAATATTACTATCACCGTAACCGATGTCAAGAACAAACTAAAAACGGAAGGGTTTTGACTGAGCTTTTATAAACTTCGAACCTGCGCGAATGAACACGATTTTAGATAAAATCTTAATTTATTACCCTTCGGAACAAAAAAGGATATCATTAAAAAAAAGGTAGACACCTGCGCTGTCAATCAAGCAGCTGTTTTTAGATAAAAATCTTAATTTATTACCCCTCGGAACAAAAGATCGACACCTGCACTGTCAAGTAACACGATTAGATAAAAATCTAAATTTATTACCTCGGAGCAAAAGGATATCATTAAAAAAAAGGTAGACACCTGCGCTGTCAATCAAGCAGCTGTTTTTAGATAAAAATCTTAATTTATTACCCCTCGGAACAAAAGATCGACACCTGCACTGTCAAGTAACACGAATAGATAAAAATCTAAATTTATTACCCTCGGAGCAAAAGGATATCACTAAAAAAAAAGGTAGACACCTGCGCTGTCAATCAAGCAGCTGTTTTTAGATAAAAATCTTAATTTATTACCCCTCGGAACAAAAGATCGACACCTGCACTGTCAAGTAACACGATTAGATAAAAATCTAAATTTATTACCCTCGGAGCAAAAGGATGTCATTAAAAAAGGGTAGACACCTGAGCCTTCAATCAAGCAGCTGTTTTTTAGATAAAATCTTAATTTATTACCCTCGGAGCAAAAAAAAATCTTAATTTATTACCATCGGAACAAAAAGGGTGTCGTTTTTATAATTTACTACAACATTAAAAATTTTAAATTCAACTTTTAGATGTAACTATTGATAACCATTTAATTTATTACACACACAGACCCGAGCAAAGAAACTCGTTAACGAACAAAAGAACACCTGCGCTGTCAATGTAGGTAGCACTTATCTATGTGGCCGATCTTCTAAACAAAGGGTTGACAGTGTTAGAGCATTAAAAGTATTTTTGTCATACTTTAGACATTTTTTTTTATTAAAAATATACCTATTTAAAGCACTGGTTTTTCGATTTATCATAATCACATTTAACAGAAAAGTTTCAATGGATTATAATATTGATATACTGTAATAACAAAATAATCAAACATTTCATCACTCTTTGTATTATTAAGTACCTGTAAATCTCGCACGTTGACGGGTCTGATTTCTAAAGCTATTTCCAGGTAAAAAGCCCTTTCTGTCTCTTAGAGCATTTAAAAGAACACACTTTAAATTTTTATAGAATTTTCTTTAAATAAAAAGCACACAATTAAATCAAACCCTCAACTGTTTGCTACGTTCATTTATGAGTTGAAAGTTATAAACACATCCTTAAAAGGGAATCATATCGAATTTTGACAACAATCTGTCTATAGCCTAATAAAAAATAATATAATATTACCATTGCATTCTCTGTTCGCACAAACGTTGAAATTTACTTTTACTAGTATATAACATTCGAAAAAAAATGAAATGAATTGTATTAAGCAAACATGAATCACTAGGAAAACGTTTAAAAAATCCCTTTTTCAACCTTTGCAATGTAAAAGCATGCCTTCAAAGCAATAAATAATCTTTCTTTTAGTAATAACAAAATAATCAAACATTTCATCACTCTTTGTATTATTAAGTACCTATAAATCTCGCATGTTGACGGGTCTGATTTCTAAAGCTATTTCCAGGCAAAAAGCCCTTTCTGTCTCTTAGAGCATTTAAAAGAACACACTTTAAATTTTTATAGAATTTTCTTTAAATAAAAAGCACACAATTAAATCAAACCCTCAACTGTTTGCTACGTTCATTTATGAGTTGAAAGTTATAAACACATCCTTAAAAGGGAATCATATCGAATTTTGACAACAATCTGTCTATAGCCTAATAAAAAATAATATAATATTACCATTGCATTCTCTGTTCGCACAATACGTTGAAATTTACTTTTACTAGTATATAACATTCGAAAAAAAAAATGAAATGAATTGTATTGAGCAAACATGAATCACTAGGAAAACGTTTAAAAAAATCCCTTTTTCAACCTTTGCAATGTAAAAGCATGCCTTCAAAGCAATAAATAATCTTTCTTTTAAAATAAATTAAAAAATAAAAACCATGTAAATATATCCTAAATTGTTTCAGATAAAATTTGCATTAAAATTGATCTTTATAATTAATTTATAATATTTAATATCAATCTTTGGCATGATATCCTCATTTCGTCTAATTAACATATGCCTGCAGGCTATTAACCCTTTTTACAAATAGGTTTACCAGTGCGTCATTTTAAAAATGTATATACAAACTAAAGACGGACGGTGTTATGCATTGAGCGTAATACAATTTAATTTAACCCTATGTTTTGTCTTATTATTATTATTATTATTCCAGTGTAGGCAGTTTAATAAATATTCAAGTAACTATCTTAAATTGCATGATGAAAATGTTAACGACGCTACTGCGTCAAGACATGAATGTTCTGTTAGCAAAAGGCGATATCGAATGTAACCTTTATTTAATACAAAGGGGATTATTGTCACGTATATGTATCATGGTTGCATAAAGTCCTATTGACAGGGTCATAACTTATTCGTCACACCTGCGTTCAATAAAAAACGATATGACAGTTGAATGAATTATAACCCCAGAGGGTTAGAGTGGTACATCGTTTTTATTCTAATAGATAAATCTAGAAGGTATGTCAACTTTGCCGCAGAAAATAACATTTCAAATTGATTTATGACCCGCACGTGTTCGCCGGAGCGAGCGCTTTGTTCCTTTGTTAAGCGGACAAGCCGAATCGAGTTTTATTTTTTTATAGTATTGCATAATATTGCGCAACAATTCGAACCTATAAAACCAACCTCGGAAGCAGAGGTTGCACTTGCTTGCGGTTACTCGAGGCATCAACACATGTATGTTTTTTATGCGTACTGTTAATTATTACGTTTGTGTTTGAAGTGATTTGTGCCATTCTTGATTGTTATTATCAATTGTTGCTACAGAGCCTATGTGAAATCTACAGCTTTAATCGAACAAAAAGGTAGGATTTATTATTATTATTGCTTTATAATAATCGGTAATCTCGTCCTCGCATGATTTTTCACGACAATATAACATAGTCGGTTTAAAATAATTATTTAAGTTACATTTGAACAATATATAACATATTTTGTTTATAATAATAATAATAATTGTAAATTTGAATTTCAGCAGGAATAGTTTTATATTTATTTTAATTTCCCTAGTTTGATTATCGATTAAAGTAGTAATTGTTTTATGCTAAGTGTGATCGTTATTAGGTGTTTATCTAGGGGTTGTAACATAGTTATTTAAATCATAATTTGAGGTTATGCTTTTTAGATTGGCTAAATGACTTTATTAATTTGCATTAAAATTGATCTTTATAATTAATTTATAATATTTAATAGCTTGCAGTGCATTTAAACTTTAATAATAATTAGTCAATGTTTATTTAAATTAACAGCATATAATCTTTGTTGTTTTTAGCCGTTCCTTATTTATTTTTATAATAATAATCTGTCAAAGGGATTTAGTAACAATTTAAATTAACAACATATAATCTTTGTTGTTTTAGCCATTGTTAAGTGTGCAAGTGCGATATTTTTGCTATTGTTGTTGTTACTCCTGTACAAAATGTCTTCTCTCTACGAAATTATCGATGAGAACGTGTCCACCATCAAGAAATTTGGCACCCTGAAACATCGACTGGTGTATAAAGTAAACGACGCGTCAGTCGGTGAAGATCATTTGGAGCATTTTAAATCGGCCATCAACGAAATTTTGCGGGATGTGTTAAGCCGAGCACAACCAAATGATAAAGTAGGGGCCACATTTGAGTTTGATAGTTTCAAACAAAAACTTCCCGGCTACATGAGCCTCAGGCGCTCTGATGAAATCACCTTCAGCGATGTCTGGGGCATTCTAGAGTCCATTTTACAGAGCGATCCTGAAGCCCTGAGTTCGGACACCTTCAGACTAATAGCTACAATCGTAACACCACCAGCCGGACAAGGTCGCTGTCGTAACGGTACGTACAACACCTTTGCCGAAGAGTGTAGCCGTCGCAGAGGGATTGTCACGATTAACAACACCACCAGTGACAATCTATGCCTACCCAGGGCTTTGGTCGTAGGCAGGGCTCACGCAGATAACAGTGCTGATTACGCTAAGACACGCCGAAATCAGACCGTGCAAAAGATAAAGGCCGAGGAAATGATGCGGGATGCTGGAGTAGCTTTCATTCCACCGGAGGGAGCCGGGGTCAATGAATTAAGGTTGTTCCAGCAGTTCCTGGCCCCCAACTACAAGATAGTTGTGTATAGCCACGGCTCGAGAAGTCGTTCACTTATCTTTGAGGGGGTCGTTGATAATGTTGCCGCAACAAAGAACATGAATCTGTTGTATCACGAGCATCATTATAACGTCATAACATCATTGATCGCGGCCTTTGCCTGCAGTTATTTCTGTGAGCACTGTCACGTACCCTATAAAAACAAGAGAGATCACCGGTGTGAAAAGTCCTGTGTAGGCTGTGGTAACTCTCCGCCCTGCGAAAGAACAGCGCTGCTGATTAGGTGTCCGGACTGCAGGCGTGATTTTAGAACCCAGACATGTTTTGAGAACCATCAAGGTAAAATGTGCCGGGAAGTACAGAAATGCGAGGGATGTTTCAAGACCATTAACCTCAAGACCCGGAAGCAGGCCCACGTGTGCGGAGAGATCTATTGTAAGATCTGTCAGAGCCATAAACCCGAAAACCATTTTTGTCATATACAGCCGGCCGGGCCTAGGAACACAAAGCAAGACACCTTGTTTGTGTTCTTCGACCTGGAGACCCGGCAAAAGAAAGAAATTGCGCCCGGCGTCAACCTCCACGAGCCGAATCTATGCGTTTTCCAGCAAGTCTGTTCTGAGTGTTACCACGACTCATCATCATCGGCGGCTACCATCTGTGTAAGATGTGGTTTGCGAGAACAGATCTTGCGAGGAAAATGTATAGATGGTTTTCTTACACACCTGCTAGACTCGCGGAAATTATTCAAAAAGGTTGTAGCAGTTGCCCATAACGGGCAAGCTTTCGATACGCAATTCATTCTAAATTATCTGATAACCAACACCTCATTACACCCGGAACTCATTATGCGCGGTTCAAAAATTCTGCTGCTGCAACTAGATAATTTAAAATTTATCGACTCCCTCAACTTTTTCCCCATGGCTCTGGCTGACTTGCCTAAAGCGTTTGATTTACCGGCTCCCAAAGGATACTTCCCGCACCTCTTTAACACCGAGGCGAATGCCTATTACGTGGGTCCTCTTCCGGACATCAAATTTTACAGCCCCGACACCATGAAACCCCAGGCTCGTAAAGCGTTCCTAAAGTGGTACGAGGCGAACAGGGACGGGATCACGGAGTTCGACATGCAACGTGACCTGGTCGAATATTGTCGAACAGACGTCGATATTTTGAAGAGAGCCTGTATCCACTTTAGGAATCTCTTTATTGAGGAATGCGACGTTGACCCGTTCACTGAAGCCATCACCATCGCCTCTGCCTTTAATCTCATGTTCCGGAGGAAATTCCTCAAAGAAAGCACCATTGGACTGATACCAAAGGGTGGTTATAGACGCGCAGATAACCAGTCTAAGGTAGCTCTCCAATGGCTGTTGCTGGAAGAACATCAAAGAGGTGTTGAGACTCAACACGCCGGCAGGCAGAAAGAAGCTATCGTGGGCGGGTTAAAGGTTGACGGGCTGTATGGTAATACCATATTTTAATTTCACGGGTGTTACTTCCACGGATGTCCCACCTGCTTCACCACCCGTCGCAACGAGCCTCTACACGACGATCCTAGCGACACCATGGATATGAGACTCGAGAAGACCCGAGCCACAACGGAAAAGTTAAAGTCGTTAGGGTATGAGGTCGTTGAGCAGTGGGAATGTCGCTTCCGTAGGCAGTTAACACCCGAATTCAGACAACAGGTAGAGAAACATCCCTTGCTACTGAACACACCACTCATCCCGAGAGAGGCATTTTACGGCGGCCGTACAGTGGCAGCAAAATTAAAGAGGGTTGCAAAAGACGGGGAAAAGATCCGGTATGTCGACGTGTGCTCCCTTTATCTCTGGGTATGCAAGTACGCCAAATTCCCAGTTGGCCATCCAGAAGTCTACGTAGGCAAGGCGGCTTGTGAAAATCTAATCAGGGATAAAGGGGGCCTGGAAAACATCAACGGCGTGGTAAAATGTACAATGTTACCGCCACAAGATCTATACCATCCGGTCTTACCCGTCAAAATGCACCAAAAGCTGCTGTTCCCTCTATGTCGCACTTGCGCCGAAGAATTGAACCAGGCCGAATGTCAGCACGGCGTAGAGGACCGAGTCATCAACGGAACCTGGGTCTTAGACGAATTGGTAATGGCCATACGAAAGGGTTACATCGTGCAGGACATACAAGAGATCTGGTCGTACGATGTAACCCAGTACAACAAAGCGTCCAAGACCGGGGGACTGTTTTCGGGCTTCATCGACAAGTTCCTGAAGATGAAGCAGGAAGCCAGCGGTTGGCCATCTTCAATAACTACCAACGACAACAGCGAGGATGGTATCGATGGAGCCCGGAAACAGTACGTTGATGACTACTTCGAGAACGAGGGAGTCTCCTTGGATTCGTTGAAAATCGTCAAGAACCCTGGTTTGAGATCGTTGGCCAAACTGATGCTGAATTCCTTCTGGGGTAAGTTATAATAACCTTATGTAGTTTTCTTTACTTAATATTTTTGTATTCTAGGGAAATTTGGTCAGCGCGAGAACCAGGCGAAAACAGCCATAATCAGCGAGTCCAAGGAGTTTTTCGACCTGTTGTCCAGCCCAGGCGTAGAAGTTAATCATGTGCAGGAAATAAATGACGAGGTGATTGCGGTTAACTGGCAGCATAAAGAGGAAGCAGCAGATCCTCTGTCGTCAGTTAACGTGGTCATCGCGGCATTTGTCACTGCACAGGCCCGTCTTAAGCTGTATTCCTATTTGGATCAGCTAGGAGAGAGAGTCTTATACTATGACACAGGTAAGTCATTGTACTATCAAACATCAACACCGGTTATATTAGAGTTAATTTTTTTTTCGTTGTTTCAGATTCCGTAATATACGTTTCGAAGCCGGGCGACTTCGAGCTACCAACAGGAAGCTTCCTGGGTGACCTCACCGACGAGCTCGAAGAGTACGGTCCCGGATCGTATATTATAGAGTTTGTGTCAGGCGGGCCGAAGAACTACGCCTACAAAGTTTATTCCCAGACCACGGGGCAGATACACGTGGTCGTCAAGGTCAAGGGCATCACCCTAACTCACGCCGCGACTCAAAAAATAAACTTCGAGTCCATGCTTAGACTGCTGGAAGGCATGGACGAAAAGATTATTGTAGAGTCCAACAACATCCGGCGTACGGCTGACCATCAGCTTGTAACGCGAGCGGAATCAAAAGTCTATAAAATAACGTTCGCGAAGAGACGGCGCATAGAAGATTTTGATTCCGTTCCGTTCGGCTATAGCAAGCGACCACGTGTATAAACATTTAAATGTGTGTATAGTAGTAGTATAGTTGTATTTTTAAGTTTTGTAAAAATTTGTATAGGTAGTATTATATTTAGATCTTAAGTAGTAAAATATTATCATAATGTATATAATTATTGTACAGTTCAATCGTTGTAGTAATAGATATCTGTATAGTAGTATAGTTGTATTTTTAAGTTTTGTAAATTTTTGTATAGGTAGTATCATATCTAACTCTTAAGTAGCAAAATATTTTATAGTAATAAGTACATGTACAGTTCAACCGTAGTAGCAGTAGTCGGGGGTTATGTTAATCACAAGAGATCGACCTTCGGCTTGATGTAATTATTATTATAAGTGATGATAATGATGATGTCTAGGTTTATACTTTGCGTATACTATATTCGAAATTATTTAAGAATGTAATATTTAGGTAATTAGTTGTTGTAAATTGTTCAATCATCTTTTGTCAGTATAGTGTAGTTATAATAATAATAAGTGAAGCTGACAAGAGTTATACTTTATGTACAGTAATTATTAAAAAAGATGGTGAAACTTAAGGGTGATTGAATGTAAATCACAAGAGGATACTCTGGGGAACATACTCATGAAATAGATCTGATAAACGCGATTTTGTTCTTTTCAATTATGTAGTAGTAGTAGTAGTAGGTCAAGACATTGTTGAAAAGAATATTTGGCATAACAAAGCGTACAAATAGGATGTTTCATGAAAAAATGAGTATGTCTTCATGGTTATCCGAGCAGATTTCAACCTAATAATAATTGTTTAGTTATTTTGATTATTGTCTAGTTGTTTAATAATTTTAAGAAACATTGTAGTAGAATAAAAGATGCTCTATCAAGGTTATCCGAGAACAGATAGTTGTTTAGTTATTTAAGTATTATTGTTTTGTTGTTTAATAATGTTTTGAGAAAGATTGTCATAGAATAAAAAGATTAATGTTTTATATATGTGTATTATTACTATTCTCCCCATCTATACCACGGCATGAAAAGTGATAGCTATAACGGAGAGAGAGAGAGAATGAGGTAATTACCTACACGCGAGTATTGAAACAACGCACACTTTTGTTATGGGACTATTTATTGGCCAATTAGAGAAGAAAGGGGCGTGTACAAAACTTCAAAATATAGCCGCCAAAGACATGACTATTATTTCGCCATAAAAAGTGACTACCGTTTAGGTACATATTTTGCATTACGTATTATTTCGTTAAATATATGGTATTTTCATAGGTATGTAGCAGGACATAATTAAAATGCAGATTTAAATCAAAACAGTGTAATGGTAAAATTAATCTTTTTTGCAAATTATTTAAGAAATACTTCAGCCTCTCAAAAAAATAAAATAATAAATAATAGGAGTATATTTAATTTACGACGAACTTTAAATACAACCAGTAATACTGCTTTCATTTATAACTAGATTCATAATATTAATAATTTTTAACTTGTGTTTAATTTGGACATCCTTTACAACTGTCAAAGTCATTAGGAAATTTATCACTGATAATAGAATATAGTAGATATTTGTTTCGAGGACCGTTTAAGAACTGAATTGCATCAAGTAGAAAATGAAAATCAAAATTTTATTTAGAAAAATTTGCTACATATCCACTTGAGTAGAAGCTTAAATAAGAATTAATTTAAAACTAACCAACTCAACCAAGCAAATGTTCAAAGTGTTGTCCATCATGTTCCAAACAGATTCTATTGCGTCTCATAAAGGATAAAGGAACCCTGTTTAAAGTTTCACGTGTTATTTCCCTACAAACTGCACGTATCTTCTCTTTCATGGCCTCCATGTCTTGAAAAGATGTTTCGTATACTTTACTCTTAAGAACTCTGTGGTTTAAATAGCGCAAGGCGTGGTTCGACGGTCGGCCCTTATTCGCTGAATGTACATCGCATAACATAAGTGTGCGTTGTATCAATACTCGCTACCTACACACACCTGCCAGTGATGATGATGACGTGTCAGCGACAGGATGAAACCTGTCTGCCAGCGATGACCGCTTGTTTACCGTATGCGTGTTACTGAGCATGCGCTGGATCTAGGTAAGTATAGGTGACTATATAAAGCCGACCGTTGTTAGCGTGTAGCAGTAGACAGTACGTGTGCAGCAGCAGCAGCAGCAATTACGATGATGTCAAACAGTCCTAATTATTGTTATGATAACTGTGAGAGCGAACCCCTGGAAATAGGTAAGTTGTTGTTTATAAAACTTCAAGTTTATATGCTAATTTGTGTCTATTTTGTTGCTGTTGCTTGTTTAGATGAAGAAGGTTCGGATGTTGCAGATCATGCATCATCATCATCAACAGCAAGTACCGACAACGACGGTCAAGCGTGGAACAACGAAGTCGAAGAAACAGGTAAGATGTTTAAGACTTTTGTATGTGTTTATGCTTATATTAATCGATTATTGTATTATTATTGTTTTAGCGTTCCTGTCCCAGCAGCAGCAGCAGTCTCTATACTACGCGGATGACGCTGTAGCAACATCAGCAAACTTTACCATCATAGATGCACCAGTAGCAGCAGCAGCTAAACGTGAAGTACGTGTTCAACTGCTCGGGGCTGTCCAGTATCCGCTGTATGTTACGAGACCTCCCGGGGAAAAAGAAAACTACGATCATATACACAACATCCAAGTAGGACTTATTCCCCCCGACGACGACGACCAGGGAGAATTTACCGTGGTAGTGAAGCTCGAGTGCGTGAATAGCATATGTGAGTATGGTGAATTGGTGTTGTCGGAACGGGACTGGTTCGAGCTGTATGATATACGAGTCGAGGCAATGTTTAAAAATTTTTTTCATGGTTGCTGCTGTTGCAACAAGGACAACAGTGTACTACATTGCGATAAACATTTGAAATTCCATCTATGTGACAATTTATACATCGAGATTATTCACAACGAGTTTTTCGGCAACAGGGTGGTCATACATGATAAACAGCGGACTATAACCTTAAAAGATTACGAGTTTCAGTCTATACTGCATTTAGCACCGTTGATCAATCATCATGCTCGAACGTTACGTCACCTGGACTTTTCGCGTTTCTACCACGCAAACATAGAGAACGTAGCAGAAGGTCAACTGAGACGCCATGAAGATGCATATAAATCGCTCCCGACATCTGATTCAATTTTATTCACGTCCGAACTGTTATGCGGATACTACTCAGCTACCAGTTTAATAGACAACACAGCAGCAGCAGCAATTGGTGGTGGCTTGAACTCGTTCATTTTATTAGAAATAATAAAACATTATCCGCAAAAGTTTATCGATGCCGTACGTACACGACTGCAATCATATCAACAGCAGCAGCAGTCGGAGACGTCAACGACAACAACGTTTGCACCGTCGTATTAAGAACACCATGGCGGAAATAAACTATCTTAGAAATAGGCTACAAAAATATTTGAACAATTTGCAAGTGTTACGCGATGATCTCAACTCATACTGTGTAATGAATAATTTGTCAAATCATATGTTACAATTGTCCATTAAATATCAAAATAAATAATATGTATAAACATTGTTGTCGTTGTTTCATTTACTAGCACAGGGTGAAGGGTCTGACTATATAAAAAGGTAGATCGTTGTCATCAGCGAGAGAGTACACGAATAAAGCCGAAGATTTCCGACGGCGAACATCCTAAGCTACAGAGCCGGTAAGTAGTCATACTATGAGAGAGAGAGAAAGAGTTTCAGCTTAGTGAAAGGAGGATCCAACCCCCAGAGTTAGCGCTAAATCTAGGGAAATCCAAGATGGCTGTTTTAAGAATGACAGATTCAAAATGACAGATTTAAATGACAGATGCAAAATTGACAGACGCATAAATGACAGAAGCAAAATTGACAGATTTAAAATGACAGATGCAAAAATGACATATGCAAAAATGACAAATTTTAAAATCAACAGATTCAAATTTAACGCGCGCAAGATGCTGTGATATAAAATGGTTGCCTCTACATACCCTCCCTGTGGTAATACAGATAAATCCAAGATGGCTGCTGCTTTAAAATGACAGATTCAAAATGACAGATTTAAATGACAGATTAAATTGACATACGTATAAATGACATATGCAAAAATGACAAATTTTAAAATTAACAGATTCAAATTTAGCGCGCTCGCTGTGATATAAAATGGTTGCCTCTCTGTAGTAGTAGTAATACAAATTTCTTCTTCATGACACGCCACCTAGTAGTAGTACACAGTCTACCGGTCATACAGATCCCTTCATGACGCCCTCTATTGACGATACACACTAATTGTAGCATTACGCCCTCTATTGACAACACTCAGTTTGCCGGTAATACAGATTCCCGTAATGGCGGCGGCGGGCGTGGTCAAAATGGCTATGAGTTCCAAAATGGCCGCTGTCAGCCAATCAGAAGCAAGGGGAGGAGCTACAGGAGTGGGGGTAACCAATCACAGCGAAGGGGGAGGAGCTACAGGAGTGGGGGTAACCAATCACAGGCGAGGGGGAGGAGCCTGGAGGGGGAAGGGGCGTGGCTAAAAGTAGTAGGAGAGGGGATGGTCTCAAGTAGCCCAATACCTACTGGTATTTTTATAATGCAGATGAAGTAGTGTAGTGGTCATGCTCAATCTTTTCATATCATCTTTTTACACTGACAAGCAAAAATCAGAGTCACCTTAATGTTTTTTTACATTTTCTTGCAATTTTTTAATAAACACATGCCAGGATTAGCAAATTTCAAAATTTAAAAAGTATTCCAAGTTGAGTAAAGGTAAGATGTAATGTCCGGAAAGTTACTGTCGCTAAGATATAAATATAAAGTACCATTGCAGTTCTTTCTACTACTGAAAATGTTCAGTTTCAGTCTATAGAGCTATGCTTTCTAAAGAAAACTGCTCGGAAAAGAAAAAGAAAAATGTTTACAGACCTGTAGGGACATTTACAGCATCTACATTATGAAAAGCTGCAATGCTGTACACGGTATTGATAATACATTTTGTGACACTTGGGATATATAACTTAACCATTTTTAAATTACAGTTAAGCTATCTTTTAATTGTTTTGAACTTATTTTAAGTCTGGTTATGTAGAGCTTAAACAAGTGCAACATTTGTGAGGATAAATTTAAAAAATGTTCAGGTAATTAGAAAAGAAAAAAATCTTTAAAACCTTTAACTATTTAAAAATTTCTTTTTCATTTTTATTATTAATTAATAAAGTACGCCATTTCTATAAAAAAATTACAATTTATTTTTATTTCGTTTTCAGTACTTGTTTAAGAAGATTCAAAATTATATTCTTAACACAAAAAACATATACTATACTCGGGACGCTGAACAGATATAGTAATTAAAACCGCCTACAATTACCCCCTCTTTTTAACAAAACCTTTCTATTGGTAGCATTCAAATATACCACTCAAATTGAAAGGCATGTTCAATTGTACCAAAAAAGATATTAATTCGTTTACTGTCAAACTGTCTTACTCATGAACTTTTAATAGAATTTTTATTAAATTAATAAAACTGCAATTTTTTAAAATGTATGGTTATTATTTATACTAGCATCTCTCGAAGTGACATTATTTATAATGAATTAACAATTCATATGCAAAAATGTTTTGTTGTAAATGTCACTTTCACATAAAACCAATCAGAACAATCTGTGCTGCCTTGATTTTTTGTACTATATCTATTCGGCGGCCCCAGTATAGTTATTATTTGTTACATTTTCTTATACTTCATTTAGTTTATAATTTTTTCATGTTTAAACTTAAAAATCCTTCAAATGTGGATTTGGAAATAATTCGGAATTTCCTCAATACTCTCCTGGTTATAGTTAAACATGGCGGCCATACAAATTTGACCTTTCACTTCAGCAGTATACAGGGTGTCTCGTAGCCCCTGCACCAGACTTTACCAGCGCATTTCTGATGGCATTTGGAACAAAAAATCTTTTGACCGAGGTTTTTATAAAAGTATGTATAAAATTATAACGCACTCATGGTGATATTGATATAATTAACAAAATATAAAATTAAGTGTATATGTAAGTGCAAGGTTTGAAATTTTAAAGCCAGATAAACATAATGAGATCACATATTGCTGTGTATTTTTCTAGTCCAAACCCACACATTGTTCTATTGCAAATTAAATCCCTTCGCTTTGTTGACATAGTGGTTTTGCTTTACTAAAATGCACGTCTCAAATGATCACTAAATTGTAATACAAAACGTAAATACACAAAATTGTGCATTAACCTTTTAAGTTTTACAAGAAGTTTGTCTATAACGGGATTTTCATTTTATTTAACCGCGACCTCGCATATATTTTTACTGTAAAATTGGTTATATCTAGTCTCAACCTTCAATAGTAAAAAATTGGATAAAAGTTCCACATCGAATTCCAATCGTCTATGAAATTTACTATGTAGTGTTAATTAATGATGCTAACCTTAAGAAGAAAATGAAGAATCTGGGTCACAAAAATTATCAGGGTAAAATTTAAAAATGTAATTTAATTACAGTATAATTAATTTAGTTAATTTTAAAAATAAAAGTAAAATGAAAATGAACAGCTATTACCCCTATCCATATTTAGTCATATCGTACGTCGCTGACATTTTTAACAGCTTAGTGTTGCTTGAAATCTTATCTCATTTCATCTGTTTACACAAGTGTTAATCACGCGTTGACCCAGATTCTCCATTTACTTGTTTATTAAGTTACAATATCCGTGATTCAATGGGGGGATTCCCGATTTTGCGAATCATCATCGCTTACAATGACTTGACCTACACCAATATACTTTTCTTAACTATCTGCGTTCGCAGGATTATCATTTAAGTAACTGGCCTCATAAAATTGTATTAGAGAAATGATCATGTTGCATAATCAGCATTGTAAACATAACAAACCATAAAACAATCTTGTTTTAAGAAAATAACCTTAGATTAGGTAGGAGAGAGGATAGCACGTAACGTATATCTCAAATGCTTGTTTAGTGTTACCAGTCACCATTGATTTGATGGCAAACATTGATTTTCGGTGACGAAGTTATTTTATATTTTATAATAAATATATTATTTAGTTAACAAGAAAACATTAATTATTCAATATGGTAAATTGTTGCGCCTATAAGTGTTCCAGCAGAAGTGAAAAAAATCACAGGAAATTAGTTTTCAGAGGTAAAATAGAAATACATCGTTATGCATGAGTCACTAAATGAGATTATATTTTATTACTGCGTTATCGAAATTTACTCTGCTTTAATAGGATGTAGTTTTAACATTAAGTTTACTTTACTTTAATTTTGTACTAAGGAAAACATTTAAAATTATAAAGTTGGATGTTTTTGAAATAAAAACAAATTAAAACAAAATTTTATCTGCATCAGTAATTTATTGCCCTAATGCGTAATTTACGTAACTAATAATGAAATTAATTTTTCTATTTTCCGTCTATAATAAAGCTGTTAAAACACCCAAAACAGTGCGTTAATAGCTCATTCGAGTGCTTTAATAGCCCAACTTTTTCAAAGTTGGTAGCATTGAAAAAATAATTGAAAAAACAGAAAATTGACAAAAACGTCTCTCAATTTTCTGTGTCAATCAATGAATTTTCAAATGTCACATCAGTGTTGTCAACTACCACAAAAATCCCTAAATTTTGAAATTGCGATTTTTTTTATTTAAAAAGGGAATAAAAGATGCAAAATAGAAAAAATAGCATAAAAAAACTCGTTTCATAATTCATTATTGCATTCGTCCTTTACAAAACTCGCCGCAAGCGGCTCGTTTTCTAAATTTGGACTCGTGCAATAAATCTTGCCTTATGAAACTCGTTCTTTAATACACTATTTTGTACTTTGCGTTCACAATGGGCTCATTGCCACACCGAAAACGATTTCATAATAGAGATTATTATAACATCGTTTTTGGAGTCTATTTGTTTTGTAAGATTGGCAACATTTGTTTTATATTACGTATAATCAATTTAATTTTGACACATTCTAACCTCACAAAACGCAAAAAGTCATCTTATAGTGTAACCACATGTTAATCGCAAAAATCACTAGATTGTAATGCAACGTTTTTAATATCTTGAATTTACAATTCCTATAAAACTAATGATAAGTATAAAAGTATAAAAAATAGTATATTATATATGTTTTATACGACGTATTGTAGCACTCGTTCCTTTGGAACATTCCTCGCTTTTCTCGTCGTGTCCCAATCAACTCGTGCTACAATAGACCGTCTTATACAACTCGTAAATACTATACTATTATGTGCGATTGCATTATAAAGTACTGTTTATTGTATTGTTTTGAGGCAGTGAACTGGCTTATTATTGTACTCGTCAAATAAAGTGGTAGTAGTAAAATAAAGTATGACAACTGTATATTACATATTACATGATTTTCTTTTGATAATTACCCAATTTTAGGAATCGAACATAAATCTTTGTATGCAACTCTTACAAAATCGGACCTTATAGACTCGCCCTTTTTATAGGCCTTGCTCACTTCACTCGCTCGGCCATAAACTGAGCTTGTCTATAAAGTCCTACATTATGTACTTGTTACATAATAGTATATTAAAGAACAAGTTTTATAAGGGTTGATTTGGCGCACGAATCCCAAGTTAGAAAACGAGCCGCAGGCGAGTTTTTCTATGGGATGAGTGCGCCAATGCTCTTATAAAACGAGTATTTTATGCTATTTCTTCTAATTTGCGCCCCCTTTTTTCTTATTTTAATACAAAAAAAAATATTTTGGTCGTCTAGAGAATTTTGTGTTAGTTGGTAACAGTTGGTAACACTCGGCGCCCACTTGAGTTTTTGAATCATTTGTCATCATCCGTCACTTCAAATAAATTAGTTATTACTTTTGTTACTTTATTAGTGTTACAAATAAATAAAATATGAGCGAAGACAACTTAATTTGCACTCCGCCCGAAATTCGCGAAAAAAAGCAAAGATGATTAAATCGATGGTACGTGTCTTGTTTATAGTAGTACCATAAAATTACAAACATGAATTGGACTTACTGATTTGTCCAAGCAGATTTGATGTAGGTACGAGACTTGTTTATGTTACTAATTAGGAATATCCAAAACCTAACCTTCTTTCCAAGTAAAAATAGACCATAACTTCAAGTGAAATTTCATGTAAGTAACAATCAACAAACAGCGAACCAATTCAACGATATTAATTAAAAATTTATCGGAGGTTGACAATTTTGACAGATACTTGCAGTTTGAAGTTGTCACTTTCCACGCATTACCCATCCAACCCGTAAAAACTAAATAACCCTATAATTCATTAAAGTACAGTGTACTTTTATAATAATAATAATAATAATAATAATTGCTACAACCCATAACCTGGAAACCAGGCCCCAGAAGCTATAAGCTTGTGCGGGAGGGAGGGGGCGATTATTATTATTACGTAGGCCCTATGTGCGGCTGCAGCCGACTTACAGATGGAACAGCGCAAATCCCACATTTGTGTCACAGCTAAGGGAAACTGCAGAAAACCTTAACCAGATCTGCCGGGACCGGGAATCGAACCCGGGCCGCCTGGGTGAAAGTCCGGCACGCCAGACATTACACTACCAAGGCTGTTATAGATAGCCATAAACGACTCCTACTGATAGACGTTAATAAACGTATTACAAACGCATATTAGAAAAATAGCTATTAGACATGCGATTACATTTTATTTGCAAAATGCATAATCAATCTAGAGACCGAATCCGGAATCAATTAACGAAACTGATTTTTTTTGCATATTGATTATGAAAGTTGACTTTTTTTTAACGAAAAATCATAATGAAAGTAGCACTTTTTTTCATTATTTTTAAATTGTGTTTGCAAAAAAAACAAACTTCAATCTCCTGTCAAGAGAATTGTCAAAGTTTTGTTTTTCTGATTTTTCTAAAATTTTGCGTAAATACATAAATTTTAAGACAAATTTTGCTTACTTACAATATGCAAAAAAATGTCGTGTACATCAATACTGCAAATTCGTGAAAAAAAAAGAGACTTTCATAACTAGTTGTACAATATACTATTATTTCAAGCACAATAATGAATTAAAATGATAAATACGTAAATAGTTTTTATTTCATTTCGTATTTCAAACAATTGCTTATATACCACAATTAGTAAAATAAAGTATATGTTTATCTCCGTTGTCAATGACACCGGAGTTCAAGACGTTCTTGATCTCCGTTGTTGTTGGCAAGGCAAGGTAAATCAGTGCCACACGTGACACGCTGCTTTTTATCACCTTGGTTACGCGTATGATGACACAGACAAGGCAACTTGCTTCTTTATACAATAAATTCGGATGAATTTTAAAAGGGAGAAATTAGGATTGAAATACGAAATAAAATAAAACAAATTACATAATATATATTATTTTTGAAGATTTTGTTTTAATTAGAATAAAGATTTGAATAAAAATGCGACTTTTATTATAATCCCTATTACCGCATTTACAAGACGCCTATGGTGCGTTTGCTTTGATGGCACATGGTAACAGGCAAGTGCAAGCGATTACGCATCCTCTGTCCTATCTAATCTAAGAAAATAACAAACACTACTGTATGTGCTAAAATTGTAGTTTAAGTGGATATGATGCCAATATCGCGCGAGGACGAAGTTTGTCGTTCGAGAGCGATATAGGCATTCCATTCAAGTTGTACAGTATCTTTTTTCTTCAACTTAGCAAAACAATTACAAAATAGATTGCATGTCTCCTTGAGAAATCGAATATAGGGATTAACCTATGCTTTTATCCATGCTAAAATATGGTTTGTAAAATTTCCCGGTAACTGTACAATTTTTTAGGGAATTATTAAAGCTTTGCTGAAATTGAAGATTATCGACGAAAAAATTATTATTTTAAATTTTGTTTTATAAAAAAAGATTAAAAAAGAATTATTCTCTCAGCTGGAATTGAACAGACGTCGGCAACAGCTTCAGTTTATTTATACCTAGCTTCTACCGACTGAGCTACCAAATCTCATCACAGACTATGTCTATTATAGTTATTAGAAAAATAGGTTGTACTTATTTAAGTGATTTATGCACATATACATTATGATTATTATTAGACTATTATTGCTAGACTCATCTAAACATAACCGTCTTTTTATGACCCAAGACCCTCTCTATGGTCTGACGGACAATAAAGAAACGTCAATTAAATGTCTGTTTTTTGTAGCACTTGATTTGTTTTTAATATAATTTGTAAACTTATCATTAATGAAAATATGCTGAAATTAAATCTGTTGGAATAGTAAATATAGTAACGTACTTCGTATAAGCACATAAGTATACGCACAGCGGCCTAATGTGCCTACGTACTTTTTACACAATAATGGATTTGAGATAAAAACTTAATCTGTCCATAAAATAGTGTATGTATAGCGGGCGTAACTTGCTTTTATGACCCCACAGCCTTTTCCTAGCCCTCGACTAACGCTTCCGGCCATAAAAGCCTCCTTACGCCCTTAATACATAGTCTTTTTAATTGCAGATCTGGTTAAGATTTTCTGCAGTTTTCCTTAGCTGTAACACAAATGTGGGATTTGCGCTGTTCCATCTGTAAGTCGGCTGCAGCCGCACTTAGGGCCTACATAATAATAATCGCCCCCTCCCTCCCGCACAAGCTTATAGCTTCTGGGGCCTGGTTTCCAGGCTATGGGATGTAGCAATTATTATTATAAAAGTATAATAGTTAAAGCTACAATTTCACAAATCACGTTATTTTCAAATGCTTTAAAAGTGTTATTAAAAGAAGGAAACATCGATTTAACTTACTTTTACTGCTATATTTATGACAGGAGTTGTCAATAAATTAATTATAAATAAAGAAGTGTCAAATCGGACCACTTTGACCACTTGTTGTTTTCATATCCGAACACTGAATGGGTATGACATTATATCCGTACACCTTGCTAGAATTACATACATTTTCATTGCGCGAAACGTGAAGAAAACGGGTGCTTTACAGGTAGGAGTAGAGAAACAAACCCATCTTTATTTGCATTTTTTCGAAAACTACGCTTCTGAGAAAAAAATGTTATAGGGATTCGTTGTTTGTCTTATCAATGTTTATACAGGGTGTCACAAAATGCTGTTTACACGCAATATCTCCCTTATTTGAAAAGATAACGAAATCAACCAAAAACTGTTGTGAATGGCTCAAATGGCCCTTCAGAAAACACCCTGCACGTTGGTTGCATAGCAAAGTTTAAGAGATCATGCCAACTTGATTAATTTTTCAAATTGCACTTTTTTTTTCACGGAAATGTATTCTTCACTTCATGCTGCATACGGTGATGTGCCGTACTTAATTATCTAATGTGCATTTAGAGGTTGAAAAAAATATTTTTTATAAATTGTACATATTAATTGTTCATATTCACTAACAAAATTATTTATTCAAAAAGTATTATGATTAGAGCCGTGTCTACAAGGGAACTGCTGAGGCGCTTTGAAGCCTGTGTAGAGTCCACAGGAGGGCATTTTGAGCATTTGCCTTAAGTTTAAGATAAATTCAATTTATAACAAATATTTTTAAAACCCCTAAATGCACATTAGATAATTAAGTACGGCATACTCAGTGTTGTAATGTATCTATACTGGGGCCGCCGAATAGATGTAGCACAAAAAAAATCAAGGCAGCACAGATTGTTCTGATTGGTTTTATGTGAAAGTGGCATTTACAATAAAACATTTTTGCATATGAATTGTTAATTCATTATAAATAATGTCACTTCGAGAGATGCTAGTATAAATAATAACCATACATTTTAAAAAATTGCAGTTTTATTAATTTAATAAAAATGTTATTAAAAGTTCGTGAGTAAGACAGTTTGACAGTAAACGAATTGATATCTTTTTGGTACAAGTAAACATGCCTTTCAATTTAAGCGGTATATTTGAATGATACCAATAGAAAGATTTTGTTAAAAAGAGGGGGTAGTTGTAGGCGGTTTTAATTACTATATCTGTTCAGCGTCCCGAGTATATATACATATCTAAATACTTCTAAAATTTTGTAACTGTATTTGGATCTAGATACATTTTTCTGTAGTATCTGTATTGTGCAGACACTATTTTCATACTTTTATAATACAAAAACTATCATAATTGAATTTGATGGAATATTGAATTCGAAATAAACCGCCGAACATAATAAAACTATTTTTTTTTATTATAGAATTGTTTTGAAATCTACTAGATGGTATTCACCTCGGTAAACAATTAAAGTCACTACATCTAGTCAGCCAGGCCAAGTTGTTGTATCAGAGTATCGTATCGACCCCAGAACGAAAAGTATGTAGAAAACCTTTTAAACTAAAAGTTGATTTAATTAAATTCAATTGGGATAATAATAAAATTAACAATTTCCGAATTTTTTCGTCCCAAAATGACGTCGTTTGCGGTACTCGGATCCGCCAGCATGGCCTGGCTAACTAGATGTAATGACGCTATAAACAATGGATATTGTTACAGAATGATTGTGTGAGGAAGCGACGCATTCTTGTCCGTCCAGGGCAGTGTTGCCAACTGTTCATACATAATTGTGGTACTTCTACAATAATTGACAGCTTGTATCAATGTACCACAATTAGATAAAAATGTACCATAATTTCAGATATGAAGAAAATACATGTAATAAAGAGAAATCATTATTTATTAAATGTAATGGTTATTTAATATTTACGTCACAAGTCTGAAATGTATATTTTACTGGACGTGTAGATAAGTACCACGACAAGACATAGGCGAGTTCTGTAAGTTGCAAGTTCTAAGCACTATACGGGCTTTGTTATACAATCCTATTTTTTCTGTCATCAGTCAATTTGAGAACTTTCAATGTAAGAACTATCCTAACAACATGCTTTTTAAAATATGTTAAAGAGTAAGTATAATCTATTCGGTTACATGAAGGGTAACTAAAAGCAACCAGATTTAGCGACTTTTGTGGTGTAATAGTACTTGGAACTTGTAAAATTGTTAGAGTGTGAATCACACCAACACATTCTTTGAAATTAGGTTATTAAAAAAGAAACAATATTTAGCACACTGACATCATTATGTCCCCGTTTCTTCGGTAGTAACGACATCAAATTATGTAAAACTAACAGCATTATGTCACAGCCCAATGACGTCAATATAAGAAGTTAGTTAAACGTAGTTCAACGATGTCATTAAAACGTTGTCCAATGACGCCATTAAAACGTCTTGTCTGCCTTAGGACTAGGACAGGAATTATAAATAAATAGTTGATTATATAACATTTATTATATAATATTTCATACATAATTATTAAACAAAAGTAAGCATTTACTAACAAAAGCTGGTAAAACAATAAATATGCAAAATAATTGATGATCTAACTAAAATAAACTAAAATAAAAAATATTATTAGTAAGTAATATAAGCAACCTTTACATCTACATTAGTATTAAAATTATAATACTAATCTCACAAAATCGCGGAACGGGTAAAATTGTATAGGTTATGTAGTATTGTAACGGAACAGGTAACTATTATACTCACCCTTTGTAACAAACCACACAAGTATTATATGCAGCAGTTGCACACATACACTATAAATGTACCTCAATAACTTACGTTACTTATTAAAGAGCAAAACAAATACACAAGATGTTGTTGCTGTTTGCATTGCGGCATGTGTTCACGTGCGGTTCAGTAAAAAAAGAAAATTAAACAGCGTTGCCAGATTTGTCTTTCGTACATCAGTGGACCTGACAATACAAAAATAGTGTATTTATTATAATTAATAATATTAGAAGTCTAAAAACGACATTATTGTACGTATAAAAGACTTCTAAGTACGTCCCATAAGATGTTATATTATTTATTAGTCATATGACGTCGCCGACCAATAATCACTTAAAAATAACGTCATTATAACATCGGTTTCTGTTAAAGTGCTAATAGTTTAAAAAAGTGGAAAGATTTGAATGTACTTATCTTTAGATATTGGTTTCTGATTAATAACAATTATCCATTTTTAATTTGTATAAATTTTAATAAATATTGCTGTCCTAGACTAGTCCTGGAATTGATTAGTTAAATGACTATTTTCGGTACGAAAAATTGACTGGTAAGTTCTTATTTTCGCGGTGATTACAGTAAAACAAGTATCTACAAATGTATCTAGATACATTACGTTAGGCTTTGTATTTGGATCTAGATACTTCACTGCAAAAGCATCTGTATCTGTATCTAGATACACAAAATGATGATGTATCTGTTACAACACTGGGCATACTACCGTATGCAGCATGAAGTGAAGAATACATTTCCGTGGAAAAAAGACTGTAATTTGAAAAATTAATCAAGTTGTCATGATTTCTTAAACGTTGCTATGCAACCAACGTTTAAGGGTGTTTTCTGAAGGGCTATCTTGAGCCATTCACAATCAGTGGCGTAGCAATGGGGGGCGGTCCGCCCCGGGCCCCTGCCTCAGGGGGGGCCCCACAAGATTAAATATTTTAAAATTTACATTTTAAATGTTCATATTTTTTAATATTACTTACAACACAGGAAACCTTATTGTAAAACACTTAACAATAATTATAAAAAATTACCTTTCCTGAAAAGAAGATAAAAACCGCAGGATGACATTGTGTTTTAAGCTATAGGAATTTCTCTTTAAAAATGGATGTTAAATGGTGTTAATGAATTATTACTAACCTCATTTGGGAATACTTTTAACCAGTTTTTTTGACATAATAATCTTCAGCGCCGGATTTACCATTAGGCTGAAAAGGGTTCAGCCTAGGGCGCCCAAGTTCGAAGGGCCTCGAATTGAAGTTGCAGTACTTTTTAAGTTTTAATGGATTTAACTTCCGGTAATATTTGTGCATTTATTAGAGAAATTATATATTACATAATCTATTTCGATTTAAAACTTACTGTACTTATTGTAAATGTACTGATTGTAACGTATTTATGCAAAATATGAATTATAATAATAAAAATTTGATTAATCTTGTTCGTCAAATAGATTCATGTTACTTTTCATTTTTACAGTAAGACGGGGGGGGGGGGTCACTTTGTATATTCAGCCTAGGGCTCCAAGTAAATCCGGCATTGATAATTTTCTACCATTATTCGAAACATAGCTAGTTTAAGTTACAGGGAGCTTTATATATACTGTACATCATATTACCTTGTAATGGCGGTTGTTATAGAGAGTGTAATTAATGTACTGAATAATTTAAAATTGAACATTGCGGATTTAGTTAAGGTTGCTATGGTTATGTTTCTTAATATCACAGTGAATAAATTAAAAATTGTACATAGGGAAATTACATAATATAATACAAATACAATAGGCGGTTGCGGAAATTGAATCAGCTAGGTCATCTCACTATTTCTGTCTTTTCCTTTTTAATATCAATAACAATGACAGAAATTATAGTAATCTCATCAACCCGATTTAGTTTTCGTAATTACCTAAATATTACACAAATGAAAATTTGCTTCCACAGGTTATATAGTACAACCATAATAGTATATTAAAGAACGAGTTTCATAAGGAAAGATTTATTGCACAAATCCAGACATGTTTTCTAAATGACTAATGAAACGAGTTTTTATGCTATTTTTTCTATTTTGCGTCTTTTATTCCCTTTTTTAAATAAAAAAATCGCAATTTCAAAATTTAGGGATTTTGTGGTAGCTGACATGATGTGACATTTGAAAATTCAAATTTTTCGAGTAAAGGTCGCCTTATAATTTTATTGATATTTTTGGGTCGCTAGATAAAAAAGGTTGCGGAACGCTGGATATAGTACTTATATTTGAGGAGATTCATGGGGGGCCCCGAAGAAGAATCCGCCCCGGGCCCCAAAAGGTGTTGCTACGCCACTGTTCACAATAGTTTTTGGTTGACTTCTTTATCTTTTCAAATAAGGGAGATATTGCGTGTAAACAGCATTTTGGGACACCCGGTATACCTACCGCGTTTGATGGCCTTGTTATGAGCCACCCTGTATAATCTCTAAGTGTGTGATTCTACATATAAAATGATATAAACCAAGTTAGTGACACATTA
Source organism: Agrypnus murinus (assembly GCA_929113105.1). Classification (NCBI taxonomy): domain Eukaryota; kingdom Metazoa; phylum Arthropoda; class Insecta; order Coleoptera; family Elateridae; genus Agrypnus; species Agrypnus murinus. The sequence goes on along the minus strand of OV816031.1, from coordinate 68,840,789 downwards.
TAATGATGTATTTATGTTTATCCTGTCTTGTTATTGTATTCATATTTGTTAAATAAATAATGTTTACTTAATGCGGTCACCACGGTTTCCAAAACTGTTGAAATCCCGGCATCGGTTTACGTTTTCGTCATTTTGTAATCTGTGTGTAATTTCTTTAAGAATAGTTTTAAAACATTTTCCCCCCTGTTATCATATCAACAGTTTCCTGTAATAAAACAGGAAGTACGCTAAATAATAACATTATTAATGCTTGTAGTCATAGTTTTTATAGAAAACTAGTGGAAGACGTACATACATAAATCATTCAGAACTGAGAAGTGTGTTAAAAGTTAAAATCAATTATTTTAAAAGTGAAAGTCAATAAATTCAATATGACTCATGATCCATCATCTAACAAGGAATTCCAAGTACCTGAGGTAAAAATTGTTTTTTATAATTAATTTATTTTGATATCAAATATTTGAAAATTAAAAGTGGGAACGTGATATCTACTAATCTACATAAAAAAAAACTAATGCTTGCATTTTAAAATCTAGTTTTGAGTTTTGAAAATAAAAGTACCATCAGTGGTGGTGGGTGCATAGTCAAACTCGGGCCACACGACAAACTGGTATATGCTATCATGCTCGTACGCACACATTGAAGCAGTATATCATCATGTGTTGCACTGTGATGGCCCTCGGATTGACGTATGTACCAACCACTACTGAGTACCATCATGCAAAAAAATTGTCTTTAAAATCCATTTTGTTGCAAAAAGTGGCACGTTTATGTATTAATGCAACAAGTAACTGTTTTTTATTATTTGACAATTAACCATAGATTTCTTACTACAATTATCATCTATAGGAATTAAAGAATAGATCGCCATCCAGACCTAAACAGTAATGTTCTAAATCACCCGGTTATCAGATGTACTAGAATGTCTAGCCGTTCATACATACATACATACAGGACCCATTATTCCCTTGTGGGACATAGGGTTACAATAAATTGCTTCCAGCATGATCTGTCGATAGCAATTGCTGCAAGCTCTCGGATTGATGTGCCAGTTTCCTTCTCTACTGTCTTTCTCCATGTTCTTCTGGGTTGGCCCACTCTCCATCTTCCCTGGGCGTTCCATAGAAGTGCTTCTCGGCTAATGGTATCTCTTGGCTTTCTGAGTGTATGCCCAATCCATCGATATCTTCTCCTTCTAATTTCGATCAAGATGTCTTGCTGCTTTGTTCTCCGCCATAGCTCTTCATTCGTAATCACTTGTGGCCACCAAATATTAAGAATAGTAAGTAAACACCAATTTACAAACACCTGCATCTTATTTATATTTTCTTTAGTAATTGCTCACATTTCGAAGCCATATAGTAGCACAGATTTCACAATACTATTAAACACTTTGATTTTAGTGCAAGTGACAATATTGTTTGCTTTCCAGACATTTTTTTGTGTGAGATAAGCTGCTCTCACTTTATTTATTCTGTTTTGGATGTCACTGGCTATGTTCCCATCTTCACTAAATATATGTACTTCCCAAATATGTAAATGTTTGCACCTTCTCAACAGGTCTTCCTTCCAGCATAATCTCTTTGTATCTATTGACATTGACACACATTAATTTTGCTTATATTTATTTGCAAACCCACCTATTTTGATTCCACCTCAAGTTTGTCTAACTTCTGCTGCATTTGTGTACTACTATATGCAAGTAAACTACTTTCCCCTACTCTGTTCCTCATAACAATGGATTGGATCATGAGGAATACATCTGACAATAAGATTCGAATAAACTGGGGCATCTCAAACAAAATTTCAGACTTGGAATTTGCAGATGATATATGTTTAATAACACCTAACATTAAACAAATGCAAGAGCTAACAAACAAATTGAACAAACAGGCTCAAAAAATAGGTCTCAAAATAAACCACAATAAAACAAGATTTTAAGAGAAAAAAGACAGAATACAAAAATACAAATAGAAGATACCCCAATTGAAGACGTTACGGAATTCTGTTATCTAGGAAGTATGATATACATACAGGGAGGATCAAACAGAGACATTATACGAAGAATAACACAGGCGCAAAAATCGTTTGACATGTTAAACAAAATATGGAACTCAAAGAATATTAAAATAAAAACCAAACTACGTCTATTCCAAACAAATGTAAAAAGCGTACTACTATACGGAGTAGAAACATGGGTGTTAAGTAAACAACAGATAAAAAAGATACAAACATTCATCAACAAATGTCTCAGAAGAAACACCATATATTTTGGCCCAAGAAAATAACAAATAACGACCTATGGAATATATCAAATGAAGAAAAAATAGAAAGAACAATGAAAAAGAGGAAATGGGAATGGATAGGGCATACACTCAGAAAACCAAACACAAACCTAACCAAACAAGTGTTAGAATTTAATGTCGCGGGAAAAAGGAAAGCAGGCAGGCCAAGGGAAACATGGAGAAGGAGCATAGAAAAAGAGTTACAACAACAGAGAATCTCTTGGAGTGAAGTGAAACGTTTAGCACAAGATAGGAAAAAGTGGAAAGACCTTGTGGAAAAAATAGCAACAGATCCACCAATGATGCGTAGGAGTAGCGATCCTACCATATATATGTAATAGCAATGACACAACCCCAAATGGGTTGCCCCTTGTTCCTATGGGAATTATGGGAAGAAGAAGAAGCATATGCAAGTAAACAGATATCGTCTGCATAATCAAGATCTTCTAACATTTTCTCTAAACCCCATTTAATTCCATTCACACCCGCTTCCACTGTGTTCCTCATGACCTCATCTAAAACAAAGTTAAATAAAAGTGGGGACATAATACAGCCTTGTCGTACCCCATACCTACACTCGAATTCTTCTGAAAGCATGCTCTCATGCATAACTCTACACTTATACTCTTTATACCCATCCCTTATAAGGTCGATTAATTTCGGTGGAACACCCCTCTTTTCTAATGTTGCCCATATACAATCTCGGTAGATGGAGTCTAACGCACGCCTGTAGTCCACAAATACTATATACAATGGAGATTGTAGTTCTATTGATTGCTCGAGTGTGTTTATGTGGTCCACACATGAAAAACCTCCCCTAAAACCAGCTTGTACTTTTCTAATTCCTTGATTTAATACATCTTTAATTCTATTCATTATTATTGTAAAGAATACCTTTCCAATTGTACTCAACAGATTAATATCCTTCCAGTTATCGCATCGCCTTAAATTATCTTTTTTTGGAAGTTTAACTATGATTCCCATTTTACAATCTTGCGAGATTGCTTTAACTATTTCTTCCAGAGTTGGTGAACTAACAACGATGTCTTCCCTTATTTCATTATTCCCCAAAACCTGGTATATCTCTTCATTCTGTTGATTCATTTGTTTGCTGAAGTATTCAACCCACCGTTTTAACTGGTCTTCGCTTTTGGTAAGTAGTTTGCCCTCTTTATCTTTGATTGAACAATTCTTTCTGAAAACACCTTTTAGTTTAGTTATTGATTTATACAACTCTTTTGTATTACCATTATCTGCAGCGATTTGTGCCTGTTCAGCGATACTCTCTAAGTATTTCTTCTTGTCGATCTTGACACTCTTCTTAATATCTTTATTAACTTTATCGTATTCGTACTGTAATTGCTTTCTTCCACTCTCAGATTGGATATTTAAGATTTTCTGGTTAAGTTTGCGCTTTTCTTCAATTTTGTTCCAGGTATTATCACTCATCCACCTCTTGGGTTTGGCGGTATCTAAAACTTCATCACATGTATCCTTGAAGGCATTTTTACACCTACCCCATACTTCTTCAATTGAGGCATTATAATTAATTTGTTCTGCTTTCCTTTGAAGTACATTCTTATACTGATTTCTAGTGTTCTCATTCTGTAACTTATCAAAGTTGTATCTAGGAATATGTTTTCTATGTATTAAATTACTTTTAACTTTACCAAAAGCTCTTAATTTCATAATTATCAAGAAATGATCCGAGCCGATATCTGCGCCTCTGCTATTCCTAACATCTAGTACCATTTTCTGCCATTTACTTTGTATGCACATGTGATCTATTTGGTTTTTAACCTGGTTATTAGGAGATATCCACGTAATTTTATGGTAAGTTTTATGACTAAACATTGTTCCCCCTATTTTCAAATCATTAATCCCACAAAATTCAGTTAATAATTCTCTGTTTTCATTACACTCTCCTATTCCCTGTTTACCCATTATTTCTTCTAGCCCTTTATTATTCATGCCTACTTTTGCATTCAGATCTCCCATTAGAATAAGCACATCTTCCATATTAATTCCTCTTCGCACCTCCTGCAACTTATTATAAAACATTACTTTATCTGAATAATCAGAGGTTTCTGTAGGTGCATAGCATTGGATAATAGAAATTGTTTGTTTCCCTACCTCATATCTCACTACTATGATCCTCTCCGAAACTGCTCTCCAATTCATTAACGCTCCTCGCGTTCTTTTGTTCATCATAATTCTTACTTCATACATGTGTTCATGATTATCATCTTCAAAACCGGAATATATAAAACTAACACATCATTCAATAAGTCCCGGGACTAACCCACAGATGGCGTTAGTAATATCAACTCGACTTCGTTTTCCGAAAGATCTAACCTTCAAATGACACGTGTCTGATTTTCACGTCAATCGGATCATAAACAGCAAAGTTACCGTGGTGAAACTGACGCTACTTTTGCATTTGTAAAAAAAATGGACAAAAACGAATTTCGTGTATTGATAAAACATTGCTTTTTAATGGGAAAGAATACCGTGCAAGCTTAGCAATGGATTGAAAAACGTTATCCGCACTCTGCCCCGTCGAAAACAACCATTTGCCGGTGGTATGCTGATTTTAAGCGCGGTCGCACGCATACAAATGATGCGGAACGCTCGGGTAGGCCAAATGAAGCAGTTACACCAGAAAATGTGAAACAAGTTTTAAAAATCGTGATGGATAACCGCAAAGTGAAAGTTCGTGAGATTGCTGAGATGGTGAACATATCAACTGGAAGTGCGTGGACGATTTTACAAGAAAAGTTGGGCATGAAAAAGTCTGTTCCAAATGGGTGCCGCGTTTCCTCACGATGGAACAAAAGCAACAACGAGTCGACGATTCAACGAGCTGTTTGTCACTGCTTACTCGCAATAAAAAGGAATTCTTGCGTAGGTATGTGACAATGGACGAAACATGGATCCACCATTTCACTCCAGAGTCGAAGCGGCAATCATCTGAGTGGCGTGCAACCGGTGAAAGCCGTCCGAAGCGTCCAAAAACGCAACAGTCAGCTGGAAAAGTCATGGCTTCAGTTTTTTGGGATGCGCAAGGTGTAATTTACATCGACTACCTTCAACAGGGAAAATCCATCAATAGCGACTACTACATTGAGTTACTGGTGCGTTTGAAGGACGAAATCGCAAAAAAACGACCGCACATGAAGAAGAAAAAAATCATTTTTCATCAAGACAATGCACCGTGCCACAAGTCAGTCAAAACAATGGCCAAATTGAACGAGTTGGGATTCGATCTGCTTTCCCGCCCACCATACTCTCCAGATCTGGCTCCGAGCGACTACTGGCTGTTTGCTGATTTAAAAAAAATGCTGCAAGGAAAAAGACTTGGCTCGAATGAGGAAGTCATCGCTGCAACTGAGGCTCATTTTGAGGACAAGGACAAATCGTTTTACAAGCACGGTATTGAAAAGTTAGAAAAGCGGTGGAATGACTGTATAGCCCTTGAAGGAAATTATGTTGATGAATAAAAGTAAGTTTTTCGAAAAAAATGTTTTTTTCTTAGTTAGTCCCGGGACTTATTGAATTCCACCTACACTCACTTAAGCCTATTATCTCTAACTTAAACTGCTTCATAATTCTCATTACCTCATTTATTCTGCCTTGGTGTAACGTTCTCACATTCCATTGTCCCAGCTTTATATACGATGCCAAAAATTGCCAATTTTTCATCAAACGTACCAAGTTTAATTTTAAATTTACTATCGTTGATTTTATATACTTGTTTAACCTCAACATCGACCTGTAATTGCACTTTGAGAAAGTTACTGACCAGATCACAACCCTTTCTCATCTCCTCATATTTTAAGGCTTGCCCTGAAATGCTTCTGCTTCTGGAACTTACTTTCTAGTTACTCAATTCTAACCTCCAAAACTTTTCTCTCTTGTTCCCACTTCATTTCTTTACAATTAATTTCCTCCCATAGCTGTTCAGTTATTAATTAATCCCAACCTCCAAATTTGTCATATTTTGTAAAATAATACGAATTTACTGTATTAATTTTGTGACAGGCACACGGGATTGAACAGGATAGGCAAGATACCAAGAAAAACGTTAGTGGGGCGCCACCTTCTTAGGGGCCCTCCAGAACAATATTAATCAAAAAAAATTAAAAAGGTTTTAACAGTGCATTGTTGACATTGTTGTATAACTGACAACAATTCCACAGGCATAGGGGGCTTCAGGTCAAGTTATAATGGTGGGTCCCAGTGGTTCCAGTTCGACCCTGTAGGCAATATCTATAAATTTTAATTCTTTAGAGGTACTGCCAGTTTCATACCCGTACCTTTAACCACAGTATATATAACATATAGTAATGTGACTGTCACAAATAATTTCTATCCACCACACTACATGCTGGCGCGAGTCGGCAGTGTGCGGACAGCAGTTCTATTTCAAACAAGCAACAGAACGTATCGAAATTACCAGAGCCGGATTAAACCCACAATCGTGCAGTATTAGTGCCAGTAAACAATGCATAGTGTTAGTCGTTTTGCCGCCAAAGGCTGTAAAAATACCTTGGAAAGAACTACAATTATTTTTTTCAGGTTTCCGATTTCAGGTTATTTTTTCCTACATACTATTATTTTTTAATAAATACGCTCGTAAAAACAATGCCGTACTTAAGAATTGACTTTTGTATATATTTACCAATTGCTTAAAATTGAATTACTAACACATAATGGAACAAATAAGCGATTATGAAATCCTACATAATAAAATTTTTTATGCTGATTTATTAAAAGAGTTCAACAATCTAGGTCAACGCCTTATCAACAGGTGTGAACTACAGCGTCTTTTGTTACTCTCAACTGTTAAAAAAGTCAAAGCGTGCGTTAGGATTGTACTTTTTAGCATTTCGCTTGTCATTGTGTCTTTAATTTAATATGAATGAAAATAAATTTTATTATTATTAATTATTATTATAGTGTAAATGATTTCATCTCCCCTATTTTGTACGTATGTGATTTCGGTGACCTAGATTCTCCATTTGTTTGTTGAACATGTATTCAAATTGTATACAGCTATGCATTTGTTCGTAATTATTTCTAAATAAAATGAAATGACTATTGCAGCGCAAGAATATGGTTAATGGCTTGAAAGAATAATGTAACTTTAGTTGGTAATTAACGATGTAACAAGAAACAACTCTTCTAACTTAGTTTAATAAATGTTTTAAATATCTAAATTGATTATCGTTTTATTTATTAGATTCTAAAAGTAAAACAACTTCAATCAAATGGTTCACTACACATAATTCTACTTCATATTTTACTATACTATTATATAACAAGAGATTTTGTTTACATATTTGTTCGAGACATTTTATTGAATGCGGCTCTGCGTTTTATTTACCGGAGAATGACGACCGATAAACGTCAGTCCACTACTTCGTTTATGGACGTGATATTCGAAGGTGGATTAATAAAATGAATGGTGTCGCATGCAAGTGAATCTACTGATTGTTATATATACTGTGCTTTAACTACAAATAATTTATTCATATTAGTGTGACTGTATCTAAAAAAATAAAATTTATATTGAGGTGAACGTTAATATGCCCCACGTTCTGGGCAAGCCATTAAATATGAGGTGAAATTTATTAAATAAAAAAAATATAAGGCCCCAATATTTTTTCTTTCTCCCAATAGACTGCCTCAGGTTTAATTTGATAGAGCATGAGGTAAATGAAATATAAAAAAAATCTTATTGATTCTTATACCTGGAAGAAAAGAACTTCCTACCAAAGCACTTGGACTTCCGCAACTGGACAACAGCAAACTAAACTCTATATGTGAAGAGAAAAAGAAATGGATGCTTGCATAAACATCAAATAAACACATAGATAAATTGAAACACAATCTTTATTTTTATTTTTGATAATTAGAAAATCTAATTCAAAAGAGAAAATAAAAAAAAATATTTTTAAACAGAACAGTTAAAAAAATGGAAAATCTTCCTTGAGGTTGCGCAAATGTGTTAAATATTCGTTATTAACCTGACATGGGGGGCTATAACTGGTCTCCATTTGAGCAAACTGACATCAAATAAGGTTATCAGTTAAAAATATTTACAATTGCTAAAATAAATTTGTCTAATTAGAATTTAAATTTTTATAAACAAATTTAAATTGTTTATTTGTTACCAATCTGTTATTGAAAAACTTTTTTAAATAAGAGAAATAAATTCTGAATTTATTAAGATTGTCTTTATGATTTTGTTATTTCAAAAATTGAACCAAATCATTTTATTTTGACCAACCTTGTATATAAAATACGTCGAGATCCACTTCAAATCTTTTTACAATTGGTACTACTGGATTTATTCAAACAGCTGATTTATTCAATTCAAGGTCGAAAACCAAATTGTTAAAATGGAAATCAATAAAAATCTTCTTTAATTTATTTAATAAATAAATCGTTCACAATTCCATATAATTGTTGTAGAACGAAAATAAATCTTTTTTGATTTAAATATAACAGGTGAATATTCCATATACAATTAACTTAGAATATTATTAATGTTTGTTTACAAACATAATATCATATGGTTAACAATAACCTTACTTCATTTTTAGATAATCTTATATGAATCGACGTGGATTTTTCAAATTTTTTTAATTGTTCCTGGCCTTTTTATATGTTTTGCCTAAACAATTGACGACTATGACAAATTTCTACAAACAAAATCTACTCGCTATGTTCGTGACGTCACTCACAAAAAACAGGTGTTCATAATTAGCACTAATCTTAAATCTAAAAAGATAGAAATGTAGCTGGCAAAATAACGATTAAAACATCAGACACTTATAGTCTAAAATTAATCATAACTGAGAAAATTAACAACAACGATTAACGATGAAAACTTCATTAAAACTCAAATTACATGGATACACATGATCTCCAGGTCTATTTTTACAAGAAATGAACACATAGCTACACTAAGTAACTCACACACATAAAATTTACATAGGAAAATATTTACAATAAAAGAAAAACTCAAATGAAAATTTGTTTATACGTTTTAGAAGTTCAACGATGCTATACAAATGAAATCAAATTGTAGTCAAACTTATCCAGCATACAGTCCTCCAAGTACTTGTGTTCAAACAACGGTGTAAAATATTATATTAAAATCAATATTTGGAAAAATTGAAGCATATCAGCAAAACCAATACCTTCACAAAGATTAACACACTTTTTTAAATTATCGCAGATTGTGAGTTAAATGTACTATTATAGACATTACAATAATAACCCTTTTTACATTTTTTTTAATAAAATATTTTTCCGAAACTGATTCAGTCGCATGGGAAACAGAAAGACTTGTTTTACGTTGTTTATCGACAACCCCATATTTTTTATATATATATATATATATATATATATATATATATATATATATATATATATATATATATATAATAGAAGGAATTATCGGGTATGCGGTCTGTATTTTTTACTCAATATTTCGTCGCATTTTTGGCAACTTCTTCAGGAGTAAATATTAGACACAATATGTTTTTGAATACATACGCATATCCGATAATTCCTTCTATTATATATATTATTAATATACAATAATATATAATATTTATATACAGGGTGGTCCAGACCACCCGTACACCCCTTTTAAAATGCGGGGGATTAAAAATTTTTAACAAGACGATGGGTGATCTTACTAATGTCGATGTGCTCTTTCGAATGACCCTAGAATGGAACCCCCCTGATTCCTCCTTGTAGGGGGTAAGGGGGCAACTTTGAAAATTCAAATGGGAACCCCTAAATTGTATTGCATATTTACATTCTACTCATCAAAATATGAATAATTTATTTGAAACATTTTTTTATCTTGGCAACAGGTGGCGCTGTAATCGCAAAAAACGACTTTTTGCATTTTCCGTCGTCTCTGGTATAACATATTTACAGGTGCAAATAACAGTTTTTCATATTTTTTACTATTTTTTTTAATAAATAGTGATGAAAAAACTTTGCTAATGTGTACTTTCATGAGAAAAAATTTTATTCACAATCGATACATAATGTGTTCATTACTGACGTTTAAAAAGTTAGAAAGTAGTTTATTATACACCATAGTCAATAATATGTTCTCTTGGTTAGTAATGAGTTCTCTTGGTTAGTAATATCCATTACTTACCTTTTGCTCGTTCTAAATATTCTCAACAGATGGCAGAAGTTTTCGTATCTATCTTTACTTTTAGCAGGTAACAGTCAGTCACTGTTTTAGCAACTTCCGGTGGTGTGCAACTTACATCAGTGTCACTATGAGACATTTTAAATCGTGTAAATTGCAATTAGGAGCAATGTAATTAAATTTGGTTTAGTAGTGACACGAATTTACTTTGACAATTGTTGCAGCAATTGTCATTTTATCGCCACCGGAATAAAAACGCTGGTGTTGTGTCCTACATATATCAAGTATAAGGTATCAATGTAAGAACATAATTATGTACGATTGTGAATAAAATAGTATACATACCTCGGCGGGAAGACATTACGCGTCGAGCAATTGCTGCCCTTGGCGCTTCGCGCCTTGGGCAGCAACATTGCTCTCCGTTGTGTTGTATGTTCTACTTCCCGCCTCGGTAAGTAATCTACTATTACATTACAATGAAAACCCCAAATTCTCTACCTAAGGTGTTTTCGACAAAAGGATTTTTTTTCTAACGTTGTACGTGATAACAATATTTTTTTGCCTTAAATGTTGTTAGAATTTGTGCTCCATTCTAACAACATTTTCCAAGATTCTACTGTGGAAGATGGTTTTACTTCAAAACATGTCAAGTCACGGTACATTACAAAAATCTGCAGAGAATTTCACTTTGTAATTCACTATTAAATTTCGGTGGTTATCTTTCTTTTAGCGTATAACAATGAATGATGAAATATGGATATCTCATCCACTCAGTAATACCCATAAAGTAAGAATAATTTAAACGAATAAAATTTTAAATTGTGAAATAAAAATTATTATTTATTTGAACAGTTGATTTTCAACAATTACATACTATTTAAATAGAATTGCGAAGTAAAGAATTGTAGCAAGTTATTTTCTGTTAAAATTAAATATTAAATGAGTATGATTTAAATATTATTTTGCCATATGCAGAGCAGATTACAATTAAGAATGTTTTATCGATCATTTTTATTAATTACATATGCCTAAAATAAATATTCAGATAAAGATTTAAAAGATTAAGCAATATCTAAATAGTAAGTAGACGTTAAGGTTAAAAAACGATCTAAAAATTTCAGAAAAAAAATTGTTGTCGCGTACAACGCAAGAAAAAAATCAGTTGGTCGAAAACACCTTAGGGAGAGAATTTCTGTTTTTCATCGTTATGTAAATTTTTTTCCCATGAAAGTACACATTAGCAAAACTTTTTCATCACTATTTAGTAAAAAATATGAAAAACTGTTATTTGCACCTATAAATATGCAAGAGACGGCGGAAAATGTAAAAAGTCGGTTTTTTGTGATTACAGCGCCACCTGTTGCCAAGATAAAAAAATGTTTCAAATAAATTATTCATATTCTGATGAGTAGAATCTAAATATGCAATAAAATTTAGGGATTCCCATTTGAATTTTTAAAGTTGCCCCCCTTATCCCCTACAAAGGTGGATCAGGGGGGTTGCTTTTTGGCGTCATTCGATAGAACACATGGACATTAGCAAGAGCACCCATCGTGTTGTTAAAAACTTTTAATCCCCCGCATTTTAAAAGGGGTGTACGGGTGGTCTGGACCACCCTGTATATATATAAACATCTTTTAGATGTCTTATGTCATTACAATCTGGTCAGAATGACCAATGAGCAATTTACATCTAACTTAATTTACTAGAGTTTGTGTCTTATGACACAACCCCATATAAGAAAAGAAACATGAAATCTTCCAAAAAAAATGGAAAAACCATCCTAACATGTGACTTGGGTAGCATAAAACATGTATTGCTATGAAAACAATCTAAATGATTGATATGCCTTTTTATAAATTGAAACTTTTTATGTAAAAATTGAGGTTACGTCTGCATGAAATTCATTCTTCTATATTTTTTTATTTTATTTAATGCATGAAATAATTATATGTGTTTACGATCAAATCGTCAAGTAAATTTTCAATCAGATGATTCCATATCATCTCAATATATTGCACAATACTTTACCTACAATCTGTAACTTTCTGCCACCTGAAATCAAGCATATTAATAATCTCAAAGTTTCTTCAAGTGCTACTAAAAACTTTTATCTTTCAAAATTACTTTAAGCTTGTCAAAATTTTAGAAAACTGAATTTATACATTTTACTTTTTATTAATTTTGCCTTCTGGGATTAAATAGTTCTGTAATTGCTAACAACAGATAATTTGTTCAAAGCACAACACAAGTGTTTAATCACTTAGGTGCAAGATCTACATAATTAAATTGTTCCTGCATTTTTGGTCATAAATTAATTTTTGTATTCTTGTAATTTGACTGTATGTTTTATAAATTGTAAAATTGTAGAAATAAATTTATTATTATTATTATATATTATACTGTACTGTAGATACAGCAAATTGATATTATCTTAAAAGAAAAGTTTTTAAAATTGAAATTTACAACCAGCGTCGAAGTACTAAACCAAATCGTCCAGAAATCGGGCACTTTAGAACATTACTACCAGATTCAAATCCACTTGATCGAAATTAATCTTATGAGACAATTTTGAAGGAATAAAATGTGATTCTTTAAAAAAAGCTGTATGGAACCCTTTTTTTTTGTTACTTGTTGTATACAAAAACTTTTTGCACCAATTACATAAATAGTTATTTTGCAAGGCCGCCTCTAAAGTTGACACTTGACAGATTGTAAACAATTTCAAAAGATAATATTTATAAATCTTTGCACTAAATCTGCTCTATCGAATGCATAATGAACTATCATGGTACACACCTTCAGTCATTGCCACTTCGATATCATATGACAGTTTTTTAATTTGTCAAACATCTATACGTGTTGTAAAGTTATTTTAACTTGCCAACTCTCTCTGACATTTCTAATGAGAAAGAAATGTTTCTCTAAGTGTGTTTGTTTTTCATACCTCTGTAGATTCCTTTCTGGAGAAATACTATATTCTCTCAAAAATGCAATTTGAATGCAAATTTGGATATTTCACTGATAATGAACTTCATGCAGCTCTTCTTTTGTTTTTAGGATAATGAGTTCATCAGAAGTTTGAAATTATTATTATTAATCACGAGGCAAAGAAAAACCATCACTTCGAAAGTTAAATTTTATCAAGTTCAGGTCTTTTTCCAAGCAAACTTTGACGGAGTTTATAATCGGGGAAGTTCATTAATCTATCCAGGATAACCAACAGTTTAATTTCTAATCTCCCAAGATTTCTGGATACTTTCTTTGCGAAAAATTATTCACAATGATTGAAGTAAATTTGTTAAGTGCTAAACTCCGTTACCTTAGACATTGGTACACCTCGTCATCATGTACGAAAAAGAATTTGTGAATGTGTACTTTCGTTGCCTAGCAATAACATATTTCTGAACAGATAAAATAAATTCAGAGGCGTCGCTTTGCTTGTTTTAGTCATAGTTTTATACCTGCGTTCGGTATGGTTTATCATTAGTGTTTGCTTAATTCTTCTTTTTGCACCACTTTGTGTTTAGTTGTTTATTATTCAGACCAGCACAGTCTAAACTGATACGCCACTGGCAACTGTCTGCTGAACTCTGTCCACAATAATCGCACAGAATTGATGACGTGCTTGTCACTTTCTCTATGGTAATGGAGTTTAAATGTCTTTAGTCAGTAGTAAACCTAATGGCATTTCATATCTTACCCCTGGTCATTTTTTGAACCTTGAGATCCTTGCATGTTTGCCTACCACAGATTTTTCTAATGTTCTTAGCGTTTAAATAGGTGGCAATTGATTTGTGTGGCAAAGATTCGGCAAGATTTGTGGACGAAATGGCATAATTTCTATCTCACGACTTTAAAGCAAAGGTTTAAATAGTCTGAAAATCTAGTAATATTAAAATAGGTTTTTTAATTTCTCTTTTACAAATGGTCTCGAATGGTTCTCGAATCGTAGAATACCGTACATGATGGCGTGGTTAGAGTCGCTACAGTAAGAACAGCAACAGGATTATTTAAAAGACCTATGGTAAAGGTTTGTTCTTTATCAATAGAAACAGAATAGCTTGAGATCTTTCTTATTATATTGATATAATGTTTCAAGGTAGAAGGTAGATAGTTTATATAATGCAATAAAATTATTATGAATAATCATATTAAATGAGCATATGTTAAATTCAGACTTTCTATTTTTCAACAGGAATTACCAGTTCGCCCTGGCACTGTAGATTATGGTAGAGACTATGAAATTAAAATAGTGGCGTTGCTAGCACTAAGGTGCATACGACACAAAGATATAGAAAATATGTGGATAGCAAGCAATGTCGAGGACTGTGGAGCATTTGATGACGTAGTGCTACATGTTGAAACAACTAAGAAAAAACGGATAACATACTTAGTGCAATTAAAGCATAAGGAGGATGCTAATAGCTATGTTAAAGCGTCAGAATTTCAGAAGAAAAACGGAGACTTTTCCGTTGAAAAATATCACGATAGTGTAAAACAGATTAAAAATAAGATTGATGGCCAGGAAGATGTTGATTCAAAAGTAATCAATCACTTAAGAGAAAACCAAGAAAGAATAGTTTTTGTGCTATACACTAATAGGGGAACTATCAACAATGATTTCCTTATTAATGTTAATAAAAAATCTGATATTGACCAGGAATGGATGTTGTACACAATGCTAAATACTGAGAATGGTTGCGTTTCAAAATTTGATTACGGTAAAATAAAGTTTACTTGTGAGGATGATTACAAACATCTTATGGAGAAATTTTTTTTATTTACGAAACAAACAAACGTTGATAAAATAGACGCTGCAATAACAAATGAATTAATTGGTTTCATTGGAAATTTAACTTCACTTAAACAAACCACTGCAGAAGTACTTAATCAATACATACAATTTGTTACTGATTGGTATAAAGGAAAATTAGGTGGTCGCTATCCTCTAATTAAAGACCACATCTACAAAATTCTATTGGCCAACATTACAGCACCGTTTAGAAAAGAAATTCAGATTTCATCTGATCGTTTTAACTATGACGTTTGGAACGACATAATCATGGGGAAGTCTTTAACACTTATTGAAGAAGATGAATTAACAACAAACTTTGTTGTTGGTTGGATTATGCAAGTAACTAAAAGTTATTGCAGCAACAGTGAAAATAAAAATGTATGGAAACGTCATCCGGATAAACTCAGCAGATCTGCATTAAAAACGGTAAATAGATCAAAAGAAGTCAAGCCGTTGGAAGCTTATGAAGTCATGTGGAGAACTAAACAAATTCCATTATTGTTAAATGTGAACACACAGCAAGAACTAAAAAGTTTAATCGAACTGATACATTTGTTTTCTGAAACATTTTTTATTGTCTTAATTTCCAAAATTCCATTACACTTACAAGATGCCAAGATTTTAAGATTTTGCAATTTAAATAGTGTGGTATCTGGTCTTCATGATTTCAATGATCAGCAAGTTCAGAAAATTCTAGAGTGCCTGATTCAACTACAACAAAGAGAATCTGTAAAATTATCACAGTTCCTAACCAAAAAGGAGCTGCATTACATTTCTATGAAAGACATAATTTATATCTTGAGCGATAAGTTGAGTATCGGTAATGAGCGCCCTTCTCTGTCTGATTTATTCATCGAAAGAACTTTAGAGGCAGTTTGGTTGATCCCAGAAGTTTTAGTGAAGAATAAAAATGAGGTTTTTTTAATAAAATGTAATCAAGATGATGATTTAAAAGTTTTATTCTTCTTAAGTGAATTGAGAATCGACGACTGTGAAATTTCTGACTGGTCTAGTAATAGTAATATTGAACATAAGACTTCCACAATAATAAAAATTAAAGATGACACCAACATCAAAGAAATAGAAAAATGTTCTATCATGGAACATAAAAATGTACACTACTTGATTTTGCACAATGGAAAATATCTCCAGTGGATTAGATCATATGGATCAGTTAAACATATAAGAGACTTTAAAAAATGTTCACATCTTAGCAACTATGAACTGAACTTTAAAAATCCATTGTTCACAGGTTGCTCAAATAAGACAACCTTGATAGCTGCTTGTCCTGGAATGGGGAAATCATTACTCCTAGATTATATTTATACTAATCTACCTTTAGATATGTGGGCGCTTAAAGTAAATTTGTATCAATATTCAAATGATTACGAAAGTGATAATTTTAGAAATTTAAATGCAGCAGATTGGTTACGACACTTTTTTACTAAAAGTAGTACTAAGTACCAAAATGATTATTTAACAATATTTATTTTTGAAAAACTTTTAGAAAGTAAGAAAATTATTGTGTTATTTGATGGCTTTGATGAGGTACCCGAATCTCTTCGAGATGAGATTTTGAAAGTGATCAAAATTATATCTGCATCCAATTATCACACCTGCATCTCAACTAGACCAAATCTAAAGTTTCACCTAGAAAAAGAACTAGATACCTTTAGCATTACCATCAATCCTTTTAGTGAAGCTGATCAAACCACATACTTAACACAGTTCTTCTTAAGTAGCTGTGGAGAGAAACATTTAAAACCTATTTCCGAATTTGTTGGAAAGTTGTTACATGCATCCAAGCGCAATCTTAGCGAACAAGATGAAGAATTTACTGGCATACCTTTACAAACGATGTTACTAGCTGAAGTCTTCACAGATGAATGTAAATATTTTATCGAGAAATGTCATTTTAAATGCGATCATTTCGATCTAGTGTACTTGTACAAGCACTTTATTGATAGAAAGATTAAGATTGTTTGTAATAAGTTTGGTAGCCATTCTAGAGACACGTTTCGTTGCTATAAGAAATATCGTTCAATATATGCTTTGAAATTATTATTTACAACAGAAGATTTGAAGGGTTTGAACGTAGAAGAACATTTAAATCAAGGCATAGAATTTATTCCAGATTTTCTGAATAATATTCAAAAGGACGGTATAGTTTTTGTGCAGAATGAAGTACATGTTATGTTTGTACACAGGACATTTGCTGAATATTTAGCAGCGGAATGGTTAGTCAGCAATATAAATTACCAAAATCAGGGTTTAATAAAGCAAATACTTAAAAAGATATTTCATCCATCATTTATTACTGTACGTAACATTTTTGATCGCATACTTGCTGAAGATTGCCCTTTACATTTGGCAATAATAAACCGTCAAGTAGCCACTACTAAGAGGTTACTATCCTCCAACCCAAACCATTTATTAGATGTGGATAAGGGAAACCGAACTATTATTCATTTGATGGCATCTTGGGGTATTCATCATCCTTTCAATTTTAAATCTAATGAAATTAAGAGCATACGTGAAATGGTAGCTGAAGATCCTATGAAGCAGATTATCCAGCTTTTACCCGATGGAAGAATAACATCTAGCCAAGATACACTTCTAAGTTTCACCCCATTAGATTATGCATTACAAAGTGGTTGCTTAAACATGGCTAATGCTATTTGTGCCAAATTAGAAAGATTTGATGATTGTCTGACTCTAGATTATGCAAATTTATTTTCATATATGCATGCATATTTAAGGGTATTTCCATATGGTTCTCTAGGTTCTCTCTTGATTCAACATTCAATTACTAAAGAACTGGTAGATATTCTTAAAGAGGAACTGCTGAGACAAGATGAAAAAGATGAATTTCACAATGCGATTGTGCAACGAAATGTAACAGAAGCATCTTTAAAATTATGCTCTGAACAGAACATTAACAAACTTGATCGTTATGGTTTTTCTTATCTACACAAAGCTGTAATAATTGGTGATACTATAATGACACAGTTACTACTCGCAAACAATGCAGAGGTCAATTTAAAAGATACTACAGGAAAAACACCTTTACATTGGGCGACTATACAAAGTAAACTTAATATAATGCCCGTTTTGTTATCTACTCATGCAGATGTAAATGTAGGAGACAATAACGGCATGAGTGCCCTGCATTATGCAATTGTCGCAAATATCGATAGCAGAGATCAAACGGTACACACACTTTTAGAAAATGGTGCAGATATTACCCTGAAAGATAACTATGGTAAAACTGTTTTCCACTATGCTCTGCATTACAATCAAATAGGCATTTTTAAATTATTGCTCAAATTTGGAGCACACATAAACACTGGCACTGACAAAGTAAAGAGTGATCACATATTAGAAGTCTTATCTAGTAAAGACTCTGATGGTGGCACTATACTACACTGGGCAGCAGACAAAGGATTTTCCGATCTAGTGGATTTACTTATATCGTATGGGGCAAATGTAGACATTCCAGATGATGATGGTGATACACCGTTAAGCTGGGCTGCACAAAGTGGCCATCACAATGTAATAACTGTATTATTGTCTCACAAAGCAAATGTCAATACAAATGAAAGAGCGGGGTCTACTGCTTTGCATTACGCCGCACGCAATACTAATGATGACATATTAAAAATACTTTTGTCAAATGGAGCCAATGTCGAAGCAAAAGATAGAATTGGTGCAACATCTCTACATGTCGCAAGCTTTGAAGGGCGCTGTGACACAGTAAAAACTTTATTATTGTATGGTGGAAATATAGAAGCTGTAGATAGTAACAATAGAACGCCACTGACTTATGCTATTCTAGGAAAGAAAGATGGCATAGTGGAAATACTTTTGTCAAAAGGAGCTAACGTTCACGTAAAAGATAAAGATGGCACAACATCTTTACATATTGCATGCTTACAAGGTCACTGCAACATGGTTAAACTCTTATTACTGAATGGTGCTAATGTAGAAGCTTTAGATAAATTAAATAGAACCCCACTAATAGTTGCTTCTCAAGCAGGACATGTTGACGTAGTGGAAATACTATTATCTAACCAAGCTAATAATGTTCAAGCAAAAGATGAAAAAGGATGGACAGCTTTACATAATGCAAGTTTTGAAGGACATATTGACATAGTGGAAATACTCTTATCTAACCAAGCTAATATTCAGGCAAAAGATGTATATAGTACAACATCTTTGCATGCCGCAAGTATTAAAGGAAACTGTGCCACAGTAAAAACCTTATTACTGCATGGTGCTAATGTAGAAGCTTTAAATGACTTAAATAAAACTCCTCTATTACTTGCTGCTCAAAAAGGACAAGTTGGCATAGTAGAAATACTTTTATCAAAGGGGGCTAATATTAAAGCAAAAGATGAAGATAGTACAACATCCTTACATTTCGCAAGCAATGAAGGACACAGTGATACAGTAAAATCCTTATTATTGCATGGTGCAAATGTAGAAGCTTTAGATAAATTAAATAGAACTCCGCTATTACTTGCTTCTCAAGAAGGGCATGTTGACATAGTGGAAATACTTTTATCAAATGGGGCTAATATTCAAGCAACAGATAATGATGGTCTGACATCTTTACATATCGCAAGCATTAAAGGACTTTGCGACATGGTAAAAACCTTATTACAGCATGGTGCAAATGGAGAAGCTTTAGATAAATTAAATAAAACACCACTAATACGTGCTTCTCAAGCAGGGCATGCTGACGTATTGGAAATACTTTTAGCTAGCCAAGCTAATGTTCAAGCAAAAGATGAAGATGGTCGGACATCTTTACATATCGCAAGCTTTAAAGGATACTGTGATATGGTAAAAACCTTATTAATGCATGGTGCGAATGTAGAAGCTTTAGATAAATCAAATAGAACCCCATTAATGTTTGCTTCTTATAAAGGACATGTTGACATAGTGGAAATACTTTTATCTAGTCAAGCTAATATTCAAGCAAAAGATGATGATGGTCTGACATCTTTACATGTCGCAAGCATTGAAGGCCACTGTGACACAGTAAAAACTTTATTATTACATGGAGCGAATATAGAAGCTATAAATAAATTAAATAGAACTGCATTGCTACTAGCTTCTCTAAAAGGACTTGTTGACGTAGTGGAAATACTTTTGTTAAATGGAGCTAATGTCCAAGCAAAAGATGAAGATGGTACAACATCTTTACATCTCGCAAGCAATGAAGGGCACTGTGACACAGTAAAAATGTTAGTATTGCATGGTGCGAAAGTAGAAAATTTAAATAAATTAAATAGAACTCCATTATGGTTTGCTTCTTATAAGGGACATGTTGACATAGTGGAAATACTTTTATCTAACCAAGCTAATATTCAAGCAAAAGATTTAGGTGGTATGACATCTTTTCATGTCGCAAGCATTGAAGGACGCTGTGACACAGTAAAAACCTTATTATTACATGGTGCGAATGTAGAAGATTTATATCAATTAAATAGAACTCCATTATTACTTGCTTCTCAAGAAGGACATGTTGAGGTAGTTCAAATACTTCTATCAAATGGGGCTAATATTCAAGCAGAAGATGAAGTTGGTCTGACATCTTTACATGTTGCAAGCATTAAAGGACATTGCGACACAGTAAAAACCTTATTATCGCATGGTGCGAATGTAGAAGCTTTAGATAAATTTAATAGATCCCCGTTACTGTTTGCTTCTCAAGAAGGGCATGTTGATACAGTGGAAATAATTTTATCTAACCAAGCTAATATTCAAGCAAAAGATCAAGATGGTCGGACATCTTTGCATGTCGCAAGCATTGAAGGACATTGTGACACAGTACAAGCCTTATTATTGCATGGTGCGAATGTAGAAGCTTTAAATAAATTAAATAGAACCCCATTACTGTCCGTTTCTTATAAAGGACATGTTGACATAGTGGAAATACTTTTATCTAACCAAGCTAACATTGAAGCAAAAGATGAAGATGGTATGACATCTTTACATGCCGCAAGCATTGCAGGACACTGCGACACAGTAAAAACCTTATTATTACATGGAGCGAATATAGAAGCTATAAATAAATTAAATAGAACTGCCTTACTGCTAGCTTCTCTAAAGGGACTTGTTGACGTAGTGGAAATACTTATATCAAACCAAGCTAATATTGAAGCAAAAGATGAAGATGGTATGACATCTTTACATGTCGCAAGCATTTCAGGACACTGCGACACAGTAAAAATCTTATTGTTGCATGGTGCGAATGTAGATGCTTTAGATAAATTAAATAGAACTCCATTATTACTTGCTTCTCAAGAAGGGCATGTTGACTTAGCGGAAATACTTTTATCAAATGGCGCTAATATTCAAACAAAAGATGAAGATGCATCGAAGGACATTGTGACACTGTAAAAACTTGCTTATTGCATATGCGAATATTGAAACACTAAATAAATTGAATAAAACTCCAGTAATAGCTGCTTCTCACACGAACAAACATACGAATGGCCAATCAACATGAAAAACTGCTTGTGTGTGACGTTTACGCAGCTGTATTCTGTAGACAAGTGAATATATAAATAGTATATAAATGCATGCATAATTATATTTATTATAAGTACTATTGGTTTCATAATGATCTAGGACAGCAAGGCTAATACGATGCTATTTTTTGTTATTTTATCCTATGTATTTACATGAGAAAGAATTAAAAAAATAGTATCATATTAGCCTTGCTGTCCTAGATCATTATGAAATCAATAGTACATATTTACTAATATATTCATTTCTAGGATTTACTCATAATTGGGCATATGTGTCAATTTCGGCAGAAGGTACATCCAAATAGTAAGTGGAAATATCTATGTTAGGTAAGTATTTACAGTATATGTATTCAGTTTTTTAGTAATAGATTTTTAAAATTTTTATTATGTTAAACCGTTGAGTGAGGGATTCATACCTTTATCATGCTCTAATCTCCTTCCATCCATCTGCCTGATCCCCATGACTCCTAAAAACTTAGTCCTGACTTTTAGCGACATCGTTGACAAACACTAATAACCACAAAAGCGACCTGGCCACAACGGCCAATCGCTATTTTAGCTGTTGTGGTCATAACCGCAACGGCCTCCGTGACTATAACGGCCAACAGCCACAACGGCCAATTTGACTATATCGCCTAACTCGACACTTGACCATAATGTCCACCATGACCAAAACGGCCAACTAAAAATTCCGCCCCGTCCGCCATTTTGACCACAACGGCCACCGACGCTTATGTATTGGCGTCGCTGGTGACGATGACCACAACGGCCTACTAGGGTGTGTGACCACAACGGCCAATTTTTTTCATTCTGTTATTTTGGTTTCATTAAAGCTCATTTTTCTCTTTTAACTTACACTGTATTTCAATAAGGTACGTCCAGAATTTAACAGCGGGGTCTGATATCAAAGTAGCGCCGATTTAACGTGACTTACCTATATTGAAAAATGCACCTCTATACAACTGCAGCCCCATGAAGTTGAAGAAATTTTTCTTTCTTATTTTCTCGGTAAGTATCTCAGGCAGATTAAAAGATAAATGCTGAAAATTTGGTACAGATACTTCTCAATATACTCCAGACACTGTAAGTTCCGATGCACGTCACCAATAATTTTTTCAAATTCTTTAAGGGCGGTTTTTTGTTGTAAACTTGACAAAAATAAATATAGGATTGCTTGTTTTTAAAGGTTTTTTGAGTTATTATTTTGCACATGTAAATTTTACTGCAATCCAGTAAAATCATCTTATTTATTCCCATCTATTATATTTTGAATTTATATAGTCGAAATAAAAACTGTAAAGGAATTAACTGCGTATGAGTTTCATATTTGTCTTTCGACTTTGGTAATCCTGCTGTTTCTCGTTTGCTCGTTTACATATCGGTCTACAATCGATTTTTATTTTCATTGTTTTCATTTGTGTTTTGGCGTTTGTTGGTTGTGGTCATAAGGTTGAGATCGATGGTTATATTTTTGCGACTGTGTGTTCGCGAGATAGTTTGTACACGTGTCTACATGTTGCATAACTATTAAAAACCGTTTTTCAAAACTAAATAATTCGTTATCTTGCGCAATTTCTTCGATTTGCACGAATTTAAAGTGAGGTTAGGATGACACCCCCCGCTTTTTTGATAGTCAAAGTAGCTAATATTATCCTTAGTAAATTATTTTGAGGAAGAACGTAATAATGGTGCCCCAATCTTACCACTCACTGCAGTAAGAGAGGCAGGTACGTTTAAGAATTTTATACAATGGATATGTGTATCCATGTAATTCAATTATAATTTAAATGGTTGTTTACAGAGCTGCAAATACTCTTAACATCAACATTTGCACAATAAGTGGTATTTCTAAAGCATCAAGAAACAATCAGCTTGTGAGAAGTCCTAAACGGAAAAGAATACGCATGAATCCTGTTAGAAACATAAACAATTTTGACCAAGTAGCTATCTGTAATGTTGTTTATGAGATGCATCAGAAACGTTCGTATAAATAATTTGACTGTTCTCCAGTTCAAGTTCGCCACCCGCAGCCGTACATGCTATATTTCACTCGATGCGTCTCATAGAGCTGAAGAATAGTGTTCATAGTAAAGTTGTAAGAAAGGAACAGTAGTTCTTGAGATAATCGCTAAAGACTTCTTTGGAAGATGAGCTAGGTATGTCGATTGCCATGGTGAAATGAACAAAAATAACTTCTTGAAGTGGTTTAAGCACCAACTGCTAAAGAATTTAGAAGAGCTTTTAGTAATTACTTTAGACAACACCAGTTATAACCGATGTATTGAAAACAAGCCGCCCAATAAGGACAATAAAAAAGCAGAGATACAAGAATGGCTACAGAAGATGAATATACCATTCGATGACCATCTTACTTAAGGCAGAATTGCTTCATATAATGGAACGGTAGCTTTAAGTTCATATTTTAGTTAATTATATCTAATACATAATATTAATCTTCGCTGCAAAAAGGCTGACTTTGCAGTATGGTCACAGAGTACTCTTTCTTCCACCATATCACTGCATCTATAAACCAATCGAAAACAATATATTAACAAAGACGAACAAACATTAAACAAGCAATGGGAGAAGGAAGTTTGATTTGATATTTATACCCAACCCCTTATAATACATGTCGGCGATTCGAACGATGACAGCAGCTGCTACGGCGATGATGGCAAAGACAGTTAGAATTTAAATGTATTTTTGTATATTTTAGAATAAATGTATATTTCTGTATATTGTTTGTTTATTATTATACTGTATCTTATTTGTCTTTTTAGAAATTAAATAAAATTATGTAGTTGTGTTATTTTAAGTATTTTCACAATATGCTATATACCTACTTAGTTCAGTTACTTATGTTCAAAAAATCTTTTTATTTTGTTTTAATCGCTTTATTTTATCGTTTTACAAACTTAAACACATCTGGCGTTTTGTTAGTTCATGGTAAGGTACGTACTTCAGCAAAACAGACAAATAATTCTTGGAAATGCCTATTTAATCTTAACCTATCCTTATTCCAGTGACACCCAATAAGCTTTTGTAAATTATACGAAAAGCCTTTTTCGCGTTTATTAGTCATTTTTCTCTCTTACTTGTATAATGAAAATGGCTTATTTTTCTTTGCACTATTTGCCATTTCAATTAATGATCCAAGTGCCATAACATCCTATATACATGTGCTAAATTGGTTGCATACACATAAGTAGTCATTCCACTCATGCAAATAATGTAAACATACTAATTTAATGACGTCATTTGAGGTTATGACGTAGGATGTGACGTGCATTGGAACTTACAGGATCTGGAGTATAGACTCGACCGATTTACGTATTCATGATACTTTAGTTTACAGGGTAGTTCATTTAACATCAAAAGTTTTTTTATAACTTGTTTCCACATTGTTGTACAATATTTCCATTTTGGGGACGTTTGTTGCATTGAATTAAACTCCGTAATTTGCTGTATCAGTTTTCAAATTAAACTAAATGTAAATCTAAAATGTAAATTCCCTAAAAAGTAAACACGATATCTACGAATCTGTCCAGTACTTAATAAAATATAGGGAACAGTATGCGACGCAGCTCCAGAAACAAACCGCAATAATCCAAAACAGTATTGCTCCAAACGTATCCGCGAGAAAATACAAGAAAAACGAGCTCTCAGAAAAAACTGCAGATTACTTACTCGCACACCGAGCGATAAAACGTAGTTTAGTAGGGCCGTCGAGGAGTTTAAGAAATTATTAGATGAGCAAAAATCAAGATTTCCAGAACTATTTCCACTTCCTAACAGCAACTAAAGCAACTGACTGCATTATGGAAGGCCACAAAAATCAATCAACCGCAGTCACACAACCTTCCGATTAGAATGCAATACTTGACGATTGGGCTAGAGACATTATTAAACAAGCAGATACCTTTGATGAACATCTGGCGAACGTGTTTACGCCTCTTATCATTGAAGAAGAAAAAAGCGCAAAGTAATTAAGGTTATTGAAACTGAAATAAATCCGTCCTAATAACTGGAAAACTTCTAAAGGAACTTTCATATGAGGGATTTCGCATGATAACAATAATCTATAATGCGATATTGAAGACGGGATACTTCTCTGGCCAATAGAAGGTGGCCCAAAAAGCAATGATCCTAAAATCGGAGAAACCCATCCAGTCAATTGTTTTTAAAAAATTGTTCCTCAAGTGAATGTCGTCTCTAATTGACGAAAATGAGCGAATACCCAACTACCAGCTTAGACTTCGTCGACAATATGCTACAACCGAACAAATCCACATAGTTGCATCAAAAATCAGGTTTGACCTGGAGACCAAATGGATTTTGTTCGGCGGCATTTATAGACGTAAGCCATTTGGCAGGGTGTAGATATCCTGTTTGCTTTTTAGGGAAAGATTTACATTTAGTTTAATTTTAAAACTGATAAAAACAGCAAATTACGGAGTTCAATTCAATGCAATAAACGTCCCCAAAATAGAAATATTGCGATAAACAAGTAATAAAAAAACTTTTGATGTTAAATCAACTACCCTGTAAACTAAAGTATCACGAATCTGTAAATCGTTAGTGTATTAAGAAGTATATATACCAAATTTTCAGCATTTATCTTTTAATCTGCCTGAGATATTTACCGAGAAAATAAGAAAGAAAAATTTCTTCAACTTCATAGGGTTGCAATTGTAGAGGTGCATTTTTTCAATATAGATAAGTCACGTTAAATCGGCGCTACTTTGATATCAGACCCCGCTGTTAAATTCTGGACATACCTTATTGAAATACAGTGTAAGTTAAAAGAGAGAAATGAGCTTTAATGAAACCAAAATAACAGAATGAAAAAAATTGGTCATTGTGGTCACACATCCTAGTTGGCCATTGTGGCCACACTCCACAGTTGGCCGTTGTGGTCATCGTCGCCAGCGACGCCAATACATAAGCGTCGGTGGTCGTTGTGGTCAAAATGGCGGATGGGGTGGAATTTTTAGTTGGCCGTTGTGGTCATGGTGGCCGTTATGGTCAAGTGTCGAGTTGGGCGATATGGTGAAATTGGCTGTTATGGTCACGGAGGCCGTTGCGGTTATGACCACAACAGCCAAAATAGCGATTGGCCGTTGTGGCCTAGACCTCCACAAAATCAGCACATCGCTAGTGCTGGCGTGCATAGTTACTATTATTAATTGGAATATAGAAATTGTTTTCTTTTCATGCATATACAACTCATGTTATAATGTACTATAGTGGGTAGTATGTGTGAATGATTTCTTAAATATGTAATAATAATCAGCAAATTTAAGACGAAGATTGTGGCTACAATTCGGAATTAGGTTGTGCAGTATTTATCTTGGAATTTCTGAAAATTAGAACCAGAATCTTTTCATCTCCGACATTCCAACTTTCAAGTAGGATATTCTTATTTAAAAGTCGAAATTCTGTTTCCGACTTTTGCCTCAAAAATTTCTACTTAAAATTAGAAAATGCAAAAAAGTATTAAGCCGAACCTCTTGCATCTTTGTTTTGGTTTACGTCTTTGATATTTTTAACATTCATATTATTAACATTTAAACAATAAATATTTCTATAAGTGAAGAAAAGCTCCATTTAAATCGATTGGTAAAACTTCGTTTAGGGATTACGTTTTTATGTGTGAGAAAATGAAAAATAGCAAAAACTAATTAATCTGAGAAAGATAGATACCATCGCTGTCTTGCCAAGTTTTACAATATATAGTAACTTTTTTTAAAAGGTTTATAAGTCAACAATACTTGTACATTTAGTAACTAACAATAAACAACTGATAATTCCCCTACACTTGCAGAAGAATAGTACCATTTGATAATTTGTATTTTTTCATTCAATTATATTTTCATTTATTTCAACTATTTCTCAATTATTTTTTTTTTAATATAATAATTATTATTTTATTGTTTTGTTTTACCTAGCACCAACTTTACAAAAAAGTTAATATATTGTAAGACTTGTCAAGTATGCCACAATATCTATCTTTCTCAGATGAAATAGTATTCGCTATTTTTCCTTTGCTCACGCATGAAAACCCAATCCTAAACGAAGTCTTACCAATATTGTGTACATACTATTTGTCCAACTAAAGATGAGCCCTGGTCATCGATGCTCTCTGTGAGATTAAAAAATTCCTAGTCAAATCAGA
Organism: Agrypnus murinus; assembly: GCA_929113105.1. NCBI lineage: Eukaryota > Metazoa > Arthropoda > Insecta > Coleoptera > Elateridae > Agrypnus > Agrypnus murinus. The sequence goes on along the minus strand of OV816031.1, from coordinate 68,812,807 downwards.
ATTCGTAATTTGACAAACTGATATTTACAATTATGTCATAGCAGGTGATTTGTTAAGGTTAGGGATAAAACAATTTTGAACGTTTCCAGCAATTTTAGATTTTAATTGATATTTGTCATTGCAAAAGTTTTAACATATTCAGTAGGAAACTAATGTAAGAATTTATGAAAACATGTCTTGGTCAGAACAAGTATTTGTCATTGTCCTAAAAATGCTACAATTGCTTTTCTGTAATCAAACATTTGGATTAACCACATTAGGTTTTTGCAAATGCCTAATACTGTCCCTTCTTTAGTTTTACACAACTACTACTGTATAAAACAAGGAGTCAGAATTGCTTTTATTGATATTTTATTTACTGATTAACTCATTTTTAACAGTTGTAGTAGTTTCATTCAAATACATTTATTACTAATAAATTTCATCGGTCACTGTAGCAGTCTAAGCTGGAATAACTGTTATCGTTAGAAACATCCATGAGCAAGTCAGTAACAGTTATATCTAGACCTCTCTCATATTCATATCATTCTTTAATCTTTCTTTCGGTGCTTGCAACACACCTATTCCAAATTCTAGGAGAACACTGCTGTAATGTTTAAGCAGACATTGCAAGAACTTTATCATCCCCCATACCTTATAAGATACCGTTCTTCTAAATTATTAAGCCAATTATCACGAAGCCATTTCTTAAAAATTTTCGAATTCATCTCTCTATGATAATTTTGTCTAATTACTTCTTGTACACAAGATAAAGAAAGTCACTGTCCACCATTTTCTTATGCTGTCGAAGCAGTTTAGCAAAATTCAGCGACGACTGCTGAGACTGCAAATGCAATGTCTTACAATGAGTCACTTCTTTATTAATTCTGAAAAGAACTGTTGCTTATTATTAGCCAAATACTACAAAAGTCTCGGAAAGCATTTAGAATTAAAAATAACCTTAGAATATGTCACTTGGGTCAACCAAATCTAATGTTACCTGTGACATGTTATACAAGTGACCTGTTCAGAAACGCATGCGCAATCAATTGCCTATAATTCTTACATTTTCTCCCAAGTGATACCTTGAAGCAATTCTTAAAATTGATCTACTTAATCTGAAAATGACATTCAGTTTTTCCAAAATTTTGCCAACGTAGGTACTATGTAGTCATTTTTACTGTTTTGTGGTAATATTTTTATTTGATGTAGAAGTTTATTTGTAGGGTTTGCAATACCGTATACTACAGAGCTAGTCGAATCCACTCCCAACAACCGAGAGAAGTGCCAATGTAATGCTATCCTCATCACACTTGTAAATAAGTGTAAAGATGACACAAGGCTCATCTTTAGCTGGACGGATAATAGATACAAAACTAGTACTCTTTGTAGATATACTAATGAAAGTGTCATACACTGCGTCCAGTAAAAATTGTAATTATGAGTACAGCAAATCTTGTGAGTGTTTATGCGAATTGCAACAGCAATCAAAACACGATCAGTCATCAGTTTTTTCTGTTTACGTTAAAACTATGTAAAGTTAAAATATCATGTCATTCAATAAAATCAAATAAACCTTTTTTGTATATTTTTATGAATTTATGTACCTTATATAATTATTTTATGTTTAAATACTTTGGATCTTGCGAACAAAATCAATAACTAAAAACACAAAACTATAGTTTGCCGAGCGACTCCACTGACAGTGTTTACAATAATTCAAATCTCAGACCCCGATGGACTCAGATCCATCTACATGTCAGAGCCCACTTATGATACACTTCTAAGCACGTGTTTTTGCCTCTTTATAAATCCTTCACTCAACGGTTCAACATTATTTACAATATTAAAAATAGTATTCCGGTCTTCTTTAATTAACTACGAAAATAGCCTTATTTCTACATCAGTTTTTTGTGTATAACATATTTTTTATTTTTTCAGGTATATATTAAATATTTTTGGAGCTAAGTAATTAAAATATTTTTGCCCAATAGTTTTCTGGTCACGAGGAATGTTTACATTACCTATTTTTGGTACTATAAGGATAATCTAAAGGATGTAATTGTATTTTCTTCTGGTTAATGCTTGTAAGTATATGCAGGTAATAGAGCTGTCTAATATCATAAATCTCCGTTTATTTGTATGTGCTTTGTATATAATGTACTTTTTTGGTTCAAATGCAAGTACGACGGGAAACTGATGTTTCATTATATATAATTATAATGATCCATTTTTGTAGTACATTAGTGTCTTCTAAATAACAATCATAAAGTACACAGCCCCATCGTATTATTCCATAAGTCATAGCTGTGAATGCACTAAAGTCACTGAAATCTTAGAGTTCAGATATTTGAGATATTTGACACTTAGAAAATCTTTTAAGTATTTAAATTTGTTAATCAAACCTCTGCATTTTATTTTAACACTGCCACCTGGTTTTACCTGTAGGTAGTACCATGTAGTCTATACTATAATTGAACGGTCGGTCGTAACAACGTTGTATGTAAAAAAGGAATTTGAACAGCAACACAAACTGACAACAGACTACACTGTTGTGGCACGGAATACTGTAAATCAAACTTTCAAACTCAGCATTCCGGAAGTCTGTTTAACAATACTTTATATCTCTATGACATGTTCCTGATGCACACTCACGTACATTCTTACCTTTATAGCCTACTATCTGGGTTATCTAAAGAATGCCGTAGTTGAACATGTATTGTATTTCAGCATTCATTTGAAACAATGTAGTTGTATTGGAACTTTCTTTCATCATCATCAGATCGAAAGTCCAAATCTTTTTAGTTTACGGTCCAATTTGGATTCGAATTGAGATACGCTCAATTAGCACGCACTGCTTACACAGTGCTACCAGTAACTCACTGGTTGGAGCGAGGTTACTATCCATCCTCTACTAGCTCTCCAGGCTAGTACCGGAGCGTTAAATGTGCTCACCCGTCGGCACTTTCTCCTACGAGATTGTACCTCATCCAGCTTCTGACTATCCCCCAATTCCTATAGAATTGAGGACCACTGCCCGATCGAATCCAACCTCAATTGTGGCAGGACTTGGTTTTTTAATGGTTTTGCCACCCCGATCTACCAAATTATAGGCTTGATGTGCCCTCGACAGCTCTTCATTTACAAGTCTACACGTTATAGACCCCCGATATGTACCCTATTCAGGTGAAGTTGTCTCGAAAGTGAGAGGCTATGATACCCCTTTTCGCATCAACTCCCTTTAAGTGTAAAGGTTCCAGAGCTGCTTCAGATTACAGTACTCGATTAACGAGTCATAGGGTGAAACGAATAGCTTCCAGCGGTTTCCCATATGACCTAGGTATACTCCCCTAGGCCGAGATAAACCTCACTTCAATTCTCCGCCTTAGAATTCAGTCAAGCAGCGGGTTCCTAACGGTGACCATAATTGGCCTAGTTCCAGGTAAGAATCAAATCCACCCACACCGGTTCTCATGTTAGCAGAGTTCCCTCTGCATCGTTAATGAGTAATCGTCGAGAAGTAAGCTAGAAAGGTCTAGGCGGGGAACCTAGAAACCTTTTTTACTTAATAACCGTTACCCAGACAAGCCTGGGATAGGAGAGCTCGGACCAGTTCTATGGGCAGGCGCCTTATGGTCTGCACCGCCCACCCAGTATGACACCAACACCTTCCAATAGGAATATACTAACAGTGTTTTTAGAGAATACTTCATTTCAGCAAAATGTTACGTACAATGTTGTTACGGCCGACGCTTCAATTATTCCTAGATACTCTAGATCAGTAATGCACCAAAATAATACACCGCGATAATTTCTAGAAATTGCACATACCGGGTCAATGATGATCGAACAGCAGTGTGATTCTGATTACTCTACTCGGCACGTGTTCGATAGTAAACACGACAGTAAACCCTATATCGAGAAGAGTGATTCTAATGTGGTATCGGGTTTGCTGTTGTCGTAGCATTGTAGCTCAAGACATATAACTAACTTCATGCTGTTTATATTTTCAAAGTTATGTACTGGCGATTGTTTACTTTTCGGTTTATTTTTATTTACTTTAAAAGTTATTCGTTTTTTCTTAATCGTATTGTATTTATTCCAAAGAAAAAGTAATATTTATTCTATAATAATTCAATAACTATGTGATGCTAATTATTTAATTGCTTGTAGAAATATGTTTACTACTAGTACGCACGTAGCACACTTAATCACTAGAGGTTTAATCGCTTTCCTTACTCCACATCTTATCCAGTCTCGATACCGATCAGGTATTACTGCAGTAACAAAGATTTCTCAGCAAACTTCCGTTCATAGGTTAGTAAATGATACAATATTATAAAATATTTTTTTATCAATCAAATTATATTATTAGGTGCGTCCATTAGATATTATATTATATTATATTATATTATATTATATTATATTATATTATATTATATTATATTATATTATATTATATTATATTATATTATATTATATTATATTATATTATATTATATTATATTATATTATATTATATTATATTATATTATATTATATTATATTATATTATATTATATTATATTATATTATATTATATTATATTATATTATATTATATTATATTATATTATATTATATTATATTATATTATATTATATTATATTATATTATATTATATTATATTATATTATATTATATTATATTATATTATATTATATTATATTATATTATAATATAATATTATCCATTAGATCCAAATCTAATGTCACCATTTCGAAATCCAGGAGAACGTTCACCAGAATTGCGTTTTATTATATGAGTTAGACATGTATGACATCATGTTAGGCATGTATTCTGTTATAACATTTTAAAATACATACAGCTTGGAAAATAAGTAAGGAATAAATTCCATAACTCCGTTACTATTTGAGCTAGAGATATAGTCTAAAAAACATATGATAATGTTAATTATAGCGCATACGAAGAACGTATACTAAATTTGTGTCATCCATTTTTTTTGACAGTTATGACGTCATTAACATTTTTTTTAAATAGCAACCCATATTTTTTATTTTACATTCGTATAGAGTTTTTTATTCTGATTTCAACGATATAACATACTCCATGGGTTACATGAGAAACAAATTAAGAAAAACGGCTCTAAAATTCAGATTAGTAAAATTTCAACAAAAAATAATCAAGAGACTATATCTAATCGGGCAACTAAAAAAACCATGGATACACAAACAAAAAAATTTGACAAGAAGCAGTCATAAGTAGAAAATAATAGGGTGAAAATTCTTATTGTCTGTTCAACAACTTTTATTTCACTCACATGATGGTAGTTCTTACAGAAACCCAAAGAATTGAAATTCTAATTATGATTGGGTATGGAGATCGCGTTAGAACCCACCAAGAAGTCTGCCGATTGTTCAGTGACAAATATCCTGATCATGAAATAAGCCAATCCAAGTCAGCAAAATAGAAAAAAAATTTCGAGACCACGGTACTGTAAAGAATCTACCAAAAACAGGCCTTCCTGTGACAGTATTAACCAAAAATGTGCAACTAGATATTTTGCTAGAAATAGAAGACAATCCGCATTCAACAAGCCGAAACATTGCTTTAAACTACAACTTGAGCCACACTTCAGTACTAAACCTGTTAAAAATGGAAAAATTTCATCCTTACAAAGTAACTTTGGTCCATGAGTTATCAGAGACTGACTTTGATCTTAGGCAAGAATTTTGCGAACAAATGATGGACATTTGCAATGCCGATCCACTGTTCGTGCAACGTCTAATATTTTCTGATGAAGCAACTTTTTCCTTATGTGGACATGTCAACAGGCAGAATTGCCGATACTGGAGTAGAGTGAATCCTCACTGGATGCAAGAAGCACATACCCAATATCCGGAAAAAGTAAATGTATGGGCCGGAATTGTAGGAAACAGAATTTTGGGACCATTCTTTTTCGACGATAATTTAACTGGAGAAAGATACTTGGATTTTTACAGTTTGAATTAGTACCTGCGTTAGCGGTATTATTTCCTAATGAAAACGATCTTGACATTCTAAATAATATCTGGTTCCAACAAGATGGTGCTCCTCCACACTACGCCCTTAATGTGCGACGTTATTTGGACGAAGTGTTCCCAGGAAGATGGCTAGGAAGAAAAGGGGCAATGGAGTGGCCAGCTAGGTCCCCAGATCTAACACCATTAGATTTTTTTCTCTGGGGACACTTAAAAAGCAGGGTGTATCAAAATCGACCCAATAATTTAGACGATCTTAAGGCAAGAATTAGACACGAGTGCGGCTTAATAACTCCCCAAACTATCCAAAACGTATTGGCTGCTTTTTATGATCGTCTTGGATATTGTCAGATGGTGCAGGGTCATCAGTTTGAACATTTTGTGTAATATTTTTAATTATCAATGTTAAACTAATTGCTTTTTTTTGTAATAAAACTTTTTTCTTTTTCATAAAAAAAAATATTTTAATAATCTTAGAGCCGTTTTTCTTATGTAACCTATGGAGTATGTTATATCGTTGAAATCAGAATAAAAAACTCTATACGAATGTAAAATAAAAAATATGGGTTGCTATTTAAAAAAAATGTTAATGACGTCATAACTGTCAAAAAAAATGGATGACACAAATTTAGTATACGTTCTTCGTATGCGCTATAATTAACATTATCATATGTTTTTTAGACTATATCTCTAGCTCAAATAGTAACGGAGTTATGGAATTTATTCCTTACTTATTTTCCACACTGTATTTAGTTTTGTTGTATAGGTAAGTGTTATTAGATGTACTTTAGCGATTTAGGGTGTATAGGACTTATGTTTGTACGTTATTATTGTTATTTTGTATTAATTGTGTAGATAGTTTGTTGCATGTAAATATTTTTTGATAAATAAGTAATTTATTGCAGTTGGGTATTATTAATTAATTAATGTATATTTTTAGTACCAAGGGAGCAAATGACTTTGTCTATAAAATAAAAACCTATTTTTAATATTTCACAAGAATTTTTTATTTCTAATACAACATACTACAGGAATAGGGCTGTGCAATTATCGAAATCCATAATCGAATATCGATTAAAAAAAATCGTTTAAATCGAATGATCGATTTATCGGATTAATCGATTATTTAAAAATTAATCGAAAGTCCGATTAATCACTTGTGATAATTCGTGTCTTCTATATTATAGTATAAAACCTTTTCTGAATTAACATAAATAGTAATTGCTGAAAATGCTAAAGTATATTTTTATATAAATTATATTTTTAAAAATCCATTTCAATTTGTGTGCAGTCATGCAGTGTATGTTCTGGTTGGTCCCGCTCTGGTCACACCTTGTACTTACACGTATATAGTACGAATATGAGTAATACGACATCATATATTACCAATGTTGTGCTTTAGTAGAGAAACAATTTGTGCAATTCGTGGTTGATTGGCTAAATCGACTGATTGGTTAATCGATTATTCGGAACTACGATTATCTTCTTAAAATAATCGATTATTTAAAAAATTAATTGAAGGTCCAATTAATCGATTATTATGCACAGCCCTATACAGGAACTACTAAAACTTATTAATCTTATACATCATAATGCTATCAAATCTTCACATTTATCACATTAAGCTAATTACTAACGTATTGATTGCATTATTTGCATTTCTGCACATGGTCGGTGTTAGTATAAACATGTTATTACTAATGTTAGTAAGATTTGTCTTTAGGGAAATACTTAGATCTCTTACGGCATTAGACATTGCTGCAGTGATATCTGCATTTGCAGCTAATGATTCTGCCAATTTATTAATTTTGTTGTTCAAATCGGTAAATTTGACAACCAGGGTTTGATTTATCTCTGCCACTGCATCGATTGTTTTTTGATACATTTTGTCGATGTTGTGTTTATATTTTGTTTTTTTTTGCTGGTGGTGTATTTTTATTTAAGTATAAATAATCGTGGTCGTCCACTACTGGCACCTCTAAATTATATTTTCTTGATGGAATTGCTGGATGTTCAACTTCTACAGTATTTTCTAAATATATTAATGTTTAACTTCTGCAAGGATAACCAATAACACCGTGAACTGAAAGTAATACAGGCTGGAAGCAATTACAACGCGTTAATTTTAATGGGTGATAGAAGACATCAAAAGGAACAAAAAATCTTAACTTTTTTTTCTATGTTAATTAGCTTTCGAGTAATTTAGAAAAAACTTGCCATATCTGGTAACCTTGCTTAAGTATAATCGCATTCTACAGCTGGGTCTTGACCTTGTTTTAGAATTCAGATCATTTATTAGTCTAAACAAACCGATGATGACAGCCATTGTTTAATAATCAGGTTAGTCGGGTGATTAATTCTAAGAAAATTGTAATCAGCACTGTTCTTCCGTAAACAAAATAGTAGGTTCTTAATAAACACGCTGATTCATAACAAACCAACTGTAAAAATAAGACCATAATTGACCTACATTTTATGTTTATTAATTAATTTCCGGAATATTTTCAAATGTCTTGACGAATTTGTTTTTTTGTATTAAAAAGTACTATCTTCTGTAAAAAAAATGATTAAGGCACCTAAATACCATGAGATTAAAGATTTTATTAATGAAGCCAAAAAAGGCGTCATCAAAATTCCTTTTAACCTAATTAGTTAATTTGCCTTATTAAGTGTTCTCGTATAAAATCATTAAAAACTGTTATTAGGTAAACAAACTCGTGCTTTATTGACAAATTATTTTAAGTTCAACAAACTACAAATTCACCATTATCTCACTCTAAAACGGTATTATTTACATAGCTATGATCAAGCATTATCCCAAATATTCTTTATTAAATTGTAAGATTGTAAACAAAACGTGCTTTATTCTAAGTTCAACAAACTACATCCTACATCAGCATTTTTGTCGAGCAGATATTATTAATTACGAAACTACCAAACTTTACAGGGTTGTCACGTTTATTAATTGAGTAAAATAAATTTTTACGTGTAAAAAGAATTTTACGCGGAAACGACCGGACATACAATAAAATGTCATTGAGGTTTGTTGTTGTGATAGATGAGATGCATCTGCCGACAAAGTTCCATAATTAAACTACTATTATTAACGCGGCAAAATGATGTTAAAATTTCCAACTTTATTATTTTTTTCTGAAAAAGCAGTACGTTCTAGAACAAAGTTGTAAACGACCTTTTTATTCCTTTCGATTCTTCCATTCTGTATATCTTTATTTTCATATACTATACCATAGATTAAATATAATATAGATGATTCACCATCAGTAAAGTTTGTACCTCCCAAACATCCTTAAAGTTATTACTAAGTATTAAAGTTCACATATTCATAGCTCCGTTGGTATTCATCATACAAAACAATTTCACATACCAAATTTGTAGGAAATTCTGCCCTCTACAAGTCGGCAAATAACTTTTTTTGCGCTAAGATGCACCAGAACAAAGTTATAAGCGAAAAATTAAAAAAGTGCCAATTTCGACGGGTTTTTCAAGATGTTGGAGGGGGGAGTGAGAAAACCTGGATTTTTCATTAACCCTTTAATCTTCAGATTTTCGGCAGCTGCAACAAGTTTCAACAAACCCATGGTTTCAACACCCCCACAAACCCACAAGTTTCAACATGGAATATTGTCAGTACCGTCTACATTATTTACCTCATCCTCATGCAGGGATGGATCAATTTTATGGTAAATCATCCATTCGATTATTTTTTTTTTAAGTACTACAGAATCAACTTGTGAAAGTGAAACAATTGTATTCCCGATGCTCATATCAAGATTCTCCATTAAAGTTGTAATTATAGGTGAGCACTTCGCAATTTCCACATCTATTATGAAAGTTTCTTCATTGGATGATTGCAGTTTTATATTAGGCATCCTTGTAATAAATTTCATTGTAGATAATGAATGTGCTTATCCACTGTATATTTACATATTAGGTTCATTGTTAACATTAATTACTCATTATGTGTAACATTTTATATTCTATATACATCATACACTGACTTTCAGGCTAGTCAGAAATGCTTACTACTCGGTTTAGTTAAAAATATACATCCACTGTAGTACAAGATATTGGGGTTTTATACCTATTCTATACTTAAGGCGATAGGACACGCTTATCCCACATTAAATGATCATTACAAAACTTATTAGAAAAAAAAACTAAATCAATTGGATAGTTAAAGAATTATAGAATGTGTGAAACATGTTAAACTGAACAAATTTGTAATATTTGTGTAAATAAATGACATTAAAAAACAAAACTTTGTTACTATATGTATAAAACATTCAATTTCTAGACTAACTGCATTTAATTGAACCGCATCAAGTATTACCTCCTAAGCTCTAAACATACAGGTAACTGCCCAAATTTCTGTTTTATGCAAATTTTGTTTAATTAAATAATAATAACGAGATTAAAGTAAAAAGCTGCATTGCCCATCTCAGTACCCCTCGGTTATTAGGCTAATGAACTATCTTTGTCGTATAGTGTCGAATTCTAAATGTGCATTTGATGTGTTGTTAAGATTTATAATCGACCATATAAGATAGAAATACTAACGTCGCTCAGTTCTCACAATAACATAGTTGGGCAACTGATTTATGTTTTTCGTATCTATTTCGTGGCCGGTGTGCGGACTTCTGACGCTATCGGCTGTAGTCGAGCGTCTTTCTCTGTTCAATTAGGTAACGTACAGTAGGATAAACAAAGAGAAATTGATTCTTTACTACAGAACCTTTTTGAGACATAGAATAAGAATTTCGTTAAGATCAATTCGTTTGAATCGTGGTTGTGTCCTATGCTCTTAATAGTGTACAATAAGTAATAATAGTATATTCTGTAATGAGGTTAGAATGGAAATTCAATGAGAGTGGAAGGTTCGGAACGGGAGTAGCAGACTATACTTTCTCCACGAAATAAGAATTTCAACTTAGCAGTAGTTACAATTTGAGCACAAGCACGATAATTTTAAAAAGTATAACATTAACTGTAAACAATGAAATCAAGGCTAACTTTTTTTTTATTGTACTGCTTTTATTGTAAAATCGAAGTTTCTGGGCATGGAGTGGAAAAAATATTTTATCTACTGTAGAATGGTGATTGACTGCTATTATATGTAGCAACCAATCACCAGTTTACATTGCATAATATTATTGAAATCTAGTCATCGGGCTAGAGTTCCAAGATTTATTACCGTCGAAAACTACAGACTAAAATGTACATTGCAAATTCAGTATTTGAACTTAAATGAAGAGGTGTTTGTTAAATCATTGTATGGTACCTGTGAGTGAAGGATATTATCCACTCAAAAAGATTAACTATCATTTGTATGATTTCTTACTTAACATACTTGCACCATAAATAACTATTAACATACTGGTTATGTAAAATTAATCATCAAAGTGATTTCATCTTTTTAATAAAAAGTCAAAAACAAGGATCATTGCATAAACATAATAGGAGTACAATGGTCGCATTCAACAGACTTACCGATCACATAATATGTGGAAAAAAATTTACTGAATAAAACCGGTAACTTACCAGTCTGTCAGCAGTAGTAGTTTTGCCTACCACATTTTAAATACGGTTTGCTTACATTACCATACCGGTACAATTACACCGCTTGACGTTTATTTTGTTGTGTTTCATACATAGATATTTTTAATACCTCTTCTGAAAAAAAACTGTTGATATTTACAATTACGATTTAAATTATTCTCATCTAATATTAGCTATTTTCCATTATTATTGTTACAAATATCGAGTTAGGTTCTGTCACTCTATATTTGGCAAGTAAATTTAGATATATCAAGTGGTAACAAATTTTTGATAATTCAGTTAAAATGTACCTCAGCACCGGTTTATCAGTGGTAAGTCTGCTGAATGCGACCAGTGAGAACAAATACGCATTTGTTTCCGTCCTTTCATTTAAAAGAGGGGCCAAATAACTGCTCAACTAAGGTAGGTAACCTATAAAAATTTATAGGACCTTAGGTCCGGTTCTCATTTTGGCATCACTGAGTTGCGGCATTTGTTAATCTGTGATCTGCAAAGTAAGAGTGACTGCGTACTTAGGACCTAAATATACCTGTAAGTGTATTATAGGCTGCCCGGCTGGTTTGTGGTATGGGAAGGTAAAATATATTCTTATTTGTATAGGCGTAATTACACTCTAGCCAGTCCTCGCAATGTAGGGGGCACAAAGACGGCTTAGAAAAAAGTCACTTGCTCGTAGATGGTTTGAAAAAATAAATAAATTTGGAATATAACGTTACGATCGGTGTAAGAACATGTATGTTTGAACTGAATGCGCTCGTACTGAGATATTGTCAAAAGGGTTAGCAACGAGTCGGTAAAGATTACCGATAATAATTATACAAAATTTTGATGTTTTGCGGCTGCTAGACGCATTCTCTACGGAACAACCCTATCTATATCGGTAAAGTGCTTCAAAGGGATATATGCATCAACCTTGCCAAATTAAGCACACACATAAGTAAATACGTACTTCAAGAAGATACCACTTGTGGCAATTTATTTTCCGAGCACTTTTCTAATTACTTCCGAATTGCATTCGTACTTATTTTCTAAAGATTTACATAAAAAGGGAGTCTGGGAGACCACAAACAAAAATCTGCTGGGAGGAGGCAAACGGTTCCAGAGTTCTGAGAATTATGGTAAATGGTTAAAAGATAACCTTGTTCCAAATTTACCATGACTGTCTGTCATAGTTATTGATAATGTGTCCTATCGCAGTGTACAAAATAACCTACCACCTACCATTGAATTCCAGGAAATCTGACATGATGGACTGGTTAACGGGCGAAACAAAATATTCCATTTCATTATAAAATGATGAAACCTCATCATTTCTGAGATCATAAAAACCATATAGACCAAAGAGTCCTAATATACACAATATTTTAAAAATATATAACAAATACAGATACAAAACAATATTTTTGAAATAGTTTATAACAATACAAATTATATATAAGAAAAAATATTATTATTTTTTTTTGATAAACAGTTTACACATTGTATGCTATATATAATCAATAGTCATCAGGAATTATGTAACAGAAATGCTATGCACGATTTCTAATATACGAGATCATGTTGCATTTAAATTCATTTAAAGTTTTAGAATTTTTTATATATTGAGGTAATTTGCTAAATTCATTCAAGCCTTTATGAAATAGTGACTTCATTGAACTAGATAGATTACACCTTGGAAGACATAAAGTATATTTATGTTTCTGGTATTATAGTTGTGAATTTGTCTCTGGTATATAATAAAATTATCAAAGTATACTGGTAGTAAATTATTTAATATTTTAAAAACAAATATCATAGCAAACAAATACAGTCTATTATTTACAGGTAACCATTGTAAGCAATCAAGCATACTGGATATGCTTGTGTATCTGTTACATCTCAAAATGACTCTCGTACCACGATTCTGAAATTTTTGTAATGCAGAAATTTTATTAAGACTAAAAGAGTATAATAAAGTTGCACAGTAATCAAAGTGTGGTTGACACAACTCAGGGAAGGCTGCTGAGCTGAGGCGGCCAACAGCTAAGCAGTTTTTTTAAATGTAACCTGTCTTGTTTATTGTTTCCAGCCTTACTTTGTGGAACTCCATAATCATGAAATAAATAAAGATTAGTTAAAGTTTCACAGTTTTATTAAAATACAACCTGACAATATTGTTTCGACAGCTATTCTGTCATTATCAAAGGTAATATAATTATAAACAAACACGTCGCTAAGGTAGATACAAAAATAGGTAACTAGATAAAATAATAATAATAATCAGAATTAAATATCTAATACTTCCAGTAACGGAGAATTACTGAGCTCAAGTTGTTCATTCATTAAAGGTACCCTGAGTTTGTGTTTGTATATCTCAAAGGCTTCTAAAATGTCTAATTTGCGTTTGTTATTACAAAAATGTAGGAATTTAATATTATTTTGAGGAGTCATTGTGTGATTTTGTTCTAAAAGGTGTTTGGCGTAATTCGATTTTTCAGGATGTTTATTTTTGTAATGACGTACGTGTTCTTTATATCTTATGTCAAAATTTCGAAGTGTTTGTCCAATATATACCGAACTACAAAAAGAACAATTTAAACGGTAAATGCCCGATTTCATGATATCATGTGTTCTGTCTTTAGCATTAAATAAAAATGAAAAAGTGTTAGTGTTGGTTTTAAATGTTATTTTATAATTGTTGGTTTTTCTTAGTATATGTGCAATATTTTCTGATATTTTGCCAAAATATGGTATAGATATGTAATTTGTGTCTTCTGTTTGATTGTCAATGGGATATATTCTTTTGATAGCTAACCTTTAATCTTTTTGTTTAATTAAAGTGTCAATCATGTACGGATTGTAATGATTTGCATGTGCTAGTTGTTTAATGGTTGATATCTCTTTGCTAAAATCTGATTTTGTTAGTGGAATAGTTAAAGCTCTGTGTACTAATGATCTGTAGGCTGCTATTTTATGTGTATTATGGTGACAAGATTCATTTGGTATTGTTATGTCTGTTTGTGTTGGTTTTCTGTATATGGAAAATTCAAATAGATTGTCTGCGTTAATCTTGATATTTAAGTCTAGAAAGTTTATAGCCCTGTTTTGTTCTGTTTCTAGTGTAAATTATAGAATTATATTGGAATTACTCTAGGCCTAGACGTTCATTTCAAATTTAGTAGATATTTAAGTCTATTAAGACTGGGCTTTATTTTATTTATGTATCTTATTACCGTAAATGATGCATGCTAAGAGATGGCCCGGTAAACAAAACTGTGACATTTACTTGTCTGCTATATAAGAATCAAGTAAGATGAACTATATAATAGTTATTTACGTGCCAAGCTTTGTAAATTAATCCTTACGGGTGAGCTGGAAAGTTTGTGAGGCGAGCGACGAAGGAGCGAGCCTCCATAATCCAGCGAGGCCAGTAACGATTAATTGCAAAGCGTGTCGCGTGCAAACTTTTATTTCCACCTTCACCAGCATTTTTTGATGAATTGTACTGGGTGATTTTTTAAATTTCTGATCTAGAAAGCCATGACATAATTTTAAAACAAAAGATGCGGAAAACGTAGGGCGTAGTTTGAATCGTTCGATTTGTCACAACTGTCAGATTTCAAAAATGTTGACATAAACATAACCTACTCCAGTGTTGTTCTCGCTTCTCGCGAATAGCAGTGTGATCAACGCTACGCCCTACGTTTCGGTGACCTTCGATACGGCGTAAAAATCACGACTTACTAGATCAGAAATTTAAAAAATCACCCGGTATATCTTTTATAAAAAGACATTTTGGAATCAAAGGCGGTAGCACAATTTATAGCTAGGCGTTGCTATGGTGTTGTGGTTAAGCAACACATTAGTTGCCATAACTTTTTGTTGATGAGCATTGTAAAATTTTACAGGTCTCTTTTAGGAGCCCGTAAAGTTTTACAGGGTTGTGGCTGTAATTACTCATTTACTTAGTCACATAAAGGCCTGTAAAGTGGCATTTACATAGAAGGGGGAAATAAATACATTTACATACCTCAGATGTAAATTTTGTGATGAAACATTCGCTATGTATTTCAGATATAAACTAGGAAGAGCATACTAATGTAAGTCTGGTGTCATCAAATTTACATAAATGCGACATTAATAATGTGATTTGTATTTTACATCACACTTTTTACTAGTCAAATATGTAACTATTTAATCTCTAATTTGTTTGCGGGCTGCGGAGTTGAAAACATCAGTAACGCGCGTAACACCTGACTGTACACTTGTACAGACGTGTTAAATCGTGGTCGCCCATTTCGCTTGTTTTATTTATGTTGAATATAAATATTAAAATACAATAACCAGTTTTATTTCTGTGGCGGTAAAATTTCGGAAGTGGGATAAACAAAATAAACAGCCGCGACAAATTTAATTTCCAGTGAATTAATATTTTATTAATACGCCAAGTGAAACGTATTTTAAAATGGCGATGAGTGATGAAACAAAATAAAAATAACAACGTGTGAATGATAGTGCGTATCTATTTTTTATAACGAACATCGAAAAGTTGGCGTCAGGGATGTTATTATGTCTATTACAATTGTAACAGATCTATTACATTAGCAAAGCACCTATCATACTCTATTACAGTGACATAGCATTTACGTAAATAATAGATGCATAATGAGGCGGACATAACGCTCTCCAGATGACTTGAATTTTACTTAGCTGCTACATAATAATGTAGGCAGTGTTACCCTCAGTTACGTAAATAATATGTTGCTGTGCTTGCTGGGGGTATCCTACGTCTATGGAAAATGTTCATACCAATCAGAATGAAGTTGGGCGTGTCAGAAGTATCCCTACGCATCAAAATTCGTGGTACTTGTCATACTTATAGTGTACTATCTTTACAAAATAAGTTTAAAAAGTCAAATTTGAAATCGGTAAATCTTCTAAGAGGTATTTCACATAGGCAATACTAAAATTCATATTTAAATTTAATCTTTTTCTATTTTTTTTAAATACGAAAATAAACTGTTCGTATAAATCCATCCATGACCATAAGAGATGTTGAGGTCCAAAGTTGCTCAAAAATGAAGAAAACGAGAATTTCAAAAGCCTATAAATACCAAAATAGTGAAGTTTCAGATTTGAAATATTTTAAACATAAACCAGCCTTAACTGTGTACTTTTTTAAAAAGAATGACCGCTGATACTTCGTCATTGTCTGGAAATATGACACTTTAAAAAGCCCAAATTTTGCAAAAAAGCGTTAAACTTCAGACTTAATTTGCGCCCATAAGGAAGCATCTTATAAAATTTACGTTTAGAACAACAAATGTAGTTAGAGATGTGAACAATGCAATGGTTTTTACCGCGACTTTCTACAACCAACTATTCTTGAGCGCACCAGGAAACAAATATGGCTGCCGTATTTAAACCAAAAGGAATAAAAATAAATTAATAGTGGCTTCGAACTACCAATGCATAGATGTGATAACACACCAAAAATTATCCTGTGCTGAGATGGTCGAGCAACCGGTGCGGGACCACTTGGAAAATTTTTAGGTTATTCGAGTTTCACCGCATTTCTCGTTCTGAGTGTCAATTTCTAATTTGTAAAGGTTTTAGTATTTTATATTTACAAGTTAAAAAAAATTATTCAAATCGAAGTAGTTGGACCGGTTCAGAGATAAAAACGCAAGGTTACTCCACTAATAAAGGTTGGGTTTCATAAATTATGCAGATTGTTCGCTGTGACTCTTGGAGTGACCTTTAACGGAGCGCAACCGTTTAACCGAACATCTAGATTGCAATTAATGCAAGTTTTGTAAATAAATCAAACACGGATTTTGCTAGAGGATCAATCTGAGAGTACTTCAGAGCAATCAATCGGAAACGCTATTTATATGCACCGATGCTGCACTAAAACTGATGCCATGCAAACGTTCGATTTATGCTTTTCGGTTTACACTAACTCAGTGCCGGGTGTTCGATTTAGAGACCGTTGTAGCACGAAATATGCACTCGTACAAGTTTTGTAGCACGAGGTCGATGAAGCTTGTGCAACAACTGATTTTAGGTTATGTTCTTTTGTTTTGATGAATCATGTGGAATTGTGGATAACGTAAATTGCAATAATGCGTTATTTTTATTACCCTCTTCATCTTATGATGAAGACGAATTAACACGCATTTTATTAGAACATCGACTAAAAGATGTTCCAAAAATTAAAAATTTCGTTGACTTTTAGCAGCGGAATAATAAGGAAGTAATTTGTGTCTATATAATTTACTTTTGAGCAACAAGCCATTTTTAAAAGTTAACGGATGGTTAGGTAGGTTGTTTTGTTTTGTTTGTTGACATGCGAACGCGTTTAATTTCTAGTTCACTTTTAAATGCTTGATGTACGTACTAATACTGCACTGACACGGAGCAAGTTCCGAAATAGTGCGCATTAGTACGTACATCAAGCATATAAAAGTGAACTAGAAATTAAACGCGTTCGCATGTCAACAAACAAAACAAAACAACCGCAATAATGCGCACTATTTCGGAACTTGCAGTATTAGTCAGTGCAGTATTATTAGTGCGTATAAATCGAAAACGATCATCATTTGCTGTGGTGTTATATATTTTTTAAAGCTTTTACCAATAAATTTAAACAGAATAATATATAGTAAAATAATTACGTGGTATGTTGATCAGTGATTTGTAAAATACCTCTAAAATCGAGTAGGTATACAGAACGTAGAAGAATTGCAATAATTTATGCTGATGCTAAAAGGGTAATTGTTTCAAGTAGGTCCTAATATGAACCTAGACGGTATTTAAAAATTCAAAATTAGGAATAACACTATGCTGTATAGTGTATTTAAAAGTTACTTTGTTTATTACAGGTTCTGGTTATTTTACAAATATTAATACAATGGATATTAAAGATATACCTAAAGTTAAAAATGAAACAAATATCAAAATAGAATCAGAAATAATAGAAAACTGTAGCCCCAACAGTGATGGTCAAATTTATGAGAGTAAAGAGCGACAGTTCAGTACCACCAATAGTCCACATCAGGAGCAATTCAAATCTCCACAGGATATCAAAATCCAGATACATATGGCCACGGATAAAAGTGAAGAACAACTTCAATGTAACATATGCAGTTACAAATCTACAAGAAAGAGCAGTCTCAAAACACACATGAGTATGCATTATGGTGAGAAACCCTTTGAATGTAGTTTATGTGATTATAAATGTTCAGTAAAAAGTAATCTTAAGCAACACATGTTTACTCACAATGGTGAGAAGCCATTTAAATGTAATTTATGTGATTACAAATGTTCAATAAAGAGCAGTCTCACAAGGCATCGACTCATTCATAGTGGTGAGAAACCATTTGAATGTAATCTATGTGATTATAAAACGTCATTAAAAAATAGACTCAAAACACACATGTTTACTCATAGTTATGAGAAACCATTTGATTGTAAAGTATGTGGTTATAAATGTTCACTAAAGAGTAACTTAAAATTGCACATGCTCACTCACAGTGATGAGAAACCTTTTAAATGTAGTTTATGTAATTATAAATGTTCTGTAAAGAATAAGCTCAACCGACACATGCTCATACATAGTGGCGAAAAACCATTTGAATGTAATTTATGTGATCATAAATGTTCAGAGAAGAGTAGTCTTAAAAAGCACATGCTCACACATAGTGGTGAGCAACCATTTAAATGTAGTTTATGTGAGTTTAAATGTTCAGTAAAGAATAGTCTCACAAGGCACATGCTTTCACATAGTGGGGAGAAATCTTTTAAATGTAATTTATGTGATTACAAATGTTCAGTGAGGAGCAGTCTTATGAGGCATATACTCAAGCACAGTGGTGATAAACCATTAAAATGTAATCTTTGTGATTATAAATGTTCTGCAAATCATATTCTCACCAAACACATGCTCAGGCATAGTGGTAAGAAACCATTTAAATGTACTTTATGTGATCATAAATGTTCACAGAAAGGTAATTTGAAGGCACACATACTCACCCATAATAATAAACTACTTGGGGGTGTAATAACGTTCATTAAAGAGTAGTTGTAAGACAAACAGATAAGGTTGACAAACCACGTAGGTATGCAATTATAAGCTCATGTGGTTAAAACCATACAGTGAAGAGTAATCCCAAAATATACATGCTCTTGGATAGTGCTTCCAGATTATGAAGTTTTAACAATTTGTTAATGAAGGTAACTGATTCTTACCTCACTTACATTTTAAAGCTGAACTTGAAGCGATTTTTTTTATTGCAATTAGAACAAATCGTATGTTCAGCAAACAAGGTATGATTTTCAAGGACATGCAGGGATTTTATTTCCAGCAAAAAAATGTTATAGAGTACTGTGTTGATTATTAAATTATTTGTTGTTGTGTACTTGTTGTTGCCTTGGATACTGACTGCTATCCAAGGCATGCTAATCACATTTATTATCACCACAGTGCCTAAATGTTATGCACTTGTAAAGGTACAATTAAGCAAAGTTATGCCTATGTTTTAAATAATAAAAATTGGCAGGAATAAGCTTTGTTTATTGTAATATTGATTAATATTTTTTACAGAATCTGTTTTTTATACTGCAAAAGGCAAAAGCACATTTCTTAAATAACAAATCAATAAATATACTTTTTTACATTTAGAAAATAGCAAACCCTATCAAGAAACATGAAGTTTCAGTAATGAAACATGGAAGTGCCTAGTAAAGGAATTAATAAAATAAATTGATTTCAAAACATAGTAGATTATGTTATTAAATTATGTGCTGAGACTGGGAAATTGGCGGTCAAACTTCAGTGAGGCAGACAAACCAGTCACATAAGCACATAAAGCACATTTTGCTCCGAATAAATATATACACTTTTTTCTGCAAACAAACAAAAAAAATTTATCTTGTTTACTTTATTTCTGCTTGTCAGCGAAGATGATAACGTTATGTCTTCTCATCAGCGGAGATAATAACTTTATCTGCCGCTGAGGAACGGCAAATGTCATGGCAATGAAATGCTACTTTAGCACTGTCAATTCAGCAGTACTAACGTTTGAAGAAAAAAATACTACATTAGAAACAAAAATAACACTAACACTTCTATCACTAATTTTATCTCATTAATTTACTAAATTATTAAAAAAGCTTTGGTTGCATATAGTTAAAAATAAATTTAAAAAATTTTAATTTGGGTGATCAATCTGTTTTATAATAGAACTCTTGGTTTCTTGTATCAGGTCTGGTCAGGAGGTCCTGGCCAAATGCCTTTTGTTGTTTCAGCCTTTGTATTCAATTCCCACGATTATACCCACAAACTTCTCCAGATTATAACTTATGATCATAATTAACTAAAACAAAGTCTCCTATTGTTATTTATACATATATCACTCTTTAGATATTCCTTTTTTTCAATCAATTTTTCTTTCATAATTTTATCTTTCTTTTTCATTAATTGCCTTCGCATTTGTTTTCTTGTCAGTCTTTTCTTTTTGTTTTTTGATTTTGCACACTTGCAAATTAATATATTACTGTATTGTTTCCATTTAGAGAGATTATGAGACTGCAAACGGAATTAATTCTTTGGCCTTCTAGTACTGCCAGTTCAGGGTTTTTACGAAGGTAATCAATCAGCTTAAAATAACTATAACACAAGCAGTGAATTCGGAACTATTATAGAACATCCATTTATTTACTGTCAGTATTAACACATTTAACTCACTAACGAACTGAAACAAAATAATGTAACCATACTGGCGTTACAAGAAACAAAGCAAAAAGGGAATGATGTGAGTGACATTAATGGATACACATTCTTCAAGAGTAGTGGTAAAGATAGAAAGTTAGGAACTGGATTTATGATCAGCAACAGTATGAAAAGTTCAGTAATGAATTTCAATCCCATATCAGAGAGAATATGCTGCTTGAGAATAAGAGGCAAATACCAAAAAATTAGTATCCTGAATGTACACGCCCCATCAGAAGAGAAGGATATAGAGGTAAAGGAGGAATTTTATGATATAATGGAGAGAGAAGTAGAGAAAATGCCAAAACATGATATGAAAATGGTTATAGGGGACCTAAATGCACAGGTAGGGAAGGAGCGTATCTATAGACCGGTAATTGGGAAGTTCAGCCTACACAATGAGTCCAACGAGAACGGAAGGCTGTTAATACAATTCGCACAACACAAAAATATGACAGTATGTGGTACTTTCTTTAATCATAAACGTATACACCTAGGGACTTGGATGACACCAGATAAGAGAAACATCAACCAGATTGATCACATCCTAATAGAGAAGCGAAACAAGAGGTGTATTAAAGACACAAGAAGTTACAGAGGATTGGATGCAGATTCGGATCACTTTATGGTGGCTGCCAAAGTAAAACAAATTATCCCAGTGAATAATAACAAGGGAAAAGTAAAGGAACATATGAAGGTGGATTTCGAAAACAAGGAAGTACAAGGAAAATATAAGACTTCTATAGAAGGCATAATAAATGGGAACAATGAAGAACAGGGGATAGAAGAAATGAACACAGCACTATTAACAGCTATAAAAGCAGCAGTGGAAGAACACAGTCAAGGTACTGGAGGAAACAGACAAGGATGGTTTGACGATGAGTGTAGGAAGGAAATTGAGGAGAGGAAGAAAGCAAGAGAAACCATGATACAAACGAGAACTACCAGAAGTAAGGAGAGATACGAAGAGCAAAGGAGAAAATGTAAAACGAAGTTAAGGGAGAAAAAAAGGAAATACTTTAGAGAAAGGTTGAAGGGTTTGAAGGACAAATTTAAGAATAAGGAAGTCAGAGAATTCTACAGAGGAATCAAAGGCTGTAAGAAAAATTATAACACAAAGACTATATTCTGTAAAGATAAGGATGGCAATCTAGTTGGAGGAGAGGAGGAAGTGTTGGAACGATGGGCGGAATACTTCAGGGAACTGCTGAATGGACAAGAGAGAAGAGAGGGAAGAGTAGGGGGAGCCAATCCAAGGGAACTAAATGACGACGATGTGGAAGAGCCAGAGGAAACAGAACTACTAGAAATAATTAATAAAATGAGAAACAATAGGAGTCCCGGAGAAGATGGATTGCAGGCAGAAATGCTAAAATGGGGTGGAGTCAAACTTAATAGGCTGATCAAAGAACTTATTAAAGAAGTGTGGAGGAAGGAGGAAATCCCAGAGAGTTGGGAGAAAGCTATAATATGTCCCATCTATAAAAAGGGGGATAAGCTGAACTGTCGAAATTACAGAGGGATTGCTCTTCTAGACACACTATACAAATTATTGGCCATATGCATAAAAAACAGGATGACAACATATAGTGAAGCATTAACTGGGGAATATCAGTGTGGCTTTAGGAAAGACAGATCTACAGTAGACCAGATATACACCATAAATGAAATCCAAAGGACAAGTCACAAACATAAATTGCAGACACATCTACTGTTCATTGATTATAAGCAGGCCTACGATACAATAGACAGAGAACAGCTATCCCAAACCTTCATAAAGTTTAATATACCTGCGAAACTGGTGAGACTCATCATGATGACACTGAGGAAAACAGAGAATAAAGTCAGAATAGAAGGGAAACTCACAACATTATTTGAGACAAACAGAGGCCTAAGGCAAGGGGATCCGTTGTCCCTCCTACTGTTTAACCTAATACTTGAGGAAGTGATTAGAGAAGCTAAGATCATCAGGCAGGGATTAATTTATAACAACTATCATCAGTGTATGGCATTTGCTGATGACATAGTATTGATCACAAGATCAAAGACGGAGTTAAAAGCAGTTGTAAGAGAGATTGTAACAGCAGGGGAGAAAATGGGGTTAAGGATCAATGAAGACAAAATGAAATACATGGTATGGGACGACACGGAACGAGAGATGCAACAGCTGAGGGTACAAGTAAATAATATCGAGCACAGTTTCCAGGAAGTGGAGGAAATAACATATTTGGGGGTGGTTATAAAAAGAAGACTGGACAACAGTACAGAAATAAAGGCAAGAATAGCAGCAGGAGATAGGTGCGTATTTGCACTTAAAAACATCATAGCAAGTAAAGTGATATCGAGAGCGACGAAAGTGAAAGTGTACCAAACTATAATAAAACCGGTAGTGTTGTATGCAGGTGAAGTGTGGGTAATGACTAAACAAGACCAAAAGTCATTGAATATATGGGAAAGGAAGGTCCTGAGGAAGATATTTGGGGGAAAACTGGTGGACAGAAGATGGGGTGTTGTTTAAATCGTGTGTTATAACTATGGTCAATTTGATCCAAGTTTTATTTTTATGTGTATGTAGAACTACTACCAAAAAATATAATTGACGTGGCTGGAACAATTTAGATTCTTTATAAAGATTAATAGATGAATAAGTCAGGTCTTTGTTAAGAATGATCCTTAAAAATCATTAAATTTTTTTTAAATACTCATCAACAGCACTACCCCAACCTAAAATACCATATGATAGTCGTGATTCAATAAGGGCAAGGTAGACTTTCCCTAATTCTGTAAAACTTAAGATATTCTTTAGCAGTTTAAAACGAAAAAGAGTAAACCGTAATGTTTTCAACAAATTATTAATATGATGATCCCAATGTAAATGTTTATCTATAGTTATAAGCCTAAGTTGCTCTCACATCTCCCCAAGAATGACTTTGGTAAAAAATGGCAGTATTGTCAGCATAACTAATCTCTCTAGTGCTCAGCTTCTACAAATCATTAACATAAATACAGAAAAGGGGAGGTCCCAATACTCTACCTTGCAGCACACCGATGCAATTACACGATTCCTGTTCTTAACATCCATAATCTGTACAAACTGTGTTCGCTCCGATAGATAACTTTTCATTAATGTTAACGCTAAGCCTAAACCAATATCTTCCAGTGCATTTATGAGTAATACATGACTAACATTATCAAATGCCTTAGTGAGATCTAAGAGCACACACAGAGAGGGTTCACTTTTATCTATTGAATCATGTATAATAGATGTTAAAAGATGTTATTTTATATTTTTAATTATACCTGTACATATGTTGTCTAAACTTTTCCACTTTTAAGTTACTATAAATACTTACAAAATTAATGCTGATTATTTATTAATTTAGTAGTCCGCATACTACTTATCGATAAATTCCGATAGTTATTGAGACATCGATATTTATCAATATATCTAAATTATCGATATGTCGATGCTTATTGATAAATCATTTATCGATATTTATTACTATATCGATTAATTAATATTTTCAATCACTTATATCGTTATTCGATATATATCGATAATTATCGATAAATTTTTTCAGTCCTACTCACGCCTACCTATAAGTGTTTAATATAATAGCAGCTTTCTGCATGTGAACAAATAAAATGGTTTTAGATCCAGTAATTATAAGTTGAAATGTAGAATTTTGAAAATAATACCTGTAGTGGATAAGATAATTATCATTGATTGTGATTAACTATATATATCTTGAAAAACATACTATTGTTAATAAAGATACATTTGCTTTATACACAGTTTATTGTTTTAACATTTCATATTACAAAAACAAACGCACCCTTAGCAGACTTAACAAAACCTGACTTTGTACAGGTGGATCCAATCATTCAAATTCATTTATATTATCAAGATTTAGGTATATTCATGTTTCGCCCATCGACGAAAATCTACCAGAACTCTTCTCGTTTTATGCGGAATAAAAATGATGGCGTTTATAACTTCGTATTTCGTCCGTTATTTACCTGCACATGTTTACCAGATCTTATCTGAATATCAAGTACGATAGTAACTTAAATATTCTACACTTCGGCCAACACAGAGCTAGCTAAAAATTAAGTCTCTTTGATACTGACGTTTACTTAAGCATTGTTACAAGCTGTAATTTATTCCATACTTTATTAAAACATGCCCTTCAAAAATAATTTACGATTCTGCTCACAATTTTGCATATTACGCTATCATTCGATGGAGTTTAAATTATTTTTAAAAATCAAACTTTATGTATGAAGTTTAGTATCTATTTAGTATAGTAGTGAGTATTTTTGTAAAAACACAAAAATCATGAGGCAGTTTTGAACTTAACACTTTTTTTTAATTCTCTGAGTCGTCTATTAGCTAACATATTTATGGATAACTTAGAAGATCGAATATTTGAATTTGATCTTTCTAAACACATTATTTTTTGGTTTTGTTATGTTGATGACATTTTAACTTGTTTTGGCAGCTCTTTTGAGGTTATCAATGAATTTTTAATTCTTATTAACAGTCTTCACACAAATATCATTTTTACACTAGAAACAGAACAAAATAGAGCTATTAATTTTTTGGATTTAACTATTACAATTAATACAAACAATGAATTTGATTTTTCCATATACAGAAAACCCACAAGCACAAACGTCACTATTCCTAACGATTCATGTCATCATAAAATGCATAAACTAGCGGCTTATAGATCTTTAGTACACCGAGCTTTAACTACTCCAATGAAACCATCACATTTTGATAAAGAAATTTCAATCATCAAACAATTAGCACATGCAAACCATTATAACCATAACCTGATTGACAGTTTAATTCAACAAAAAGATTATAGGTTAGCTATCAAAAGAATATTTTCAATTGACACTCAAATACAATACACAAACTACATATCAATACCATACTTTGGCAAGATTGCAAATATAATACGAAAAACCACCAGTTACAAAATAACCTATAAAACTAACACCAACACTTTTTCATTTTTATTCAATGCTAAAGACAAAACACAAGATATCATGAAATCCAGCATTTACTGTTTGAATTGTTCTTTTTGTAATTCGGTTTATATTGGCCAAACACTTAGAAATCTCGACATAAGATACAAAGAACACGTACGCTCTTATAGACTTAAACATCCAGAAAAATCGAATTATGCCAAACACATTTTGGAACAGAACCACCCAATGACACCTCAAAACAACATTAAATTCTTACATTTTTACAACAACAATCACAAATTAGACATTTTAGAAGCTTTTGAAATATACAAACATAAACGCACAGTACCTTTTATGAATGAACAAACTGAGCTTAGTAATTCTCCTTTATTAGAAGTGTTAGATATTTAGTTTTTGTATGTATTGTATCTATAGTTACCTATTTTCTGTATGTATTTATCCTTAGCAACGTGTTTATTTATCAATCTTATCTACCTTTGATAATGACATTTAATGTTGAAACAATATTGTCAGGTTAAGATACTAATAAAACTTGTGAAAATTTGAATTAATCTTTTAATTTGATTATATTTCATGATTATGGAGTTCCACAAAGTAAGGCTGGAGACAGTAAACGTTAACACTTTTTGTTTTTGTTATATTAGCTATACTGTATATACGGTCAACACTCCTAATGAATACATTCCCATACATTGGTAATGTGGCTCCTGTAAGATACAATATATTTGAATCTATGAACATCATGTGTTTACCATTAGTAGCGCTCAGCAGCGTGGGGTGTATACGAAACAGTGAGAGCAGTCGCGATATGACGTATGCGCTATCACGCTCGTACACATTCCGTACGAGCGTGATAGCGCATATGTACAGAAATTACTTTACAAATTCCATTGTAAAACAAAACTTGCAATATTCGCTAAACCTGTGACTCATCTTTTAAAGTTTAAGAAAAAAAACTTTAAGAATGCTTATACTATTATAAGCAATTTACAAACACCCCAGAATTAAAATATTAATCGACAATGTACATGTATCAATCAATATACAGGTATATATAAAAAACAAAAAAAAGAACTTCTTTTATTATTGTGTTGGTATATAATTTTTATATTCTTTATAATATCGTAAGATTGTGTGTTTTGTAGGCCGGGGGCGTCATTCAATAATGATTTAAAGTCAAACATGCTTTTGGTACATTTATTTTACAAAATTCTAATTCTCAAAAATCAAAGTTAATCCCAATTCTGAATGTTACATTTAACAGTCTTTTCGGGTTGTATGACTGCTTACTCCTGAGTGGGCAGGTCGGTCGGTTACACTTCAATTGATATGCATGCCGAGTTGAGATCAAATCACAGGGCCGGATTGAGGTATACATGAAAAGAGAATTACAATACGTTAGTCGCTTACCCTTTACTTGGAGATTAGCAGTACTTACGGAGGTTATTGGAGATCCTCCGTGCCATCACACGGTGCTTTTGGATGATTTGAGACTTCGGAAATAAAGACCTTCAGTACACTATGACGATCATGGTTACCTGAAACAGATGCTTGCCGAACCGGGCGCCTTTTAGCGGAATGCTAAGGTCGGCACCTCCTCCGAGACCGCTCCCCGTCGGGATTGACATACAGGAAACTAGAGGCAAATAAGCACCCCAAGACTGCCCAGTGATCAACCGGGGCCACTGGTGTGACTTTAACTATTCTCTCCCAGGTAGAGATCACTTCGTGTTACGCCTATCTCTCCGTCTTCAAGCAAACAGTATACTGTGTGGTTAATTTTACAGAGCTCAATCAACATAACATCAACAGTAATTCCACAAATCGCTAACAATCAACATAAAGCCAATATCACACACTCACCAACAATCACAATTCTAGCAACATCTCACGTTGCCAAACATAACAACAACCAGTTAACAGGTACCAGCTTTTCTAAGTGCCGTATCACAAATACAGTAAATAGTAAAGGCTAATAGTAAATAGTAAATGAATAGTAAAGGCCATTTACGTTCGTATTCGACCGTTCGCCTAACATCTCTCTAATACAACCGTCCGCCACGCATATCACTGCCTGATACCCTAATTTTTGTATACTTTTGAATATGTGCTTTCTACGACTTTAGAGGGTGTGCCAAAAGCTATTAGGATGTAGGGCCAGAGGGGTTAGTAATTTATTGCCTTACATTCTTTTGTTTTCTAAAAATACATTTACATTGGGATAGTTTACAAAGAATTACAGTTTCAAAACTGTACTTATTTACCTACATCACCTTGTTAAGGCCTTCTTGAAGATTAGGGTAGTGGGGCGTACCTTAGGGTGCAAGACTAGTAGCCCTCATTAGTAGTTCACTAGTTCAGTTTTAAGCATTCAGTTGAACTCGCCAGTGGCAATTGTCGTTTAACAAGCAAACTTTTGCTTATTTTTATTTTGTGTTATTTAATGTTAGTCGTGTTATTAATTATAATAAATGTATTATATAATAACTGGTCCTTCGAATTTATTTATCAACGATTCAAATACTGAATCACCACACCTATTATACTACTAAACTACCTAAACTACCAAATTTATAAAACTTTTTAATTTATTTCTTATATCTACAATAATTGTTATATTTATAAGAAATGTAGCAATTATTATGTGACAGAGGAGGTAATTATTTATACGAAGTGGCTAGAAATATGTCCGACGTGCACCAATGTATATTCACGTCCACTATTCTTATTGGTCCAATTTGTCACGTGATCGCGTTGCACTAACACAAGAGTCTCATGCCCTTCTGAACTTGGTTGCTACCAAAGTCGAACAACATAATAACGGTACCAATTTGTTTTATGGGTATAAATTAACAACTGCTTACGAAAACATTTACCACGACTTTTTCCTACAGGGCGAAAATATTAAAAAAAACAGGATAGGTATTATATGATAAAAATAAGTGAAAATAAATTTATTCAAAAGACAAAAACAATAATTACATTTACATAAATATTAAAATACCTAGTTAAACCTAATATTATTATTTATTAGCATCCCTGCTAATAGGAAAACACAAATTACCTTTTACTTTTTTTCTGACATATTTGTTAATAATAACCTGCTCACATGTTCAATGTTCATGTTCCAATGTGTCTGGTCATCAAGATTAGTTGAATACTTAATATGTCTGTGTCATGAACAGATAGAGTAACTACCTCACCTTTTATCTGTCCCCATATTAATTCTATTGGGTTAAGCTGATAATGGTAGGGAGATAATCTTAAAACTGTTGCTTGATGTTGTTTAGCCAAGTCATCCATTACATATCGTACATCAGGTTTATATTGCTTCACTATTGCAAGCAATTCTGCCTTTACCATGTCGGGTTCAAAGGGAATGGCTTTGCTAGTGAGCCAATTTTGAATATCTGCTTTTCGGGTGTTGGTATTTGGAACACTATCCACTTTTCTGCTGTGATATGAAGCATTGTCCATCACGATCACTGAATCTTTTTTGATTAGGTACTTGACAGCGTGGCTTCAAACCAGTTTTCAAAGACTGTTGCATTCATTGTTTTATGATAGTAATCGGTTTTGCTGGATTCAAACATTAGTAACTGATCTTTTACAAATCCCTCTTCTGAACCAATATGCAATATGATAAAGCGTTTTCACTTTCCTAAATGTAAATAGTCATATTAGACATTCCAATGCATTCAAAATAACTAACAATAAAAGCATAAATATTTACCTGATGGAGTTTTGAGGCCCGGCGAAAGACCATGTAAAAATGCCTGCCTGTATGTTGTAACGGTGGTATCAACCCATACTTTTTCTACCGTATGATTTGCGTTGATCCATGTTTCATCTAAATAGTAAATTGCTTTACCAGCAGCTCGAAATGCTTTTATTTGTCTTAAATATTTACGCAGCCATGTAACTATCTCCTCTGTCTCTTGAATTAAGCTAGACTGCTTTCTTTTTGACCACCTGCAGAAGATAAGTTGTAGTAAAATTAAAATATACAAGAACAAAAATTAATACTAACCGAAAACCCATTTCTTTTAACAATCTGTGAAGTGTACTTCGTGATATTATTACACCTAATTCTTCATTGCTAGATAGTGCAGTATGTATTTTGTCAAAGGTAGGTGGTTCATTACGAAAATAAAATGAATATACTAAGCGTCGTATATCACTCTTCATTCCATCACATACATTATCCAAAATAGCTCTGTTGCGACGATAATGCTTTGGTTCTTGGAATGTTGATTCACTTTGATATTCTTTCAGCACTTTGTATACGCTAGCCACACTTACGCCTGTAATAAAAAATATAAAAAATGGTATAATAATGACATTTGCTCAAAAACGTTGTAATATGGATACCTGCGGCTCTTTCAGTAAATTCTACACGTTCTGTTTTAGAAGCGTCTAAGTTATCTTCACTGTAACCTTTGAAAATATTTCTAATGGTAGTTTTGTCAGCAACTGTAAAATGTCTTGAAGTCCGTTTTTTAGGGGGCGACAAAACCATATTTCCCTCGGCTATATTCAATATAATTACCTACAATACACAATTGGCTTACATCAAATAAATTACAATTTTAATTATATGTTTAGGTACCGACTCCAAAATCTTACAACACCGAGATTGTCTTGAAAACACAGTTTTTTGAAAAATAAGAGACGAGCAATGATAAAACAACAAAATAACACCTGGATCGAACGTAATAACAAGAAGAAGTTAGGTTACAGGCATCCGTCAAGTGTCATGTCTTATGCATCTCACAATTACCGATGTTGCCATTTATTTATTTGTTACTAATCTGTGTATTGTTTTCTATCGAATTATAATATATTACATTGGTATAATATAATATGTTACAGATTGTTTGCTGTCTAAACAAAAACTGATATTAATTGCTTTAATTTGTAATCTAATAAAATAATTCATTGTTTTCACCACAATGTGCGGCAACTTTTAGTACAAACTGGCAATTCTGTATGAACTGCATCCAATTATCTCTACACCTCTTTTTATTGGTTTATAGGCTGTGTTATATTTTTTACTGTAAAACTGTCCTACCAATTACACAACAGCTTTTTAAATGCCCGCTCTTAAGTGGGCGTTTTATGTACTCTATCTGTTCGTGAAATGGACAGTAGTTGCTCATATGTTATGTTCGAATTTTTGCGTAAGTAGACGTGCCAATAAGAACATTGGACGTGGATACAAATTGGTGCACGTCGGACGTAAATATAAGTTGGTTCCAGTCGGACGTAAATGTATATTGATACACGTTGGACGGCATATACGTTGATACATGTCAGACGTATACGTTATATTAAAACAAGATATTATTATATAAGCAATTTTTTTATTTCAATTAATTATTTAAAATAAGTTTATAAAAAGTAAATATATTGCTGCTACTATTAGTACAATAACTACTATTATTACGCTGTTGCATGTTTTAATTACATTTTAAAATACACTGTATAATTGATCATAAAATCAGCGTGATACTGAAGTTAATCAATCAAATCGTTATTTCTAGTGCGTAGAAATTAAAGTATGTATTTATTTCGTATGAAAACTTATCTTCTAACATTTATTTGTTCTATATTTGGTAAGTTTCTTTTTATAAAATGGTTTATTCGCTGGTGTTATATGTAATATTTAGCTTTTTCGTCGATTAATTGCTTTTGGTGGGATGATGATGCCAGCGAAGGGAGTGTATTTCATACAGACATTCCAGTTTCAATAAGTAAATATCCATATGTAGTTAGTATAGTCAGCAAGCACTATGATATCCTCTATGGTATCGGGACTGTCGTTCGTTTTGGTGCCTACATTACTGTTCTCACAACTGGCAGTTGCGTAAAACGGATAGAAGCAGTAAGTATATCGTGCACTTATTTATGAAGTTTTTGGAATTAAATTTACAAAACATCTTCATGAGATGGAAACGGTTTTTTGCTGAAAACTATTCTTATGAGAATCAACATAAATTCTTATTAAAGGATGACTTTCGAAAAATTAGTTATTTCGGTATATAAACTTTGATTATCTAAACCACAAGAATTGTTAATTCTAACAGATTGATATACTTTTTCTGTAATCAGAACACTTATCATTAATCACATTTTGAATGCAAAGTTTTCAAAGAGTTTATGTTTACATAGTATTAAAAGAATAGTGTGCCACAAGAATGATTTTCATACCAGGAGAAAAATTAATGCATTTAGTTTGTAGAAAGAATGTTATAAAATCTCAAAATAAAAAAATAACATATCAAAGAAACCAAAATTGATATTATTCAGTATAAATTATTAAAAATCAAATGTCATGGTCTGGTTGAAGTTTGTCAAAGTACCAAATGTCTTTGGCTATTACTTGAAGAAAGCGCTAACTGTGTTTTTAATCTTCCCTTTACGTCTTCATATGGCTATGTATGGATATCTGGTTTAGCTGGTCATTTCCAACCTTTTCTGTTGACTAAGGTGGCCATTTCACTTACCGAAAGTCCAGACGTTAAAGTCTTAACGACTTTCTTCTGGATAAAAATACGAGTCATATTCGATAACAATCCAGTCATTTACATTGTACTGTGGTTTATTTCGTAAAATAATCATTATCATCCGTTTGAATGTTATTTTGGACTTCTATTAGAGATGGTTTTTGCACTGGTTGTATAGCATCATAGAAAAAATACCATGAAATGCTGTAATGTTCACACCATTGCCCTGGAAAAGGATAAAGATCTATAATCGTGCCTCTTTGGTGAATAGGAACTACTTGATGTACTAGGGTGCGTTTTTATATTCGCGGAATTAGGGGTATGGAAAGTAAATAAAAACAGAGAATTATTTTTCTTTTTCAATATATTCTCCCTTAACTCTAATACATTTCTCAGATCTAGTAATTAATTTATTTATACCAGTGAAAAAAATGAATCATTCTTGTTAAAATATGCTGAAACTGCAGCTTTTACTTCATCATCGAACGAAATTTTTTTCCTCGAAGTTCTTTCTTCATATTCGGGAACAAATAGTAATCGCTGGGGACCAGGCTTGAACTGTAGAGTGGATGATTTAATTCCTGGAAGCCTGCCTTGTGCAGGGCAACTTGTGCAACTTGACTTCGATGAACGGAAGCGTTGTCGTGCACTTTGTTTGCAACTTCTTTGGTGGGGGGTGTACCTATTTTATATCACTGCATTGAATGTTGTTTGGATTCAGGTTCATAGTGATGCTTCAAAAACGCCCGTGAACATGCCATTCGTTCGTGTTTTTGAGGTGGCGTTAGCATTCTCGGGACCCATCTCGCACAGACCTTTGTCATACCGAGTTGAGCGCGCAGAACTTTAAAAATGGTTGTATCTGATACTCCAACCATTTCTGCAAGTTGTTTCTTTTTCAAACGGTCATCTTCCAATATTAAATTTTCAACTTTTTCCACAAGTTCTGGCATGGCCACCTCGATGGGACGTTCAGGGCGCGGATCATCTTCTAGTGATCCTCTGCCTTGCTTAAACAGGTTCTGTCACTTATATACCATGGTTTTTCCAGGACAAGAGTCCTGGTAAACTGCTGACATCTCTTCTATAATGGTTTGCACTGGTTTTCCTTGTTTTGTCAAGAACTTTATAGCGGCACCATGTTCAACTTTACTCATATTGAAAATCTCTTCACGTTCTGACTTGTGTAAATGGCAATAACTCAAATACTACTAATTCAATAATAATCCAGTTCGGTATTTATAGTAATAAGAATCAAGCTAGACGTTACGATTGGTTTACCAAGCACCGCCCCTCAGCAACCCCCCAATTCCGCGAATATAAAAACGCCCCCTCGTATGTTCATTGTTCCGGTCACTGGTTGTAGCTTGAGTTGATCATTATATTAATAGGTTGCTTCTATGTCGCTTTCCGAAACAAACCATAACAAAACTCCCTTAAAATGCTCTTAACGTAAATTGTAAAAAGTTATTGCATCACTGATAGCTTGAGCCGCGGCCATCAACTGATCAGTATAGTGCGCTTTAAAACGCCACCGACATCCAATCAAGGCCCGTATTCTTGAGTTTCGCACACGAGATGACGTAATTCTTTATTACCTACTAACCTTTGATTGGCTACCCTAATAGCACACCGACGTCCGATGGACGTTTGAGCAATGTCCTCGGTGGACTTAATGAACGTCCAACGGACGATCGGTTATAGTCCGTGGGACGTTATATGAACGTCCATGGGAAGCCCAAATGTCACAAAGTTGGACATTATTAAAACGTTCCAGACGGACGTTTTGCGTACGTCTTCCAAGAACTTGACGAACGTTTTAAAAACGTCCATATTATGTCCAAGGGACGTAATAAACGTTCGATTTATACTACGTGGGACGTTATATGGACGTCCACGGGAAGTCCAAATGTCATGAACTTGCGACGTTCTTAAAATGTTCCGGGCGGACGTTTTGCGTACGTCTTTGTATGTCCTGGGAGGACTTAATGAACGTCCAACGGACGCTCGGTTATAGTCCGTGAGACGTTATATGAACGTCCATGGGAAGTCCAAATGTCACAAAGTTGGACATTATTAAAACTTTCCAGACGGACGTTTTGCGTACGTCTTCCAAGAAATTGACGAACGTTTTAAAAACGTCCAAGGGTGGTAATAGACGTTCGAGTTATACAACGTGGGACGTTACATGGACGTCCACTGGAAGTCCGAATGTCACGAACTTGCGACGTTTTTAAAATGTCCCGGGCGGACGTTTTAAAAGCTTTCATTGTACGTCCAACAGACGTAATAGACTTTTGATTATACTGGGTCGGACGTTCTATGGATGTCCATGGGAAGTTAAATCGTCATTAACTTGGATGTTCTTAAAACGTCTCAGATAGACGTTCTGCATACGTCAGCCGAGGATTTGCTGGATATTTTAAGAGTGTTGAGTGTTAAGTCCAAAGGGGACCTCATGAATCCTCGACTCAATGCTCTACACCACATAGATATCTGCCGCCTTGACGAATATCCCAAAGATGTTTTACAGTCCTCCAGTGCACGGATCTAAATTAAACAAACCACACAAGAGGAAATAAAAGAAAGTTATTTTTAAACGTCATATCCTGTACACAAAAGTAATTTCGATTCCTATATAAGGTTTCTCTTTCAAGAACGAACTTTTAACTTACTTCAGTCCCAAGTTCTTCCAGTCCAACTATTCACAGTTATTTCACTTTATTTAATAAATAATTACAGGTTGATTGGTATCAAAAATAAATTCTTTAGAAAATAAACTGGAATTAGACATTACAATTTTAAATCTAGTTTACTTACCATTCCTTCCAGACTGATCTCTTGCACCACTCTGGTTCATGCCTTGAGCCATATGTGGTTTGGGGAGTGAGATCTACATGGGGCGACTTTATGAAGGGACAAACATACTGACAAACAAATTTTGGATTTTAGTATATAGATTTTAGATTTAGGTAATAAATATTTTAAAAATTGAATAATTTTTCGATTTATTTAACTACGTTTTTTATCAGTATACATTCTTTTTTTTAGCACAATATAAACTTATCTATGTTACAATATGTACCTGTTAATAATAAAAAATTATTAAACTGTTAAAGGGATTTAAGGACGGCTTTCGTTGGAAAAATCAAGTTTTGTAATTTCATTTAGAACACCAAAATCTACAAACTCTCAAAGTTGCAAAACTTTCAGGTTGTTTCGAATTATATAGGAATCTAATTAATGGCAAACTAATTATTGGTAAAAATCAATTTTTTAACAAATATAAATTCTTTTTCGACAATAATATAATTATTACATAGATTATATGATGTGAACATACAGCATAAAAACTTAAAATAAAAAGTAAATTCAACTGTTTGGAATCATTATCAAAATTTAAAAAATCCAAGTTCTTCTATCTTCACTTTTAGCCACTTCAGAGGTTTTTTTCAAGTATCTTTTGAAAGTGTCTTCTATTTTCTTTTCGGTGCAACTTTTCAGCAACGGTTTTAAAGCAGCACCTAAAAATAAATGCAATATAATTAATATATTGTGCACATAGCTTTTATCAATGCAATACCAGCATTCAAGATTGAAAAATGCCATATGCCTAAATCAGTGACGGTTTGTACACTTTTGGATGTTCTGTTAGCAGACGGCAAGTATATATTAACTGGTTGCTTAGCAGCCGATTACACGGGTTGCATCCGTGATGCTAACAGAATATCCAAAACAGTACATAGTAACCTCTGCTGGCATCGGGTCATACATGGATTTATTTAAAATCCAAAAATACAATATAAAACTCAGATGTTTTATTTGAAAAACCAAAATCTTAGATCCGTAGCTTTTTTTGGCAACTTTGTTATTATTAAAAATATGAAATCCATTAAATTAGCAAATACTTTTATTTTTTCATGCTAGATTACGATAATAAAAAAAGATTGAGCAGTGTGCTACTGTTATATCACAGAGACTTGCACTTTAATGTTAATAAGTTACCCTGTATATTATTTTGTTTTTGAATTCCTACTTTACGATCTTTGAACGACCACAAAGAGAAAACTGTTGAATCATAGGGAAATGAATGCCCCTCCCCTAGCTTTTCTAATCCTCTATCGGCAGGTGCCAATTTCCAGTCCGTCCAGAACTATAAATTTTCATACTATATTTAGTTAAATTGAAAGGAGCACAAGTGAATAGAAAATTGAGATAGGGAAGTAACATTCTCTTACCTCTACCTTGGATTTCTGAAAAAACTGAAAATTTTAAAAATTTAAATCTTTTAGAAATTCATAATATGCATATTCCCTATGTTGACAACTGCTTAGCATCTACTCTGTACATCTATTATCATCTTTGATCATAAACAGCGCGAGGCAGACCTTGCAAAAGGGCAGTTATCTACGCTATCCGGTGCAGCTGTGTCTATAAAATTATGATGTGATGGTCGCTTTTCAAGATTTTATACGTGCGACTGCACAAAATTGAACATCAACTATACATTTAGCAAGGTTACGCTTCCCTCTTATCATGATACATTAAAAATGTTACTTACCCTTAATTAGCGTGGCCATAAAAAGAGCAGAAAAGTTCTTATGTTTGAAGCCTATTCAGAAATATTTCATTTTTTATCATGATTTGTCAGCAATCTTTTCCACGCTGTTTTTACAAATTCGTTCACATTGTCTCCTCCAACTTTGGAAAGCAGATCAGTCTAAAAAAAATCAGGCACTCAGTAGAGTTAAATAAATTTGTGCTAAAAAGAAGAAGAATTATAGAAGAACTAAAAGGTCTGTATGTGCAGGATGTTATGACATGATATTGCGAACATAAAAAAAATATAAGACACACCCTACACATCAAACTCTCACTAATAATATCATTGTGCATTGATTTTTTGAGTAAGATTTTTGCAACGTTGCAGAAAGTAAAATTTACAAAAAGAATTAATCCTCGAAGGCAAATTCAGTATCATACGACATATACGGCAAAATAAGCATAAAACACTTGTTTTTACACCAATGAACGATTTTTGAAAAGATTTCCACTTTTTAATTGTTTTCAGGTAACATATACATAGATTTTCAAAACAACTGCTGGTTGCCATAAATGCTATCCAAAGAGTTTTTCTATTGACTTTGTACAGTGATATTCTAAAAAGTATTACTTACAGATTTTTGCATATTTAAGGGATCTCCCAAAAACTGTTGAACTTCCAGTAGAAGTTCATTATTTTCACATAGTAAAGGTAAATTCAAGTTTTCCCATATATTTTCTGATTGCTTCATTATGTTGTGTTTTTTATATACCTCATATTTCATTTTTCAAGTGAAGAGATTATTATTTCAGTCATGTTCAACCTTCATATAATTTGCTTTAGATATTCTGAAAATAATAATAAATCCTTATTACTTAACAATCTAAAATACTATAATACTGCAGGTTACCATGAATATTTTGCTGGTGAGTTACTCATTCCACTATTTATTACCGTTATTACTGCACAATAATAATAATAAACGAATGAAAGGAATGTGATAAAATATTAATAATCACCCTTGCACTTCACACTATTTACTAAAAACACATAACGTAAAAGACTGATTAAATAGATGCTAAAAAAGCATATATAAATAATTGGTTCAAACAGAAACTGCAAGACAAAAACGATAACAAATACCGAACAACCGAAAACCGAATGGAGGCTTATAATGGCTTTACGGGGATTTACTGTTGGCACTGAGTTTGCGTAGTACGTTTTTTATGACCCGTGCATACTGACGTCACACACATGCTGTCTCGTTTTTATATGTATTAGCGGAGAAATTTAAATAGCTGTATTAATTAAAAAGAAAATATTTTTAATGAGTTTATGATGGTATGAACGTATGAAATATATAATAATATAATAATAATTGCTACAACTCATAACCAGGCCCCAGAAGCTATAAGCTTGTGCGGGAGAGAGGGGGGCGATTATTATTATTATTATGTTAATATACTTTAGTATATTAAAGAGTATTCCATATGGTACAGAAAATATAATTAATTTAAAACACTGGAGAAGCAATTTTTGGATATTCCATAATAGTTTTAATTCTTTGTTTAGAGAACTACATAATGTAGTATTTAATAACAATAAGAAAAATATGTATTCATAGAGGTCCTTGTTAAGCTCTCAAAATTATATGTACATGTAACAGACTATTCTTAAAAAAAGATCCTTATCTGAAGTTCAGACCGGCTTTTTTATGACTTTGAAGTCACGGGCCTACCATGATCTAAACTGAACGTCCAGTGGACACCTTTTGTTAAAATAGATTTCTAGAATAATTGTTAATCTTAATCTACAAATTGTTTGTTTGCAATCATTTTGTAATTCCTATTAGAACGTATTATGGACCCAAATCGAACGTTTGCCGGACATGTTTTGTTGTACTTCTGTAAAACGTTCCCCTATGAACGTCCTTTTATGGACCCAAACCAATCGTTCGCTTATGCTGTACTTCTGAAAAACATTCTCATGTGCACGTCCGCCAAACGTCTGTACCATGTCCTGGGACTCAAGGGCCTGTTATGGGCCCAAAACAAACGTCTGTTGGACGTCTCTTGTTGTACTTCTGAAAAACGTCTGCGTGTGAACGTCCGCCAAATGTCCGTATCTTGTCCTGGGATTAAGGGCTTAACTATGGACCCAAAACAAACGTCCGATGGAGATCTTATGTTGTACTTCTGGAAAACGTCCTCAAGTGAACGTCCGTCTCGTGTCCTGGGATTCAAGGACCTACTATAGGCCCAAAACGAAGGTCCGCTGGACGTCTGTTGTTATACTTCTGAAAAACGTCCGCGTGTGAACGTCCGCCAGACGTCCTTATTATGTCCTGGGATTTAAGGTTCTACTATGGATCCAAAACAAACCTCCACTGGACGTCTTTTGTTGTACTTCTGAAAAACGTCCTCGTGCGAGTGTCCAGCAGACGTCCATTTTACATCGTCGGACCTACAGTACCTACAATGGACCTAAAAAGAACGTCCATCGGGCAATGTGTGCTATTAGGGTAAGTTGCATCTTATAACGTAAAAATTACATCATCTTGTATGCGAAACTTGTGATTTTGGTAACTTTCAGTTATCTGTTTTTTTCAAAACCTCTGCAGTATCTTTTTTTAATATCACTACTTGTTCTTTTAAAATTTTGTTTTTATTTCTAACCGAAGCATGCAACCGATCAAGACGTTTTCTATAATGATCTGCTTTTTTCCATCGATCTCGTCAGTTTCTTTTTTTGTTTCTGCTTCGTTGTTTTCCTGCCAGTACACGATCATTTTCCTCCTTTTTTTGTGGCCACATTCCGGTGGCATATTTTCATTTAAAAAGGTATGTGCTCTTATCTCATCATTTTTATTTACGGGATATGCTTCTATTTTTTTGTTGTTACTCTTCTTATCTTGTTGAATGAATTTTACTTGTATTCTTCTTTTTTATATTTAAGTATTTTTATGTTCTTCGGCTTTTTCTTCAGCTATAGCAACTCTGGATTTTTTAAATCCGGAGTTTTTTTTGTGCTTCCTTTTTCTTGCGCCGTTCTACTCTGGATTGATCCATATCTGCTCCTGTTGTGAAATTACTTAAATAAAAAACAACGACTTTGAAGAATAACGACGAAATATAACAAAAAATATAATCGTAAAGTAATTCTCCTGGCAGCTGGTTTTATTTTCATAACATAACATGCTTTCAAAAATGCAAAGATTAAGATCACTAGGTGCGAGATAATGCTGTAAAAGGGCATTGTTTAAAGAATGCACTGGTCAAAAATATTTTATTTCATACTGTATCGTATTATTCATGTGTACGGTAGCGATTACAGTCCGGAAAATACGATTTTACGGTCTAGTATGACTGTAAATTTTTTTATTTCCCCCTTCTATGTAAATGCCACTTTACAAGCCATTATGTAACTAAGTAAATGAGTAATTACAGCCACAGCCCTGTAAAACTTTATGGGCTCCTAAAGAGACCTGTAAAATTTTACAATGCTCATCAGCACAAAACTATGGCAACTAATGTGTTGCTTAACTACAACACCATGGCAACGCCTAGCTA
Organism: Agrypnus murinus; assembly: GCA_929113105.1. Taxonomy (NCBI): domain Eukaryota; kingdom Metazoa; phylum Arthropoda; class Insecta; order Coleoptera; family Elateridae; genus Agrypnus; species Agrypnus murinus. The sequence continues at coordinate 68,771,862 of OV816031.1, read as the reverse complement.
TAAATGGTGCTACCGCTGTTGATTCCAAAATGTCTGTTTATAAAAAATATACAATTCATAAAAAATGCTGGTGAAGGTGGAAATAAAAAAGTTTGTACGAGACACGCTTTGCAATTAATCGTTACTGGGCTCGCTGGATTATGGAGGCTCGCTCCTTCGTCGCTCGCCCCATAAACTTTCGAGCTCGCCCGTAAAGATTAATTTACAAAGCTTGGCACGTAAATAACTATTACCGGACTCAAATAAAATAAATCAACTGAACAATGTTTTAGTATTCAGTTATCATGGACACTCGTTCTATGTTTTATAGATGTTCTATAGATGTCCGTATTTTAAATTCGGAAATTTATTTTTTAAATGAAACCAATAATTGCAGTATGAAATAAAACGCATTACTACATACGTCCTGGAAATTTTTACAGTCTGGTTTCGATGTTCCGAACTCGGCTCCTTCGTCATCTTTTCCGTAACATCTTACTCGACTGTAAAATTCCATTTCCAGGACTTATAACGTAAATAACTATTATTTCATACTGTATCGTATTATTCATGTTTACGGTAGCGATTACAATCCGGAAAATGCGATTTTACGGTCTAGTATGACTGTACAATTTTTTACTGGTCATGTCGTGAAAAAAAAAAATTGTGTCTTACACGAGAGGAAAGCGCTTTTTACTCTTGCTCAAATGCCTTGCTCGCTGAGGCATACTTCAAGCTCCAGTGAAAAGAACCGCTTTCCTCTGTTGTTGGACAAATAACTATTTTTGAACAAAGATATATATTTTAATTCTGTAGAAATATGTACTTTGTACTCCATCTTATGTTCATAATGATACAAATCGCTTACTGTTTAACGTTTTAGCTTTCTCCACTGGGTCCTAGTGGACTTCGTGACAATATTATAGTTCGGGGAAACTCCGAACACTACGATTTCCATACATGTCCTTGTGGAGTAGGTGCAGATTATTACACTATAAAGAAATGGTTGAAACATCCTCAATATAAGGAATTCCATGAACCACACACCAATATTCTTAGAAGCAACAATGATCTAGGTCTATTAGCGATAAGACGTAAACTGCATCCAGAGGCACAGTTTATTGACAAAACAATAAAAAGTATACCAAAATTAACTTTGTCAAATGTACAGTACAGAGTAAGGATTTTAATAATTCCTCAGCTAGATAACTTCGAAAATAACTGCCATACCTTTTCTTACAATATTTTCTAGGGTTACGAAATTTTTGCTTTAGGATGGGGACGGTCGGGGAACGCGAAACGCCTGTCTCTAACAAGATTTAATGACTTACAAATACTACCACAAAGCTTGTGTCAACAGATGCATGGAGGGTAAGTATTTAAACGTAGTTAATGTTTGTAAATTCATGATTACAAGTAGTAGAAGCTGAATCGAAGTACTTAGGAACATAAGAGCCGACTTTTCAAAATTTTAACATGAGCTGGCAAGTTTAGAGTTTTACCAACCGTACTAAACACGGTTTGCATATATTATTAAGTATTTTCAAAAGAATTTTTATTTCATACCCGTTCATAATTTGACGTTTTTCGGATCATTTATAGTACGAAAAATGCATCTTTAAAGTACTAGGACTTTAAAGTAAAATATTAAAGTCCTAGTACTTTAAAGTAAAATATTAAAGTCCTATTTTACTTTAAAGTACTAGTACTTTAAAGTAAAATATTAAAGTCCTAGTACGTTAAAATTTTACGTCAATTGTTTCTATGGTAACGAATTTAATTTATTATATAGAAATTACTCAACGCGCACTTTAATTATTACAGATTACTTAGAAATCTCAAATTTTTGATTCGTACTAATTCAATACGGTAACAGTCCAGTATGAAATAAAGTTTTGTATTTACTTCGAACGAAAAGTGTCTTTAAAGTATTCACAAGTAATTTCAGCCTCGGCTAAACGCCTCGGCCGAAAACAACTTATTCATACTTTAAAGATTCACTTTTCGTTCTTGTTAAATAAATAACTATTAATTGAACTTCTACATACAATAACAATACAACCTAAAAAATCAAAATACTCAAATAAAATGTAGAGAGTATTCTGTGTTTTTAAACAATCATTTGTAAGATTCCCCCAAGTAAATAAAATGAATAGTTATTTACAAGACAAGCTGCGAAAGTTTACTTTTAAGTGCAAGGTGTTTTTGATTGGTCGAGGCGAAGCGTAGCCGAGGTTAGTTAAAAACACCGAGCACCTGAAAGGGCTTTCGCAGCGTGTAATGTATTAAACTTTTCATTCTCCGCTTACCATTTATTAACCACTGTAAATAAATAAATAAAATGATGATTCAGTGATTATAATAAAATAATGTTTGTATATACAACAGTATTGTTACCAAGGTAATGTTGACAACAGCCACCTTATAATATTATATTTAAAGAAAATTGACAGTTTTACTTCGTTGTCCAGGGATAACAGGGATTATCGGGGAAAGTAACTGTCATAAATGTTATAGAGAATGAAATCTTTTGTCTAAAACCTTTTTTGTGCAATCAATATTTGTCAAATTGTAGCCGTATGCAACATATGATAGTTTTGGGCGTTTTTGTTCATTTACAGGTTCTACTTTCAGGGCGGTAAGTTCAATTTACCGCCCATGGCACGTTAATAAAGTACCTCGTCATTTAAGTCGAAAATCACCCACTACCATTCTAAAATTCGTCCGGATTGAAACAAAAATTGCTTTTGTTTACTCAACTCCATAACAACCAGGTCCAATAACCAACTTGATAAAATTCACATTTTCAGTGTAATTTTTTACTTGTTTATTCAATATGTTTAAAATGAACTCGTAGATTCGATCGGGCAAAAAACAGTATAAGCATTACGGGCGTGAGGCACCACCAGTCCCATCTACTATGTAGCCTTCGCTCTTAAAACCCTTCACACTATTATCCTCGACTGGTAAAGTGTACCCACCTCCCTTAATATTTTAATTACTATTAGGACATGCTGCAACGTTACTTATATGGGTAATAGCACTTAAGAAAAAATATACTACAGTATTCTGCCTTGGTTTTTCCGTGTAAGACTTAAGTTGTTGGCTTATTACAGCTGCAATACAGCTTGCAGTGAGACCCTATGACAATATTTCAAAGCTGATAATATATGTAGTAGGGTCTTTGGGTTTTTACCGGAGGTCTTTACCTTCTACGTAGTATACAGCGCGTAGAATCGCTTTCATGCACAATACAGTTTTAGGTGCATTTAGTTTCAAACCCTAATATTATCTCCCCCTACTTGTCCCAACCCTCTTTTTAATAGAACTCTTCGAATTCTGGATTAGGAGCTCCATCTTTAAACCATATTAAAAAATTGCTACTCCTCCAGCAAATATTTTTTCACATGTTTAATTTTACTGGGCTGAATCCCAGCGCGATCTGAGGATGGCTCTATAAAAAGTGAAACACGCTGTATACCGGGCTAACAGTTCCTTCAAATTTACTGCTTACTCTGATGATGAGATTTAATAGCGACTTAATAAAAAACATTTGGTGTCGATTCAGTACTTAAAAGATTAAATTTGCAGGAAGTTGCCAAAAAACACATTTTGTCTTTCTGATAGTTATGGTTATCAAAGCACAACAATACCACCATGTGAATTTAGAGGAGCTCCTGTAGTTGTGAAGAGTTCAGAAAACCCAACCCATTACTTAATTGGTATGCAGATTTACTGTGATTATTTATTTATGTTGGAATTGATTATTTTCCTTTGTTCATAGGAATAGTACAACAGCCTGAAGATTGTGAAAACTACAAGTCTCCACCGATTATTACAAACATCTCCAGCTATATGGATTTTATTAAGAAGAAAATATGAGTTAGAGAAAATTGGCTAGTGATTGATTTATGTAAAAAATAGATGCAAAAATAAATAGAATAAGAAACTTCTTTTATGTATTTAGCAGAGGTATGCTTGCTTCGTTTTGAGTAGTACGGTTAAATCATCAATTTATACATTAAATAATGAAAAAAAAAAAAGATTTTAGTGCATCAAATCTTCCTAGATATGTCCATGTAATTAATTCCGCCATCACATTTTAAGCTTATCAGCAAGCGTAGAATGGAATTATGTATTCTCAAGAATTGCCACTTGCGGTTTTCGTGACTGAGGGTCGTAGTCAGAGGTAGAGATAGCAAGTAAACACAGACCACAATTAATTATACGGGGTGGGGCAATAGTGGGGAAGTCCGATAGCTCAGAAAAGTGTGGCACGCTTAAGGTAATTTTTTTTAATAGAATGCCCCAAATATTTTTGCAAGTTTAACACCTCTCTTGGCAGGTTTATTCATATCTAAAATTTTAGCGCCATCTAATGACCGGTTTAGAAGTTTCAAAAAATTGAGTTTTACATTATCCCACTTAACAGTTTACCGCTTTCACGGCCGCAACTGTGAAGACGAATGAAGACGAAGTAGGGATTTTGTTGCAGGGGCTTGTAGGGTGCTCTTCTTTAAAAGAAAATAGACCCACCATGTACAGGGTGTTCAAAATTAATCTTTAGATTTAGAGAACTTCAAAGCTGAAATTCACAACTTTTTCAAATGGAACACCCTGTATATTTTGTACCTTTGTGATGCAGAATTAAATAACGAACATTTTTTGTATGTACGTCCATATAGCTATCTGTAACCACTTTTGATTTATTGAGAAAAAACTGCAAGAAGTACACAATTAAAAAATTATTTATTTAAAAAATCAAGGTTTTTCAAATAAAACAAAAGAAAAAACTATAACAAATGCTCCATATGTTGCCCATTTGCATGGACACACATTTCGATGCTTCTTTGGAACGATCTTTGTACGTTTCTTAACATTGCCCGCGTGATACTTCTAAAAGCATGTATTATTCTATCCTTCATATTTTGAATTGTGGTTGATGGTGTCTCTGTATAAACAATTTCTTTCACATATCCCCATAAAAAGAAATCCATTTTTGTAAGATCAAGAGATCTAGCAGCCATTTAGTGGGTCCATTCCTTCCAATCCATTGATGTGGGTAGATGTTATTTAGGTGGTCTCTTACTGCATGTAAATAATGCGGTGGAGCACCGTCTTGCTGAAGCCACATCCCATTTCGGATCCTTTGAGGAAGGTTCGCCAATAATTGTGGCAGATAGTTCTCCAAAAAATGAAGATAAATAGCTCCTGTTCATCTACCATCAAAAAAATGTGGCCCTATTACATGTTCTCCAATAATTCCCCCCCAAACATTTATGGACCATCTGTGCTGGTTATCAAGTTGTCTGAAAAAGTGGGGATTTTCTGTAGCATAATAATGGAAATTGTGCCTGTTAACAAACCCATTTTTATGAAACGTCGCCTCATCAGTGAACAAAACATTGTTGAAGAATGTAGCATCGTCTTGCATTTTACCTATAGCCCAATTACAAAACTGTAAACGTTTTAGAAAATCGCCATCAGTTAATTCCTGGTGCATTTGAATGTGATATGCATGAAATTTATTTTTCTTTAAGATTCGACCAACAGAACATCTACTTATTCCTACAGATGAACTCGCTTCTCTCTGACTAACATGGGGATTCTCAATCGTCGCCAGCACAACAGATAACTCCTTTTCTTCGTTCACAACATTGTTAATTCGTTCACTTTTTTCATACTGTACATTGCCGGTCCTCGCAAATCTATCGAGCAGGTTTTGAAAGCTGTAAACTTTACGGAGCCTCCGTTCAGGATACCGTTGGTGGTAAATTCTACGGGCAAGCAAACAATTTCTTTCCGACTCGCCCAATACAAAAGTCATGTTTACAAGTTCTTCATTACTAAAATTCATTCTGAAAAACTAAAACACCTACTAGAACTAAACACTGATGGTCGATAACTGCGAGAAATGTACGTTTTGCATACGTGTACAACCATTGCTAGATGCTTTAATGTTTTGTTGAACAAAAACAACCAACACACTTGACAATTAAATAAATAATTGTTTTTAATTGTGTACTTCTTGCAGTTTTTTTCTCAATAAATCAAAAGTGATTACAGATAGCTATAGTGACGTACATACAAAAAATGTTCGTTATTTAATTCTGCATCACAAAGGTACAAAATATACAGGGTGTTCCATTTGAAAAAGTTGTGAATTTTAGCTTTGAAGTTCTCTAAATCTAAAAATTAATTTTGAACACCCTGTACATGGTGGGTCCATTTTCTTTTAAAGAAGAGCACCCTACAAGCCCCTGCAACAAAATTCCTACTTAAATTCGTCTTCACAGTTGCGGCCGTGAAAGCGGTAAACTGTTAAGTGGGATAATGTAAAACTCAATTTTTTGAAAAAAATTTATAACTTCTAAACCGGTCATTAGATGGCGCTAAAATTTTAGATATGAATAAACCTGCCAAGAGAGGTGTTAAATTTGCAAAAATATTTGGGGCATTCTATTAAAAAAAAATTACCTTAAGCGTGCTACACTTTTCTGAAACACCCTGTATATTTGAATATAATTTCTCTAGACGCGCCTCTATCCACTGTTTACATCCGTATTAGAACGATTTTTCTAACTGTTACCGTTTAGGAGCTATCGCACTTCCCCACACTATTGACCCACCCGGTATACTAAACAATAAGTTACAATACATTGGTTTACAAACATAAGTATGAGGACGGTTAGGTCCTCCTCACATTGAACATGAGGGTGATCGGAACCATTCTGTACTAGCACTATGTCCTACAACTATATGCCATATATCTATGAGATTTTTGTAGGGGTTAGAATGAAACCTTGCGGTTCTTATGCTATTAATTTTCAGACAAAAAAAGTGTTTTATTTAAGATTTATATAAAGAAATATAACTATGTTTTCTTGTTTATTTAATAGAGATAACGTCAATATTTTTTCGTTAAATCAACACTTTTCATAATACGTGCAGAACAGACATCCCTAACTAATTCCAGACTGTTAATAGTGTGCTTAACTATAAAATGTCTCCACTGATCATCTGCTCCATTCAGTAACATACACCTTTTTATCTTGAATGTTATTAATGTATACTATAGTGTAAGAGAGGTAAGTTTTGACAAATATTTTGATGTTTCCAAACTTTAATATTTTATTTTCGTTTATTCTCAGGTTTTAAACAACTGTTTTACGATTTGATTCCATGGTTCACTCATATGCGTTTGACACAGCGGCGTAAGTAACATTGCGCGTCCCTGCGAGACTTTCGTTTGCGCCGCTCATATACAATAATTATACTATTGATGTCATAATGATCTAGGACAGCAAGGCTAACATGATGTTATTTTATTTTTGCAGTGTAAATGTATAGGATAAAAAAAATAAAACATAGCATCATATTAGCCTTGGTGTCCTAAATCATTATCAAACCAATAGTACATAGGTAACTTTTGTTAAAATAAAATATGCAATAATTAATAATAATTTCGTACCTTTTTATTTGCTCTTATCTCTCCAACAATTTTTTTCATTTGATTAATGAGATTTATTACCAATTACAGTTTTTTCCGGGTTTTAACGCAAGAGAATCTTTAATATTTTGCGATTATAATCCAGTCAATAGACACAAAATAGTTATTTGTGTACCTAGTGCGCGAAATGCTGTTTTGGTGGTCAAGAATGAAAGTTTTTTTGACGAGGAGTTAAAAACTTATTCGAGACCACTAAATTCATTTCATGCTCAAGATGTAATTCCTGATTTTCAATGCAAACATTAAATATTGATTAATTATTGAAAAAAACCCCAAATATGAGCATATTTCTCATAAATTAATTGATACCTGTTGGCTTCATATGAAAAAACGGTTTTATGTACAAACAGCCGCTTTCTACCATAAGAAAATATCTGACAAGCAGCCTCCCTATTTATATAATAAAACAAGATACAGGACAGATGTGCACAATATAAATCTGCTGCATAGAGGTCTGTTGACTATCCCTAGACATAATACTACTTTTTACCAACATTCTTTTACCTATAATGTATTTAAAAATAACGAGATACCGTTTTCCATCAAAACGTTTGCCATTAAACAATTTAAAAAGGCTGTGTTCAAAAAGTTGCTATTAACCAATTGACACACCAGCTCTTAAATAGTCTATGTAATTGATTTTATGTAAATGATTTTTTATATATGTAATTACTTACTCTATGAGAGTATAACCTTAAAACCTGCAATATTAGTTTTCAAACTTCAAGGGAATGATGGAAGAGCAGCTTATGCTGAATCATATCCTTGCGATTCTGTATAATATAATGTTGTTTTTAAAATAATAACAAAAATGCTGTTTAACCGTCTATTAACAAAGAAAATATTATTTACATACACTAACTTAACACTAATTACTAACACAATTATATAGGTAAACAAAATATTACTAAACTTAAACTGGATTACAGAGATATATATTGAGATGTTATGAATTCATCTCATTGAAAATTTATTGGACGATTTGATCGTAAACATAAAAATAATTATTTCATGCAATAAAATAAAATAAAGGATAGACATGCTAGGATGTTAGGTTCAGTTAGTCTAAAGGCTACATGTTAGGTCACAGATAGATTTATCAATTTTTTAAAATAGAAATCAAAGGATAAATTTTATGAAGACGTAACCTCAATTTTTATATATAAAAAGTCTGATTTATAAAAAGGATATCACTCATTTAGATTGTTTTCATAGTAATCCATGTTTTATGCAACCCAAGTCACATATTAGGATGGTTTTTTCATATGTCTGGAAGATTCAATTTTCCTGATTAAATTTAAGTTCAACGATGGATAACGTAGGAAGATTTTTTCTGTTTTCCATGAGACTGACTCAGTTTCGGGATCATATTTAACTAAAATTATGTAAATTAGGTCGATATTGTAATGACTACTCTAGCACAATAAACTTACAACCTCTTGTATATTAATAAAGAGCATTTATTCTAATGAAGGTTTCGGCTTTGCTGATATGCTTCGATTTTTCCAAATATTGATTCTTATATAACATCTTTCATCATTGTTTGAAAACAAACACTTGGAGGACTGGATGCTGGACAAGTTGACTATGATTTAACTTCATTTAAGTTGATTTTGATGATGGATTTTGTATAAGCGTCGTTGGGTCTATCAAATCGTAAGAATAGATTTTAATTTGAGTTTATTTACTTTTATTGTAAAGATGTTCTTATGTAAATTTTGTATGTATCAGTTACCTAGTGTAATTATGTATTCATATTTGTAAAGGTAAAGCTGGATTTAATGAGTTTTGTTTATAATTAAGTTTTAATGAGATTTTTTCATCGTCAATCGTTTTTGTTAATTGTCTCAGTTATGGTAAATGTTAGACTACTGATCGGTTTCACAAAGCTTGATTAGACTTTGATTAACTTAATTGTATTAAATTTGAAATCTAGAAATATGATTGGATAAAATTCAAGGTCTGCTAAATCTCAGCCAATGAAATGTCTGAATTTTGAATTTAATGACAATTAAGTTAATCAGAAGTTAATCAAGCTTTCTGAAACCGGCCATATTATAAGTGTCTGATGTTGTTTTCATCGTTATTTTGCCAGCTACAATTTTATCTTTTTAGATTTAAGATTACTGATAATTATAAACAGCTGTTTTGGTGAAGTGACGTCATGATAAAAATTCGAAGTGCGGATGTTTCTAAAAATTGACATAATCTTCAATTGTTTCGCTAAATCATATATAAAGGCCAGCAAGAATTAACAATTTCAGTCGATAAAACGCTTTGAAAGAATTCACGCTCGACTCTAGATCAAAAATCTGAAAAATAAGTGAGGTTAAATGTGTTAACCATATGTTTGGATGTCAACAAAAGAAAATTCAACAAAGTGTAAGGAATATTTACCTGAACATTTTAAATTAAAGAAGATTTATATTAGTTATTCGACAATTGTTTGGAATTGTGAACGAGTTATTTATTAAATAAATACAAGAAGATTTATTTCCATTATTGTTTTGGACAATCGATGGATTTTCATTCCATAAAATCATCTGACAGATTAAATGCAGTACTACTGTAGCGAGGTTAACACTGTGGTGAAGTGTTAGGGCTACATTTATTAATTCTTGTAGAAGGAAATAAAACGCAAGTTCACTTCTATGAATTATTTATTTGACTCTACTAGTTTATTGATTTGCGTTGCCTAGTACCATTTCGTATCTATGCAAAAAATATATGAGTAGTGAGTCGTTCACAACACTACCAATTTAAATAAGATTGAAGTGAATCTCGACGTACTTTATATACAAGGTTGGTCAAAATAAAAGGTTTTGATTAAATTTTTCAATAACAAAATTATAAAGACAATCTGAATAATTCCAGAATTAATTTCTCTCACTTTAAAAGTTTTAAATAATAAAATTCTTACGAATAAAACAATTTAAATTTCTTTATTAAAATTTAATTATCATAAGTTAAATTTATTTTAACATTTGTAAATATTTTTAATTGATAAATTTGATTGATGTCAGTTTGCTCAAATGGAGAACAGTTATAGCCCTATGTCAGGTTAATAACGACTAATTAACACATTTGAGAAAGCTCAAGGAAGATTTTCCTATACTTGTTACTGTTGTGTATAACTTTGGGTGTTCGGGAGACCACACGACGTTCACCCATAAAACTGGCTGTCTTCTACCCTATCCTTGTTTCGTTGGAAACTGGGTAATGGATGAAGCTGTCAGGTCAAGTGTGTGGTAGAGAAATTCGTGAGAATTCTCGACGGTTACTCATACCGATCAGGGGGAGCCCTGGTATATGATACCGGTGTGGGCGGATCCGAATCTCGCCTTGGATAAGGTCATTTATGGTCACCAATGAAACCCGCTGTTTGATCGAGGTCATTTATGGTCTCCAACGGAACCCGCTGTTTGACCGAGGTCATTTATGGTCATCAAAGGAACCCACTGTTTGACTGAATCCTAAGTGAGGAGAATCGAAGTGAGGTTTATCCCGGGCAGATGGGAAACTGCATGCCGCCAGGTAAATGTGCTTAGGAGCTATCCCGACCACCCTATGATCCGGACTGCAGCCGGGTACAGTGGTTGGGAGAAGCTCTGAAAGTCATTACACTTAAGGAGAGTTGAAGCGAATACATAGCCTCTCACAATCAAGACAACTTCACCTTAACGGGTACACACTGGGAGTCTATAACGTGTAGACTTAAACGAAGCTCTGTCGAGGGCCCACCAAGCCTATAATTTGGTAGATCGGGGTGGCAAAACCATTTAAAAACCAAGTCCTGCCACAATTGAGGTTGGATTCGATCGGGCAGTGGCCCCAACCCTTGTCTCGGGGAGGAGCTTATGAAGGTATGAAAGAGGACTGAAGGGCTCTCTTTATACAACTGAGTTAAGTTGGGGGAATAGTCCTATTGCTGGACGAGGTACTTAGCCCCGTATGAAAGAGGACGGGAGGGTGCCGGCGGGTGAGCACGTGTTAAGTCAATCGCTCCGGTACTAGCCTGGATAGCTAGTAGAGGGTGGATAGGCAACCTCGCTCCGACCAGTGAGCAGACTGGGAGCAATTGCTTCGCAATTGCGCGCTGATTGGGCGTATCCCAATCACTTCCTCTTGGAAGGAACGTGGGGGTATGTTTATACGGGTACCCCACGTAAAACAAATTATAATAATCTGTTGTGTATAACTAGTTTTTCTTTTATTTTTCTTTGAATTAGATTTTCTTTTATTCTCATTAATAAAAATAAAGACTGTGTTCCAATAACGCTAATATCCTTGAAGGTACATCAACTTTACAGGCATATTGTTCCCAAGCGAGGGTTGGTACAACTAACTTCTTCAAGGTAAGCCCTCGTAAATGTTTGCTAATGATTGGTATGCGTAGGCCCATCAGTGCTTCAGCCGGAGAGAATGTACATTCGACTAACGGAAGTCCATAGACAGCTTCCGGTGGTATTGCTATAACAAAACTCAAGACAGCAATTTGGTTCTTAACCTTATCAAATAATAATCTAAGCTTATCTAAAGGTAAAATATCTACTTGCAAGCGTTTCTCCTGACACATTAATTAAACTTCGTGACTGTTCATAGCGATAAAGGAAATCAAGCATTGCATAAATATGAACATTAGCATGTGTGCAGGGGGTTTCTCGAAAAAAATCAGTCACAAATGACTTTAACTTTAATGTCTCTAACAAAATATTTTCCCGTTCCTTTATACGCTCAACTAGTTTCGAAATTTCATACGAACTTACAAATGTTCGACTTACATGATTTCAGAGACAGATACAGATTGGAAATCGAATCTTTCTCCATCGTCTGATAATATTCTATCAGAATCTTCAATCAATTTATGCCCTACATGATTATTCAAAATACTAAAATAATCGTCCGTTTCTATCGGACATTTATACCAACTATTATTAGTACATGTACAATTAATATCAACTAAAAAATCATTTGGTAATTCAATTCGAAATACAACAGGAATCGCGTCCTGGTAAAAAGCCACATTGGGCATTTCCTGAATATATAGACCTGCATTGGTTTCTACTTGCATTGCACAACCTAAACTTACACAAAAAATCAATAAAATAATCATCATTTTTACCAAAAATATAACATAATCAATAACAGAGTTCTTTACCAATAACAAGGTTCTTTATCAACAACTGAGTTCCTAACGTGAGGGAAGCAATTACACAAAATATAATACACAAAATACAACTTTGTTAATACACAAAATACAACTTTTTTAAATGAGTACTCAACACTAATAAAAAATACGTAAGTTTTACTTTAAATACAAAATGAATGCTTCCAATAACAAAAAGAAAGTCTCCTCAAACAAATAAACTGCAGACGATTGATTACACAAATAAAATAAACTTGTCAGTCACTTCTGAATTCATGCTACACAATTACAATTAACATGAGTCAACTACCAGTTTTCAAAAACACATAAATCTCAATAAATACTTAAGGCTTTATAATTTTTACTAATAATACAATATTTAATTTAAACTGGACTTTTAACTGGACAAAAAACAAAAAATAACTGGTAGCCTTTTTACTCACAAAAAACAAAAAAAAATAAATGCATGAATTCAGTGCACTCAACCCACATAGGATCCTAAAAAAAAGGGCACACAGCCACCAAAATACACATAAAAAATATAGCACACACCAAAAATACAAAAATACAGGGATCACAATTCGTTAGACTTCCAAACTGACACTAATAAAACTTGAAACCTTAAAAAATAAACTGGAAGTAACGGATACCATTCCATTGCCTATTACATAATCCTATGCGTAACAAAAAACTAAATGCGGTCACAAAACACACAGATAACACACGCATCTGGTGCGGAGACTCTATAAACACAACGTAAGCCAGCTCGACCCCTGCGAGAAAAACTCGTATAAGTTCGCGGTTTTATGATAATAGAGTGGATATAAAGAAAACTGATAAAATTTAGAAACAGCAGTAAGTAGGAAGTCGCGTTCTTCCTCCGCTTAGAAAGACCGAAAAGTAAAGGTCTATTTGTAAAAACCGTGAACCTGGCATACTAAAAGAAAAAAGGACGCGCGTCGGGTTCGGTCGCAACACGAACCTGGGGGTACCGCCAAACACACCACAAAAAACACATTATTAAAAAATACATATACTCGGGGATTCCAAAAACAAAAACACCGTACACGGGCGCAACAAAAAAAACAAACGAATTCGGCAACAGCGAACGCCGAGATAAAAACACATTGCAGTCGCTGGTATCAACGAGGCAATGGTCCGCTGTAGTCTCTCAGGCTAAAAGGCAGTCACTGAGAGTGAACCAGGCGCTCCGGAAGCTTACTGGAACCCGCACCGGCCAATTCGACTTCAACGTGTACGGAAGTATTCTTAGGCAAATCAGTGATTCGGGTTGGTGAATCTTCAAATCGTCGCTTCTGAAAAACATTATATAACATATCCTCACCTGGTAACTTACAGGTGGCATCTAGGAACTCGTTGGGTTGTGCAGTATCTACTATTTCATCGTCAGGCTCAGTCCAGAAAAGCTGACGGATACATAAACAACTATTCGCCGGCAGGCAACGGCGTAACCAATACAAAAGAAATACAAGAACTCCTATAAAATAACATACAAAAGTAATCCACATAAAATAATAAAAAATTTGTAACTCAGCTCCTGTAACCGTAGGAGTTGTGGATAAGGCGTGCACGGTAGGCACAACTACGAGCGTAAGGGCCCTATGCTTAAAATCTAAATAAAAAACAACTATGGACAAACTAATGTTTCATATTAAATAAATCGTGTCACCTCTATAAGCGTATAAATCCCCATAAGTAGTTTGTACGGCGGCATCTAAAGTATCAAACATATTTTGCAAGGTAGCACTACAGCTAATGTTTAAATGAGGTATTGTAGTTGTCCAATTAATATTCAGACACTCAGAAAAATTCGGAAACGTAGGGGCAGGTGTTTGAGAATGTATGACGTAGGTACGAAGATTAGACCACACAGCAGGTAGAACATGATAAGTCGATAATCGTTGTATTCCTTTAGAGGAATACGGAAATCGTGGAGATATGACTTCATTGTCATTAACTAAAAGTGAACATTTACATGGCAATTCTATTTGAACTACACCAGGCTTGTCATACACAGACAAATCTAAAGGGGTTACAACATCTAAGCACTTAATTACAGTGCGATTTTTAGGGTGTGTTAACACGAACACGTCATCTTGAATCTCTGAAATAACCAAAGAATTTGAAGTATGGCAACGAAACGGGCAGTGTTTACTGAGTTCTTCGACAGTAGCTCTGTCGTACATTTTACAAGCACATTGAAGCCCATAAGTCTCATCGGATGTAAAACGAGGCAAATAACATAACTTGTCGTGATAAGGTTTACAATGATGTAGAACCTGTGACAGGTTTCATAATTGGAGACTGGCCTCGAACTGTAACAACTGCCAAATATAACGTGTCATGCATAAGTAAACAAGTATCATTCATCCATGCAAATGGAGTAGTAATTAAGGTCCAGTAATTAAAGTCATACAAGGTCCAGGCCTGACCAAGAGTTGTAATTGGAACTCGTATATGAACATAGAGGTTGTTATTAGAAACTGTACAATCGGCAATTGGCAATTTATAATAACGAGAAAGTTCATGTAGTGGAATAGCCAATTGGTGATGATCATATTGCAAATTTGTTGCTAAGCGTTCTAGATCTCGACGTAAAACAATTGGTCGAACAACAGCAGTAGGAATTTTATGATCTTTACAAGCATTCATGATTTCCATATTATTAACGATGCGTTCAAAATTTAGTAATTTGACTAAAATGTCATAATTATGAAATGAATTGAATTTTTAGGTCAACATCGGTAAATCCGGTATTAATCTTTGCACGCAATTGATTATCATACACGTGATCACCAATTTTGAATTTAGGACGTTGCGGGTCAACAGTCTTTGGAAACTTGAAGGCTGTCTGTAAAATTTTTTTGGAGTTTTTCTGTCTGACGTCAATAGGTTTGAATCCGGTGGTTCGATGTACTGTTGAGTTATACTTTGCAATTACCTGAGGCAACAACTGCAACCACTTATAGGATCCTTGCATGGAAAATTCCTTCCACATCTTGTTTTTGAGAGTTCGGTTTACGCGTTCCACCGGACTTGCTTTCATACTGGAAAACGTACTGTAATGATTTATGTTCAGACTTTGCATTAACTTGCGAAAGTGTGTGTTGTAAAATTCCTTTCCCATATCTGTTTGTAAATTTCGTGGAGGATCCCCCGCAGACCGTAATAGCTTCTTCATTCCTTGCGTTACCTCTTCTCCGGTCTTCTGCGTTTAATAGGACATGCCCATACCTTTTTGCTAAACATATTTAACAATACCAAAATATATCGAAATCCTTTATTGGTCTTGGCATACGGTATCATTTCCACGAGATCCGCCATATATAAATCATATAATCCCTTTACTATTATTCGTCTTCTTCGAAATCGTTTGCGAGCTGGTTTATGCAGCTCCTCAATTATTTGACGTTTTATGCTCATTGGGAAAATGCTGGAACACTAATAACGGCTTCAAAAATAAATATGTCCTTTGATCCGGGCTTCTTCGCCTTAAACTTATCCCCTTTCTTCAATGACACTCCGATGAGTGATTCCGCATCGTATAACTTATCGTTTAAAAAGATTTGCGCATCTGTGGGATAGTATTTGATTTGTTTAATGCTACCTTTTGTTAGAGGAACGACATACTCGAAGTTGGTGGAGTTCAAAAGTGCATAACCGTTTTCATGATTGTATATTCCCATCATATACAACATTGTTTCGTAGTGCAAATTAGACACGTCTTCTAAAAGGAATACTTTTGCACGAGCGTCGAGTTTAACTCGGACAGGAGTTTTGTGATGATGTTTACCTAACTTATCCAGAGTCATCGTTTTGAAGTAATGATGATATATGATGATATGGATGACTAATAAGAGCTTCGAAGTAAAATGGGGTGATTGCAGACGGATCTAGCGACTTAATTTTTACCTTAATCTTATCGCCTTTTCTCAAACGTCTCCCAATTAAGTTGGCAGCAGCACCAACTAGAATACCGTTTACATACATAATGCATGGTGGTGAGCTGCAAACTGCTTGTACAATCCCTTCTGTAAACGGTATTGTGTATTCCCGTTTACTGTTGCTACCTTTCAAATTGTAATATTTCGTTAGATCGGAAATAGTAGGTTCGCTCGACCCAGGCTCGGAGTCCGCCCACATATACATCATTGTTGTGTACCTTACATTTTGTATATCTTCTAAAAGATACCTTTGGAACGAGTGTCGAGTTTCACTTGGACAGGGGTTTTCTGAAGATGTTTACCGAATTTATCTAATGACATGATTCTACTAGTGACAACGATACAATAACAAGGTGTTAAACATGTTGGATGCTTTATGCTATTATTTTAGCTGCTCGCAACTCATCAATAATGTAAATGATTTCATTAGTGTGACCGGTATGGCCGGCCGATTTCGAGCTTAGAAGAAGTCTCAACCTTCCTATCAATTTATTTGGATCTTTCCATGGTACGAATTCTACCTTTTTATTATTGTAACTTAGCACGCGCATTGGTCCAGCTCCCCGTTTTTTCGCTAATGCCCCCGTTTTAGATCGCGTCACCGGTGTTGAAGTAGAAAAACTTCTTACCTTTTCACCAGGTATAGTAAAAAGGGGTTTGATAATTGTGGAATATTTGGTTCCGGTTCCTAACAAAGGTGCATCATGTAGATAATTTCTACGGACTGCGTTGGTTCGTAAAAGAAGATCTTTGTAGCTTTTTAAATCCGCTTGCAAATATCCGAGAGGTTTCTTTTTAAATACTAATTCATATAAACCGCGTGTACCTTCATACGTAAATGTTTGACCATTAGGTTTCGTAATGAGCATATTTTCATCATCAAAACCGAATTCGGAGTCGCCAATAAAATATTCCTCTTTCTCCGGAAGGAATCGTACTCCGTATAGATGATCGAACTCGTTTTTCGTATCCGTAAACATTTTCTCCATGTATCGTTTTGCGCGCCCACTAAAGGTAGCATCTATATAAGCCTGGAATTCTCTACTAGTTCCGGCGGTAGCGACTTCGGCTTGGAGTTGTTCTAACGTAGGTGTCCCGGAAGCTTCCCCGTCTACTGGTTCGATGCCGGATCGTTCTGTGCTTACAACATGCAATCTGGGGGCACTATGTGGTGTTCGCATTACCTGAGGTATACGTAGAGATGGTGATACTGGAGTTGAGGGTGGAAAAAATGGGGGAACCTCTTCCTTTATGGGTTCCTCTTTTGGAGTTAGGAGTTCGGTTTTAACACCCGTTATAAATTCTCGCAAAGGTTGAGTGATGGGCTTATAGCGACGTTGAAGTTCTACATCGGAGCGTGCGATTTCGGATTTAAGACTTTGATATTTCTGTTTGACATTGTGCCGTGCCTTAACCAGGTCTTCAACCATACGCTTATCCATGGTTACTAATGCTGTTAGTTAATGCCTCCGATATTTATGGTAAAGTAGGCATCGAACCCTTTACGATAGCGTCCCTCGTTAAGTTGAGACTCTTTGTCAACAACTACAAAACCATATTTCTCATTCCAACACTGCATGCAGAGCTACTTGAACTTCTCAAACGTCATATCCCCGCTGACATGAGATATCATTAAAGATATGTTTTAAATTAGTGTTATCTTGCTTAAAAATAATGATGAAGTTTGCGTTATCCCGTATGAGTTGTTTTGGAATTGCGGAATATGTCTGACATAAATAAAAACAATCGATATTTTTATGTCTTCCAAAACAGAAATAGTCTCTTATAGTGTTCTGACTATCGCAGACCACATCGTCGAAGATAATTACAGAGTTTGTTCTTGCATCCGTGGGTGGTAGTATAGTTTCGCAGAAATCGTATTCGAAATATCCCACGGGTAACGATTTAAACAGATCACGCAAATATATATATTTGGGTTGATACAACGATTTACTGTACACATATACGTTTGCGAAGCGTAAACCGTTGGGATGTTCCAATAAACTAACCATTAGGTTGATTTCACCGCAGCCGGAACTACCTACGATTAGTCCTCGCTTGCATCCTGTTCCCAATAATACACTATGCTTAAAGACTGCCGGTGTTGCTGAACAAGCATCACGATTTATAACTGGTAATCGATCTCTCTGTCTCACTAACTTTAGCTGTTCCATGACGAACAACGTTGTGATATATCCTATATGAGTTTAGCATATATATTACAAACCTAGAAGCGAACTTCCAGTCACTCTTCTCCGGTCTTAGGAGTAAGTGCTATGAAACATACTCCTCGACAATCTACAACTCCTTCGTCAACTCATAAAGGCAAAGGTGTTATCAACACTCTCATCAATAAGTTACCGGTGGAATTGCATTTACCTGGATATAACTACTGCGGACCTGGCACTCGATTGCGAGAACGACTTGCTCGTGGAGATCACGGTATCAATCCATTAGATGACGCATGTAAACAACACGACATAGCCTACTCCCAGTCCAATAAAGTGAGTGAACGTCATAAAGCGGACCAAATCCTAAGACACAGAGCGTGGGAGAGGTTTCGTTCTAAAGACGCTACGTTTGGAGAAAGAGCCGCAGCCCTTACCGTAGTTGGTATTATGAAGGGAAAAATGAAGTTGGGTATGGGGATTAAAAAAAAGAAACGGTCTTCAGCGATGACACGAGGTTTCCTTACGTTTAACAAAGCTGTTGCCATTGCCAGAAAGCATAGTAGGGAAAATAGGAGGGTTCTGGAACCACCCCCCACTCCTGACCTTGACCTTGAACCTATCTCTCTTTCTAACACATGGTGACCTTGAAACTATCTCTGTCACCTAAACGTGGCAACACCGCATTCTCAAGGTCACCAATATGGCACCACCGCATTCTCAAGGTCAACAAGATGGCAACACCGCATTCTCAAGGCCATCAATATGACAACAACGCATTCTCAAGGTCATCAATATGGCAACAACGCATTCTCAAGGCCATCAATATGTCAACACTGCATTCTCAAGGCCCTCAGTATGGCAACAATGTTTTGACCTTGAACTCAAGACCACTCTTCAAGGTCATCAAACACCATTCAAGGTCAAGCTTTAGATATATATAGCAGGTTGCATGTATGGGAAGAGTCAAGCGTTTGCAGTTGCAGTGTACAGTGCAGTGTTACAATGGAAAGCCTCGCTAAATCAATTGAGAATGCGAAAGCGCAAGCTCTAGAAAAGCAGTTGATGGTTCCAAACGAGCTTCCTAAGGATGCTAAATGGGCACCGCTAGTGAATCAATCAGTGTTTTATTTAAACAAATCAAAAAGTAAAGTTGTATTTGTTGTATTATGTGCTCATTTGGGATTCACTCCTGTAATAAAAGTAGCTGGAGTAAAGAATCAGTGCATGCTGTTTGATGAAACGGGGTGGAACGCGTTAATAACCAATGAAGGAGTCATTAATAAATACTTTAAAGCAGGAGAAGAGGTCGGGGTTCCTTTGAAAATGGGTACAAAAACTATCTCGTTTGAGCGTGTTAACAGAAATTACGATAAAACAAAAATCATAAAGATAACTGATGCAGGAGATGATGAATTGTATTTAGCGTGGGAGTCCTTATATGAACTGTGGCAGTTAATACCGTTACTAACATATCGATTAAACCTTCTGAAGGGTTTGGAATTTTTCAATTTCTACCATAGCATAATAGATGGTGTTGTAGACATGCCGGGTGACTGCATAGTGAACATCACAAACATATTGGAACCATTAATGAAGATGCAAATCCCGAACGTGTTTGGAATGCTAGAAGTTGTGCATTATCTACCAGAAAAGGTAATAGTGGATGTGGAAGTCAAAAGGTGTATTGCGTAATGGAAGAATGAAGAGGGGAAAGGGTGGGGGGCGGGTGAATATAAGAACACATGGTCTAGGTGTAACGTAGTGAAATACAATGGAGACGCGTAACAGTGAAGACGTATCAAGCAAAGCTATTGATAAACTGAATGCTGTGGTGAAACTACGGTGTGAATTAGAAGCGCTAGAGGAGGATGCGGCACACGAAGCTGTTCATGGTACGGGGATATTCAGTCCAGAATATTGTCAAGAGTTAGCACAACGATATAGAAAAGGCGTGCAGTTGTGTCAAGACTTCATTAGAGGTGTGATTTGTGATAAGTGTTTGGTAAAAAAGCTCATTGCGCAACATCTAAGGGACTTTGCATATGACTTAATAGAGGACGGATTAAATGGGTGGTTTAGTGACATTTGATGAAAGTAAAAACAAAATACATTACATGTTAACATGGGAGTATGCACATCGTCAAGCACGCAGAAGTCAATGGGAGATAATAGCAAGGGATAGGGTACGATTTCAGAGACGAATAAGCTACGTGGAAAATGTAATCGCTCCAGTTTTGAAAGAAGAGTATAGAGAGGGTATCTATAATACACGTTTTAAAAGTGGTGGGGTATAGTTTAAATAGTCACATCAGTCGCTTACCGTCAGTTACAAAAATGGGTTCAATCAAAGTGGGTTGGCAACATTACTGGGTTCTTGAAACAACAGATAAGGGTGAAATTAAATTTTCGCGTTATAAAACGCACAATACCGGGTTGTTAATCGAAAGAGCTAAACTATCGAACACTGTGGTTGTACGTAGTGAAAACGATTATCGACACACTTCGTGTGCAGGTGTAGAAGTCCATTATTTGTTAAAAAATGGTAAACTTATAAATATACAAAATTCCACATGTACAGAACAGGGGTTGCTCATACATCGTCATACTATTAACTTGTTGCCTGATAAATGTGATTTCATTCTTATCAAATGTAAATGTGTTACACCGTATAGTGAATGGATTGCTGCAACTGAACGTGCACGTGACAACCTTGCTGCTGTCGGTTTTGTTTCGGGTTTGGTGCGTTATCTGAATTGGGAATTAAAGGGTAGTAATTGTTATATATTCAATTGTGAATAGTTATATAAGTTTGTAATAGACAATGAATAGTTGTAATCATATGATGTTATCTGGATTGGGTATTAAAGTTTAGTAATTGTTTTATTTAATCGTGAATAGTTATATAAGTTTGTAATAGACAATGAATAAATAGTTGTAATCTTATTATGTTGTTTTAATAAAACCATTATGGATATTTAAAAACTTTATTCTGAAAAATCCATTACATGAGTTTTATATAAGTAGTATACATTACCTAATGCACAATAGCACAGTGAATGATGATGATAAAAGCATGATGGAAGCATAGCCTGTAGAGCTGGTTCCTCTGGTAACTCCACCACCGGTTGTGATACGAAACGTCGAATGTAGTTGCTCTTTTCAGATCCCTTCACGTAAACGGTATCCGCCTGCTGAGTTAAGCGTTGCAGAATTACAGGAAGCATAAAGGGAGGAGTGAATCCTTCATTCCAATCCAGACAATGATGATTATGCATTAACCAAGTAGCTTGTTGACGAAACGTGAGTGGTAAGTTGCGAAAGGCGAATGGAGGTTTGAAAACGTAGTGAGACACACGATGTCCATCAAACACGGCTAATTCCTTAGGTGCAAAGTCTTTTTCTGAAGTCTTGAAACCTTGCACATCGATAACTAGCATGATCGAAGCGTGCGACTATACTAATAAAGGTAACAGGTCCTTGGACGTATATAACGATTTCCTTTACAGTTGACGTACTTGCTTCGTCAATGCATTATACGTAAATACACGATCGTGCAAAATGAGACAGTAAGCAGTAGTGTTCGCTGGAATGCTTTTGTGAGTTTCGAAAGTAACTCGAAGAACGATAGCTTTCCCTAGCAAGGAATCTTTCTGTCGCGAACAGTCGATGACGATTAGAGGTGTAAGTGCCTTAAATCTATCAGGAGCCAGTAGAGGTTCGTTGGGTTTATCATAGTAGGATCGTTGAAAGTTAGCATACATTTCGTATAAAGTAGCATATCGATTTTCACCATAATTAATATTTAATTGATGGTAAGGATATCTTTCCGTATTTAAAAATACCGTCACGTTTTGAATATCACAGGCGTCGAATGTGCTCATATCTTTCTGCAACTGACCATCACGATCGGTTTGAAACCCTATGATAACGTAACGGGGAGTTTCCAGAGTGGTCGATGTTTTAATAGACCAACTGTGCTTATCCGTTTGCGGTACAGCGGGATAAATATGTGTTTCCCAGCTTCTAAATGCCACTTGAGTGTCAATATTTTTCCCAATATATTTTGTTAATAATAATTCTTCCGCCAATCCCGGTTGAATATGTGGAACTTTCCAATATATTTTTTGCAAGTTAACCTTAAGCTTTTCATTAACATCGGTGGATATTAGGGCATCGACATCGGAATTACTTCTAATTAATACCAATTCTTGACGAATATTCATAATAATCTTTCCATAGTCTTCAAAAATCCCCAACAGTGTTGATAAAGGTATGAATGGTAATGGTAAAAATTACCTTTACTATCTAGCAAGGTGCTGGTACCATCCGGAAACCAACCAGCGTTTTGTAACTTAACGCTTTCATTCGAATTGTGGGAAAGGTAAGCTTTCATGGTGGTTGTTAGACCAACTTTTGTTTCCGAATCCACCACAACTCCATTCATTTCGTACCGAATCTCACTAAAAAGATATGCAATACCATTGTTTATAAATTTACCACTCGCTGATGGTTTACCATCTTCTTTCAGTACAGTACCTTCTACATATAGATAACTACGCGAAGGCAAAGTGGACATATCCTCTTGAATAGGTATTCGAATTTCATCATTATTCTCAAAACGAGTGGTATAAGGTTGGTGAGTGTGAAATTCAGCTCCAACAATCGAGTTATCGACGAGCACTTTTTCGTTTACATTTAGCACATTCATTTTGGGATAACAAAGCCTAAGGTTTGCAAGAATAAGCGGTTACCCCTTGTCAATTGAGTAGCGACCGATGCCTGACTAACCATTTTCCGCTTCCAACACGATCTTTTATAGCCAGAGCGATCAGTGCAACATCGAGGAGTGTTATATTTGAACACCATCATCCACGCTCTTCAAATGAAGTCCTATCATCACGGTTTCCCCTTGGAAATTAACCAAATCCCCGTCTTGATCCAATATTTTAAGGGTAATGTTTGAAATAGTATTGACATTAATTGGTAAATAGGGTGCAGTTTCAGGTGCTTCTATTATTTTGAATCCAGGAGGAACACTGGGGAAGAACTGATGTATCACATGGGCAGGTGTACCATTAATATAATTTCCTGTTATTATATTACATTCTATCATGAGCGAGTTAACCTTGATAATTTTAACTGGAAAATCAGATATGTGACGTTCCTTAGCTTTTAAGATTCTATTCTTAAACCCTAACAATGTTCCGATAGAGTGTTCAACAGTAAAGTCAATGTCGTGATCGGCTTTTATAATCGATCTTAGGGTATTATGATTCGGGTCGATGTTAAGAGACTCACCGTTTACTTGAGAATTAATGTATTGAGCTATATCAGTAAGCTCATATGATCCAGTAGGTATCTTTATTATTCTTTCTCCCATTTTAAACACGTTGTTTTTATCCGTTACGTTCGGAATAGTATTGAACGTTTCGAAATTTGTCAAACGCATAACCCATTGTTTTGTAGGATCCAAATATACGGGAGGGTTAAAAGGAGAAGTTAAAACAGACGTTGTAGCGGAGAAGATGAATGTTTGAGACATCTCAACATTCCCAGTAAGACTGAGGAAATGTTAAGGAATGTTTTCATATAAAAAGTTCAGCGCTAAATGTCCACAATTGTACGAATTTAGCTTCTGAAAAGCATCATAGTTGTAACTAATAACGTTTAAGCTACCATCACTTTTAAAGTAATGAACGAGTTCTAGTGGGGGTTTTAACTGTCCAATACTATCAAAGTATAATATATGTCGACCACGTTTAACATACGATGTCCAATGCGTACCTTCCCCATCTGTATCATCCAAATTCACAATTCCACATTCGTTTTTACGGATACGTTTCGGTAACCCGTTTCGCATAAAAATACCTCTGAAGTATGGAATTTTTAACTCGTTTACGTACTTTGACAGATCGATATTGGTCAGTGGTCGGTGTGGTAGCTTTAAGGGTAGTTTTTTGGAGGTCGTAAATACAATCCTAATCCTTTTTTGTACGGTTTCAAATATAATCCTTTTCCTACAGGCGCTTGCTCCATCGCTATATTGTGTCGTTTCGTTTCTTCGAGCGCTGATTTCGCTGCTTTTGCTTCATTCACTGCTTTGGCAACCGCAGCTGCTCCAGTTCCTAACGAGCCTATAGCTCCGAGAGCGGCAAATAAAGGAATGAGCGGTAGGAAACCACCTTGCTTGGGAATAGGTATAATCCGACCTTTGGGAGCAATGATACGTTTACGTTTCAAGGCCGCTAGGGCAAGACGAGCAGATCGTTTTAAAGATAACTTTTTTACTTTACCACCGATACGTTTTCTAGCTAATTTGATGGCGTTGTTGAACGTTAAAGTACCCCTTCTTTTCACCTTAGATCGTCGTCGTCGTCGTCGAACACCCATACCCAATTTTCTTTTTCCAGATATAATGCCGGCCACAGTAAGTGCAGCCGCTCTCTCTCCAAAACGAGCGTCCTTAGAACGAAACCTAGTTCACGCCTTACGTCCTAATATACTATCGGTTTTATGACGTTCACCAAGATCGTTAGTTTTTGAATAGACTATGTCGTGCTCTTTACAAGCTTCATCCAACGGGTTTATTCCTTTGTCTCCACGAGCAAGCCTTTGATGTAAACGGGTGCCAGGTCCGCAGTAGTTATACCCTGGTAAATGTAATTTTAACGATAACTTATTAATGAGAGTGGTGATCACTCCCTTCCCCTTACGAGTTGATTGACGATTATCCGCTTTCCGCAGAGTACGTTTCATAACACATTACTCCTCCTATCACAGGTGAAGAGTGACTGTAAGTGACCCGTCTACATATATTTATATAGATCACACACGTGTGCTCTTCCCTCACAACGTGTCCTACATGGAGCAGCTAAAGTTGGTGCATCAGAGACACAGATTACCGGTTGTAAATCGGGATAATTGTTCACCGACGCCACAAGTGTTTAAACATAGCGTATTGTTGGGTGCAGGATGCAAACGCGGTATAATAGTAGGCAGTTCCGGATGTGGTAAAAGCAACCTAATGATAAGTTTACTAGAACATCCAAACGGTTTACGCTTCGAAAACGTATATGTTTATAGTAAATCTCTTTATCAACCGAAATACGCATATCTGCGCGACCTGTTTCGATCATTACCCATCGGTTATTTCGAATACGATTCTTCTGAAACTATATTACCACCCAAGGATGCAAACCAAAACTCGGTTATTATCTTCGATGATGTAGTTTGCGATAGTCAAAGCACCATACGTGATTACTTCTGCTTCGGGAGACATACACACATCGATTGTTTTTATTTATGTCAGACATATTCTGCGATACCTAAACAACTCGTAAGAGATAATTCAAATCTCATTGTCGTGTTTAAGCAGGATAATACTAACTTAAAACACATATTTAACGATCATGTTAGCGGGGATATGACTTTCGAAACGTTTAAACACTTGTGTTTACACTGTTGGAAGGAGAAATATGGCTTTTTAGTAATCGATAAAGATTATCCACTTAATGGGGGACGTTATCGAAAAGGTTTCGACTGTTACTTCACCATAAATACCGAAGACACGAACTAAACGTTTTAGTAAACATGGACAAGCGTGTAGCAGAAGACTTGGTTAAAGCACGACGTCATGTTAAACAGAAATACAAAAGTCTCAAGTCTGAAATTGCACGGTCAGAAGTGGAACTACAACGCCGCTATCAACCTATCACTCAACCATTGCGTGAGTTTATAACCGGAGTTAAAACGGAATTATTAACTCCGAAAGAAGAACCCTTAAAAACGGGAGTGTCTTCTCCCATACCTACCTCGACCCCAAAAAAATTTTATAAACGACTTCTACCCGCAAGACGAATACCTCACGAACCATCACCTATCGCCCAAATAATGCGCACTACTAGCGTTCCCTCACCTGATATCTCAGTTTTTGAAACAGAAGTCCTGGAAGAATCTGGGATCCCAACATTGGATCAATTGAAAGAACAACTTGCTGCTGTTGAATTCAGTCCGGAATTCCAAACTTACATAGATGAGACCTTTTCTGGTAGAGCTAAAATGTATATGGAAAACATGTTCAAGGATACTAAGAATGAGTTCGATCATCATTATGGAGTACGATTCCATCCGGAATCTCACCAGTACCTAATCGGAGACGCCGTACTCACTTTTGACGAGAACGACTTTATTATTAAAAAACCCTCAGGCACAATTTTTAAATATACAGGCACTCCTGGTTTTTACGAATTAGTATTTAAAAAAGCACCTATTGGATACACCCAATCAGACTTGCAGAAGTATAATTACCTTCTTACACGTACCAATGCTACCAGAAGAGGTTACATTGAGGGTGCACAGCTACACGGAACCGGAAAGAAATATTCAAATATAATTAGACCCCTTCTAACTACTCCTGGAGCAAGATTTCGAAGCGAGTCTACACCTACTACACCGGTCACGCGATCGAAAACTCGCACATTACCAAAACGTGGTGATATGCGCGTTCTCAACTATAATAATAAACAGGTGGAATTTATACCTTGGAAAGATCCTAATAAATTAGTGGACAGATTGAGACTCCTTTTAAGTTCAAAATCGGCTGGTCACACCGGTCACACTAATGAAATCATATATATTATCGATGAATTAAGAGCTGCTAAAATTATCGAATAAATCATCACACGCGTATCAATCCGTTTCATAATATTGCTAACGTTAGTGCAATCATGACGCTCGATAAATTCGGTAAACATCTTCACAAAACCCCTGTCCGAGTGAAACTCGACACTCGTTCGAGAGTGTACTTATTAGAAGATATACAAAATGTAAGGTACACAACAATGATGTATATGTGGGCGGACACCGAGCCAGCGTCGAATGAACCTAACATTTCCGAACTACCGAACTATTACAATTTGAAAGGTAGCAACAGTAAACGGGAATACACAATACCGTTTACAGAAGGGACTGTACAAGAAGTGTGCAGCTCACCACCATGCTATATGTTTGTAAACGGCATTAGTATTGGTGGTGCTGCCAACTTAATTGGGAGACTATTGAGAAAAGGCGATAAGATCAGGGTGAGAGGTACGTCGCTATATCCGTCAACAGCCGCCCCATTTTACTTCGAAGCTCTTATTAGTCATCCATATCATCATATATCATCATTACCTCAAGACGATGACTCTAGATAAGTTCGGTAAACATCTTCACAAAACTCCTGTCCGAGTTAAACTAGACGCTCGTGCAAAAGTATTCCTTTTAGAAGACGTGTCTAGTTTGCACTACGAGACAATGTTGTATATAATGGGAGTAAACAACTATGAAGGCGGTTATGCACTTTTCAACTCCATCAACTTCGAGTATGTCGTTCCTCTAACAAAAGGTAGCATTAAACAAATCAAATACTATCCCACAGATGCGCAAATCTTTTTAAACGATAAGTTATACGATGCGGAATCACTCATCGGAGTGTCATTGAAGAAAGGGGATAAGTTTAAGGTGAAGAAGCCTGGATCAAAGGATATATTTACTTTTGAAGCTGTTATTAGTGTTCCACCATTATCTAAACGAGTATCAAACGTCAAATAATTGAAGAATTGCATAAACCTGCTCGTAAACGATTTCGAAGAAGACGCGTAATCGTAAAAGGCTTGAATGCTTGTACATGGTGGACCTTGTGGAAATGGTTGAGAAAAGGTGATACGATTAAGGCGATGCTATATCCGTCTACAGCCGTCCCATTTTACTTCGAAGCTGTTATTAGTCAGCCATATCATCATATATCGTCAGTACCTCACGACGATGACTCTGGATAAGTTCGGTAAACATCTTCATAAAACTCCTGTCCGAGTTAAACTCGACGCTCGTGCAAAAGTATTCCTTTTAGAAGACGTGTCTAATGTGCATTACGAGACAATGTTGTATATGATGGGAATATACAATCATGAAAACGGTTATGCACTTTTGAACTCCACCAACTTCGAGTATGTCGTTCCTCTAACAAAAGGTATCATTAAACAAATCACATACTATCCCACAGATGCGCAAATCTTTTTAAACGATACGTTATACGATGCCGAATCACTCATCGGAGTGTCATTGAAGAAAGGGGATAAGTTTAAGGCGAAGAGACCTGGAACAACGGACATATTTATTTTTGAAGCTGTTATTAGTGTTCCAGCATTTTCTAAATGAGTATCAAACGTCAAATAATTGAAGAATTGCATAAACCTGCTCGTAAACGATTTCGAAGAAGACGCGTAATCGTAAAAGGCTTGAACGATTTGTACATGGCCGATCTTGTGGAAATGATTCCCTATGCTAAAATAAATAAAGGTTTTCGATATATTTTAGTATTGTTGAATATGTTTAGCAAGCGTGTTTGGGCGTGTCCACTTAAACGAAAAACCGGTGAAGACGTCACGAAAGCAATGAAAAAATTATTAACATCAACAGGAGGTACTCCCGACAATTTACAAACGGATATGGGGAAGGAATTTTACAACCAGCATTTTCGTAAGCTAATGCAAACGTTCAACATCAACCATTACAGCACCTTTTCTAGTATGAAAGCAAGTCCGGTAGAGCGTGTAAACCGAACTCTTAAAAACAAGATGTGGAAGGAATTTTCCATGCAAGGGTCATATAAGTGGTTGCAGTTATTACCAAAGGTTGTTAACCAATACAACGATACCGTACACCGCACCACCGGCTACAAACCCATCGAAGTTTTACAAACAGTTTACGATTTCCAGAAAACCACCGACCTGCGAAGTGCTAAATTCACAGTCGGTGATCACGTGCGAATCAGCAAGCATCGGGAAGCGTTTGCGAAAGGTTATACTCCCACATGGAGTACCGAAATCTTTAAAATTAAAAAGGTTAATCGAACCAATCCCATAACGTATATCTTGGAAGACACGCACGGGGAAGAGATACGTGGAGGCTTCTACACGGAGGAATTACAGATGGTTAAACATCCTGAAGTATTTTTAGTAGAGAAGGTGTTAAAAAAAGGGAGATCAAGTTTTAGTCAAGTAGTTGGGCTTTGATAATACCCAGAACTCGTATATAGCAGCACGTGATATAGTGCATTAAGTAGTATAGTGCATGCAGTGTGTTGCAATGTTAATATATAACTATCATTTTATGTAAGCAGTAAACAATAATAAATCACTTTTGATGTCAATAGTGTGTTTTATTTCTTCTACCTTTACAGAAACACAGAGTATGATGTATATAATTTATTCACATTAATCAATATCATAATAAATACATGAAATATATACGGTTATAAACTACAAAGCATAAATACTATTTACAATAATTCATAACAAAGAAAAGGCTGTTGTCAACGTAGCCGGGGGCCTCTGCGATAATACTAATCAGTACCGTCGGTTCTACCAACAAACGAGTTCCAAAATTACATTTCGGCTTGCAGTAATTCTAATAGACGATCCAAATTCTGATAACTATCACGCCCCGGATGAATATCGCGGTGTCCCCATGCTAAAGTGTTGTGCGACCCGGGAATAATGTAACGTTTGTTATCGGCTGGTGATAACGCTACTTTATTCCGAAGTTCTGTATACATAGCATGTAAACGTGATTTGAATATAAACATTTTTCGGAAGAGCACAACACCATCCTCCACAACCTGACGGTAGTCCTCAACGGTGAGATCGCGCTTAATTACCGCCCTTTTTACCCCTTTCGCCTTTTTAATCGCCATTTCACCGTCGCGGTCAAGCACGTTTTAGCACCAGCACCGTAGAAACTGCAGAGGGGCACTCCACAATATTCATCTTTCATTTTACCAACCACCGAGGCCGTGCGCGGTATACCGTGAATGTTGTCAGGTGGGAATTTTGAGGTGTCAAATTTATCTAAGTGTTGCTTCATATCAGCATAAAAATTTTCAGTACGAATTTCTATAATGTAAGAGTCAGTATCTGTGTACAGCAAGCGCACGTTATCACCATATAAAGGTTTGAGAAAATCATAAAAAAATTCATACATTATCGTTTTAGAAAGATCCAAAATAGTAAAACCCACGTACACCGGTTTATTGTATGTAACCGACACTTTTTGTAACTCTATAGCGACCAAATTTTCCGAGAAGACAGCAACGCTTTTGAATTGAGGCTTTGCTACTAACGTCTCAGCCCCATGCTTTTTACCATGACGTTCCCAATGACTAACCAAACGAACGTCCACCCTTTTATCGACATTTTCCATTGTCTTGCCAAATAAACTGTTAACCATTAATTTAAAGAAGTCCCTGTCCGCTTCGTTAGTTGCCTGGTTACGTAACGTGGTATTCAAATCAATATAGGAAAGCAACCAGGGTGCCTGATGAAATTTTAACACGCGATGAATTTTGGTTAATTCTAAACCATGCTTAAGACACTGTTGTAAATTTCTATAGTGGATAACGTAACGCGTTTTATCGAACAAGTTTGGAATTAATTTTGGGTGACGCGCGTTTCCCGTAGGCGGCACCAGAGGTTCGGGGCAGAAAGGAAAGTCATTATGTAAATCGTGCAACCGCGTTGGGTAGTGTAGATCTACTTCCAGCACGTAACCCATATCGGCGTCTTCCGCCACGGAATTTAGATCGAACTGTTCAATTTCGTACGGACTAAGCCATTCAAAGTCGCGCTGCGGCAGATACTGTCGCATACTGTAACCGTAGAGATTGGTAGCATCGAGATACATAATAAAAGAATGGGGCTTGGACGCGTCATAATTTGGAAGAAACGTATTATTCGCGAAACACTTCCTGCCAACACAGGTACTGACACCTCCCCGAATGCCTTTCTTAAAGAAATAGAGCATGTCCAGATCCGTGAGCAGCTCCAGTTCTACAGACGTGCGTTTCAACATAGCATCCCAACTTAAACCCGGTGCAGTAAAATACTGCGCCGGATCTAACTTGTAATTTTCAAGACATACACGTCTAAAGTTTTCAAAGACGTCAACCAAAAGTAAGACATCGGTTTTCAAATAGAGATCCGAATACTCGCCCAAAGTCGTGCATCCAAACGTATTCCACACCTCCACAGCGCGAGCATACCGCGATCGAGAGACGTGTTCCCCTGTCAAACGATCGAAAAATTCCTCATACGTCGGCAACGTGTCCTGTTCGAGTTTGGAGAAGCTGTCGACGTACGAATAGGGAAACACACCTTTCTTGCGCAGTAAGTCGAACTAACCCCATCTCCAAAATACTTTTTAATAGTCAAACACTGGTCGGAAGTTATATTTTGAGACAACTTATCCAAACTAGAATTTAGAAATCGTAAACTGTCCAGAAAGCGCATTTTAAGACATACCTGTATCCGTTGGGACCCGTTCCTAATTTCATCTACCAAAAGCCGTTTCGAAGACGAAACGTATTTCTCTTTATTGAGCGCAATCACTTCGATTGCTTCTTTTTCTAATGCCAATTGCTTTATGAATAGATGTGAATCGTATCCCGTCAAATTATGGAAAAAAATCGGTACGAAGTCGGGAATTTGGTACATTAGATTGCACACGGAGTGAGCCGCACTGCGGTACTCGCCGCTGAGGTGACAGTGATCTTTCACCTTAACGTCGTTTTCACCAAAGGGTTTGTCACAAATATGACACACGGTTGCATTGTCATAGTTGAAAGTTTGTCGACACGATAAAAGTCGCATGTCTTGAACATGTTTTAAATGGTCCTTATACAACCTTCTAACATCCCCTTCTAAGCGCGTCATAAACTCACTTGCTGCATTCGGACCACGGTACAATTCAAATTTAGATAACGCGTCATCGTATGAACACTTAATGTAATACTCAAACGAATGTGGTTCGTGTTCATACGATGTCATGGTAAATTTTCCACTAGGATCCGGCTGAACCGTGTCCAAAGGTTTCAACACACTTTCGAAATCCGCGTAAACGACAAAAGGTAATGTAAGTTGCTTTTGAAAATTTTCAAACTTCAATAGATTACCCGGCCGGTCGTGCCCCAATTTATCGCATACGGGTTCGATAGTTGGTAACTTGGTGTAAACATGATTGCAATCAAAACGGGTATGTTGTTCTAATCTACTTTCACTTTTAAAATACTGCAAGCAGCCGTCACAAAAGTGTTTTTCTCCATTGTGAGCCGACAACTGTGACGACACCAAACGCGAAAAGTTTTTTATCCAACAGTAATGACTATTACCCTCCATATCGGAAATTAATAATAAATTAACATGTACTTCTTTCTTTTGCTTAGAGTAATGCAGAGGCCCTACAACTTCTTGTTTCATTTCTCCGTCTTTAAATACAGCTTCCAAACCATACACGTTAATAGATAAGCGTGGATTACGCGCTTCAAATTTCGAAATAGCATCCAGTTTGACAGGAAAGGTGATACCTTCACAATCAAACAGTTGCGCAAAATTTGGATACGACGTCGTCCTGTTGGAAGGTCCCCCCCTCGGCGGATACAAAGCGGACGCCAAGGCCCAACCGAAACAGCACTGATCGTTATTTTGCACGTTGATTACAGCCTTTTTATGTTGTATCGACGGCGGAAGTGGAACATAGGAGGAAGCACGGAGCGGGTTGTATTTATTGACGTTGACTTCTATAAATAACAGCTGCTCCAGTACCCAACCTGTAAGGAACCTACAATTAGCAATCGAATCGTAACCCGTAACTATTCATTACCTGAGTTCCGATCATTAAAGTCCGACATCTTCGTATCCAGCACCTCAACGAAATCATCATACAAATCGGTCAGATTCGAAGTCGAATTTCGTGCAAATTTTGACTTTCCAAAAAGTACATTCCGAATACTTCTAGGTTGACTTTCACACTACGAAAGCGCTGAACGTTTCTTTCTAATAGTGTTAACACATTTTCGCGGGTCTCATCAGTAAATTCTCTGAGATTTATGTGATGATTTCTCACCGAGACTCGATAACTGGCTATACGAGACTTGAACGCCGTCTCCAGGACCACCACTTCCTCCGACTGCACTGACGCGGCATTACGATGATTGTGGCGGTTGCTTCGTAGATGTCCAGCGTGGCCACGTCGTGGAACATCCAGCTCGCACACATCGCAATACACCGTCGCGGAGGTATTTCCTGAAACAATTGCACAGATCACTAACACTAAAGCCGTTAACAATGTGTACACGTACCTTGCGGGGAGTTTTTTTCGCTTTCTTAGATGCAGGTCCTTCACCGGTATTTCCTGCAGCATCCGAAGCTCCCCCAGCTGTAATCGACAAAATATTCGTATCACATCATACAACCTCACAGGAATGGTTACTTACCGCTCGTGGATGGGTAGTCCAGCGGTCCACGACAGCTTTCTCTTCGGTGACGGGCTAAGGCATCCCGTCGGGTGAAGGACGCACCGCAGCTACACATATGCATATTCTTAGTAATCAGTAAACGGGAACGCACTGGCAAACGATAAAGATTTTACGTCAACTTTTACCACTAACGTTCGCGATACTGATTTCCAGTCGGGACGACGAGGACGTGTTATGCAAACCCGACCGGGATAGGAAAAGGACTGGGTTATTGTTAGTGGGAGGTCACAGTTATACCAACCGTTAACGTCGTTGATGACGCAAAGCAGACAAGTTTTCCGCTTCGGTTAAAAGTGCGAGGCGTTCGCTCTCACAGGACCCCAACTCCTCCATCACTTGTCGTAGCTGCTGCGTCTTGATACTCTTGATTTTGATCTCATATCTTTCTACAGCAGCTAAGAGTTCCGCTTTGCGTTGAAGGAGAGCGATGCGTTCACTCTCACACCCTCGCAAACCGGACGCCACTTCTCTTAACCGTCGTGTAATCCTTGTCTGCGGTGCGTCATCAACGACAGCAAGCGGTAAAGACTGCTTCTCGCATGGTACACCATCTATGAAGACCATCGCTGAAGTTGTGAAGTCTCTGATGCTGCCGGACAACTGTATAGACGCTGTGTGAGGTGGGAACGGGAAAGGTTGTGAACGCCCGGAAAGCATGTCGTACTTCGGCTTCTCCACATTAACGGCTGCCGCCTTTACTACCACATTTTGTAGTACTATGATCTTCTTTGCGGCAGCAACTGAAGATGGTGCACGCTCGATAGTTGGCACAAGAACCGCGCACGCAGTAACTGGAGATGGTGTACGCGGCACATGTACCGGGCACGCTTTCTTCATCGATAATTTTGACCAGAAGGACAATGTCACACAACGACACTTATTCACTTCACCAACACTGGTAACACTACTAGATGATGTATCCATGATGAACGAAGACAGACTGACGCTCCGCTGCGTCGCCCTCCGGTTTTGTCGAACCACCCCCACTCCCTAACCTTGAACCCCACTTTCACCCCCACTCCTTCACCTTGAACCCCTCCATCACCCCCACCACTTTACCTTGCATTCGCGCAAATACATTTCCTCACGGTCATTGGTGTATAGACAGAAACCTTGCATTTTCTCACGGTCATTGGTGTATAGGTCGGTTTCTAGACAGAAACCTTGCATTTCCTTAAGGGCATTGGTGTATAGGTCTGTGTATAGGTAGCTCAAGGTCTTCCGCCCCCCACTTCCTCCGTGGGTGTTGCTACTTCGATATAATAGGGAGTGTTTTCCACACCAGGTAACACATCACAATGTCCATCATCGCTCCTCGCATACCACATTCTGCTGAAGGAGATACCGCGCCAGATGCGCAGCAATGGGATCGCTGGCTCAGCCTACGGGCTCAATCGTTACGCTGCATCGCTGCCTCGTTGGGTCCACATGTAGGCATCGCCCGCCACCATCGAGAGCGGATGAATCCACAATCATCCATAGGTATAGGAATTGAACGCCTAGTGCTCGAACTATGGGTGATGTGGAAATGGTATTGGTATACAACCGCTAAATACGCCCAACATTATGATGAAGACCGTTTCGGTGACATGGGGGATGTTGCTTGTGCAAACCGAACCCTACGGTTTCAACAGGTGGCTACGGTATTGCAGGGGTGGTTTACCGTGGCAGATGTCCCGTACTGTCTGTGGTGGTCATACTACACGTGGAAAGAGAAGCGTCTATGCAAGGGCTGCATACGAAGTGTGTGTAGTACGGCCACCCTACCGCAGGCATACCACACCAGGGTGTCGAGATCAATATACCACGTACCATCCCATTGGTGTGATGAATGCATGAAACGGATGCTTTACAACACCTTCGACCCAATTGCGTGTTCCGAACGGTTGCATATCCTCGATCCGGTATCCCAATTTGGAGGCAACGATGCGGATGAGTGTACCTGCGATGATAATTGTCACGGAAGCCCACTGCTTCAAATATTGAATGCATGGTTGGAGATGGAGATGGATCAGCAGTGATGTGTAATTGTAGACATTATAGACATTATAGTTAGTAATTTTGTTAATATTATTTAGTTAGGACCAGCACATTTTAAATAAAAATAGCATGAAATAATTCTTTTTCCTTTACAATTGATGATTTGATTGTATACAATAAGAGAAATTGTAGATATTATGGTCATAGAGTCAAGAAGTCACTAAAACCGTCTGACCCATTACTCACTATGTTGTTTTAATTCAACAGTTTGTAGCAACCAGACAATACTCTCTGAAAAATATCCAAAATTTAAAAAAAGAAAAGAAAAGAAAAAAAAATCCAAAAAACCAAAATCCAAAAGTTTGAAGTAACCCGGAAATACTCTATGACCATTCAATTGTGGTCAACAGCATACCCGTGACGACCTTCATTTATCTCTACCTAGCAAATCGAGCAATCGAATTCTTGCCCTTCGTTAACCTTGAGAGCTAGAGCGCTGATTTTTCAATTTTCGTCCCCCCCGGCCCCACATCCCCCCGTAACCCCCCATCCATCCCTCCCCATGCCTCCTCCCCCCTCCAGTACTTTACCTCACCTTCACCTTGACACCCCTTAAAATTCATTTAAGGGGTTACTATAGTATCAGCTTTGTTTTCTTTGTAGTATCATCTAGTTTTCAACTAACCTAACCTACCTTAACTTTTTTTTTTTTGGGAATTTTTTGGGGGATTTTTAGGGGATTTTATACACTCGCGCTGCACCTGCAAAACACGGGGTAAATTAAAACGTAATTTTATTACAATAAACTAATTCTAACTCACTTATGTGCATGCCTCACACTTTTGGTGTGTGGCTGCGTGCCGCACTGCGTCATAGTCCCGAGGGACTGTTATGTACCGCTCGCGGCACTCACAACATAGCACCTCCGTGCTAAATCTGCCCCGTACCAAAACGGGCCGAGACCTCGCAAAGAGGATAATGTGTGGCTATAAACATTAAAATAAAAATATATATGGTTCATATCTGTGTTTTATTCAAAAGTAATTTTGTTAAATTATTTAGTTAGTTACCAGCACTTCCATCGTTTTATTTAAAAGTAATTTTGTTAAATTATTTAGTTAGTTACCAGCACTTCCATCATTTTATTTAAAAGTAATTTTGTTAAATTATTTAGTTAGTTACCAGCACTTCCATCATTTTATTTAAAAGTAATTTTGTTAAATTATTTAGTTAGTTACCAGCACTTCCATCGTTTTGTTAAAAGTAATTTTGTTAAATTCTTTAGATACGTACCAGCTCTTGGTACTGGGGCATGTCTACCTCCTGGTGTTCCTCCTGGTGTGCCTCCTCCTCCATCTCCTCCATCTCCTCCATCTCCTCCGTCTCCTCCAGGTCCTCTACCTGCGCAACGTCGTTCACAACGAGGATCTCCGTATCCTCGCTCCATATTGACGAGTTGGTCGAAGCCGGTCGGTCAACCTCCGGTGACGAACTTTCCGCTGCAGCTGCACTTGACTCGTTATTCATTTTCACTGTTGTAACTGTAACTGAGTGCTGCAGCTTGGAAGGTATAGATATATCTGTGCCCCCACTCCGTTCTGTGTAAATACATTCTCGTTGGCCTTGCCTTGTTTCGACTGTTCTCAACAACGACTGCGGAATTTCTTTGTTCTCGTCTGCACATTCCTGACTGTCTGGCCACTCCTTTCTGTGTAAATACAATCTCCTTGACCTTGTTTCATCTGTTCTCAACGATGTCTGTGGAATTTCTTTGTTCTCGTCTGCACATTCCTGACTGTCTGGTGTCGTTCTTACCTTGAGGTTGTGTTGATCTTTCCTCTGCATACTTTCATAGTTAAGTAAGAATCTAATTGAAATTAAAATGGTATGACATTTTTAAATCTTAGTTTCACTTTTGATTTAATCGTTAAATTAATCTCTAGAAGAGACGGAGATCGGTCTTAAATGAAACGATATAATGAGATAAATACGTGGTTTATTTAACTAAATACATATGCAATTTACCACCTTGTATTTGTTTACAGAGTACATTTATCTTTTACAATTTACAACCTTGTATTTGTTTACAGAGTACAATTATTTCAATAATACATTAGTTAAGCCTCGGCGTACTTTTCACTAAATAATGCGCTGGCTGTTTCTGTGACTTTACATAAACAACACAACACTTTCAACGCCATAACAAACGACGCCAATGTTCCGTTCGAAACTTATCCGGCTTATACTAGTCTATAAACAGCACTTTAACTCTCCGCTATTAGTATGGTGAAACGACACAAATGTTCCGTTCGCAACTTATCCGAATTATACTCCTCTATACGTCTCATGATGGGAATTTTTATATTTGTATCGTACCATTCGTCTAACGGTTCTTCCAATTGTTTCGGCGCTGTCCCACTTTTTCCGTCAAACCATATCCTTTCCCCATTTAAGTCCATGGAATATGCAAACGTCACTAGCGCAAACACCAGATAACCAGCTTCAAGAACACTCTTCTCTTTGACGAGTTTAATGAATGCCTCTTTGTGGTGGTCTAAAGTTTTCTCGACGTTCCCACCATATAATTCTTCGTCTCGCATTTCATCCTCGTCGTCCTCGAAATCGAATGTTACTAAAACGGTTGCCTCTACCACGTTCATAATGCTGTACTGCTGAATTGTTCTTGTATAGATGCTGTACTACTGAAGTGTTCTTGCGTATGCGTTTATATACACTGAGTTGACGGGTGGGATTCAAGGTCATGGTCTGAGTCGAGGGGTGGGATCCTAGGTCATGGTTTCAGTTGGCGGGTGGGAGCCAAGGTCATAGTCTTTAGTGGTAACGATAACGAGCGATACAATATGTTCCCATGCTTACACCAACTACTGCGATTAACAGGGTGCCCAAGGTCGCCACTGAAGCGTAACACGTTTCGCTGCTGACTTTACATTGTTCTACCGGACTATTCCCGAGGGTTTGCCACTCACTATCCATGGTATATGTTGGGTACACGAATTTGACCCTGAATCGTACTTCTTGCGTTCTATTGCCGACCTCGTGTTTAAACATTCCCATGTGTTGCAACGTCACCGGTTGCATTCCATACCACACACTCGTATTGAAGTTGTATGAAATAAAAGCTGCTGTTGTGTCTGGAAGTTTTGCAACGTACACTACACCCTCGTACAAGGTTGCTAATAATATTACCGCCTTGATTGGTAACATCTTCCTTAGTGTTATATTCTATGTTGTATCTTCTTTTAACCGCAAACGTCTCTACCGCTTTCAACGTTTATGGGTGCTAACACGTTTGCAAACACGCAATGTGGTGACCTTTTCAGGTGTTCTACGATTGGACTATCCGACGGTTCCCATTTGAAAATGTTCACTCGGCAATAAAAACATTCTACTCTATCTTCACGCCCCGTATAGACAAATTCGGCCTCAGCTTAAGATTTTGGGGTTTGTATACCCTTCCAATTACGAAATGATAACACTCGTTCTGTCAGGCACGTATTCTGCAAGCTCGCTTCTACACACATTTTGCATTTTCAATACATGCGACCTGCTATATATTGCGATGTTATGCAGCTATGCAAATAGAATGCCTTTATGTTTTAGTATGAACTGCACTCGCTATATTGTTATCTCTCAGGGTCGCCTTTACTAATTTGTATTTTCCGTTAATATATTTTCTCTACACAATGAGACTAAAATAATTTATAATTGAATTTTCAAGTATGGGCTCATTTCCTTGAAAATCTTTAAAAACTTTAACTAAAAATATTATATAACAATGGAATTTTAAGTAATCTTTAACTATTGAAAAATTTATTTAATGGGAAACTTTGCTTAACCTTGAAAAATTAATATTTTGACGTTTCATCATAACCACACATATGAACTGCAACTTTATGAAATGAGGTAAGTTTGATCAATATTTTAGTTAAATAATATAATTAAATTCTTTATTACTTTATAGGTTATGGGCATCCTCTGCTTGAAGCCTTTTTTTACAATAATAATGGTACATTGATTTAACCTCTGAATTAAAATATAAAATCGCACTTCAAACCTCTTGTAGTAAGTACACTAATGCTCTGCTTTATAATCACACTTTCACAAACCTTTTTTGTTATGTAGTTAATAATGCTTCTCCCTTCTTGTAGCCCTTTATCAGGAACCGGTACGCCGCTTGCTCTCTCGAACTGCCCTGGATTCAGGAACTTGCGTAACTCTCGGGATATGAAGAATTTCCAGACAGCTAAAAATGTTGTAGGTCAAGAGTACCTGTTTGTCGTTACCTTTATAATTGAAATAACTATTCTCTTCTTCTAGGATCAAAGTAAAACTTTGAAGGTCTTGCGCCTGTATTCAGTTCGGACATCTTTTGGTAGTAAGTATTTTTCCATGTTTTAAAACTTCTTTTTCTATAAACTGCTTCTGGTATTCGTTGGTTAAATAAATAACACCTTTACTATATTTTAAACTGGTTTTTAATCTTTATTTTTCAATAACAAAAATTATTACATCTTCCCTTTACAAGAATTATTATATCTTTTTTTTAACCAAATGTTTTTTCTAACAACCTCCCTAGAAACCACCATTCTTATTACCTTCATATTTTTCTTTCTTTGTTTCATAATTTAAAATACAAAATTAACTTTTCTTAGGGCCGGTATTATAAAACTTTTTACTTCCTAGATAAAATTTACTTTGAGAGTAAATTCATTTGTTCTGTTAATTTCATATGCAAATTGACAGAATAAATTAATTTACTCTCAAAGTAAATTTTATTTAGGAAGTAAAAAGTTTTATAATACCGGGCCTTAGATGATTATTTAGTATCTCATTATTTATATATTTCCATTGCAACTATGCATTATTATGAAGAATGGTTGTTATGGATAAATTTTGATTGATATTTAAACTAGAATGCTATGTTTTGACTATTTTTAAATGTACTAAAAGCTATTTTACAATTTTTCCTTAATTCTAATTAACAATTTTCTTTTCAGGTTTGAGCTTCAGATGTGATAACCTATATAGCCCAAATACTTCTTTTATGTAACAACAATAAACTAAATAAATAAATTTAAACTTGAACTCTGTTTTCATTAATGATTTTATATGAAAGTTAATGTTATGAATGTTCAACATCACAACTACCTCTTTTCTGTTCATCAAGCAATTTTAAAACAATAATGAACTTTTATTAACTTGAACTTGGTCAAAATATCATTACAATATATATCTAAAGCTTGACCTTGAATGGTGTTTGATGACCCCGAAGAGTGGTCTTGAGTTCAAGGTCAAAACATTGTTGCCATACTGAGGGCCTTGAGAATGCGGTGTTGACATATTGATGACCTTGAGAATGCGTTGTTGCCATATTGATGGCCTTGAGAATGCGGTGTTGACATATTGATGACCTTGAGAATGCGGTGTTGCCATATTGATGGCCTTGAGAATGCGGTGTTGCCATATTGTTGACCTTGAGAATGCTGTGGTGCCATATTGGTGACCTTGAGAATGCGGTGTTACCACGTTTAGGTGACAGAGATAGATTCAAGGTCACCATGTGTTAGAGAGAGATAGGTTCAAGGTCAAGGTCAGGAGTGGGGGGTGGTTCCAGAACTCTCCTATTTTCCCTACTGGTAAAGTAAAAAAGTTCTCTTTAAAACGCTCTGCTCGACTTGCACTGTCAGCTTTGAAACGGAAACGTATTGTCAATCCTCGATCACGAATTATACCCATCCCCAAAAAAGGTGGTATACTGCCCTCATTCCCCTATTTGCTGCTTTGGGAGCTATGGGCTCGCTGGGTGGTGGGGCAGCGGCAGTTGCAAAAGCCGTTAACGAAGCCAAGGCGGCTAAGGAGACCCTAGAAGAAACACGCCGACACAATAAGGCTATGAAAGCCGCTTCTATAGGGAAAGGTTTATATTTGAAACCATACACAACTGGATTGGCACTATATTTACGTTCAAAAAACTACCGTTGAAACTACCACGCCGTGCGTTGACCAATGTCGATCTTTCCAAGTATATTCATAAATTAAATATTCCCTGTTTTAGAGGTATCTTTATGCGAAATGAACTGCCCCAACGAATCCATAAAAACGAAACCGGTATTGTAAATTTAGATAGTGGGGAAGGAGAGGGAACGCATTGGACATCGTATATAAAACGTGGTAGACAAATTTTGTACTTTGACAGTATTGGTCAGATGAAACCTCCACTAGAACTTGTTCATTACTTTAAGAGTGACGATGGTGGAAACGTTATTCAATACAATTATGATTCTTTTCAAAAGCTCAACTCATTCAATTGTGGACACTTGGTGCTACACTTTTTATATGATAACGCTCGATAAAAGTTTACAGTCTGCATTGGACTTCCGACATGTCGTTGACCTTCATCTTATCCGATAAGAGTTCCGTATTAAGCTCTGATTTTAATCCACCAATATATTTAGATACGACCAAAGAATGGATTATGGGATTGACCAATTTCGAAACGTTTAATAGCATTCCGAACGTTACTGAGGAAAATAATGTGTTTAAAATTGGACAGAAAGCTATACATATACCCACCGGATCTTATGAAATAGCCGATATAGCAGCTTACATTAATTCTCAATTAAATTCTATAACTGTGTCCATAGAGCCAAATCACAATACTTTAAAAACAATGATACGAGCTGACGAAGTCATAGACTTTTCGGTTAAACACTCTATTGGACCCTTATTAGGATTTAAGCCGTTGAAGTTGAAAAAAATGAACGTCACGAATCCGATGTTCCTATTAACATTATTAAACTCGTTACTTATAACGTGTAATATTACCACTGGTAATTACGTAAATGGAATTCCGAATCATGTCATACATCAATTTTTCCCGAGTGTTCCTGCTGGATTCAAAATAATTGAAGCGCCTGACCATGTACCCTACTTACCAATCAACGTCAATACAATTACCAACATTACCCTTAAAATAGCTGATCAAGATGGTGACCTGGTTAATTTTCGTGGAGAAACCGTGACGATAGGACTGTATTTGAAGAGCATTAGCGATGGTGTTCAAGTATAATACTGCTTGTACTGTTCGCTCGGATTATAAAAAAACTTGTTGTCACCAAAAACAGGTTAGTTCGCAATCGCTAGCCGATCAAGTGACACAGCGCAACCGCTTATTTTTACAACGTCTCGGTTTTACTGTTCTATAATGAGTATACTAAATGTGAACGAAAAAGTTTTCGTCGATAATTCGATCGTAGGTGCCGAATTCCACACCCATCAACCCTATACAACTCGTTTTGAAAACAATGACGAAATTCGAATACCGATTCAAGAAGACATGTCCACATTGCCCTCTCGCAGTTATCTGTACGTTGAAGGCACGTTACTGAAAGAAGATGGTGCCCCATCTACTACGGCTAAACTTATTAACAACGGAATTTCATATCTGTTTAGTGATATTCGCTATGAAATGAATGGTGTTGTGGTGGATTCTGTAACGAAAGTGGGACTCACGTCTACCATGAAAGGCTACCTTTCGTACAACGCAAGCGATAG
Source organism: Agrypnus murinus (assembly GCA_929113105.1). Taxonomy (NCBI): domain Eukaryota; kingdom Metazoa; phylum Arthropoda; class Insecta; order Coleoptera; family Elateridae; genus Agrypnus; species Agrypnus murinus. Next base: position 68,728,187 of record OV816031.1, on the reverse strand, counting down.
TGTCAAGTTACAAAATGCTGGATGGTTTCCTGAAGGTAATAGCACTGTGATGGATAGCAAAGCGCCATTTTAGCGCCTGTATACCTCTGTCAATGTTATTGGGAATTTTTGAAGACTATGGAAAAATTATTATGAACATTCGTCAAGAATTGGTTTTAATTCGAAGCAATTCCGATATTGATGCTATAATATCCACGGATGCTAATGAAAAACTTAAAGTTAGCTTGAAAAAAATATATTGGAAAGTTCCCCATATTCAACCAGCGCTAGCAGAAGAATTATCTTTGACAAAATACATCGGAAAAAATATTGATACTAAGGTGGCGTTTAGAAGTTGGGAAACGCATATCTATCCAGCTATACCACAAACCGATAAACATAGTTGGTCTATTAAAACATCCACCAGTCTAGAAACACCTCGTTACATTATCCTAGGTTTTCATACTAATCGCGATGGACAGTTACAAAAAGATATGAGTGCATTCGATCCTTGTGATATACAAAATGTGACCGTATTTTTAAATACTGAAAGATATCCATACGATCAGTTGAATATTAATTATGACGAGAACCGTTTTGCTACCTTGTATGAAATGTATGCCAATTTCCAACGATCTTACTATGACAAACCAAACGAGCCCATTCTAACTCCATCGAAATTTAAAACCATTGCACCGCTAATCGTCATCGACTGTTCGCGACAGAAAGATTCCTTGCTAGGGAAAGCTGTCGTTCTTCGAGTTACTTTCGAAACTCATAAAAGCATTGCCGCTAGTACTACTGCATATTGTCTAATTTTGCATGATCGTATGTTTACGTATAATGCACTGACGAAGCAAGTACGACAACTGTAAACGACTACTTACGACGATTGTCGAATTATTACATATATGAAAATGAAGATTTTGAACCTCGTTTAGTTAGCCGCTATGCGTCTTGTAGTAGACATTCAAGGCTTTAAGATTGCTAACAACAAGTTTTTGCCTAAAGAGTTAGCTATTTAGGATGGTTGAAAATGAAGATTTTGAACCTCGTTTAGTTAGCCGCTATGCGTCTTGTAGTAGACATTCAAGGCTTTAAGATTGCTAACAACAAGTTTTTGCCTAAAGAGTTAGCTATTTAGGATGGTTGAAAATGAAGATTTTGAACCTCGTTTAGTTAGCCGCTATGCGTCTTGTAGTAGACATTCAAGGCTTTAAGATTGCTAACAACAAGTTTTTGCCTAAAGAGTTAGCTATTTAGGATGGTTGTAAAATAGCTCATTATGTATTTAAACCACCTTTTCCATTTCCAACGTTACCTGCAGAACTTCGAAAACAAGCACATTGGTTAATAAAGAATCACCACTGCATTGCTTGGTCTAAAGGCGAGACTCCAGCGTTCATGTTTCCAGACATTCTTCGGTACGCGACGACATCAGCTGAAGTGATTTATGTAAAAGGGCGTGAAAAAAAGGAATTCTTACAAAAATATCTTTCAACGTCGATTGTTGAATTTCCAGAACATCCAGCACTACCGGAAGTTAATGAAGTATCATGTTTCTATCATAATAAAAATCTATGTGTTTGTGCTCTATCTAATGTTTATTGGTTATATATGGAATTTATAATGAAGTAATGTTTAATAAAATGCATATATTTTTTTTAAATATTTTATTTGTTGTTCACGTATTATAGTTTATAAGAATACAAAACTTAAGTACTAAAGCGTTCAAGGTAAATAAAATGTCTGTGCTCTTCACTTAAAATATTATTTAACACTCGACCACAATTCTCTATACGTCTTTGAAATCTATACCGATCTAAAGCGGCATTCATCCACATCGATCTTCGCGCTTGCCTGTGGGCATATTCCCACACTACCATATACCGTACAGAATTATTCGTTTCATTGAAAGTCACCTTTTTCTTTAGCTTGTCCATGATATTATAACACATAACCCTTAACATCGTTTACAATTCTATCGGACTGAACTGCTAATAGCTCTAAACCGCTTATGACATTTCCACTCGTTGGTAAGGAAGTTAAAACTGGTTTCAAATTTTCATACACATCCCCTTCTGCTTCGGCAAGACCTATTACCAAAGTTCGATAAAAGTCTATGAATTTTTCTTCTTCTAACAGCTTCAATCGTGACTTGACCATTGTAAGTAGTTCCATTAACTTAACTACACTTTCGACTCCTAACTATACTTCGGTGTTGTCACGACGATCCTGAATTCTCATCGTTCTCTTATCTTGTACATTTTTAAACGTAATCGTCTTGTAGAGAAGGGGTATCGGTGCATAGTAGTCATAACTATGTAAGAAATGTTTGATAATTGCGTGATTATTTTCGAAATTCTCCCATTCTTCCAGGTTAAATTTAATGTAGTCGTTTTTCAATCCCGACAATCTCACTTCTGGTGTCAACTCTATAGGGCAGAGACCGATGCTGAGTAGTTTACATCTTGATTTGTTTAAATAATGCGTTGTAGCGTAAAACAATGGATTTTGAATGTAGCAACCGTTCGATGACATTAGATGGATGGATGGATGTTGGATGGTGGAGTGTTCGTAACCATCTCGGGCTAATTCTGGAGTCGGATCTTTGAACACTATCGGAACGTTCTTTACAGTTTCAAATGCTTTCTTTAACAAATCCATTATAACACAACTAACCCATACCAATACCATCCAGTTTATATAGAACCTTATTGATTAGTGGGGGGAGTTTCAAGGTTAATTAAGGTATCAGGGTTATTGATGTGAGGGGGGAGGGGTATGGTTCAAGGTTACCGTTTGGAGTGGGAGATCTTTACGTTATTCTTACGTAGAGCTTATATCTCAATCGATCCTAATACAATGCCAGTGTTACCTGTTAAGTTGTTGGTGGTGCTTAGTGCGGTGTACGACGGTATTCTGTATGTTTCTCAACCATCGGAATCTGTTTCTGGGTCCATTGTGTTTTCTCGAGATCCTACGAGATACGCATTGACCAGCAATATTCTTCACGGTGTTAACGTATACATCATATCCCTACTCAACGTTTCTCAACCTTCTTCCTTCAAAATTAAATATAGTTATCCTAATTACTCTATCGAATCAAATTGGCAATCTCTCGGGACTAATCGTGATCCTACCATTTGTCACATTCCCAATCCCCCCTCGAGCTCCTGTATAATAGCAACAACAATAACAGTTCTATTCGCAGTTATTACTTTAGTTTCCCTTATTGTGTACCTAACCATTTATCGGTTTAATTTCAAATTCGTCTGTTGTGAAAGTCAAGTATGAACGACAACGTGATCCAAGGTATGGAGGAGGTGCGGGAACAATTACTACGGCAGTTTCCTCGATTTTTAAAAACCGTTTGAGAACGAAGATGTTCTTAATAAACATGTTGAATTACTTGCAGAAGTCACTTTCGTAGTTAGTGGAACACTGATCAATAGAGCATTCGTGGACATTTCGCACACCATAACAACAAATCCGCATTATGTGAATGAACCGTTAGAAGATTGGTTTCAACTTAATGTAATAGAACCAACTTGTCACGAGGTTGAAAAGTGTCTTAAAGATTTAGCTTCTTTGGACGTAGAATTTTCTCACATCTGCATCGTTCGCTTTTTGATAAAGTAAATTATACATTATCTAAAATGTTATTATGTATACAATATAATAAAAATTACATAATATAAGAGTTTTTTTTATTAATATAAGGTTTTTTTTATTAATATAAGAGTTTTTTTATTAATATAAGAGTTTTTTTATTAATATTCCTTTAAATAAACAACATATGCTAGAAAAGTTTTGTGTTATTGCACTTATATCCCAATCTATGTAAGTTTCTATGCTGTATCGTGCCACTGACATTGTATTTGATATTACTTACAATTTATCTTTTCAATAGAAAAAAATTATGTTGGGGTGTTTGATATTGAATAACAAAAGCCACTCATAACATTCTTAGACGAGTATAGTTCCGAGAGCCAGAGTTTGAGGTTATGTATAGGCTGAGGGTGTGGCCAATGGAACAATTGCTTTCCCCACTCTTCTCAAATTCTGGTGGGGTGTTTGAGTTTGATTTCAGTTAAGATTCTGTATTACTCAGTCAAGATTCTGTATTACTCAGTTACACATCGAAATGGGTTGGTCACATTCTTGGACACTTGCAACGACTGTTGATGATGGTGAAATCGTGTTTTCTCGTTATAAAACTCACAACACTGGTTTGTTAGTTGAAAGAAGAAGACTTCCGGATACTATAGTTATACTGCGTGAAGCCGATGAAGGTTATTCTTCGTGTTCTGGTTTAGAAATTCTATATTGAAAAGAAGATGGTAAAGTCCTGACTACTCAAGAAGTCATATGTATTGAACGTGCTTTGGAACATCGCCACGCTATTAACCTTTTGCCTGATAAATGCGACCTCATCTTCTTCAAAGGCATCTGCACTTCAGATTCGGATGAATTGAGTGATGAACCTGAACGGAACATTTGGTGTAATAAACCTTACAAACCGAATTGGGCAACGTTCACTGCAACAAAGTGGTTAACGGAAAAAGAATTTAACGATGAAAGAGAACTCAGATTTCGTGAAAAACGTTTTGCTTCAGGAGTCACGCCTTACCTGACGAGAGATATGGATTCAAATAATTGTTAATATTAAATTAAAATATGCTACTTAATGTATTTATAATAATAAATATGCACATTCTTTAATTTTTATTACCTTAACCTCAGCAGAAGTGAATCTAACCTTGAAGCATGACCTCGACAGAAAATTTAGCCTTGAAGCATGACCTCGCCAGAAAACTTAACCTTGAAGCATGACCTTGGCAGAAAGCAGAAAGTGGAGGGAGGAGGTCGCAGAAACCCCATTCGTTCCCTACTGTATTAGTATTAGTATTGGTATTGGTATTGGTATTGGTATTGGTATTGTATTGGTATTGGTATTGGTATTGGTATTGGTATTGGTATTGGTATTGCTATTGGTATTGGTATTGGTATTGGTATTGGTATTGGTATTAGTATTGGTATTGGTATTGGTATTGGTATTGGTATTGGTATTGGTATTGGTATTGGTATTCGTATTCGTATTAGAATTAGCATTAGCATTAGGATTAGCATTAGGATTGGCATTGGCATTGGCATTGGCATTGGCATTGGCATTGGCATTGGCATTGGCATTGGCATTGGCATTGGCATTGGCATTGGCATTGGCATTGGCATTGGCATTGGCATTGGCATTGGCATTGGCATTGGAATTGGCATTGGCATTAGCATTAGCATTAGCATTAGCATTAGCATTAGCATTAGCATTAGCATTAGCATTAGCATTAGCATTAGTATTATAATTAGTATTATAAATAAATAAGTAATATAAATAAAAATGTAATGAAGTTCAAAATTTGTTTTATTAGATTACAATCAGTATACAACCATATGAGTAATTATAAGCTAAACAGAACTTAATGCATCCCAGTAGAACCAAATGCACTATCCCCTCTGCTGGTAGAATCAATTCCATATCTTTCAACAATTTCTGGAAAAGATATCTTTTAACAAATGAGTTGAGCAATTCGGTTCTCCGGCACGCACTACAAAGGGTGAGTTCGAATAATTGACAAGAAGAACTTGCACTATACCCGTAAAATCCGGATCAATTACTCCCGCACTAACGTCGATATATTTGAGACTTAAACCTGAACGAGGAGCGATTCGACCGTAACAACTATCAGGCAATTTTATTTTCAAACCTGTGCTAACTAGAAGTCGATCGTGTGCAGGAACTGTAACATTGCAAACACTATGTAAATCAAAACCTGCAGCCTGGGGTGTAGCCTTAAACGGTGGTAAAGCGTTACGGTTTGCTTTAACAAAGAATAGACTTTCAGAAGACATACTGATTCAGCGATGTAATTCAGTAAGATACTGAATTATAGAGCAACTGTATAAGGATTTATAAGCAGGAAGCTAAGCTAAGCTAATACTATGAGAGAGAGTCAAATCATACTTTTACGCACCTCCTACCCCTTTTCCCCTCGCCCCTCCCCCACCCTACCCCTTTAGTTGTTAAAATGATTCAATGTGATCGTTGTTCACGAAGCTTTAGCAGGGTTGATGGTTTACACCGCCATCGCATGGAGTCTTGTCATGATCAAATTCCGCCACCGGAAAAACGGCGGAGGAGGAACGGTAATAGTTCTTTTCTATTTAGTGGGGACTTTTTTTTTATTCTTGGATATGTTTATAGATCCCATGGTGTTCTGTGACATATGCGATCTGCACGTCCAACGATCGTGCTACCTTGGACATTTACGTAGCAGCAGACATCGTGATAGAGCATGCCAGGTCAGCGATCACGATCAAGATGTATCCGTTATAAGATCCGCCTTCAAATCTCGAATAGTTATTTATCGTGTTTCACCCCAACAACACTCGGTGGATGTAAAAGAATTTCTGGAAGAACTGCAACCGAAAGTATTACCTTTGATAAGTAGATAGGTTGATAAACACACGGCGATTAAAGTAAATATGGAGTATTTCGGTTACTATATTTTGGAAAGTAAGGGAGTGGATGATGTTAAATCATTTCAAACTCGAAATGCTGTTATCACCGAGGGGCCCGATGTAGAGGAGTTCTATGCTAATGCTGTCACCATCATTGACCAAAAAGCGCAGAATTCGAAGAAAAAGACAGTGGTAAGTGTTTTTTTTATTAATATCAGGAATGGTTGATTTCATCAAAATGTCCGAAACTCTTACTTTCATACATTTTCCATTTTGTTTAGGTTGGACTGGTAAGATGTTTGTTCTTGAAGGTTAACATCTCTAAATACAATCCTTTAAGGACCTCTTCTTTTCTGAACTTACCTCTAGACGTCCAGCGAAAGAAAGCTGTCATCAACGTACAGAATGGTGATGATCGGTGTTTTGCTAGGAGCATCGTGTCTGCCCTCGTTGTTCCAAAAGGACCGGCACACCGATGTTCATCGTATCCAGATCCTGCAACGATTCTTAATTTAAATGGTGTACAATTTCCGGTAACGTTAAAAGATATACCGTATTTCTTATCAGTTAATGATGATATCTCAGTAAACGTTTATACTCTGCAAGAAGTGTTTAAAAATAATCGTAAGCAGAATGAGGTTGTTGGACCTCTTTATTATAGTAAATTGAAAAAAAGAAATCACGTAAATATTTTACTAATTGTTAATGATAATGGAGAATCCCATTACACATACAGCCTTGGTAGTGTAATGTCTGGCGTGCCGGACTTTCACCCAAGCGGCCCGGGTTCGACTCCTGGTGCTGGCAGATCTGGTTAAGGTTTTCTGCAGTTTCCCTTAGCTGTAACACAAATGTGGGATTTGCGCTGTTCCATCTATAAGTCGGCTGCAGCCGCACATTGGGCCTACATAATAATAATAATTGAAAAAAAGAAATCACGTAAATATTTTACTAATTGTTAATGATAATGGAGAATCCCATTACACATTACAGCCTTGGTAGTGTAATGTCTGGCGTGCCGGACTTTCACCCAAGCGGCCCGGGTTCGACTCCTGGTGCTGGCAGATCTGGTTAAGGTTTTCTGCAGTTTCCCTTAGCTGTAACACAAATGTGGGATTTGCGCTGTTCCATCTATAAGTCGGCTGCAGCCGCACATTGGGCCTACATAATAATAATAATCGCCCCCTCCCTCCCGCACAAGCTTATAGCTTCTGGGGCCTTGGTTTAGGTTATGGGTTGTAGTAATTATTATTATTATTATTATTATACATTAAAAACTTCAGTAGATTATTATCTAGACAATTATCTGGTCATAAAACTGCAAAACATTTCTGCGACGGTTGCTTACAATATTTTGCTTCTTCTGATAAATTAAACAGACATACTAAGTATGATTGTAATTATGTGTCTTCGAAAATACCGACTACCGAATTGGTTAGGGACAAAATGGGCAAACAGATACCTCAAAATGTATTGAAATTTCAAAATTTTCAGAAACAGTTAAAAGTACCTTTTGTGATTTACGCTGATTTTGAATCTGTTCTGACCCCAATATCTAGTGCAGAACCGGATTCCGAAAAACCGTTTACCGTTCGTGTGCAAGAACATGAAGCGCACTCGTTTGCTTACTACATTAAATGCTCATTTAATGAATCGCTTTCAAAATTGGAGATTTACCGAGGGCTTGATGCAGCTCGACAATTTGTTACTAAATTAGATACCGATGTAAAAGAACTGTATCAAAATTATTTGAAAATACCTTCAACGGAACGGATTAACACCTGATGAAGAAAGAGCTTTTGAGGCGGCCACCGTATGTCATATTTGTAATAATAGGTTTGAAGACGGTGAGGTTAAAGTGAAAGATCATTGTCATTTAACCGGTTGTTTTCGTAATGCTCCACACAATGAGTGTAATCTCAATTTTCAATTACCTAATTTTGTACCTGTATTCTTTCATAATTTGTCTGGTTATGATGCTCACTTATTTATTAAACAATTAGCTTTAGAACAAGAAAAACTGAAAGTAATTGCTCAAAATAAAGAAAAATACGTGTCTTTCTCGAAATTGCTATTGGTTGATGATATTGTTAATGATAGGGGCGCCTCGGAAAAGGTATTTGTACGTATACGATTTTTGGATAGTTTTAGATTTATGGGCGACTCTCTTGAAAAATTGGCTAAAAATTTATCGGATGATCAGTGTAAGGAAATTAGAAGGCGGTTTGGTTTGAATGAAAAATTTAGATGCATGCGCAGGAAAGGTATTTTCCCGTATTCTTATGTAGATGACTTTTCCAAATTGAATGAGTCACGATTACCGCTCCGCAACGAGTTCGTTGATAAGTTACGAGGAACGACCGTGTCTGAAGACGATTACGATCGCGCTTGTGAAGTGTGGAATTTATTTCAATGCAAAACTTTAGGAGATTATTCGGACGTTTATTTAACTGCGGATGTATTGCTATTAGCTGACATTTTTGAAAACTTTAGATCCGTTTGCCTTCACCATTACGGTCTTGACCCATGCCAATATTATACTTCCCTAAGTTTGGCATCGGACGCTATGCTTCGACGTACTCAAGTCGAATTAGAACTTTTAATAGATGTTGACATGTTACATTTCTTCAGTAAAGGAATTCGAGGGGGAGTTAGTATGTGTTGTGGTAGAAAAAGTTTTGCAAACAATCAATTTATTCCAAATTATAATCCGAAGAAACCTACATCTTTCATAATGTACTTGGATGCTACAAATTTATACGGTTGGGCTATGGGTCAATATCTGCCTCGAAGTAATTTTACTTGGTTATCGAATGATGAAATCGAGCAGTTTGATGTGTTTAACGTTCCTGCCGAATCTCCTCAAGGCTTCCTTCTGGAAGTGGACGTTGAATACCCGGTGCATTTACATTCGTTGCATAATAATCTTCCCTTTATGCCTGAGGCATTAATTCCGCCGATTCCAAAAGCAAAACAAAAAAAAATGATTCTACATTTGTACGATATGCGATTCATTTTCGAAACTTAAAACAATGTCTCGATCATGGATTGATTTTGAAAAAAATTCACAAAGTTTTAAAATTTGATCAATCACCTTGGTTAAGACCGTATATTGATTTAAACACCTCTTTACGTAATAAGGCAACCAATTCATTCGAGGAGGCTTTTTTTAAATTGATGGTTAACAGTGTATTTGGAAAGACTATGGAAAACGTTGGAAATAGGATTGATATCAAACTTCTATCGCATTTTGAAAAAATCGGGAAAAAACCGGGTGCGGAAACATACATCGCTAGACCTAATTGTAAAAATGTGACCATTTTTTCGGAAAATCTGGTAGCGATTGATATGGAAAGATTATCGATTTGTTATGATAAGCCGGTCTATGTTGGTTTTAGTATTTTGGATATGTCGAAAACGGTCATTTATAAATTTTTCTATGAATTCTTGAAACCAAAGTATGGAGATAATGTTTCTTTATTGTATACCGACACGGATTCGTTAGTGATTGAAATTCGTACTGATAATTTTTATAATGATATTAAAGCACATATTGAACTATTTGATACATCAAATTTAGCTAATGATAACCCACATGGAATTCCCGTCAACGAATCCGTTTTAGGTGCAATGAAAGATGAATATAAGGGTGTTCCCATCAAAAGCTATTTCGGAGCCAGTGCTAAAGCTTATTGTGTCAACGTCGAAGATGCGTTACATAAAAAAGCGAAAGGTGTAAAAAAAACGTTATAAAAACAGTTTTGAAAGAAAGCGACTATGAAGCGGTTGCTACTAATCAAGTAAAAACAATATTTTGCAAAATGTACGTTTTTAAGTCGGATATGCATAACGTATACACAGAAATGCGAAATAAAGTAGCTTTATCTGCTCACGACGATAAGCGGTTTCTTATACCGGGAACAACCAAAACATTAGCTTGGGGTCATCACGAGATTTCAGCAAAAGATGATAATTTAGGTTTATTAATGGAAATCATTGAAAATGATATTCAAAAATCAAATTTAAATAAACTAATTAATTTGATGGAAGCAACAGTCGATGATTTGTAATTGTAGTGTATAAATTTGCAAATATGTATGTAGAACGTTAAATTACCTTTTTGAACTCACTATCTAGAAAGCAGTGTTCGACGCACTGTCTAGTCAACCGGGAACACTTGTTTCCCGGTTAAGTAAACCGGGAAACACTCAGTGGTGCCAACTGCCAACCCTTGCAAAATTTAAATACCTTTTTTATTGCAAAATTTCTGCCGAAAAACAATCTGTCACATTTGTCAATTGCAGTCATGACTTGCTTTGGTTTATTTTTTTAAATAAAAGTTGTGAAATCAGATAAAAATTTTATTTGACATTTATAACAATGACTACGTTCGTTTCAAAAAGTATTGTACAATTCTCTTGCGTGAACAATGTTCCCGCGTTCACGCATATGAAGGCCCTCGCTCCCTTCGGTCGCTCGTGCTTCAAAACTGCGTTCACGCGGGAACATTGTGTTCCCGCACTCGTATCGTAAATAACTATTACATAACTAAATGTTTAGAATTTGTGAATCCATGGTATGTTTATAAATGTATATAGTTTATTTCGTGTAGTTTATTATGTATAGTTTATTTCTAGGAAGGAATAAATGTAAGTTGACTGGGTAAGATTTCTTTCTTTTAACATCCAAAACAAAAGAGTAGTAAATAAAGAGGTTAAATAAATAATTGATTTGTTATGCTTACTTGATTTTATATGCATTAAGTTGGGAACTGTCATGTATGACAGTACTGATATGAATGTCAATGGTTATCTATAACCTTACTTTATTTAATAACATTCAATAACCACAATAAGTAAAATTTAGATCATATAATAAATGAACCTATGGTTATATGATTGAATGAATAGTCTCATATTAAGAACATTAAATAAATTCAGTTGTGGGACCCTGAGATATCATAAAGTAATTTCTTTCAAAACAAAGAACAAATAAGAATTTTTATATAGAGAAATATTTTATAAATAAACCTCACTACAATATGTACTTATTTTCGATGAAAACTTATCTTTTTTCATTTGTTTTTTCTATATATGGTAAGCTTCTTTTTATAAAAACGTTTATTTGCTGATATTATGTAATATTTAGCTTTTTCGTCGTTTAATTGCTTTTGGTGAGATGATGATGGTATCCGAGGGAATATATTCCGTTCGGATATTCAAGTTTCAATAATTGAATATCCATATATTGTTAATATAGTCGACAAAACTTATGATAGGGTCTGTAGTGTAGGAACTGTTCTTCGATTTGTATCAGGCTACATTATTATTCTCACAACTGGCAGTTGTATAGAAGATTTAGAAGAAGTAAGTATATCGTGCAATAATAATTTTTTTTCTACTCCTATTAAATAGTACATTAATTATAAATCCGTTTATTAATAAGCAAAATTATTTATTAACCACGGACGTGCGTAATAACTTATCACTCACTGGCTGTGACTAATCACAAAAAAGCTACACCTACAAAAGGACAAGTTCATTTATTCAATCTAAACGCTTCGGTTTCATAGATGATAGAGAAGAGCTACCTAATTTGTACAACAAGGATAAAACGCATGAGCACGTTCGTTGATTGCACAGACGAGTCCGTACCGTGCATAAATGCGATATTCAAATGTTTTAGTTGTTTTGTTTTAAAAGGTTTTAACAACACCTACACCACCTTTGCAGGTGGTGTTGGTTATAGTAATTTGATGCTGATAGTTACAATTACAACTCTCGATAAAAACTCTCTAATAAATAAAAATAATTAAAAAATGGATTCCGATAAAAGCGTTGAAAATTGTACGCCGCAAGAGATTTTACAAGGGCAAAAGAAACATATAAATTTACTACAGGAAAAACTAAAAAAAAGGAAGTGATGTACAAGGCTTTAGGAATGGATTAGCGAAGCCTCAAAAATGTCAATGCATTATCTGAGAACGTTCTGTTAGTTTATTTTGGAGAATTATATCATAGATATACAAATCTTCATCATTATGAGCGCTTTATTCTATGTTGCAAAGCACATTAAACATAAATAGCAACATATAGCAAATTATTCAAAATTGACACAAATTTGTTGTAATCTACCTGACAATTAACTAATTTTTATAATTCTGATTTATTTATACACCAAGTAAAACTCAAAACAATAAATAATTAATTGTCTTGACCGCAAAGTGCAATTTTCTATTGAATAGTCGTAGAAAAAGTATAGTATTCGTCATCCTGAATTCATCATACGCAAACATCATCTTCATGAGTAATAGTACACTACACGCTCGTTGAATAAAATACAATTTCGAACAAAATCCTCTAATTTAACTAAACTTACAAAATATCTTCATGAGATGCAAACAGTTTTTTGCCAAAAAATATTTTTATGATAATCAACATTAATTCTGATAAGAAAGCGAATTTCAAAAAATAAATTATTTGGGTACATAAACGTGGATTCTCTAAATCACAATAATTATAAATTAGACCATGTTAAACAGAAAGGGACCAAGCGATATTTTTACGAAAATTTGCATTGCATAGTCATCAGACGCATGCCAACATGAAACTTTAAAGTGCTTTTTCTAGGATTCTTTAGTTTGGCGCTTAGTCCTTTTGTGTTTAACATGGGCCTATTGATTCTAACAGATTGATATACTTGCTCTATAATCAGAAAGTTTTAAACAATTTTATCTACGATCATACAAAAGGTGACTACTTTTTACACTGATTTTCGTGTAAAAATTTAACGTTTATTGAACTAGTGTTATAAAATTTTTATTGCACGCTAATGTCAACAAGCGATCTATGATGAATTATTTATGAATATTTTTCATACTGGTTGCTAAACAACATAGCAAGTAAAAATCAAAACACGCTGATATACATAACAGAAGTTACAAATTTTAAAAAATATTACATGAAGGGTAACTAAAAGCAACCAGATTTAGCGACTTTTGTGGTGTAATAGTACTAGGAACTTTGTTGTAGTGTGAATCGTACCAACACCTACTTTGAAATTAGGTTATCAGAAATAATATCTAGGCTATGATGGTTTCTGTTAAAGTGATGAAACATTTTCTAGGTTTTCAAACACTGAAAACTATTGGAGTTTATTCAAGTTAATAATATTCTGCAGAACACCAAGACAGAAGATAAAAGATCTACATAAATATCATTTATTTATTTTATATTTTTATTAAAATATTAATGCAAATTATATGTGAAAAGAACACTTAATAATTCTAAAAAGTGGAAAGGTTTGAATGCACACTATACTTATCTTTAGATACTGGTTTCTGCTTAATAATTATTCGTTTTTAATATGTATAAAATTTAATAAATATTGCTGTACTAGACTAGTCCTGGAATTGATGCTTAGTTAAATGACTATTTTCGGTACGAAGAATTGACTAAGAAAAGTTCTTATTTTCGGGATGATTACAGTAAAACAAGTATTTACAAATGTATCTAGATACATTATGTTAGGATTTGTATTTGGATCTAGATACTTCACACCAAAGGCATCTGTATCTGTATCTAGGTACATTTTCCTGATAGTAACTGTATCTGTATCTAGATACACAAAATAATGTATCTGTTACAACACTGAATACATGCAAGATTAAAATATATAAGATATAGAACAAGTTCGAAATGCTAATCGCAGTAGATTTCTATGAACATCCAGTATAAATAATTTTATTTCATTTCGTATTTCAAACAATTGTTTATATACCACAATTAGTAATATAAAGTATATCTTGATCTCCGTTGTCAATGACACCGGAGTTCAATACGTTCTTGATCTCCGTTGTTGTTGGCAACGTAAATAATTTGATGTTGCATTATAGCCACATGCATGCATGCATGCTGCTTTTTATCTCCTTAGTTACGCGTATGATGACACAGACAAGGCAACTTGCTTCTTTATGCAATAAATTCGGATGGATTTTAAAAGGGAGAAATTAGGATTGAAATACGAAATAAAATAAAACAACTTAGGCAATACGGAGATCAAGCTTCTTTAAATCCTCGAAGATGTTATATCGCCTCGGCTGGCGCATCGGCGTTATACATCTTCTTGGATTTAAAGTATCGCTTGATCTCCTAATTACATAATATATATATCATTTAATACTATGATATTTAATACAAATAAATTTTTCGTAGTTTGAATTTTTAGTTGACAATCCAACTCGAAAATTTTTAACCAATCAAATTACAGAATTTTTCAAATTGGGACCAATGAAATTAGTTTTATAGTGAAAAAACCACTAGTGGTTTTTTCTTAGTGAAAAAATGTATGTCAAAATGAAATGTCAAATTTAATTAAATTAATATTAACTACACACGCTAAATAAAAATTTGCTCGATGGATAGTCAAACCGAATTCAACTCGTGGTCTAATCTTTTCTTGCAAAATTTATCATTTAAGACATTCGTAGCTTTTGCTTTTGGAAAATTACACTCGTCTCCTGCGTCGACTCGTGTAGTTTTCGTTGCGAAAGCTACTCATATCTGAAATGACAAATTTTGTCGAAAGAAATTAGACCACTTGTTATATTATATATGAAAATAACATTGGTTGATTGATAAGACTATCGTCTTATCACTTGTACAGCCTTGACGGAAAAAACAGCTACGTTGGAACAAGTTAATGACAAATAATAAAATTCCAACTTATATTATCTAATTATTATATTATCTAAGGGCCGGTATTATAAAACTTTTACTTCCTAGATAAAATTTACTTTGAGAGTAAATGCATTTGTTCTGTCAACTTCATATGCAAATTGACAGAATAAATTAACGATAGTGCTAATTATCATACGTCTGACATACAAATTATATGTAACCACTGAACTCTTATTTACTAGAAACGGCATGTGATAGGAATATTTGTAGCCCGGATAACCTATTTTATTTGTTTACTGCGGACACAGCTTTTGATTTGATTGTTCAGTAAGGTGACGTAATACTATCTTCAACGACCAATCAGCAACAGCTGAGTAGAAATAATTTTTATTCGGAATCATATGGTAATATGTGCATTCCTAACCGCCTCAGAGGGTGGGAAATTAACCATTCCTAACTTACTTTTAATTCCCTCTCTTGGTCAGGAATGTAATCATTCCCTACCTGTTATCCCTCTCTTGGTCAGGAATGTGATCATTCCCGACCTGTTGTAAGTTCGTAGTTTGCTCGGTAGAGGGCGGGTGCATTATTAGGTCAAGTTTGTCACTTCAGTTGTCAGTTGTAAATAATTATTATTTGTTAAAAAATATGATGATTCCGAATAAAATAGTATACAAACCTCGGCGGGACGTTTCCTCCTGTCTCGAGCATTAGCTCACCTCGGGCCTGGGCCCTCGGTGAGCTATCTTAGCTCTCGACAGGAATGAAACACTTCCCGCCTCGGTATGTAATCTACTATTAATTATACGTAAATTAAAGAAATACAGGAAAGTGTGATTAGTTTATTAATAAAATGGTGAATTCTTGTAGTGTTTGTGGAACATCAGTCTCTTTTCATAAGTATTTTCAGTTATTTTATGTAGATTGACACAATTGCCATAGGCGTTACATAAGGATTTTACCGAAATCGATATAATTATATCTTCGCAAATGCATTGCACAATGAGAAGAACACATTACTGTTTACACAGTTACTAATACTAGTGTAATTATAACAGTGAAAAATTAACCAAATTGCTAGTTATTAATTTAAGCTAATTTCTTGGTAGTAGGTATTGCGGCACCTGAGCCAGACGTTTTTGAGGGGATGCAGTCGTCGTTAAGTACGGAATCTGCATTACCGACATTCTGTATTTGGTTCGTCACTCGGCTAAATGGCAACGCTGTTGCTAGGGGGAAACAGATGGCGCCAGTGTCGTTTTACGTGATTTTTGTACCGACATTCTGTATTATTGGCATTTGGTTCGTCACATGGCTAAATGGTAGCGTCGTTGCTAGGGGAAAACAGATGGCGCCAGTGTCGTTTTACATGATTTTTGTACCGATATTCTGTATTATCGGCATTTGGTTCGTCACATGGCTAAATGGTAGCGTCGTTGCTAGGGAAAAACAGATGGCGCCGGTGTCGTCTGACGTGATTCTCGAAGTACGGAATCTGTATTACCGGCCTTGTCCGGCATTTGGTTTGGCGCTCGGCTAAATGGTGCTAAAGTGTTGCTAGGAAAAACCCAGAGGGCGCTGTTAATAGAGGGCGTCATGAAACGGGGATCTGTATTACCGGCAATCTGTGTATCGTCTATAGAGGGCGTGATGAAGGGATCTGTATGACCGGCAGGCTGTGTACTACTACTAGGGGGCGCGTCATGAAGAAATAGGTATTACTATCGGTATGATGATGTAGAGGCAACCATTTTATATCACAGCATGTGGCGCGCGCTAAATTTGAATCTGTACTGTGAATCTGTCAATTTTAAAATTTGTCATTTTTGCGTATGTCATTTTTGCATCTGTCATTTTGCATCTGTCATTTTTGCATCTGTCATTTATGCATATGTCATTTTTGCATCTGTCATTTTAAAGCTGTCATTTTTGCATCTGTCATTTTGCATCTGTCATTTTTGCATCTGTCATTTATGCATATGTCATTTTTGCATCTGTCATTTTAAAGCTGTCATTTTTGCATCTGTCATTTTTGCATCTGTCATTTTGCATCTGTCAATTTTGCATCTGTCAATTTTACCGCTGTCATTTATACGTCTGTCAATTTTAATCTGTCATTGTTGCATCCGTTATTTTGAATCTGTCATTCTTAAAGCAGCCATCTTGGATTTCCCCAGATTTGAATTTTAGCGTTAACTCTGGGATTGGATCCTCTTTTTACTAAGCGGAAACGCTTTCTCTCTCTTCTTCTCATAGTATGACTACTTACCGGCTCTGTTTTGTAGCTTAGGATGTCAGCCGTCGGAAATCTTCGGCTTTATTCGTGTACTCACGCTGATGACGTCGATCTACCTTTTATATAGTCACCCTCACCCTTCACCCTTAGTTATGCTAGTAAATGAAACACCAATGTTTAAATATACATATTATTTATTTTGCTCTACATTTAATGGACAATTGTAACATATTATTTGACAAATTATTTATTACACAGTATGAGTTGAGATCATCGCGTAACACTTGCAAATTGTTCAAATATTTTTGTAACCTATTTCTAAGATAGTTTATTTCCGCCATGGTGTTCTTAATACGACGGTGCAAACGTTGTCGTTGTTGACGTTTTCGGCTGCTGCTGCTGTTGATATGATTGCAGTCGTGTACGTACGGCATCGATAAACTTTTGCGGATAATGTTTTATTATTTCTAATAAAATGAACGAGTTCAATCCACCACCAGTTGTTGCGTTGTCTATTAAACTGGTAGCTGAGTAGTATCCGCATAACAGCTCGATCGTGAATAAGATGGAGTCTGTAGGTGGAAGCGTTTTATAGACATCTTTAGGGCGTCTCAGTTGACCTTCTGCTACGTTCTCTACGTTTGCGTGGTAGAAACGCGAAAAGTCCAGGTGTTGTAACGTTCGAGCCTGATGATTGATTAGCGGTGCTAGATGCAATATAGACTGAAATTCGTAATCTTTTAAGGTTATAATCCGCTGTTTATCATTCTGATGAATCGCCACCCTGTTGCCGATAAACTCGTTGTGAATAATCTCGATGTATAAATTCTCACATAGATGGAATTTCAAATGTTTATCACGATGTAGTACACTGTTGTCCTTGCGGCAGCAGCAGCAACCATAAAAGAAATTTTTAAACATTGCCTCGACTCGTATATCATACAGCTCGAACCAGTCACTTTCAGACAACACGATTTCACCATGCTGGCATACGTTATTCACGCATTCGAGCTTCACTACCACGTCAAATTCTCATTGGACGTCGTCGTCGTCGTCGGGCGAAATAAGTCCTACTTGGATGTTGTGTATATGGTCGTAGTTTTGTTCTTCTTCTTCACCTGGAGGTCTCGTAACATACAACGGATACTGGACAGCCCCGAGCAGTTGAACACGTACTTCACCTTTAGCTACTGCTGCTACTGATGTATCTACGATGGTAAAGTTTGCCGATGCTGCTACAGCGTCATCAGCGTAGTATAGAGGCTGCTGCGACAGATCATGGAACGCTAAAACAATAATAATACAATAATCAATTAATATAAGCATAAACATACAAAAGTCTTAAACACCTTACCTAGTTCTTCTTCATTGTTCGACTATTGACCGTTCTCGCTGTACTTGTCGGTACTTGCTGTTGATGATGCATGATCTGCAACATCCGGACCTTCTTCATCTAAACAACCAGCAGCAAAATATACACAAATTAGCATACAAACACAAACTTGAAGCTTTATAAACAACAACTTACCTATTTCCAGGGGTTCGCTCTCACAGGTCTCGTTATCATAACAATAATTAGGACTGCTTATACTTGACATCATCGTAATTGCTGCTGCTGCTGTACAAGTGCTGTCTGCTACACGCTAACAACCGTCGACTTTATATAGTCGCTTATACTTACCTAGATCCAACGCATGCTCAGTAACATGCATACGGTAAACAAACTGTCATCGCTGGCAGACAAGTCTCATCTTGTTTAATGATACGTCATCACAGGCAGGTGTGTAGGTAATTACCTCATTCTTGCTTCTCTCATACTAGTTATAGCTATCACTTTTTCATGCCTTGGTACAGAGGGGAGAATAGTAATAATACACATATAGAACATTAATCTTTTATTCATCTTTCTCAAAAATTATTAAACAATTAAACAATAATTAAATAACTAAACAATTATCTGTTCTCGGATAACCATGAAGACATATTCATAACACATTTTTTATGAAACGGCCTATTGAATGCTTTGTACGCTTTGTTATGCCAAATATTCTTTTCAACAATGTCTTGATCTACTACTACTACTTAACAGATATAATTGAAAAAACAAAATCGCGTTTATCAGGTAAGAACTCTATTTCATGAGTATGTTCCCCAAGTATCCTCTTGTGATTTACATTCAATCACTCCCAAGTTTCACCATCTTTTGATAATTAATTACAATTACGGTACATAAAGTATAACTCTCGTCAGTTTCACTTATTATTATAACTACACTATGCTGAAGGTTGAGCTCTTTCGATTAACATACCATACTACTGCTACAATTGAACTGTACAATAATTATGTACATTATGATAATCGTTGAAAACATCGACCTCCAGCTGGTGTTGTACTTATTACTATACAAATATTTTGCTACTTAAGAGTTAGATATGGTACTACCTATATAAATGATAAATAATTCCAGTACATAAAGACAACTGACCAGCAACTAGTCACCAGGACCGAATCCAAGTCGAGAAAACCAAGCGAAGACAGCTATAATCAACGAACCCTAGGAGTTCTTTGACCTGCTATCCAACCCTTGGCGTAGAAGTAAATCACGTGCAGAAAATAAATGACGAGGTGATTGCGGTTAAAGCTGTCATGTCCCTATAACAACAACAACAAGGTAGCTGAAAACCGTATGCCAACATGTAAAGCAATGTCTCTGAGTACCTAAAGACAATAACGGCCTAAAGATCTCATACGTGTGACTAGGTATACTGTAAAATGTATGGAAAACAGCAACCTTTAGACCATTACTGCTATATTAAGCCCTATTACAGAGAACCATCTTTGGAAGGCAGTCTCGTTATATTTTATGATCTTGAGTCAAGGCAATATGAACACGGTCCTAATGGAGGAAGAATACATGTACCTAACTTCAATAAAGATGCGATAATTGCGTTAATGAAGACAGTATAATTACGGTATGCGGAAAAATGCCACCTGAGACAACAGATTATAAATAAACCCTATACAAACCTTCCTAAATTACATACTAGGGGTCAAGAAGGCTTTTAAGAAGATTATTGTATTGGCTAGCGAGAACAGATCCTAAAAGAAAAATGCATCGAAGGTTTTATGACGCAGCTGCTAGAGGTAAGGAAAAAGTTTAAGAAAGTTGCAACATCTTATATCTTCGATCGGTCTAATTAGGGAGGATACACAAACTGCTTTTTCAAGCCGTATACGAACAGGGTTAGCGAGCAATCTTAAGCATAAGGATCCAAGGGAATTCCTAAAGGACTGTTCAGGTCTTTTCTGTCGCCGTATAAAAAACCCTAAACTCACCTGCGTCACTTGTCTACGTCAGATATCGCTGTTAATAGTACTTTCATTCTAACTTGTTGTTGTTATTCTTGTTATTGTGCGTTGTTTAGTGATTAAAATAAAACTTTGAGTGTTTGCGTCAGACGATCCTAGCAATCAACAAGGTAGGAATTTACCTTCCTAAATTACATACTACTGGTCAAGAAGGTTTTTAAGAAGATTATTGTATTGGCTAGCGAGAACAGATCCTAAAAAAGAAAATGCATCGAAGGTCTTATGACGCTTCTGCTACTCAACTAGAGGAATTCCAAGTAAGTATGAAAAATTTTCGAATATAATAACAGCGGTAATGATTAGGTGTCCGGACTGCAGGCGTGATTTTAGATCCCAGACATGTTTCAATAGTCACCAAGGTAAAATGTGTCGGTTATTCCTCGTAATGGTTACAGGAATGTCGACAATCAGTCAAAAATAGCCACTCTCTGGTTAATCTATGAAGAGGCTCAAAGAGGTATCTTCAAACGACGCATACTGAACGCGCTAAAGAAGGATGTAACGTTGAAAGTGAATACGACTTTTGCGGGTTGTTCGAGGTCAAGAAGAGAGATGTGATCGGAAATAAAGTACATGAATACAAGAAATGCGGCCATTTATCAGGATAACGATATACCCCAGTGGTTCGTAAGCAATATTCAAAACTCTATCCTGAAAGATCTCAAGGAATTTCAAGTAAGTTTAAAAATCTCATAAGTTAGAAATAAACTAACGTGTGCGTATATTGTTTATCTAGCAAAAGGAAAGCGGATGGAGCCTCAAATCAATCATCAACCTCCAGATAAACATTAACAGGTTTACACATCAGCTAGGCTCATCATACATCGAGCTGCCTAAGCAAATAAAAAAAAGAAGAAAGCTTGCATCAATGTGCACAATAATGATGAAGCGTGCTTCGTATGGGCCGTGACATCAACATTATATCCATCAGCTCAAGAACTAAATTCTAGCAGGGTTAGCAGTTACCCACACTTCTATTCAGTACTGAATCTTAAAAACATTACAATACCGATGACAATCAAGGAAATTCCCAGATTCGAATGCCAAAACAACATTTCCGTTAATGTATACATCTTGGAGAAGCATAGTAAGAAACAGTTCATTGTAGTTCCTACATATCTAACTCGGCCGTTCAACAAAAATTATTCAGATCTGATAAACATCGAGTTTCAACCATCTGTCAGACTAAAACAGCGCTAAGCCCTCATGACGACGATAAGCGCCATATCATTCCAGGTTCGTACGACACTCTACCGTAGGGTACTATCGCATACCTGATAAACATGGTTGTATAAAATAATACTTAAGTTTAGACATAAGTTAATGTTAAGTTTTTCATATATCAAAATGATGTATATACTAGAGTTAACGTACTAGAGAACAGTGATATGTCAATAATAATAATAATAATAATATGGTTCATGGTAGAACGTAGAAGCATCCCCTATCAACTTATAAACGAATAAATTTAACAAATGTGATACAGTTCACTCCTAAACGTCTATTTATTGATTCAATCTCCCGTAAAAGTTGATTACACGCACTGATCATATGTTCTTCACTGCTCTGTATTTGAACCGGGGCCGATGTACAACGACGTGAATCAGATAGCAGCTCCCCGCTAGATAGCAAATGATCATATTCATAACATACAAGCGCTGCTACTGAAATAGGTATTATACAGGGTGTATACTATACACCCTGTGCAACACTGATCTAGTCCAAAGACGTATAGCCAGAGATACATTTGCTGCAAATTTAAGATTTTAAACATAACTGTTTGTAATCAGAGAAAAAAACAACTTACCCATTTTAAAATATTTATAAACGGTAGTCTCGTTGTAAAATTTTTATTTAATGTTAGTCAACGTGTAACCTTTTGTATTTATCTAAAAACGAAATATGTAGTCCCACCCCTAAACATGGTGTTTTAAGATACAAAAGGTGTTAACGATAGTTTTGTTCGTTACCGATTGGATGAAAAACTTAATCCCTACCCTATTGCAAAAAATAATAATTAAGGGTGTCATAGTTTATGCATTTTCAATTTTTACAACGCTATAGAGAGAGAGACGATAAGAACGAAAATATATAGCCTAATTGTGCGTGTTAAAATTTTGCTACTATTTAAAATCTGTGTTTTACGTAGAAAAATGGATTTGTTAAAACAATTGAACAAACCCTACACCAGCAGCCGGAAACATCAAGAAATTGTGCGATTATACAGTTAAAGAGTCGTCGAAATACTACAATTCCAAAGAGTCGTTTGCCGTGATAAACGTCAAAGCGTGATTGTTGTTGGTGAAAACTACGTTACATTTCTACCTAAGCGAATCAGAGACAAGTTAACAGATGAAAGGGTTAAGGAAGTTAATGAGCAGATTGCAGCTAAAACGATTTCTCTGGGCCTAGTGTACTTGGGAAAAACAGGCTGCGGCTATGATGACTGCATGTTTGTGGAAACAGATAAGGTATGGGGAAACATCAAGTTTACAATAAACCCCTTTTTAATGTTCTATTGTTGTTGTTGTTACAGCCCCTGGAACCGCAAATAGAAAACAGAGGTCAGTCCTGAAGTCCTCAAGCTATCATCATTACCAGCAATCTATCAACATTTTATTATAAATTAAATGTAGTCATAACAATATATTAATAATAAAAAACATAATTTTAATTCCTATCTGGCTTTATTATTTTTTCTAGAAAAGGCGGAGGAAAGAGTACAGGCTGCGTGAGAGAGAAAGGTAGCAGCAGAACTTGTAGGTCCTAGAGAGAAAAATTCAAATCTTGGGAAATCCAAGATGGCTGCTTTAAGAATGACAGATGCAAAATGACAGATGCAAAAATGACAGATGCAAAAATGACAGATTAAATCGACAGACGCATAAATGACAAATGCAAAAATGACAGATGCAAAAATGACAGATTAAAATTGACAGACGCATAAATGACAAATGCAAAAATGACAGAATTAAAATGACAGATGCAAAATGACAGATTAAAATTGACAGACGTATAAATGACATATGCAAAAATGACAGATTAAAATTGACAGACGTATAAATGACAAATTCAAAAATGACAGAATTAAAATGACAGACGCAAAATGACAGATTAAAATTGACAGACGTATAAATGGCAAATGCAAAAATGACAGAATTAAAATGACAGACGTATAAATGACATCAGTAAAATTGACAGATTTAAAATGACATGCAAAAATGACAGATTCACAGTACAGATTCAAATTTAGCGCGAGCCACATGCTGTGATATAAAATGGTTGCCTCTACATCATCATACCGGTAGTAATACAGATTTCTTCATGACGCGCCCCCTAGTAGTAGTACACAGTCTGCCGGTCATACAGATCCCTTTATGACGCCCTCTATTGACGATACACAGATTGCCGGTAATACAGATCCCCGTTTCATGACACCCTCTATTAACAGCGCCCTCTGGCTTTTTTCCTAGCAACACTTTAGCACCATTTAGCCGAGCGCCAAACCAAATGCCGGACAAGGCCGGTAATACAGATTCCGTACTTCGAGAATCACGTCAGACGACACCGGCGCCATCTGTTTTCCCCTAGCAACGACGCTACCAATTAGCCATGTGACGAACCAAATGCCGATAATACAGAATGTCGGTACAAAAATCATGTAAAACGACACCGGCGCCATCTGTTTTCCCCTAGCAACGACGCTACCATTTAGCCATGTGACGAACCACATGCCGATAATACAGAGTGTCGGTACAAAAATCACGTAAAACGACACTGGCGCCATCTGTTTCCCCCTAGCAACAGCGTTGCCATTTAGCCGAGTGACGAACCAAATTCCGGTAATACAGAATGTCGGTAATGCAGATTCCGTACTTAACGACGATTGCATCCCCTCAAAAACGTCTGGCTCAGGTGCCGCAATACCTACTCTTGGTATTTATAAATTATAAGTGTAGCCTTGATTGACGAGGCGCCACCGGTGTTGTGGGAGATGTAAACAAACAAAAGTCAAATTTAGAGGTTATGTTGGTGACATCTGCTAGGTATATAATGCTTCTCCTAGTAAATAAGAGTTCAGTGTATGTAACCCCATATCCCTTTACATAAAAAGTGGTTAGAAGAGGAAAACAAAAAAAAATGAATAGCCTATCTGAATTAATAATATTAATATAATAGGAATCGATAAAGTTATAAATTCAAATTATTATTTTGATTATTGTTATATAGACTAGTGTTCATTTTACTTGAGTAAACAAAATTAACGTAAGTTATATCTACGTAGCTTATTAAAAAATTACGCAGATATTTGATCAACACAATTAGGTGATCTAAAGACTAATACGGACACGAAGTAAATTTCTCATATACTTACACATTCGTCATTATGATAAGCGTAGACTGGGCTGGCTTTCGAAGTTGACCACTGGAGATCGGTTCTCAGATGGGTGTAAAAAGGTGACAATCCCCTACTGGAGAAACTGGTTCACAAACTCCACGTAGGTCGAGTAGCCTCCGTCAAACACTAAATTCGCGAAGAAGGATAAAATAAGTAAATAGTCGTTCCAGCGATAGAACACTTACCCCCAATAAACGTAGGGAACAACCAAGAAGCCTGTCGAACAATTCCCTGAATATGGATAATATCCTGCTTTCCAAAATCACATAATAATTAATTTCAGGATACAAATAGGAGTATAGTGTGAAAATCCCTCCAAGAGGATCGAATAAATTCACATAAAACTCCTCGACAGAACTTCACGAACACTCTCACGCGGAAAAAAGGAGAAACAAATATTTCCAATAATACACTACAGGAGGCGTACAGGTCCACCAGCTAATTTGAAAACATAGTGTGAGACCTTCTGTCAAATTGATGGTATCTTCATCTGGCATCTACATAGCCTTCTATATTATTTGTACAATTAGACCTGTTAAACATTATGCCCAAGCAGATTGTAGTTTTAAGGTAACGAAACCCACGTTTCACAACATTCCAATGCTCTAATGAATGACCCGTATTAAATTGACTTAAGAAATTGTGTATGTCAACTGCTACATCAACTGTAATTGGCTATCTGGATGACTCAAGGCTGTAAGTTGTAGACAATGCATCACCAGGCTCATGCAAATAATCCTATAAATAAATAATATAAATAATAATTCCTGTTCATTTTTAGAAATAACTTCTTCATCTTCATTTAAGCTTGGAACATATTCAACATCAGTATTTTCATTCGGAGGTGTTTCTTTGCTCGAAACATCTTTAGCATGCGTAATGTGTTCAAGGAACACCATATCTCTATAACCTTTCCAACCTTGCCCGGGTGATCTGAATTAGCTATATCCTTTTGTGTTTTCACAATAGCCTACTAGAATCATTGGTTCTCTAAATTTCTTTGGAATGTGAGCGTATGCACGACAACCAAATACTCTAAGATGATTTATATTTGCCGTGGAACCAGTCCAGAATTCTTCAGGCGCCGCGGCTTTAACAGGGTGTGTAGGATTTCCATTCTTAAGATATATATAGCAGTTGATACGATTTCAGCCCAATACTGCTTAGATAATACATAATCATGCAATAAAGTTCTAGCTTTCTCAATAACGGTTCTGTTAAATCTTTCATGAACCCCACTCTGCTCAGGAGTGTAAGGTACAGTCAGTTCATGCACAATGCCACTTTCTTTAAAAATCGATGAAAAGTTATTGTCACAATACTCTGTGCCATTGTCTGGCCTTACTCTCTTAATTTTTAAACCGATCTGAGTCTCGACCAATTTCTTAAATTCTTTAAATATATTAAAAGTTTCTGATTTTTGTTTTAAAAAATAACCAAATGTTTTACGTAAAACATAACAATAATAAACAGTAAACATAAGTACATACCTTGAACCTCCACAACTTGGTTCAGACGTCGGTCCACATATATCTGTATGAACCAATTTTAACAGTTCAGTAGCTCGTCTAGCATGACTCTTTGGAAAGCTTTTCCTTGTTTGTTTGGCCTTAATGCAAGGAATACAAGAAGAACTAGTATTAGTATATTGAAAATCTATACCATCAGCAAGATCACTCTTCAACATCGAACCACTACTATTGCTGAGATGTCCTAGACGTCTATGCCAAATCTGCTTGGTAATTACTTGATTTACAGGCATAATAGTACTATAGCGGTTTAACACTGTGGGGTGAAGTGTTAGGGCTATATTCATTAATTCTCGTAGAAGGATAATAAAACACAAGTTTACTTCTATGAATTATTTATTTGACTCTCAAAGTTTATTGATACGCGTTGTCTAGTACCATTTCGTATCTATGCAAAATTATATGAGTTGTGAGTCGTTCACAACATTACCCCGCCCGATCTGAAACGTGGGTATTACACACATGAAAAAGAAAAAATACGGAATGGTATTTTGGAGAAAAAATGGAGTATTTTAAGGTAACTTGAACAAAGTTTTAAAATTCTCCAGCTACAAAAACTCTACTAGGCAGTATAGGTAGTTACAATAAAAAAACTTAAGCTAAATAACACTACGGAACTTGCGACGGCAACTCTTGGAACCTGTAAACAGAAAGAAAAAAAAAAACAGAAAAGTGTTCAAATTTTTAAAGTCAACAGGTAAAAGGTTTTCAAAAGATGCCTTCGCGTAGCATTTGAAATCAGCTTATTGTTGGCTTAACATTAAATGGTAACTATTCTAAAAAATATGCAAGCTTTAGCCTATCTAAAGAGATAGGGCCAGTGTGATTTTCTAAAGTGGCGTATTTAACTGTCCGTTCTAACACTTTATAGGGACCTAAATAACTGTCTTTCATGCCCAGAGTGTGCGTGTCATTACGAACGTATACGTGTGTGCAGTTGGTCAAGTCGCTGGGGACGAAGGACTGACTGGAATACGTTTTTGTAAAAAAATACTTCTGCTTCCTCATACGACGTTTGAGATTGGCTATGAAATTAGGGAGGTTCATGTCGTTAGCCAGTTGTTCTTCTTCGAAGAAATCACCAGGTAGTCGTAAAGGTGTAGCATATAAGATTTCTGCAGGAGAAACATTAACTTGTGATTTCAGGGTTGCACGTAAGCTCAAGAGAATCCAAGGGAGATTCGTTAACCAGGAGGAAGTTCCTGTGGTTTGAATGGATTGCTTGAGTGTCCGATTAAAACGTTCGATAACGCCTTGACTAATCGGATGGAAGGCCGTGCATTTGACGTGTTTAATTCCTAACATGGCCATGAAGTTGATCCATGCATGCGAAAGGGATATTCTTGCATTGTCCGTGGTGAGGTACTTGGGAATTCCAAAGCGGGACACCCACGTGTCGACAAATGCAGTGATTACTGACTCCCCGGAAGAATCCTTCAGAGGAATGGCTTCCGGCCACCGACTGTAGCGGTCAATAATGGTAAGGAGGAATTTATAACCTCCCGAAGAAGGAAGGTGTACTAGGTCGAGATGGACCTTAGTAAAACGTTCATCTGGTTCTACAATAGATTGTAATACTCCAGCTATAGTGGAAGACGAACTGTCTGCAGATATACTGATAGGGTTATTAATTCGCGGATGTACCAATAAAGTAGCGGTAATCAAAGCATTCTTCGCGTGCCTAAAGGCTTCTAATTGTTCATGATTTAACTGCACAGGCTTTAGCGAAGCTTTACCAGGAATAACTATAGAGGTTAACGGTGCCAGAATTTTCGCACAGTTTGGTACAAATTTATGGTAATACGAAATTAAACCAATAAAATTGCGGAGTGCTTTCTGACTTGAAGGCAATGGGTAATCAATTATATCTTGGACTTTGGAAGCCATTGGTCTGATACCGCGTGTATTAACGTGATGTCCTAAAAAATCGAGCTCATTGACTCCAAAGAGACACTTTGGTAGGTTAATAATTAGGCCATTGTCTTTTAATCGGGAAAACACTTGGTGTAAATGTTCAATATGTTGCTGCGAATCAGCACTAAAAACTAATATATCATCTAGATAAGAAAAACAAAATGGGAGCCCTGATAACACAGTGTCCATGAAACGACTCCAAGTGCTGGCTGCATTCCGTAGTCCGAAACACATCCGTTTGAACTCAAAGAGTCCCAGAGGTGTGATAATAGCAGTCTTGTGAATGTCCTCTGCCGCTATTGGTATTGCGAAGTAGGCTTTTTCTAGGTCTAGCTTCGAGAATATGGTTGCTCCAGCAAGTTTTCTTGTAAAGTCCGTTAAAAAAGGAATTGGATAACAGTCTGGTACTGTCACTGAATTAAGTTTTCTATAATCGCCAACCAAGCGATAACTGTCTGTTGGGACGATGGGGGCTGAGATATCTTGGTCGTCACCAGGAGGTAGTGCCTCTGCTGCGCCTACTGCTCGCTTTCCAACGATGTGAATTGGCGTGGCGTAGCTAGATGATGACCGCTGTACTACATCAGCGTCCAAGAGCTCATTAAGATGATCTTCTAGAAAAGAAAGATGATTAGGGTTCAGTTTGCGACAGCGTGCTTTAACTGGAGGTCCGGTCGTGTCAATGTGATGGACTACAGTATGTTTTACGGGTTGATGGTAGTCGAACTTACGTAAAATTCTGGGAAGTGTGTGTTTAGCATCTTGCTATAAACATCAAAATTGCTAGACATGTTGTTAACAGTACCTGAAGAGTGTACGTTAATGTTTGAAGGTAAGGGAAGAAGAGGGGAAGAAATCGCAGGAGTAACGATTGACTCAGAAGGAGGAGTCAAAACATTAGCCTGTGCGGAAAATATTTTGCGTTTAGTGCCAGTCTTAACTTGTTGGGTTGAGGAACCTTGACTGCGAGTTCGAGCGGGCTGGACATCTGCTGTGCAAATGACCCGTTGAGAAGAGCAGTCAGTCTTAACTGGGGGGGTTGGAAATTGACAACCTTGGCTGCGGTTTCGGGCGAGCTTGACATCTGCCGTGCAAATGACTCGTCGAGAAAAGCAGTCAATGGTTAGGTTGTGCCGCTGCAAAAAATCCAGGCCTAGAATGGCTGTAGATATGTCAGCAACATAAAATTTCCAGGTGCATGGCGGTAGGCCAGGAATTGGGAAATGTAACCTCAAAGTTATAATACCTGTCACAGGAATTGACGTGTCGTTCACGGCCAAAAATGAAATGTTGGCAGGCGTGATTGTTTTGTTACAGGAAACTGCAATGTGGGTTGGTAAAATGGAAAAACCTGCACCACTGTCAACCACAAAATTAATTTTGTAGGTTAGATCTTGTAAAAATATTAAATTAGAAGTTGGAGGGATTGAATTAACCCTGGGAAATGGTGAATTGGCATTGCCCGAAGTCATAGAACGGCGTTTATTGAAATGTTGAAGATTTTGGGGGTTCGGAGAGATGCTGGAAGTCATAGTGGACTGCCGTTTGTGCATAGTAGAAAGCTCATTGGAAATGATTGTAAGATTGGTCGTCAAACTGTCTAGTTTCGCTTCTAATGTAGTAGTAGTTAAAGGTTGTGGTGCCTTTTGCATAGAATAAATTAAATCTAATATCTCTACAAAGGATATTAACGGTAAGTCATCGAAATTTAAAGATTGAATTTTAAGTTCTGTATGCAGTTTAGCTATCAAAAAATCCTTGGTCAATTCTTCAGTTAGATCAAGATCGATAGCTAACTTCTGAATGTTAAAAAGCAATTCTTTGACACTACCAGAGAATTGAAGAGTCTCCAAAAGATTATTAATGCGAGATTCTCTTGGGCCTATAATAGATTAAATTATATGAGTTGTGAGTCGTTCACAACAGTACCTTCCTTGCATGCACTTTTATCTGCATTGTGAGTTAATTGATCCAGTTTATAAATTTCACCAACTTTAGATCCAGTAAATCTGACGGTCCCTAGAATCTTTACTTCATCATTTCGATACGTTTCGAAACCATTTTCTTTAAAAATCACATCACCTTTATCTGCAATTTGACTCACAGGTAGTAAATCTGCATAAGCATATGAAGTATATCTTACATTATACACTTACGAGCAAATAAATCGGCCCACCTGGCACTTTCATCTTTGAGTGCATTTTTGTCAGCCCTTAGACAGCATTTAAAAAATATATTTATGTCATTTGAAAGGCTATTTATTAAGCTTTAAAATGAGCCTACATTTTTTGTGGATGTCTGTTTTTTAACCTGTGTAGAATTTTAAAACCAAAGTTACCTGCATTTTTTTGGTATTGGAGGTGTGCTTACTTTGGCTTCCATTAGATTTTGTGCTTAAAAAATCACGTGTCAGTAGAAAATTTAAACCACATTTGTTATGATTTGTCAATTTTTGATATTATCTGTTGATAAAATGGATACTGCACCAGAAGTTTCCGCTCAAGTTGTTGCTTTAATTCAACTTGGCCATAGTCAGCGATTTGTTGCTCAAGAACTGAATGTAAGCCGGGCAGCAGTTAGAAGAGTATACCAGCGATTTGTGGAAACTGGGTCCTTCAAACGTCGACCAGGAACAGGCAGATCCCGGTGTACAACAGAGAGGGATGATCACTTCATTATGTTAACCTCGTTGCGAAACCGACGCCTAACTGCAGTTGAGATACAGCAGCAACTTCGTGATGCCCGAAGAGTGACTGCAAGCGAGTGGACAGTAAGGCGAAGATTACGGGAGAGGAACTTGACACCTCGTCGACCTGTAAAATGTCCGAAATTGACTGCAGCTCATCGCCAAGCACGGCTTCGTTTTGCAAGGGAACATTTGAATTGGACCCTGGATCAATGGAGCTCTGTTCTGTTTTCCGATGAGACCAAGATATGTTTGTATAGCAACGATGGAAGAGGACGAGTATACCGGCGACTCGGAGAACGATTTGCGGAATGCTGCATTGTTGAACGCGTTAGCTACGGAGGTGGTTCTTGCATGATCTGGGGTGGAATTTCTCTGGAAGCACGCACGGATCTTGTGTTCATCACCGGGGAAGTGCGTGGTCGCAATAGAAGGGGTTTAACGGCTATAAGGTATGTCGAAGAGATTTTGGATGAACATGTGGTGCCCTACGCCGGCTTTGTTGGAGACCATTTCATGTTTATGCATGATAATGCAAAGCCACACACGGCGTTAATTGTGCGAAATTACATTGCAGAAGTCGAACTTCGAGTTTTAGAATGGCCAGCGTGCAGCCCTGACCTAAATCCTATAGAGAATCTATGGGATCGCCTTAAAAGAAAAGTTCGGGCCAGAGTTCCTGCTGTAATGTCTATACCACAGCTAATGGTAGCCGTTACAGAAGAATGGCACAACATTCCGCAAGAAGCCATTGCTACTTTGATTAGGTCCATGCCAAATCGTATGGAAGCCGTTATCAGAGCTAGAGGAGGTAACACACGATATTAATAATAGAAAATTCTTGCTCAAATTTTGTTTCAATTTATTGAAAACCAAATTTTTTCCTTTGTACTTTTGTTTGGAAATGTTACCTTTAGGTTCTACACTCGAGAAAAGGAAAAAAACTCAAAAAATGTAGGCTCATTTTAAAGCTTAATAAATAGCCTTTCAAATGACAAATATTTTTTTTAATGCTGTCTAAGGGCTGACAAAAATGCACTCAAAGATGAAAGTGCCAGGTGGGCCGATTTATTTGCTCGTAAGTGTAGTTCCAACAGTTCCTGATTGATCTAAGGAGTTCATCAAAGGGATTTTAACGTCACCGGAACCTTTACTTGGAAGAGTTCCACTATCAGCAGCGCAAAAAAACAGTTACAGCATCAGGATTAAAATTGTTCATCCATTCTCTTTTAGGACTACCATGTTTACTAGTACAGCTATCAACGTACCATGCGTTGCTATTAAAATTAACCATAGCTATCAGCGTACCATGCGTTGCTATCAAAATTACCCGTAGCTAAAGCAGTTGGAGTAAATAAAAGTGTAACTTTATCCTCAGATTTAGCTGATGACTTATTTGATTTTTTTTATGAAAGGCCTACCATCTCCCCTCCGACCAATGTGGTTGTCCAAAATAGAACAAACAGATTGCTCGGGCCTTCCCCTAGCCTCCGTACCTCCATCCTATGTAGCCATGAAGACTTAACATATATGTGGATAATTGTGACTATAATTTTGTTTGTAAGGGAAGTAGAGAAACAGATAAATACATAGCAATATAATTTAATATTTTGATAGGTTGCTAGACTAGATGACAGGATTCCAATTCTGATTTTTTCTTATTGTAATAAGATTTACTTTTTAGCCTTAGATTTTTTTAGTTTTGGCAACAGGGTTTAACATGGCCTTCAACTCCACACTCATGGTAAACTATATGTTTTTTCTTAAAACCTTTTGTAAATAAAGCTGAAGTAGGGGATTCTTTTCGCAACCCACGGGGAGCATCATCTTCGAGAAGAGTTTTAATTACATCTTCACTGGTTATTATTGTGTGAGTTGCACCATAGCCACTTAATAAAGTTTCATAAGAATCCGGTAGTCCATTCAAAAGTAGAATTCCGATTTCAATATCGTCAATCGTTATTTAAATGTCTGATAGTTGATGAACTAGCGATAACATAGATACCACTGACATACTCGTTGATTGATGCAAAGTCTTCATATCGAGTTCGGTATAACTTGAGTTTAAGAAAGAGTTGTCTCCTTAGACCATCACTTTAAAAATCTTTTTCTTAATTCTCCCATGCTTGTTTTAGCTGTCGTAGCACCACAGCCAGCATGATTCACGCATACTGGCTTAACTGATAAGCTTATTTTAGTAAGAACTCTCTAATCCTTTTTCGAATCATTGTCTTCACCAAGCACACATTTCCATAAACCATAATATTAAGACCATACGCAGCTGAAACTTCCAATTATTATCATAATACTTGTGTCCTTCTAATTTCTCAATTCCAGAAACACCTGCAAGACCCATGTAAATATTGCTACTAACTGGTGCAATCATCTTAACTCGATGATTTTTCGTAATAAATTATAAACTACAAATAAAATATTTATAGTAATATCATACTCAAAGTGAGAATAACTGTAATCTATCAATAATTATTAAATATCACATAGACTGTCCCACAAAACGAATGTGTGTGTAGAAATTAAAGAAGATATTTCGATATAGCTGTTTCAAGCTTATTTACTATCATCAGTCGAGAATTATCTTCTCCAATTTGCACACACCATCCAGGGTTTGATATAAAACCCAAATATACATTAATACCAAGAAGTATTAATGCTGATATCTGTGAAGAACTACGCGCACAAAACGACTGAAGCTTAGAAAATGTGAGAACCACACCTTTAGTCGTTTTGTGTGCGTTAAAAGAATTAAAAAGCAAATAATAATAAAAATAATAAAGCCAAAAAGGTATAATAAATGGACATTCATTAAAGAAGAAATGTATGGCAACATCTCCATAATCGAATGCTGCATTCGATATGCGCACTAGATTTGAATTAAAAAGCCTGGGTTCAAATCCTAGCACCTCGTGTAATTTTTTTTTATAATTATTTAATATATTTTATAAATAAACCTTTTTTTCTAAATATAACATTTATAAAAAAGAAATAATTACATAAAATGCATACAATTATCCCTTAATTTTATGGTCATTGTTTAACAAGAAGAGCTGACATGACGCCGATTTCAATTTCCGATTCAAAGATTTTATTGAATTAAATTTACAAAATAATCCAAGTGTAAATAGGATGTAGTTTTATAAAAAAATAATCTAAAAAATGTAGCTGGCAGGAATCGAGTCCGCGGAAATCTGTTATAAGGTGGTTACTGTACTTTTCAGCTACCGCGCCTTAGGTGGATTCTTTTATAGGTACCAAGTTAATACCTTCCATCTTGTATGCGTTAATTTGTGCCGCATTAGATTAAATGCAGAAACACATATTCCCTTATTTTGAATTAAATTCAGCGTCACGTCATTTAATATTTAATTGTAAAGCATAAATAAAATCTATTATTAGCTCTAATGGTATACAATGCACGTTAGCGCTTTCAACAACTATCCCCTATGCCTCGAAGGTGCTGCCTGTCGCAGGATCGATCCCTGTCCGGTAGCTTTTTTAATAATAACAATAATAATAAAAAAACAAATAACGTTTAAAAATATAATTCAAATAATTAAGTAAATAATTATTCTTTTTAAGAACTAACAAGTTCAATTAAAAAAAAACTACCCGAGCAGGGATCGATCCTGCGATATACGGATTGCAAAGCAGGCACCATCCACATTGGGACACAAGAGATAGTTGCTTGACGAGCTAATAACGCGCATTCTATAGTACTATTAGAGCTGATGTTAGATTTTATTTATACTTTATAATTAAATATAACATAGTATGTTTAATTGTTCAATTAACATAAATATACATAGTGAACTTTAAACAATGGGTGATGTGATATGAATAAAATGTAGTAAATACTTTTGCTATGTATCTGTTTCATTTTTACCAATTAAAAAATTATTTCTTTCATTCTTTATTCATAGAAGTAAACGCATTTACTACATTTTATTCATATCACCCAATGACTATAAAAGTAATACTTTTATGTAATTATTCCTTTTTATACTTGAAAAAATGACCCGAACCGCATTACGTCCACGTGCGAAACAATGGGCGATATGAATAGAATGCAGCAAATGCTTTACTTCTATTAATAAAGGATGAAAGATACAATATTTAATTAGTAAAAAAATTAGCTACGTAATAAAAGCATTTGCTACATTTTATTCATATGGTCTATTATCGCACTCATGTCTAAAGTAGGCGGAACCACGTTTAGTATTTACAGTATTTGTATATCAATTGTAGTGGTCTCTTTTGACACCAATAATAACCAAAAATCCAAAGAAAATTGATTTCCAATTATTCGTCTCCTGATCTTATTAATTCATTTATTAAAGTGAAACAAAAAGCAAAGTGAAGTACGAATAATAAGCTACTCAAGTCTTTAATTTTTTTCAGAAATACTTGGTTAATATTTTTGGATTTTTTAAACATCAATCAATTTTTCTGTTTTTCTTGTAAACTTTGTTCGACAAACAACACTTTTTTTTTAAATCCGAAAAAGCACTTGCACTTCAATTAATTTTAATATTTCTTTCGTAGTTTTATCACTTCCTTCTTTTTTATTTATTGCATTCTCTATTACCAGGGCGTACTTGGTACACGTTGAGTCCGTCGACGGTGGTGGTTAATACTTACCCTAACACTTGTCTCTCTTATAACTAGAACTCGGTCCTGTCCTTAAAATAGATAACACAAATATGAATAACTTTAAAAAAGTTTATTGTAATAGTCTAAAGGTCGTTCGCACAAAATACACAAATGAAAGATAATTTTAAAAAGTCTATTCAATTGGCCCATAAACAATAACAATATTATATACACATATACACAACAAGAAACGTAAGTCAACAGGAACGCCTAAACAACTAAAACAGTCTTTATTATGTTCAGGGCAATTCCGTACATATAAAAGAATCAGCAATATTTACACAAGGATATACAAGAACAAACAGAGTTAATACAAGAACGAGTGAGAACAGCCTCAATCTGCCTACTCCTTGGTGTTGAAGGTTGGGGCTGATAACAGCCAAGGCCTCAATCTGCCTACTCCTTGGTGTTGGAAGGTTATGGTGTATAACAACCAAGGCCTCAATCTGCCTACTTCTTGGTGTTGGAAGGTTGTGGTAACCTGGGCCTCAATCTGCCTACTCTCAAGTATTGATTCCGAGTCGAGCTGGAATGGTTCTCGTTGATTTTGCCGGCTGTATATATACTAGGGTGGTTACTGGAACCGTCTTCCTATTGGTTGGCGTGTTTAGGGTGAGTTGCTCCACCCCTGTCTTCTCGGTAGGGTAACATTTCCCCCCTGGTCACGAAGGCGGTTGCTGCAACCGTTGGATCGGCGGGGCGAAGGTGTGTTGCGGCACGGAGATTGTTGACGTGGACCTTAGTTGGTTGTCCAGGTTGCCTCTCGATCCAGTATGCGTTCTGGCCTGCTGCCTGGACTACGGGGTAGGGGCCGTTCCATCTGGCCGCGAAGTTGGCGCGAGTCGGGGGATGCGCTCGTTCCATTACTAGGTCGCACACACTGAATTGGACTGCTGGGGGTTGGTAGGCGACGTAGCGGGCACGGTATCGATGTTGGTTCATATGGACCTCCTGGATCCGCTGTTCTCGGTCCGGCCCTTGGTTGGCTATTGTTGGTGGGTCTCCGGTGTGGGTCTGCCGTTCCCCTGGGCGAGGAAGCTCATACCCAAGCAGGGCTTTGGCTGATGTGAGGTGGGTGGCAGCATTCCGTCTTGTCCTCAAATTGAATAGTACCGTGGGCAATACTTGATCCCATTCTTGTGGATCCTTGTCCTGAAGTTCAGATATTCAGTCCTTTCTTCAGCTCCTGGTTCCGCCGCTCTACCGGGTTCGCTTGAGGGTGGAAGGTTGGCGTGGTCCAGTGCAGGCAGCCCCATCGACGTAACGCGGCGTCCCATGGGACGGAGGTGAATTGCGGGCCGTTGTCTGAGATGACGGCCTTGGGGTATCCGTATCGTCCAAAGATTTCCTCCTCTAGGATGCGGGTGATGCTTGGTGTGGTGGCCTGGGGTAGTGGAAAGGCCTCTGTCCATCTGCTAAAGAGGTCCGTGACGACCAGCATTTGTCGTTGGTCCATTCGGCTAGCGTCGTAGGGTCCCATGAGGTCCACGGATACCACTTCCCAGGGTAGTGTCGGTGGGTGTGGTCGGAGAGGAGCTCGGTCTTGTAGAGGTCCCCTTTTTATGGCGGAGCAGACCAAGCAAGTCCGCACGTATTCTCGGACGCTGTCCTCCAACTTTGGCCAGAAGTAGTGTTGGGAGATGGCCGTTGTCGTCTCCTCGATGCCGGGATGTGTTGGCTGACAGTGTTGGTACGATCAGCTGGTTTCCCTGGGTTCCACGTCGCCATAGGTGCCCATCCTGGACCAGGTAGTTACCCAGGATCCTTTGTTCCCCTAGAGTGGTGGGTCCATCTTGTTGGATGGTGTTCCAGGTCCGCACTAGGTTGGCCGCATGGAGATTGTTACGCTGGGAGTCCTTTACTTGACGGGCTGGATCGACTACTTCTAGGTTGGCGGATGTAGGTTGGACTGGGTTGTTTCTGACGGTGGAGTCTGAGCTGGGTGGCAGCAATCGCTCGATGTTGGCGACCTCGGCAGGGATGGAGTCCTCGCTGGGGTTCCGCGATAGGTGGTCAGGCAGCTCGTTTTCTCTCCCCGGGCAGCAATGGATGACGTTGAAGCTAAACTCTTGTAAGAACAACGACCACCGAGTTAGTTTGGAGCGGTGGTCCTTTGTTTGGTCCAACTATAAGAGGGCTCTACTATCTGTCTTGAGCGTGAAGCGGCGATCCTCCAGGTAGGGCCGGTATCTGCGGATGGCCCAGATTACGGCCAAGCATTTCTGTTCGTTTACGTGGTACTTTGCTTTTGCCGGACTGAGTTTGACACTGGCATAGCTGATAATATGCCGCTTGTCTGCGTCTTCTTGGTAAAGCACTGCCGCGATGTCTAACTGACTAGCGTCGGTTTGTAGAACAAACGGCTTGGTGAAGTCGGGACGGCTCAGGTGCAGTGGTTCGGTGAGGGCTTGTTTCAACTTTTGGTAAGCTTCCGTGGCCGCGGTTGTCCAGATGAATCGGGATCCCTTCAGTAGGTCGGTCAGCGGGGCCTGGATCTCGGCGCTGCGAGGAATGTAGTCTCGCAACCAGTTACAAAGTCCGAAGAAACTACGCAGCTGTTTCTTGGTCTTTGGCTGTTCGCCTGCTCGCAGGTTTTATAGGTGCTCGGGCCGGGGACGGTTGCCTTTATATGTGATGACGTGGCCGAGATAATTCAGTGTTTGCATCTAGAATCTGCATTTGTCCAAGGATAGTCTCAAGGGGTGCTGCTGGAGGCGCTCGAAGACCAGTCGGAGGTGATAGAGGTGTTCCGCGAAGCTGTTGGAGTAGACTATGATGTCGTCCAGGTAGACCAGGACGAAGTGGCGTAGATACCCTGGGACCACGTCTTGTGTCATCAGCTTTTGGAACGTGGCCGGGGCGTTCTTCAACCCGAAAGGCATGACCCGGAACTGGTAGTTGGCCCCATCTGGTGTGGCGAAGGCAGTCAGTGGTTTTGAATTTTCTTCCAACGGAACTTGCCAGTAGCCGGATTCTAAATTGAGGCTGGAGAATATGGAAGCGGTACCAAGATCTCGTAGTGTTTCGTGGATGATCGGTAAGCTGGAGCTTTTATCTTTGGTGATGCTGTTCAGCCTCCGGTAATCGATACAGAAACGCGGCTTCCCATCCTTATTCTCCACGATGACTATGGGTGAGCAGTAGTTGGACGTGCTGGGTTCGATGATGCCATCAGTAAGCATGGCTTCCACTTCCTAGGTGATGATTTGTTTCTTCGCTGGAGAATATCGGTATGGAGGTAGGCGGAAAGCAGTATCCCGTTGTAGCCGGATGGTGTGCTAGGTGGTAGTGGTGGTGGTGGGCTTGCCGTTTGTCGTGAGGGTGGCTGGAAAGGCGGCGAGGAGTTGTTCGAACTCGGTAATGGATGCGGTCGGGAATCCGTGAGTGACTTCGGAGGGGTTAATGGTCGTCGCCGGCGAGATTGGCGGTAGTGGCGGTGTGGAACGGACGGATGTCGGCGGCTAGGTCGGCACGGATGAAGTTGTGGGTCGATCCGGTGTCTAGGAGGGCCTTCAGGTTCTCTCGGTTGATCAGGACCTCGATCGTGGGAAGTTCGTTGGTTCTGCAGAGAATTTATTGCTGCTGTGAGTTGGTCCGGCCGACCCCGGCCCTCGCTCCGTTTCCCAAAGTGATGGCGATTGGGCAATGACGATGGAAGTGGAGCTCAGGACAAAAATGGCACTTCGGTAGTTGCTGTGCCGCCGGTGCAGGTTGTTCCTTCGGTTTTGGGGCTGCATCCGTTTTTGGTCTGGTTTCTTTGAGGTCGGCCTTGATAGCGGTGGCCCGGTATACCAGTTTTAAGGTGGAGTTGGGCTGCGGTTCCCTTAGGTGCACTCGGATTTGAGGTTAGCATCATTTCCAAAAATAATGGGATTTGCTCCGTTGGGTCGAGCTTCAGGCGTCTAGCGAGGCCTATCTTCTTCTGGAGCAACTCCTGGCTTGATTCGGAGGAAGTCTGCTTCCTGCCGTAGTACTGGGCTCTAAGCTGGGCTTGGACCTTGGGGCCGTTGAAAACTTCTTGCAGTAGTTCTAGTAGGACTGACTCGGTAGGGGCGAAGTCGGTGTAGTTTTGCCACCAAGTGGCGGCGGTTTTCCGTAGTTGAGCGGCGATCAATTCGAGTCGTTCCTTGCTAGTCTTACCCTTCAAATATGGTTCCAGGGCGACCAGGGAGGCGTTGGGGTCTTTGAGAGACAACCCGGAGAATGGGGTTCGCTGGCTCTCCCTTAGGTTGATGAGGCCGGTGATGAGGTGGTTGACTGCGTCCATGGTGGAAGCGTGGTCGGGTTGGGCGCTACTGGATTTTTTCGTCAGAACCAGATCTGGTTGGTCCCCGTTGATGCCGGGTTTAGGCTCGATGGTGTCAGCGTTGTCCTGTGATCGAGTGGTCAGCATTTGACGAGGAATGCTGTCATCGATGTCTCGGTTTGTTGGATTTGTTGCCGGCTGGATGTCTGTGGGTCAGAGGCTCTCTGGCTTTTTCGTCTGCGTTGATGTTGCTGAGCCCCACGTTGGGCGCCAATTGTTACCATTAAGTAATTTGTTTAACAGTTGGTATGTATACCATATTTGTCAGTCCGGAATTATGAGTTGGTAACCTAAACTTAATGTTACCTAAAATGAAAGGACAAGGACAATCAATAATATAATGAATGATTTTATACATAAAAACTAATGCAGAAAAATCACGCCTGCTCTGCAAAGACATATACTAAAATTCTTGTCGTAAAGCAGAAAAAGGAATATCGAAAATATATCGAGCATGTTTTTTGTAATACAAGAAGCGCAGAAATCTTGTTTGTATTTTTTATATTTTCTTGATCGACTTAGAATAGAAAGGTGACCATACCCTTAGTATCACAAATTACTCCTAAACCTTTAATCGATGTCTTTCGTTGCTGTGTATCATCTGCTATCTTGTAAGAGCAATCTATTATTGATTTTTTTCTTGTAAATGTCATTGCAGAGCACTTGTTTACATTAAAGAGAATCTTGTTACTTAAAGACTACCTATGTATATTGTCACATCTAATTGCAGCAATCTACAATCTTGAAAGGTATGAATTGAACGATAAATTTTAAAATCATCCACGAACAACTGATATTTAGAATGACGGATAACATTAGTTAGATCATTTATCATGAGTAAGAACAGAGTGGCCCCAAATTGGACCCTTGTGGTACACCAGAGTATGTGTCAAAAACTGTAGACGTCGCTCCACCGTAAACAACAAATTGTTTTCTATCCTTTAAATATGAAACAAAAAAATTTAGAAGACTGTAAGAAAATCTAATATATACCTTTATATAACCTTTATAAAAGAATTACCGTTCTCTATTTGACATAAATAAAAGTTAGTAGCTGATAGCAATAGTAATAAACCTAAGTTTATGATAGTATGACTATATCTTGTTCTCTTATTAATTTCTGTAAATAAAAAAATCTTTTATTTTAGCAATTACCTTATGGAAAGAAGAAGTCTGAAAAGCTTACCTAACAGACTTTTGATATTAGATCTACTTAACTATTATTTTCCAAAAGGGTATGTTAGTAAGTAATTTGAAATTTTCTTTCCTCCAAAGTAAATACTCCCATAAAACTTTATCACTATTGCTCTAATATGTAAACACTTTGATTACACTGGCAACTCTTTAGATGATCTACTACTAGCCTATCTTTTCTTTCTGGATCCCAACTTCGCTGTATACAGAAGGCTATCCCTGAAGATATGTTCACCGCAGCAACTCCTCCTAAATCTTTGTTCTATCTCCCTCAGAGACGACTTTGAAACCTCACCTAATGGTATTCTTCTCTTACCGCATGAAATAATCTGGTAACACATATTGACAAGGTAAAATGTTTTATATTTTCTTCAATCATTTCCAGCCTTTACAAGTTTATATATAATTTATTTTGCACAACAGTTTGTCTTCTAATTAAATTAATTTGACTTTTTTTAAAAGAAATTAAAAATTTGTGTCCTTTCAATTTTATTTGGTTTTTCGTTGTTTGTTCATTTTTTTTCGTTAAGGTAATGATTATCGTTGACCTTTTAGAGGTTTATTGTCATCCTTCTGTGGTTTAAAAGATAACTAAGCTCTTCTTCATGTTTGTTCTCCATTATGGAATATACACAAATTTTAACTTCCATGCCTATTACCTTTTGTATAACTTATTTTAAAATACATTTAATTTCTATTTTTAGCTCGCTGCAGACTTCCAAGAAAGAACTTTTATAAAGAAACATTTTCAAAATTAAGAACAATCAAAATTCATACATTGTAACTGAACATAAACATTAATAACTCTTTTTTTAATCCCTTTTCATTATTGGAATTTACTGTATCCTTTTAATTTAACAAGAAATTATGTGAACTCATATATTATATCTATGATATATATATTATATATCACTACAGTATATTACCATTTACATCTGTCGATAGTTTGCCACAATGAAAAATGTTATTTAAGATATCTCAAAATATATTTTAACGACAACTGTCAATCTCAACTGAAGCCAACCCACTTGATTGTTTGAACAGCTTTTTTTTCTTAATGTGAAAGGATATTTAAAAATATTATTTTTCTTTTTTAGTTATCAGGATGAAACTCGCCAACACATTACATATCAAATTTGCAACTAACTAAGTTGCAAATTCTTTGCTAATTTTTCTAAATTTTCTAAATGTCTTTAT
This sequence comes from Agrypnus murinus, assembly GCA_929113105.1. Classification (NCBI taxonomy): domain Eukaryota; kingdom Metazoa; phylum Arthropoda; class Insecta; order Coleoptera; family Elateridae; genus Agrypnus; species Agrypnus murinus. The sequence goes on along the minus strand of OV816031.1, from coordinate 68,685,516 downwards.
GCTTGTCACAGTATTTTACCTTATATGAGGGATGCTTGTTCTCTATCTTTGTTTATACCTTTTTAAACTTTGTGAAAATAATTTCATTTTTACACTCCTAGCACACACTACTATATTACCTCCTCGTGATAACTTTGATTTGTTATATTCTTCTTGCTGACCTGCATTCAGTTAATAAATCGACTCTTATCTTCTCGTTCTCGGTGACCATGCATAACTTTTAATCATCGAAAAACTTCTATTTACATCTTTATAATATCGGAAGTATCATCCTCATAGCTAGTACATTTGGATCGAAGAATACATAAGTAAAAATGTTCTTAAACTTTTGATATTTTGTATTTACCATTAACGCTGACAAGTATTATTTACATTTTCCACACATTGTTTATATATTTAATATTTTATAAACTCTTTTATTCAATTTTATATTTTTCCATTTACTAACTTTTACAGAAACCCAGCAGATTTATATTTCACTCCTAGTAAGTAAGTCCTTTTTTCAAAGTACCTATTCAATTTTTTCTCATTATTAGCCATATTCTTAAGAATGTGAAACCACGATAAAAATATTATATTCTCAATCTTATTATAGTTTGAACAATTATAATTGAGTATTTTAAGTAATAATCGTGAATTTAAACAATTTTTAAAATTCTAATTAATGTTCGTTGTTTGCTGTGTTCACTTCTCAAGGCTGGCGGTGATTTTAATTTTAGAAATACTTTATTTGAAATATTTAATTTAATCACAATGTTTTTTTTTTCTTTTCAAATTGCCTCTATCATGAATTATCCTTTTATTTTAACATTATCTCAATATCTTGATTCTTTAATTTCTGAAGAATAATTGCAATATTTTATATACTTACATTCTTATAAATATTTTAAAGTTATAATATATTAGTATTTTAAGCTTTAAAAAAAGGTGTAAATGAAAAATAAAACAACTGTATACATTTTCCAATGATTTATTGCATTTGAATTGAATTAAAAACAGAAAGTATACATAAGCAAAGTATACAAAGTATACATAATAAAATTATCCAAACAACATATCCGTGCCATAGCCAGGTCGTCTTCATAATCAGGCCATATTCCAAAATCAAAGCCTTTTCCATATCAAGTCGTCGTCGATTTTATCCGTCCATTATAAAATCCAGAGGCGGTGTCCGTGTTTCTGAGCCAAGTTGTCAACAGGTGCATTATTTCTTTTTACTATTTTTTTTTTGTTGAACAATGTTTTACCTCAATGTCTTTTTAAACAATTGTGCGTATAAAATAAATAAAGCCAAAATGATGAACAAAGAACATAAATCTGTTTGTGATTGTACATGTACAGTCATGCCAGAAAACAATGTTAAATTTTTTTGAAAATGGGCATCATTTTCTAAGTATTTTGTTGTGTTATATTCGAATCTTCTAATACAATTTCGGTTATAACATAATAAAATTATTTAGCAGTGATGTCTTTTCCAAACAAATTTCTATTTTACTCGCAGTAGAATATCAATGAGATATTACAAGGAAAGTGTTACACATTACATATCAATTTTACCCTGTCAAATACTGTCTTTTATCTAATTTCCTCTTAAGAACTAAAACTTAACCTATATTATATTATATTGCATGGAGTATCTAAATACCTAAGAACTTAATCTATAAATGCCTTAAAATTAAGTAAAGTTTATTCAGAGTAGGTACACCTCGAAGTTATAAGATCACTGTAGAATCTCGTGATTGTCAATTTATTTTTTTAGTGATATAAATAGCTATTTAGAGCTCTTAAAGAAGTAGGCAGCTAGCTTAATGGAATAAAGGCTTTTCATTAAGTAAGTTGTTGGAGAACACAGTACCGTAATACAAACCTAATACAGACATTGGTACATACATATCTGCAGACGAAAGTTGTTGCGTTGATGACTAGTTTGAGCAGTTTCTGATTTTATAATTGAGAGGTGTATATTCACTGAAGAACTTTACTTTCTAATGATTTGATTAAAACTTGAATAGTCAATGGTACCAACTTCAACCATGATTAACTAGAAATATCATAGATAGTTATCCGAGGCAATTGGTATTTAATCAAGTATGGTTGGAGTTAGTACCGTCTAGAGTTCCCAAATATAAATTGAGATCTGTGCTATTTAGAGTTGATGATAGATTTTGACATCCATGTCCTAACTCTAAAACAACACTGTTAAAAATTTTCATTCGGGAACTCTAGTACCATCGGCTCTAAAATGTCGTAAATTACTATCACCTAGTTTCAGTCTTACAAATTTAGTAACTAAATACTTCAAAAGACGGTATATTTTGTACAACTGTAAAATTTCACACGTACAATATAAAAAACGATTTTGGAATTAACCTAATCAGTAATTTTCCCCTCTTATAAAATTTTGCAAAAGCCACAAAATCACTAAAAAACAATTTATAAAGTAGGTGTTACTTACACATAGTACTGTTGTAGCTATACCTAAACCAAAAAATGAAGGATCTAAACCGAGTGAATCTAGCAGGTGCAGATTAGCAGTCGGAGTTGATTGTGAGCGAGCCTTGTTCCCAAATTGTCAAATTTAGACAGTTTGAAATTAAAAATTGTCATTGCAATCTGTCAAAGTTTTGAAAGGTTTTTCACAACTCCAATTGTTACTTATTAAACTACTATTAATAAATATTAATTGGAGTTGTGAAAAATCTTTTAAGCAGCAACTAATGTCGTACACACTTTTGCTATCAGAATGTTATTTATTAATAGTAGTTTAATAAGTAACAATTGGAGTTGTGAAAAACCTTTCAAAACTTTGACAGATTGCAATGACAATTTTTAATTTCAAACTGTCTAAATTTGACAATTTGGGAACAAGGCTCGCTCACAATCAACTCCGACTGCTAATCTGCGCCTGCTAGATTCACTCGGTTTAGATCCTTCATTTTTTGGTTATAGTATATCATATAATTTGCTAATCTACTTTAAACCGTATTTTTTTAAATCCAGTTTTAAAGAGATGGTTTCATTTTGGTACTACCTACATAGCATTTTCTACAATGATTGTCATTTGTAGGGCAAGCCTGAAATGCTTTAAAATCTAAAATTCACCGATCCCCCACTTACATACCCATTATCCAAATGTAGGTACTACAAATATTCTAATCTCTAAAAACCTAATGATTTACGTAATAGGATTCCATGTTATTTTTGTACCCGGCAAACTCTTAAAACATCATACATACAGGGTGAAAGGAGTTACTATGCGATTATGCTTAAAATATGATAGAAGACATCAAAAAGAACAAAACAGTGTCGTACAATTTTGTTCTAGGGCATATAAACATTTAAAAAAAAATAATAAAGTTGTAAACTATAACATCATCTAGCCGCGTTAATAGTATTAGTACAATTATAGAGGTTTGTCAGAAGATGCATCTCATCTAGCACAACAAAAAACCTTCATAACATTTTTTTCGTATGATCTATTGTTTACGAGTAAAATTAAATTTCTTTTACATTTAGAAATTCAAATTTTTAATTGTAATCGATTGATCATTAAAAAATGTTATTAAGGCTTTTTGTTGTGCTAGATGAGACGCATCTTCTGTCAAAGCCCCATAATTAATCTAACTTTATTAACGCGGCAAAATAATATTAAAGTTTACAACTTTATTAATTTTTTCTGAAATGTTGGTACATCCTAGGACAAAAATGTAATAGACTTTGTTTCTTCTGATGTCTTCTATCGACCCTTAAGATTAATGCATAGTAGTTACCCTTGTATATATAATTTCATGGATGACCCTTCATATTTACACCAAAATCGAATGTCTAATTGGCATATTTAACAACTATCAATATAAGATCTTTATTAACATTTCAGGTTCACCTTTAAAACTTACAAACTATCTATTCGTCATTCCGGTAGAATCATGCATATTATAACATATTCCCTGTATTCAATTGCTATAGTAAGATATTAATTGAGAAACATAAAAAATTTAGTCACAAAGAGGTAATACATGTTCAGTAAATCATAATGATATACAGCTTTACAACTGATTTGGTGGTGAATCGGAAACTGGCGTAGGACTTGGCTCCACCTGATCCTTGCAGTCGATGACTTTATTTTCATGACAGCAAATTTCATTAGGCGAAGTTAAACCAGTGTAGGTCCACTTCTGAGCATCGCATATACGGCTATGAACAGAAGCCTGAAACAGATAGAATGTATAAGAAAAATTGTTGAAATGAACTAATTCAGTGCATTCAGTAGATCATTTTCTAACCAAGGAAACTTTGTCGGGTGGACCTTGCGATTAGCTCAGCGAAGGCACACCAGACTTCTAACAGAATATTTAATCTAATTTTGCAGTTTTAACTTTGTCGAGTGGTCTCTGCGATTAGCTCAGCAAAAGCACACTGGACATCTATCACAATATTTAATTTATTCTTGTACTTTCAAGTTTGTCGGGTGGACCTTGCGATTAGCTCAGCGAAGGCACACCAGACTTGTAACAGAATATTTAATCTAATTTTGCATTTTCTACTTTGTCGAGTGGTCTCTGCGATTAGCTCAGCAAAAACACACTGGACATCTATCACAATATTTAATTTATTTTTGTATTTTTAACTTTGTCGGGTGGACCTTGCGATTAGCTCAGCGAAGGAACACCAGACTTCTATCAGAATATTTAATTTAGTTTTGCATTTTCAACTTTGTCGAGTGGTCTCTGCGATTAGCTCAGCAAAAACACACTGGACATCTATCACAATATTTAATTTATTTTTGTATTTTTAACTTTGTCGGGTGGACCTTGCGATTAGCTCAGCGAAGGAACACCAGACTTCTATCAGAATATTTAATTTAGTTTTGCATTTTCAACTTTGTCGAGTGGTCTCTGCGATTAGCTCAGCAAAAACACACTGGACATCTATCACAATATTTAATTTATTTTTGTATTTTTAACTTTGTCGTGTGGACCTTGCGATTAGCTCAGCGAAGGAACACCAGACTTCTGATAGAATACTTAATCTAATTTTGCAGTTTCAACTTTGTCGAGTGGTCTCTGCGATTAGCTCAGCAAAAACACACTGGACATCTATCACAATATTTAATTTATTTTTGTATTTTTAACTTTGTCGGGTGGACCTTGCGATTAGCTCAGCGAAGGAACACCAGACTTCTGATAGAATACTTAATCTAATTTTGCACTTTCAACTTTGTCGAGTGGTCTCTGCGATTAGCTCAGCAAAAACACACTGGACATCTATCACAATATTTAATTTATTTTTGTACTTTCAAGTTTGTCGGGTGGACCTTGCGATTAGCTCAGCGAAGGAACACCAGACTTCTATCAGTAAGTTCAATTTATTGTTGTATCTTCAACTTTATTAAATATTTGTTGTGTCTTCAAAGGCACACCAGACACCTGTTTTGTATTTTAAATTCAAGTTACTTTATTTGCTAGTGTTTTAAGTTCCTTTAATAGAGCATCTATTGCAAAATGCACACAGTTACTTTTATTAAGAGAATTTTTCAATCTTACTACATTTATATGAAATAAATAAAAAATTATCATTACCGTTAATTTAGTATAATGCCCAAGATGCGAACACAGTATGTTTGGTCCTCGTTCTTTGGCAGCATGAGCCAAAGCGCAACATAGGCTGAGACAAGTTTGTTCGCCAGCACTATCACATTTTATGGTTATTGGTGTTTGGGTTATAATTGGTATATCGTCTTCGGCTGGACTCTTAGTATTGAAAACGCCACATTCACACTTAGCATCTGTAACAGAGGGCTAAATTCAAACGAATTATTGTTGTTAGATGTAAAGACTTAGTTTACCTGAGGATACTGGCGAACTTGATGGGTTTTTAGGCAAAATCTCGCTAACAGTCACGGGAAGGTCAGTTGTAATAGCACTTGTCGTTGCTTCCAAGCTATCTGATGAACTAAAATATATTATTTTATTTTAAAAAGTTTTGCAACTTGAAATAAATTGAGAAGGACTTAGAAAATTAATTGTGGACTTACACAAAATGCATCGCCAGGCATAGCATCACCAGGGTTAACAAGTTATACATCTTGAACATCTTGCTCTTGTTTGTTGCTTGCTCTTCGAAGAGATACTAGTCGTCAAATGAAAAGCAGTCTAGAAATCCCTAGCTTATATACGGTCCAAAACCAAAGAGTGGGAGATATGTCTACGTGCAAAAGTTGGCGTAAGATTTAAACTGTCGCGTCGTGTGCAACATTCCACCCTGAACTACAGTTTACCAATGCAATAATGAACATATAATAAGAATCGATTATTAAGAGATAATTAATGGTATAATTGTATTCTCTATTCGTGTGCTTATCAATAAGCATTAGTCAGACAGAAGCGTACTGTTTAATCGAACCATATATGGCATTGAAAACTGCATTATCAAATATCGCTTTCTTGTTTCATAGCATAGGAATGTAAAGCATTCACTCTTGCTTACTTTAATTCATATCTGACTGTAATATTTAATAATTACCAATTTTTACAAAAAAAAAAACGAAAAACTAAAATTACAGGGAAAACGAGAATATGAAAAGCTCACCCTTATTGAAATAATAATAACATTAACTAAATGATAGAGGTTTTCCTGCAAAAAAAAAGCTGCAAGCAAAAACAACTCCATGCAGTACATGCCTTATACGGGTGTAGATAAATAATATACAAAAAGTAAAAGAAAGGATTAGTGTCAATTGTAATTTCAGTATTTTCTTTATTTGCAAGAATGAAATGAAAACCAAGAGCGATTTTATTAAAGTGCCGTTTTGAGTTGCTTTCCACAAGCCTTGAAACATGTTTACTACTCTCACTTTATTATCATCATTCGTATCTAATTATTATTATTATTTTAAGGCGTTTTATGTTTAATTATTATTAAACATCATCGTCTTCTGAAAGGTGTAACTTTTTTAATAACATTGCCGGATACAAAAATATAGTACCTACATATTTCATAGTGCACTAGAATGACCTTTTTTCATATTTTTACATACAATTGTTTTACCTAGCACCTAGGCACTTTCATTTTTTTCATAGCTTTTTTCTTTGTGGTTTTGCACGTAATTTATTTACATGTAGGGAGCTACATTAAAACGTCATTATTAACAATAAAACAGTTATTAAAAATTTAAAACTGGATTTGGAAGCTGAATAAAAGGAGCCAGAAACATAATTTCAGTCTTTTTGCAATGCACTAACATGTCTACTTAGAAATAAAAACAGGTTAGCCACTATATTATCATGAAATTATACTTGACTTAACCTCAAGAGTTTTTTAGACACATCATACATTATAAGTATAACATAATACAGATTAGGTTTCAGTTCTTTAGAGAAAATTAGAAAACAGATTGTATTGGTCGGAATGAAATTGACATTCTATGTATATGTATAACACTTCCCTTGTAATATTTCACCAATATTCTAGAGTGCTGCGAATAAAACGATGTTGAAATGCGTTTGAAAAAGGCAGAAATACAAATCATTACTGAACAATCTTGTCCCGTTATAACCGAAATTGTATTAGCAGATTCGGATATAACAGTATAACAATTTCCAAAATATAGACATATTTTGGAAATTATGCTTATCAGTTCTAAAAACCAAACAGCACGTACAGTACACATACCCTACGCAAACCGAGTTCACATTTCAGTTTCATATAAGTTTAATGTGGACATTTTAAACCAAAAATTTGATAATTATTTGCTCTCCAGATACATCCTGAGAATTCTAGGTTTATACAAGAAGCATATGAAGATGCTACAAGTGTTCCACATGGTTATCTGTTATTCAATTTACAACAAGCTATACCCAACACGTTAAGATACAAGACTTTAATATTTTCAGAAAACAATAGGCCCTCAAATCTATGTAGAAGATCCGATGTTCGGAATCTCTTGAGTCTGGGCTCATCTTCGTCTTCCAGTAAGCTTCCAACGAAGACTTTTGGGTGGTGTTGAAGTTTGCAGTTAATTTCAGTGTCGACAGTGTCTATGATGTTCAGTAATTTAGTACAGTTAAACTCAGTTTGGATTTTTTAAATCTTAAGTTTATTTTATTCTAGATTTTTAACATTACACTTTTTTCGTCTAGAAGACTTTGACAACTTCTTGTACTAGATGAACTTGTAGAAAGTTTGATAGTGTAAAGCAATTAATAAATATTGATATATGAAAAATACACTCTAATAAAATTCTAAAAAATGAGAAAGTGAAATAACGACAACATTCATATGGCTGTACGCTGTATCTTTTACAATATTGGTAGTCACAAATTGGCACTTTCACATAGTTTGCGCAAATGAACTGGTACTTGATAATCACATAAATATCAACCGGGAAATTCAAATTTCTAGTTTAGTTTTTCAGCTAGTACAAGAAACTTGTCAAAGTTTTCTAGACGAAAGTGTAATGTAAATAATATAGGAGCTAATGTAATTTTCAGAATTATTATTTGCTTTAATGTTGATACTGTGTTCAATTTTTGAATAAATACAAAATTTAGTGTATGTGTTTTATTTTTTAGCCTACTTGAAACAGTCAAAAGGTACACATGTATCCTAAGGTACAACACCATGTTGAGCCTTGGAACATATGCCGATGAAGAAAACATTTTCTTAAACAGTTTGTGTTCAAGGTACAAATAAATAAAAAAAGTAAATGATTTCAAAAGTAGTTAATGCACAATGTACGGGCCCCAACTCATATTAATTGGTCTACTTTCATTTTTTGTTAAAAATCACTCCACAGTCTTTACTCCGAAATTCTCCTTTGGTCTAGAAAGTGACTCTTTCTTGTTGCTAGAAGTGAAGTACTGCATCTGCATCTACACCATGCAACGTTTCAAAAATTCTATCAGGGGGTTTCTTTACACCGCTTAAAAAGTTTATAGAAATGTAATGTTTTAAGAACTTTTATAATAGCTACTAAATTCCCAGCAGATAATTGGAACGGTCATAAAGATAAATAGAAATACCATAGTAGTACATAGAAGAAATAGAAGTACAAAGCAATCTGCTCATCCAGCGCGAGATCAGTTCTGCCTCAAAAGAATACATTACATCTGACATTGCTCCTAGTGCATAGTGAGAGTCATGATAATAGAATGGCGGAAGAATTAGTCAAAATTGTTGTCGAAAATCTATGCTTTGAACTCGTTTTGGTATATAAAAAGGTAGCAAATCGCGTCAACGTTGCTAGAAGGGCAGCCCAAGACTCAATAAGTTTATTAAAGTTATAGTCAACAGACCACACAACTAAATTTCATTCAGCTAAGTCACAGTGTGTTTTTAATGAAAAGCTGAAGAGCTGTAAATATATTTTGCAAACTTAATTGTCTACTGAATGTTAAAAATACATCATGCTATTCGCGCGATGATTTGCGATTAGCGCAACTAACTCCTTAATTACCCAGCCAGCACACTGATGTTATAAGGACGTTATTTGTAAGTGATTATTGGTCGGCGACGTCATATGACTAATAAATGATGTCCATAAGACGTCATATTATGGGGCGTATCTGACGTACGTTTAGAACGACGTCTTTTAGACGTACAATAAGGTCGTTTTTAGACTTATAATATTATTAATTACAATAAACACACTGTTTTTGTATTGTCAGGTCCACTGATGTACGAAAAACAAATCTGGCAACACTATATCACTCTATTTTTCTTACTGAACCGCACGTAAACACAAGCTGCAAGCTGCAATACAAACAGCAACATCTTTTAAATGTTTAAGTCTCGAAATTCCGTAGCTAAACAGAGTTTCAAGCGGTTTCATATATCAAGTATCTAGTATTTTAGAGTGTGAGATATTTCATAGGGTTTTAAGTCTCACTAGCTTACACTGTTAAAAATTTAAAAAAGATTTTACACGAAGTGCTAATTTTTTGACACGCAAGACGAAACTACTATTTCACCATAGGCGCAACTAGCATCTAATGTTTGGAGAACTAAAGTTCAAAATTATGCCAAGGGTGTTTGGTTTTTTGCTTGGAGCATTTCATAAGAGACCTTTAGTTGCCTATAAGTGAATAGCTAGGAGTTAAGTATAGATTTCGGAGTATTAGATTAAAATATATTCTGTTTTAATAAAGGCTATGTATGCATAAAGTATGCACATTATACATAGTATATACTAATAGCACACCTTATATTATTATAGATGCATAGGTTCAACAACTTAGAAATATAACCAAATATACCTAAATTACAAAAATAAAAAGGCGTAATAATTCTCTGGAATCTTGACATTTAATATTTAGGGAATAATAATGGATTGTAAGGACTGTGGTTTATCACTATATTTCAACGGTGTCTTCTAACCATATATTGGGTGCGTCCAACACAACGCTGGAAATAAAGCGCTGCAGTAGCTTTCACAGCCGTCTCAGACTTAAAAACCACCATTTAAAATTTTTATTTTTTTATTATAGGTCTTATCTACTGTTCAAATTAATGTTCCGACATTTTAATTATTGACATTTACTAAATTAGTCATCTAGTGTTACTTGTCAGCGCTCAAGCGTTTTATATGTATAATCCGATGATGTATTTCAAACGATTTTATTGCTTCTGTGGTTTTTTAAATCTAAGACGGCTGCGAAAGTTGCTGCAGCGCTTTATTCTCAGCGGTTTGTTGGACGCACCCATTGTATTTGATTAATTGCAGCATATTCAGTCATCGCTACGTACCAGCAACTACCGGTGGAACTATTAAGTTTTTGCAACTAGTCACAAGCACGTAATTGCTACGGTTTTATTACGTGCCTGGAACTAAAATGGGGAACAACTTTTGGGTAGATACGTTGCAGTGACCTCTCTGGAACTTTTCCAGTTACGGTTCGGCTAGAGAGCCGGAACGTGGCGGTGTAGTAATTGCTACTTTCGTGGAACTTCTTTTCTCTTTGACAAATCTTGTCGCGTGGTTGCCCTCTCTTACTCTTGCAACTTAGCAAATATTCTATCATTTTCTATACTTCATGCTGCGGTCCTGTCACAAAATGGATTACTACTTTATTTGTACTACGTACTACAAGAATACGTAATATGGAATAATACATAGAGCGATGAAATGTTTAATTATTTTATCATTTCGGTATACCAAATTTATAAACCATTGCAACTTTTCTGTTAAATGTGATGATGATAGATCAAGAAATAACAACGCGCCTTCTTTAAATATATTTTTTAATAAAGAATGTCTTTAATAATATATGACAAAAATACTTATAAGTTGATACACACGATACAAACCATCTTTATATTATTCCTAAGGCACAATTTGGCACCAAATTGTTATTTTTGTTAAAGGTTAGGTTATATGTAATAAAACATCTATGAACATCATAACAAATGGCAGGTTGATTAATGGCCTTTAAAATTTTACAAGTAAATATGGTGATGAAGTAGTTTACGAAAAAATCACTTTAAAGTGATTCCCCTGGGCAGCAAAAACGTAAGTTTTACTTTCAATACTACTGTAAGGTTCCATTACTTTAAAGGGTTAAGCAATGGTGTCAGGCAGGTGGCAGGAACGTTCAGTACAACTTTAAAATCTTAAAAACTTTAAAGTTGCTTCGGGCAAGTTACTGTTACAATCCTAATACCACTTTAAGTTACAACGACTTTAAAGAAATTATACTAAGTGACAATACTGTTCCACATACTTTAAAAGTTACTCAGAAGTAATGGAACTGCATAGTTCCAATAAATAGTAGAAACAACTACATAATTACTAAAATATTTCAAACTGAAGTAATTAAACCTATAAAGTCATAAATTTAGTTAGTTAGTTGTAGTTACGTACTCAGCCAAAGTTCAGAACTCAGCTACTGCTACTTAGATGCTGCTTGGGAGTAGTTCTTTAATGAAATATATATATTGCGATGAATTCGCATAAAAAGGAAAATATGTTTTCTTTTGCCCCACGTTGGGACAAACTAAATTTATATGCGGTGAATTCGCATAAAAGAAAATTTTGATTTCTTTTGCTAGCAAAATATAAATATATGCGATAAATTTGGCTAATTAATAATAAAATATTGTTTTTATATTCAATTTCATCAAATACTTTCAAACAACGAATAATTGCTGTTAGATCGTGGATAATTGATTTATAATTAATTTGATTTTTAAAATGACTGTGATCTTTGGAAATGCTTTACAACTTCCCTCCTTTATAAATTCTTATATGATTAGAAAATACCTTTTAATAGTTTTAAATAATGCACTAGTTACATAAAAATGTTACGTGAGTTCTTGACTAACTCAAGTATACGTAAGAGAGTTGGGCGCCAATTAAATAACATAAAATAACTGAATTAAATTATTAAGAAAAACTCATCTCAGGGCGAATGTGGATTCCTGTGGTTTTAAAAATATACAAATTGAAATTGAAATCACTTTTAAAATTTAAATCTTAATTAAGTTTAACTATTACTAAATTGTTCAATTCATTTAATTGCACTTCACAAATTGTCTTTTCTTTCACAAGATACCAATACAGAAGAAAATAACTTCCTACCTTTATTATAAAGTTGGTCTTCTCCAATACCATTGGCAGCGTATGTCACCTTATGTTGATCCAATCCTGGATTCCAATTTCGGTTGACTTTCCTTTGCATGGACTTCCAATATAAAACCATCCACACACTTGACTTGATAGCTCACTTTTGGTAAAACACTTTGTTTTAATTAAATGCGGGTACTATTTCCCTTGTTCGTAGAACACTGTAGTATTTGTTTTATGTGTTTAATTAAATAAAACACCAATTTATGGTTTTGGCGTAGATTTATTGACTAGCAATAACTTTAGCTAGAACTTTTAAATTGAAAATTGCAGGTGGTTCCTTTAAACCTTATAAACACTCTTACACTTTATAACAACTATAGACTTTCGCCGTATTCAATTCACCAATCAACTTAACTGTCTATTTACATTTGTACTATATTATCATTTACGACTTTACTCTGTCGCTTTATTTAGTGAACTAGACTTTACATACGTTCTCGTTCGTCGTATATCAGGAAGTGTCTTAAAAATATGATTTTCTAAGCTTATATACTATTTACTATTTACATAATCACATTACACAATTTGACGTCACCTTACCATCTAATACAATGACTACACTATTTACAAACATAATACTAGATTAAAACATAATCATAATATTTGACTCAATCTATTACAGATTAATTACACAATACTTTTACGCAATAATAACGATCTATTTATATGAACAAAAACCTTTAAAGAATCACATAACCCGTCGATATACTCATTTGAAAATTAATCATAAATAAATTGCATCATAACAATAACTTGCGCACAACTGAATGATTATAAAACAAAATATTTTTAAAAGATTTTTAACGGCATCGCATTCTTCGTCAAAGAATACATAAGTTTTGTCCACTGCGTTTCTTTTCCTAGAGTGCTTCAATTTCGAGTAAAAATGAGAACATTTTGCTATTTTTGAAAGTTTATCATTTTTTTCATCGCAAGTGGCGTCAGATAGAAAAAAAGATAAGAGTAAAAATGCTTGCTTTCGCCTGGAAGACAGGCAACACATCGTGCATCTAGTAATGCGGGATGCCTATATCATAACAATACGTATGGTTATTTAGCTGTAAGTACTAAATAGTAGATTGACTGAAATTATACAGATTGTAAACGTATTATTATTATTGTCTTTAAAAGATTAACATTTACTGTTGTCGTTTTGGAAATTCTAGATGTATCATGAGTGAATCCGATGATGGGAAATTAGGGTGTACACTTGTACACGTCCAAACATCGTGGAAGTGACTCATATTACATCTCTTAATTTATTGCCAGATTTTTCACGTGAAAAATATGAATGCGAATATAAATTCGAGGTTAGTTTTTTTTCTTAGCTGTTGATGGTTTATTACTTTTTTGTTATCGTAAATAAAGTATAGTGTGTAACGTGTGCAATAACGCCAATTTCACACTCGAGAGAAATTGGTACTTTTATGCACTTGTGACACAATATACTATTTTGGCCTAGTATACTAGTACTGCCAGCTCAGATATTTTACGTAGGTAATCAATCAGCTTAAAATAACTATAACACAAACAGTGAATTCAAACTATTATAGAACATTCATTTATTTACTGTTAGTATTATCACATGTTTGCTGTCTGTATTTATTAATAGGGTCGTTTCACAATTTTGACACTTAACGTTTTTATATTCTATAGAGTTAATAATAACTCGACGTATTTTTTCAAAATTCTTAACGTAGTCGTTAGCGAGATATTCAATTTACAATTTTAAATTTTTCTGTCCTCTTCTAGTACAACGTCATAGTCCTCGCATGCGCTATATTGAAACAAAATATGTAAGTAATAGTATTATGACGTCAGCGGTGTAGAAAAGGACGGAAAATAAACTTTAAATACGTTTTATTAACTTATGGTAATGCATTTATCGATTTTATGTGGACCTATACATTAGATAACAGTTATACTAATAAAATATACAAGTTATATCAAAATTTAAATTTCATGCATCTACCCTATTATTTAAATTAAAACAAAATATTATTATAAGATAATTGATTATCGCAATTACTTTTTATTTGGATTAATTATTTCCCTATATGCCAAAAATAACTATAGTGTAGCTATTATTAGTATACAATCACTATTATTACCCTGTTGCATGTTTTAATTATATTTTATAATACACTATATAATTGATCATAAAATCAGCGTTATCCTGAAGTCAATCAAGTCGTTATTTCTAGTGCGTAGAAATTAAAGTATGTATTTATTTCCGATGAAAACTTATCTTCTAACATTTATTTTTTTGATATTTGGTAAGCGTCTTTTTATTTTATTGATGTATTTGCTGATTTTATGTAATATTTAGCTTTTTCGTCGTTTAATTGCTATTGGTGGGATGAAGAAGCTATCGAAGGGAGTATATTTCATTCAAACTTCGCAGTTTCAATAGCTGCTTATCCATATGTAGTTAGTATAGTCGACAAGTATGGTAAACTCTATTGTATAGGAACTGTCATTGCTTTTAATACATACGTTACTATTCTCACAACTGGTAGTTGTGTAAAACAGCTAGAAGAAGTAAGTATATCGTGCACTTATTTATGAAGTTTTTCGAACAAGCTTGGTTTGCTGCTTTGATCGTCCTTACCCCTAAAGATAACTTCCAGCATGTTTCGAACGATCCTCCAATCCAACTGATTCCGCCCACAGTTTAGGAACTACCAATTTGTTAAGCCGCACTTGTGCCTTTGGTAAGCAGCTCGGTCCTCAAATTCCTTAATGTTCTCCATAGGTCCGCGTAACTGGTAGTACAACTGATTTTTTACCAAGTAATAAATGGATCGTCCATGATTTGGCAAGCGTAAAGCTTTCCCAACAGAAAGATTCTGGACTCAAAGTTCATCCAGCCGTCTAAATTTATTTTGAAACGCCATTGCAATTCCTCTTGCCATACGAAGGTCCACAGAGACACAGTGGGGAATGGAATAGTCGAGAGGAACCTTGGAGAGATCTTGTTGTACCTCGGTCATTCCGAATAGAGCTTTTATGATCCCGAAAAACGCAGCCATAAATTCCCCAAAGATCGGCTGATCATCCTTAGGCCTTAGTCTATTGACAGCCACTTCAACCTCATCTTCTGGATCTGGGACTGCGTTATTATTTCCCTCATAAGGCGACAGACGATTGGAGTGTACCACCATTGGTTTCCCTTATGGAAATTTCGAGTCGATATCGGGAAGCGGTCCGATAATGTCTAGAGCTATTCTTTCCAGGGGACTACCCACATTGTACTGCCTCATAGGTGCTCTTCGCTTCCTCAAGGGTTCGTTATCATTGGCACATAGTTCGCATTTACGGCACTACTCTATCACGTCTTCTTTACAATTGACCCAATAAAAACGCTCCCTAACTTTCTTCAGGGTTTTCTTCACGCCGAAGTGTCTTTCTGAGGCACCGTCATGCAGATGTGTAATACTGTTGTCATTCGGTTTTTTTGAACCACAAATTGAGACCTAATGGCGGTGCCAACCTTACTCTCGCTTCAGGAGACCTTTTATATCTTCAAGTATTCCCAATGGGCCCAATATGCTTTTAGGGTTCTGTTGGAAAGGCTGACTACTTCTCAGGCGGGTCTTTCTCCCACATGATTCCATTCCGGTACCATTTCTAATTCAGCATTAGCCTCCTGCTGTTCTTGTAACTCATCGAGCAACTAATTGTCGTTAGTAGGGAAAAAATGAGAGTTCTGGACCCACCCCCCACTCCTGACCTTGACCTTGAACCTATCTCTCTCTAACACATGGTGACCTTGAATCTATCTCTGTCATGTTAACGTGGCAACACCGCATTCTCAAGGTCAGCAAATGATGACCTTGAACCTATCTCTGTCACCTAGACGTGGCAACACCGCATTCTCAAGGTCAGCAAAATGGTGACCTTGAACCTATCTCTCTCTAACACATGGTGACCTTGAACTGATCTCTCTAAACGTGGCAACACCGCATTCTCAAGGTCACCCAATGTTGGTGACCTTGAACCTATCTCTCTGGTGACCTTGAATCTATCTCTCTAAACGTGGCAACACCGCATTTGACCTTGAGCCTATCTCTAACACTAAATAATGTATCAAACCTGTTTAAACCAAAATGTTTATTGACCTTATCAAAGTTAGAAATGATTACGACAGTTTTAACAAATTTTAATATATAGGTTTAATATATCCAAAGAGGAAAATAATTAAATGAAAAATAAATTCTTAACCACATTAAAATTATGTGTAATTTAATGCAATTATAGGTTATATTTTGCATTTGATAATTGCATTGTTTATAATCAATATACTTATAAGTGTTATATTATATATTAATTTCCATTTTCAATCGCATAATAATGCTCCCATGTAAACATAGTTGTCTACCCGAGATGGGAAGTGTGGTCCTTGAAACGGCCATCTACCCTCTCTCGCAACCATTTATACAGAGGAACATATGGGATAATATATTATCGGCTTTCTACATTCGATTTGTACAGTTTAGAATTATTTAAAATATAATGTTTATATAAATTAAAATGTAATACAATTGAAATACCCAAGAGATAAAATATTAAAACTTTATAATTACGTAATTATCAAGCCCAACCAACTGGGTGCTGAATGGGTAGTTAAGTGACAATTTCGTGTAGTCGAATGTATAGGTATAAAATTACGGCGAGTCCAGGTTTTTAAACTGTAATAACTAGAAACAGTAAATCAACTGTTCAACAATTCTTTATAATCATAGAATAAATTACGCAAAAAATTAAAGCATTTAAGGTTTAATAGTTTCCCTATCTATAATTTAAATTATAATTTTTCCACCTCCTCAGCCCAGAAATACTTGACGATGTATAAATTTCAAAATTTAAATCAATTTCGAGAAGAAACATTTCTGTCTACGGAATTAAAAAGGTTTGTTAAAAAAACAGGTCGCTACATTTTGTTTTAACAAAGATGCAATAATTTAAAATTCGTAAATTGGCGTCATCGCGTCGGCGGCTAATGTAAAACGATATATAAAACAATAAGTTGCATTATCAACCGGTCTGGGCCGTATTGTTTGCATATACGAAATGCATACCAGGTAAGTTCAGTAAGATTTAAAATCTTATTTAAAAATTTAATTCAATAATTGTAATAAATTATCCGTCTTTGTTTAAATATTGCTTTACAGTAAGCATACAGTCGTGCACAGAAATTAGTTAAATATGGTTAAAAAAATACATAACTCAACGGAACTAAAAAGGTTATTTAAAATATAATTATAAAAAAGTAAATTGGCGTCGTCGTCTCGTCGACTAGGGAATTTAAAACAAAGAATAAAATGCATTATCAGCCGGTCTGGACTGTATCGTTTACACATGCGAAATACATAGTAAGTTTTAAAAATTAATCCACTAAATAATTTATCTTTTTCTAAATATTGCTATCGGAATAATCGGAATAAGCATTCCGTACTTCAGTTTACATAATCGTAAGTACGCATAACAAAGTATAGGTAATTTTATACCTATACATTCGACTACACGAAATTGTGCACTTAACTACCCATTCAGCACCCAGTTGGTTGGGCTTGGTAATTATTAATAATATTAATGAAATATCTAACAAATATTTAATGCATCTTTTTTCAATTCTTTCCTTATGACTAACATACATAATGTTGAGAATTTGTACAGATAGGGTGAATGCGTGCAAATCAGGATTGCAAGCAAATTTGATATTAGTGTATAAAAAGTTATTCAAATTTGATCCAATAATTGAATAATAAACCAAGTAGCTTATGCGTATGTATGAAGGTCAACCTGTTTACATTCGAATTGTTTACATAGCAAAAACTGCAAAACGAGGCATAAAGAATATATGCACGGCGGGAATCGAAAGTTAATATTAAGACTGTGGAAACGAGTTCATTTTTATACACAGAAAAATTTTGCTTTTAAATAAAAATTGCAGGTAACATCAAAATTCTTTCCTTTCAAAAATGCCCCAACAAAAATATTTGTTTCAATTTAAAAGTTGAAGCAATGAATCATCAAAACCAGATTGAAAGTTGTCAGAACGGGTTTGCTTTAAATTAACATTAGGATTCTTTTCTTTACTAACAACATAAACTCCTTTATATATAGGATGTTTCGCTTTTCTTTTTGTTTTGATACTATTCAATTTAATTTTGCGTCTTGCCAAGCTTTTTGTAAACGATACTTGAGTTCAACCACTTGAATGTGTGTAGTAGATGTTTTATGTAAAATAAACTTATTTATCCCACTGTCTAATTGTCAGTACAGTTTAGAATTATCTATGTCAATCGTTTATTAATTATTTGTTTCGAACTTTTAATTCAATGCAGTATGCATTTAAATACAAAACTTATTTCAGAGGTTGATTTAAATAGTTTTATTGTTAATTTAAAATTGGTATGCAGTGCTTTTTATATGAATGTTAGGTTTTGTTTTAAGTATTGCTATTTTTAGTTTTAATATTTTTTAATAACTAACCAAGTAATAATAATTAACCAAGTAGTTTATTCTTATGTTCTGAAGTATGAAGGTCAACCTGTTTACATTCGATTTGTACAGATGAATCAAATAGGGTGAATCCATCAGTTAATGACCCAATCAGGATTGCAAGCAAATTTGATATTAGTGAATTCAAATTTGATCCATCTGTCTAGTTGTCAGTACAGTTTAGAAAGAATTATTTATGTCAATCGTTTATTAATTATTATTTTTTATTTAAGTGAAGTCACAAAACCCTAATGAATGATCAGTGAATTCTAGTTAATGACCAAAAACCAGTGAATGACCAGATAACTTTTATTTCAAAAAATGTTTACATAACTTGTTAACATCAAAGCAACTTAGACTACAAATAATCTTTATTTGAGAAACAGCATAAGAGTTGCCCCTACTGCAGGCTAACTGTGGATGTTCGATTTTCTGTAAAATATTTATATGATTGTACCAGATTTGGTCAACCTTTTCAGACCATTTCCCATATTGAGGACCACTTTTGTGCATTACCCTAACTTCATATTCAGTGCCCTTTTTGGTAATAATCACACCTGGAAAGTAATCCATTTCATATTTTAATATTACAAAATTTGCAACTGAGAAAGTGGTTCTTGATTTTAATTTGCTCCTAGTCTCATTTTCCATCCCTGTTTCAGATTTGCTGGATGAAATCAATTAATTCTTTTCACTGTTTAAGATTGTCTGGCATTTTTCGTCATTGCTGTCATATGATTTGCCCGAGGCTGAAAGTATCTGAAGACAAGTCTGAGACAGATATTTTCTTTTTCTTGGTGTTTGAAATTTTTTTTCTGTAAAACTTTCTGCCTTTTAATAGCTCTATTAATAGCTTATTAAGTTTCTTGGTTTAACACTATATTATATAAATAAAATTATGTAATAATATATCTACGAAAATATAATAAATACATTAATCAATATGCAGTCATTTACTAGATTTAATAATAAATCCAGTAAATGACCGCTTTTATTTAAATTGTGACACAGACATTAAAACCCGGTCAAATATTGGTTCATAAAATCATAACCATTCGTACATTTGAAATATTACTAACAAACCCACCTCGTGTTGTTACATAAATATTATTTAAGATTTTTCAAATTTTGCCGCTAAACCAGTGAATGAGACCACTTCGGTCAATTACTGGGTTTAATGTAATTTATTGAACCAATATATGACCATGTATTATTAAAAAGTTAAACTTATTAATTATGCCTCTTTTTGCGTAGAAGTAATAATTGTAGACTCCTTATAAACCATTAAAACTATAATTCACTATACTTCAAACAAAGTGTTACCATTCTATGACACTACATCACAGAACACAATGTACTTACCTTATTAGTTTGTTAGATATACAGAACAACACGCTGTACTTGCAACTTCATTCGTCATTTGTAAAAACTGGAACGAAATTGTGATGTTGTCGCTTTTAGCACAAAGTTACTAAATGTTAGAAAAACCGCTAATATAATTATGGTTAGCTTTATTAAAAATTTGACGACTTCTGTAGTGTAGACGTGAAATAAAAAATATACGTTTTTCTCAATATGTTATTTTATTTATAGTATATAAGATACAAAAGCCAGCTTATAATATGCATTACAATCAAACCTTACTAAAGCGATCAATATAAATTTTATGTCTATGTTCTATATCTAAAATTCTATTTACACTACACTACACCACATTTCTCGATACGTCTTTGAAACCGACACCGAACTACAACACTTTCCATCCACAATGATATTCGTGCTTGTCCGTAGGCGTAATTCCACGTAAATAAATAATGTATTTTATTATTCTCCTCCTTGATCGTAACACGTTTCTTTCGGTTACTCATTTTTTGTTGTCTACAAACTCTTCTATTGTAGACGTAAATGATTCCAAACCTTCCTTATTTAATTTATCCAACAAGCAATCTATACATATATTTCCTTTTAAATACGATTCACACAAGTCTACCCCTTTCTGAAACTTTAGAACTCTTTCTTTACACTCTGCATCGGTATAATATTTCCCTAGGCCATAGACTGCTTCGTGATCGGCATCAAAATCGGCATCAAAGCGTAGATCGCGTAACTCTTCCTGCACTCTCTGTACTGCACTTTTAATATCAATAGCCTTAGGCCACGATTGTGAGCTATAACACATCCACATCTTTATACAAGAACGTTTTGCAAGTCGATGTCACACTGAATTCTTTCCGGATACAATGCCACCAGTTCTAAAGCACACACAACGTTCTCGGACGGTGGTAAAGCAGATAACACTTGTTTAACGTTTTCGGTGGAATCCCCGCTTAATACACTCGATCCTTTTAATAAAATTGAACAAAATTTTACAAAATTTTTTAAACGAATTTCTAGCAGAGGAAGTAGTTCTAGAAGCTGAATGATGCTTTCAAATGTTTGGATCTAGCTGAGTGGTGCGGCTTGAAGTTATAGATATATCTATGCCCCCACTCCTTTCGGTGTAAATACAATCTCGTTGACCTTGCCTTGTTTCGTCTGTTCTCAACAACGTCTGCTTGAAATTAAAATAGCATTAAAATTTTTCTTTTTAAATCTTAGGTTCGCTTTTTGATTTTTCTATGTATGTGTAGGAGTTCATTCTTAAATGAAACAATATAATGTGACATATTTGCATGGTTTATTTAACTCACTACATTTTACAATACCTATAGGATTGTTTATGATGACACATTATGATTGACTTTGATGTATTAGAGGATTACATATTTCAAATTTTACATCCTTGTATTTACAGAGCACATTTATCTTTTATTTAAGGAATATATCGTTAAGTCCCGGCGTAATTTTCACGTTTCTAATCAATGTATGGATGCGCTGGATGTTTCAGCACCTTGATTCATTGTTCTTTACGCGGATAAACATCACAACACTTTAACTCTCCATTGTTAAGATGGTGATACGACACAAATGTTCCGTTCGAAACTTGCCCGCATTATACTTGTCTATACATGTCATGATGGGACTTTTTATATTTGTATCGTACCATTCGTTTAACGGCTCTTCCAACTGTTTCGGCGATGTCGCACCTTTTCCATCCAACCATATGCTTTCCCCATTTAAGTCCATTGAATATGCAAACGTCACTAGCGCAAACACCAGATAACCAGCTTCAAGAACACGCTTCTCTTTGACGCGTTTAATGAATGCCTCTTTGTGGTGGTCTAAAGTTTTCTCGACGTTTCTACCGTATAGTTCTTCGTCTCTCATTTCATCGTCGTCGTCCTCAAAATCGAATGTTACTAAAACGGTTGCCTCTACCACGTTCATGATGCTGTACTACTGAAGTATTCTTGCATATGCGTTTATATATACTGAGTTGACGGGTGGGGTACAAGGTCATGGTCTTTAATGGTAACGATAACGAGCGATACAATATATTCCCATGCTTACACCCACTACTGCAACTAACAGGGTGCCCAAGGTCACCACGGAAGCATAACACGTTTCGCTGCTGACTTTACATTGTTATACCGGACTATTCCCGATGGTTTGCCACTCACTGTCCTTAGTATGTGTTGGGTACACGAATTTGACCCTGAATCGTACTTCTTGCGTTCTATTGCCGACCTCGTGTTTAAACATTCCCATTTGTTGCAACGTCACTGGTTGCATTCCATACCAAACACTCGTATTGAAGTCATAGGAAATAAAAGCTGCTGTTGTATCTGGGAGTTTTGCAACGTACACTACACCCTCGTACAAGGTTGCTAATAATATTACCGCCTTGATTGGCAACATCTTCCTTAGTGTTATATTCTATGTTGTATTTGGTTCTTGCATCTTCTTTTAACCACAAACATCTCTACCACTTTCATCGTTAATGGGTGCTAACACGTTTGCAAACACGCAATGTGGTGACCATTTCAGGTGCTCTACGATTGGGCTATCCGATGGTTCCCATTTGAAAATGTTCACTCGGCAATAAAAACATTCTACTCTATCTTCACGTCCCGTGTAGACAAATCCGGCCTCAGCTAAAGATTTTGGGGTTTGTATACCCTTCCAATTACGAAATGATAACACTCGTTCTGTCAAGCACGTATTCTGCAAGCTAGCTTCTACACACATTTTGAACTTTCAATACTTGCAACCTGCTATATATACCTAGTGAAATTTCAAAAAGAAGTTAATTTAAATTTTAATTTTAATCGAAGGAAATTTGTTGTTCGAAATTAGTATTTCCAAACCATTTCTTAAATTTAATTGCTCGGATCAAACTGTTTTAAACTACCTATGTAGTAACTGTGAATTATAGATTTTCAATGCTTATATTAAATAGCTGTTTAACCATATTATTGTTTTATATGTTTATTTAGTTTTTGTTATGTATTGTATCTAGTTACCTATTTTCTGTATGTATTTATCCTTAGCAACGGGTTTGTTTATCAATCTTATCTACCTTTGATAATGACACAAAGTGTCGAAACAATATTGTCAGGTTAAGATATTAATAAAACTTGTGAAACTTTAATTAATCTTTGTATTTATATTATATTTCATGATTATGGAGTTCCACAAAGTAAGGCTGGAGACAGTAAACGATATTATTGTTTATTTTTAGCTAAATTTCAAAAATTGTAAACAAAATTATGCGTTTTCTAAAATGTTTTATTGTCTTTTATTTTTATGTTTTATTTTGTAAGTTACTACAAGTCTACGGTTAATCAACTCATGCGTTGCATTCGATGACCTAGTACTACAAATTAATCTGATGAAATTCCATCCGGAATATAAAAACAATAGGGCTCGTCCAGGATTTGAACCCGGGACCTCTCACACCCTAAGCGATAATCATACCTTTAGACCAACGAGCCTGTTATATATGGAAAAATTTTGCTTCGAGAAGATTAGTATGTTTCTCATTGCATCTGAATAATATAAAATATAGAACCGATCTTGATACAGGCATTTTTAAAATTTGACATAATGTTTTAGCTAAAATTATAGGTCGCTTTGCTCTTATACACAACATTATTAACAGATTTATTTATTATACGATTTACTTCGAGTAATGCAATTACGTGAGTATCCAGTGTGAAAGTAAATATTGCGATTATGTATTATATAATTTTACAGTGTTGAGTAGAATATTTGGCAAAACAAACCTTACAAGACATTCAATCGGCTGACCGAAGAACAATTTGACAATTACTAATACATTCTTGCTGACAATGCAACGTATTTCGCAAGCTAACCCTCAAGTGGAAGATTTATACCAGAGGTATTAAGATTTCTACGAATAATATTAAGGGGTAAAAGACATACGATGAACAGATATCGAACATACATCAGTTAACATTCTGAATATACTAAAATTATATGGGGTATATAATAAATTAAAACTTATTATTATAAATTTAAAGAGCGCGACATATTTTTCAAATTCTATTCTCTCTATAAAACAACCCGGCTATTGGAGACATAAATCACTCTAAAATATTATTATTAAAATTAAGAAATGTATTGCTTGTTATAATTTGCGCGCGGAAGGGTATTCTACCCAAAACTCTGCAGGTTCATCTCTTCTAAAATATTTAAATTAATCAATCGTTTTATGAAATCCATAGAGAATTATACAATCTTATTAAATAAGTCTAGAAACAGATTTATACCAGAACGTTTACTGAGACAGAGAGAGGTTGAGAAATAAGAAGCTTTTATAGAATGTATTTCGTTTATTTTGTCATCATATCAAAAATATCATATTACATATAAATACTATTACAATACGACTATATTCACGCTACTTTATTTTTAATTCTGTATAAAGTTGGTGGTTGTATGATCGGAAAGATTGCACATGTTTATAAATATTTACATTGTATAATACAACATTCCTATAGTCTTCCAAAGTCAGTTCTTTTTTGATAACATCCTTCTAGATACCTTTAGCTGTTTTGGTAAGCTTGCCCTCTACATCTACAGCATATGCTTTTGCCCCTGTTCCCAGAAATTCCAAGAGAATTCTACCCTAGTAAACGTAGTAAACGTAGTAGACGTAGTAAACGTAGTAGACGTAGTAAACGTAGTAAAAGTAGTAAACGTAGTAACCGTAGTAAACGTAGTATACGTAGTAAGCGTAGTAAACACAGTAAACGTAGTAAACGCAGTAAACGCCGTAAACGTGGTAAACGTAGTAAACGCAGTAAACGTTGTAAATGTAGTAAACGTCGTAGACGTAGTAAACGCAGTAAACGTAGCAAACGTAGTAAACGTAGTAAACGTGGTAAACGTAGTAAACGCAGTAAACGCAGTAAGCGTAGCAAACGTAGTAACATTAGTAAACTTAATAAACACAGTAAACGCAGTAAACGTGGTAAACGTAGTAAACGCAGTAAACGTGGTAAACGTAGTAAACGCAGTAAACGCAGTAATTTGTTAACAAACTTTTCCAGTTTAAAATTATTTAATAGCGTTTACCTGCAACGATAGATATAGAAACTCAGAAATTGTTCTAAGTCCTTCAATAAGTTAAAATTTTTAATAACTCGACAACCGCTGGAAATTCGACCAAAATAACATTTTTAAGACTCTTCCTCGTACCCCTAGAGCCGTTTTCAGTACGAACCAATCGATTAAACAGACTCCAAAAGGCCCAATGCCAAAAAAATTTTTTGAAAATTTAAAAATACCGATAGAAATGATAGAAAATATTTTTAAAAAGTAAAAATCGCAATTTTTCATGGAAATTCAGCACATGCTCATTATTTTAAAAAGCGAACTTAATTTGTTAACAAACTTTTCAGTTTAAAATTATTTAATAGCGTTTACCTGCAACGATAGATATAGAAACACAGAAATTGTTGTAAGTCCCTCAATAAGTTAAATTTTTTAATAACTCTCTCAAATTTGTTCAAGGTCAAAACATTGTTGTCATATTGTTGACCTTGAGAATGCGGTGTTGTCACGTTCAGGTGACAGCAATATATTCAAGGTCACCAATATGACAACAATGTTTTGACCTTGAACAAATTTGAGAGAGTTATTAAAAAATTTAACTTATTGAGGGACTTACAACAATTTCTGTGTTTCTATATCTATCGTTGCAGGTAAACGCTATTAAATAATTTTAAACTGAAAAGTTTGTTAACAAATTAAGTTCGCTTTTTAAAATAATGAGCATGTGCTGAATTTCCATGAAAAATTGCGATTTTTACTTTTTAAAAATATTTTCTATCATTTCTATCGGTATTTTTAAATTTTCAAAAAATTTTTTTGGCATTGGGCCTTTTGGAGTCTGTTTAATCGATTGGTTCGTACTGAAAACGGCTCTAGGGGTACGAGGAAGAGTCTTAAAAATGTTATTTTGGTCGAATTTCCAGCGGTTGTCGAGTTATTAAAAATTTTAACTTATTGAAGGACTTAGAACAATTTCTGAGTTTCTATATCTATCGTTGCAGGTAAACGCTATTAAATAATTTTAAACTGGAAAAGTTTGTTAACAAATTACTGCGTTTACTGCGTTTACTACGTTTACCACGTTTACTGCGTTTACTACGTTTACCACGTTTACTGCGTTTACTGTGTTTATTAAGTTTACTAATGTTACTACGTTTGCTACGCTTACTGCGTTTACTGCGTTTACTACGTTTACCACGTTTACTACGTTTACTACGTTTGCTACGTTTACTGCGTTTACTACGTCTACGACGTTTACTACATTTACAACGTTTACTGCGTTTACTACGTTTACCACGTTTACGGCGTTTACTGCGTTTACTACGTTTACTGTGTTTACTACGCTTACTACGTATACTACGTTTACTACGGTTACTACGTTTACTACTTTTACTACGTTTACTACGTCTACTACGTTTACTACGTCTACTACGTTTACTACGTTTACTAGGGTAGAATTCTCTTGGAATTTCTGGGAACAGGGGCAAAAGCATATGCTGTAGATGTAGAGGGCAAGCTTACCAAAACAGCTAAAGGTATCTAGAAGGATGTTATCAAAAAAGAACTGACTTTGGAAGACTATAGGAATGTTGTATTATACAATGTAAATATTTATAAACATGTGCAATCTTTCCGATCATACAACCACCAACTTTATACAGAATTAAAAATAAAGTAGCGTGAATATAGTCGTATTGTAATAGTATTTATATGTAATATGATATTTTTGATATGATGACAAAATAAACGAAATACATTCTATAAAAGCTTCTTATTTCTCAACCTCTCTCTGTCTCAGTAAACGTTCTGGTATAAATCTGTTTCTAGACTTATTTAATAAGATTGTATAATTCTCTATGGATTTCATAAAACGATTGATTAATTTAAATATTTTAGAAGAGATGAACCTGCAGAGTTTTGGGTAGAATACCCTTCCGCGCGCAAATTATAACAAGCAATACATTTCTTAATTTTAATAATAATATTTTAGAGTGATTTATGTCTCCAATAGCCGGGTTGTTTTATAGAGAGAATAGAATTTGAAAAATATGTCGCGCTCTTTAAATTTATAATAATAAGTTTTAATTTATTATATACCCCATATAATTTTAGTATATTCAGAATGTTAACTGATGTATGTTCGATATCTGTTCATCGTATGTCTTTTACCCCTTAATATTATTCGTAGAAATCTTAATACCTCTGGTATAAATCTTCCACTTGAGGGTTAGCTTGCGAAATACGTTGCATTGTCAGCAAGAATGTATTAGTAATTGTCAAATTGTTCTTCGGTCAGCCGATTGAATGTCTTGTAAGGTTTGTTTTGCCAAATATTCTACTCAACACTGTAAAATTATATAATACATAATCGCAATATTTACTTTCACACTGGATACTCACGTAATTGCATTACTCGAAGTAAATCGTATAATAAATAAATCTGTTAATAATGTTGTGTATAAGAGCAAAGCGACCTATAATTTTAGCTAAAACATTATGTCAAATTTTAAAAATGCCTGTATCAAGATCGGTTCTATATTTTATATTATTCAGATGCAATGAGAAACATACTAATCTTCTCGAAGCAAAATTTTTCCATATATAACAGGCTCGTTGGTCTAAAGGTATGATTATCGCTTAGGGTGTGAGAGGTCCCGGGTTCAAATCCTGGACGAGCCCTATTGTTTTTATATTCCGGATGGAATTTCATCAGATTAATTTGTAGTACTAGGTCATCGAATGCAACGCATGAGTTGATTAACCGTAGACTTGTAGTAACTTACAAAATAAAACATAAAAATAAAAGACAATAAAACATTTTAGAAAACGCATAATTTTGTTTACAATTTTTGAAATTTAGCTAAAAATAAACAATAATATCGTTTACTGTCTCCAGCCTTACTTTGTGGAACTCCATAATCATGAAATATAATATAAATACAAAGATTAATTAAAGTTTCACAAGTTTTATTAATATCTTAACCTGACAATATTGTTTCGACACTTTGTGTCATTATCAAAGGTAGATAAGATTGATAAACAAACCCGTTGCTAAGGATAAATACATACAGAAAATAGGTAACTAGATACAATACATAACAAAAACTAAATAAACATATAAAACAATAATATGGTTAAACAGCTATTTAATATAAGCATTGAAAATCTATAATTCACAGTTACTACATAGGTAGTTTAAAACAGTTTGATCCGAGCAATTAAATTTAAGAAATGGTTTGGAAATACTAATTTCGAACAACAAATTTCCTTCGATTAAAATTAAAATTTAAATTAACTTCTTTTTGAAATTTCACTAGGTATATATAGCAGGTTGCAAGTATTGAAAGTTCAAAATGTGTGTAGAAGCTAGCTTGCAGAATACGTGCTTGACAGAACGAGTGTTATCATTTCGTAATTGGAAGGGTATACAAACCCCAAAATCTTTAGCTGAGGCCGGATTTGTCTACACGGGACGTGAAGATAGAGTAGAATGTTTTTATTGCCGAGTGAACATTTTCAAATGGGAACCATCGGATAGCCCAATCGTAGAGCACCTGAAATGGTCACCACATTGCGTGTTTGCAAACGTGTTAGCACCCATTAACGATGAAAGTGGTAGAGATGTTTGTGGTTAAAAGAAGATGCAAGAACCAAATACAACATAGAATATAACACTAAGGAAGATGTTGCCAATCAAGGCGGTAATATTATTAGCAACCTTGTACGAGGGTGTAGTGTACGTTGCAAAACTCCCAGATACAACAGCAGCTTTTATTTCCTATGACTTCAATACGAGTGTTTGGTATGGAATGCAACCAGTGACGTTGCAACAAATGGGAATGTTTAAACACGAGGTCGGCAATAGAACGCAAGAAGTACGATTCAGGGTCAAATTCGTGTACCCAACACATACTAAGGACAGTGAGTGGCAAACCATCGGGAATAGTCCGGTATAACAATGTAAAGTCAGCAGCGAAACGTGTTATGCTTCCGTGGTGACCTTGGGCACCCTGTTAGTTGCAGTAGTGGGTGTAAGCATGGGAATATATTGTATCGCTCGTTATCGTTACCATTAAAGACCATGACCTTGTACCCCACCCGTCAACTCAGTATATATAAACGCATATGCAAGAATACTTCAGTAGTACAGCATCATGAACGTGGTAGAGGCAACCGTTTTAGTAACATTCGATTTTGAGGACGACGACGATGAAATGAGAGACGAAGAACTATACGGTAGAAACGTCGAGAAAACTTTAGACCACCACAAAGAGGCATTCATTAAACGCGTCAAAGAGAAGCGTGTTCTTGAAGCTGGTTATCTGGTGTTTGCGCTAGTGACGTTTGCATATTCAATGGACTTAAATGGGGAAAGCATATGGTTGGATGGAAAAGGTGCGACATCGCCGAAACAGTTGGAAGAGCCGTTAAACGAATGGTACGATACAAATATAAAAAGTCCCATCATGACATGTATAGACAAGTATAATGCGGGCAAGTTTCGAACGGAACATTTGTGTCGTATCACCATCTTAACAATGGAGAGTTAAAGTGTTGTGATGTTTATCCGCGTAAAGAACAATGAATCAAGGTGCTGAAACATCCAGCGCATCCATACATTGATTAGAAACGTGAAAATTACGCCGGGACTTAACGATATATTCCTTAAATAAAAGATAAATGTGCTCTGTAAATACAAGGATGTAAAATTTGAAATATGTAATCCTCTAATACATCAAAGTCAATCATAATGTGTAAACAATCCTATAGGTATTGTAAAATGTAGTGAGTTAAATAAACCATGCAAATATGTCACATTATATTGTTTCATTTAAGAATGAACTCCTACACATACATAGAAAAATCAAAAAGCGAACCTAAGATTTAAAAAGAAAAATTTTAATGCTATTTTAATTTCAAGCAGACGTTGTTGAGAACAGACGAAACAAGGCAAGGTCAACGAGATTGTATTTACACCGAAAGGAGTGGGGGCATAGATATATCTATAACTTCAAGCCGCACCACTCAGCTAGATCCAAACATTTGAAAGCATCATTCAGCTTCTAGAACTACTTCCTCTGCTAGAAATTCGTTTAAAAAATTTTGTAAAATTTTGTTCAATTTTATTAAAAGGATCGAGTGTATTAAGCGGGGATTCCACCGAAAACGTTAAACAAGTGTTATCTGCTTTACCACCGTCCGAGAACGTTGTGTGTGCTTTAGAACTGGTGGCATTGTATCCGGAAAGAATTCAGTGTGACATCGACTTGCAAAACGTTCTTGTATAAAGATGTGGATGTGTTATAGCTCACAATCGTGGCCTAAGGCTATTGATATTAAAAGTGCAGTACAGAGAGTGCAGGAAGAGTTACGCGATCTACGCTTTGATGCCGATTTTGATGCCGATCACGAAGCAGTCTATGGCCTAGGGAAATATTATACCGATGCAGAGTGTAAAGAAAGAGTTCTAAAGTTTCAGAAAGGGGTAGACTTGTGTGAATCGTATTTAAAAGGAAATATATGTATAGATTGCTTGTTGGATAAATTAAATAAGGAAGGTTTGGAATCATTTACGTCTACAATAGAAGAGTTTGTAGACAACAAAAAATGAGTAACCGAAAGAAACGTGTTACGATCAAGGAGGAGAATAATAAAATACATTATTTATTTACGTGGAATTACGCCTACGGACAAGCACGAATATCATTGTGGATGGAAAGTGTTGTAGTTCGGTGTCGGTTTCAAAGACGTATCGAGAAATGTGGTGTAGTGTAGTGTAAATAGAATTTTAGATATAGAACATAGACATAAAATTTATATTGATCGCTTTAGTAAGGTTTGATTGTAATGCATATTATAAGCTGGCTTTTGTATCTTATATACTATAAATAAAATAACATATTGAGAAAAACGTATATTTTTTATTTCACGTCTACACTACAGAAGTCGTCAAATTTTTAATAAAGCTAACCATAATTATATTAGCGGTTTTTCTAACATTTAGTAACTTTGTGCTAAAAGCGACATCACAATTTCGTTCCAGTTTTTACAAATGACGAATGAAGTTGCAAGTACAGCGTGTTGTTCTGTATATCTAACAAACTAATAAGGTAAGTACATTGTGTTCTGTGATGTAGTGTCATAGAATGGTAACACTTTGTTTGAAGTATAGTGAATTATAGTTTTAATGGTTTATAAGGAGTCTACAATTATTACTTCTACGCAAAAAGAGGCATAATTAATAAGTTTAACTTTTTAATAATACATGGTCATATATTGGTTCAATAAATTACATTAAACCCAGTAATTGACCGAAGTGGTCTCATTCACTGGTTTAGCGGCAAAATTTGAAAAATCTTAAATAATATTTATGTAACAACACGAGGTGGGTTTGTTAGTAATATTTCAAATGTACGAATGGTTATGATTTTATGAACCAATATTTGACCGGGTTTTAATGTCTGTGTCACAATTTAAATAAAAGCGGTCATTTACTGGATTTATTATTAAATCTAGTAAATGACTGCATATTGATTAATGTATTTATTATATTTTCGTAGATATATTATTACATAATTTTATTTATATAATATAGTGTTAAACCAAGAAACTTAATAAGCTATTAATAGAGCTATTAAAAGGCAGAAAGTTTTACAGAAAAAAAATTTCAAACACCAAGAAAAAGAAAATATCTGTCTCAGACTTGTCTTCAGATACTTTCAGCCTCGGGCAAATCATATGACAGCAATGACGAAAAATACCAGACAATCTTAAACAGTGAAAAGAATTAATTGATTTCATCCAGCAAATCTGAAACAGGGATGGAAAATGAGACTAGGAGCAAATTAAAATCAAGAACCACTTTCTCAGTTGCAAATTTTGTAATATTAAAATATGAAATGGATTACTTTCCAGGTGTGATTATTACCAAAAAGGGCACTGAATATGAAGTTAGGGTAATGCACAAAAGTGGTCCTCAATATGGGAAATGGTCTGAAAAGGTTGACCAAATCTGGTACAATCATATAAATATTTTACAGAAAATCGAACATCCACAGTTAGCCTGCAGTAGTGGCAACTCTTATGCTGTTTCTCAAATAAAGATTATTTGTAGTCTAAGTTGCTTTGATGTTAACAAGTTATGTAAACATTTTTTGAAATAAAAGTTATCTGGTCATTCACTGGTTTTTGGTCATTAACTAGAATTCACTGATCATTCATTAGGGTTTTGTGACTTCACTTAAATAAAAAATAATAATTAATAAACGATTGACATAAATAATTCTTTCTAAACTGTACTGACAACTAGACAGATGGATCAAATTTGAATTCACTAATATCAAATTTGCTTGCAATCCTGATTGGGTCATTAACTGATGGATTCACCCTATTTGATTCATCTGTACAAATCGAATGTAAACAGGTTGACCTTCATACTTCAGAACATAAGAATAAACTACTTGGTTAATTATTATTACTTGGTTAGTTATTAAAAAATATTAAAACTAAAAATAGCAATACTTAAAACAAAACCTAACATTCATATAAAAAGCACTGCATACCAATTTTAAATTAACAATAAAACTATTTAAATCAACCTCTGAAATAAGTTTTGTATTTAAATGCATACTGCATTGAATTAAAAGTTCGAAACAAATAATTAATAAACGATTGACATAGATAATTCTAAACTGTACTGACAATTAGACAGTGGGATAAATAAGTTTATTTTACATAAAACATCTACTACACACATTCAAGTGGTTGAACTCAAGTATCGTTTACAAAAAGCTTGGCAAGACGCAAAATTAAATTGAATAGTATCAAAACAAAAAGAAAAGCGAAACATCCTATATATAAAGGAGTTTATGTTGTTAGTAAAGAAAAGAATCCTAATGTTAATTTAAAGCAAACCCGTTCTGACAACTTTCAATCTGGTTTTGATGATTCATTGCTTCAACTTTTAAATTGAAACAAATATTTTTGTTGGGGCATTTTTGAAAGGAAAGAATTTTGATGTTACCTGCAATTTTTATTTAAAAGCAAAATTTTTCTGTGTATAAAAATGAACTCGTTTCCACAGTCTTAATATTAACTTTCGATTCCCGCCGTGCATATATTCTTTATGCCTCGTTTTGCAGTTTTTGCTATGTAAACAATTCGAATGTAAACAGGTTGACCTTCATACATACGCATAAGCTACTTGGTTTATTATTCAATTATTGGATCAAATTTGAATAACTTTTTATACACTAATATCAAATTTGCTTGCAATCCTGATTTGCACGCATTCACCCTATCTGTACAAATTCTCAACATTATGTATGTTAGTCATAAGGAAAGAATTGAAAAAAGATGCATTAAATATTTGTTAGATATTTCATTAATATTATTAATAATTACCAAGCCCAACCAACTGGGTGCTGAATGGGTAGTTAAGTGCACAATTTCGTGTAGTCGAATGTATAGGTATAAAATTACCTATACTTTGTTATGCGTACTTACGATTATGTAAACTGAAGTACGGAATGCTTATTCCGATTATTCCGATAGCAATATTTAGAAAAAGATAAATTATTTAGTGGATTAATTTTTAAAACTTACTATGTATTTCGCATGTGTAAACGATACAGTCCAGACCGGCTGATAATGCATTTTATTCTTTGTTTTAAATTCCCTAGTCGACGAGACGACGACGCCAATTTACTTTTTTATAATTATATTTTAAATAACCTTTTTAGTTCCGTTGAGTTATGTATTTTTTTAACCATATTTAACTAATTTCTGTGCACGACTGTATGCTTACTGTAAAGCAATATTTAAACAAAGACGGATAATTTATTACAATTATTGAATTAAATTTTTAAATAAGATTTTAAATCTTACTGAACTTACCTGGTATGCATTTCGTATATGCAAACAATACGGCCCAGACCGGTTGATAATGCAACTTATTGTTTTATATATCGTTTTACATTAGCCGCCGACGCGATGACGCCAATTTACGAATTTTAAATTATTGCATCTTTGTTAAAACAAAATGTAGCGACCTGTTTTTTTAACAAACCTTTTTAATTCCGTAGACAGAAATGTTTCTTCTCGAAATTGATTTAAATTTTGAAATTTATACATCGTCAAGTATTTCTGGGCTGAGGAGGTGGAAAAATTATAATTTAAATTATAGATAGGGAAACTATTAAACCTTAAATGCTTTAATTTTTTGCGTAATTTATTCTATGATTATAAAGAATTGTTGAACAGTTGATTTACTGTTTCTAGTTATTACAGTTTAAAAACCTGGACTCGCCGTAATTTTATACCTATACATTCGACTACACGAAATTGTCACTTAACTACCCATTCAGCACCCAGTTGGTTGGGCTTGATAATTACGTAATTATAAAGTTTTAATATTTTATCTCTTGGGTATTTCAATTGTATTACATTTTAATTTATATAAACATTATATTTTAAATAATTCTAAACTGTACAAATCGAATGTAGAAAGCCGATAATATATTATCCCATATGTTCCTCTGTATAAATGGTTGCGAGAGAGGGTAGATGGCCGTTTCAAGGACCACACTTCCCATCTCGGGTAGACAACTATGTTTACATGGGAGCATTATTATGCGATTGAAAATGGAAATTAATATATAATATAACACTTATAAGTATATTGATTATAAACAATGCAATTATCAAATGCAAAATATAACCTATAATTGCATTAAATTACACATAATTTTAATGTGGTTAAGAATTTATTTTTCATTTAATTATTTTCCTCTTTGGATATATTAAACCTATATATTAAAATTTGTTAAAACTGTCGTAATCATTTCTAACTTTGATAAGGTCAATAAACATTTTGGTTTAAACAGGTTTGATACATTATTTAGTGTTAGAGATAGGCTCAAGGTCAAATGCGGTGTTGCCACGTTTAGAGAGATAGATTCAAGGTCACCAGAGAGATAGGTTCAAGGTCACCAACATTGGGTGACCTTGAGAATGCGGTGTTGCCACGTTTAGAGAGATCAGTTCAAGGTCACCATGTGTTAGAGAGAGATAGGTTCAAGGTCACCATTTTGCTGACCTTGAGAATGCGGTGTTGCCACGTCTAGGTGACAGAGATAGGTTCAAGGTCATCATTTGCTGACCTTGAGAATGCGGTGTTGCCACGTTAACATGACAGAGATAGATTCAAGGTCACCATGTGTTAGAGAGAGATAGGTTCAAGGTCAAGGTCAGGAGTGGGGGGTGGGTCCAGAACTCTCATTTTTTCCCTACTGTCGTTGACGATGGTAGTTCTCAATACCTGACAAACGTTCTCTTCCAGACGAGAGCAATGGCGGCAGTTCATCGGGCAACGTCTTCTTGAAAGAGCATCGGCATTTTGATGGCTGGTGCCCGCCCGGTGTTCCGTGTCAAAATCATATTCTTGTAATCGTTCAATCCACCTTGCGACTTGGCCTTCAGGATTAAGGAATTGCAGGAGCAATTTCAACGCGTGCCTCGTTGAAATGGCTCCTTGAGGATCCGATCCTCAACAAAAACTTCCGTCCGTACAAATATTTGTAAAAGTGCTCAACGGACTTCATGTCAGTTAATAATTCTTTCATGGTCACATAATAATTCCATTCGGCTTTCCACAGAACCTTGATAAAATAGCCGATGACCTTTTCTTGTCCATCCTGCATCTGAGAAAGTGCATCCTCAATGGCCAGACTACTTGCGTCTGTGTCGAGTATGAATTTTCCATTCGTCCGTGAATAGCTTAATATTGGTGCCGTTATCAGGGTACGCTTCAACTGTAGTAGGTACTGTTCTGATCCTGAATCAGAACATACAATTCTGCTGATGATTATCGAGCTGATCATTATATTAATAGGTTGCTTCTATGTCGCTTTCCGAAACAAACCATAACAAAACTCCCTTACAATACTACATAAAATGACGCTATAAAAACCGACAATTATAATGAGATGCGTATAATGTAATGTGTGTAATGCGGCATATTACTCTATAGATGTCGTAGGTGTTTCCTACGAGGCAATATATTTATCACAGGCAGATAGTCAAATCCGGCAAATTACTATCTGCCTAGTCATTTACTAAGTGACGGGGCAGATAGTAAAACGAAAATAAATCTCCAAGATTTTGCTATATGCCTAGGCATTTACTAAATGCCGTTATTTAGAACCGGCAGTTAGTAAATGGCTTAATGTGCTGTCGGCAAATAAGGTAATAACATGCACATTTCTTTGTAGAACATTCTTTTTTACATGAGCACTTTAGGAAAATCTTTGCCCTTGCCTAAATGACGTTATTTAGACCAGACAGTTAATAAATAAGTATTCAAGATGTTCCTACAAATATGCATGTGTCTTTGCGAGGAGCATCAACTTCTAAGTACTCGCTTTATAATAGGCAAAGCTTCTACAAGCGCTCGTGTAAAGTTTAAAAGAATGTTCTGCAAAGAAATGTGCATATTATTACCTTATTTGCAACAGTATATGAAGTCATTTACTAACTGCCTGATTTAAATAACGGCATTTAGTAAATGCCTAGGCATATAGCAAAATCGTAGAGATTTATTTTCGTTTTACTATCTGCGCCGTCACTTAGTAAATGACTAGGCAGATAGTAATTTGCCGGATTTGACTATCTGCCTGCGACATATATAATCCGAGAATGGATGCGTGTTATTCACAAGCAGTTATCCCTAGCTGAAGAGAACCAAACAGTTCGAAACATGTCCTAGGGTGCTGCTTGTGAATTACACACATCTCATTATAATTATGGGTTTTATAGCGTCATTTTATGTAGTATTGTAATATTTATCCCACTTAATTTTATTTTTAAAATGCAAAATTATTTTGCTTTATATTGTATGTTTTTTCTCCCTTACAATGTTCTTGGCGTAAATTGTTGCATCACTGATATCTTGACCCGTTGCAATTAACTGATTAGCAGTACGTTTTAAAACGCCACCGACATCCACAACCATCTGGGACGCCTTTGCCATGCCCCCTTTCTGAGAAATTCCAAGTGGATGAGGTAACATTGGACAATAAGGTATGCAGAACAACTTGTAAGCCATGGAAGTTTCGTCTGTTGCGAAACTGGGCACTTGGACTGTCACTGAGAAAATACACTACTTCAGTATCAGGAAAAAGATGATAAGCATGTTGCAAGACAAGCTTCAAATCCGAGCGGCTGTTGGATCATGTCTGAGGCTTTCAGATATTGTACAGACAGAGATCGGTTTTTCTTTTTTTTATACATACGTAACTAACATAACTTCTGTGTGAAGACTGACTTGTTTTGGGGAAGCCCCGAAATGAATAGACTGAAATTCTTCTGATTACTTGGTATTATAATCCTCGCTAAAATCAATGTGTATTAGTACCTCACTTACTGTCATATTTTCTTTTTTTGAACATACACTACTAAACTGGTACTTTATATCACCACAGTAGGCAATATACTTGAATATAGAATTTTCAAGTCTACAAGATCTTTAATGTTGGTGTTTATCTTTTCTCTGCAAGTATTTTGAACATGCTTAATAGTTCCCGATGATTAATCTAGCTTTCTTTTTGGTAGTCTATTGGAAGAGTGATACCGTTTATCACGGTATCGGTTATAAACTAGTGTAAAAAGTAGTCACTTTTTGTATGATCGTAGATAAAAATGGTATGTGATCTTATTTCATCCTTTTTATTTTCGCGGTATGTCCTTCTTGATCAGCGAATCTTACTTGCTTTATTTTTGCTATTTAAGTATTTTATATGATTTCCTCCTTTTCTTCAGATTTAGCAACTCTGAATATTCTTTAATCCGTAGTTATCGTCTTTTTTCTGTCGCTCCCTGTTTTTGAGCCGTTGTACTCTGGATTGAGCCATATCTGTTCCTGTTGTGAAATTGCTTAAATAATAAACAAGTTTGAAGAATAAAGTCGAAATAGAACAAAAAACATAATCGTAAAGGCATTCTCCTGACATCTGGTTTTATTTTCATTCATTCATTCATTCTGGGCGTGGTGTTCACTCTTCACCTACTGCACTGAAGCTCTGGGCTTATTGTGCCCAAGAAGTAATTTACTCAATCAGACCTGTATTGCCAAAGAAGTTGAGGATACAGTTGATTGGTGCTGATGCAATTTCGCTCGGTTCAACGTACTGAGCCCCGAAATGTTTAAATCTTTTAGCCCCGAGGGCTGAACATTCACATAGGACATGTAGGGCTGTCTCTTCTTCCTCTTCACATAGCCTACAGGTTGCATCATCGACAATATTCATTCTGTTGAGATGTTTATTAAGGCTACAGTGTTCTGTTAATAGTCCTGTTAAATGCCTTAGTTGTTTCCTGCTCAGTCTCAGCAGTTGCTTTGTTCTCTTACTGGAAGGGGACATCATTAGCATTTTTGACTGCCTGTGCCCCGGTAATTTCTCCCAGTAGGTTTTATGTTTATCTTTCAATAAGTCTTTGATAATTCCTCTTGCGGTTAAATAAGGGACCCCGCAAGTAGGTTCAGGACCTATTAATCTCTGTTCAGAAGCTTGTTTTGCAAGTTGATCAGCTTTTTCATTTCCTTCATAACCCTGATGTTCTGGAACCCACTCTACACAAACATTGTTGCATGTGGCCAGTATCACCAGTGCTTCTGTACAAT
This sequence comes from Agrypnus murinus, assembly GCA_929113105.1. Classification (NCBI taxonomy): domain Eukaryota; kingdom Metazoa; phylum Arthropoda; class Insecta; order Coleoptera; family Elateridae; genus Agrypnus; species Agrypnus murinus. The sequence goes on along the minus strand of OV816031.1, from coordinate 68,646,250 downwards.
TAAGCACGACCCTTGAGTGAATTTCAGTACTTCCTAAGGCTTTTAGTGCCGCCTGGCTATCCGTTAAGATGGAGATTTGCCTATTTTCAAAGCCCCTGTCTCTCATGCTTTGTGCACATAACACTATGGCTGTTATTTCAGCTTGGAACACGGAAGTGAGCTTCCCCAGGTTAACACATATTTCATTCCCTGTACTTTGCTCAAACACTCCTGCTCCAGAGCTGTTTTCTGTTTTGGAACCATCTGTATACCATACAGATCTTTGTCTTTGAATCAACTCTCGTTTTCGTTCTTCATCACCCCTCTCAGGTATTTCAACCCTAAAAGGTTTTCTGAAGTCCCAAACGGTGTTGATTTTATCAGATTGCATATTGAGGATACTGGTTTTTTCCAGTATATTAAAGATCTCAGAATTGGGTCCGAAGCTTCGTCTCTCTATCCCATGATCGCTTATTTTCAGCCTATATGCAGCTGCCAGTGCTTCTGATTCCACTACTAGGTGAAGTGGAGGTAGACTAAGCATTGTTTCCATTGAAGCTGTGGGCGTAGATGACATTGCCCCAGTAATACCTACACAGGCAAGTCTTTGTAGTTTATTTAATTTATTTATTACCACTCTGTTTCTGGTTTTGTGCCACCAGATAATAGAGGCATAAGTGATTGTTGGTACAACCACTATTGTGTATACCCACAAGGTCATGCTTGGTTTTAAGCCCGAGGTTTTGCCTATTGTTCTCTTGCAAGCCCATAGGGGCCTTGTGGCTTTGTTAAGTATCTTTTCCAGATGGGGATTAAAGGTTAGTTTGGTGTCTAAAATGACGCCCAAATATTTTGCCTCTTTCTCCATAGGTAACTGTTGGTCCCTTATTCGTACCTCCTTCAAATCTTGAAGGTTTCTTTTACGTGTGAATGGTATGACCGAAGTCTTAACCGGATTAACCGAGAGTCCTTCTTTCAAACACCATCTCTCCACGGTTTTCAGGGCCTGCTGCATCAAATTTGATATTACTCCCCCAAATTTCCCGTTTATGAGTATGGTTATATCATCTGCATATCCTAGCGCATATATTCCTTTCGCATTTAGTTCAGCGAGAAGGTCATCAATTACCAGGCTCCAAAGAAGAGGGGAGAGAACTCCTCCTTGAGGACACCCTTTTGTTACGATAGCCTCCTTGATATAATTTCCAAGGGCTACTATGATTTTCCTGTCTTTTAGTGCCGCAGTAACCCAGCCTATTATAGATTGGTCTACGCCACGCTCAACCATCGCTCTGGCAATTGAGTCAAAGGAGGTATTATGAAAGGCACCCTCTACATCCAAGAATACTCCTAGGGCAATCTCCTGGTTTTCAATTGCCCGTTGTATTCTTGTAGTTAGTTCATGTAAAGCTAGTTCACAGGATTTACCCGATTGATAAGCAAATTGGTTTCGATGTAGAGGTGATTCCCTCATAATTTCGTCCCTGATATGTCTATCAATCAGTTTCTCCAAGGTTTTGAGGAGAAATGACATTAGGCTGATGGGTCTGAAGGCCTTTGCCTGGGCATAATAATTACGCCCTGGTTTTGCTATGAAACAGACTCTGATCTGTTTCCAGCCACTTGGTATGTACCCAAGAGCCAGACTTGCCCTATATAGGGCACATAGTGGTGAAGCAAGTTCCTCCAAACCATGCTGTAGTAATGCAGGAAAGATGCCATCTATTCCTGGAGACTTAAATGGTCTAAACGTATTGGTTGCCCATTTAAGTCTTGTTATGTTGATTAGCCTTTCGGCCAATCCCCAATCTTCTCTTCTTGCCCGAGTGATTGGTATTCCTGACATATCATTGTCAGGATTTGTTCCAGTGTCAGTAACACTGCCTGGGAAGTGAGTCTCTAGCAAGTGCTTAAGAGTTTCCTCCCCAGTTTCCGTGTACTCTCCATTAGGCTTCTGTAATGAGCCCAATTTCCCTTGCTTTACTTTCAATAGGGCTTTTTGCAGTGTTGCACAAGTGGGTGTACATTCAATTTCCCCACAGTACTTCCTCCATGAAGCCTCTTTTGCCTTCCGGACCGCATATCCGTATTTCAGGTTAGTGGTTTTGTACTCTGCCCAGTCCCCCGTTCTTTTTGCTTTGTTAAACAGTTTACGCACTGTTGCCCTAAGTTTAGAGAGTTCATGGTTCCACCAAGGGTTCCCATTTTTCTCTCTTTTTACTCTTAGCGGGCAGCTGTTTTCATATGCTATTGTGATAGCTGCTGTGACATAATTGTTCATCGCTTCGATAGCATCTGCTGTTTCAGGTTGCTGTAGACAACCTTCTAGTCCTAGTGCTAGGTTCTGCTTAAACATTCCCCACTCACAAGATCTACGAGCTCTGTAAGTACTAGGTTCAGCCCTATTCGAGTATAGGTCGAACCTGATATATCTATGATCTGAGAGTGACGGCTCGTTGACAACGTGCCAACTTTTAATCACCCTACAGATCTGTGGTGTACCTATTGTAATATCTAAGACTTCCTTTCTTGAAGAAGTCACAAAGGTTGGTTCATTACCTTCGTTAGCAACATCTAGATTATTGCAAGCAATAAATTCTAAAAGTGACTCACCTCTAGCGTTGTTTTCTGTGCTGCCCTATTTATTTTCATACACAACATGTTTTTAAAAATGCAAGGTTAAGATCACTAGGTGCGAGGTACGGTGTGAAAAGGCATTTTGAAAAGAATATACTGGTCAAAAAATATTTCACAATAATTATTAGATTATTATCGAGGAAAATGCTGCCTTACAAAATCACGCAGAATCTATTTTCTTCGGAAAATTAATTTTTCATGGAAAAATAATTTATTAAGAAGCAAATTTTCGTAATGGAATTCTTGAATATGTATTTGTAGAATAAAATTTGTTTTTACAGTTGATGATTAGAAAATTAATAATAAGTGCGAAGACAATCCTTTTGGGTCATGTCGTGAAAAACATTTTGTGTCTAACACGAGATGAAAGCGCTTTTTACTCTTGCTCAAATGCCTCACGCGCTGACGCTCTAGAAACACACTTCAAGCTCGAGTAACAAGAACCGCTTTCCTCCCTAGTTGGACAAATAACTATATTTGAAATTTACCTAAACGCAAAGGTATACATATATTTTAATTCTCTAGAAATATGTACTTTGTACTACATATTATGTTCATAATGATACAAATCGCTTACTTTTTAACGTTTTAGTTTTCCCCACGTGGTCCTAGTGGACTTGGTGACCATATTCTAGTTCGCGGAAACTCCGAATACTACAATTACTTTGGATGTTCATGTGGAGTTGGTGTAGAGTATACTATAAAGAAATGGTTGAAACATCCTCAATATGAGGAATTCCTTGAACCAAACACCAAGATTCGTAGAAGCAACCATGATCTAGGTCTAATAGCGATAAGACGTAAACTGCATCCAAAGGCAGAGCATATTGACAGAACAATAAGAGAGATACAGAATTTCACTCGGCCAAATCTGCTTACCACAGTAAGGATTTCATAATTCCTTAGTTAGATAACTTCGAAAACAACTGTCATACCTTTCCTTAAAAATATTTTCTAGGATCACGAAATTTTTGCTGTAGGATGGGGACGGTCGGGGGACTTGAGACATATGTCTCTAAGAAGATATGATAACATAAAAATATTACCAGAAAGATTATGTCGAAAGCTGCATGCAGGGTAAGTAAACGTAGTTCATGTTTGTAAATTGGTGAATACAAGTTATAGGGGCTGAGTTGAAGTAGTTAGGAATGTAATATATTTGGGTATCAAGATTCCCATTTGTAGAAAGACTATTTAGAAGATACATTGAGTGCCTCTAAATATCGTCGATATATCTTAGTCCTGCATCAAAAATAAGAACTTTAAACTAAAATAATCTATATACAAAAATACCTTATAGATACACATTTAAAAATAAAAGTTTATTAGTCCAGGCGACAGGGAAATTGGTATATAGGAAAAGTCACAAGACTTGATAACATTTATTGTCATGATTGTTTTACGTGGGGTACCCGTGTGAACATACCCCCACGTTCCCTTCCAGAAGGAAGTGATTGGGATACGCCCAATCAGCGCGCAAGTTGCACAACCGGCAGTACAGCAATTGCTACCAGATCAGCTCACTGGTCGGAGCGAGGTTACCTATCCGCCCTCTACTACCTATCGCAGGCATAGTACCGGAGCAATTGACTTAACACGTTGCTCACCCACCGGCACCCACTTTTTCGGTTTCGTTGTTTGGTATAGTGAAAGTCAGCGGTCGAATGGAGGTAAGTCGAAAACGAGGCAGGTAAGCCGTATAAGGTTTTTCCTACTGGTAAGTTATTTATCTCCTTAACCGTACGTCTGAGTAAAAAAGTTGCTAGTACCATTTTTGTCGGCAATACGATTCTTTACAACTTTCATACTTCACTCTTTTGTGTCATGTAAGTAGTTACAAAGCTATTAAAAATAAACTGCTAAAATATAGGGGGGTGGTCATTTGTATTGAACGTATGGGGTGAAATAAGTATTTCATTTTTTGTCGCACGGAAAAAATTGTTCTTACCTTTCTTGTACATAATGTAAAGACGGGAATTTTGATATACTTACTTTCTTTATCACGTTCTTTGGTGTAGTGGAAGGCAGCAGTTGAAAGGTTTTCCCATGGCATATAAAATACCGAATTTGTTGAACATATGCATTCTATACGCAATTAAACAATGATTCGATAATAATTACATAGAATGTATTAGTAGGTGTACTTCTCTAACGATTCAAATTCTAGTCGATGGGTGGGAGAATGGTCCGATGCATTTAACCACTCGAGGCGAACTGCACAGGCGCACGAAAGTAGTAGAATACAGCATGACTGCCATACACTCAGGTCGTAGTCGTATTTCACAGCCTCCGATTAATACGAAAACTTGAATGTAAAACTTAATGTAAAACATAATAGTTATTTATGTATTGAGGGCATAAAGAAGCTTTTATGGCCAGAAGCGTTATTTCTAGCCCGAGGCGTCAGCCGAGGGCTAGGAAAAAGCTGCAGGGTCATAAAAGCATGTTATGCCCGCTATACATACACTATTTTATGCACAGATTAAATTTTGATCTCAAATCTATTATTGTGTAGAATATAACGTGTGAGCAACGAAATTTTGATTCAGAGAAGGCCTTGGAAATTTTAGGTTACATCTGATATTAATTTTAAGTAGGCAGTAGAACTACTACAGATCATTGAGAACTACTCTCAGTCACTAACTGACAGATCTACTTTAAATCTAAACCTCCTTAATTAATTTTTCTACCATTTCTCAGATAAATTTCTACCATATCTCTCTTTTGTACTTCTTTAAATATGAATGCCATTATTAAAAACTGATTTTTTTCATATTTTTTTTAAAACAGTTAATCTGACAGCTTTCTTCAAAAAGTGACAGTTTAAATAAACTAATTCATACGATTCAAAATTTCACATGACCGATATGTCTATCTCTTTCTTTCAAGGCCAACTCTGAATCAAAATTCCGTTGCTCACACTTTATAATTAAACGAGTATGTAGGTGTAGGTACATCAAGCCGCTGTGCCTATACTTATGTGCTTATACGAAGTACGTTGCTATAGTTACTATGCCAAAATATTTAATTTCAGCTTATTTTGATTGGTGATAAGTTTACAAATTATATTAAGAACCAATCAAGTTCTACAAAAACAGCTCTGACATTTAATTGACATTTCTTTATTGCCCGTCGGACTATAAAGAGGCCCTTGGGCCATAAAGAGGCGGTTATGTTTAGATGAGTCTAGCAATAATAGCCTAATTATAATGTATCTGTGCATAAATAACTATTATGTCTGGTCGGGCGATTATGACCTATTTAGCGGCCTGTTTTTAGAGCGTAAGTTGCTAAATTAGGGCTCTACAAAGTTTTAGAGCCCGCTAGAAAAATAGTTACTCTTGTTTACGCCGCCGTCCCCATAGTAACAACAGTAATTATATACCATTGCACATATCTACTTGAAATTTTATCACTGCACCTACGTACTTGAAGTTTTGCACTTTTTAAATTATTTTAATTTTAAAATTAAATATTAATTGAAACTTAGGCCGGACATAAACTAACGTATGCATTTCGGGCTTAATTAGTGTTTTAGAGCCCTTTATCGTCTTAGCGCCTTCGGCTTACTCTGCGGGCTGTAAAACACTCAATAAACCATTAATACATAATATACTATTATTAGTTCATTATTTTTGTTCTGTATCTTGGTTGTTGGATCGTTATCTAGATTTTTGTATGTTGATAAGACGGATGAGGTCTTGAATATATTTAATAACTACCATCCAAAAATAAAATTCACTGTGGAAGAAGTGAATTTTTCTGTTCCTTTTTTTAGATACGTTAGTTATCAAAAAGACGAAAAGGTTTTTCGTGACTGGTATATTAAACCATATAGCTCTGGTAGATACCTAGATTACAATTGGTTTCATTCAAAAAATCAGAAAATAAACATGATATAACAGTAGAGAAAATAATTGATGTTGATTGCAACCGCAATGCTTTAGAAAAATTTAAACAAATTCTAATTGGGAATAATTATCCACAAAGATTTATAAATCACTTATTATTTAAACAAAATATTCCAAATTCCACGAGAAAACAAGGCTTAGACACATCAACACTTTAAACCAATACCTTACATCCCTAACTTTACCAATAAAATCATCAAAATTCTAAAAGTGACTAACATTAAATTAGTTAAAAAGAACATGCTGACTATTAGCGACCTACATTCTAAACTTAAAGGGAAGATTCCTAAAGACCAAAGATCTAAAGTTATTTACCGAATCCCTTGCAACAACTGTTCAGGAGTTTATGTTTGAAAATTATGTTTAGATTAAAAGATGTAGTACGGCATGTGAGCAATACAATGGTTTCTACCGCTTGTGTCTAGGACCAACCTTTCTTGAGATATCAAGATTTACGTTTACATCAAAAAACTGCAAGAAACGTCGAGCACCACCAAACAAATATGGCTGCCATATTTCAATCAAAAGGAATAAAAATAAAATAACAGTGGTTTCGATCAACCAATACTTAGTTGGTGATAACACAAAAAAAGATTATCCGGTTTTGAAATGGTCTAGTGGCCAGTACTGCACCACTTTATATGAATTGACCCCAACTGTTATATAATGGGGGATGACAAAAAAATTACCGTTGTTTTGATCCGGCAACCTCTATAATATCAAAGCTTAGGTATTTCTCAAGTTAAATTAACAATCAGCATGAGTCCAACGGGTTTTTTTTATACGGAAAGCCTCTGGGCGCACAATCTAACTCCTAATCAAAAATTCGAAGAGTTCTATTAAAAAGGGGGTTGGGAAAAGTCGCCATCTTGATTTTTAGGGGGTCGAAAATGGTTTTTGCGGAATATCTTGATGCCGCTTCATCTTTCAAGAAAAATAGTCGTTAGAAATGTTGTACAATCAACATTTACTAAATTGTGGCCGTATGAAACATATGATAATTTAAGACATGGTGCAACGTTACTTATATGTCTAATAGCACTTCAGAAAAATGTACTACAATATTCTACTTTGATTTTTCCGTGTTAAACATGTAATATATGTAACTTGTAAGGGCTTTACCAGCTGCAATACAGCTGCCACTCTGTGGCATATAGTCTATGCTTGGTATTTCAGAGCAGGTATATGTAGTAGCGTCTTTAGGTTTTTACCTGAGATCTTTACCTGTTACGTAGTATACAGAGTGTAGAAGCGTTTCATGCACAATAGGTTATGTCATGCTTTTGTATTATAAATTTAAAACATTATAAGAATGATACTAATATAAGAAAAAATATTTTAATCTTATTATGGGGTTACATCATTTATATTATTTAACGATTATAGTAATTTAACAAAATTAAACAACAAACAATAAAAAAATCAAAAATGAGAAGCAATTTATAAAATATGTTCATAATACAAAAGCATAACATAACCTCTATGTGATTTTTGAGATTAATCTGACAGTTATTGTCATGGCTAATAAGATTTTATAAAAATAGATTTCTTAGAGAATTCTCATGTATTTCTTCACACCAGTAGCAATTGTAACATTCTGATGAGTGCTTTGCTCCATGAAACTCTGCTTAATAATTCTTGCATTTGCACTTAAGGTCTAAATATAACGTGGCAATTGCTATTAGCGAATTTCCCATTTACAATGTTAATTTCCTATACCAAAAAATCATTTATTATATCTTGGAAACTATTTAACACAGATGATAAAGTGAAGGTGTTTTGAACAGTATTCAATAAGGTCTACAACTTTGCTACAGTAATTTTTTCTCCAAAATAATTAGGGGAGCCAATATTTGAGAAATAGTGTTTTTACATGCTATTTTCCTATGTTACAAAACCGATAATACACCCTGTATATACATACGTAAGTTACTTGATATCCTCTACCATCATACTAAATTTCATGAAAATCTGAGATGGTCGGGTTGAAAAGTTTATTTTTCTTGTGATGATTTGATATGGAATGACCCGAATGACATCGAAACAACGGTATTTGACCTGACCCAAAAAAATCAGTAGCAGATTCGTGATCTTCATACCAAAAAGCTGTAGAAAAACCATATGAAAACCTGGAATTTTTTTGTGTTGTACAGTGTTATTAACACAGCTTTAGAAATGGTATCTACTTATGACTCCTGATTGTCATGGAAGAAGGCATAGATCTTCTAATTAGTGTAACTAGTCTAACAGATTTGGCAAAATTATACAACATATATTTTTATAAACCTGCAAAGGAAAAAATTATTCATGCATTCAGAGGATGTAATATGATCTCCGCATTATTTAGCATTGAAAAAATGAAGTTTATTGTACTCTTGAGAAAAACTAGCAATGGCAGATAGATTACAAATCTTGAAGGAACAAGACGTAGATCCTAAAGACGGAGCGATTGCGTATATGGAGGTAATGGTTCGAGAAACACATTAGATACTCTACGGTTTACCAGATTCCCAACTATAGCCAAGGTTAAATCTAATCTTGCATCACTTCTTCCTAAAGAAGCTGCACGAAAACACTCATTACGAGCTTATCATGAAGTTCAGGCCTGGTGTGGTATTAAAAAATCCAGAAAAATTCTGATAGCGAAGGCGCAATAATTAATAACTTGTACCAGATCACACTCGAGATTCGGACCGCCTGAATTGCTCCTGTAATTGAACAGTAAAATGTGTAGCTTCTTGCAGTTGCAGAAAAGCAAGGCTAAAACACAGTATATATAACAAACACTTGCATGCGACACCATTCATTTTATTAATCCACCTTCGAATATCACGCCCATAAACGAAGTAGTGGACCGACGTTTATCGGTCGGCATCGCCGGTAAATAAAACGCAGAGCCGCATTCAATAAAATGTCTCGAACAAATATGTAAACAAAATCTCTTGTTATATAATAGTATAGTAAAATATGAAGTAGAATTTGTTCTAACGCACGCTTTGACTTTTGTTAACAGTTGAGAATAACAAAAGACGCTGTAGTTCACACCTGTTGATAAGGCGTTGACCTAGATTCTTTATTGTTGAACTCTTTTAATAAATCAGCATAAAAAATTTTATTATGTAGGATTTCGTAATCGCTTATTTGTTTTATATTACGTGTTAGTAATTCAATTTTAAGCAATTGGTAAATATATACAAAAGTGAATTCTTAAATACGGCATTGTTTTTACGAGCGTATTTATTAAAAAATAATAGTATGTAGGAAAAAATAACCTGAAATCGGAAACCTGAAAAAACTAATTGTAGTTCTTTCCGAGGTATTTTTAGAGCCTTTGGCGGCACAACGACTAACACTATGCATTGTTTACTGGCACTAATACTGCACGATTGTGGGTGTATCCGGCTCTGGTAAGTTCGATACGTTCTGTTGCGTGTTTGAAACAGAACTGCTGTCTGCATACTGCCGACTCGCGCCAGCATGTAGTATGGTGGATGGAAATTATTTGCGACAGTCGCATTACTGTATGTTAGAATATACTGTGGCTAAAGTGTACTATTACCTGCTTATGTTGCAGCAAACAATCTTGCATCAATCTTCCAAACTGACGGGACTTTATCGAGAACGATGATCATGAAATAAGCGACGAAGAAAATCAGACAGAGGTTGATGCTTCCATATTATGTCAATAATGGCTGAAATAGAAAAGGAACCCGAAGTCATCGACGAAGAAGAAGATATTGAATTTACTAACGAACAAGCTGGATCTTCAAAACGAATTCGACTATCATAATGTGATTCTTCAATTACAAGCGTATATCAGTGGAATAGGCAAGATATATCACCAAAAAAGCGCTGTGAACAACATTTATAACAACTACATTCCCAGAAAGATGAAGCGGAACCGAGATATTCCGCATAGACCATTTTCAACACCGTAAAAACCAAAATGGCGACTTGTCCCGAACCCTTTTTTAATGGAACTCTTCGAATTCTTGATTATGAACGCTATCTTTAAAACGTTAAAAAATCGCTGCTCCTCCAGCAAATCTTCTTCGCGTGTTTATTTTACTGGATTATTAAGCACGGTCTGAGGATGGCTCTATGCAAAGTGAAACACACTGTATACTCGGCTAGCTGTTTCTTGAAATTTACTGCTTACTCTGATGATCACCGAAATTTAATAGCGACTTAAAAAAACATTTGGTGTTGATTCAGTACTTTGCAGGAAGTTGCCAACAAACACATTTTGTCTTTCTGACATTTCTTATGGCTCCCAAAAAGGAATACCACTATGTGAATTTAGAGGGGCTCCTATAGTTGCGAGGAGTAAAACAAATGCATCAGACTTTTATTTCGATTTCTTAATTGGTATGTAGATATACTGTAATTATTTATTTATGGTGGAATTGATTTTTTCCCTTGTTCATAGGAATAGTATAACAGCCTGAATATGTAGATTGTCGAAACGACAAGTCTCCGCCGATTATTACAAACACCTCCAGCTATATGAAATTTATACGTGCGACTGAAGATGAATGGCTTTCTCAAATATGAGATGGAGAAAATTGGCTAGTGACTGATTTATGTAACAATAGGTACAAAAATAAATAAAATAAGAAATTTATTGTTGTTGTATTAGGCAGAGGTATACTAATTACTTGTTTCACTTTAAGTAGTTCGTTAAATCATCAATTTAATTAAATAATGACAAAGAAACACTTAAAACCATTACTGCATCAGATCTTCCTAGAAATCTCCATGTATATTAATTTCGCAGTTACATTTTAATTGACATTTTAATTGATTTTGCAATCACGTTCTCCCTATCCGAGAAGAAGGCATGTTTTTTGTATTTTTCTCCCCTATGAGAAATTACAAGCTCGGCCGGGGAATAAACCTGCGACCCTTGGATTATGAAGCAAACTTGCAAACCACTAATCCACCGAGGCTGCCTTGATCTCTTATTGCAATAAATTGGTGGCAGTTTAAAAAAGTTGTAGGGCCGGTTGCATAGAGCATAGTTAACCAAGTTGTTAAATTAATCACGATGTTAAGCAACCTGATTAGATAAAACTTAACAACGGGTTTAAAAACCAATCACACTACAATACTTGCTTTGAATTATCCAATCCCATGTGTTGACAACGCGTCATACACAACGCACAGATACATAATAATTAGACCATTATTGCTAGACTCATCTAAACATAAAGTCTCTTTATGGTCCGACGGACAATAAAAACCCGTCAATTAAATATCAGAACTGTTTCCTGTAAAACTTGATTTGTTCTTAGTATAATTTGTAAACTTATCAACAATGAAAATAAACTGAAACTAAATATTTTGGAATATTTACTATAGTAACGTACTTCAAGTGTAAGCACAGCGGCTTGATGTACAGTGCCGCTCATTTGAAAGTGCACGACTCTTTATATGTAATATTCCAAAATGACATCGTTTAAGTCAGGATTCCATGGGCTATGTGTTTATACCAGCTACAACGGAATGAAAGGTTTATCATTATTTTCAAATACTTGTTTAAAATAATTTATTTATCAGCTTAGAGTAAGTTATAGAAAATATAACTGATGGAACTCTGTCTATCGTGCACTTTAAAATGGGCGGCAGTGTACCTACGTACTCAGTTAATTATATTTTTACACAATAATATATTTGAGATAAAAACTTAACAAACCGTGCATAGAATAGTGTATGTATAGCGGGCGTAACTTGTTTTTATAGCCATACAGCCTTTTCCTAGAAACAACTCTTCCGGTCATAAAAGCCTCTTTACGCCCTTAAAGTTACGTTACTGTTGTTATATATTACAATGCGAATTAACATTATCAGTATTTTTAGGGACAATGAAGTTTGGACAAAGTTTCGACCGTTTAGAAGATTTAGAAAAAGTGAAGATTTGAAAGTAAAACATTTTCCAATTTGTCAAAATTAAAATCAAAAACCATTGAAGGGGTTAGAGCAAAAGGACTGAAAAGAAATACCAGTCCTAAATTATAGCATGCCCTAAATATTAGAAAGATTGGTTTTATTTTCTCAGTGCCCGTATGTACCTACATACCTATTTTAATAAGCCTCATAACATAATGAATATTGTAACAAATGGGAAAACCCCTTCACGGGCGACGAACAAGCTAGAAGATTCCAGGCCCATCTACAATTTTCGAGACTGGCCGCATATATGACGTATCGGCGGGCGGCTAGACGAGGTACAATACACCAGTCTAATCTAGCGTTTTCTAGGAAGAATCTGGAAGTCGCGCACAGAAAAGGATCATTGTTCGACGAGTTAATTACACGCGCTCACGGTGTAATGATAATACAAATAAATATCTTTGTAATATAAATTGTAGTGAAATAAATAGCCAAATAATAAATTAGATTAAGTTCGATTAAGTTTATAATTGTGTTTTGTAATTAGTTAAGATTAGATTAGTGTTAGTCTAAATATTTTCCTTTGTTAATAGACGATTAAACAGCATTTTTGTATTATTATTTAAAAAGAACGTTACAATATAAGATTAGGTACATATTACCTAATCTTATCTAATAACAAAGTTTAAATAAAGTTAAATAAAACTTTTTTTGCATATTTTACCGCTTTTAAACTACCTTTTTCTATTTGCGTGTACAAATGAAGTCATTACAGTATGTATTGGCCAGTTTTGTGATCAATTCCTCCTCAAATTCGTTCCTACGTCTAATCAATCTACAAGATCGGGATTGCTACACATCCTAGTAAAAATCTCATATTATTAATAAACCAGTTAACCGAGCTGGTTTTAAATATATTTCAATACTTAGAATGCAATCATTTGTTCATCAGCTTCTTGATCTACTAACTATTTCAGAATTCTGAATTCTTTATCTGTAAGATTCACAACAAAGACCTTTGAAGTATAATTTTAAGTAAACTTTTAAAACCAATACTAACTAACTTTGCCAAAACAAGCACCAACAACATATACGGAACGCCACTACACATTAACCCTCCTTCCCCACCCAACCCAACACTTAACCCAAAGAAAAGTACACAAAAAAAAGTGACAAATACTATTCGTAAAAAAAGCTTTTCTTAAAAACCACTGCCGTTGTCATAAATTTTATTTTATTTGTATGTTAACTGTCAAATGTATTAAGCTCTAAGCGCGGTTTTTTATCTCCAGTTCCGCGTTAGCTAGCGCCATGCGGAGAACACGTGCACATTGGCGCCAACTATTCAAATAGAATAGGCATTAATAGAACCGTGATAATCTGATCAGAGGCTAAAATTCTCATAATTTGAAATAATTTCACATGGAAATTTTTTTAAACGGTGAAATTATGATGAAGATTGTCCACCCCCAGATAATCGAGATCTACTGTATCTTAAATAATTGTTAATAACAAAATAAAAATTACGTTTTGTTGTGATATTAAAATATAATGGAAAAATAAAGGGCAATTAAGAATTTTGCGTCCTAAACGCAGTTGCGCTCGTGATGGGCGTCGTCTTCGTCACGCCCTAGCTACGGCACTGTAAAATGCAATTAAGTGATATAAAAATCTAGAGTGTTTGCAGGCGTTATGGATATGCCTGCACTGATTTTAGGGCTCCCATCCCTTGGTTTGGGAGTAGGTATTGGGACACCTGAGGCAGACGGAAATTGACATTTCACACGACGGTTTATGACATCCAACTGATTTATGACCTAATAAAGGCTTAATTAACAGTGCCTTTGAAGGAATTTTGAATCAGGTTTATTCTTGTTTATTTCGTAATATTGCGCAATATCTCGCAATAAGTAAACAATGTTTTAATGACAACCAGAGGGCGCCACGATTGATCTAGAACGTATAAAAGCAAATCCTGAACTTCCAGGTGTCACTTTCCTACGTCCGCTATCGTTGTTAATAGTGCTTTAACTCTTATTTGTTGTTATTATGTGTGTATTTGTTTAGTGGTAAAATAAAACTAGTTTAAATAAAACTTTGAGTGTTTGCGTCAGACGATCCAAAGCAGCCAACCAAAGGTAGGATTATATTAATTGTTTATTACATAGTTACTTTTTCTGTACCTTTATTTTGTTTTCTTACCTGCTATAAGAGACAGTAATTTACATTATTCAGGTAAAATATTATGAAGTTTTACACTTTTCAAGCAAGTTTAACTTATTTGTTATTCATAATAATAATAGTTTGCCAAAGGGTTTTTATTAGCAATTTAAACTTTAATAATTTCCTTAAATTACATTGCTATTCAAGTTTTAAGACTGGTTAATAATAATGGTTATTTGCTAAAAAGGTTTCATTAACTTGCATTAAAACGGATCTTTCTTTGACTTTGTACAAAGCATTTTTACAAATAATAATATTACCCTTATCATTTTAATGTTGCTAAACCTCTTCACAATTTAAGCTTTAATAATAATAATTTAATGATATTTGCTTAAATTAGATAAACAGTTTTTGAGCAAGATTAACCTTATTCTAAATAATAATAAATGCCTATGTATACTAATTTAATAATAAGTCCGTCTACCTGCATTTGTTTAATACCTAGTTACTTAGTAAACTAGATTGCTTTGTTGTTTATTTAAAATTAATTACAAATAACCTTGTGCATGCGTAATATTAATGCCATAATCTTTCTTTAACTGTGTACTAGTATTTTTACAAATAAAAATAATAATATTTCCCTTATCATTTTAATATTGCTAAACCTCTAACAATTTAAGCTTTAATAATATTTGCTTAAATTAGATTGCTATTAAAGCTTCGTGAAAGAAAGCAAACCCTGCATTCATATTCGTGAGGGTTTTTAAACACGAAATGTTTATAACAATATACATATAATGCAAATGATTATTTGAATAGCTTATGTTTAACGTACTAGTTTCTTAGTAAACTAGCTTGCTTTGCATTCAGATGTTGTTATTTATTTAAAAAAATAACAACATATAATCTTTGTTTTAGCAGTTGTTAAGTGTGCAACTGCGATGTTGTTGTTGTTATTGTTGTTACGCTTACCTGTGCAAAATGTCTTCTCTCTACAAAGTAATCGCCGAAAGTGTGTCAACCATAAAGAAATTCGGTACCCAGAACCACCGAGTCGTGTTTAAAGTAAATGACGCGCCAGACGGTGAAGACCATTTGAACTTTTTAAATCGGCTATCAATGAAATTTTACGGAATTTGTTAAGCCGGGCGCAGTCTACAGATAAGATTGGGGCCGCATTTGAATTTGATAGGTTCAAGCAAAAACTTCCTGGCTACATGACCTCAAACGAGCCGATGAGGTCACATTCAACGATGTCTGGGGCATTCTAGAATCAATCTTACAGAGCGATCCTGAAGCCCTGAGTTCGGGCACCTTTAGACTGATCGCTACTATTGTAACACCACCTGTCGGACAAGGTCGCAATCGTTACCGTACGTACAGCACCTTTGCCGAAGAATGTAGCCAACGCAGAGGGATTGTCACGATTAACAACAGCAGTGATAATCTATGCCTACCCAGGGCTTTGGTCGTAGGCAAGGCTCACGAAGATAATAGTCCCGATTACGTGAAGACACGGCGAAATCAGAGCGTGCAAAAGATAAAGGCCGAGGAAATGATGCAGGAAGCAGGCGTAGCCTTCATTCCACCGGAGGGAGCCGGGGTCAATGAATTAAGGCTCTTCCAGCAGCTCCTGGCCCCCGACTACAAGATAACCGTATATAGCTACGGATCAAAAGGACGTTCGCTTATCTTCGAGGGGGTCGTTGATAATGATGCTTGTGATGCAATAACAGTAACAAAGAACATCAATCTGTTGTATCACGAGCATCATTACAACGTCATAACATCGTTGTCCTCGGCCTTTGCCTGTGGATACTACTGCGAGCATTGTCATACCCCTTATAACAACAAGGGAGATCACCGTTGTGAAAAGTCCTGCGTAGGCTGCGGTAGCTCTCCACCCTGCGAAAGAACATCGGTAATGATTAGGTGTCCGGACTGCAGGCGAGATTTTAGAACCCAGACATGTTTTGAGAACCATCAAGGTAAAATGTGCCGGGAAATACAGAAATGCAAGGGGTGTTTCAAAACCGTGAATCTCAAGACCCGGAAGCAGGCCCACGTGTGCGGGGAGATCTATTGTAAGATCTGTCAGAGCCATAAACCCGAAAACCATTTTTGTTTCATACAGCCGCCCGGGTCTAGGAACGCAAAGCAACAACAAGACACCTTGTTTGTGTTCTTCGACCTGGAGACCCGGCAAGAGAAAGAAATTTCGCCCGGCGTAAAGCTCCATGAACCGAATCTATGCGTTTTCCAGCAAGTCTGTTCTGAATGTTACAACGATTCATCAGCGGCTACCACATGTGTAAGATGCGGTTTGCGAGAACAGATCTTGCTAGGAAAATGCATTGATTGGTTTTTACACTATTTATTAGACGCGCGGAAATTATTCAAAAAAGTTGTAGCAGTTGCCCATAACGGGCAGGCTTTCGATACGCAATTCATTCTAAATTATCTGATAACCAATACCTCACTGAATCCAGACCTCATTATGCGCGGCAGTAAAATTCTATTGCTACAACTAGATAACCGGAAATTTATAGACTCTCTCAACTTTTTTCCCATGGCTCTGGAAAAGTTACAAAAAGCCGTCGATCTACCGGCTCCCAAGGGATACTTCCCGCACCTCTTTAACACCAAGGCCAATGCCAACTATGTAGGGCCTCTTCCGGACATCAAATTCTACAGCCCTGATACCATGAAACCCAAGGCTCGTGAAGAATTCCTAAAGTGGTACGAGGTAAACAGGGACACGGAGTTCGACATGCAACGTGACCTGGTCGAATATTGCCGAACAAACGTTGATATTTTGAAGAGAGCCTGTATCCACTTTAGGAATCTCTTTATTGAGGAATGCGACGTTGACTCGTTCACGGAAGCCATCACCATCGCTTCGGCTTGTAATCTCATGTTCCGGAGGAAATTCCTCAAAGAAAGCACCATTGGAGTGGTACCAAAGGGTGGTTATAGACGGGCAGATAACCAGTCCAAGGTAGCTCGCCAAAGGCTGTTGCTGGAAGAACATCAAAGAGGTGTTGAGATTCAACATGCCGCCCGGCAGAGAGAAGCTATCGTAGGCGGGTTAAAGGTAGACGGGCTGTATGGTAATCAGATATTTCAATTTCATGGGTGTTACTTCCACGGATGTCCCACCTGCTTCACCACCCGTCGCAACGAGCCTCTACACGACGATCCTAGCGACACCATGGATATGAGGTTCGAGAAGACCCGAGCCACTACTGCAAAGTTAAAGTCGCTAGGATACGAGGTCATTGAGAGTGGGAATGTCGCTTCCGGCGGCAACTAACGTCCGAACTCAGACAGCAGATAGAGAAACACCCCTTGCTTTTAAACACGCCCTTAAACCCGAGAGAGGCATTTTACGGTGGCCGGACAGGGGCAGCCAAATTAAAGCGGGTTGCAAAAGACGGGGAAAAGATCCGGTATGTAGACGTATGCTCCCTTTACCCCTGGGTATGCAAGTACGTCAAATTGCCAGTTGGCCATCCAGAAGTTTACGTAGGCAAGGCGGCTTGTGAAAAGCAAATCAGGGATAAAGGCCAAACTGATGCTGAATTCCTTCTGGGGTAAGTTACAGCAGCAGCAGCATCAGTATATGTAGTACATAGTTTTATTGATTATTGTTATAGGGAAATTCGGTCAACGTGAAAGCCAAGCGAAAACGGCCATAATCAACGAGCCCAAGGAGTTCTTCGACCTGCTATCCAGCCCGGGCGTAGAAGTAAATCACGAGCAGGAAATAAATAACGAGGTGATTGCGGTTAACTGGCAACATAAAGAGGAAGCAGCAGATCCTCTGTCGTCAGTCAATGTGGTCATCGCGGTATTTGTCACTGCACAGGCCCGTCTTAAGGTGTATTCCTATTTGGATCAGCTAGGCGAGAGAGTCTTATACTATGACACAGGTAAGTCGCACTATCAACGTCAACCGTCTATATTAGAGTTAATTTTTTTTCGTTGTTTTAGATTCTGTAATATATGTTTCAAAACCTGGCGACTTCGAGTTACCAACCGGTAGCTTCCTGGGTGACCTTACGGACGAGCTCGAAGAGTACGGTCCTGGATCGTATATTATAGAGCTTGTGTCAGGCGGGCCTAAAAACTACGCCTACAAAGTGTATTCCCCGACCACCGGACAGATACACGTGGTCGTAAAGGTCAAGGGTATTACCCTAAATCACGCCGCGACTCAAAAAATAAACTTTGAGTCCATGCTGAGGCTGTTGAAAGGCATGGATGAGAAGATTATTGTAGAGTCCAACAACATCCGGCGTGCGGTTGACCATCAGCTTGTAACGCGAACGGAATCAAAAGCCTACAAGATAACGTTCGCTAAGAGATTTTGTATAGAATATTTTGATTCCGTTCCGTTCGGCTATATATATATATATATATATATATATATATATATATATATATATATATATATATATATATATACGTGCTTATCTATCTTTTTCGACTCCGACAGGCTATAAGGCGCCCTCGACTCCGGCCTTAAATATAAAGATACGGACATACCAGTTATCGCTATTGCTTTATACAGCTTTGTTGATGATGAGCACGTGGAGAGGGGAATTTTTTTTTTTGTAAATTCTTTATACTTAGAGTGAACAAATTACCGTACCATTTCGCCTCTGAATCTTTAGCATGCGCTTTTAACTCCTATTTGTATATTTTATATATGACAACCAGTTGCGCTCGTCTCCAGCGGCGTTGCTATTATTTCGGAGTCGAAAATGTATTATTTGTATCTCTTATATATTAATAACCATTTTACCAAAGCACGCACGGTTCTTCTGTCCTTGTTGTTTAACAGCTTCGCTGAGTACCTCTGTTATAAATAGAATTATTTGCATTGTTGTCTATAAGTCGTCTGCTTACTAATGATAATATTTAATTTAATAGAGATATGCCATATTTTAGAAGGACGGTTGAATATATTTGTATCGTTGGCGTGTAATATTATATCATTCTACCACGTACTTTCACGTATTTAGAGTTAAAAGAATTGGTTAAAAGACTTAATTTAATTTGAAAGGTTGAATTTTTGTTAGAAGTTAACTTTGTATTTATTCAGTAAGAGAAGTACACTTATTTATTCTTCAAAAATGACTACCTTAAGCCTAAAGGTCTAATTTTCCAATAATTTAAAAGATCTAATTAAGCAAGTGCAGCATACAAGGTGTAGAATCGCTTCACGCACCATACAGTTTTATATGCATTTTATTTCAAACCCTAATACTATCTCCCCTAATTATTTTACAGTAAAAATATTCGGGAGTGTTATAAAGAAAAGAAATATATATGAATCGAATGATACCTTTGGTTACTGCAAAAATAGCTAAGCCTTGGAAACATTGGAACGATCAGAAATCAATTATACCTTGATAATATTAGAATGATAGAGGAAATATTTGCTTTATAGTTAAGATTATTTTGACAATCCATCTCGAAAATTTTTAACCAATCAAATTACAGAATTTTTCAAATTAGGACCAATGAAATTAGTTTATAGTGAAAAAACCAGTAGTGGTTTTTTCTCAGTGAAAAGATATATGTCAAAATGAAATGTCAAATTTCCTCGATCGATTGTCAAGACGAATTCAACTCGTGTTCTAATTGTTTCTTGCAAAATTTGTCATTTAAGACATTCGTAGCTTTGCTTTTAGTTGCAAAAGATACTCATTTCTGAAATGACAAATTTTGTCGGAAAAAATTAGACCACTTGTTAAATTATATATGAAAAATTGAATTCGTTCGTATTTTGCAGTATTTTTGGATGTAAGATAGGACAAAATGTAACTCATATCGGAGAAAGTGCAAATTATTTAACCTTTGTTATAATAAAACAATCATATTTGTTGTTAGGACATTGTGAAGCCAAGTAACGCAATTTCCTTTTATAAGAAACTTATTAGGACATCTTATCCGGACCTTACAAAGACTGAGGTTGTCTCTTTGGGGCCTTAGTGGGGGCCTCATCGGGCTTTCTTAAGTTATTTAATTGTAAAATTACCTCAGATTGCCCATTTTGAAACTTCATAACGATCTTAAGTGGTTCCCCTATGTAGTTTAATCCAGAAAAAAACTGTAGCTGTCCCGATCGGGTCTTCATGAGGTTAATTCAATTAAAGGATAAGTTACTTAGGGTAGCCTGATTAAGATCAGGCTACCCTAAGTAACTTATCCTTGAATTAAATTGGGGCTGACGTAATCGGGTACTCATAGGAACTTGATCGGGTTTTCCTAATTAGGGCTATCCTCAAATACACCTTATGAGATTTCTAGACCAAGTCGGGTAAATTTTCAATGTCGAGTTGTTTTGAAAATAAAAATCTTTTATGCATGCATGCATTATAATTAGACTATTATTGCAAGACTCATTTAAACATAAACGTCTTTTTATGGCTCAAGGGCCTCTTTATGGTCAGACGGGCAATAACGAAAAGTCAATTAAATGTCAGAAGTTTTTTTGTAGAACTTGATTGGTTCTTAATATAATTTGTAAACTTATCACCAATGAAAATAAACTGAAATTAAATATTTTGTAAATAGTTGGAATAGTATACGCATAGCTGCTTGATGTACACCTACGTACTCATTTAATTATATTTTTACACAATAATAGATTTGACATTAAAAACTTAATATGTGCATAAAATAGTGTATGTATAGCGGGCATAACTTGCTTTCAGGGCCCTACAGCCTTTTCCTAGCCCTCGGCTGACGCCTCGGGCTAGAAATAACGCTTCTGGCCATAAAAGCTTCATTATGCCCTTAACACATAAATAACTATTATGTTTCATTTGCATATTATTCTTTGTTTATACCTGTGATACGAACTATATAAACAACTCCATAACAACCAAGGCATTATAAACGAGCGTTATAGTCTATAGCGCCCGCTCATCGTATACTTTGCAATTGGGCCCGGTGTTCTGTTCGTAGTAATTTGTTTCTAATAGTCAATGTTTGCGTACGAGTGTGTTGCAACACATCAAATTAATCTAGGTACTCGCTCAAAACCAGATAAGTCCTTTCATGGCCTTGACAGCTATGTGTGTGCATCATCATTATTGTCGTTCAGAGCTTTGCTGATTGGCCAAACAAGACATTGGGCGCATTCAGGGAAGTTCAGTTGCTAAATTGCTCACTCAACTGTTTTAATAAACACCTCCGACAGAAAGTCAGAAACTGATGAAACTTTCCATCTTAAAATACTTTCGCTTACTTTGGTTATCCACGGTTGGTGGGAATGATTAGCGCGTAAAATACAGCCTTAGCAATATTAACAACCACTACCCAGCCAGCACACTGAGGTTATAATGACGTTATTTTTAAGTCAATATTGGTCGACGACGTCATATGACTAATAAATGATGGCCATGAGACGGCATATAATGGGACGTACGTAGACGTCTTCAAAACGACGTCTTTTGGACGTACAATACAATACGCACAAGTTTCATTACAAAGATATTATTTTAACATGAATATTGGTCATATTAAGCAGGAGGTCACAATATAGAAATGTTTTGACTGTAGTATATAATAAATGTTATTTCCAATATTCAACTTTTTATTTATAATTCCCGTCTTAGTACTCGTATAGGTTTTAATGACGTCTTATAGTGACGTCTTTGGGCTGTGACATAATGATGTCAGTTTTACGACAATTTGATGTCATTTATGAAGTCAGTGTGCTGGCTGGGTATTTGCAACACGCCGTTTACCGCAAAATCATCATTAAATAAATAATATTACATTCGTTTAAATGATTTCTCGCTGTTTTACCTGAAAACATCAATGATTATGTCTTCCATAATTTTCCAAAAAGAAAACAATATTTAAGTAAATAATTTCAAATTTATAACCTCACAATCAAAAAGCAGGATAATAAACAGTTACAGTGCAGGATTTACGTATAAGCTACACAAGCTATAGCTTAGGGTCCCCACTTTCTTGGGGGGCCCCAAAAAAATTGTCCAAGTGAGCAATTGTCATATGTATATACTTAAATAATACTGCAGTATTATTTGTCCCAATGCGGCATGTCCGGGACGTCGCATACTAAAGGGCCCCATATCTCAAATAGCTTAGGGCCTTATCAAGTCTAAATCCGGCCCTGGACAGTTAGCTATTAGCTTACATTTACCGCTTTCTACAAACTGAGTGTCAGAATCTAACCAGCCCAGTCCGTGGGCGAAGAGTTGAGATACACAGAACTATTAGTTCGTACTGATGGGAGCTAGGCAACATCCACCTTCTGCTAGCTTTCCAAGACAGTACCGGAGCTAGAATCGTAGCTCAGACGTCGGAGTGCAGCTCCCAGCGCGAACCACATCGAAACCAAGCGTGCATTGAACTCTTATCTGCCTTTGGCAGAGTATCGTTCGAGTCTACCTAATGGAGACCCAGGTTCTACAAGAAGTTCTCTTCGACGTGAGGGGCTGTATGTTCTCTAGCCTAGTGAAATTACGTCTATCTAATCATCACTACTGTTTCCCAAATCTTCAATAGGCTTGACTTTACTTTAGCATACATGCCCTTGGTGGGAACTGCTATACATCGTTGAACCCTTCTCGTCGAGCTAGTCATAAAAGTTATATTAATTCTACAGAAACATACACAGAGGATTGAGTCAACTTGGCATCCGGCTAAGGAGTGGTTTCGTGGGCGTAACGTGCAGCGATATATGCGAATATTTGTGGCGTCGGCATTGTCGAAGGTGTATTGGACGCTATTCGACAGTAATATGGTAATTCTTGTACTGGTTCCTCTCTAATAAATAACTATGTAACTTTTAGAAAAAAAAACATATTGAATTTAATGGAATTGTAGATGGGTCTAGGTTAGATTAGGTTAGGTTAGGTTGGATTAGATAGGGTTGAGTTGGGCTGGGCTACGTTATTTTAGGTTATGTTAGGTTACGTTAGGTTATGTTAGATTATGTTAGGTTAGGTTAGATTAGATTAGGGTAGGTTAGGCTAGGGTAGGTCAGGCTAGGCCAGGCTAGGTCAGCCCAAGTTAGGCTAGGTTAGATTAGTATTTGCAACGTAGTTTCTGGGCGCGTGATCCGCGAATTCTTTTGTGCCGATTTCTGCACAAATTTCTTAAATAAAATTAACTTGTTCTTAGATGACATGAGTGCTATAAGGACTTTTTTGTTTTCATGTTGGTAACAACAAAACATTTGAATTTAAATTGTCATATCTCTGTTTGACTTTTGTAGATTTAGTAAAAAGTTGTTACCATCCGACAAACAAAAAAATTTCTAGCTTTATAAATATATAAACAACGTCCTTGGCAACGCCAACAATATTATCAACAGCTAATTTATCCAATACCTCTAAATAAAGAGGGCTAAAACTTGATGTTTTCAAGCAATTAAAGTTGATGTTTACTCACTTGTGGGTAGAAAAACATATACTTACATTAGAATGGCGATTGGCTGCTATTATACGTAGCAACCAATCACCAGCTTACATTGCATAACATACATACATACATAATCTTTAACCTCTTATACCTTTCGGTGTCGAAGTACCGGACACACCGAGCCGCAGAGTGGATATGTGTACGTGAGACGAGGCAGCGGAGTCATATAGGCAAGTACACTGCGCTCGTGGTTTACCCATCCAACTACTGACCGCCACAAACTCGACTTAACTATGTTAAGCGATAGAAATCCGCTATAACCACCCTTCCGTACTGCCGACTACATTGCATAATGTTATTAAAATCCAGTCATCGCGGTAGAGTATTAAACTTATTACTGTCAAAAACTACAGACTAACATTAAATTGCAAATTCGATATTTAAACTTAAGTAAAGAGGTGTTGGAAAAAATTGAGTATGGCACACGTGAGTTAAGGATATTTATCCACTCAGAAAAATTTCGTTCGTGGATAATATCTTACTTAACTCACTTGTACCATAAATGACTATTTCTACTTGTACAATATATTCGCGTGAAAAAAAATTTGTATGCACCACGAGCGTTACTAGATGGTAATGCCCATCGGGCGACTTCCATCCTTCGGGCTGCAACATCGTCCCCTCCTGTCATTATCCTTATCCTAACGCCCTTGGTACATAAATAACTACTATTAGGGGTTTTCTATAGTGACATGCTTTTTATATATGTGACATAGTCTGGGTAACTATTAAGAGCATAAGACACTACCTCACTTGAAATTAATTTATCTTAACGTATTCCATATTCTATTTCTCAGAAAAACATCTATAGTAAAGAATAGATTTCTCTTTGTTTATCCTACCGTGCGTTACCTAATCGAACAGAGAAGGGCACTCGACTCCAACCGGCAGCTGAGCGCCCGAAGCCCGCACATAGGCCACGAAATAGATACGAAAAGTTTAACCAGTTGCCCAACTATGTTATTATGAGAAATGAGCGACGTTAGCATTTGTATCTTATATGAGCCATTGTAAATCATAACAGACATTTAGAATTCGAAAATATACGACAAAGATAGTGTTTTAGCCTAATAACTGAGGAGAACTGAGACGGGCAATGCAGCTTTTTACTTTAATTTAATTTAATTAAATGTAGTTAGTCTAGAGATTAAATGTTTTAATACGTACAGTAACGAAGTTTTGTTTTTAATGCCATTTATTTACACAAATATTACAAATTTGTTTAGTTTAACATGTTTCACACATTCTATAACCCTTTAACTATCTAACTGACTTAAATTTTTTTTCTAATAAAAATTTTCTTTTTGCTATATTTACAGGTTTATAAAAATACAAATAACTCAGTCTATTTCCTTCTGATGTCTCGTATATCGACGTGAGTAGAAGTAGTCGCGACGCAGTACGCACCTTGTAATGATCGTTTCATGTGGGATAAACGTGACTTATCGCCTTAAGAATAATGTTATTGAATTTTTGAAATGTTCAGTTTTCTAATGAATAAGTTGATTAGTAACATAGTAACCAAATAGTTTTCATGATATTTAACAAAGGATAAGAGATAACTACCAGGTTATAAACCGTCGCACAGTGCGTTGTTTAAATGGGAAATCTGGTCAAAAATAAAAAGTGTCTTTTTGTACAGAATCTGTGCCATTTCTCACATTAATTGGTAGATTACGCTTAGATTTATACAGTAACATTTTTTTCAGTAAATATTTTTGCAAAATTAGATAAAGAAATTAAAATCAAACTAATTTGTAACAAAAAAGATCATGATGTAATAAATTAACTACAACTTGATGTCAAAGCATGAAATTATACGTAAAACTAAAATTTAATTTAGAACCAGTTGTACAATCACTAGTTCTTTTTCTGCGAGTGCTGGGCTCTGTTGCGTTTTATCGTTTCCCTCCTACACTTGCGTTGTGCGTGTCCAGTGATCTCAAGTATCGGAGACCTAGAGCTTAAGGTACGCCTCGAACCACCCTAAGTACATAGGATTTTTTATTAATTTTAGGAAGATTTTCTGGGCAAAGTATGCCTCGGTGGTTTACCATTACTTTCCGAGGGAGAAGTAATCGCTACTCCGAAAAATTGTTGATTCTGGGCAATGATTGATCCTCTAATCTTTCCCAGAAGTATTATCAACCAACTTCAGAGGTAAAAAAGCTATTACAAAAAACATTAATAGTGTTTTTGGTATCAGAAAATTTTTGTTTAAAAATCTTGTACCCTGAACTGCTGTCGAATCCCTATTTACATATAACTTTTATTAAGACTTTCAAAGCAATTTTCTACACCGAAAGGATCAAGAATGTAGATGATAATATTTGATACTCCGTCGAAGTGTTCGCTAAAGATCCACTTCTCCTAAAGATCTTTGTTATTCATTTTTGATGGAATGTCTGTAGATATTCTATAAAGATCAGAATTGCGAACGTTAGCAGTTATAAATTAGTTATTTGGATAGAATAATAGTCAATTTAGTGTTGACAACAAAAATCTCATATACGGTTTTACCTTTTTTGAGATATCTTTTGCTAAAGTTGACGAGTAATTTTTATATTTGAAAATTTGTGTGGGACATTTTAAATGTGAATATCTTAATTCAAAATAAAAAACTAAAGTAAAAGTATTACTGTCAACAAAATGTACCTTTGACAATAATTTTCACAAAAAATAAAATTGCAATCAAACTTAGTTTTACCACAATCGACCGATATGCGTAACTGACAACTGCACTGTTGAATATTACGCTTAATATATTTTATTTATACCAATGTTTTAAATAGATTTTAGTCTAGTTAGGACATAATAAAAAAAATTATTTATAGAAATTGTCGTGCAATTTAAAGTCTCCTAATGACTTCTAAATGATTATTCAGATCTAATTAAATTAATTATTGGGTTCCAGGGGGTCTCAAAAATTACTAAATGATATTATAGATTTGCTAAATTACAATGGAAAAAATGGTTATATGTTTATGTAATGACCAAGACGTGTTATTTCAATGATTAACGTTTTTAATAATAAATATTTCACTTTTTTCTTAAGTTACTTTTTATTAAAAATGTTAAATTTCGAATATAGATATGAAATCTTTAGTCAAAAATGTTATTATTCCCTGAAACCATTTCTCGCAATTAAAATGTTATTATTGACAATACGGTGGGGGCCTCAAAAATATTTTAGCTTGGGGCCTCGAATATGGTAAATCCGTGCCTGGATATTATACGATAAATTATTAAAGAAACGTTTTAGTATGATCAGCCTTCTTGCAGTGTTTCTGCTAATATGAACAAAAAACGCAAGTTAAATGCTCGGAGACATGTATACTTAAATAAATACTTAACGTACTCTGTCAACTCCTGTTGGTATATATTGTATGTAGCTATCAGTTGTGCATGCCTCCAACGACGCGTCGCGACGTTGTCTTCTCATAAGAGTCCATAAGGAATTATGCGTATACCATATGTATGTATGTAAGTAGATGAATTGAGTGAAACCAAATAATTAATAACATCTTAAATAGTAAATATTGTGTTACTTTATTTATTCATTGTAACTTTAATTGAAAGGATACCATTAAATTTCTATAATAGCTTAATCTTTTAACAACGGAATTTTTTGTTATTCTTGCTTACATAGAATGTGGATTATTTATAAATTAAAGGTTTGTCAGTAAAAACATTCATTCTTAATCTTGTGAAGTGATAATGGTTTATGTAACAGCGTTTTATTAAGACAGTATGCCTCCAAGAATGGCACTTTTTATCGTTAGAAAATAATATAATTATGATAATTATAAATAATAAAAATAATTAAAAAGACGTAGAAAGTTAAATTATTCACATAATAGCATTTTATTGTATACAACAATCGTTGATTCGTCGATGGCCAGTAATAAGGTGATATACTGCTGAGTTTGTGTTCTTGTTCTTAAAATTATGAAGTCATCGTAATCAGTGGCGGCTCGTGCCAATGTTGAGTGGTAGGGCCAACCTCGGCCCAACGTCCTAATATTCCCCACCCCTTTTCAATTAAAAGTAAAAATTCATTAAACTCACCAAAGTCTGAAGTTAGGTGGCAGGTTGCACAAATTCAGTTTTAAATAGCACGCACACAAAAACATGAATGTTAAAGTATTAAAAACTTATAAACTGAAACTGTTAGGTATGTCAAATACCTAAAGTTTTAAATAAAAAGTTACATGGCACTATAATTAAAGTCCATTCTCCGTTCTTTTCGATTTGCAAATCGGCCAATAACTTTTTGATTGAAGTTTTCAATATTATTTATGAAAGCTTTTTCTGCCGATAACATTCCTAATGCACTTAATCGCTCTTCTTTCATCGAATTTCGTAGAAATGTCTTGATTCGCTTTAACATCGAGAAACATCGTTCTGCTTCGGCCGTTGACATTGGCGTTGTTATTAATACTTCCAAAAGTTTACGCGTTTCTTGAAAAGTATCACGCATTTCTTCTTGCGAAATCAATGATAAAAGAGAAAGAGCCCCTGAAACACATTGCAGTTCTTCTCTTTCGTAAATAACCTGAAGTTCAGTTTTTAACCTATTTTTTTCCAAAAAAGAATAAGCACCGACTACTTCGGAAAAAAGGTTTCCGGGAAATTTTTTGCCGTAATCTCCAAACTTTTCTAATAAAAATAAATTTGTTGCTAACAGATGTCCAGTAAAACTAAATCTAGTTCTTATTTGTTGTATAATAACATCGCATATTTCAATTGCTTCTCTTTTTTTCTCTAACGGAAACGGTACAAGAGTGCGAGATTTCTTTCGGGGAAGTGTTTCATTGACTGAAAACTCTAAATCAATAGTTTCAACGATCTGGTTCATTTGATCTAGTATTTTTTGAATTTCATTTTCAAAATATTGTAAATCTTGTTTAATTTTAACTGAGTCGGTATTTTTTTTCTGCAATTGTTTAAAAATTATTTCCACATGTGGCATTATTTTATGAAAAACTGTTAACCAAAAAATAAAGTCTTTGTTCTGCAGTCGAAGTTTGTAGGCACCAGCTTGTTCAAATGCGGAATCAAACTTAATATGTTCACTGTTTTCTAATGTTTCCATGACATCTATCAGTTCTTTTCTGTATTCATAAACAGTATTAACTCCTCGAGAATGAAAATTCCATCTGGTCTGTGAGGAACGTGGCAATCGCCTGTGAACAATTTCATCTAGTACTTTAATTCTTTGAGTTGAAGTTGAGAAAAATGAACAAAGTCCAGATAAATGTGCGAAGAATACTCGAACTGATTTATTCACTGATGCTGCACTGCTCAGTATGAGATTCATTTGATGAGCGTAACAATGAACGTAGTTAGCTGATGCGTACTTATCTCTTATAATTTTTTGAACACCATTTAAACCTCCGCTCATAACGGATGCTCCATCATAACTCTGAGCTATTAATTTGTTCGGAGTACCAATAATTAATGGATCAATTTCTTTTAAAATACAATCCGAAATTGAAGCCGCATCATGCCCTGAAGGATTTACAAAATTCCAAAACCTTTCCACTGGATTTCTACCAACAATATATCGTAAAATAATAACAAGTTGAAATTCTCCAAATACGTCGGTAGTTTCATCAGCAATAACTGCAACAAATTCGACTGCTTCAATTTCTTTAGCCACTTCTTTATGATAAACGTCAAGCATACATTCTAACAACTCATTTTGAATCATTTTTGAGGTTCCTTTAAACACTGTTGACTTGTTAAAATGATCTTTTAAATCTTTGTATAAGTGAGAGCTAAAATTCACTAATTCCCGAAATACTCCCTTATTTTCCGATTCATCGGATTCATCGTGTCCTCTCAAAGCTAATTCCAGTGCACCGCAAAATCGAATACAGTTTATAATTCTGGTTAAGACATACCTGTTTTTATCAACTTTTTTGTTGTGTTCTATAATTGAGGCGTTGATATCAAAAACAACATATGTCCAAAATTGACGAAATCGAGATACTAGCGGCATCTTGTAGAGTTTTTTGCAGGCTATATGTTGGTGTTATTTGTTCCTTTAAAAACCTCACATATACAGATTTACAGCGCTTGGAATTTTGGCTAATTCGGCAAAAACAGCATAAGTCCAAATCGGTTCAGTTAAAAACAGCACATGTCCAGGACATGTGATGTTTTTGTTGGAAACAGCAATCTAACCTAAATGGTGCCTAAAATTTATTATTACACTGTCACTGATGCAACCGGTGTTTTAAAATGAACGCAGTTAATAATAATGATGGCAATGACAATAATAATCAAACCAACTGGCCTAGAAGAAAAGAAAAGATAGTTAAAAAAGCCGTGCAAATACGGGATGCTAAAGTAAAAGGTTTGGAACATACCAATCATAAAAATCAAGCAGTAGCTTCCCGAGCAACAGGTGCTGATTGCAGGTAAGTGCTTTCTTAAAATGTAACTGAGCTTTAATATTAACTTACCTTTGTAGATGCAAAATGTTACAGTGCTACGAGAAGATCAATATAGAGTCCAGACAAATTATTTTGCAGAATTTTAATAATATGGATACAAAAAACGACCAGGATTCCCATTTAGCAGGATTGATCACTATGAAACACATTTCCAGGCGGAGACCAAGAGGTACTCAAGAAGAAAGGCAAAAACGTCACGCAGCGTCCTATTTATTTAAGATTAGACATGAAGGAACCGAAATCATGGTTTGCAAAACTACATTCATTAATCTACATGGTATAACATCAGCTAGATTACGAAGAATCCAGACAAGTTTGCTGATGACTGGTGCATCACCAAAAGATTTAAGAGGGAGTCATAAAAATCGACCGGCTGAATATCCAACTGAATTGCTTAATCTAATCGAAATACATATTAACAGTTTTCAACCAAGACAATCGCATTATACAAGACGCAAGAACCCAGAGCGTATGTATTTGTCAGAATCTCTGACAATCAAAGACATGTATAGAATGTTTGTAGCAGAATACTTTTTGAACATTCCTTATAAAGCATATTGGCATATTTTTAGAACTAAGTTTAACATAAAATTTGGATATCCGAGATCTGATACCTGTGCTGAATGTGATTCGTTGTTGCATAAACTTAACGCTAAAGATATAACAGATGAAGAAAAGGGCAGGCTGTTAATGCAAAAAGAGTTACACTTAAGGAAAACTGAAGCATTTAGGACCATAAAAAGGAACTACAAAGCTAAAGCTCAAGCTGGAGAAGTTGTATGTTTAAGTTTTGATTTCATGCAAAATCTTCCGCTGCCTCATATTCCAACAAATCCGGTATTCTTTTCTCGGCAGTTATGGTATTACATATTTCGAATACATGATCTAGCAACAAATGAGGCTGCCATGTATACTTACCATGAAGGCCTAGCTAAAAAAGGCGCGAATGAAGTCACGTCTATGCTTCTACATTATTTGAATAATAGAGACTTACCTTCGCGGAATTTAGTACTAATCAGCGATGGTTGTCCGGGTCAGAACAAGAATTATGTAATGCTACGTTTCCTGTACATGTTAGTACACTGCTTAAAAATCTTTGACACGGTAAACTACATTTTTCCTATGAGAGGACACTCGTACCTACCAAATGATCAAGACTTTTCCCTGATCGAAAAAAAGAAACGGAAAGTGGGAAAGGCTGAAGTGCCTCACGACTGGGACAAGCTTATCCTTAATGCTCGAGCCAATCCTACACCTTTTGACTTGGTAAAAGTAGATTCTAGCTATATATATGATATTAAAGCAGCTACGGATCCATTTTTTCTAAAAACTGCCAAACCACCAGTAAAAATAAAAGATGTTAGAATGATAAAAATCGAAAAAAACTCAGCGCTAATTTATGTGAGAGATTCTTACCATGGCCCGTGGAGATCCAGCATTGTACGCAACAAGCTGGGTATGCCCATAGGATTAGACCTAAAAGTTGTGTATGATAAACCTAACGAAATAGCCCCAGTAAAAATCCAAAATCTCAAATCCCTGATGGGATATCTGGAATATCCAGAAAACACGCAATTTTATGAACAAATCTTTTCACAGAACAATGGTTGCACCGACAGAAGTGGAGAACCAGAAGTAGAAAAAGAAGATAATAGCAGTGGGTGTGACGAATAGGTGAAGCATTAGGTCACTTTTCATTTAAGTTCAGAGTTTTTTTTTTTTTTGAGTGAAAATATTAGTTTTTTTAAAGTATTTATATTACGTGTTATCTTTTCAGTTATTAAACTTTATTTAGTTGTAGTGCATACAAAAATATAAACGAGTTTATTGCAAAAACTTTTTTTTTCAGTTAAAAACAACACATGTCCAACAATTTTTATTTTTTTGTACTTAACACAGTAAATTGACAAAGAAGTTTGCCACATATTTCTATTAGAAACTTATTATAGGGTAAAAAGAAAAAAATTGGAAACTATTAGACGAACGATTACGAAGATAAAATAGTTTTTATCGATTTTCTCAAAACTTCATTTTTGGACATATGCTGTTTTTAAAATCAACAAGCATAGAAAAACTAAAAACATTGTTCATATGTACCTTCGATTTCTCATGTGCCTTTATCTTTTCCCAGATGTGCACTAAGTCTGTAACACCATTCTTCGTCCATGTTATTTCTCCTCCGAATAAAACGCAAGGAAAACAAAAAACGGTTTGCTTTTCATCGCAACCACAAATCCAACTATTTTTCAAGTAGATGTTCCGATTAAATTTACGCGTACGAGTTTTAAAACCAGAGACAGCAGAGACATTTTGAGTTTTTGAAAGGTTCAAATCCGGCATGGGCCTTCCTAATTGCTTTATTTCGAGTTTTTCCTCGAAGGAATGCGAAGAAAATTGTTTTTTCGAAAGGTTACTGATGCTGTTCATTTTTTGTAACACAAAAAAATACACTCAATAACACAATAACTCGATACAGTAAAAACAGTACATGAAAGTTTAAAAATAACAACTGCCGACGAAACGTAAACAAACGCACCACGCTAAACTAGTAAACTGTCAACAAATACGAACGCGTGCACTGACACGTCTGGCCCGAACGTTGATGAAAATCGCTCGCATTTCTAATCGTCCCCGCTTACCGCCAGACACCCGCAAAGACCAACTGTATCACTGTATGACCGTCTATATTGTGCCGGGCCAGATAAAACTGGCCCGGCACTCGGAGGCAAAAGTATTGGAAAGTAGAAATTCATGAATACCTTCGTTTTACGAAGTAAATTAATAGTTACAATGCTAAAAAAGAATATATTATTTAAAAAAAAGAGGAATTTTTACTAATAATTGTGACTGAAATAGAAAATAACAAATAATATGGAAAAATCTTATGTAAAAACCATTGATTTTCGGTTTGTTTATATTTCTTTTTTTAACAATCGTTTAGTGAATGTTTATGAAACTGCAAATCGGTTCTATGGAGTTCAAGTTACCTAATTGAAAAATTTGGGTAGCTTTTTTTCCTGTAATTGAAATGACTTTATTCTATTATGAGAGCGAATCTCCATAAGATCACATGTAAAATTACAGTTGCTTTAAATTGCAATAACTTTTAAACGGCTTAATTAGTCAATCGGATTGAAATTTCCACTGTAGTTTTAGCAATAAATGAGGAACATTCTACTAAATTTTTGTTCGTTTTGTTTTTTTGAAAAACTAAGACTTGTCAATGATTGATTTGTGATATTGTTGCCATAATTTGTAATGGTAGGGCCATGGCCCCTTGGCTCTTTATGAGGAGCCGCCACTGATCGTAATAATACTGCGCCTCTCCAGTTTTGACAGTATCATTTTACAAACTGTTGCTGCAACAAACAATTTGTCACAAAGCATTCTCAAATCTTGCTAAAATGTTAATGATTGTTTGGATTTAATCATAAAATAAGAAGAAAACGTCTAATATAGCCTAATTATGCTTACAATTTTAATAGACATAAATATTAAACTTTATTTAATAACGAACAAAACTTTTTTGGCAATGCGGTATTTAAAATGATTTCCTAAATTCATTTTTATGTATATTATAATAAACAAAGGCGAGCAGGACGTGTGAGGGCATTTGCCATGCAAAAGTAGTATTTTGGTTATTTTTAAATTACGTTTAAAGTGCTAGGGAAGAAATAAAAATCATATCATATAATTTTTTTATAAGTAAATACGTAGGCAGTCGATTGAAATAATTTCACAGAATTTATGTATTTATTAGGCCTCTTATTCGATTTTAATAATGTATACCATACGAATAAACAGAGTCATTTCATAACAATTAAGAATTTTGTGAATTTCTGAAACCAGCTTTTGGTCGAAGTCTACATTTTTCAGAAATTTAAACAGGTATTTTTGGAATATGATTACAAATTTTATGTGTAAAACTATGTTTTAATATTTACATAAGTTACCCAAATCATATATAATGCAAGTAACCAATTGTAAAGCTTTTAGTAAAAAAATTTTATTTTCTTTTTAATTTGTTGATCTTATGAAAAATCTGTTTCTTAATAAATTTGAAAGCCCATGGTGAAGTGTATACAATAGAACAACTTCTTGAAGATACACATAGGTAGGTTTAGCCTCTACGCTGTGTTGCCGCTAATATGAACAAAAAATGCATGTTAAAGATAGTGAGGTGTATAATGCTGTTACTTAGGCTAAGACGTATCTCGTATAAAGCGAAAGCGCCGCCTAGGGTATAACACGATGTACTAAAATGTATCTATGAGTGAGTGAATAGGTATTTTTCGACTCCGACCTAAAATTTGGGAAACGGCGTAATACATGATTACCATCATTTTAAACCACATATACACGGGGATTCGTTTTCGCCTCCGTTTTTTCCACTTCGCCTCCAAAATCGGAGGCGATCGCTATGAACAGACATATATTCGGAGGCGTATCAGTGCTTTCTGCATGTATATATATATATATATATATATATATATATATACATGCAGAAAGCACTGATACGCCTCCGAATATATGTCTGTTCATAGCGATCGCCTCCGATTTTGGAGGCGAAGTGGAAAAAACGGAGGCGAAAACGAATCCCCGTGTATATGTAGTTTAAAATGTTGGAAATTATTTATTATGCCGTTTCCCAAATTTTAGGTCGGAGTCGAAAAATACCTATTCACCCAGTCATAGATACATTTTAGTACATCGTGTTATACTCTAGGCGGCGCCTTCGCTGTATACGAGATACGTCTTAACTTAAGTTACAGCATTATACACCTCCCTACATTTAACATGCATTTTTTGTTCATATTAGCGGCAACACAGCGTAGAGGCGAAACCTACCTATGTGCATCTTCAAGAAGTTGTTCTATTGTATACACTTGACCATGGGCTTTCAAATTTATTAAAAAATAGATTTTTCATAAGATCAACAAATTAAAATGAAACTAAAATTTTGTTACTAAAAGCTTTACAATTGGTTACTTGCATTATATATGATTTGGGTAATTTATGTAAATATTAAAACATAGTTTTACACATAAATTTATAATCACATTTCAAAAACACCTGTTTAAATTTCTGAGGAATGTAGACCGACCAAAAGCTTGTTTCAAAAATTAGCAACATTCTTAATTATTATGAAATGACCCCGTTTATTCGTATATCCATTATCGGTATACATTATTAAAATCTAATTAGATGTCTAATAAATACACAAATTCTCTGAAATTATTTCAATTGACTGCCTATTTACGTATTTACTTATAAAAAAATTATATGATATTATTTTTTATTTCTTCCTTGGCACTTTAAACGTATTTTAAAAATAATCAAAATACTTTTGCAATGCAAATGCCCTCGCGCGTCCTGCTCGTTTGTTTATTATAGTATAGGAATGAATTTAGGAAATCATTTTAAATACCTCATTGTCAGAAAAGTTTTGTTCGTTATGAAATAAAGTTTAATATTTATGTCTATTAAAATTGTAAGCGTAATTAGGCTATATTAGACGTTTTCTTCTGCATTTTATGATTAAATCCAAACAATCATAAACATTTTAGCACGATTTGAGAATGCTTTGTCACAAATTGTTTGTTTTAGCAACAGTTTGTAAAGTGATACTGTCAAAACTAGAGAGGCGCAGTATTTTACGATGACTTCATAATTTTAAGAAGAACAATACAAAATCAGCAGTACCTACGTATCACCTTATTATTACTGGCCATCGCCGAATCAACGATTGTTGTATCCAATAAAATGCTATTATGTGAATAATTTAACTTTCTACGTCTTTTTAATTATTTTTATTATTTATAATTATCATAATTATATTATTTTCTAACGATAAAAAGTGCCATTCTTGGGGGCATACTGTCTTAATAAAACGCTGTTACATAAACCATTATCACTTCCAAAGATTAAGAATGAATGTTTTTACTGACAAACCTTTAATTTGTAAATAACCCACATTATATGTAAGCAAGAATAACAAAATTTCGTTGTGAAAAAATTAAGCTATTATAGAAATTTAATGGTATCTTTCAATTAAAACTACAATGAATAAATAAAGTAACACAGTATTTACTATTTAAGATGTTATTAATTATTTGGTTTCACTCAATTTTTCTACTTACATACATATGGTATACGCATCATTCCTTATGGACTCTTATGAGAAGACAACGTCATTGGAGGCATACACAACTGATAATTACATACAATATATACTAATAGGAGTTGACAGAGTACGATAAGTATTTATTTAAGTATACATGTCTCCGAGCATTTAACTTGCGTTTTTTGTTCATATTAATCAATTAATCATATTAGCAGAAACAATGTATGAATGCTGATCATACTAAAACGTTTCTTTAATAATTTATTGTATAATATCCAGGCACAGATTTACCATATTCGAGGCCCCCATCGTATTGTCCATAATAAAATTTTAATTGTGAGAAATGGTTTTAGGGAATAATTACATTTTTGACTAAAGATTTCATATTTATATTCGAAATTTAACATTTTTAATAAAAAGCAACTTGAGAAAAAAGTGAAATATTTATTATTAAAAACGTTAATAATTGGAATAAAACGTTTTGCTCATTACATAAACATATAACCATCTTCTCCATTGTAATTTAGTAAATCTACTTTGGTACAATAACAACTCGAAAAAATTCTTGTATATCAGTTGCACTTGCAAGAGATTCAGATTATTTATAATCAATGAAATTATAATAATATTGAAAATTATTTCACGAATGACTCTAGAGGTACTAAAACTTTAATTATTATATATTAAAAAAAACTAAAACAAAACCTAACTAAACTTATAAATAACAAAAAAGTCTGAGTCTGAGTAGAAAATTATGCTAAATAAATGTTGAAAGAAAGTATAAAATTTAATTTCAGGATTTTGTAGAATATCCTTTTTGTTTAATTACTTCTAACGTTTTTTTATATTTAAAACTAATTTAGGTTTTCTCCGGCTGTGATTTTATTCCATTCTTCATCCAACACTTCTTTTATAGCAGCTTAGAATGTTATGTAGTGTTATCGAATTCGTCTCTCCAATAACTCTCAAAGGTTCCCAATGGACTTTCGAGCTGGGGGATCTCTAGGGACTTCTAGGTAATGTCATTATTGACCTACTTTGTTTAAAAAAGGATCCACTAATAACTGATAACTGAAGAATTAAAAAATCAACTTCATGAACATGAAACATGAATGGAACATGAGGAAACATGATGGTCAATGATGATCAGTTACATTTTCAGAAGGATGGGGCTCTAAAAGATGGTATCTCAATAACAAGATCAGTTTTTAAAATAATATACTTGAGTTGTCTGTAAGTAAATGACTGAACTGCCACAATTTGGCACCAGTCTGTATGTGAAACGTGTGAGACGTTTGTATGTGAAAAATTTAAATCATATTGAAAATGGGTTGTTAAAAGACTTATCTCTGTATCTCAGCAATCCATGGGCCGATTTCAATTATTTTGCTCCAAAGATTCCTTTTTCCGAGGGGTCTCTCACTCTCGGCAATAGGTGTACAGTTTCTCGGGAATAAATTGCTATGAGTCGGAAATAATGAGCAATATTGGGCAATATGGGAAATAAACGGGAATACAAAGGAATAAGAGGCAATAAACAGAAATAAACGGGAATACGCAGGAATAAGCGACAATAAATAGAAAATACGCGGCAATAAATGGGGAATACGTGGCAATACTGAGAAATAAACTCGGCAATAGGAATAACACGCTCCATTCTTCTCGATTTCCATTACGCGTTTTATCTCAAACGCGTTTAAAAATCTAGGTAGTCTTCTGAAGAAGTGAGTATATGTTGTAGTGTGCGCGGAAAAATAATGACGGCAAGTAATCGTTTTTTGTTTGAACATTGAAAATCATTCACCGTTTCTAAGAATCGTGATATGACACTTACCCTTAAAAGGCTAATTGAATAAAGGATTTCTTTATACTATACAGTGTGTAAATAAAGTATGGAATAAAATTCATATTTTCTGTATTACCACGTGAATTTTATTTTCTTTCCTGCGAATTTTATGGACATCAATTTTAATTTTTTAGTTTGCTACTGTATCACGGCCGATGATTTTAAATGGAACCCCCTTATTTTCTTGCTAGAAATGAAAAGTATATATTTTTTTGAGTTCAGCAATACCCCATATGTGGTATTTAAACTTAGTATTTTTGAAATTTGGAGGACCAAATGTGATAACTTTCACGAAAATAATAACTAATCTTTCAACTCTTATTATTATTTTCGTGTCAAAGTTTATGAAAAACAATTAGCAAATCGGTCTTGTAGAACTCGTATAGGAGAACTATGGCGGCATGCAAGGGTTTGTCTATACATCAGAACAATACGAATATTAAACACTCAGTGATGGCTATGGCTAGACTGTAAGGACTGCAGTCGATTTAAAACACAAGGCTGTTTTTTGTTCCAGTTCGTTTGAGAGTTCTACTGGGTCGATTTACGTGATTCTTATTTTACAGTGAAGCTTCCACTGTGTGCATTAGTATTTTTTATATTTTTTAATTTTTAAATCCAAAAATTAAAAAAATTATTTCGAGAAAAGCCATCCACTTGCAGCGCCCTCTTGTTAGTTCCCAGCGTGTAAACCTTTGGAATTGCGCTTAATAGACAAACCATTTCTATCACTAGCATC
This sequence comes from Agrypnus murinus, assembly GCA_929113105.1. Classification (NCBI taxonomy): domain Eukaryota; kingdom Metazoa; phylum Arthropoda; class Insecta; order Coleoptera; family Elateridae; genus Agrypnus; species Agrypnus murinus. The sequence continues at coordinate 68,607,030 of OV816031.1, read as the reverse complement.
TAGGTGTTGAAGTCGCCGATATGCGCTGTAGCTGTTTCTAGCAGTTGTAATTTTATATTTTAGTGGTTATAATAGTAAACAAAAATCAATTCAAAATAGATAAAATAGTACTAAGATTACCACATGAATGATAAGAGAATAATTATTTTCTGAAATTGTGAAGTTATAGAAAATTTAAAACGACAATATTTAATTTTTAGGTTAGTTCACTACAAACATAACTATAAAAACTGCAATAAACGTATGTATAAAATAGTATTTGCAACAAAATGCTATAAACATCTACTTGTTTATTAATAATTCTTGTAACTAAACAATTTTGGTTTGAAGTAACAGTTTCAACTTGCATAAAAATGTACAGTAACGAAATATTTGACTGCCAATTTCAAACACATATTTTTCATCAGTCATGTTTTTGAAATACTAATAAACGTGTTCAAGAAATTTGTTAAACAAGATCTCTAGATTCTCATAATTTCTGTATTTAAACGCGGGCAGTATTTAAAAGTGCTACAATAAATTAATTACAAATGCTAGGAATAGCTAGGGCATGTCGGTGGCTGCAGCCCTTGCAGTCTAGTCTTTCAGCATCCATCATCGAGTGTTTAATATTCGAATTGATCTGATGTATAGACAAACCCTTGCATACCGCCATAGCTCTCCTTTACGAGTTCTCCAAGACCGCTTTGATATTCTATTTTCTTTAGATTTTTATACCATGAATTTAAAATACTTTATACCTATTTAAAACACAAGGCTTATTTTTGTTACGCTTCGTTTGAGAGTTCTACTGGGCCGATCTGCGCAATTCCAAGTTAAAAGTTTTATGATGTAGATTTGCCAGGTATTTTTAGTTTTGCGAGTTTTTAATTATTTATATTTTTAAAAGAGTTATTTGTAACCGATGCATTTCTATACGCTCGAGACCGATTGTTCACTTACACCGAAATCAAGCGAATCTCTTGAAGTAATTTCAGTTTCATCAGAATCAGAATTTTTTGAATCAGAAAAATCAGACTTAGAGGAAGGAAACATGCAAGAAAAAAAATGAAAGATAAAGCTGAAATTAGAAAAATATTATGTAATGTTTTACGACACCCGATGGTACATTGGACGAATTTTGGATATTGATAAAGAAAAATTCTTGAAAGAAGATTTGGAAAACTTCATACAGCCCAAGGAAAACGACATTCAGAAAGTAGATTCGGAATTTTTTGTATTTCTTAGAGTCGATCTATCTGATATATATGTTCTTCGTTTCACGTATTCGGTTCGCAGTTACTTTAACAGCACTTAAAAATGTGATGTACATATATTATGATTGAATAAAAAACTATTTTTTACAGATCATTTTTTATTTGTGAGGAATTTTGTTTACATTTACATCAAAAAAACCAATAATAAACACCTTTCATTCAAATACACCCACTGCTAAAATCATGCATGGAATACATAAATAAACACGGCAATAGGAAAATTAATGCAGCAATACAGAAATAAATACGGCAATACGGAAATAAATACGGCAATACGGAAATCGAGACGGGAATACAGCAATACAGACAAGAATAAAGGAATAAAAACGGCAATACGGGAATAACAAGTGAGAATACGGGAATAAAGACAGTTATTGCCGTAAAGCGGCAATAGGTGTACATAATTTCTGGGTGTGAGAGACCCCTCGCCTTTTTCATTCCCTTTAAAATGATCTGTCACAATGGGGGGAGGGGTCAAAAAGTTGGTGGAGTGGGGATAAGGGTGTGAGATGCAAAATTTTGACAATTCTGTATTTAAATGTCCCCATCGAAAAATAAATTGACGTGTTTTTGCTGAAATCGATATTTTGTTTAATTTAGGAGATTGTCACGTGGGGTTTTCGTGACTGGAGGACGTAGTCAGAGGTAGAGAGAAATTAAACACAAGTTGTAAAAAACAACTATATACTAAAGACAATAAAGAGAGTACAAAAGGTTAACACACATGTTGACATATTGATACATATTGTGAGGACGTATATGTCCTCCAAAACAAGTACAATCAAGGGGAGGTCGGAACCAACCCTGTTCTAGCACTAAATCTACTAACTAAGCGTAGGAGCTAGACTCCTAGTAATTTATAAAGCTAGGGATTTTTGTTTGTTTGTCGGATGGTAACAACTTTTACTAAATCTACAAAAGTCAAACGCGAGATTTCTAAACCTAATGGACTTTCTTATGGATCTACATTGTAGCGCCGTGATTGGCTGTTTAGGTTCCCACTAGTGGACGGCCTTCGGCGCTTCGAGAAGTTTCATAACCGGCTTGCCTTCATCTTTACAATATAAAAGTCACAATAATTGGTGTCTAGTATTTATTAAATACTGTCGTGTTGTTGCGCTATGATTGTTGTGTGTTAATGATAGTGTTAATCGTACGTATTAATAATGTACTGATGACATTTATATTTTTTGATATATTCTGCAAGTTTAAAGGCTTTTTCCTTGCAAGCAGTGGTGATTAACTTCGAAAATTATTTAAAATATTGATATTTATGTCACATTTAATATTAAAATTAGTCCTATTTACATAATAAATTTCTAAAAATGTGAATGACCACAATCTTCATAATCATTTGAAAGAGATGATGGGTTCTGATAATTCTTGCAAAAAGTTTAGTCGACCCTGCTGTTTAAATTATTGTGACACAGTATTCGACAGCACGAAATCGATTATATTATTTATTTAAAATATCAAAGCTTCTTTTAATAGTTAAACCTTTAAACATCTATCGTTTTAATTAATTCTAATTAATTAAAACGACTTATTAATTAAACTATTATTAAGTCACAAAAAGGATTAATATGCACTCTACTATAAAACAACATTGAATTTATCTAAACACGTCAGTTGTTATGATAGTTTTCATTTCATATTTGTGCGCAACAGAAGCTGACCAATCACGGCGCCACAATACACGTCCGTAAGAAAGTCCATTAGGTTTAGAAATCTCGCAAGTCAAACAGAGATATGACAATTTAAATTCAAATGTTTTGTTGTTACCAACATGAAAACAAAAAAAGTCCGTATAGCACTCATGTCATCTAAAGAACAAGTTAATTTTATTTAAGAAATTTCTGCAGAATTCGGCACAAAAGAATTCGCGGATCACGCGCCCAGAAACTACGTTGCAAATACTCGTTATTTGTTGTGTTGCAACACACTCGTACGCAAACATTGACTATTACAAACAAATTACTATGAATAGAACGCCGGACCCGATTGCAAAGTATACGATACAACGAGCGGGCGCTATAGACTATAACGCTCGTTTATAATGCCCTGGTTGTTATACAGTTGTTTATATAGTTCGTATCACAGGTATAAACAAAGAATAATATGTAAGTGAAACATAAAAGATTTTTATTTTCAAAACAACTCGACATTGGAAATTTACCCGACTTAGTCTAGAAATCTCATAAGGTGTATTTGAGGATAGCCCTAATTAGGCAAGCCCGATCAAGTTCCTATGAGTACTCGATTACGTCAGCCCCAATTTATTTCAAGGATAAGTTACTTAGGGAAGCTTGATTAAGACCTCATGAAGACCCGATCGGGATAGCTACAGTTTTTTTCTGGATTAAACTACATAGAGGAACCACTTAAGATCGTTGTGAATTTCAAAAGGGGCAATCTGAGCTAATTTTACAATTAAATAACTTAAGAAAGCCCGATGAGGCCCCCACGAAGGCCCCAAAGAGACAACCTCAGTCCTCGTAGGGTCCGGATAAGATGTCCTAATACGGTTCTTATAAAAGGAAATTGCGTTACTTGGTTTCACAATGTTCTAACAACAAATACGATTATTTTATTATAACAAAGGTTAAATAATTTGCACTGTGTCCGATATGAGTTACATTTTGTCCTATCTCGCATCCAAAAATACTGCAAAACACGCACGAATTCAATTTTTCATATATAATTTAACAAGTGGTCTAATTTTTTCCGATAAAATTTGTCATTTCAGAAATGAGAATGAGTATCTTTTCCAACTAAAACTACACGATTCGACGAAGGAGACGACTGTAATTTTATAAAAGCAAAGCTACGAATGTCTTAAATGACAAATTTTGCAAAAAAAAATTAGATCACGATTTGAATTCGGCTTGACAATCCATCGAGCAAATTTGACATTTCATTTTGACATACATTTTTTCACTGAGAAAAAACCACTACTGGTTTTTTCACTATAAACTAATTTCATTTGTCCTAATTTGAAAAATTCTGTAATTTAATTGGTTAAAAATTTTCGAGTTGGATTGTCAAAATAATCTTGACTATGGCGCAAATGTTTCCTCTATCATTCTAATATTTTCATTAATAATATAACAAGTGGTCTAATTTTTTCCGACAAAATTTGTCATTTCAGATATGAGTAGCTTTCGCAACGAAAACTACACGAGTCGACGCAGGAGACGAGTGTAATTTTCCAAAAGCAAAAGCTACGAATGTCTTAAACGATAAATTTTGCAAGAAAAAATTAGACCACGAGTTGAATTCGGCTTGACAATACATCGAGCAAATTTTTATTTAGCGTGTGTAGTTAATATTAATTTAATTAAATTTGACATTTCATTTTGACATACATTTTTTCACTAAAAAAAACCACTAGTGGTTTTTTCACTATAAAACTAATTTCATTGGTCCCAATTTGAAAAATTCTGTAATTTGATTGGTTAAAAATTTTCGAGTTGGATTGTCAAGGTATCATTAATTGATTTCTGATCGTTGCAATATTTCCAAAGCATAGCTATGTTTTGCAGAAACGGAAGTTCTATTTTCTTTACTCTTCTACAAATGTAATCCGTAACCAAAGGTTTCTAACATTCTAATATTTTCAAGGTATAACTGATTTCTGATCGTTCCAATGTTTCCAAGGCTTAGCTATTTTTGCAGTAACCAAAGGAATCATTCGATTCATATATATTTCTTTTCTTTATAACACTCCCGAATATTTTTACTGTAAAATAATTAGGGGAGATAGTATTAGGGTTTGAAATAAAATGCACATAAAGCTGTATCGTGCGTGAAGCGATTTTACACCTTGTATGCTGCACTTGCTAAATTAAATATTTTAAATTAATGGAAAATTAGTCCTTTATGCTTAAAGTAGTCATTTTTGAAGAATAAATAAATGTACTTCCCTAACTGAATAAATAAAAAGTTAACTTCTAACAAAAACTTAAGCTTTTTAAATTGAATTAATTAAATTAAGTCTTTTAACCAATTCATTTAACTCTAAATAATGGGTGTTCATTTAAATTCGTAATCTAGCAACCTTTGGAATTTTAATGAAAGAAGGCAGAGCGACAGATATAATACGTCGCAGATAGAGACAGGCAATAATCCAAAGGTTGCTAGATTACGAATTTAAATGAACACCCGTTACATTAAAGTACGTGATAAAATGATATAATATTACAAGCCAACGATACAAATATAATCAACCGTCCTTCTAAAATATGGCATATCTCTATTAAATTAAATATTATCATTAGTAAGCAGACGACTTATAGACAACAATGCAAATAATACTATTTATAACAGAGGTACTCAGCGAAGCTGTTAAACAACAAGGACAGAAGAACCGTGCGTGTTTTAGTAATATGGTTATAATATCTAAGAGATACAAATAATACATTTTCGACTCCGAAATAATAGCAACGCCGCTGGAGGCGAACGCAACTGGTTGTCATATATAAAATATACAAATAGGAGTTAAAAGCGCATGTTAAAGATTCAGAGGCGAAATGGTACGGTAATTTGTTCACTCTAAGTATAAAGAATTTACAAAAGAAAAATTCCCCTCTCGACGTGCTCATCATCAACAAAGCTGTATAAAGCAATGGCAATAACTAGTTTGTCCGTATCTGTATATTTAAGGCCGGAGTCGCGGGCGCCTTATAGGCCGTCAGAGTTGAAAAAGATAGATAAGCACGTATATATATATATATATATATATATATATATATATATATATATATATATATATATATATATATATATATATATATATATATATATATATATATATATATATATATATATATATATATGTTACATTTTAAGTTTCCGCGGATATTATATGATACTTCACTACTTTTCCGGGTTTCACTCCGCGTATTCACTATTCGGCTCCTAGAGGAACCAGACAATGGTTGACGACGTTTCGGCAAGATCACACTTGCCATCTTCAGGTCACTTCTAACTTCCTTCTGCTTCGCGTGGTTACACGATGTAGACATATATGTAAAGACACGACGTAACGATAACGTAATGTAGACACGATGTAAATATATATATATGATAAAAATTAACTCTATCTAAAAATATATATATATATATATATTTTTAGATAGAGTTAATTTTTATCAAGTTGGATAATGATTTTACATTAAATAATATTTTGAATGCAAATTCATATAGAAAAATTTATCGACTCTGCTGGGATTCGAACCCAGGACCCTCCACTGTCTAGGTGGTATCTCTACCAACTGAGCTACAGAGAACGACTACCAGCATAGCGAGAAATTTTCCATATGAATTAGATATCAAGCAAACATGCAAGTAACTAGATATTTTTTGAATACTATTAATGAAGATCAGCAAGTCGCATGACAACAACATCAATATTCAAAGTATCTAGATTATAATGAATCATTCCGAAAGGAAATTAATTTTTATAAATTTTTAGATAGAGTTAATTTTTATCAAGTTGGATAATGATTTTACATTAAATAATATTTTGAATGCAAATTCATATAGAAAAATTTATCGACTCTGCTGGGATTCGAACCCAGGACCCTCCACTGTCTAGGTGGTATCTCTACCAATTGAGCTACAGAGAACGACTACCAGCATAGCGAGAAATCTTCCATATGAATTAGATATCAAGCAAACATACAAGTAACTAGATATTTTTTGAATACTATTAATGAAGATCAGCAAGTCGCATGACAACAACATCAATATTCAAAGTAGCTAGATTATAATGAATCATTCCGAAAGGAAATTAATTTTTATAAATTTTTAGATACAGTTAATTTTTATCAAGTTGGATAATGATTTTACATTAAATAATATTTTGAATGCAAATTCATATAGAAAAATTTATCGACTCTGCTGGGATTCGAACCCAGGACCCTCCACTGTCTAGGTGGTATCTCTACCAACTGAGCTACAGAGAACGACTACCAGCATAGCGAGAAATTTTCCATATGAATTAGATATCAAGCAAACATGCAAGTAACTAGATATTTTTTGAATACTATTAATGAAGATCAGCAAGTCGCATGACAACAACATCAATATTCAAAGTATCTAGATTATAATGAATCATTCCGAAAGGAAATTAATTTTTATAAATTTTTAGATAGAGTTAATTTTTATCAAGTTGGATAATGATTTTACATTAAATAATATTTTGAATGCAAATTCATATAGAAAAATTTATCGACTCTGCTGGGATTCGAACCCAGGACCCTCCACTGTCTAGGTGGTATCTCTACCAACTGAGCTGGTAGTCGTTCTCTGTAGCTCAGTTGGTAGAAATACCACCTAGACAGTGGAGGGTCCTGGGTTCGAATCCCAGCAGAGTCGATAAATTTTTCTATATGAATTTGCATTCAAAATATTATTTAATGTAAAATCATTATCCAACTTGATAAAAATTAACTCTATCTAAAAATTTATAAAAATTAATTTCCTTTCGGAATGATTCATTATAATCTAGCTACTTTGAATATTGATGTTGTTGTCATGCGACTTGCTGATCTTCATTAATAGTATTCAAAAAATATCTAGTTACTTGCATGTTTGCTTGATATCTAATTCATATGGAAAATTTCTCGCTATGCTGGTAGTCGTTCTCTGTAGCTCAGTTGGTAGAGATACCATCTAGACAGTGGAGGGTCCTGGGTTCGAATCCCAGCAGAGTCGATAAATTTTTCTATATGAATTTGCATTCAAAATATTATTTAATGCAAAATCATTATCCAACTTGATAAAAATTAACTCTATCTAAAAATTTATAAAAATTAATTTCCTTTCGGAATGATTCATTATAATCTACATACTTTGAATATTGATGTTGTTGTCATGCGACTTGCTGATCTTCATTAATAGTATTCAAAAAATATCTAGTTACTTGCATGTTTGCTTGATATCTAATTCATATGGAAAATTTCTCGCTATGCTGGTAGTCGTTCTCTGTAGCTCAGTTGGTAGAGATACCACCTAGACAGTGGAGGGTCCTGGGTTCGAATCCCAGCAGAGTCGATAAATTTTTCTATATGAATTTGCATTCAAAATATTATTTAATGTAAAATCATTATCCAACTTGATAAAAATTAACACTATCTAAAAATTTATAAAAATTAATTTCCTTTCGGAATGATTCATTATAATCTAGATACTTTGAATATTGATGTTGTTGTCATGCGACTTGCTGATCTTCATTAATAGTATTCAAAAAATATCTAGTTACTTGCATGTTTGCTTGATATCTAATTCATATGGAAAATTTCTCGCTATGCTGGTAGTCGTTCTCTGTAGCTCAGTTGGTAGAGATACCACCTAGACAGTGGAGGGTCCTGGGTTCGAATCCCAGCAGAGTCGATAAATTTTTCTATATGAATTTGCATTCAAAATATTATTTATATATATATATATATATATATATATATATATATATATATATATATATATATTGCTGTGGATGGTAGTTTCAAAATTTTGGAAAATTTTGAAAATTTTGTGAAAATCTAAAATCTTTGTTAAATACTAACACTTTTGGAATATTTTTATCAACTTTTCCAGTTAAAAATAAATTTGAGGTATTTTATGGTGTGTCATTGATTTTGAAATCAATGTGTATACTTTTTAATAAGGTTAAATAATACATGTTTCATTATTTATTATCAAATAGCTTACTCACCGATTACTTAAGTATACGTAACATCCAGTTGTGCGCAAGTTTTTGTTATGATGTAATTCAATTATGTATAATTTCAAATGAGCATTATCGACGGGTTATGTGATTCGTTTAAGGTTTTGTTTATGTAAATAGTTCGTTATTATTGCGTAAAAGTATTGTGTAATAATCTGTAATAGATGTGTCATTTTTATAAGAATATTAATCTGCTATTATGTATTATATGAGTGTACAGTTTGTATTAGTTTGTAAGGTGACGTCAAATTGTGTAATATAATTATGTAAATAGTCTATAGTATATAAGCATAGAAAATCATAATTTTAGGACAGTTCCTGATAGAAAGCGACGCAGTAAAGTCGTGTAAGAAATATAGTAAATAATCACTTACTGTTAAACGACGAAAGAGTAAAGATATTATAGTAAATCCAGTAAAGTCGTGGCTGATAATATTGTAAATAAATAGTTAAGTTGGTTGATGTATGGAATACGACGAAAGTATTAAAAAGGTTGTAAATTGTAAAAGTGTATAAAGAACCACCTTTTAAAGTTAATTTACTTGCTAAATAAGCAAGATAATAAATCTTCGATTAAAACCATCAATCGGTGTTTTATTTAATTAAACACAAAAAGCAAATACAAGTTCTTCGAGAAAGGGATATATACCCGCAGTTAATAAACAAAAGTGAGTTCCAAAATCAAGTGTGTGGATGATATTATATGGAAAATCCATGCAAAAGGAAGAAAGTCAACCCTGAATTGGAAACCAGCCCTGGGTCAACATAAAGTGATCTACTGTGCCAATGGTTTGGGAAAGAGGACATCTATAGTAAAGGGAAAGAAGAAATATATAAAAAAAAAGGTAGGAAGTTATTTCCTTTTTTGTATTTGCATTTGCTGAAGAAAAGACTATCGTTTGTAAAGTGTAGTAAAGTGATATGAACAATTTAGTAATAGTTAAAAAATTAATTAAGATTTCAATTTTAAAAGTGTTTTTAAATTTCAATTTGTATAATTTTTTTTTAATACCACAAGAATCCACATTCACCCTGAGATGAGTCTTTATTAAATATAATTCTGTTAATTTAAGTTATTTAACTGGCGCCCAACTCTCTTACGTAAACTTGAGTTAGTCAAGAACTAACGTAACATTAATATTATATAACCATTGCATTATTAAATCTATTAAAAGGTATTTTCAAATCATATTAGAATTTATAAAAGAGGGAAGTTAAAAAGCATTTCCAAAGTTCACAATTAAATTAAAAATCAATTTACTTATAAAGTAATTATCTACGATCGAACGGCAATTATTCACAGTTTCAAAATATATAATAAAATTTTTAAAATAATTTATTATTGTTAATTATCCAATATCACTGCATTAATATATGGCGACCGACAACGTGGGACATTTGTGGTAGATATAGCCTTTTGTGGTTTATATAATCTTTTGAAAAATAGTAGGTTATAGTAGCTTTTAATAGATTATTTGGCTTTTGAGATTATTTAATTTTGTAGGTTATTTTGCGTATAGTAATAGTTAGCTTGTTAGGATTATATTAGCTTGTTTAGATTATAATAGCATAATTAAGAGATATAGAAAAGATTTTTAGTGGTTAATGTATGACGTCAGTTAAAAATATATATTCTGCCGCGGAAAGTAATTTAGTATTAAAAAAGAAGTATACAGATAAAGAATTAGTTGTGTCTGAGAAGCAGAAAGCTTTAACCAGTTCAGTAATGGAGGGGAACGGCGAAGAAGGCAAGCCAGCGCAATCTGAACTTTCGCAAATGTTGGCACAAATGCAGGAACTGATGAACAAACAATCTGAAGAAAGAAAAAAAGAAAGGGAACAAAAGAAACAAGATCAAGAGAAACGTGATAAAGAAATGAAACAAGATCAAGAGAAACGTGATAAAGAAATGAAACAAGATCAAGAGAAACGTGATAAAGAAATGAAGGAATTTAGTGCTAAATTAGACAAACAATCAGAAGAATTCAATACAAAATTTGACAAACAATCTGAAGAAATAAAAATTGTATCGGAAACAATAAAACAAGAACTAAAAAATAATACTGAAACAATTATTAAAGAAATAAGAAGCAATACCAAAACATTAGAAATAGATAATGACAAAATTAAAGAATTAAGAAAATTAGATGTAGAGAACAGTGATGATAAAACTATAGAAGATGAGTTAGGACAGGTAGATGTAAATTGTAATATTAATAAAAATGAAATGTTAAAGGAAGGAAGAATTAACAAAATGGAAGGTAGTGAAAAATATAAGAAAGAGGACGGTAATTTGTTACAGGATGATGAAAATATAATTAATGAACCATTTAGTGTAGTGGAGGAAGATGAGGAAAAATTTAAAATATTAACAGATAAACAATTTTTAGAATTAGGAAAGTCAGGTGTAGGGAATGATATTAATAATGATGAAAATTTGAAGGAGAAAATAATTGATGAGTTTCAATATAGTAAAAGATATAACAAAAAGGTTGTTATAGGTAAAAAATGTAGGAATAAGAAAGTAAAGTTGAAATACAAAGAAAAGAAAAACAAACGTAATAAAATCATGATTAGTAATTTAAAAATTGAAAAGAAAAATAAAAAGTTTAATAGAGGAAAGGGGAAAGATATGAGGATTGTAAATAAACCCTGGAAAAGACAAATATTACCAATTAGTAATTTTCATCTAAAGAACTATAAAAGCAGAAGAAAGAAATAAAGATCTTTGTAGAATATTATTGTAATTAGAATTTACATAACCAATTTGTGACAAGAAACCCAGATATGACGTAATTTAAAATGATTCAGACTTAATAACTGATTTGACTTTATATAATAAACAGGCTTATGGAATTTTATACTCAATTAGGACTTATGTATTATGTTATTAAAAATGAAAGAGGGAAAGTGTATGAATAAAATGAAAATTAAAATTTAGATGAAAAATGTTTATGAAATGTTTATAGGGGAAAATGGGGATTAGGAAATGATATTAAAATAAAATTATAAATGAAAGATTAATGAATAATAAGAAGATATAAGTTATGAAGGTGAATATAGATTGATTAATAATGATTAGTTTAAAAGTATTTTGAAAATGAAAACAAAAGTAGAATTGTGGTATAGATAAAATAAAAAAAACTATGATTGAAATATATTATTATATGATAAGCAAAAAGATTAGTAAATTTATTAAGAGTGCATTTGTTAATAAAAAGTACTACGGAAACTTGATAATTAAGTAGGAAATATAATGATTATGATACAGAGAAAAAGGATTATGAAATAATTAGATGAATAGGATGGAGATGAGGAATGATAAGATGTAATTATTATTGTATATATTGTAGATAGTTTAGTTAGTAGATTTAGAATAGGGCAAGTTTATTGGGATAAAAGATTAAAATACAAAAAAATATTGGTGTTTAAAAATAAAACTAGTTTAACATTTGTTATTTAACATTTTTGTGTTTAAAAGTAAAATTGCATTTTTCAATTTTATTTGAAACAGGAGGGGATAAATGCTGTGGATGGTAGTTTCAAAATTTTGGAAAATTTTGAAAATTTTGTGAAAATCTAAAATCTTTGTTAAATACTAACACTTTTGGAATATTTTTATCAACTTTTCCAGTTAAAAATAAATTTGAGGTATTTTATGGTGTGTCATTGATTTTGAAATCAATGTGTATACTTTTTAATAAGGTTAAATAATACATGTTTCATTATTTATTATCAAATAGCTTACTCACCGATTACTTAAGTATACGTAACATCCAGTTGTGCGCAAGTTTTTGTTATGATGTAATTCAATTATGTATAATTTCAAATGAGCATTATCGACGGGTTATGTGATTCGTTTAAGGTTTTGTTTATGTAAATAGTTCGTTATTATTGCGTAAAAGTATTGTGTAATAATCTGTAATAGATGTGTCATTTTTATAAGAATATTAATCTGCTATTATGTATTATATGAGTGTACAGTTTGTATTAGTTTGTAAGGTGACGTCAAATTGTGTAATATAATTATGTAAATAGTCTATAGTATATAAGCATAGAAAATCATAATTTTAGGACAGTTCCTGATAGAAAGCGACGCAGTAAAGTCGTGTAAGAAATATAGTAAATAATCACTTACTGTTAAACGACGAAAGAGTAAAGATATTATAGTAAATCCAGTAAAGTCGTGGCTGATAATATTGTAAATAAATAGTTAAGTTGGTTGATGTATGGAATACGACGAAAGTATTAAAAAGGTTGTAAATTGTAAAAGTGTATAAAGAACCACCTTTTAAAGTTAATTTACTTGCTAAATAAGCAAGATAATAAATCTTCGATTAAAACCATCAATCGGTGTTTTATTTAATTAAACACAAAAAGCAAATACAAGTTCTTCGAGAAAGGGATATATACCCGCAGTTAATAAACAAAAGTGAGTTCCAAAATCAAGTGTGTGGATGATATTATATGGAAAATCCATGCAAAAGGAAGAAAGTCAACCCTGAATTGGAAACCAGCCCTGGGTCAACATAAAGTGATCTACTGTGCCAATGGTTTGGGAAAGAGGACATCTATAGTAAAGGGAAAGAAGAAATATATAAAAAAAAAGGTAGGAAGTTATTTCCTTTTTTGTATTGGCATTTGCTGAAGAAAAGACTATCGTTTGTAAAGTGTAGTAAAGTGATATGAACAATTTAGTAATAGTTAAAAAATTAATTAAGATTTCAATTTTAAAAGTGTTTTTAAATTTCAATTTGTATAATTTTTTTTTAATACCACAAGAATCCACATTCACCCTGAGATGAGTCTTTATTAAATATAATTCTGTTAATTTAAGTTATTTAACTGGCGCCCAACTCTCTTACGTAAACTTGAGTTAGTCAAGAACTAACGTAACATTAATATTATATAACCATTGCATTATTAAATCTATTAAAAGGTATTTTCAAATCATATTAGAATTTATAAAAGAGGGAAGTTAAAAAGCATTTCCAAAGTTCACAATTAAATTAAAAATCAATTTACTTATAAAGTAATTATCTACGATCGAACGGCAATTATTCACAGTTTCAAAATATATAATAAAATTTTTAAAATAATTTATTATTGTTAATTATCCAATATCACTGCATTAATATATGGCGACCGACAACGTGGGACATTTGTGGTAGATATAGCCTTTTGTGGTTTATATAATCTTTTGAAAAATAGTAGGTTATAGTAGCTTTTAATAGATTATTTGGCTTTTGAGATTATTTAATTTTGTAGGTTATTTTGCGTATAGTAATAGTTAGCTTGTTAGGATTATATTAGCTTGTTTAGATTATAATAGCATAATTAAGAGATATAGAAAAGATTTTTAGTGGTTAATGTATGACGTCAGTTAAAAATATATATTCTGCCGCGGAAAGTAATTTAGTATTAAAAAAGAAGTATACAGATAAAGAATTAGTTGTGTCTGAGAAGCAGAAAGCTTTAACCAGTTCAGTAATGGAGGGGAACGGCGAAGAAGGCAAGCCAGCGCAATCTGAACTTTCGCAAATGTTGGCACAAATGCAGGAACTGATGAACAAACAATCTGAAGAAAGAAAAAAAGAAAGGGAACAAAAGAAACAAGATCAAGAGAAACGTGATAAAGAAATGAAACAAGATCAAGAGAAACGTGATAAAGAAATGAAACAAGATCAAGAGAAACGTGATAAAGAAATGAAGGAATTTAGTGCTAAATTAGACAAACAATCAGAAGAATTCAATACAAAATTTGACAAACAATCTGAAGAAATAAAAATTGTATCGGAAACAATAAAACAAGAACTAAAAAATAATACTGAAACAATTATTAAAGAAATAAGAAGCAATACCAAAACATTAGAAATAGATAATGACAAAATTAAAGAATTAAGAAAATTAGATGTAGAGAACAGTGATGATAAAACTATAGAAGATGAGTTAGGACAGGTAGATGTAAATTGTAATATTAATAAAAATGAAATGTTAAAGGAAGGAAGAATTAACAAAATGGAAGGTAGTGAAAAATATAAGAAAGAGGACGGTAATTTGTTACAGGATGATGAAAATATAATTAATGAACCATTTAGTGTAGTGGAGGAAGATGAGGAAAAATTTAAAATATTAACAGATAAACAATTTTTAGAATTAGGAAAGTCAGGTGTAGGGAATGATATTAATAATGATGAAAATTTGAAGGAGAAAATAATTGATGAGTTTCAATATAGTAAAAGATATAACAAAAAGGTTGTTATAGGTAAAAAATGTAGGAATAAGAAAGTAAAGTTGAAATACAAAGAAAAGAAAAACAAACGTAATAAAATCATGATTAGTAATTTAAAAATTGAAAAGAAAAATAAAAAGTTTAATAGAGGAAAGGGGAAAGATATGAGGATTGTAAATAAACCCTGGAAAAGACAAATATTACCAATTAGTAATTTTCATCTAAAGAACTATAAAAGCAGAAGAAAGAAATAAAGATCTTTGTAGAATATTATTGTAATTAGAATTTACATAACCAATTTGTGACAAGAAACCCAGATATGACGTAATTTAAAATGATTCAGACTTAATAACTGATTTGACTTTATATAATAAACAGGCTTATGGAATTTTATACTCAATTAGGACTTATGTATTATGTTATTAAAAATGAAAGAGGGAAAGTGTATGAATAAAATGAAAATTAAAATTTAGATGAAAAATGTTTATGAAATGTTTATAGGGGAAAATGGGGATTAGGAAATGATATTAAAATAAAATTATAAATGAAAGATTAATGAATAATAAGAAGATATAAGTTATGAAGGTGAATATAGATTGATTAATAATGATTAGTTTAAAAGTATTTTGAAAATGAAAACAAAAGTAGAATTGTGGTATAGATAAAATAAAAAAAACTATGATTGAAATATATTATTATATGATAAGCAAAAAGATTAGTAAATTTATTAAGAGTGCATTTGTTAATAAAAAGTACTACGGAAACTTGATAATTAAGTAGGAAATATAATGATTATGATACAGAGAAAAAGGATTATGAAATAATTAGATGAATAGGATGGAGATGAGGAATGATAAGATGTAATTATTATTGTATATATTGTAGATAGTTTAGTTAGTAGATTTAGAATAGGGCAAGTTTATTGGGATAAAAGATTAAAATACAAAAAAATATTGGTGTTTAAAAATAAAACTAGTTTAACATTTGTTATTTAACATTTTTGTGTTTAAAAGTAAAATTGCATTTTTCAATTTTATTTGAAACAGGAGGGGATAAATGCTGTGGATGGTAGTTTCAAAATTTTGGAAAATTTTGAAAATTTTGTGAAAATCTAAAATCTTTGTTAAATACTAACACTTTTGGAATATTTTTATCAACTTTTCCAGTTAAAAATAAATTTGAGGTATTTTATGGTGTGTCATTGATTTTGAAATCAATGTGTATACTTTTTAATAAGGTTAAATAATACATGTTTCATTATTTATTATCAAATAGCTTACTCACCGATTACTTAAGTATACGTAACATCCAGTTGTGCGCAAGTTTTTGTTATGATGTAATTCAATTATGTATAATTTCAAATGAGCATTATCGACGGGTTATGTGATTCGTTTAAGGTTTTGTTTATGTAAATAGTTCGTTATTATTGCGTAAAAGTATTGTGTAATAATCTGTAATAGATGTGTCATTTTTATAAGAATATTAATCTGCTATTATGTATTATATGAGTGTACAGTTTGTATTAGTTTGTAAGGTGACGTCAAATTGTGTAATATAATTATGTAAATAGTCTATAGTATATAAGCATAGAAAATCATAATTTTAGGACAGTTCCTGATAGAAAGCGACGCAGTAAAGTCGTGTAAGAAATATAGTAAATAATCACTTACTGTTAAACGACGAAAGAGTAAAGATATTATAGTAAATCCAGTAAAGTCGTGGCTGATAATATTGTAAATAAATAGTTAAGTTGGTTGATGTATGGAATACGACGAAAGTATTAAAAAGGTTGTAAATTGTAAAAGTGTATAAAGAACCACCTTTTAAAGTTAATTTACTTGCTAAATAAGCAAGATAATAAATCTTCGATTAAAACCATCAATCGGTGTTTTATTTAATTAAACACAAAAAGCAAATACAAGTTCTTCGAGAAAGGGATATATACCCGCAGTTAATAAACAAAAGTGAGTTCCAAAATCAAGTGTGTGGATGATATTATATGGAAAATCCATGCAAAAGGAAGAAAGTCAACCCTGAATTGGAAACCAGCCCTGGGTCAACATAAAGTGATCTACTGTGCCAATGGTTTGGGAAAGAGGACATCTATAGTAAAGGGAAAGAAGAAATATATAAAAAAAAAGGTAGGAAGTTATTTCCTTTTTTGTATTGGCATTTGCTGAAGAAAAGACTATCGTTTGTAAAGTGTAGTAAAGTGATATGAACAATTTAGTAATAGTTAAAAAATTAATTAAGATTTCAATTTTAAAAGTGTTTTTAAATTTCAATTTGTATAATTTTTTTTTAATACCACAAGAATCCACATTCACCCTGAGATGAGTCTTTATTAAATATAATTCTGTTAATTTAAGTTATTTAACTGGCGCCCAACTCTCTTACGTAAACTTGAGTTAGTCAAGAACTAACGTAACATTAATATTATATAACCATTGCATTATTAAATCTATTAAAAGGTATTTTCAAATCGTATTAGAATTTATAAAAGAGGGAAGTTAAAAAGCATTTCCAAAGTTCACAATTAAATTAAAAATCAATTTACTTATAAAGTAATTATCTACGATCGAACGGCAATTATTCACAGTTTCAAAATATATAATAAAATTTTTAAAATAATTTATTATTGTTAATTATCCAATATCACTGCATTAATATATGGCGACCGACAACGTGGGACATTTGTGGTAGATATAGCCTTTTGTGGTTTATATAATCTTTTGAAAAATAGTAGGTTATAGTAGCTTTTAATAGATTATTTGGCTTTTGAGATTATTTAATTTTGTAGGTTATTTTGCGTATAGTAATAGTTAGCTTGTTAGGATTATATTAGCTTGTTTAGATTATAATAGCATAATTAAGAGATATAGAAAAGATTTTTAGTGGTTAATGTATGACGTCAGTTAAAAATATATATTCTGCCGCGGAAAGTAATTTAGTATTAAAAAAGAAGTATACAGATAAAGAATTAGTTGTGTCTGAGAAGCAGAAAGCTTTAACCAGTTCAGTAATGGAGGGGAACGGCGAAGAAGGCAAGCCAGCGCAATCTGAACTTTCGCAAATGTTGGCACAAATGCAGGAACTGATGAACAAACAATCTGAAGAAAGAAAAAAAGAAAGGGAACAAAAGAAACAAGATCAAGAGAAACGTGATAAAGAAATGAAACAAGATCAAGAGAAACGTGATAAAGAAATGAAACAAGATCAAGAGAAACGTGATAAAGAAATGAAGGAATTTAGTGCTAAATTAGACAAACAATCAGAAGAATTCAATACAAAATTTGACAAACAATCTGAAGAAATAAAAATTGTATCGGAAACAATAAAACAAGAACTAAAAAATAATACTGAAACAATTATTAAAGAAATAAGAAGCAATACCAAAACATTAGAAATAGATAATGACAAAATTAAAGAATTAAGAAAATTAGATGTAGAGAACAGTGATGATAAAACTATAGAAGATGAGTTAGGACAGGTAGATGTAAATTGTAATATTAATAAAAATGAAATGTTAAAGGAAGGAAGAATTAACAAAATGGAAGGTAGTGAAAAATATAAGAAAGAGGACGGTAATTTGTTACAGGATGATGAAAATATAATTAATGAACCATTTAGTGTAGTGGAGGAAGATGAGGAAAAATTTAAAATATTAACAGATAAACAATTTTTAGAATTAGGAAAGTCAGGTGTAGGGAATGATATTAATAATGATGAAAATTTGAAGGAGAAAATAATTGATGAGTTTCAATATAGTAAAAGATATAACAAAAAGGTTGTTATAGGTAAAAAATGTAGGAATAAGAAAGTAAAGTTGAAATACAAAGAAAAGAAAAACAAACGTAATAAAATCATGATTAGTAATTTAAAAATTGAAAAGAAAAATAAAAAGTTTAATAGAGGAAAGGGGAAAGATATGAGGATTGTAAATAAACCCTGGAAAAGACAAATATTACCAATTAGTAATTTTCATCTAAAGAACTATAAAAGCAGAAGAAAGAAATAAAGATCTTTGTAGAATATTATTGTAATTAGAATTTACATAACCAATTTGTGACAAGAAACCCAGATATGACGTAATTTAAAATGATTCAGACTTAATAACTGATTTGACTTTATATAATAAACAGGCTTATGGAATTTTATACTCAATTAGGACTTATGTATTATGTTATTAAAAATGAAAGAGGGAAAGTGTATGAATAAAATGAAAATTAAAATTTAGATGAAAAATGTTTATGAAATGTTTATAGGGGAAAATGGGGATTAGGAAATGATATTAAAATAAAATTATAAATGAAAGATTAATGAATAATAAGAAGATATAAGTTATGAAGGTGAATATAGATTGATTAATAATGATTAGTTTAAAAGTATTTTGAAAATGAAAACAAAAGTAGAATTGTGGTATAGATAAAATAAAAAAAACTATGATTGAAATATATTATTTTATGATAAGCAAAAAGATTAGTAAATTTATTAAGAGTGCATTTGTTAATAAAAAGTACTACGGAAACTTGATAATTAAGTAGGAAATATAATGATTATGATACAGAGAAAAAGGATTATGAAATAATTAGATGAATAGGATGGAGATGAGGAATGATAAGATGTAATTATTATTGTATATATTGTAGATAGTTTAATTAGTAGATTTAGAATAGGGCAAGTTTATTGGGATAAAAGATTAAAATACAAAAAAATATTGGTGTTTAAAAATAAAACTAGTTTAACATTTGTTATTTAACATTTTTGTGTTTAAAAGTAAAATTGCATTTTTCAATTTTATTTGAAACAGGAGGGGATAAATGCTGTGGATGGTAGTTTCAAAATTTTGGAAAATTTTGAAAATTTTGTGAAAATCTAAAATCTTTGTTAAATACTAACACTTTTGGAATATTTTTATCAACTTTTCCAGTTAAAAATAAATTTGAGGTATTTTATGGTGTGTCATTGATTTTGAAATCAATGTGTATACTTTTTAATAAGGTTAAATAATACATGTTTCATTATTTATTATCAAATAGCTTACTCACCGATTACTTAAGTATACGTAACATCCAGTTGTGCGCAAGTTTTTGTTATGATGTAATTCAATTATGTATAATTTCAAATGAGCATTATCGACGGGTTATGTGATTCGTTTAAGGTTTTGTTTATGTAAATAGTTCGTTATTATTGCGTAAAAGTATTGTGTAATAATCTGTAATAGATGTGTCATTTTTATAAGAATATTAATCTGCTATTATGTATTATATGAGTGTACAGTTTGTATTAGTTTGTAAGGTGACGTCAAATTGTGTAATATAATTATGTAAATAGTCTATAGTATATAAGCATAGAAAATCATAATTTTAGGACAGTTCCTGATAGAAAGCGACGCAGTAAAGTCGTGTAAGAAATATAGTAAATAATCACTTACTGTTAAACGACGAAAGAGTAAAGATATTATAGTAAATCCAGTAAAGTCGTGGCTGATAATATTGTAAATAAATAGTTAAGTTGGTTGATGTATGGAATACGACGAAAGTATTAAAAAGGTTGTAAATTGTAAAAGTGTATAAAGAACCACCTTTTAAAGTTAATTTACTTGCTAAATAAGCAAGATAATAAATCTTCGATTAAAACCATCAATCGGTGTTTTATTTAATTAAACACAAAAAGCAAATACAAGTTCTTCGAGAAAGGGATATATACCCGCAGTTAATAAACAAAAGTGAGTTCCAAAATCAAGTGTGTGGATGATATTATATGGAAAATCCATGCAAAAGGAAGAAAGTCAACCCTGAATTGGAAACCAGCCCTGGGTCAACATAAAGTGATCTACTCTGCCAATGGTTTGGGAAAGAGGACATCTATAGTAAAGGGAAAGAAGAAATATATAAAAAAAAGGTAGGAAGTTATTTCCTTTTTTGTATTGGCATTTGCTGAAGAAAAGACTATCGTTTGTAAAGTGTAGTAAAGTGATATGAACAATTTAGTAATAGTTAAAAAATTAATTAAGATTTCAATTTTAAAAGTGTTTTTAAATTTCAATTTGTATAATTTTTTTTTAATACCACAAGAATCCACATTCACCCTGAGATGAGTCTTTATTAAATATAATTCTGTTAATTTAAGTTATTTAACTGGCGCCCAACTCTCTTACGTAAACTTGAGTTAGTCAAGAACTAACGTAACATTAATATTATATAACCATTGCATTATTAAATCTATTAAAAGGTATTTTCAAATCATATTAGAATTTATAAAAGAGGGAAGTTAAAAAGCATTTCCAAAGTTCACAATTAAATTAAAAATCAATTTACTTATAAAGTAATTATCTACGATCGAACGGCAATTATTCACAGTTTCAAAATATATAATAAAATTTTTAAAATAATTTATTATTGTTAATTATCCAATATCACTGCAATATATATATATATAATGATTTTACATTAAATAATATTTAGAATGCAAATTCATATAGAAAAATTTATCATCGACTCTGCTGGGACTCGAACCCAGGACCCTCCACTGTCTAGGTGGTATCTCTACCAACTGAGCTACAGAGTACGACTACCAGCATAGCGAGAAATTTTCCATATGAATTAGATGTTTAAGCAGACATACAAAGTAACTAGATATTTTTTTGAATATTATTAATGAAGATCAGCAAGTCGCATGACAACAACATCAATATTCAAAGTATTTAGATTATTTTTAATCATTCCGAAAGGAAATTAATTATATATAAATTTTAGTTAAAATTAATTTTTGTTAAGTTGAATAATGATTTTACATTAAATAATATTTAGAATGCAAATTCATATAGAAAAATTTATCATCGACTCTGCTGGGACTCGAACCCAGGACCCTCCACTGTCTAGGTGGTATCTCTACCAACTGAGCTACAGAGTACGACTACCAGCATAGCGAGAAATTTTCCATATGAATTAGATGTTTAAGCAGACATACAAAGTAACTAGATATTTTTTTGAATATTATTAATGAAGATCAGCAAGTCGCTTGTTCGGACTGTTCGGACGTTTCTCGATCTCAATGGCTTCTCTTATGGTTCGTCGGGTCTTATGTTGTATATTCGCTAAAACTTTTGTATTTTCGAAATCTATGTTATGAGATGTACCACTTACATGTTGTGCTAGTGAAGACGTTCTCTCATTTTTGTTGACTGCATTTCGGTGTTCTTCTCTTCTTACTATATATATGTTACATTTTAAGTTTCCGCGGATATTATATGATACTTTACCACTTTTCCGGGTTTCACTCCGCGTATTCACTATTCGGCTCCTAGAGGAACCAGACAATGGTTGACGACGTTTCGGCAACATCACACTTTTATCTTCAGGTCACTTCTAACTTCCTTCTGCTTTGCGTGGTTACACGATGTAGACTGACGTCTTGTCGCAGCGGTTGGTCTTTATATACGGTTACGGTGTTGCGCATGGTTGCGGTCGGCTGGTTTTTGGCGCGGCTGCGTGTCATTGGTCTCGCTTGATCCGGTGGCTTTCTCTCGCTTTCCCTTTTATCGTTCTGCTGTGCTGGTTTTCGCTTCTTGACGGTGATACTGGTTATAGCTGGTTTCCAAGCTGATGGTAGTCGCTGTGTATCGTCCCTGGTATTAAGATTGTTCGGACGTTTCTCGATCTCAATGGCTTCTCTTATGGTTCGTCGGGTCTTATGTTGTATATTCGCTAAAACTTTTGTATTTTCGAAATCTATGTTATGAGATGTACCACTTACATGTTGTGCTAGTGAAGACGTTCTCTCATTTTTGTTGACTGCATTTCGGTGTTCTTCTCTTCTTACTTGAATTCTTCTGTTGGTCTGCCCTATGTAGGATTCCCCGCAGTCTTTACATGGGATCTCGTATACTCCTTGGCTTTCTAGTGGTATTTTTGTTTTTGCGGATGGTAGCATGTTTCCAATCTTTTTATCGGTGTTGAAGATGGTATCGATGTTGTGTTTTCTCAGCACTCTACTTATTTTGTCCGTGGTCCCTTTGATGTACAGAAATATCAAGAAAGCGTTGACATCAAGGGACCCAAAGCCAAAAGAAGAAGAAACATCGGTATCCAAAGCACAGTTACCGTACATCAAAGGAACCACGGACAAAATAAGTAGATTGCTGAGAAAACACAACATCGATACCATCTTCAACACCGATAAAAAGATTGGAAACATGCTACCATCCGCAAAAACAAAAATACCACTAGAAAGCCAAGGAGTATACGAGATCCCATGTAAAGACTGCGGGGAATCCTACATAGGGCAGACCAACAGAAGAATTCAAGTAAGAAGAGAAGAACACCGAAATGCAGTCAACAAAAATGAGAGAACTTCTTTACTAGCACAACATGTAAGTGGTACATCTCATAACATAGATTTCGAAAATACAAAAGTTTTAGCGAATATACAACATAAGACCCGACGAACCATAAGAGAAGCCATTGAGATCGAGAAACGTCCGAACAATCTTAATACCAGGGACGATACACAGCGACTACCATCAGCTTGGAAACCAGCTATAACCAGTATCACCGTCAAGAAGCGAAAACCAGCACAGCAGAACGATAAAAGGGAAAGCGAGAGAAAGCCACCGGATCAAGCGAGACCAATGACACGCAGCCGCGCCAAAAACCAGCCGACCGCAACCATGCGCAACACCGTAACCGTATATAAAGACCAACCGCTGCAACAAGACGTCAGTCTACATCGTGTAACCACGCGAAGCAGAAGGAAGTTAGAAGTGACCTGAAGATGGCAAGTGTGATCTTGCCGAAACGTCGTCAACCATTGTCTGGTTCCTCTAGGAGCCGAATAGTGAATACGCGGAGTGAAACCCGGAAAAGTGGTAAAGTATCATATATATATATATATATATATATATATATATATATATATATATATATATATATATATATATATATATATATATATATATATATATATATATATATATATATATATATATATATATATATATATATATATATATATATATATATATATATATATATATATACAAGAAAGAGTTATAATAATGGGACATCGCGCAACAGAGAAGAAAGAAAGAATAAGTTGCAGCCGTCTACACGTGTTTCACACTTATTAGTGATCATCAGGACGACATAGCAGATGGAATAAATATAAAAGCAACTACCTCAGAAAGATGTAATAACACAAGGTTTCACTGATAGCAGCCAACCGCACATTTGCAGTATTGGCCTGAAGACACTGAGTTTTCAGTGCAACAACAAACGTCACTACGGAGGCAGCTAAAGCCACTACCGTGAGACAACCGATCCCAAAGTATAATATCAATGATTACAAGTAATAATGCGCGTAGAGATATACAAGAAAGAGTTATAATAATGGGACATCGCGCAACAGAGAAGAAAGAAAGAATAAGTTGCAGCCGTCTACACGTGTTTCACACTTATTAGTGATCATCAGGACGACATAGCAGATGGAATAAATATAAAAGCAACTACCTCAGAAAGATGTAATAACACAAGGTTTCACTGATAGCAGCCAACCGCACATTTGCAGTATTGGCCTGAAGACACTGAGTTTTCAGTGCAACAACAAACGTCACTACGGAGGCAGCTAAAGCCACTACCGTGAGACAACCGATCCCAAAGTATAATATCAATGATTACAAGTAATAATGCGCGTAGAGATATACAAGAAAGAGTTATAATAATGGGACATCGCGCAACAGAGAAGAAAGAAAGAATAAGTTGCAGCCGTCTACACGTGTTTCACACTTATTAGTGATCATCAGGACGACATAGCAGATGGAATAAATATAAAAGCAACTACCTCAGAAAGATGTAATAACACAAGGTTTCACTGATAGCAGCCAACCGCACATTTGCAGTATTGGCCTGAAGACACTGAGTTTTCAGTGCAACAACAAACGTCACTACGGAGGCAGCTAAAGCCACTACCGTGAGACAACCGATCCCAAAGTATAATATCAATGATTACAAGTAATAATGCGCGTAGAGATATACAAGAAAGAGTTATAATAATGGGACATCGCGCAACAGAGAAGAAAGAAAGAATAAGTTGCAGCCGTCTACACGTGTTTCACACTTATTAGTGATCATCAGGACGACATAGCAGATGGAATAAATATAAAAGCAACTACCTCAGAAAGATGTAATAACACAAGGTTTCACTGATAGCAGCCAACCAAACAACAACAAACGTAGTGACGTTTGTTGTTGCACTGAAAACTCAGTGTCTTCAGGCCAATACTGCAAATGTGCGGTTGGCTGCTATCAGTGAAACCTTGTGTTATTACATCTTTCTGAGGTAGTTGCTTTTATATTTATTCCATCTGCTATGTCGTCCTGATGATCACTAATAAGTGTGAAACACGTGTAGACGGCTGCAACTTATTCTTTCTTTCTTCTCTGTTGCGCGATGTCCCATTATTATAACTCTTTCTTGTATATCTCTACGCGCATTATTACTTGTAATCATTGATATTATACTTTGGGATCGGTTGTCTCACGGTAGTGGCTTTAGCTGCCTCCGTAGTGACGTTTGTTGTTGCACTGAAAACTCAGTGTCTTCAGGCCAATACTGCAAATGTGCGGTTGGCTGCTATCAGTGAAACCTTGTGTTATTACATCTTTCTGAGGTAGTTGCTTTTATATTTATTCCATCTGCTATGTCGTCCTGATGATCACTAATAAGTGTGAAACACGTGTAGACGGCTGCAACTTATTCTTTCTTTCTTCTCTGTTGCGCGATGTCCCATTATTATAACTCTTTCTTGTATATCTCTACGCGCATTATTACTTGTAATCATTGATATTATACTTTGGGATCGGTTGTCTCACGGTAGTGGCTTTAGCTGCCTCCGTAGTGACGTTTGTTGTTGCACTGAAAACTCAGTGTCTTCAGGCCAATACTGCAAATGTGCGGTTGGCTGCTATCAGTGAAACCTTGTGTTATTACATCTTTCTGAGGTAGTTGCTTTTATATTTATTCCATCTGCTATGTCGTCCTGATGATCACTAATAAGTGTGAAACACGTGTAGACGGCTGCAACTTATTCTTTCTTTCTTCTCTGTTGCGCGATGTCCCATTATTATAACTCTTTCTTGTATATCTCTACGCGCATTATTACTTGTAATCATTATATATATATATATATATATATATATATATATATATATATATATATATATATATATATATATATATATATATATATATATATATATATATATATATATATATATATATATATATATATATATATATAAGCCCGCTATGTTACGCAGGCACTCAGAAGCCCGGGCTTTCCTGTAGAGTTTCAGCTGTATATTCTACCTCAATCGAACCGATAATTTCATATTATTAAGCGCAACCTGCGAGGGGTAAGTTATTTTTACATACAAATGAATATATACTGTACAGCTTTTACGAGACCGCATATATTATTGGTACTGTAGCAGTCCTGTTTGTATAGAAATAGATATTTCACGCATTATACCAAGCCACGCAGGGTTGCCGCTACTGTTACCAGCAAAACGTAAGATTATTGATCGTGTAATTTGTCTCGCCGGCTGTGAATGTCGGACAAACCACGGTTAGTCACCGAGACTTCCCGAATGCTTTCGTTCATATGTGATGGTAATGCCGAGTTGGGAGTATCCTAGCGGAACTTTTGTTCTCGCCAACAGCCTGAGTCAAGGTCTTACATCTGGTTATTATCGATTTTATTTTAGCTTTCTCGCGGCATAGTAACACAGACAATTATATACAACGAACTTTATGAAAAGAAGATGGAATTTTAGATTTCAGATCATGTTCTACATGCATAATTAACTGAATATTAAGTTACCTCGGAATTCGCCTTTTGGCCACCGATTTTGATGATTTTTTTTTAAATTGTAGGTAATCGACTATCTTTCAAAGTCTAAATGTTAGATTTGTCCTGTAATGCCCTGTTTAATTGTTAATAACAAATTATTACTTTTTTCATAAGGGACTAACATTTAAATAATTTCATCAAATTTGTATTATAATTGCATAAAGTTGGGTACTTATAGGTTTTTAGGGTCGTAGATTCAAAATTTTAATAAAAATTTGATGAAATTATTTAATTATTAATTAGCCCCTTATGGAAAAAGTAATAATTTGTTAATAACAATTAAACAGTAATTTTCAAACCTTTGACAGTACAGACTTTACCAATTAAATATTTTAGTTTGAAAGAAAATGGCAAGAACAAAATTACAGTTTTCAATTAAATTAATATAAATAAAAATATTATTTCTAAAAAAAGATAAATCAATATTAGACGGTTTCCTAGAAAAAAAATACCTCGGAATTCGCCTTTTGGGCACCGATTTTGATGATTTTTTTAAAATAATAGGTAATCGAATATATTTCAAAGTCTAAATGTTCGATTTGTGCGCTAATGCCCTGTTTAATTGTTATTAACAAATTATTATTTTTTCCATAGGGGGTTAATTAATAATTAAATCATTTCATCAAATTTTTATTATAATTGAATAAAGTTGGGTACTTATAAGTTTTTAGGGTCGTAGATTACGAATCCGGGGTCCAAATTGGTCTAAAATTCAAAATGGCCGCCGGTGTCAAAACTTTAATATATGAAATTTTGAATGAAAAATCGTACCAAGGGGTTTTTAAAGTAGCAAATTGTGCTGTTAAGCTAAAAAATGACCCAGATGTAAAATGCTTGTCACAAAATGGCCACCGAAACTAAATATGATTAAAATTCAAAATGTTTAATCTCTACTGTATGTTTGTTTAAGATGGATTAATATAGTAGTTAACACAATTTTAAGATTGTTGCAATTATTATTTATTTAAAATTCAAATTGATAGAATGGAGTTATTCCGTATGAATAGTGTTAAAATAAATTAATACTCCATAATTTAACCAGATTCCGTTTAAGTCTGAAACTTTATTTATCGTCAGATTTAAATAAAGGATATTGTGTTAATTATTATTTACTTGTGTTTCATGTAAAGCATTGTTAGTTTTTTCAGCTACTTCTGGCAACGTAGAAAAAGAATGTGCTCTTTACATTTTGAAAACTGATTAGTAAGCTTTTTTTTGGGAAGAATAAATTCTTTTTTACATGCTCTTACTGGTTGCGACACTTCAACAGCGTTTTTCGGCAAAGGGGAAAATAAATTTTTCAAAACTTTTGAATGCAAAATTTTATAGGTGTTTTTATAATTTTTAGAAATAGTTAGGGTTACTGAAGACAAGATAAGATATATAGAAAATAAATAAAATGGAACTTTTTTATTAGAAATTGCATGAAAATACAACTAAAAGAAATTGATTTAATTTTATTTTATTTGACAAATCCCATATTGTATAATATCATCTTCAGAGTCATTGCGTTCTGTTTCTTCTTCTTGTTATTTTGAAAAGCATTCTTCATCAGAGAAGTTTTCATCTAAACTTCTTTTTCATTAATGTTTCCTACGTTTGGACATTTCCAAAACTTTAAAAGATTTGAAGATTTGAGTTTTGTTTTCGACTATGCTTAAAAATTGGCTATAAGTGGATTCGAAGATGCCAAAAATAAGTTGAGAATTTTCTCATTAGTTTCTTCTCTGAAAGATTTGCATGGATGACCTCTTCTAAATTAACTAATCAACTTTATTTATTTCTTCTAAATAGCTTGAAATCTTTTTTCTCGCTTCTTCGCTAGCCGTTCATCTGTATCTTTTTGATGGACCAGCATGCCTCGAAGGTTAGTTAGAGTACCGTAGGTACATTTTACTAAAACATTTTCTGCAGCTTTTATGGTTGAATGGTCTTGAACTTTTCAACATTTATTTCATATCCACATACAACTGTTTGCATAATATCAAATCTATTAATAAATTATCTCTGACTTAATTTCTGTAATTTCTGCAGAAGTCGCAAGCGCTTTGAAAAAGCACATTGCTTCATATTTTCTTTGTTTTTAAAACTGTAAACCATGTGGGAAAAAATCGTGAATCTGTGTATCAAACAATAAACAAGTAACTGTGATTCACTGGCAAACATTTTAAGAAAAAATGAATGAACTGGGTGTTTTGCAAACCTTACTGAGCTGAAAACATGTGAATACATGTCTGAGATACCTATTAGAGACCGCTAGTTTAGCCGTTTAATTCTTTCGACATTTTGTCAGCTTTTGAAGCAAAATCCCGTTACATGAGACGGTGGAATAGTCTAAATTTTTGACAGTATTGCCTTTTTGTCCGTTACAAGTTTTGATGACTTTCGGATTTAGATTAATTTATTATGATATGAGCTTTCAATCAGTAAAGGTTTCATCTTGTAAATCCGTTTCCCCAAAAAGAACGACCTAAACAAATCCACAAACTGACAGAGGAACTAAGGGAAGACTGACAGATAGGTGCCCAGTTCGTGTTATGTTATTCACTAACCATGTACAGTGCCGCCCATTTGAAAGTGCACGACTCTTTATATGTAATATTCCAAAATGACATCGTGTAAGTCAGGATTCCATGGGCTGTGTTTATAACAGCTGCAGCGGAATGAAAGGTTTATTATTATTATTTTCAAATACTTGTTTAAAATAATTTATCAGCTTAGAGTAAGTTATAGAAAACATAACCGAGGTAAATCGGGTCTATCGTGTACTTTCAAATGGGCGGCAGTGTACCTCTAAGTTGCTATTTAATACTTCATAAAGAATTATGATATGACTTTTAAATTATTAGTCCAAGAGCAAGAGCAAAAAAGTAGGTTCATAATGCAATGAAATGTTTTCGTAGACAATAACATTTTCTACAACTTTTATTACAAACTTTTTTCTGTATAGTGCATAGCTTTATATTTAAAGCGCGCCAAACTTTCTCCAACATGGTTATTGCTAAATATATAGTTAACGGTTGATGATACATTAAAAATGGTAATAACCAAATTTGTAGAACACAAAATTTCTTATAGAATTTATTTGAAGTCTTTTTTCTATAAAATTGATACTTTAAGAGCTATAGCTTGGTAAACTATTGCACCGCGTGAATTATCAGTGGTAATGTTGGTCATAATACACGGTAAACATTTCATAACACATAAAACGGCGAAAAGTGTTCAGAAAAATGACAGTACTGTGTAGTGAATGTAATGTATTAATCTTATAAATAGTGCCAAGAAGTACTCATAATTTATACATCTTTCTTAAATTGCATGGGTAGAACGTATTATCATAAAAAACTGTCAATGTAGCAAGATATAATAGTTTGTCACGTACATCACGTACATCATAAAAAATAATAATAATCATGATGATAATAATAATCATGAGAAGGGAAAGGTGGAGAAAAGGATAACAGAGTTCAAAGAATGCAAATTAATTTTTTGAAATAAAAAACGGATTAAAACATTTATTAATACAAAAAGTGGCAAGTTATTTTACGTCATAAGTCTCATCTGTTTCGATGATGAAGGAAGTCACTCATCGTCTTCCACATCCTTGTTTTCTGCCACCGATATATCCGTAGGAGGTGAATCGAAAATTTCATTTTCATCGACTTCGTCTTCGATGGTTTCCAATGTATCTGGCACATGTGCATCCACCACAATTCGAACAAATAATGGAACATTTCAAGCCAGCTTTTCGGCATACACAGGCAGCCCCGCAATTTGTTGTGCATTTGCAAGATATTATTTTCAGCAAACTTGGGGGTGCTGGAGCCATAGTAGTTCGAATTGGTTGAAGTCCATTTGTAGTCCGCTTCCAATCCCATTCTTCAGGATCATGGTAAAATCCAAGCCAAGTTTGAACCTGGTGGTAGGTTCTAAAAGAATGGTAACGTGCCGTATCTTGGGTTGGAGGTAGAAGTGAGAGGTTTAGTTTGGTGTTACTCGCCAAATTTGCGAAGCATTTTTAGCGAAGAGAGTTAATGGACGCATTGAGAGGCGCATGATTTAATATATAGTGTATAATTTCGTGGCTATTGTGCGTAAACTCGGCATTTACAGCGTTATAAGTCTTAAAGTATCAATTTTATAGAAAAAAACTTCAAATAAATTTTATCGGAAATTTTGTGTTCTACAAATTTATCATCAACCGTTAACTATATATTTAGCAATAACCATATTGAAAAAAGTTTGGCGCGCTATAAATATAAACTTATGCACTATACAGAAAAAAGTTTCAAATAAAAGTTGTAAAAAATGTTATTATCTACGAAAACGATTTTTTTACTATTTTTGTGGCACGATGCACAGTCACGAGATATTTGATAAAACGTGTTTTCCAAGATGGCTGCTAACGTTCATCTATCCCGTCCCGCCAACTAGACGTTACATTCAGGGGACTCCTACGAACATTTTCCAACAAGAAAATCAATTCTGTAGAAGATTGCAGAAATAAATTACCCGGTTACTGCCCGATATTATTTATTTTCCAACTTGTTTACATGCAGGTTACTAACATTATTCCATTGTTATTTCTAAACTACTACTATTTAGTAAGCATTAATCCTACAGTTCGGACAGCTTTTTTAAGGAATTCTCTCGTGTAAAACAGCCAGCCTTCGCATTCAAATGAGACAGTGTTAAGATCTGCAGATGAGAACAACTTTGTTCTATTTCTTTCACCTAATGTAACTGCTATCACTCAACCA